>CM037880.1:136912546-138228530 GCA_021292165.1 Shinisaurus crocodilurus
AGTCCTTGGTCTCGAGTCACGAGTCGAGTCACGAGTCTTTGGACCCGAGTCTCGAGTCCGAGTCCGAGTCCTTGGTCCAAAATTGTGACTCACGAGTCACAAGTCACGAGTCACTCCCAAAGCTGACTCCACGAGTCCCTATTAAAATCAATGGGGGGTTTCCCCAACAAAATAAGGCTACTTCAGATCTGTGGTTTAAATAGATTCTAGGCACAAGTGTGCCTTTTTATTTCAAAACTCTGCAACTGATTTTGGCAAAAACAGACCAGGCAGAAAAACCCAAAATAACCGGGCAGGCAGAGGAGGCAGGGAACCCCAAAGCAGGCAGGCAGAGGCCTTTGTCTTGGACAATTCAACTGTTGAACTGGTCAAGAAGAGACCAGGCAGGCAGAGGAGGCTGGGATCCCCAAACAGGCAGGCAGAGGCAGCCAAACCCAAAATGTCTGAAAGGTTGCATTTTAGAAAAATGATTTTAAAAAATAAACTTGCTGTACTTCCTAAAACTTATCCATGTTGCATTTGGGGAACATGATTTTTTTTCTAAATGTTTAGCCCCCATTCTGGAACGGTGAGATCTCATCACAATTCCACCCTCACTGAACACCCGTTCCACTGGTGATGAACTTGCTGGAACCAGAAACACACTCAGAGCAGCCACACAGAATAATCTCAGGTCCTTCTTCTGCCTCTCCCAAGTACGCAACACATCAATCAAAATAAATCTTGACACACTGTTGGGGCTGCACTCCTGGTAGCCGTCCATAGTGGCCGAGCAGCGGCACACCTCGCTTCCATGCGCTCTTCGCCGGCAATCACGCTCCTCTCCACTCCTTCTGGCACAGCCCAGGGATGTTGAAGAGTCCTTGGTCTCGAGTCCCGAGTCGAGTCTCGAGTCCCATTAAAAATATTGGGACTCGAATCTGAGTCAAGTCAGAGGGGGGACTCAGTCCGACTCACGAGTTGAGTCCTGGAGTCCGAGTCCCCATCCCTGCTGATTGGGGAGTTCAATCCCTCTATTTGTTGCCTCCTCATGTTGATGACTGTTTCTGAAATGGTATAATAGCTCCCCCCACCCATTGCACTGGAAATGGAAGTAGCTGCGCCCTTGGTTCTGTTCCTTCCCATAAAACCCTGCTCTGCTATGTACTAAATATAGAAAATCAACAGTAACCTTGATGCTCAGCTGGCTTAGTTAGAAGGAAAACCGGTTAGTGCCAGGATGATGCATTTGGCTCAGGCGTGGAACAGCTTCTACCTACACAGCCGTTGGAGCACTTCCGTTGTAGCTTAGTCCTGTAATTAAAATGGATGTCAGAATAAACAGATGGGAAAGTATGTGTCTGAAACTTGGAACAGCTCTGGCTAGATGCAGGATTGGATCAAGATGGAAACACACATAGCCCTGTCAAAACACCTACTTGTGCCCAGGAAACTGGTGCTTTTCTGAGGGCTCTGCTGTGTTGCAGTGTTGTGGGCTAGTATGGCAAACTGAAATTAAGGAACATGAGGGATACCCCAGCAGGCTAACTGAGTTTGGACCTTGAAGCAACAACGAACTTGGGTCATAAGAAATAGCAGAAGACATGTTAGTTAGTCTTTCACCAAGGTCTGTGGAGGCTCACACAACATGTTCAGAAGTGGCTGGCAATAATAATGAACAGTAATTAGAGGTGGGTTGTGGTGACACACCACCTACCAGTTGCCTTTTCTGGTGGCTAACACCCCTAAAGGCAGGCATAGCCAGCAGCTATTTTTGTGACGTCCTTCCTGGAATCTGGTGTTAACATAGTAACTTTCTGAGAAGCGCTTGGCTTCTGTTCAGTGCTTAATTTCTAAAATGAAAGGTGCCAGGCCTCAAGCCTGCCTGGAACTCCCATCCTCTAACCTGGCAGTCCCTTCTGCTCATGAAAGATGCATGGGAACCGCCTGTGTTTACCCGGTAGTGACATACAGGCATTCTCTGTAGGGTTCTCTTTCTTGTTCTTATTTCTTGCAGGGCTGAAACCTGGTCTAAACCTTGGTAATCCAAATTACTGATTTGATTTCAATCTTGCATTTTGATCCAGAAGGATCCCCAAGGCCCATTGCCGGCTCCAGGGTTTTGAGGACGCTCGAGGAAATCGCACTCAGTGGATCCTCCTCCTTCTCTGAGTCAACCTTCTCACCACCACTGTCACCAGCCGCTGTTGCTCCTCATCCTCTTTCTCCACGGTACCTCCTCTTGCTTGCTTGACAGGCAAGAGAGCTGGTGAGTAAGTAGGCAGTGGCATCGACTGCTCTCCCTTCTCGCCACCACCACTGGTTGACTGGGCCAGAGCGAGAGGCAGGTGAACAAGCAGGTTGCAGTGGTGAAGAGGAGGAGCAACTCCAGGGGGCGCTTGTCAGTGGGCCCCTGCTGGGGTGTGGGCCCTTGGCATGTGCCCAACCATGCCTAGCCTTGATGCCGGTTCTGCAGAGGCTGCTTACATAAAATACCATACCACTAGATTAGGGCTGTTTCTGCCCTCTCCAACATATAGCATTGCTCTGGGGTACAATATCTCCTGCTTGCCCCCAACCCAGTTCTCATTAGGCTATTGTGGCTGTCCTCGTTGCCATTCATTTCATCTGACTTCCCCAAGTGCTGGCAATGAGGCAGTTGGCTGCCTTGCTCTCACCTTATCCCACTCTTCCCAACCTGACCTGGTTTGCATGGCTGCAGGACCTGGTTCACATGACAAAACAGCCCGCCATTGCTTAACTTCGCCACAGGGGCTGTTGCATCATGCCAGGCCCCTGCAGGTGCCCCTGCTTGCTGTGGTTTGCCACGTTGTGTGTGAACCCGGCATTGTGGGTTGTTTCAGGGGGGTAAACAAGCCACAAATAATTCTAAAACAAACTTGGGGTTATTTGAGGGTTGTATACCCCCTCAGACAGCCCACGGCGCCAGGGTCCGCATGGCACGGCAAGCTACGAATGCCCCGTTGCTGCTCGCATATTCAAAATCACAGCCTGTGCACTCCACTAAGACCCGTGGAGAAATTAACTCACAGTGGTTTAGTGTTACAGGTCAGCAGGGCCCATGTCTTCTCCTGTCCAAGGACAGTTGCAGGCAGCTTCGCTGAGCTACTGGGCAGGCTGTTCTGTTAGTTGTGCGCCCTTCTTATATGACATGCCTGTTCAGCTTGAGACCCAGCATGGTTGGGGTTCCAGCATGGTTGGGGGCCCACCAGACTTGCATGGTGACCTGCTGGGTCTTCAATTCCCCTGTTCTTGCAATTCGAGGCAGGTAGCAAAATCAGCAGGTTTATCAATCCCCTGGTGAGCCACATTCAGCTTGGAGGATCACAAGCTCTGTGTGCAGGTCGGTTACACTGTGAGGATGCTTTTATGAAGGTGAGCAGCATGCCTTCTCTCTCTCTCTCTCTCTCTCTGGAAATAACTATTGGAACGAAGGCCAACGGGCAGTAATTGTGTGGTCTGGTTGTGAAATAACACGTTGTTTTTAGAAAAAGCCTTGAAATGGGACCTCTTGGAAAGCTGGATATGTCTAGTAGTCATAGAACATGGAACGGCTGGCGTATGTAGTGTTTGGAATAACACTCTTCTCTTTCCACATTGAGTTTCATAAGCTGAGCTTTTGGAATTTTCTCTGATCGGACTGTGGGAGGCACAATGGGCAACTATTCATAAGCTTGTGGTTGCTTATGACGTCCATTATTCAGAAAGACATAGTTCTGTCAGGAACAATAACTTCAGGGTTGTTTTTTTTAACTGTCATATAATGAGACATGAAATATCAAGGATATGATTTAATCAGTTTACTGGTTCGGGCAAGAGCATTTTGCCATTCATTTCCCATGTTAAAATTCTTTGGGGATGCATTTGTATGCACAGTTACCTGTAAACACCCCATTAATTCAGTAGGAGTTATTCCTGAGAAAACATGCATAGGATTGGGCTATCAGTATTGTTTTAGAGACCTTCCCTGCTGCATTTAGTTTTGTATGTTGTTTTTCCTGCCCTTGATTGTATGACTTGGGAAAACTTAATTTCAGTGTTTAAAAATGCATGCCTTTTGTGAAGAACAGATAAATTCAAAATAAGGTAAATTATACGCTGGAAAGATCTTTATACAGCAGTCTAGCCCACAGGCATACACTAAGGATGACAAAAGGAGGCAAGACGGAGCCAATTAAAATTCAGTTCCAGAAGCTCCAAGTAGTAAATAGGACCAAACTAACTCAAAGGAGAAGGACTGATTTACAAGATCAGGTCCAGTTCATAGGACGAGAGGCTAGTTACTGCATGTGTGTCCATCACTTGATGATGACAGCATCAAATGGTCAGTGGTGTAGCTAGGTAATTTTAGAACTTGGACTCAATGGTCTCACAGAAGCCTCCTGTTAGCGCTCACTAGCTGCATACTGCAACAGCAAACTGCAATAACTGAAAAAACCAGGAAATTCTGGAAGAAGCAAAGAATGATTATGCAGGACTGCTGCGACTGGCACTGGAAAGTGCGTGTGTCATGTGCCCCACAAGTTACAGCAGTGATACAATAAACCGTAGGTGTGGATCCGGCCCTGAAATAATGATGTGTTGAATAATCAATTGTACCTGCATGTGTGAACTAGCCCTAACACTGTGGACTAGACAGAGGTTCAGGAGAGAGCCAGGCGTGAAAGTCTGTCAAAACAAGACAGAGGAGAAAGGATCAGTGCTACGTGCATTCCAACACATGCTGCACAAGGGGAGTGACAAAGTTGACCACTTGTTCAGATTCTACCGGGGCAGATACTGCAGTGGGTGGTTCTTGGCATGAGTTATGATGTGGACTGATGTACACTTAGCTAGCTCATGGTGGCTAAGCTCCCTCTCCCCACCTATGGTGACTGGATCATCTGACTCATTTGCCACAGGCAAACAAAAGAAGTTTACATTTTGAAGCACCACTCCACCCTTATTTTTAGAGGCTTGTGGAAGCATGCAAAATCACAGCTACTGCTCACAGTTCATTTATTTAACCCACAGTGAGGCTGCGGCTCCTGCGGGGCGCTCGTGGCTACCATTTTAAATATGCACCCCCCCAGGGCCGGTGCTACCATTAGGCCAACTAGGCAGCCGCCTAGGGCGCAGGGCTAAAGGGGGCACCAGAAACGCCTTGAAAAAAAAAATACAGCGCTCTCAAGTGGGAAGGGGGGTGCTAAATATCTGATCTTGCCTAGGGCACCAAACTGCCTTGCACCGGTCCTGCACCCCCCGCTTGTGGGAGGGTATAATCCATGGGCTGTCTTAGGGTTATGCGAGGGTTGTTTATTCCTCATATATCCCATGGTCGCTGAGTTTGCACAACATGACAACCCTGAGCGGAGGTTGGATGTGCAACCTGGCACCGTGGCTTGTCATGGGTTGCCATCCAAACCTGGCCAATGTCTTGTGTGTGGTCCCAATCCCAAGGCAGTTGGGCCCTTCCTGTGCCCTAGTTCCAAAATTAAGAGATGGCAAAAAGACACTATGCAATTGAGGTGTGTGGAACGGTTATGCAAAACCAAAGAGAGAGATTAGAGACTATGTTCAAGGATCTAAGTTGAAACAATTCCTTCAGAAAAGCCACATGGCCAAGGATACTGGCTGTGCATAACAGGGGTGTAGAGAAAGACAGCTGACTTTGGGAAACGGCAGAAAACGAGAACCACATGTACGCAGCAGGGTGACCACTTTATATAGCAAGTATGCATATCAGAGTAGAAGCACACCAAACAGGAATTCTTTGTGTTGAAAAGGCAGGACCTGATCTAGGGATTTTATTCACAGCTGTAGGAGGTTCCTCCTACAAAGGACTATTTGGGTGTGGTATGGCCTCCCTGCATTGGGAAGGCAGAGTCTGATGGCCAGCTGTGGAGTCCCTGCTGAGGAAAGGGGGTTCCGGTCACGTTTGTTCTCTGGAGCCAGCTGGTTTTGTTAAGAGTTTCATCCAGATGCTTACTTGAGTGTAAATTCAATGGGTTGAATATATACAGTGTGGGCTTAATCCCAAGGAAATGTATTTAGTCATCTCATGACTTTCTCCTCCTCATCCTCTGTGGCGGCCTTTCTCAACCTGGTGCCCTCCAGATGTTTTGGACTACAGCTCTTATAAGCATGCCCAACGGTCAGGAATGCTCGGAGTTGTACTCCAAAACATCTGGAGGGTGCCAGTTTAGGAAAGCCTGTTCTATTGCTTCCTTGCCCTGCTTTATTGTAAGTGTGATAGATATCCGGGATCTACCCCTCCTGCTTGCTGCACTGCTTCCTTGTTCCTCACAGGTGAAGTTCCCAGCTGAGCTGCTGTATTCAAAAGGGGATGTGGAATATAGCCGCATGTGGGTGGCAGTCTCAATTCTGGCTGTCTTAAATTGCCTTATAGCTTCAGTGGTGAGTCTGCTGTGAGTATACTCCCCACAATTTAGACACACAAACAGCCTTCACACCCAGGTCAGGATCAGGGAACCATTTTTCAGCAGAAACCAGATTGTTACAATGCCATTTTTTTTTAAAGGGGCAGGGGGAGAGGGAAACACTTGAAAGTATAAACATACCAGGCACTTGCAAAACCAAAACCAAACTGGAAAGCAGCCCACCTTAAGTTTGCAGGAAAAAGGTTTAATAGAAAATGGAAATCATGAATTCCATTCAGAAATGGATTCGATCCATAGGTTGTACGTATATCAGAGGGAAGCAAAGGGGGAGAAGAGCTTACTCCACCACCAAAAATCCTCCTCCTGTTCCTGTTCACCGGAACGCACTCTAGGTTTGTTTGAAAACCCACAACTCACACACACTCTCATACACACACACGTACACACATGAGGTCATCACACTTGAATTGAATGAAAGAGGCAGGGTCTCCCCTTCCCATGTATGAGAGTACTATGAGAGTACAATCTGTTTCCCTTATGCATGATTTGGCATTGTGGATCAGCTTCTTTGTTTTGATAAATGTGATGTATTTAGTTCAGTGAGCCCTCAGTGAGGGCTATACATTTTAAAATTGCGAACACTTGATTATTTTGCAATATATATATGTTTGTGAATTAAAAGGCACATTGTCCTAAAACCAGATACTTAAATGTGTTTGGTAATGTGGGAAAACAGTCTTGTGGCATTGATTAGATTTCACGGAAGGACCCAAGGGCATGCTAAAATATTAGTTTGACTTAACAGTGGTATAGACTACTATGGAAACTCAGCTGCTTAATTTGGAAAGCAAGAACAATGTGCATTTCTACATCTTATTTGGCAGATATCTGTTGCTCCCATCAGAAATACTGTCAGAGAAGTCAAAATAAATGTACTAGTAAACAAATGTCTAGATAATGTAAAGGCTGAAATAAATTTCCTCACTTGGTTTTTCTGGCAATGAAGAGTGGAACCAGAATGCCAAAGAACCACAAGGGAGGTTTCTCTCATGCTATTTCTTGCCAAGCCCTAAGTGGAAATTCTGGAACTTTTATGAGAAAGGGCTCTCTCAGGATAGAAGTTCAGGCCAAAGTTGCAGGCTGCACAGTTCTCATGTATTTCAAATACATTCTTACAGGCTCCTTCTAAGTACACCCAATCTCTTTGCATCACCAGTACTTCATTTTCTGCCCCATGTTCTTGTGTTATTCACCAGTCCAATTATTCTTTGGAGTTTGGAAGCTCCTCCAATGCACACATGTCACACCCTGAGTGCAAAGGACTTGTTCTTCACTTTAATGGGAAAACTGTATGCATTTCCCTTTGGACACGCACAGGAGGCAGTATCCATCTGTGTCATTCCATTAGCACAAATGATGTTGTGCTAGCGGAAACTAGGATCTGAACTATGCACAATAGAAGAACCCAACTAAAGTTACGTTTGCACAAGCGGCTTCGCATAACTCTTGTGCAACTCATTGTGCATTCTACTTGTGCAGCTGGTTATGCAACTGCTTGTACTGGTTGTGCAACATGTTGTGCAACTGGTTGCGCATTCCGCTTGTGCAACCGGTTATGCAGCTGCTTCCACCTGTTGTGCAGCCTGTTGTGCTCTGCTAGTGCTATTTCAGTTTGTGGAATGTCACTGTTAGATACTGTCCAGGAAGCTCACATATTGAGGAGCTCTGTGAAGATTCCAGATCGAGGCCTTAGGCTAGAATCCTGCACATTGGTACATGTACTTGAGCCAATTGAATGCAGCTTTCTTGGAGCTGTGTTTTTCTAGAATTCAGCACAGAAGAATTATAGTTCCCAGGCTTCCCAATGAAGAGGGGATAACTGTGAATTTGAAACAACAAGAGGGATAACACACACACACACACGCGCGCGCGCGATGAAACCACCAACTGTGAACAGCAGTTTAGGGGGGAATATACCAGTATCCATTTTTTCTGATTCCTTTTGAGATAAACTCTTTTTCAAGGGGGAATTGTCTTGCCAATTAAGTCAAGGCAATAGAATTGCTTGACCCCACTTCAGAAATGATGGTTGTCTGAAACAATTTCGGTCAGTCATAATTTTTAAAGTGGATTTGAGCAGTTCTCTCAAAAAACTGTTCATCTTGAAACATCCTGGGGATAACTGCTAAGCCAGTTTAAGTCAGTAGTGTGGATATGGTCTAAGTCTTGCTGCAGAAACAAATAGCATGGTGGTGCTTATGAAAATGTAAGTTGCACTAATACAATTTTGGTTATGTCAAATGTGTTTATCTGTTGTGCATAATAGAAGATTGAAAATACATTTCTTCTAGACTGGGTTCTTAGACTTGTTGATGTATTTTCTTCTGTGCACTATCCTAACTGAGGCTCATAGCTGATCCCTCTATCCAATCAATATGCAAACAACTACAGGAAGAGTTGCTCCAGACTTCTCCTGATGCGTTGCAATGTAAACGTTCTTATAAAAAACAGATACCATAAATTTCCCACTTGTTTCGTTTCCTTTAGTACATAATGTCATCTAATACTGAAGGGAAGGATTTCTTAGAAGATATGAAAAAGAACAGATGCTTTCAGGGTAGCAGTAGCTTTAATGATGATACTGTATATTAAATCTAATTATAATGTGTTATTCCCTCTGGACTCATATGTTTTGCTCAAGAGATGTATTCATATGCGGTGGCCACACTTCTGCTATCAATCTGTTTCTTGATTGTGCTGTTCTGAAGCCACATTTACATGTATTTATTTATTTATTTATTACATTTATTCATCGCCCATCTGGCTGGCAAACCGGCCACCCTGGGCGATGTACACAAGATAAAAACAGGATACATTTAAAACAGTATAAAATTTTAAAATCTTAGCCCACCCCATATTCCCGCCTGAACAGCCATGTTTTTAGCGAGCGGCGGAAGCTCAGCAAAGAGGGGGCATGGCGGAGGTCACTCGGGAGAGAGTTCCACAGTACGGGGGCCGCCACAGAAAAGGCCCTCTTCCTAGTCCCCACCAGTCTAGCTGCTCTGGCTGAAGGGACAAGGAGAAGGCCGTCTGTGGCAGATCTTGTTGAGCGGCCTACTTGGTGTTGCTGGAGACGCTCCTTGAGATAGACTGGACCGGAGCCATATAGGGTTTTAAAGGTCAAAACCAACACCTTGAATTCGGCTCGGCAAGCAACTGGTAGCCAGTGCAGCTCCTTGAGCACTGGAGTGATGTGATCCCGCCGGCGGCTGCCTTTAACCAGGCGAGCCACCGCGTTCTGTACCAGCTGTAGCTTCCGAACCGTCTTCAAGGGTAATCCCACGTAGAGTGCATTACAGTAGTCTAGGCAAGAGGAGACCAAGACATGAACCACTGATGGGAGCAGGTGATTAGGAAGGTAGGGGCACAGCTGCCATATCAGATGGAGTTGATACAGCGCCGCCTGGCTCACAGCTGCCACCTGAGCCTCCATGGACAGCTGGGAGTCTAGAATGACCCCCAAGCTGCAGACCTGGTCCTTCAGGGGTAGATGTACCCCATTCAGCACCAGGTCAACATCCCCTAACCTCCCCTTCTCTGGGCAGTGGACTCTGAACAGAAATGTGAAATCTCCCTTCAGCTTTTTCGGCATATAAACAGTAAATGCGGAAAAGAGAGAGCATATGCAGAAACATGGCAGAAATAAAATATTGTGCTGTAGGAATCAACCTATGCACAACATTTTGGGGGTGGGTCTGGAATGCTGGTGTTCCCTCCCCGCCCCTGGGCTGGGATGCAGCTCCATTAGCCCATGTCTTGATCCAGCGTTCTGAAAGAGCCAGCCGCAAATCCATACATTTCTGATTTAGAACTGTTATATTGCCTTTTCATATACTTAGAAAATACAATTTTCCAAAATGATATACTTTTGATTATTCTCTTATTTTATTGCTGGGTCAAGGTTGGACTTGAGTGTTTCTAGTAGATAAATTTAATTTGAAGGAGAGTACTAAATTTGAACTATTTAATCAACTGCGGCAGCAAGGGTTTTTTGTTATTGTTGGAATTTTATTGTATTTTATGGTCGGTTTTAATTATTAAGTCACCCTAAGTGGTAATCACCAAAAGAGTGGGATACACATTTTCTTATGAATAAATACCTAAATAAAGCAAAACATCCCACCCTCCCACAAATCCTCAACAAGTCTGTGTTCTGAGCAAAATTCTTGGAAGACAAGTGATATGCATGGGTTTATACAAAGCAACCCAGGGGACTGAACATGAATGGTGCAAGGAATGGTCAAACTCCATAAGCTTTTGTGCAGTTTGGGAAAATGATTCTTCCACAGAGGCTGCCAAGAGGCCATATTATTCTGGAACCTTTTTGGAATTTTGAAATTGGGAAACGAACCATCCGTGCTTAGATGAATGACAGCTGCTGTGCTGTGAGAAACAGGAAGTGCTGTTCTGGTTCTGCCTATGTAAGGCCAAGAGGCAAATGGAGCCTGATTCCCAACAAATCTTGTGCATCCGTGAAAGAGATCAGGATTACGCATAAACAACTTTAGATATGCAGGGTAATCAGAGTTTACAATTAAACAAACAATCATCTCTTGCTATTTGATGTGCTTCACCACAGAGCTGGTGTAGCATTCTGGTTAAGAGCATGGGCTAGGACAACCTTCCTTCAACCTGGTGCCCTCTGGTTGTGTTGGACTATAACTCCCAGCATGCCCCAGCCAGCCATAGGTGGCTAGGGCATGCTGGGAGTTGTAGTCCAACACAACTGGAGGGCACCAGGTTGGGGAAGGCCGGGCTAGGAGGTGGAAGTCTCTGGTTCAGATTTCATCTGTTATCTATCAGCATTGGCCCCTCACTTGCAAGAGCATGTCCTCGTGATGGTGCCACATTTGCCTGGATTTCGATACGTGGCAACCTGAGCGTGCGTGCTCCATACAGGCACTCCAACTGTGGAACTCCCTCCCCCTTAATATACAGGCAGCACCAAATAGTACAAGGTTTTGGTGCCAGCTAAAACCCTATTTCTTTACCCAGGCTTGTGACTGAATTTTCCTCTCTTTACTTTTCTGGCAGTATTCAGACTCTTATTTATCTCTTACTGTTCCCCCCCTGTTTGATTATATTTTTTTGTCAATGCTGTATTATTTTAATGCGTTTTATTGTTTGTATCCCACGTTGGGATTATTTTTTAATGAAAAGCGGGTAAGAAATTTCCCAAATAAATAAATATGGGCAGAATAATACTGGCCAACCTGAAAGCATTCTTGTATGAGTTACTGATAATGGACACTATCCAATGGGGCCACTGTGCTTACACAGTTGAAGTCGCGCTAGTGTAAGCGACCTCTTGTGCAATGCTAATAGTGTAAGCTGGAGTGACGGGTTTTCTGGGTAACCCATTGTGCCAGCTTAGGCTATTGGCATTGCACAAGAGCTGTATTCTCCAACCTTGGGTCCCCAGATGTTTTTGACCTACAACTCCCAGCATGCCCCAGCCAGCTAAAAACAGTAGGCCAAAAACATCTGGGGACCCAAGGTTGGAGAACACTGCACTAGAGGTCGCTTACGCTAGCGCTATGTCAACTGTGTGGCCCCTGTTGCATATTGCCCAATGTATGATGAGAAGGACTTTTTCTAACCGGCTTTCTAAGAGCATCCCATCCAAGCAGTTTAAAGTTTATGCTGGTGTTAATTTCCCACTGGCCTAAGGATAATGCCATACCAGCAAAAACAAGAACCTGCCCATACAGTTGAATTGTGCTGGTGCAAGGCAGTTTAGGAGCAATCCTATATTGCCCAGATAAGCAAAGAATCTTTTTGATTAAAAAAAAAAAGAGTTCAGTGGAAGACCGACAACCTGGTCTTCTGTGCGGGTTCAATGCTAAGGGGGTAGTGAGTCCTAGGGCGGGCCTTCTCCGAGGTCCCCAGCGACTATCACCCTTAGCCCAGAACAAAGGGATAACTTATAGCCACAAAAGTATCTTTTATAAAACAAGTTTATTTACAAAATTACCTTCACAAACCCAGACACACGCCAGCAATACAGCTTATCAGTACGGTACGAAGTAGCAAGCAAGAAGTCTCAAGGACACCGTGATTTCAGGGCTCTCAGCTAGTTAGTTCAGCTCGGGCTCCAGCAGAGGCCCGGTCAACCGCATGCTGCTAGCTGGGTTCCCGGCGGAGGTCCGGTCTACCCAAGCGGCTTGTGAGTGATTTCAGCTTGGTTTCCCGGGGGTCCGGTCAACCCAAGCGGCCAGTGATTTCAGCTTGGTTTCCCGGGGGTCCGGTCAACCCAAGCGGCCAGTGATTTCAGCTAGCTGGAGCACACCGGGTGTTGCTACCCGGGGTTGCCGATCCCTTCGTTCCCTTACCCCAAGCATGGGGCAAGATTGCTGATCAGGTCCAACAACTCAGTTCCCTTGCGCAGGGTGTTTTATACCTTGGTGTTTCAGGTAGCCCCTCCCTCCGTAATCAGGTGGGTTGCCAATCAGGTGGGTTGCCACCCTCCCTGAGGGGCGGCCTTTTGGGTCAGGTGGGGTGACGCCTTCCCCCTGTGGGGTGGGGTCCCTTTGAAGCCACTTGCTTAATGGTCCCATCCTGTGGTGTTGAATGGTCCTTTCTTATGGGTGCCGAAGTGTCTGCTCTGGCGAGGTATTCAAGTCTTATGTAGATGGGGCTGATATACGAGAGCATTGACGAACCTGGCAATGCTTCCTGTCTTCCCCCCTGGGGTGATTCTATGCAGATGTTGTTTGTCCCCTTTGGTCTCTTTGGAGACTGGCTGTCTCCCCCCCCCCCCGGGTCTCCTTCCCCCCACCTTGGTGAGTGTGGGTGTGTCAGAAAGGGGGCTTAGGTTGGCTTTCTCCACAAGTTCAAATAGCAAAATCTCCTGACAAGGCTTTTGATAAGACCCATTAAAAATGTCTATAGATACTGTTGGGTAAATACTGGTATATATAAGTAGAGTTAACTGGAAGCGCAATCCAACAGCAGCTATCCCCACGTGAGCCCGTTAAGGCTCAGAAAGAAACGGTCTTACTCCGTCTTTGGTAAGAACAGAAAAAAGAAAGTTTAATCACAAATTCAGCTTACATATGTAGAAATGTATATAGGTTCATCTTAGTTTCTGAGAGTCCATTTATTGTTCTTTCAGGGCAGTGCCTTTGCAAAGAGCTCCATGAGAGCCAGTGTGGCATAGTGGTGAGAGTGTTCGACTGGGACTCGGGAGATCCGAGTCCCCGCTCGGCCATGAAACCCACTGGGTGACTTTGGGCCAGTCACTGGCTCTCAGCCTCACCTACCTCACAGGGTTGTTGTGAGGATAAAATGGAGAGGAGGAGGAGGATTATGTAAGCCGCCTCGGGTTCCTTGCAAGAGGAAAAAAGGCGGGGTATAAATATAATAAATAAATAAATGAGCTCCCCCATTCAGCTAATACTCATTCAAAGGCACAGATAAGAGAGAGAGCACACCAAAAAGTGGAAGGGTCAAAAGGCAGGAAGAGGCATCACATACCACAGAGTTCCAATTTAGCTATCTGGTTTTAACCCTTCCCTCCCTGGAAGTTTGCATGTGGAGTTATACTATATCCAACAGATACTTCGAGAGAAATCCTAATCCCGAAATCCACTGGCTGGAGGGAGGTAGGATGGGGTGAGGTGGAAGTGCCTCTCTGCTGGTGGGGTTCCACTTACACCTGCAGGAAACTACGCCAGCATAGATCTACCACTGGTGTTTGACACTAGGAGTATCGGTGGCAGTCTGGCAGATAGGAGATGGCTTGGATCTTCTGGATCTGGCATAGTTATTTCTCCTTCCCCCACCGAAATCAAGGGGGAAATTAAAAAAAAAAAAAAAAGAACTGCTGGAACGAAGAGCTGGCAGGGCGTTGGAAGCAGTGGAACATCTGTCACTTCACACACACACCCTCCTCGGTTAGGATTGCTTTGCCTGGCTGCAATCCTCTACACACTTATGGGATCGCAGTGGGATTTACTTTTGAGCAGACTGCCAGGATTGCACAATGAGGCTGCAATCCTATAACCACTTAAATGGGAGCAAGCCCCATTTAAATCAACGGGACTTTCTTTTGAGTGGACACACATAAGACTGACTGTTAGTGTTTCATCCCCTGAAATGTATGACTCTTGTCATTGGAGATGGTCCTGGTGTGCCGGTTCCAAGCCATATCTTGTGATCAAAACAAAATGTGCCATTTTGAATGAGAGTTACTCTGTTGCTTAACCGAATCATCATTGTTGTTGCTTTCAAGACTTCCTTTGGCACTGCCAAATATGAGAGCTGTCCAGCTCTCCTATCTCTCTCAAGGGCATTGCCTGGTGCGTAGTAGTGCCAGTCAAAGATTTGCAGGTGGTTCAGAGAGCAGCCCAGTTCAGCTGGGAGCACTGAGCCTTTCAATCAAGCAGAACAGGGATCATTTAGGCAAGACCATGATGATAGATGATATTTTATTTTATTTGGTGGCTTGAGAATACAAACTTCCATGCATTGCTCCCGTGTTACTCCTACTCACTTCAGAGTGGCAGGAGTAGTATGTTGTGGTTTATGTAGTTGGGGGGAAAATAGTGCTTTCATGCTGCTGGAAATATGTAATACTTTTCTGGATGTTGAACAGCAATGGCATACCCTCTGGCTGTGCCTTCACCTATTTGTTTTCTGCCCTAGTACTTAGGTTTACCTGCCAAATTCACCTTTTTTTTCAAGTGGCATGCAACTTTCCGCCTCACTTGAGAACTGGATCTGACAACTTCGCTAGCATGCATTGAATTTTTTAAAATCAAACTGCACAAGTGCCATCTTATGATATGCTCTCTGGCCTTCAGAAAAAATGCATATTCTTGATTAAATGATCAATTCTTGATTAAATGCATATTCTTGATTAAATGCATATTCTTGATTAAATGATCAAGTAGCTCTTTGTGTTGGAGAGAACAAAGTCCCCCCAAATGCTTTTGGTGAGACTTTGTTCTCTCCAACACAAAGAGCTACTTGATCATTTAATGTGTATGCAGGTCTATGTGTTCATATGTCATATGTGTTCCCCACAGACTATTTGCCCACTGAAGGTATTTCATGTGTATTCCCCCCTGACGTGAGAAAAGCAGCTGGGGGATATTTTTTGCAGCAAATGCCTGTGGGGAAAGAGTTAACCCCTGCTCCTTCCTTCATTGATCTGACCTAATTTGGAGCCTCCCACCACCACCACCCGCAGTTGCATTACAGTTGCTTTTTTTTTTTTTTAAAGTCAGCATGTCCTGTTTCCCATGTCATGTTCAGGTTGGCCTGGATAGTTGCAGGCATAATTTCCTGGCAGTTTACACAGCTTGGCCATCCCAGCAAAGGGATGCCTCTTCTCTGTTTGCTCCTGACATGGCATCTGAACCACCTGGGGAATGTGCAACCCTTGGGCGACTGCATTGAGCCCAATTTAAAAAGGGTGCTATGGGAATGCATCAGGTACAGCATTATTTTCCACATCAGAGGTGCTATAGATATGATTAATAAAGCAATAAAGATGTTTTCCAGTCTAAGCCTCTAGGATAATCAGTGTGAATGTATGTGTATGTGTTTATGAGATAGGCCCGGTTTTAAACTAAAAAATCTGATCTTATCTTCCCTAGGGTACAGTCCATTGGTTATGAAACATGCAGAGCATCTGCTGACAAATTGAAAAGCTGTTTTGATGACCCATTTTGCAAAGGAAAAAAAAAATAAAGAGTGCTCAGCATAGCCCCGTAAACCATGTCTGCAGACAAACAGCATGAAAGAATCTAGGAAAATATGTTCCAGTGCAAGTTTTCTCTCTATATATACTGAGAAAGTGGTTGGACATGAGTGCACTTCAATTCCCATTTTCATGAGCACAGGGAGCCATAAAAGTTTTAGTAGTGCTAGCATGTGATAAAGCAATATAGTCTTTGCAAGCCATGTGATCACATTTTTTTAAAAAAGTGAACAGGCACACAAAATACTAGGGGGGAATACACATGAAATACCTTCAGTGGGCAAATAGTCTGTGGGGAACACATATGACATATGAACACATAGACCTGCATACATATTAAATGATCAAGTAGCTCCTTGTGTTGGAGAGAACAAAGTCTCACCAAAAGCATTTGGGGGGAAATAATGCCAGAATATGCATTTTTTCTGAAGGCCAGAGAGCATATCATAAGATGGCACTTGTGCAGTTTGATTTTAAAAAATGCCTGTACATGTGTCAAAAATATATTTCTAGGTATAGCTACTTATGTACTATCTGACCTCTTGAATTAAAACATTTTTTATTTTGTAAAGTGGACTAGGTAGAGACAAAGCCCAATGTAAGAAACATTTTGTAACTGACATGATGAGTCTATAAACAGTTTCCACTATAGCCTTATGTAGGCAAAGATGGGGAGGGGGATGTGGGTGCACATGTAAGCCCCAACCCAACGTCCCTGTGTGCCCAGGCGGAGGTCTGAAAAGAGCTCTGTAAGCGTGCTTGGCGGAATGCACCCCGATATACCAATTCTGCTGTACTTTAGTATTTATTTATTTATTTTATTATATTTATACCCCACCTTTTTTTCCTGCAAGACGGCTTACATAATCCTCCTCCTCCTCTCCATTTTATCCTCACAACAACCCTGTGAGGTAGGTTAGGCTGAGAGTCAGTGACTGGCCCAAAGTCACCCAGTGAGTTTCATGGCCGAGCGGGGACTAGAACCCAGATCTCCCGAGTCCCAGTCCAACACTCTCACCACTACGCCACACTGGCCTATGACCAAGAATTGAAACCCAGGGTAGGGTCGGTTTGGTTCTTCTCATTGACTGGGTTCACACAACACGACGACACATCATGGGTGAGAAGCCACAGTGGGTTGTCATGCTGTGCGACCCCAGGCTGCTTTCCGCAGGGTGGCTTGTTTTTGGTCAACAAGCCACCCTGACAACCCATAGCTTGTTCTGGGGTTGCTGTACCCACAATGGGTTTTCATGTTGTCCGAACCCGGGCAACTCACCCCATCGTGCATGCCAGGAAGTGGAGAGAGAGCTGCTTGGCAAGAGCAGCAACAACCCCTTGCTGCTCTTGCCAAGCTCGTCCGGGCCACTGCTGGCGACAGCAGCCCCACAAGTGCCCAAGTGGCATTTCGGGGCGACCATCACTCACTTGGTTCCCCCCCCCGCTGCGACTGCAAGCCCTTTTTCGCTCACTGCAGCTTATTTACCCTTTCCCCTCTCCCCCTGGAGATTGTGAACAGCCATCTCCGAATCAACAGCCAGTGACAGACCCTCCAAAGTGCCCATATGAATTCTGTATACTTCCCTGTCCAAACTGCCCTGTCTAGCCCTGCCTAAATCCCTGTTTTCAAAGAGATCCCTACTTCTGACAGCTGTCAAACGCAGGTATTAGTGAAAAGGGAGAGGGTGCACGTTTCCACATTCTTGAGCACCTAGAGTCTTGGGAACGGGCGGAAAAGTTGGGAGCACTGGGACCTATTGGGGGGAGACATTAAAAACCCTGATAATCTTGCTGTGAAGGGGGGGGGACATGTTGCCTACCCCTTTTGCAAGCAAAGCTCACTCATGGCTTTGCTTTGACTTGACAGCTCGCCCTTTGGGAGCTGTCACATGAAAGTAAAGAAAAAACAAACCAGCCAACCCCCATATTTGGAGCCTCTCTGGGTCAATGTCCAGGGTCAGCACCTGCTGCACTTTGGCAGCAGGTACTCCCCAGGACATTGCCCAGGCGAGGCTTCCTGTTTTCGGACCCACGGAACTGCATACCGCTGCAGTTGCGCAAGTCCAACTAAAGAAATGATTAAAACAAATTACGAAAAAAGTGTGCACATTTGGGGTGCGGGGAAAAAGAAAGAGGGTGGCCATACAGTGACAGCCCCTCCAATGTGCCACTTGGGCATTTTGGAGGGGCTGTCACTGGCTGTCAATTTGGAGATTGCTGTTCATGATCGCTGGAAAAAGAAAGGGGAAAGGGATGCGGTAAGTGAAAAAAAGGCTTCCGATTGTGGCGGGGCAGAGGAGAGAAGTCGGTCCTGCCACAGAGTCCCCTAGGATACCTGCGGGAGGACCGTGGGGGAGAGAGGGGGAAACAACCCACGGTGAACCTGATCATCTATCAGGTGCACCGTGTGTTGTTCATGCAGCAACCAACCCACTGTGGCTCATTGCCAGGGTGGGTTAGCGTGATGTGTGAACCCGCCCATTGTCTGGGTTCATATGACATGACAACCCATTGTGGGTGACAAGCCACAGTGGGTTGTTGTGTCGTGTGAATCTGGACTGCTACCCATAGGGTGGCCTGTTTGTGGGCAACAAACCACTCTGACAACCCATGGCTTGTTCTTGGGGTTGTTGGACCCATGATGGGTTGCTGAGTCAACTGAACCTGGGCGACTGACCCCATCATGAGTCCAGGGAAGTGGCAAGCAAGTTGTCTGGCAACAGCAGCAAAAACCCTTGCCACCCTTTCCGAGCTCTCCTGAGCCACCGCAAGTGACAGCCACCCCACCTATGCCCAAGTGGCACAGTGGAGCGACCGTCACTAGCTCGGTGTCCCCTGCCGCATTCGCGAGCCCTCTTTCACTCGCCACCGCTCCCCCCCTTTTCCCCCGGAGTTTGCCTTTACAATCTCCAAGTTGACAGCCAGCAACAGCCCCTCTACACCACCCAAGCTGCACACTGTTATCTTTTTGGCACAAGGCGAAGACATTTATCTTTTCCCAGGCATCTTATATGTTTGTTTGTTTGTTTGTTTGTTTGTTGTATTTATGAATCGCCCATCTGGCCAGCAAACCGGCCACTCTGGGCGATGTACAACATGATAAAATATAAAATACATTTAAAACAGTATAAAATTTTAAAATCTTAACCCACCCCATATTCCCGCCTGAGTAGCCATGTTTTTAGTGAGCGGCGGAAGCTCAGAAGAGAGGGGGCATGGCGAAGGTCACTAGGGAGAGAGTTCCACAGTATGGGGGCCGCCACAGAAAAGGCCCTCTTCCTCGTCCCTACCAGTCTAGCTGCTCTGGCTGAAGGGACAAGGAGAAGGCCGTCTGTGGCAGATCTTGTTGAGCGGCCCACTTGGTGTTGCTGGAGACGCTCCTTGAGATAAACTCGGAGCCGTATAGGGTTTTAAAAGTCAAAACCAACACCTTGAATTCGGCTTGGCAAGCAACTGGTAGCCAGTGCATCTCCTTCAGCACTGGAGTGATGTGATCCCGCCAGCAGCTGCCTTTAACCAGGCAAGCCGCCACGTTCTGTACCTCCGTGTTCTTATTGATTTATTTGATTTGTACCCCACTTTTCTACCAGGAAAATGGCACTCAAAGCGACACCCAGAGGCGGAAAGGCTTAATCCATGTATGGTACAGCTTCAAATTCCATACAAGCTACAAACCTTTCCTAAAATAAAATTTTAGATTTTATTATTGTTATTTAAATCTTTTGAAGATTTAAAGATCTTTATTGTATTATTTATTTCATTGTTATTGTTTTTAACCTGTTTTATTTTGTGCATTGCCTGAGAATGTTTTGGTATAGGATGGCATAGAAAAATAATAAATCATAAATAAATAAATAAATAAATAAATACAGGCAGTCCCCGGGTTACAAACGAGATCTGTTCATAAGCCTATCTTTAAGTCGAATGTGTACGTAAGTTGGAACAGAAGCAGCGCAATGTTTTCAAAGTGTCGCAAAGTATAGTGTGTGTGTTCATAAGTACGAACCATTGTATTTAACTCAGATTTTTAGATATATGCCGGTCCGTTCTTAAGTATGAGTGGTCCGTAAGTTGGGACGTTCATAACCCGGGGACTGCCTGTATTTGTGAGGGCATGGCGCTGAAAGATGGCCTATAAATCTATTAAATAAATGCTTTCTGACTGGACTGTCTTCTAAGCCTTCTATGACAGGATGCTTGCTCAGATAGATGACATCATCCACCACCTGGCTGGCTAACAGCGTGATCCTATGTGGCTGCCCATAACCCTCCAAACTCAGAGGATTACGGGCATCCTATCGAGGATGGAAGGGGCAGGGAGGTGAATGTCGCCTCCACGTTTCTTTTGTGCCTGCTCACGAGGAGGACAGGCTGAGGCATCGTATCCCTCACTCCTTCCCGCCCCGCCCCCTGGAACACCCACCCAATGCCAGCTCTGAGGTCAGTCTTCCAAACTTGGAGCTGCAGCTGGCGCAGTTCTTTATGCGCCGGCTGCGAGGGCGGAGGGCGGGCGGGCGCTCTGAATTCACAGCCCCAGCTCCGACCTTGGAGCGCATTTCCGAGGTCAGAGCTGGTGCTCTGAATTTTCCTATAGCCACCTAGATTCTGTCTAGCAGCCATAGTGTCACGCCCCAATGTGTGTTGTTGTTTTTTTGGCAAATGCAGGCTTCTGTAGATCTCTGTGAAGGTGCAGTGGTGCAGAGCCTGTATCACAGGGCAGCATTTAATCCTCACAAGAACCCTATGAGGTAGGCTGGGTTGAAAATAGTAATTTTCCATGGCCACTCAGAAAGGTATGTAGCTCACGTGGTGTTTGAACTCTGTTTTCCTACATCCAGATACAAGATTATAACCACTCTCCCATTCATGGACTAAGCCTTTCCAACTTCAGTTGCCACTCATAGGCAGCTAGTGATATGTACATGCCCTCTTTGCCTCTCCTCCTATTCCTCGTATTGTCAAACTAATGAATCAAACTAATCATGCTACTCTTTAAATGCTTTTTTGGGTGGCCGGGGTACCAATTTCACCACTTTGTGATCAACCTAATTGTGGTAGATAAAAATAGGGTAAAAATATGAGGAGGAGAGTGGGGAAAGAGTCTGTCTTGTGCTATTGTAAACTATTCATCTTGTGAAAATCCTCTAAGCTGGTGCATGATTCAGTGTGTGGCACCAGTGGGAGGAAATTTTGTATCCAAATATAGAAACCGAAGAAGGAATTTAGGCCAGCAAACTATAATTATCTCCCTTGGAATTAGTCCAAAAACTTCTAGTGCTAGCTAGCATATATAGTTCTAAAAATAGCCCTATTGCATTATATCTGTATCTAGAATGATGTAGCTGAGATCTCTGTTTTATTTTTTTCAGCTAAGGCACTCAAATACTACCATTTACCCATGACCCATGGACTGGGACTCGGGAGATCTGGGTTCTAGTCCCCGCTCAGCCATGAAACTCACTGGGTGACTTTGGGCCAGTCACTGCCTCTCAGCCTAACCTACCTCACAGGGTTGTTGTGAGGATAAAATGGAGAGGAGGAGGAGGATTATGTAAGCCGCCTTGGGTTCCTTGTGAGAAAAAAGGCGGGGTATAAATATAATAATAATAATAATAATAATAATAATAATAATAATAATAATAATAATAATAATATACCTATTATTCCTGTGACCAGTGTGCTGAACAGATGTATGATGGAGTCAGTTTCTCTCGTGCTGGTAAACACATTCCACAGCATTGCATGAGCTTTGTTAGCAGGCCTAACTAGAACTAGGTGCTAGTTGATGAACTCTTGTCATATCACTCTGGGAATAGCTACCAACACAGGATGCGTCATGACAGCATAACAGAAAACTGTTACGAGTGGGAGTGGGCGGGTGGGTACAGCTTCTCTACATACACTTTATAAGCATCTCAGCTACGATGGAGATTTATGGTTGAATGGTGGGACAACTGAAAGTATACCAGGTAAAAGCAGATAGTTTTTTTTTCCAGGGAGCAAACTGTCCAGATCATGCAAACTGCATTAGTTCTTTGCACTGGGAGGGAAATTCAGGTGGCTACAGATCAGGGATGCGGACTCATAACTGTAACAATATGAAATAACTGCTGGTTTAGCCTGAGTGGGTTGTGCTTCTTGGGAGGAAGTAGTTAAGGGCAACACCCACTGCTTTTGGCCTGAGGAGAGAGAGGCCACAGCCTGAGATAACTCAGTGGAAAGGCTTTGAATCAGGGGAGGCTGGTGAGTCCTATGTCAGTGGGGCTCCATATCCATTACATCTTTTTGTTTGAGCTTCATAGGAGCTATCCATGGTGCTCCCTGGTGGTGAGCCTATCTGGGGGGGGGGATGGAGTTCAGCATCATGGACAGCTCCTATAAAGCTGAAACAAGAAGATGTAATGGATAAGGAGCCCCACTGACATAGGCGTCACCCGCCTCTCCTGGCTTTCTTTGAATAAAACTTGTAAGTTTGTTTGGAAGGCAGAGTTTGTATGAGTCTGTGGGGTGCAGTCCACCAACCTTGAAACATGGTGGCCGCAGTGACTGAATCCTAGTCAGAAGAAGAAGAAGAAACTGTGAGGAGAGAGAGAGACCGAGAGAAACAGCAAGGGTGAAAATGGTGGGCCTGAAGCCACCAAGTACAGTTATACTTGCAAGCTCAGAACTTAGCCCGGGCATGGAAAACCTGGAAAGGGGAATTTAATCTCTATGTGCACATTGCAATGGCAGATAAAAAGGAGTCTGCGAAAATGAAACTGTTTCTATATTTGACTGGAGGAAGGGGGAGAGAAGTAAGTGAGACACTGTGTGCAAACATTCCCCAAGCGCAACATACTTTGGCTACAATAAAAGGTTGTTTTGATGGCCACTGGAAGAATGAAACAATGGAAAGATACAGCTTTTTCATGCAGAACCAAGCAATAGGGGAAGGCATTGAGGAATATGCCATTTTGGAGATATCCCTATCCACCTAATGAACCCCAATGTTCCATTGGAAGAGACTAATCAGCTTTTAAGAATGTATAATCACAGTACATCAAAACCAGTGGGGAAATGCAAACTCAATTTTTAAAAACCCAATTCAGATGAAGCTGAAAACTGGAATCAAGAAAGGATTCAGAGGGGAATCCAAGGATATGTTTGAGGGATATGGACAGCTAGATGGAGTTTACAAAGTAGAGATTGATACAAGTGTGAAGCCAGTTAAGTTACCCAAGAGGAAAGTACCGGTAGTGTTAGTACAGCCTCTGAAAGAAGAGTTGCAAAGTCTACAACAGCAGGGAATTATTCAACCAGTACAGAAAATTACAGACTAGATCAGTGGTCTGGTAGTGATCCAAAAGCCATCAGGGAAACTCAGAATGTGCATAGATCCAAAGCCCTTAAATCAGTGTTCTCCAGCCTTGGGTCCCCAGATGTTTTTGGCCTACGACTCCCAGCATGCCCCAGCCAGCTATGCTGCCCTTAACTACTTCTTGGTGCCTCCCAGGAAGCACAACCCACTCAGCTGAATCCAGCAATTATTTCATATTGTTATAATAACCAGGGCCAGGCCAAGGTGATTTACTGCCTGAGGCAGAGTAGTAAATTGTGTCCCCACCTTAAAAAAAACACCAAGATGCATAGTCATCATCATCAGGCGATCACTCGTGACCGAGTAAGATTGTCTTCCGGGATAAAAGGAGGAAATTCTAAAGAAGATTGTGTAGACTCTAGTGATGGGTCCGTAAGTGACTGTGGAGGCCAATTCTAGATCCACACAGCTTCCCACAGTGAGGACACAGGTTACCAGATAGAAGATGGTCCTGTAAAGGATTCATTTGACGTGCTTTTCGCTTGGCACATTTCTCCCTTTCACCTTGCACTCGGGCTTCTTCAAAGTCCATGGAACCTTTGTGAAAGGCCAACCTCCATTTAGATCGTTCATGGGCCAGAGCTTCCCAGTTTTCGATGTTTGTATTGCATTTTTTTAGATTAGCCTTATGAACATCTTTAAACCTCTTATATTGACCACCGATATTCCGCTTTCCATCCTTGAGTTGGGAGTAAAGTAACTGCTTTGGGAGACGGCAGTCAGGCATTCGAACAACATGACCGGTCCACTGAAGTTGGCGTTGAAGGATCATTTTTTCAATGCTAGTAGTCTTTGCTTCTTCCAGTACACTGACATTTGTTCGCCTATCTTCCCAAGTAATTTGCAGGATTTTCCGGAGGCAACGTTGATGAAACCTTTCAAGGAGGTGGAAGTGACGTTTATAGATAGTCCATGTTTCGCAGGCATACAATAAAGTTGGTAATACAATGGCTTCATAAACCAGTGTTTTGGTCTTCTTACAAATATCCCGATCCTCGAACACTCTATGTTTCATTCGAGAAAATGCGGCACTTGCGGAGCTCAGACGATGCTGGATTTCACTGTCGATGTTAGCTGTAACAGAAAGATAGCTGCCAAGATAGAGAAAATGATCGACATTTTCCAGTATTGTCCCGCCAAGCTGGATAGATGGCATCACCAAAGGGTTAGCTTGCACTTGCTGATGAAGCACTTTGGTTTTTTTGATGTTAAGTGAGAGACCAAGTTTTTCGTATGCTTCTGCAAAAGCATTTAGGATAGTTTGGAGATCATCCTCTGAATGTGCGGAGACCACATTATCATCAGCATACTGAAGTTCCACAACGGAGGTTGTAATTACCTTACTTTTTGCTTTCAGCCTGCTGAGATTAAAAAGCTTTCCATCTGTTCGATATATAATTCCCACACCAGTGGGAAGTTTCCCCTCGACAAGATGTAAGACCATGGCGATGAAAATGGCAAATAATGTTGGGGCGATAACACATCCCTGTTTAACACCTGATCCCACTTTAAATGGAGCACCATGAGAGCTGTTGTTGTCCAAAACCGTTGCCGTCATGTTGTCATGGAGAAGTCGCAAGATATTCACAAATTTATTGGGGCATCCAATTTTCATAAGGATAGTCCAGAGAGCTGTACGGTCTACAGTATCAAAGGCCTTAGCCAAATCGATAAATGCCATATAAAGGGGTTGATTTTGCTCCCGGCATTTTTCTTGGAGCTGACGTGCAGTAAAAATCATGTCTACTGTCCCTCTAGAGGGGCGGAAACCATATTTTACCTGCGGTAGCTAAGAGAGAAATGCCCCGATAGTTTCCACAGTCTGTTCTATCACCCTTCTTAAAGAGGGTGATAATTATGGCATCCCTGAAGTCTTCTGGGATCTCTTCTCTTATCCAGATTTTTTCGATGAGTTTATGAAGATGTTGTACAAGTTTGGGGCCCCCTTCTTTAAAGATTTCAGCAGGAATCCCATCTGGTCCACTAGCTTTGTTGTTCTTCATTTGATTAATGCGGCTTTTTTTACTTCATCCAAAATGGGGGGGATTGCAAGTTCCTCTTTAATTTGTTTTTGCGGGATTTGCGAAAAAATCTCATTATCCACCTTAGATTTACGATTTAAAAGGTCATAATAATGCTCTTTCCAACACAGTGCAATAGACTCTTTGTCTTTTAAGAGTTTGGTGCCATCTTTTGATTGTAAAGGGTTTGTACCATAGGTTTTTGGTCCATAAATGGCCCTTGTGGCCTTAAAAAAGCCCCGTGCATCATGAGATTCTGCAAGTTGTTGAATTTCTTCAGCTTTCTTTTTCCACCAAGCGTTCTTAAGTTCTTAAGTACAAGATGCATAGTACATAAGGCCCGTCCAGGTATTTTGGCACCCAACACACAAAATCCCACAAGTGTCTCCCCCGTCGTCCCTGGCAGTTAAAATACAACAATAATAAGTGAGATACCTAACCATTTCCTCCCCTTTCATGAAATCCAAAATCAGCTGCCTCATTTTGCCTAATGGCAGGGCTGGCCCTACTGCAAAATATTGCTGATCATAGGTTCATAGGTTACCTTTGCCCAAGCAAAAGTCAGACTGGGGAATGCCTTGTCTGCTTGCATAGGATGAGGAATGTATCACATTTAAGTGGGCCTACCTTGCTCTGTCCAAACCTTAACAGACCCCTAATCAGTTCCTAACCAGCAAACTGCAAGGCTGAGACAGCAAATGGCTCTGCCCACCAATTCTTGATTAAATGCACATTCTAACTATTCAGATTTGCCTGGATGCTATTGCTAAGTGCATAATAGGATCAGCTAGCTAAACTCATTGTTCTGTAAGTGCCGTGTGATGCCTCGATTATCAAAGGAACTCTATAAAACCAAATTCCAATCTATTCAAGTGACTGTCATATGGTCAGACAAGCTGCTGTAGTACATTTACATGATCTGTAGCCCAGTGAGTTTTATGGCTATGAATGTCCCTTGTTTGTACTTGCACGTGCTAGAAATTACAAGTGCTGCATTTCAGGCTGGCCATCTTTTTCTTCTCCGTTGTCCTTGTGCTGGTTCCTGAAATTTCAAATAGTTCATTTTAGAATCTTTATTAATTTATTTTTTTCATTTATTTTTTTTTAAAAAATGACTTTGTTTTGACTAGTCTATCCAGCCTCTCTCACTACTTGCCCATTTGCCTCTTCTAAGAATTTGCAACCATCCTATAAAATGTTTATTTCAATTGGTTCTTCTGTGTGTGACATATAATTAAGGTTAGCTTGTAAATTATTTCATTAGCCACCCAGCTTTCAATTAAAGTAAAGTTGACCATTTTTGATGCTGACTGATGTAGATTTATAAACATCAGTACAATAGTCAAACAGTTGGCTATGAGTTCCAATCACCATTTATCCCCAGATTCCCTGTAAAACCTATGTCAGACTTATTTAGAATTTTCTATATTAGCAAGCAAGATTTATGCTTTATAAACATACAATGACCCCCAAATAAGCAAGCTGGAAATAGATCTGCAATATATTAACCATTGTCTAATCAAGACCATCTTGATATTGTCTGATAATGTTGTAAGGATTTGTATTGTGGGTTGGAAGATCAAAATTTAGTATTTGCTGGTTGTAACCTATTTCTCCAGGTTTGTATATGTGTGTGGCATGAGTGTGCATGCCTTACACAAAAGGTGCACTAATGAGCCAAGTGCCAGTGTGGAATTGTTATGGAATTACTGAATTTGAACAAAGGACAAGAGTGTTTCTATAGAATTTTAAGCCAACCTGTGTTTGTATTCTGCCCAGAATTCTATAGGGGTCTGTTTAAGAATTCTTTACTAAGGATCCTACTCTTTTATGGGGTTAGTATAGGAATTTGTATAGATAGCTTATTTCTTTACAGCCTTATTGGCTTAATCAAGTTTAAGTATTTTGCAGGTCTTTTTCATAGGAAAGGAAATTGCCATTCTTTAACCTGTTATGATGCTGAAATGAGGACTGGTTAAAGAAGTAATTTTAAAATATTTGGCATTGGATGGTAATGATCTTAGTCTAAAGGACAAACCTTTATGTTCTATTTCTTGTAGAAATATAGATGTCTTAAATGTATGAATATTGTTGGGATAGTTCTTGGTAGGGTTTACAAAAAAACCCTAAACTTTTGTGCAAGGAATAGAATTGGATATTAGTTTCTACAATTTATTTCAACAACCGGAAGCTTCGATTGAATTCACATTCATGCTCATTCGTGTTCATATTCATTATAGTTTGAACTAAAATACCTGTGAATTCAAAAGTTAAACTCCCACTCATGTATGCAACTCACGCCAGCTTAAATTAATGTTGGCAGTCCACCCAAGAAGATTAGACTGGGTTGGATCCAGAAGTAGTCATGCTTAAGAGTAGACTCACTGAAATCAATGAGATTTAATTTAGTCATATAACTAATATGGCTCACAGCAGTGGTGGGCAACCTTTTTGTGCCCCCAAGGGTTGCACGCAGTAATTGGTGGTGGGTTGGGGGGCACATACTGGTGGTGAGCATGACTAGAAGTTGGTGTCACTCTCACTTCCCGCCGAAATGCAAACACACGCAGCCTTCCCCCTCTTAAACACACACAGACACGCACACTTATGCCTCACACAGTGACACACAGACAGACAGACATGCGCGCGTGCGCACACACACACACACACACTGTCTTTTCCCTCCACCCCATCACAGCATGTGGTGATGGGCAGATTTACCACCAGCACCCCGCATGCCATTATACATCCCTGCTGCCCAGCTGATCGGTGCTTTTGCGAGTCCAGTCAGCTGGGTGGGGGGCGGGAGTGCATAATTGGGATGGGAAGGAAGGCTTGTGGGAAGCACCTCCTCCTCTCAATTGTACTCTGGCCAGTCTGCCAACCAGCTGTGGGGTGAGCTGGGAGGATCACAGTTTAGCTGGGGGGGGGGGAAGGCATGTGGGGAGAACAATCACCGCATGCATTCTTCCCCTTCCCAATCCTGCTGGAGCCCGCCCACCTAACAGCTCCTGGGCAACCTGGGAGTAGCACAATTTAGCTATTCCTTCTGTGGAGGAAGGTATGCAGGGATGAATCTCCCCATGCACTTCCACTTCATCACAGTCCCACTCCCTCCTCCAGCCCGCTGAACAGCTGAGCAGTGGGCTTGTGGGTGGGGGGTGGGGGCTTGGGCTCCCATGGTGGGCCGCAGCCAAGGACTCAGAGGTCTGCATGTGACTCACGGCTTGGGGGTTGCCCGCTTGTCACTGCAGTGGTATCTGGACTAGCTTAGCCACTTTAGCCTCACTAAAAAAAAAGAGAGAGGAAATGCATCACTAAAAAAGAGGACAAAAGAGGATGCAGATCTATCTATAGATGCTAATTTAGAAATAATGGCTGTAATTTAGAATAGAAATATAATACATCTCTTCATAGTGGGGAAGACTGTGACCAGGTGACCTTTGTGCCTGCTCAGACTGCTGTCCAGTCTTGATGGGCAAATTCTAGGCTCTGACTTTAAACCAGACTTGGATTGAATAGCCCTTCAAATGAAGCCCTCCTGGTGCCAACGCTATCATCATTTTGGTGCCAGGTTAAGGCTGCCCTCTTCTCCCAGGCATGTAGTGGCATTTAATGGCACTTAAGGGTATTTAATGGCGTGATGAGGCATTTGTTGCAGCTGCTTTTAACAGGTCTAGTTATGCTGAAATTGTTTTGCTGTTAAATTGCTTTTTAAAATTTTGTATATTGAAAAATTATTTATGCTGTTTTTAATGCTATTTTTATTGTATCGTGTTTTGTGAATTGTTGTGAACTGCCCAGAGATCTTCAGCTATTAGGCAGTATAGAAATGAAATACATACATCAAATAATGTATATAGATCACACCTGCAAACAGAGGACTGCCCTCTGACAGCCATTCAAATAGAGGACTGCCCTCTGTAAAGTAGGACACGTGGCCACCCTAACTGTTTCGCAACCTTAGTCGATACATATATAAACTGCAGATCATGACTGCAGGTGGCGCATTACCCCAGTAAGGCTTAACTAATGGCCTGGCTCACATGTAAGGACAAGCCACAATTTTTTAAAATTGTGGATTGTCGTCAGTGCTTTTTTTCTGGAGAAAAAGGTACCGGAACTCTTAGATTACATTCCTCGGGAGTAGATGGCGATTAAATTGTAATGCAATTAATAGAAGAAAAGGTGCTGGAACTCAGTTCCGGTGAGTTCCACCAGAAAAAAAGCCCTGATTGTCGTGCATGAGGTGACATGCTGGTGTAGGCTGCCAGATTGCTCCTGCTGCAAACATACCTTCCACCTGTGGTTTCTCCAGTGTTACGGGCAAGCCAGGAAGCCAGAGAAAGAATCAAAGGCCCATGGGTTGTTTAGCCACTCCCACTTGCACTGGGCACGATATGGCAGCATGCACCCCAGCACACTAGCTCCTTTATAAAATGTTGGTTGTCATTACGTGCGAACCAGCCCAGTATATTCAAACTACAGTCTGTATTTCTGGAAGGGATGTGGACAGACTTGTTCATACTTCCACCTTTGGTGGCAATGTCCAGCAGTGCAGGAGTTCTGGAACAAGGTTGCTGCTGATTACTACTAGGAGTGACTCCACATTAGGCAGCTGGTAATTCCTAAAGCTATGCTTCTTCATAATTTCAAACCGAATGATCCTGGATTCCTGCAGAAAGATCTTTTTATGCAATTGTATACAGCAGTTAAATCATGTATGGCATGTAATTGGAAGTCTCTCAAGCAACCTTCTAAACATCAGTGGATTGTTAACATTTGGGAGATCATGATTATGTACAAACATGCTCAGCAAGTGCAGCAAGCAAGGGATTCCAATTCTAAAAAAGCTTTTATGGTGCCTGGGTTCCATTTATCTCCTGTAAGGAAGTGCTCTCTCTCTCTCTCTCTCTCTCTCTCTCTTAGTGAGTTTCTCCTTAGGCAATGGAAAACTAGACTGAGCTATGCTGGGAAAGTGGAAAAAGAAAAACAGATGCACCATTTTTTTAAAAAAAAAATCCAGAACCTGCCATTTTGATCAAGATACCCATTGAGAGCTCTTCATGAGTGCAAACGCAGGGTAAAAATCCAACTTGGCAACATAAGTGAAAATTAGAGTTATGAAAATTTCAACACCTTGTCTGTTGACAGGAGTGAAACTGATTGGTATGGAGGAAACACACTGCCATTTTTGTGCGCCTGTGATCACGGGCATAAGTCATCTTCTGTTTGCATACCTGCAGGGTCACCAGTAAAACAGCAGTGGAAAGAAAATGTTAATGTTCCTCTGGATGGAACACAAATCAACAGACCACAGGCTTTGGCAGAATAGTGAAGGCGTAATTCAGACTGACACAGTCCACAGAACCACAGATGCGATGTGCTCATATTTCCACCTACAACCTGCCCCTAGAGCTATAGAGTTTTTCATATTTCACTATGGGCACAAACCATTGCTGACTTCTCCTGTGTGAGGCTCATTAAAATACATTATCATGGCAGAGGAGCCGATTCATTTCACTGGGATTTATATGCAGAAGTTTCTGTTGGATTGCTCCATAAGAACATTTCGGTTTCTGGCTGGAGTTTCTCCTCCTCCTCTGATTCAGGGCAGCTCTACCTTTTCAAGTTTACTGAGTGAAATATCACCAACATAACACTAGAGAAAATTATCACACAAGGTAATCAAGGTGTGATAACTGCTATCCAAGGCACTGTTTTTCTTGCACTTAAGAAAATAGTAGTGGAAGTACAACCAGTACTGTGAAAGAACTACAGTGCTAAAAATGGTTAAAGGGAATTACTTTCAGTGTAATAAATTAATATAATTCAAGGTGGGCAAAGAAATGTCTCCATACAACAAATTATTTAACAGAAGTATTAAACAACAAAGCCTTTTCATTTTTTCGGTAGTTCACTCATTATATGAATTACAATCGTTCATTCACCATGAACAATTACCAATGGGAAAGACCCTTGAAAAGGGATTTATTTAACATTTCTATTTGGCCTTAGGTGATTGTTGCCGTTTATTGGAAAATGAGAAGGTAATTACATTTTTTAAAAAGCATATTATTGTCTTGGAATGCACGTTAACTTTAATTGTGTAATAACAATTATTTAAACTTGAAAACTAATTCTGCTACAAAAGACATGTATTATGGTGGAGTTCGCACTTGTGCTTTATTGGCAATTTACCACTGGCTGTATCCCCCACCCCACCCACTCTGCAGGGATTTTGCACTGGAAGATCCACCAGTGCTTTCAAAAAAGAGCATTAAGAGGGCACTGCCAATGTTTCTACATTTTAAGTCATTATTGCTGCCCTTCCCAAACATAAAAGAGTTGACTAGGACTACTGGTCTTCAGCCTTTGCAGACCTGCAACCCACCTTTAGCCAAACATGCATTACAGGATTCATTTCTTATTATTTTACCGTCATATTTACATCACGGTAGAGCTGCTGGTGTGACCCACCTTAGGTCAGGCTGTAGCCCAGGAGTGGACCCCAACTCACCACTTGAAGGCTAATGGGTCAGAGTATCTCTTTGAGATGCAGCAAGCTCCAGGGGATAGCCACAGCTTCTTCCTCACCATGAAGTACACTTTAGGACTTGTGAGGCAGAGCCAGGCAGGGACTCTGGGAATCAAGGCCTGGAGTGTGTGAAATATCCTGAGCAGTGGTGTAGTGGTAGATGTTGAAGTCATCATGACTGTCATTGTGACAGTCCCCCAAGAGGCCAAAACATGTGGGCAGCTGTGTTGACCCATATCAACAAACCAAGTCTAGCAGTTTTCATCTCCATCAGGAGCAGGTTTTCTGTCAAGGGAATGGGTCTTAATTACCCATTCAAGACCAAGCTACCCCAGAATATTTTACATCACAACAAGGAACAATATTTATTGTTGCTGGGAAAATTCCATTTCCCCCCATCTAAGGTGAGGACTGCAGCTAAGCTCAGAGGGAACAGGGACTTATGGGAGGGGCTGGCAGATGACATCAGCGTCCCTGCTAATAGACAAGGGCCGGCGCTGTGTCCCTGTGATCCCTGGCTCCACTACAGCACTGTTCCCAAGGACAGCTGCTGGTGCTGGAATATGCAGCAGGCAGAAGATACTGCTCTGTTGATTAGGCAAGGGCAGAAAGCAAGGAGCCTAGTATTTACCCTAAGCCTAACATGGCCAATCCAGAGACATCATACTGCCTGCCAATTGCAGGGGGTCATATATGATACATTTGAAGTTGCCTTGTACCAACTCTGACCATTGGTTCATCTAGCTAGCCTTGTATTGGCACTGGCTGGAAGGAGCTGTCTAAGGCCTTTCCTTGCCCTGCTCTGAGATCCTATTAACTGGGGAGGTGTATGCAAAGCATGTGCTTTACCATTGAGCTATGGCCCTTACCCATAGTCTACATAGCACATGCCCATTCCATATCATCATCCTCCAAAAAGTTTTAAAATGGTGTGTTTCAAAATTTTCTCCGGCACAACTGTGGCTAATAAGATGCTGTTACATGCATGCACCTCAATTCCAAGTGGTGAGAAATTTCAGCGGTACAGTGATGCTCACCCAGGGTTCTATTTCCTTTGGGAGGAGGTCACAGGAAGCTTATGGCATTCTGTAATAACTTGCATTTATTTACCAATATCCACACTGAGCATCAGGTGGAAGTTCCCAGCAAGGATACTCCACAGATACTTTTCCATTAAGGAATCTAGGGAGACCACCAGTGCCATAGGATTCTTTCTGAGAGCAATTCATTCCTTTGTGCATCTTTCAGTCCCACTCCAAAAAAATGGTTGTTTCTTCACACAAGCAGCTTGGATCACTTCATTTTGGGTGGGCTGGGGGCTAATCCCTGATTCCCAATGGCTTTCTCCTCCCGGAGGAGCTCATCCATTGAGAAAGATCTTAACAGAAGCAGAGTAGTTGACCCCTGTGCCAGCCAGAAAGCCAGCAAGATAATCTTCATCATCCCTACTGGTTCCATTAACCGTCTCCTGACCAAACCCCAGTCTTACAGCCAAGAGTTACAGGGCTGTAAAGGACCCATCAGATGACATCCAGACTAACCCCCCAAACTTACAACAGTACTCTTTTGGGGTGAGATGGGGGTGGGGAATGAAATCTAACACGTTAATCTTAAGGTGAAGTGTTCTTGTGATGGGTGGACACTGGACGGCATCACTACAGTTCCATAACACCCTAGTGGGGCAAGTGGGGCAGATCTGTCATAGGAAAGTAAGGAGATGCTGCCTTATACCCTTGGTCCACGTAACTCTACAGTCCACTAGAGAGTTTCAGATAGGAATCTCTCCTACCTGGAGATGCCTGGGATCGAACCTCCAGGACCTTCTGCATTCAGAGCATGTGCTCTCTTCCACTAAGCTGCAATCCTTCCTCTATACTATTCTATGTGTGATGGTATGCAGTGGAGGATGGGATAGAAGGGGGGATTTTCAGCAGGTGCCAAACTGCAAAATGATAAGATGCACCTACCAAACTTTCCTCTTCTGTCCATCTGCTAGGTACCACAGCACAGTCCTCCTTTGCATCTTCCCCTTATGTCATGAAGATCTCAGATTTTAGAAGACCCTCTAATCACAAGGTTCATTCAGTTATCATTATTATTTTATATATATATATATATATATATATATTTCCTACCAAGGAACTCATGGCAGAGTACATGATATATGATATCCCCTTTTTATCTGTATGACAATCCTATGAGTTAGGTAGGTTAGGCTGAGAGACAGTGGGTTCAGGGCTACACTAAAAGGCTGAGTATGGGTTGAGTGTGGGTTGCTGAGACGTAGGTTATCATGCTGTCTGAGCCTAGCCACGATAACAAACCATGGTGAACAACCCACATTTCACAACCCAACAATAAACCATTTGTTGCCCTCTGCCCCTCTTCCTCCTCCTGCTTGGTGCCTCATTTGACAGCGACCTTCTTTTTCCCCTTGTGAGCCGAGTGAGTTTCTCTTATCTTCACTGAGCGACCTGGAAGAAGGTGGCTATTCTTCCTATAGAACCTGAACGTGATTTAGCAACTATAGTTATATAGCGACATTCCTCTTCCTAGCACAGCAATACGTGTATGCATGATTGACTTGCCTCTGGGTTAGCACGTGTGGCCCCAATTTGGGACCATAGCGATTTGGGAGGGGCTTTGAACTTCCCCCCATTTGTTTTCATGCCAAAAATCCCCCCTTGTGGGCAGGGGTTGGGGAAAAAATGAGACACCTTTTCTTTTTTTTAATCCCCCCTCATGGGGGGGGGACTTCACCAAGAAAACAGGAGGGTGGAAAGCTTAAATCCTCCCTTCTGGAATCGCTATGGTCATGGATTGGGGCCATGCACACTTATCCAGAGGTAAGGTATGCCAATCCCGCATGCATGCATAGCTGCACTAGGAAGAGGAACGTCACTGAGATGAGCAGCCTAGGAGGTGTTTTTTTTAAGTGGTAAAGAAAGAAAAATAAACCCCATAGCCACTTGGTCCTGAAAACTAAGGTAACCCACCCACCCCTACTCCAAAGATTAATACCACATTGTGTTGTACCACAGACATTGTATGGCATATATACGTCAAGGCAGGTGCTTCGCAAGGCAAGAAAAGCCCCCCCCCCGGGGGGGGAGAATCTTATCACAGCAGGAGTATAGACAAGTTGTGCCACAAAGCCCCCGGGATATGTGCTGGGAGCGGGCGAGAGGACAAAGGGGGAAACAAACCATGGCAAACTGGCGATTGCCTGATCATCTCTTGGCAGTAGTGTGGCTTGGCAAGCAATTAACCAACCCACCATGGCTTGTTTTCAGTGTGGCTTTTTCGCGATGTGCGAACAGGCCCACTGGCAGCCCCAGTCATGTTATATTTCACATGTACATTCTTTATTATCCATATATGAGATCACCTTGCAACACAGCGGAAGATTTTCTTGCTTATTAATACAAGAGGACTGCTGTCAAGCCACCAGCACATCTCCCTTTTGGAATGATGAAATCTTTGATAAACAGTGCCTGCTATTCATCAACTAAAAAACTTCTTTCCAGAGAGTTATCTTGCCTGGTTTGTTTACATAAATGTTAAGCATTTCTTAAACCATTTGCAGTTCCCAAATCTAAAGTAATCTATATAGGACAAATTAGTTTCTGCTTCTGATGTTATTCACATACACATGATTCTAGGTATATATACAAGGACACAATCCTATGCATGTTTAGACAAAAAAAAAAGTCCTACAACTGCCAGCATTGGGGAGTTGTAGGACTCCCCCCCCCTTTCTATCTAAACATGCATAGGATTGTGTCCTAAGTTGCTTATTTGAAGGGCTGCATAATAAATATAGGGCTCATTCTTACTTTTCATGGCATCTATCTACATATGGTAAATACACACTGTAGTTTACTAAAGGTGCTGGCAGAATTGAAAAACCATTAGTTGTGGGAAGACCTTAGAGACCACTGGGATTTCCCTAAAATTCTCACAATCACATTTCCAGAATGTTTGTCCTCCAATTTCTTTGTGTTATTATTCCACTCTAGGTGCTTTATTATGATCTCAGCCTCGGTCTCCTTAATAAGCTCATTGTGTTATCTTTTGAATGAAGTTAATGTTCATGAAGAAGAGTGGCAGGCAGTTTCCCCCCCACCAGGTTCAGCTTGAGGATCTGTAGCATAGCTGGCAAGTGGGCTAAACAGACCCAGCTGGACGGAGTCTTAGAATTCTTTCTCCTTCTTGGATGGTGTGTATATGTGTGTTTAAGGACATAATCCTATCATGTTTAAACAGAAAAAAGTCCTACAACTCCCAGCATTTCCCAGCCAATATGGCTGACTGGGGAATGCTGGGAGTTGTAAGACTTTTGTCTGCCCAAACATTGCACCCTAAGGTAAAGGAGCTTGGGCAGAGGAGAGGGCATCTGGGGTAGAAAGTGGTTACATATGTTTAAGGCACTGGTGCAGCTAAGTAATTTTAGACCCTGGTCTTAATGGTCTTATAGGGAGCCTTTGGAGTTCGCTTCTGCTGCCCTGATGCTTAACACATTCACTTGGGGATAAGCACCATTCTGTTGTAGAAAAAGAGAATACATTTTTAAAAGTAAAAATAATAAAATGCGCATCTGTAACCATATACCTACCCGGTACACATTTTAATTTCAAATAAGAAGAAAGGAAATATACCGTGCGAGGAGTATCAGCACCAGTGGGCCCCAGCTGTGCTGACATTGGTCCTGTTTGCTGTTGCTCCCATCACCTGCCATTCTCTGGGTCTTCATCTGCCTTCTCCTCCCAGACTGTGGGGCCTTGGACTTTGGCCCCAAGGCCCTCCCATAGCTGTACCACTGGCTTAGGATACCCTGTGGCCTGTGCAGTGTTCTGTTAAGATTTCTGAGGCAATCACTGTTGGATTGTGAACTCTGGGTTGTTTAAACCATGGGTTGTCATTATGTGCAAACCCAGAACTGGGTTTTTTTCATTGGTTGTTTCACCAGGATATTGAGAGTCTTGAGACAGCTGGCAAGAGAGGTAAAAAACTCCCCATTCACTCTACATGCCAGTACTACAGCGCTGCAAAAGCATTTGGGATACAGGGTGGGAGTGGGCGAAGGAGGAGGGAAACAAATAACCCAGGGATTGAGAAAACAAACCATGGTTTGTTTAATCATCCACCAGACAAACTCTGGGTAGGGCAACAAACCATGGCTTAAATAAACCATGGGTTAATGTTATATGCAAACTAGGCTATTGAGTTGTATGGGGCATAGCAATGTAGCTGCAATTCAAAATTAGGAAAACACACATTTTTCCTGCTGCTTTGAAGTTTCCTGTTCCATCTCCTACATTGACTGGGTTTGCACGACACAGTAAACCTCAGTAAATTAATCCCTGCTAAGGTTTAGTATGTTGTCTGACCCCCGCGGGGTGCTTTAGAAGCCAACCTGGGGGCTTCTAAACCACCCTGCTAAACCATGATTTGTGGTAGGTTTATGCTAACCTAGTAGGTTTAGTGTGTCATCTGAACCCGGACAGCACGCTAATCGTACCACAAACCAAAAGGGGCATAGAGCCCCCTGTCCAGAGCGGCAAACTATGGCTGTCGCTCTGGACATGGGGTTCTGGCTGATAACAGTGGGCCAAGCACCCAAGCAGCACTTGGCCGGCTATCATTGGCTTCCCTGTGTGCCGCAGCCCATGCTGGGAGAGCAGGATTGCTCGGGAGCAATCCTGCTCTCCTCCTGGCGTTGGCCGCGGCATAGGAATCCAGGCGGCAAGGCCTGACTTGCTCTGGATGGGATATAGTGAAAGGACTTCTCCATAGGCTTGAATTCATCACTAGACAAATAACTCTCCATCAAATTTGCTGGTGGTGCTTCACATTGTTAATTTTTAACAGTAGGGATATTTACGGGTGGTCTCCCATGCTCTTTATTTTAGCTGCCACAAAGATTTCCTTTCACTAAAACAGAACATACTCTTGGAAACTAGCTGACACAACTAAATTGAATTTGACCCCATACGAAGATCCTAATAAATAAGCCAACTGGCTCAGCACAATTCTCTAGCCTACTTAGCACTGTGGTTTTCTAAACCCGACATGCAACTTTAAAAAATCAAAGCAGCGAGTGCTTTCTTCAGTGAGTCCCCAGCTTTGTTTTCTGATTGAGAGTAGTAAGACAAGGAGTACTCTTGTCTGGAAGGTACGTGGCTAAAATAGCAGGGAAAACATATTTAATGTTTGTTGCTTTACTTTTAAAGCAGCTGAACTTTTAAAACTCCCCACTTTTGTCTTTAAGTACTGAAACACAGAAGATTTGATTTACGTTTGTTTCTGTTACAGATCAAGAAGAGCATAAAAAAAGACACCTTTCTGTGTGGATTGTAAAAAACCACATGAGAAGTGGCAGCCAGGAAAAAAAGCCATGAGCAGAGCAGCAGCAGCAAAATGAAAAGAGGAGGCTTCACTAGGTTATGATCCCCTCTTTGCTGCCATTTGACCAAGAGGCACTTGATCTAACCTTTATCTTGTTCAAATAGTTATGACAAGAGTTTACACTCATTTGGCTTCTGGTTTTTCTCTCTCGGGGAGTTATATTTAGACACATGATTTTAAAAGTATTCCCTCGCTAATTAGGCTTTGGAACTTGCCAGGTCCATCCTGGCCTCAGGCAGTAAAAAAAAAAAGGAGGGGGGGAGGGAACTACGGTAGTTATTAAAGGAGCTAATGTTTAATTGTTTTTTACAGTCACATATGACAGCTCAGACCAGATGTTTCCGCTGCAGCAGTAAGCACATAGTCATGAGGCCAATAAAAACAAGGAAGAGCACACACTGGAAGTCTCCCCATCATACAAGAAGAATATTTGATTTGTAGCACAACTCGTTTTCTTTTTTTTAAAAAAAGCAATGAGCTTATTCTTTCAGGAGTCCTTGTAAATCAGCCTTCCCCAACCTGGTGCCCTCCAGATGTGTTGGACTACAACTCCCAGCATCCCCCAGCCAGCGTCTGAGCGCCAGGATGGGGAAGGCTGTAAATGTAAAGGCTTTTGACTCTACCGTTTTATGGAAACTGAGCAGCGGTTCAAATAGGAGAGGCTGGTTTAGAATAGAATAGGATTTCAGGGGTTTTCCAGGTAATTGTGTTTGTTTGCACAATAAATGTACCGTTGTTACTGTGAGGCATCTGGTCCAGATATCTTCCTTCAAGTTATCTTCTATTATGGAGATAGGGTATTTTCCCAGAGTCAAAGCATAATATTTTTTTGGGGGGGGTACCCTATTGCGGCGGCATGGGTGCAGAACCTCTTTCAGCCCGAGGGCCAAATTCCGTGTTGGAGAAGCTCTTGGGAGCCGCTTTCCAGTGGTGACCGTGGCCAGAGGCAAAAGGGGCAGGGCCAAAATACCAGCCTACTTCAGCTTAAAGCTCCTCCTGCCAGTGGCTAAGCATTTTAACCTTCTAGAATGGAGGGGGGGGGGAATGGCACAAAATCCAGGAAACCACCAACCGAGTGATGATCGAGGGGAAAGGGGTGGGGCCAGGGGAAGGGGGCATGTCTTTCTGGGGAACCCCGGGGCGCTGGGTTGGAATGCCCAATGGGCCAGATTTGGCCTGCAGGCTGGAGGTTCTGTACCCCTGGCTTAAATAAACACAGGGGGGGGCTGTGCCACGTAGGCCTGCCCCTGACATGGCACATGTGACGTCATCCTCCACCCCAGGCATCCTCACGTACAGCTCATGGGCCATGGCATATCTGCATGCTGCTGCTGCAGGCCATGGCTAAGCTGAAAGCCCCCTGCAGCAACCTGAGCCAAAGGAGCAGGAGAGAGGCTGGCCGGGTCGCTTGACTACAATTGGGGAATACGTGCCCAGCACTTTCAATGGGGCACAGGCATGTAGCCTTCAGGCAATCAAACCGAAATGAAATGTTTAACAGGAAAAGGTTCATGATGTAGAGTTGGAAGGACTTTTTTTTTTGAGTACTCATTTTCCTTTGATCGCAGGCTCAGGGAGTTTCTTCGAGTCTCATCAAGATTCGAATTTTTTGCTATTTTCGAGAAGGATCAATTTAAAGTCTCACAGCCTATCTCGCGGGGGTCAGCTTTCACTTGCTTGATGTGCAGATTGTCACTTTAAAATGTGTGGTGGTGGTGGGCCTACGAGTGTTCCTTAGCCTAAAAGGGTATAGAAAAATAGCCTTCATGAGCTGTCGTCGTTTTTTTAAACTACCGCAAGTATTTAAACAGTTACAAATGGTGCAAATGGGGATGGTGCAAATGGGGATGGGTGCAAATGGGGTGCATCCCCATTTGCACCCATCGGTCACTGATGGCATCACAGGTATTATCCAATTGAGCTTGAGCGGTTACCCCAAGCTGTTTCTGGCAAGCCGCTGAAGCATAGTAATGAAAATACAAATGACTGATATTGTTACATGTTTCCTATCCGATCTCTGTTAGCAGGGCTATCAGTGTGGGTCACCCTGAGGCATTTACCTGGCCAGTTCTAGGATCTGAGAAAAGGGTGTTGATAGCCTGTAATATTCAGGAGGTGTGTCTCCATGGGAGCTAAGAAGGCTAGGTGATAGTCAGAAGAGATGCCTCTCCCAGATTCTCCCCCAGGGAGAGTGGGAAAGGTGTCTGTGAAAAGAACAATATTTATTATATTTATATTATATTTATATCTCGCCTTTTTTCCTTCAAGGAACCAAAGCCAGCTTTCATAATCTTCCTCCTCCTCTCCATTTTATCCTCACAACAACCCTGTGAGGTAGGATATGCTGAGTCAGTGACTGGCCCAAAGTCACCCAGTGAGCTTCATGGCTGAGTGGGGACTAGAACCTGGATCTCCTGAGTCCCAGTCCAGTCCAGCACTCTAACAACTGGCTCTCAACGGTGATTTCAGTTTTGAGAGAGAAAGACAGAGACTAGGTTCACATAATCACAGAGTGGGAAAATAAGTATTTCCCCCACCAGGGGGATTTGCATAATTAACCTCACTGGTGTGGCTTCTCATGCCATGCGAACTTGGTGAGGGTGGCTTGTTGCTGTGGTTAACAAGCCACCCAGAACTCTTGCAAGGAACCCAAGGCGACTGGGACTTGGGAGTCCTGGGTTCTAGTCCCCACTCAGCCATGAAGCTCACTACACCAGTACTCAGAGAGTCAGATGCAGCAGCTGTTTCATCTGGCTGGATGAGAGGCAACATATGGGCCATGCCGCTGCACGGGGTGATGACCCTCTATATTATGAAAATGCAAAAGTCAGAGTGTGGTCTGTTAATATTTGTAAAGGACCGCAGCCGGTCCTATGCGCAGGTTCGGGACAGAAAGGGTGAACCGGAGCAAAGAAAACCCTTCTTACGCGGCTCTCCGGCACGCAGGAAGAAGCCGCTGCGACCAGAAATTGATGAGGGAACAGAGAATGAATGAATTTACTATGCTGTTTATGGATAAACAGGTTTAATGAGGCGTATCAAAACAAACAAGAAGTGTTAACAAGGCACACGCGCGCCTCCAGTTTCTGTTGCAAGATCGAGCAGAGACAGTACAGTGCAGTGTGTTACCTTAAATGACCTAAGTTCCACGAAAGCCGCTGCTTGTCAGCTATCAGAGATTTCAGCTTATTCACTGGGAGCTGCCCGAGGTTGGATCTCTGAGTCCGGACCGGAGCCCAGGACGTCTGCGCAGCCTTGTGCCCACCGACCAACAACCTTTTCAGCCAGGGTGTCCCCTCTTTTACCTCCTCTCTTGCTCCCCCTCCCCTCCTGGTCCCCCTCCCCTCCTGTTATCTCGGAAAACCAGTTCTTCTTGCTGATTCTTTGGGCTTCCCTAGGTGCTTGACAGTACTTGGCAGCTCTTTGAGACTACCAAGTATCTTGGCGCCCCTCTTGGTGCTTTAGGGTGCTTCACAGCTCACTGTGTCTGTCAGGGCGGAAGGTGCTGTGGGGGTATGCAGATGGATCCCATTGAGGTAAATGTAAATGAAGGTTGATGCAAATGACTGCTCGGCTGAGCTGCTTCTGCCCTAGGCAGAAGCCTTGATGGCTGTGCGGGTGTGTGTGTGTGTACCTGACAGCTTTCTCTCCACAATATTTGAGCAACCACAGTAAGCAAACTAATGAATATTATTATGGAAACACAGGGCAGAATCCAAGTTGACACTAGTGCTAACCATCACACTAGCTAGCCCTACTGGTGTTGCACTAGTGCTTGCACAACATAATTTACATTAGCACTAGTGTCGACTTGGATACTGCCCACAGGATTTTTTAAAAAGCACATTTTGTTAAAATTCTCTGAAATCAGGATGACTAATTCATATTCTAAGGAGTTTTCATACCAAGTATTTCCAAAAGCCTTCTCTAAAAGGATAGCAAAAGAGAACAAATTTCACCCACTGTTTAAAAGAGAGAGATTTAACTTGAGTATTATCGTCGATCTGGAGGCATTTCCAAAGTAGGTCAGCTATGTTCCAGTTCACAGGTGTCCACAGCAGTGTAATAGAGTTACTACAAAGGCCTTTTTGCTGAAAACATGAGGACAAAGAGGTTGGACCTCAAGAAGCACATTAAGACTAATAAAGCCGATTAGGCAGAGGAGGAAATTCTTCCAGTGATTCAGTGGCTAATGTATTTACCAAAAGGCTCACTAATACTAACCTTTTCTTTCAGGATGATACTGAAATATCGGCAAAACACTAACCAAGAACTAGAACTAGGCTAAACATTATCTACAACCTATTCTGGGGCTTTTTTTTTCTTCTTTTCCCCCTTCTTCTTTTTTGCACGTTCCTTATTCCTGCTTTCTGTCGGTATCATCCTTTAGTCAGCTGCTGTCTTCTCTCATCTTTCTGATCAAGGTCTTAAGAGGAGAAGATCCAATCCCACTAATCTCAAAAAGAGCAACAACAGTGGGAAGCCTATAAAATCTCATTTTCAGCTTGTCCTAAGAAACAGAAAAGTGGAGGGGGAAGGAGCAGGAGATTTGGGAGTGTGATGGCTGGCACAAAGGAGTAAATGCGAGCAGGGAGAGAATATTGAAAAGAACGGAGACCTTCCAAGGCAGCTACTATATTTAAAGTTGTGGGGGAGTGGAGCGGGAGGGGGAAAGAAAGACAGGGCGTGGAATTCAGGTCAACTTCATTGGCTAAAGAAAGAAATATTACCAGTCATCATTGGTTGCATGATGCTTCCTTTGGCCTTTTCTGTTAACATTTGCAAGAGGAAAAGCAACCTAGCCAAACTTTCTTGAGTTGCAATAGGAGCTTCGCTGCTATCAAACCTTAGAATTATGTGACTAGTAGCTTTGGAGGAACCATTTGCGGGGGGAGCAAAAGAAGTATACAACTGTAGAATGTAGTATCTTGACATGTACAAAGCTTCCTGAAAGAGAGGATACAAATGGCTACTCGTTTTAATTAGATAGAGAAGAGGAACAAACGGAGGAACTGCTAGTTCTAAGGAATGCATTTGATTGATATTGGCCATAATCCAACTGCAGAAATGAAAAGTATTCCCACCTGCTCACCTGTTGGTGCCACACGTTTCTCTCAGCTCCCGCCCTTTCACATTTAACCATCAGAGAAACAGTTCTTGGAATGCACATGTTTAAAAAAATTAATTGAGATTAATGGAAGTATCTGGCTGTTCTACAGATGTTTCCCACTTAAGAATTAGATTAGTTAGAGCAGGGGTAGGTAATGTGGTGCCCATGGGCACCAGTGTGCCCCCAGACACCTTCCTTAGGTGCCCACCGAGACACCCTACGCTCAATTTTTATTTTATATATCTACTAGCTTTTTTTACCCGGCGTTGCACAGGTCGTCATTTTCCTATAGGCACTTAAGGTAGCTGTCCACTGTTTTGAATCCCTTGGAATCCCAGCTCCCCAGGGACTACCAGCTCCCCTGAAATGCACAATGAAATCCCAGCTCCCCCGGGACTACCTGTTACCCCCAGAACTACACAATGAAATCCCTGCTTCCCCCATCCGGGACTACACAATGAAATCCCAGTCCCCACCCCCACGACTGCACAATCAAATCCCTGTTCCCTTCCCCCGGGACCACACAATGAATTCCCTGCTCCCCCTGCCCCCGGGACCACACAACAATGAAATCCCAGCTCCCGCAGGACTACACAATGAAATCCCTGCTCCCCCTCTGGGACTGCACAATGAAATCCCTGCTCCCCCCCGGCCTACACAATGAAATCCCTGCTCCCTTTCCCCCAGGACTGCACAATGAATTCCCTGCTGCCCCCCCAGGACCACACAATGAAATCCCTGTTGCCCCCCCCCCCGGGACTACACAATGGCATTGCCCAGGTCGTCATTTTCCTATAGTCACTGTTTGTTCAAAATCCTCCCCCCCCCCCCCGGCTGCAGTTCATATGAACATTCTGTTTGGACATAGGAGAGATTTGCATATCTGCCTCTGATTGGGCCCCTGTGGTGGCAGTGCATACCAACATTCTAAATGCCGTTGGAGCTATTTGCATAACCGCTCCTGAATGGCCCCTGCGAACATTCCAAGTGACGCTATTGGCTCTCATCTATTTTGGGCTGTACAGGCGTGGCGGGGTTTTTTCGGAGATTTGAACCCACCAGTCTTTGTCCTTGGGTGATGGGGAGTATGCGTGCCAAGTTTGGGGCGGATCCGTCCAACCGGGTAGGAGCCAATGCAATGCACGCGAGCCGTTCGGACATACGTACGTACGTACACACGTACAAACATTCACAGTTATATAGTAAATATCTATCTATCTATCTATCTATCTATCTATCTATATCTATATCCATATCTTCTTCCTGGCAGATGGGATTGCTTCAGAGTGAAGTGGGAACCTCTAGCTGCCGCCATCTTAATTTCCCATGAATGCCTCTGGGCAGGATACTTGTCCTTTGTGACTAGCCATGCCCACCCATGGCAGCCATTTCGTGGTTGTGCCCAGGACAGTTTCTCAAATTTACAAATGTGTCCACGGGCCTAAAAGGTTGCCTACTTCTAACCATTAGAGGAACATTTAACCCTCCCATCCTTATTCCAGCATATTCAATTAGGACATTGGTGGGGGCCCCGGGAGGAGTCCATTTATCAACACAAGTTCCTTTTTATTCAGGCGGCTTCCTTCATCCCATGAAGAAGGTACAGACCCTTCTTCTCCCTTTGCCCTTCCTCCCCCTGTAGTCCAGTAGTTAAGATGACACTCCCAAAACGCAAAGCAAGATGTTCCATCAGTCTGAGGGAACCTATGCCAGCTGAAAAGCAACAACAGCTCTCCCCCTTTGCGGGAGGACACTGACTCCTTCCAGCACCACTCTGGCTTCTCTATTCCCATAGAGCTCCTCTTTTATCTCCCCCCCCCCAGCATCCGGCAGGTCCAACCTGACTCCTCCTTCTACCCCCTTCCGCTGTAACTGAGACCCATTGGCTTACCTCCCCACTCAGAGGTAAGCTTATGGCCCATTCTCTGATCCAGTGGCGCAGCATTTACCCAAGCTTGGTTCCTTTTGGAGGGGGGGGGGTCCACTGGAGGCATAACACTGCTTTGTAATATTTGTGCGTTGTTGTTTACAAATATACAGGTTGAGCATAGGTGAAGGCACAGCTTAAGCACTCCTACAGTTCCATTTAATCCTCACAGCAACCCCGTGAGGTAGATTAGGCTGAGAGAGTCAGTGACTGGCCCAAAGTCACCCAGTGAGCTTCATGGCCAAATGGGGACTAGAATCCAGATCTCCCAAGTCCCAGTCCAACACTCTAACCACTGCACCACACTGGCTCTCAGTTGTGCTTAGCCATGCCCAGGTTGCACTGTGTACTACACTGTATTCACAGGGTAGGGGGTACTCATGCAGACATGGTGCCACATCCTGCTTACGCATGTGTATGGCTCCTAGCTTGATCGAGGCAAAACTCCGTTAGCTTTGGACACTTTTGAACTTGACGTGACAAATCCAAATGACATACACACCTACGCATGCAGATTGAAGCTAATTTTTTTTTAATGATATGCAGAGACGGATATGTGTGGCAAGAAAATGGCATCCCTCTGGAATCTGCCACATGAAGCAGATTACTTCCCATTGTTTCAGGATAAGGCTAGCTCTGTAGCTAAGTAGCTAACAGACCTTTCACTTGTATTACCACTACATTTCAGAGAGAAAAGCCTCTGGAGTATTGTGCCCCCCCCCCTCATTCTTTGCTCTTGACTTGAAAAACGTGATGTCCATACCACACCACACTCCCTTTCCGTAGATACCCTTGGGCAGAAACTAAAAATACGACTGGTATTGTCGATATTATGAAACTGGGCTCAGTGCTTTTACACAACTCTGGCTGGCTGCAGGCACAGAGATTACAGAATGTTCTTTTCCAAGGAAGCAGTTAGTAGCCGTTCAGCACGCAATGCACTTCATTCGTCCCGAGACACCCTGATCTGTACATGGAAGGTGGCCCGGGGGCTTTCCTCTTGGCAGTGAGTTTTCCAATCCATGCTCAGTGTGTCTTCCAAAATTAGGCCAGAATTTACTGTGCAAGGCTCATTTAAGGAGGTATGGACAATTGCTATATTGGAAGTGCAAGTTCCTCCCTAAGCCATCCAAGCTTTTGTGAACATCTTTAGAGCATTAACCTGCCCTCATATTCCCCTTCTCTCTATGTTGCGGAGAAAAATGCTATGCTTTGTTCAAGGTCAGATGCAGTATAATTATTTGGATCTGTTCCAGTCCAGATTCAGGCTGTAGCTTAGTTGCAGAGCACCTGCTTTGCATGCAGAAAGTCCCAAGTTCAATTCCTGGCATCTCCCAAGTAGGGCTAGGAAAGAATCCTACCTGGAACACTGCTGCCAGCCAGTGTCAATAATACCAGCCAAATGGACCAATGGGTTGACTCACGATAAGGCCGCTTCCTACGTTCCTATTTTGGCTTGGAAATAGCCTTGGCAACCCAGCGGATGACTTGAGGGGAATTCAATGCTACATGTTCTCTTGGCCCTTTCAGTAGCTTTCGATATAACCAACCATGGTATCCTTCTGGACTGCTTTGCTGAGTTGGGTCTTGGTGGCATGGTGTTGCAGTGGCTCCAGTCCTTCCTGGAGAGTTGGTTTCAGAGGGTGGTGCTGGCTGGGGGGGACTTCTGTTCTATCGCATGGCCTTTGGCTGGCTTATGGCTAACCAAGTTTCCATCTTGCCCCCCATACTCCTTAGCAGCTACATAAAACCGTTGGGAGAAGTCATCCACAGGTTTGGGCTATGGTGGCACCTGTAAGCAGATAACAGCCAGCTCTACCTCTCTTTTCCATCTACAAAATTCCAGGGAAGCTGTGGACGTCTTAAACAGGTGTCTGGGGAAGGTTTGGGGATGGATCAGGGTGAAGCAACTGAAACCTAATCCAGACAAGATGTATGTAGTATGAGTGGGCAAGTCAGTAGATTTGAATGGACTGATGCAACCAATTCTGGATAGGGCTGCACTCCTCCTGAAGGACCAAGTTCATGGCTTGGGGGTCCTGCTAGACTCGGCATTTGTTGAGGCACAGGTAGCATCGCTGGCTAAGAGTGACTTTTACCAGCACTGGCTGGTACACCAGCTGCAATCCTATCTAGAGAAATTGGACCTTGGCATGGTTACCGCCACTCTAATAATCCATGTTAGACTACTGTAATGAACTCTATTTGGGGATGCCTTTGAAGATGATCTGGAAACATCAACTGGTACAGAATGTGGCCACCTGCTTGTTGTTGGAGGCCAGGCAATCAGAACACGTAAAACCAATTCTGTACCAGTGACACTGTTTACTGGTGTATTTCTGGGCCCAATTCAAAATGCTGGTCTTGTCCTATAAAGCCCTAAATAGTTTGGGACCAGGTTTTTTTGAAATACTGCCTGCATCCATACAAACCTACCTGGCCATTAAGCTCTGCCTCAATGGCTCTGGTCCTTTAAAAAAAGTTTAAGAAACTCATCTTTTCCAGATTGCTTTCCTTTTAATCTGCTGCAAGTGTTTTTAAATTTTGCTTCTTGTATTATATTCTTTTATTTATTATTTAAACTGCCCTGTGCTTTTAAACTACGGTAATTGCCTGCTGCTAAGTCATTTGCGGTTTTAATTTTTTTTGTTCTGTTGTTACTTTGTGGGATTTTGTGTTTTTATATGGTATCTTATACGTATTCACATTTTTTACTATCTGCCCTGCCATGAGTACTGTGTCAAGCATACACACACACACACACGCACAGGATAAAATTTAAAAGACTTAAAACTACAATTAAAAAAATAATAATCATTCATTCATTCATTCATTCACACACACAGTTATCATATATGGTAAGTCACCATAATGCAGGGGTAGGCAAAACTCAGGCTTTGGGTAACAAATGATTAGGAGTCCTAAATCCTTGCTGATCTACTGCAAATCACTCAGAGATCTATCAGTAGTTCTTGGACCTCCCCCCCCCACACACTTCTGCCTATACCTCCCATAATGCAGACCTGATGTATTTAAGCCATAGCTTGGTAGCCATGGGGCCTTGTCACACAGGCAATAAGGAATTCCATGCAGGTGAGTGAGTGAACTGGAGGAAGAGGGATGGAGCATGATCTTCCTCCTTTATGTCCAGTATAGAAATTAGTGGGCTGCCAGAGAAGGGCAGCCCCTCCCTCGGCACCCAGCATAGAAATGCACTGGGCTGCCGCAGGAGGGACAGAGCTTTCCACTCCTCCTCTGCTGACTCCCCGCAGGCTAGTAAACGTGTTGGCAAGCAAGCTAGTAACTTTTACAGGCTTATTTACAAAGCTGATTTAATATGGTGTATGCACGTGTGTGTGTGTATGTATGCATGTGCGATCTCCAATTATTACAATCCATCTTTTGAGATGGCAAGATTATAGGAATTGGGCAGAGCAGTTTATGGCTTGTGTTGTGTCTTTGGTCATTCTTACGGTGTGGGAGTGGGACACACAGACAGACCCACTGCCCACTACATGTGTTTATGGATGATAAACTTATGAAATGGCCCTTATGATTGTTTTTAAAACCCTTTTAAACATATACTTAGGGATGTGACTTCAATCCATGCAAATATGATAAAACACCCAACTCTTTTTTTTTTTTTTAGTTCTACTTTCAACATGGGTGAGGACTTCTGGGTCAACAGAAGTAGCCTGAATGTATCTGTAGGGTTTGCAAATATTGAGAGGTGTTTACTTTGTAGGGTTTACAAATAGTGAACAGTGTTCACTGAGTACTGTATAATACAGTACTGGCAAATCTTTGAAAAAAGACACAATTTATAATAAACATCCTCTCTTGATTGCATAACGCAGAGAAGAGACATGTTTGCATCATCAGGCCACATTTGGCATGATTTTCTGATTTCTCTCAGTGATGACTGTTTCTTGGCCAATTGGCCTTGTATGAACTAATTCACTAGTAATTAAAATGCAAAGAATTCCTATTAACAGTGCAAGAAAGGAAAGCAGAGGAATCTACTGAAAGTGACATCTGCTTCCGAAGCTTGATCATGCTAATAATATGAAGCCTGTCATTATTTTATTAATACTAGCTGGGATTTTCTAAACTATGCAGCAATTTTGTGCTTTCTTTTGGTTTTGGTTTTTTCCCCCTAGGTTGCAGTCCTGCACCCAATTAGACACATCTGAGTCCTATTGAAATCAGTGGGTTAGATCCAGATTTCAACTCCCATGAATGGAAGGGCTCCTTCTGTCCGTGAACCATTTCTGGTTTAGCAGAGGGATCCCACTGGTGGAATGGGAGGCGGCGGCAATTTTTGTTTCTTCCCCCCCCCTCTTCCTTTTGGCCCTTCTACCCCTGAAAATCTGCTCCGGAGGGTTGCATGACACCACCCAGAACAGTGTGGGAGGTGGCTCTGGTGTCATGCCTGACCCAGGCTCAGGCCAGCATGACTCTTCAGATGAAGAGCGTGACATCACAGAGCTTAAAACCTTGTGTGACCCTCTGGCATCAGTGGAGAAGTGACACCAGGCCCTTCAACAGTGGTGGACCCTGAGGAACCCCGAGACAGGATCCCCGAGGACTATACATTGCTTATCCTCCCAACTCTAGAATTTGCTCCAGAAAGTGGAGGCACAGGCTGTCGCTGAGAGGCAAAGCAGGAGGCAAAGCACACATTTCAAGAACTGCAGCAACCAGACTACTTGGGAGTAAAGGGCTCCCTGTGAGTAGGGCCCTCCTCATGAGGAGGAAGTCATCCAGAAGCCTCTGATGTGCTGCAGCTGAGTCCTGGGTAGGGCTCTGGAAGCTCCAGCGTATAAGCCTTTAGTTGGGACGTACTAGCTTCTGGAACACTTTACACCAGCTTCCAGTACTGTGGAGCTTTGCTTCCTTGACCTTGCTCTCCCTTGGACTGGTTTCTTGTGCTGCTGACTCCTGGACTTCTGATAAGGTCCTAGCTGGGATTGTCAAAAATTGCAATAGCTATCCCTAACCCTAAAGCTGTAGGATGATTTTCTGCCATAAAAATTGCCCAAACTACTTTCCACACCCTAAACTCCAGCTCTTATATACCATATTACAGAGCATGTGATAGCTGGTTCAGTTCTGGGCACCACACTTTAAGAAGGATGTAGACAAACTGGAGAGGGTTCAGAGGAGGGGCAACAAAGATGATAAAGGGACTGGAAACAAGACCCTATGAGGAGAGACTGAAAGAATTGGGCATGTTTAGCCTTCAAAAGAGGAGACTGAGGGGAGATATGATAGCACTCTTCCAGTACTTAAAGGGTTGCCACACAGAGGAGGGCCAGGATCTCTTCTCGATCATCCCAGTTTGCAGGACACGGAATAAAGGGCTCAAGTTACAGGAACCCAGATTCCACCTAAACATCAGGAAAAATTTCCTGACTGTTAGAGCAATAAGACAATGGAACCAACTACCAGGGATGTTGAAGAGTCCTTGGTCTCGAGTCACGAGTCAAGTCACGAGTCTTTGATAAACTTTCCCCCAACCGCCAGTTGTTTGGTGGCTTCCCGACTTTTGCACATTTCTCCCCCATTCTGAAAGGCGGAAATGCCTCTCCTAAGGCTGCGTTACTGGCAGTAAGAGCTTTAGGTTGAAATGTGCTGGTATTTCTTGGGCCAACCGCTTTTCCATTTGGCCCTGATCCTGTTGCCTTCAGTCCCGCCCACCACTGGAATGTGCCCCCCCCCCAGTGCTTCTCCAAAATGGAATTTGACTCTGGAGCTGAAAGAGGTTTTATAACCCCTGCCATAAATAAATTTTAAAAATGTGTAAGTTGTGAAGCAGCCATCAATTGTGCTTCTAACCAGTTCCATTGGGGATGGTGATTCTTTCATGCTGCCTCCTGTGCCTGCAATAGCTGGCTCATCTTTTGTGTGCCAATTGCTTTTCTTCTTCTTTAATCTCTCTTCTTCCACTAATCCTTCCTATGCTGGTCTTCTTAGCATTCCCCCTCCCCTCCCCTCCCCTTAGTTAAGATTTACATCCCAGTGTGCTTTTGTTTCCACTTTCAGTTTTTCATGAGACTGTGTCTTTATTGTACTGCCTCCTGCAAACAATTGACACTGCAAAGGTTTATTATATTGCAAGATGTTTGCTCTGGTCATTAATAGCATTTGGAAATGTGCAAAGTGCACTAGAACAACTATCCAATTTGTCCTTTCAAAAGCACTGTGATACAGTTCATGATTCCCATTTTACAGATGGGGTATCCAAAGCCAGCAAGTGATAAACTTGCCCTAACAAAATCAAGTCTATATACTTGCATGTGCAAAAAAACTGCTTTTTGTCTAAGGTCAGTGCTATCCACCGGATGACATTAGCTCTCTTTTAAGAGGAGTCGTAGCTTAGTTGTAGAGCACATATTTTCATGCAGAAGGACCCAGGTTCAATCCCTGGCTTCTCCAGATAAAAGGTTCAAGTAACAAGTGGTGAGAAAGACCTCCGATGGGCAGTACCTCTCCTGGATGTCAATCAGAGTAGATCAGTGTTCTCCAGCCTTGGGTCCCCAGATGTTTTTGGCCTACAACTCCCAGCATGCCCCAGCCAGCTATGCTGGCTGGGGCATGCTGGGAGTTGTAGGCAAAAACATCTGGGGACCCAAGGTTGGAGAACACTGGAGTAGATAATGCCGGGCTAGATGTACCAATAGTCTGAAGGTTGATCCTTTGTTCTTCTATGTTCTAAGATTGGATTCAGTGATGCATGATCCTCAGTTCATAATTATGATATCAAGTGATAACATGGTATGTGTGAATGGGCGACTCCAGATATGAGACAGCAGAGTTTTAGTTTAACTTCACAACACCTCAAGTGCATTGTTTTTCATTGGAACTAGCCTACATACTCAGCTGCTAGTTTTCAAGTTTACAGAAATCAAGTGTGGAGAAGCTGGGGTGGTATAATGGTTAGGGTGTTGTGCCTGAAACGGTGAGGGTGTTGAGCAATGGCTTCAAATGTCTGCTCCAGTGGTGCAGCTCGGTAATTACAGACCCTGGAATTAGTGGCCTCATGGCCACGTGCATTACTTCAGTTGCAAAGCACACATCTAACATGTCTCTCCTCCCCCACTGCCATTCCATGTGTTATGACTGCTTCTACATGCCTGATGTTAAAGCAAAAAACAAAAGACTGTTTGCCAAACCTGATAAAAAAAGAAATGGGAACATAGGAAACTGCCTTATATACCATTGGTCCATCCAGCCCAGTATTGTCAACACTGACTGGCAGCGGCTCTCCAGGGTTTCAGGTAGGGATGTGTGAGGAATCTGATAGGGGGGTGAAAATCTGACAGATTTTCTTGACTTGGCCCCGTGAATTCCGTTCCGTCCACCCTGCGCTGGAACTGACTCGATCTGATGCAGGTCGAGCCAGTGTACGGACTTCTGTTTTTAAAACAGGCTGTGACTGTGGCGGAGTGACAGGCAGAAGCCCGGGGAGGGGCCAACCTGAACATTCCAGAGGCTCTGATTGGTTGAAGGAGAGCATAGAACCCCAGGGAGTTGACTGTTAAGGGTTGTTGGTTGTCAGTTGGGGAAGAGAGTGGGTTGGAGTGAGAGAGGGAGTGGAAGGTTAGTAGAGTAGGTGGGGAAAGGCGGTACTGAAGAGAAGAGTTCAGACAGGAAAGTTGTGAGAAAGCAAACGTGAAGGTTAGTATAGAACAATTCGCAGGAGTCTCCACTTAGGGAGTGAAGGACCTTCTGTCTGAGGAAGAAGGTGAAACTCTGGACTAGTGTGAGGGATAGTTAAGTTCCCTGGTGTGATACTGTAACTTTCAAGTAACCAAGCCAAATTGATACAAAGAGCACTGTATAACATCTACCTGCCTTTAACCTGAATCTAAGCAAAGAACAAGTTTGAATTAACTGTTGAAAATCCAAGTTATCTGTGCCTGAGTTGAATATCAGTTTTGAGACTGTGTTAGAACAATAAATCAATCTTTTTATTCAAAGTTCTAATTCTCCAGAGTCTGACTGGTGACAGGAAAGTAAGAAGTGAATTAACGGAGGGGCACCCTGCTTCAAGTAATCAAATAAAACAAACTGCTCTTAATAAAGACAAACAAACGTGGGTGAACAGCTACATATAAGACCTAAGACACATAATCGGCTAACACAGTTTAAGAAGACAGCTTCAAGTCTGAAGTGACCCATACAAGGGGGCACTTGGTGAGAGCGAAGTACACATTGAGTGTGTGGGCTTTGGAGTGAGGGGTCCCATCTGCTACAGTGACCTCCGTCATTTAAAAAAAAAAAAAGTCGGGGAAATTTGTGCAGAATTGGAGCCTCTGCTCCGCAATTTCTGCAAATTTAGCCAAATTTGCGGAAAACATAGTTTGTGCAAATCACGCTAGAGATACGCAGTTCTTGGCTCCAAATTTGCACAGATATTTAGAGCAATTTCACAGAAGTTGAACCTGCCCATCCCTCACTAGGCCCGCTTTTGTCTGTCGTGTTAGAAATGTGTTGAAAGTCCATTGAGCTCAAATGGAATGAGTTTTCCAGTGTTGCACATCCGTAGTTTCAGGTAGGAGTTTTTCCAGCCCTACCTGAAGATGCCGGGGATTGAACTTGGGACCTTCTGCATGCAAAGTATGTGCTCTGCTGCTGAGTCACAGCCCTTCCCCCTCTGCGCATGTGACAGTGTCATAACTTGAGTTTATAATGTGAGATGGCAAGGCTACAGGAATAAAACTGAGTGTGCTTCTACCGCCCTGATGCTAAACATGTTTACTTGGGGACAAGCACCATTTTGTTATAGAATAGGATGATATATATTTTAAAGTAAAAATAGCAATATGAGCATCTGTATCCATTACATGCCCAGCTGCCCACCCCTGCCTATACAGTGTTTTTTTAAAAAAAAACAAGGAAGGAAGGATGTGGTGGTGACCAGTGCCAGCCCAGGTGGGCTCAGGTTTGTTCATGATGGCCCAGGTGGTGATGCCAGACCTGTTTTCCACTGCACCTCTCCTTTGCCACTCTCTGGGTTGGTCATTTGGTCATGGGTTGAGCTGCAGGGCCCAAGATGCAGCCCTCACTACACCACTGCTCTACTCAGCCATGAAGCTCATTGGGTGACCTTGAGCCAATCACCAATATTATACATCTCTTTCAAAAGATGTTGACCCATGGTAGTTTAATACTTTACAGAAGATAATGTGTTACTTCAGCATGGTTTTCAGAATTTTCTGTGATTTTATTTCATCTTTATAATAAATTACTTTTTAATGGTGCAGTAGCTTTTCATTTGTCTGGTTAATTCATGCCATAAACCCATATATTCTCTCACCCTCCTCCATTACATTTCTTAAAACTAAAGAAAGGGAAGCAGGAAATTGACAACCTTTATTAGGCCTTAATTTGTAAAATTAGCTCTAGTCTTCCTTCGTCACCATAATTTAATGCTCCTAATGACTTTTCTGACACATACATTTTGGTGGCAAGATCTAGTTCCTATCATTTTTCATTGTGATATAGCCAAATACATAACACAAGACCCTACAGATAATATAATTATGATGCTTATAGTGTCAGTAGCTAGGAGAACCTCAAGCGATGTTCATACCTTGTCATCTGAACAGATGCATCATGTTGGGCACTTTTTTCTCCAAAGGTGAGAAGACTGACGTGTTTCTTCAGAGGGCGTTGATCATGAGGCTGTGGGCATTCTATGAGTGTACTGCCAATTTGTGAAAAGGAAATGAGAGTTTGTACACTTTGATCCTAAGCATACTGACATCAATAGCTCCATAAATCTCTGATGTACTTATGGAGCATGGATCTCCACGGCCTCATACTATTTGGTGTTGAGAGAATACTGTGTAGACAATGGAGGGATCCCCATTACATGCATGGAGCATCCCAATTTACACATGAGAATGGGGCATATCCTGCTCTTGCAGAGTTCTGTGTGCTTACTTGAACAATGTTGTACACACTCATTTGGGGTGGTTATATGCAAGGGCCACCTACAGATCACTGAGTGTTCCATATGAAAATTCCTAAAATCCTACATTACTGACTGTTCTTCCTTTCCCTATACTTAACGTAGTCTTAAAGTGGCTTTGTGCTTTACTGAAGAAGCACCACCAACCAAGCGTGGATCCATTTCTTCATTCAGTTGGCTATGCTTCTAGCCCCAAACAGAAAATATTTCAGGTGCCTGAAAAATGTTTATTATGCCCAACATGTTTCGGAAAGGATTTTCCTTCCTTAGGGGCCATCTCCAAATGTGATGCAAAGCAAAAAATCTTTCCAAGGCATTCATTATGTGCTTGTCACTCTGTACTCACAGTTGTCTTCGGATTCTTTAAGTGACTCCATGGCCCTCCAGTTTTACTTCTGTTTTTTACAACACTTTTGGCGAGGTTTTCTTTTAGAACGGGAAATGTGGTGGTATTTGTGAAAGTGAAAGAAAACACTTTTTCTACTTGTGTAATGCTGCTATTCCGCTATACCACAGTACCACTTAGAGGTTATGTAGCAGAAAAGCAGGAAAGCAAACCGTCTTTGTGTAGTGCTCAGATCTCAATTCTGCAACGAAACCGAAAGTAGATACAGAGAATTAAAAGAGAGTCAGAAGAAGGAGCTTGTTTGCTAGCTGAGTGAGATTCTAGAGCAGGGCTCTCCAACCTTGGGTCCCCAGATGTTGCTGGACTACAGCTCCCAGAATCCCTTTCCATTAGCCATGCAGGCTGGGTATGCTGGGAGCTGTAGGCCAGCAACATCTGGGGACCCAAGGTTGGAGAGCCCTGGTCTAGAGAAAGGTCTGCAGAAGCCATTTGGTCTTAGGTACTCGGCGCTTAAGTTTGGGGCCTCGGACCAATTCATTCGGGAACCCAGGCTGCCTGTGCTTGCTGCTACACCCTTCTAATTATTTCTCACTCAGCATGGAGGATTGCAAACAGATTTTAAAAATAAACACACTACTAATCTCCAGTGTTCTGTCTTCTTCTTCTTCTTCTTCTTCTTCTTCTTCTTCTTCTTCTTCTTCTTCTTCTTCTTCTTCTTCTTCTTCTTCTTCTTCTTCTTCAGAAGCTAATTCTGCAACACTGGGGCCCAGTGACCGATCTGGAAGCATGCAACTGTACAGCAGTGGTGAGACTAAGGAGGCACGAACCTGATCGGAGGCTAGTGGGATTTCCTTGTAAATTTCTTTGAGGTTACCAAAGAAAAAGTGTGTGTGTGTGTGTGTGTGTGTGTGTCTGTGTCTGTATATCAACCTGAACTTCCTACTACTCAGAGAAGGAAGCAGAAGGTGTGCAACATATCAGGTGTTTTCCTTTTTCTTCCTTCCTTCAAATATATCATAAACCATCCTGAGCTCTTCTTGACTCTTTTATCTTGTGAGGAAAAATGACGTAATGGATAAATACCCCACAACCATTTATATCTGGGTTATCCCACATATGTGCCCACATGTAAAACAAACAATGCAAGAAAAGGTGGATAATATGAGTCAGATGCTGTTATCAGACAGAAACATTCTGGCTTACAGAATATCGTGTGTGTGTTTGTTTTCTCATGATAGGTCCTTGTGCTGCAGATGGCAGCAGTGAAAAATGAGAATGTCAAGAAATCTGTAACAACATCAGCGTCCCAAGGATGGTGGTTTTGGGGGGAGGGTGGTCATTTCTAATAGCATAAAGCAGCGAATGCATCCCTTTCTAATTTTCATAGACATGTTGCTGTCCCAGCATGTAGACACCGGGCCTAGTGTGGCTTTCTCCCTCTCCCTTCCCCCTGTTGCAATGGGGTTAGTGATATTCCCTCTGCAAATGCCTGTTCTTCGGGAAGCATAACGGGGCACCCCCACCCCCACCCCAACTTGTCTCTTCTTGTGTCTCTCTTCAAAAACTCGGCTCTATCTCTTTTGCCCAGCTGCAAGCTAGCCCGAGTATCTCCTACCTGACAAAAGAAGATACCTTTGATAGCCAGACGCAGCTGTAAAGTTGAAACACATGCTTGGTTCAGATACCAACGGAAGTTTAATTTGCATCAATTCATTAGCAATGCTTTCAAGCCACTGCAAAAGGAAAGCTGAACTGCAAAATAATTGGACATAAAATGCCCCAGCAGAAGGAGAGATGGCGGGGAGGGGGGGGGGAAGAGGAAAATTGAGAGGAGGAAAGAAAAGTGAAATAGCTTGCGCTGGGAGAACTGAGCTAGGCTTTCATCTCCAGGCCCGTCCTCGGTTCAACCCTGATGGGAAAGGGCATACATTTTAAAATGTGCATTGTAGCCTACAGCTCCAGTCATAAAAGCATGCTGAAGCTCACAACCAGTGCCAGCTGGAAAGGGAGACTGACTTGCAAGAGGCTGACAATCCTACTCAGAGCTTTTTGAATAGTAGATGGGGAAAATGTTGGAGGAGCCCTTACCAGAACTTGTAAGAGATTTGCCCTATCTATGGTCAGACGTCTTTAGATCCGCAGGGGTGCAGAACGTCTCTCAGCCTGAGGTATGAATTCCACTTTGGAGAAGCTTTTGGGGGCTGCATTCCAGTGATGGGTGGGGCCAGATGCAAAAGGGGGTGAGGCCAAAGACAAAGGGGGTCAGAGCCAAAAATACCAGCATATTTTAGTTTACAGCTCTTACTCCAAGGAACTAAGCCTTAGGAAAGACATTTCAATCTTGGGGTGGGGTGGGATGGGGGGGGGGAGACTGAAGAAAAGCCAGGAAACCACCAAATGATCAGTAGTTGTGGGGGAAGGGTATGGCCCTCTGGGGAACCCCAGAGGGCCAGATTGGGATCCAGGAGCGCCAGATTTGGCCTGAGGTTCCCCACCCTTGCTGTAGATACTCCACTTGTGAGCAAAACATTTTGACCAAGATCCCAATAACGCTCTTGGGAAAGGTGGAATCATAATTTGCCATGACATCTGAATCGGGGAATTGTGCAGGAAACTGTCCCAAACCATGTTATGCAAACCTGCTTCAAACCATCAACCAGAGGCAATTCCTATTTAGCGATAACCACAATTTGCTTCATTTCAATCCCCCAGCAAATTATGGATCAAGCAAATCTGGTATAGAGTTGAAGCAAATAAGCAAACAGGAGGGGAGGAGGGATGGGAAGGCAAGTGTGTGAATCCTCAGGATGCTCACGATTGCCTAACCATGGTTTGGTTGTGATGTCTGAATGAGGCCAGTTCAATCCACATGACTTCCAGGTCAGTGTGTGGGACTGGCAAGTGAGTTGTGAACAAAGGTGGCATTTTTCTCTTTTGAGCTCCCTTGACAGAGGAGCATTCAGACAGATCCACATAAATAAAAAATGTTGCCTTAGTACCAATAGTACCTGAAGCTGAAGCTCATTTGATGTCAGCACGGATTTAAGGAGGGTGTGGAGCAAGTTCCACCGTGTACATTTCACTGCAAATCATTGCCAGTGTGGTTGTGCAGCACATTGGGATCAATCCCAAGAGGAAATACTCTTCATTAAGGACTTACCCTTGGTGAGGTCGATGGTGGAATATCAAGGAATAGCAATGTTGCATGTATTACTTTATATAAACATATGCCAGTATACAAACATAACACTGAATTGCAACTGATTTTTGCATTCTTTCTGGGGGGAAAACTCTTGAGAAATACGTGGGGGTAAGAAGGAATGTATTTGCAAATCATTTTTCCTATGTTTCAGCCTCTTTTGTCTCCCGTCTCCCCTCTTATCAATAGTGAGAGCTGTTTGTAAAGTTCTTTGAACAAGGGCTTTCAAAGAGCTGAGTAGCTCTGTTCTTCAAACAGCTTTACAGAGGGATTTTGATGCAAGGCATCAATACGTGTCAGCACTGTGAAGTTATCATTCATTTCTTTGTAGTTTTATTAGGAAATAATATATCCCCCCCTCCCAGTGTCGCTCATACTGTTGTTTCAGTGTTTTAAGTTTGATCTGCCCACCAAAAGGTCTGCCACAAAACAGCACTTATACTAACGGTGGGTTAAGAGAGTCATAATTGAAAAAGTTCAATATCTGGTTTTCTGATTCCAATTTGCCATTCCTCTCTCCCTGCCCTGGCCCTTCATACCTCTAACAATATATTAAAAAGGGAAATACCCTTTGGTGACTACTAGCAATGCTTGTTTTTGGAAGTATTTGTAATATTACGCCCTGATAATAAGAGATGATATATTAGCATCCAGTCAATCCATCGTTTTATATGTGTTAGAATTACAAAAGGCTTTTGTTATAAACAAAATTCACACAATCTGCAGCAATAACACAACTAGGCTGGTAACATTCCCAAAACTGTTTCTTAAGCATCCAGGTTTCAATTCTATACTCACTTACCTGGGAGTAAGCCCCAATGAACTCAACTGGACTTACTTCTGAGTGCACATGTATAGGATTGCACTGCAATTTCAGGGCCATCATCTGGGTTACCATTCTCAAAGACCCCTTTTTGGATAGAGATTGGAGAGGGTGAGGGTTGACAGATGATAGATGAAGGCAAGGTGCTGGAAGGAAGATCTATCTCCTTGCTTTTCTGGTATTTAAACCTGTTGCAACTTCTTGGTAGGATGCTGAGGTGTCACTGAAGAGACCAGAAATAATTAAAACTCTTCGTATCTGCAATGGTGGCCATAGACAGAGGGCCATATATGTGCATTTATTTATTTATTTATTTATTATACTTATTAATCGCCCATCTGGCCGGTCACCCGGATGTATGTGCATCATACAGGTATATATGCTGGGGACTTGTGATTCATGATAATGGCTCCCCACCACACATGCTCCATGCCCTAGTGAGGCAGAAGTTAATAGCCTCAGGCTCTTGAATCATGGAGGAAGAAAGGACCACATGATATGAGATTAATGGCACAATCCCATGCATGTTTAGACAGGAAAAAAAAAACCCTAGGACTCCCAGCAACTGGCTGGGACATGCTCGGAGTTGGAGGACTTTTTTCTGTCTAAATATGCATAGGATTGCGCCCTAAGTGTATTTTTCGGTGACTGAGGGTAAGCCAAAGGAGGGAGAATGATAGTACCAGATTTAGGGGCAGGTGACCTCCTGGGGGCTGGGCTAGGAGGCAACTATCATGGGCTATCTGCTCAGTTACCCATTCAACAACTGAATCAAAATAGTATAAACTGTTCAGCTTCATTGGTAAATTTCACAACATTGATCTGCATTGACTAATGTATGAAAATGAACAATATAACATCGGTACCTATTCAACAAATGGTGTGCATATGAGTGATTGTGATCAGATAACTGCATGCAGATGTATCAACTTATATGACAGGGATAAATCATGCATGCAGATTGTGCATCGAAGTCAAGAAATGTGTTATAAATGCAATAAAGAAAAATAGAGGGAGACATCAAAGACACTCCTTCCTTGGGACACTCCTGGGGAAAGAGGCGAAAACCCTGTGGGAACTGTGAAGCAGAACACCACTCCAAGTGTAGTCAGAATGTTGAGATGGATGGTTTCACTATCACTTGGTTTCCTTGGGAGTATGGGAGTTAATTCTGTTCAAATCTGTTTGTGTTCATGGTGTAAATATGCCCCAAGGAGTCATCATTTGGAATATTCCAGAGAAATTCATTTTAGTTCCTTAGAAATGCAGGTCAAAGTTTGGTTACAGACAACAGTTTTACTACCCATATTCCAATACAACTGTGCCTTACTCCTTGGCAAGTTGATACACATGACCAAGGGCAAGAGATGTATCCTAGGGCAAGAGAAATTGCCCTAGGGTAATCCAGGTATCTGCATGGCTCAAAGTCTAAGCTCATTCGCTAGTGTTTTTTTTCAAGAAAACTTCTCCCCTGTACTAGGTGTCAGTTAATGATGGAATCGAATCGTACCACTGTCATTCACACTGTGGAAGACCAGCAACTGGGTCTTCAGCGTGAGTTCGTCACTTAACGGGTTAACCGGCACTGAGATATAGCCCGTGCTCGGGTAAGAGAACTGCTTTGACCCAGCCGGTGCTGGCTTTGGAAGGTGTCAACCCGCCCGTGTTCCCAACAGCCCGTGTTCCCAACAGTAGAGGGGTTTTCTACCCTGTCCCTCCCCCTCTTCTGCCCCTTGCTGATCAGGTGGGCTTATTCCTGCCCCTTTGCGGTCAGGTGGGCTTATTCCTGCCCGGGAAAGGTGACGTCTGGCAGTTACCAGTTCCTTCAGGGAATACTTTGCAGCTCTTTGAGACTGCCCTTCACCTCCAGATGGTCCATGTGTCCTCTTGTGGATTCGGGTAGATGTTTCCCTATTGTGTGCCTGTCTGGCCAGACCTGCATCTCCTGTTTCCCCCCTGGTGGGGGATTATGCAGACAGGGGTTGCCAGGGGAAACTACGTGTGGTTGCTAAGGGGAAACTATGTCGGGGTTCATGCCACTGTGGGTGCAGGCTTTCTCCACACACACATTGTATATATATATATATTCTAGCGCATCCAAATTAGTGTGTCCTTTACTTCTGTACTTTTTCAGTGGCATTGCCAAGTGGCTAGGAGTAGCTTCATAAATGAGAGGATTTCAAGTTTTCCTTAGTACATCATCGCAAGATGGCTTGCTCCACTCCATAGTTTCAATGGAAGATCTCTGTCCCTATGATTTAGGCATAAAGTATTTATTTACCTTTTATTAATTGTGACTTTCCAGTACATTCTCATTTTACCAACTTTGGCACTTATGCACGTGTGTGTTCTAGAAGTTCTCCCCTGCCCCACATTTATCTTGCTGGCCCTTGGCAGGAGATCTGTCTTTTATAATTTAATAAGTCAATACATTTGTTCAGTAGAAGAGCTGCACATTTCCCCCTCTCTTACAGGTGAGGGGTTAAGTGTCTACTTGGGATTGTTCTTGTTAAGGGAATTTCCTCCAGACCTGGATGCTTTGGTTACAAAGTGCATTTGAAAGCCTCCTGCAGCTATTGAGTTTCTAGATATGTGCTTCAGATATTATATTTATACACACACACAAACACACACACACACACACACACACACACACACACACACTTTTCAAGTTAAATCACTCACCCCTCAGATATTCCCCTCAGCTAGCAGGGCTGCTTTGATTACGTAAGGACAGCTGGGTAGATATATGGACTATGGCAATGGGCTGGCAGCCACTTCATTGTCAATTTCGCTTTGTTCTCTTTAGAAAGGCAAAACACAATGGAGAGGGTTTGATCCACATGTCAGACATATGAGACACAAAAGGATGATGGGAGCTGACTGCACTGCACAATCAAAGTGTCACCAGGAATTGCTGTATTTCAGTCATACGTAACAATGGCTGGGTGGCCGGTGGTTGTGGCAGTCATAATTAGATGTTGATACTTAAAGTCACAGAGAAGAGCCATGCTGGATCAGACCAAGGGTCCATCATTCTGTTCACACAGTGGCCAACCAGCCACCGATGGGATCCCACAAACAGGATATGAGTGCAACAGCACCTTCCTGCCCATGTTCCCTAGCAACTGGTATAAATAGGCATACTGCCTCTGATACTGGAGGTAACATATAGCCATCAGGACTAGTAGCCATTGATAGCCTTCTCCTCCATGGATTTGTCCAATCCCCCTTTAAAGGTGTCCAAATTGGTGGCCAACATTACATCTTGTGGAAGTGAATTCCATAGCTTAACTATGCGCAGTGTGAAGAAGTACTTCCTTTTCTCTGTCCTGAATCTCCCCTCAATCGGCTTCATGGGGTGACCCCGGGTTCTAGTATTATGGGAGAGGGAGAAAAATGTCTCCTTATCCACTGTCTCCACACCATGCAAAATTCTGTACACCTCTATATGTCTCCCCTTACCTTTTTTTTTATAAGCCAAACAATTCCAGCTGTTGTAACTTTTCCTCAGACAGGAGTTGCTCCAGCCTCTTGATCATTTTAGTTGCCCTTTTGTGCACTTTTCCCAACTCTCATAGTAGATTTCATAGATTTAGATCTCAAGGCTACAATATCCTTTTTTAGGAGTGGTGACCAGAACTGTACACAGTGTTCCAAGTGTGGTCGCACCATAGATTTGTATAAGGAGAGTATGATCTTGGCATTTTATTTTCAATTCCTTTCTTAATTATGCCTAACATGAAGTTTGCCTTTTTCACTGCAGCCACACACTGGGTTGACATTTTCATTGAGCTGTCCACTACAACCCCAAGATCTCTTTCTTGGTTAGTCTCACTGCTAGCTTATATCCTAGCAGCTTATATTTGAAGTTGGGATTTTTTTGCCCCGACATGCATCACTTCACACTTGCTGACATCGAATCGCATTTGCCATTTTGATGCCCATTGTCCCAGTTTGGAGATATCCTTTTGGAACTCTTCGCAGTCCCTTTTTGTTTTAACCACCCTAAATAATTTGGTGCCATCAGCAAACTTGGCTATTTCACTGCTCGCTCCTAATTCCAGATCATTATGAATAAATTGAAAAGCACTGGTTCCAATACAGATCCTTGTGGGACCCCACTTTTCACACCCTTCCATCGAGAGAATTCACCATGTATTCCTGCCAGAATTTTGAGAGCCAGAATGCTGAACAGTGATGATAGTAGTGGGACATTTGCAAAGAGCTAAACTCGCAGAAGCAGCCTATTCTAAGCAGCCCAGAAATGGGGTAGGCAAGAGGAGGAAGAAGTGGGTGAGATAGAATGAGACAATGGGTGCCTCCTGATTGGCCCCTTGGTGGATATATAGTGACTGGGTTCACACAACATGACAACCCATACTCAAGGTTGAGTATGGGTTGAATGTGGGTTGTCGTTGAACCATGGGTTATTGCTGAACCATGGGTTGTTGTGTTGTGTGAACCCAGCCACAGTTCACAACTCCACAACAAAACATAGGTTCTCTTCAACAACCCTCACATAATCCTAAAACAGATTGATAGGGATAACATGATAATGCACGCTCAAGGGCTGAGTATGGGTTGAGTGTGGATTATCATTGAACCATGGATTTTTGTTGAAACACTGGTTATCATGTTGTCTGAACCCAGCTATGCCAACAAACCATGGTTTGTTAACCATGAACAACCCATGAAGAGAACTTATGGTTTGTTGTTGAGTTGTAAACTGTGGCTGGGTTCACACAACACAACAACCCACGGTTCAACGACAGCCCACGGTTCAATGACAACCCACACTCAACCCTTACTCAACCTTGAGTATGGGTTGTCGTGTTGTGTAAACCAAGCCAATGATACCCCACTTACAGTTACATATCCATCAACGAAGAAGAGTTTTAAATAAGACTAGGGACGTGAGTGGGGACGCTTTTGCTCAGAATAACAAAATTGAAGATGCACAATTTGTCTCCATCACCCCACTGTTTATAACAGCTGTAGCAGATGGGAATAAAAGAGAAGGGGACTGAGCTCTCCTCTTCCCATTTACACCTTCTTATTCCATCCTTGCTGCTCCTTGGTAGTACTATACATGCTATCATGACCCCCACCAGCTGTACTTTCTCACACTGTTACTGCAATAACTTGTACAGGACCATGTTTCTTTATGTCTCACCATCTGCCACGCCAGTGCTACCGCTTTTCCTTGTACTCCCTTGTACTCTCTCTCTCTCATGATCAATGCCTTTTCTAGCCTTAATTTTACTTCCTTCTCTTTCATAGGCCTGGGTGAAAGGAACACAACATATGCAATATGCATACAACAACAAGAATTTGCTGTTCTTTAATCTTTGTTACTTTCTACCTCCTATCTATCTTCAGGTATCTTGAACAACTTCTAAACCTACTACCGGGATGCTCCATTTTGTGACACTGTTGTAGTGCAGTATCGTTTGAGAGCAGGCCCTTAGCCAGTAGTTGTGGTAGGAGGGGAGTATGAGTAGTCTGGGAGTGGAATTCCAATTCAAAGTTTAAAAAAAAGCAAAAACCTAAATAGTTAAATGGGTTTCAGGTGATTTCACTAATTTTAAATAATGTTAATTCAGTTATAATTAAATGCTTATTTATTTTAAATGTTTATGTCATTTTATTTACATATTATGTTTCTATATTGCCCAATAGCCAAAGCACTCTGGGCAATTCACAAAAATTAAAACCCCAAAATACAACATGATAAAACATAATATGAAACCTTTACAAATTAAAAACAGAATAAAACCAAAGTAAAAGCCAGAGTAAATGCCAGCAGCACTGTAAAGATCTAAAAGCACAATAACGCATCTAAAACAAAATGGAAGCACTAAGAAGCCTGGGAAAATAATAAAAAAACCTCTTTACCTAGTGCTGAAAAGATCACAATGTAGGCACTAGGCAAGCTTCTCTGGGGAGGGTTGGATGATGATGTAAAATGTTGCTGCTGCTGCTGTGCTTAATAAAATGTTAACAAATACTAAGGGCTTTTCTACATGAGGTATTTATCGTGTGCTCATCATTCCCTGCTCATGGTTGTTTATGAGGGGTTTTTTTAGATGATGTGGTCACCCTCCAGTTTTGCTTTTGTGTCTAAAGAGTACTTTCGGTGATATTTTTTAGAGCAGGGAAAGTGTGCTATTTAATTGTAAAAGCAAAAGAAAAAACTTTTTTTACTTGTGCATTTGTGCTTGTCTGCTATACCACAGTGCCACCTGGAGGTTATGTAGTAGAAAAGCAGGAAAGGAATCACTCTGCGTAGTGCTTTGATCTCAATTCTGCAATGAAACTAAATGTAGATACGGTGGATTAACAGCCAACTAACAGTCTCGTGCAGAAAAGTTGCATGTGCCAAGTACTTGTCAGTCATTCCAGTGCTTTTGTACTCACTGGTCAGACTACTGGAAAGCTTTTTTTTTAAAAAAAAAATGGTAGGGGGGGGAGGGACCTGAAATATCCCAGGAGGACAGAACTCCATGGCCTTCCCCTGAGTGTGGCCCTATTTGAGGGCACCTCTCCTTGGAAATTGGAATGAGGCCTGAATGGACTGCTGCTTGAGCACAAACACAACTGTTGTTTCAAAGGAATGCTTTTCTGTGTTGCTGTGTGGATCTTTCCCCCCTCCCAACTCTCTCCTTTGCACTCTTGATGCTGAAGTTAACGTACCTCGGTTTGCTCTTTCTATGCAACGGGCTGCTGCTGTAGCGTACAAATATGGCCTCATAGGATTGCCTTTGTGTTGTTTTATGGGTCAGAGACAACCCCTCCCAATCCTCTATTTTGAACTCATGACCTCTAAGTGAACTCGCATGCCCCAGTTTACCTTTTCTGTGCAACGGGTTGCTGATGGAGCAAACAAATAATGTGATCCAGGTCAGTGCTTGGATGGGTGACTGCGTGGGCTGCCCACATCTGTTCTCCTGCATTGAGCAGGGGGTTGGACTCGATGGCCTTATAGGCCCCTTCCAGCTCTACTATTCTATGATTCTATGAAATGTGGGCTCAAAGGACTGTTTTTCTATTGTTGTACAGGTCAGATGTACTCCGCGAGATATACCCCCACCCTTTGCTTTTCACTCATGACCTTAAACTTAACCCACATGCCTCAGTTTGCTCGTTCTTTGCCATGGCTCCACCGTGGTCACCTGCTAGTCACAGCTGGCTCTTGTCCTCTACCCTCTGCTTCTCTGAAAGTCCCCAGTTTTTGTTATGCATGCCAGGGAGCTCTGTGGTTTCAAAGTTAGCACTTTTTGGACCCCCTTGGGCTCTTATTGTTTTTCCTGCTGTGGTGACTCATCGGTGGTGTTGATTCCAGATGTATTATGTAGCAATCACATACAGTTGTGTATGAAAGGCTGCTTGATCGTTGCCTGTTTTCCTGCCCCGACAAAACCGTTTTTTAGAACATGGCTGACACAGTCTTTGACCACACAGCAGGGGCGGGAGCCAATTTAACACAATTTTTATAAGAGCAAGACTGTCTGTTTCTCAAAAACACGCCAGATCATTGCTTTTTCCGCTGCCTTTCATTGTTATGTCCAACTGTTCTTTCCCTTCTTGTGCAAAGAAGTCTCTTGAATTGGCAAAAATTCCTACTTATCCGTAATGAAATCAAGGGCTGAATCTCCTTGACTGAAATTATCAGTGAAAACATTTCATTTACCTTGTAACTAAGTCATCAACATTCTTCTTTCTCTCCCCCCCCCCACACACATCCTGCCCCGAAGCAAAAAGTAAGCTGTTTGCATTGGTGACGAATCATTTCCATCATGTAGGTTCTAAACAAAAGCAGGTTCGATTTTTCTGGATTGCTTAAAAAAAAATAATAACAAAAAACCTCTAACAACTTGCTTTTGACATTCTTAAATGTGCATCTTGCAAATAATAATAATAATAATAATAATAATAATAATAATAATGCCTTTCCATTGCTAAGAAGGCATATTTACTTTAACTCGAGAAATGTTCATGGCAAAGTTCCCACGCAATACAGTTTTTAAAAAATAGGCTGTTTCAAAGCTTTTGCAGGCAGGTGCTATCAGAGGCCCTGGCATGATGCATTTTACTGGGGCAGCACCAGCACTGTGATTTTAAAGGTCATCCTGCCCTCTATCAGAGGCAGATCAAGGCAACTAGAAGTATGGGTTTATAAGCTGAGGTCGATTTATTTGTTTAAAACCAATATCCATCAAAGGGAAAGCAGGGATACAGGAAAGTACCATAAACATAAAACATACCATCTTAAAATGAGTGCTGAGTAGCAGATGGCTGAGACCCCAGTTACCTTTCTTCCTCACCATCACTCTTTCCCTTTGCGGTGGGAAGGCTATACACCCCTCCCCCATACTATGGTGTCCTAGTTGAAATCAGTGCCACTACCTCCTCCCTCCTTGTTCTCCCTGGCTCCTCCTCCCTTCCCCCCCTTCCTTCTCTCTCTCTCTCTCTCTCTCTCTCTCGTGTTTTGGAGCTGAGACCCCCACCTCTGCCTTGTTCTTAGGTTCTTGGTCAAGTTACTTTCCTTTTTGTCTCACCAGTTTGCCTTCTAGGAAACAAATATTTTGTGACCAGCCATGACCCCATGGCAGCCATTTTATGAATGGTCAAGCCTCCCCATGGCAGTCATTTTGTGAGAGCATCCACAACACACTTTCAAAACACCAAATGTCCCACTGACCCCAAAAGGCTGGGAACCGCCGCCATAGGGTTTTCAACATGGCGACGGGAACTCTGATCAATCAATCAATTCCCATGGAGGAAACCCTGCACACATAGAAGTGCCCCTCTTCAGATTGACGCCGCTCACACCTCGGCAGAGGTGTGTGGCCAGTGCATCTGCTGTTGTTGAGGAGGCAGGGCTCCTGAATAAGGCATATGCTTTTCTAGTGTATCTTTAACCAAACAAACACCCCCCTGCCTTTTAAATTAGTGGAAGGCATAATGCTTGCAGAGTAAATTAATACAGCATGTAGAAGGCAAAAGCAAGCAATCCGCGAAGTGTAATTGCGTGTATGTGTCTGGAAGAAACCCTCAGGTAGTAATCCTTTGTATGATAATTTTGGTGTTACGTTGGGTGTGTCTCTACTTCCGTATGTGAAATGTTGGGTGGGATGCAATGGGATGCCTCAGACCTGAGGCTTCAGAAACTGATAGGGGTCTTACTATAAACAGAAATTTAACTTTGCCTGCATAAAATTAGTTTCATATTATGGGTTGGATCCAGATTAGCCATTCTGCTCACAGAGAGTCGTCATCTGTTCATGGAAGGCACCAGGATTCAGCAGAGGCTCCTCACTGGAGAGGGGTGTGCGGTGGCGATCTTTGCTGATGCTTTCTCCCCCCTGCAGCCCGAGTCCCCAGATCAGCTTTTCAGGAGGCATAGCGGGAGGCGAGGAAAGGAGGAATCACAGAGATCTTCCTCCACCACAGGCGGAACCATGCTAAGTGCTACTCTGGAACCAACCCTATCTGTTTATGCACACTTACTTGGGAGTAGGTCCACTTAATTCAATAGGACTGACTCCTAAGGTAACATGCACAAGACTGGGCTGTTGATTGTTTTTTACCTATATGCCACAACCCAGCCCAGACTCAGTTAATTTCAGTGGGCTAAGCAGATTGTTTTTAGCCCTCTAATGTAAACTTATAGTCATGTAAAACACAGGTGATATCATTTATATCATTGCATCATTCATAAAATGTTTCTCCACATGAACTCCTCTGAAATCATGGTTCAGACAGTAGTGACTACTGTCTAATACCAAGTAGTGTACTACTGATACCAAGTAGTGTCGTTACTGATTAATACATTAATGATTAATACATTTTAGAGCTAGATATTTTTTTTAAAAACCAGCAAAATACTGCATGCCATATTTTCTGCATAATTTCATGCATCTTATTTTGGTTTGAATAAAGCAGGCTTCCCCAACCAGATATGCTGGACCACAACTTCCATCATCTTCAACTAGCATGCACCATTTTGGGGAAGGGTGGAATAATGTAACTTAGCCTCACACCATCCTAATCATTTCATGAAGCATTCTTTTAATGTAACCAAGTGGGCATATATGCCAACTGGATTGTACCAGCTTGGTGTTGAACTTTGAGAAGGAGTAACTGGGTATTTACCATATTCTTACTAGTTTTATTTCCAGCTCCTGAAGTAGTATAGTAGTAGGCGATCACTCGTGACCGAGTAAGATTGTCTTCCAGGATAAAATTACAAAAAGAAAATTATAAAAGGAGGAAATTCTAAAAAATTGTGTAGACTCTAGCGATGGGTCCGTAAGTGACTGTGGAGGCCAATTCTAGAGACACGCTTCCTTGACACAGAGATAACCAGATGAGTGTCTCTTAACACTCCTGAAGTAGAGTCTCTTGAAATAATAATTTTAAAAATCCACGTGTAACTAAAACAGCTTTGCAGATAAGTCCACCAAAGTTACAAGTCCACAATAGTTTCTACACGGCTTTATTATTTGTGATGATACACTGACCATAAAAAAAGAACCTACTTTTTTCCAGCTTACAAAAGTTTTTGTGTCTGGTTGTATAGAGGCAACTCTTCCTTGACACAGAGATAACCAGATGAGTGTCTCTTAACAAACCTGAACTAGAAAGCCATGCAGGAACACAAGCAAGCAAATGAAGCTTTATGATGCAAATCACAGCTTTTATAAGGAACACATTTGCAAATAAACCAGGCCTCTCCTTGTTTAAATGTACAGAACAAGCTGTATGTATGTATGTATTCACTCAGGGTTGTTATTCTGACTCAGCAAACCGTCAACATATATAAGCAAAGGTGTTTCCTCCACACACTTTTGCAGCCTTCTTGAATCATTCTCAGGTCATTTTTGTTTACAGTGAACTCTGTGCTGCATCCCCTCTATACACAAGAGACAGCAACTTAGGTACGGTACTTACTGTTTATAACTATCAGTTCTCTGAAGATGAAAGAGAGGTCAGTCAAGAGTCCTTGATTTACCAGAGGTTCCCCCCCCCCACCTCTCCACTCACTTAGGCCTCTGATCTTCTCCTTGAATGCATAAAAAAACCAGAAGCTGAATCTAATTAAGGGGTTGTTATTCCAGAATAATAGCCAATAATATATGAAAATGCCGTTTGAGGTTATCTAAAAAGTGAGAGAATGAAAACAGCATTTTTTCTATCAAATATGGCCTGTGTATATACAGAGATTTCATCAGCTTTTTTTTTTTTAGCAAAACCACATTTGGATTCCTCCTCTCCCCCCCGCCCCTGCCCCCAGTAAAGAAATAGCAAAAAGCATACTGCTGGATTATATTCCACCTATCCCAATGGAAGGGCTACGTGCGGTAATAAATCTCATATGGCTGTGCCTATCCAGCCCAGCTGAAATATCTGGCCTCCTTATTGCAGGAAATCCATCCAAGCAACACAACTGGGACTTACAGATCCCAGGATGAATTTGAAAGCTGCTAAATGAAATCTGTTTTAGTTGCAGACCGAACATTTCTGATATGGCAACAGAAGAGAAACAAATGTGGAATCTAAATGTGTTCTTACATAACTGCCCTGATCCATCGTGCGTGACTCCCCACGTGGAGAAGCAGGCTTCAGCTCACAAATCAACCTGCTGGATGAATTCCGCATGTTCAAGTGTGTGCGACACACATGGTTTAAAAGACGACCCTTCTGCATCCAGCACCAAGGTCTGTACTTTGGAGAGGTGATCTATTCTGAGTTTGGTCCACATATGCCTTCTCTTGAATTATAAGGGCAATTCTTCAAAAGCTGATCACCCATTGACCACACAGTGGATAGCAATTATCATCTGAAAGTCACTGTGGGGCAGTTGTGAGGGTGTTGGACTAGGCCCATAGCCAGCCTAAAAGTTTGCCCCCCCCCAAAAAAACTAGGGGGCGGTTCATCTGGTTTGCAGACCTTCCAAAGACAGAATGGTAAACTTTTTTTAAAATTACAGTAATACCTTGGATTGAGAGCATAATTCGTTCCGGAACCGTGCTTGTAATCCAAAACACTCATATCAAAGCGAGTCTCTGGTGGGTGTGAGCGGGGCCGATTTCGGCCCGCTACTCCCGCTCGAGGCGAGCGGTTACATCCCTACGCTTGTATTGCAAGATGTCGCTTGTTTATCAAGTCAAAATTTATTTTAAAAAATTGCTTGTCTTGCAAAACGCTCTCAGACCAAGTTACTTGCAATCCAAGGTATTACTGTATTTGTTTGTAAAAAAAAAATAATTAGGGGGGCAGAGAAAATTTAGGGAGGGCCAGGCCCCCCCTAGCCCACCCCTGGCTACAGGTCCATGTTGGACTGGGACTCAGGAGACCCAGGTTCTAGTCCCCACTCAGCCATGAAGTTCACTGGGTAACTTTGGGCCAGTCACTGACTCTCAGCCTAACCTACCTCTCAGGGTTGTTGTGAGGGTGAAATGGGGAGGGGGAGAAGGATCTTGTATGCTGTCTTCGGCTCCTTGGAGGGAAGGCGGGATATATGCAACAAATAAATCTGTTCAGTGGAGAAATACAAAGAAATCCTTGACTGGGTTCGGACGACATGATAAGCAACGGTGGTGACTCACCATTGCTTGTTGGGCGTGTCGTTCGAACCCAGTCGTTGTGATTTATCATTGTGACTTATTGTTGTTTTGAACAATGATAAGTCACAGTGGTCTGTTCTAGGGTTTCTTTGTACCACAAAGATTCGTCGTGTCATCCGAACTCCTGCTCTGCTGCCTGAGAGGTTTGCCTACTTTAGCCGGTCCCCAGCTGCAGCGGGCAAGCGTCTCGGGGAGCGGGGCGGAGGCTCCCCCCCCTTTGGCATTGCGCTTCAGGGCATGAGCCCTGTTTGCGCAACGGGGAGACTTTGACAGCCACTGCGAGCTGAAATCGGCTCGTGATGTGGCTGTCAAAGAGAGGAGCCTCATTTCTCCCCGCAGTGTACCATGGGATATCGCTGGGGGGAAGGAGGGGAGGGCGCGAAGCAACAACGTCTGTCAGGCTCATCAGTGATCTCATCAGTGATCTGGCAAACAATCGTGGTAATGTACCACGATTGTTGCCTGGTCGTGCAACCCGCCCCTTGTTTGCAAGATCAGGGCCTAATCTTTTTGCAAATGACCAGGGGACATTTTCAGTCTGGAGCTGAGGTTGTCTAACCTCAGGAGTGGGAAGGCATTGTGTCTCCCCACTTTCAGACACTGGGATGCTGCAGCAAGTTTCTGGTGGAGGTGAGGATACATCTCTCATTCCCTGCCCATGGTTCCTAGTGTGCATACATTAGTATTCATACAATGAAGTGGGGGGGAAACTCCCTTCTTCTAGTCAGGAGGCAAAGGGAACTGTGGGACGTACAAAGCACATATTTCCATGACCATGCATGAGAAGTATAGGCCATAAAAATATACCAAACAGGAATTGTAACACCAGTGGTATTTCCAGAGTACTGGAACCATTTCATATACACCTGCCCCTCTTCATCTCTGCCACCCCCCAATAGACTTCTTCTATAGGGCAATTTACCACAGCTCAAATTTGCATGTTTTCCATTGGTCCTTCAGGCCTGCAGTATCTTTGTATCTGGCCATTTACTCTTTTCAGTGGTTCTGAATTCTAAGTGAACTTGTTGTCAGAGACCAATATTCTGCCGCCATTTTAAGTGCCTCCTCGCAAGCACCTTTGCTCAAAAGGCTGCATTTTGTCTGGGAAGGTGAGCTAGCAAGAGTCTAGCAAAGTATGACAAAGCACACTTCAAAGTTTCCCGCCGAAACCCTCGGTTGAAATGGACAAGACAGTGTTTACACCCTCTGTATGCCCCGCCCAGTAATTAAATGCTCCATCTTCCTTTGAGCCCAAATCTAATCAAAGGTAGCCCTATTCACTTGTTCTTGCTGTCAAGTAATGTCCATCCCACGTGGGAGCAGAGCAGAGCAGAGCTGAAGCACTTCCCCTGGTCCTCCTGCCCCTCTCGCATCTTTGTCCCACTCCATACATTGGAGGCCTGGATATCTGCAGTGGGGAGGCTGCTCTGCTTGTTTAGGCTCCCCACATAATTTAGAGCACTTTGTCCAGTAAAGCCTTTCTGTGGTCAAGAAAAGTCTCTTATTTTTACTCTGTTTTTACCCTGACGCTAAGGACCCCTGTGCCCTCCCCAGGTGTTTGGAGAGAGCAGGAGGATGGCAAGTGTAATTCTCCCTCCTTTCTCCCTCTTTTCACTCTCTCTCCTGTCAGTGCTTCAATTCCCACAGCAATATCCACCCCCACCCCAAAACTGAAGCAATCACCCAATAGCATAACTTCTCACCACCACCCCTTTAATCCCTCCCCACCTCTGGAACATCCTTCACCTTTAACCATGAAATTGCCATTTTGTTACGTTCTCAGTAAGCTCCGTATTCTTCTAATGCAGTAACCCTTTGTCTTATATTTGGAAAAAGAAAATGTGTTTAACCAAGTTCACATTTTTTTAAAAAAATACTTTAAGCTCACTGCAAAGCTTTTCTTCTAATTCCCGCCTGTCCTTATCCTTGTAAGTATAAGCTGCCTTGAGGCCTCTGGCAACTTCCCATCTTGACTCACAGAGCGGTCTCCTTGGTGACCTTCTTCAATCCACCGATGCCCACGCCCGTCCATGTGAAAACCCAGCTGTTGCCAAGACTATCTTTCTCGCCTGACATTCTGCCTCCCTCGCCCTTGAGTCTGTCCAGATCTATCTCCATCTGCATGCAAGGCAGGGCTCCCCTTCAAAGCCACGCATGACTCAGCCTACTGTACTTCCGTGTCCTTGCTTGTTTCTGCTCTGTTAGTCATACCAGCCTCATCGGCCCACTTGTCCGATTCTGACACAAATGACTCCGAAGCCTTCTGTCGTGATGACGTGATGTCTCTAAGAGTTTCCCCTAAGCTTCTTTGAAAAACTAATCCCCTTACCACATTCATATACCGAATAAAGATTCCGTTCACCTGTCTTGTTTATAAGAAAGGACGAGACCGATTTTAGCCTCATCTGGGGAATCTCTGAATCTCCCAAAGCAGCCTATCTTTCATGAAAGTTCATTTTGCTCTTATAGTGTTGTGCTGAAAATTCCTCCCACTTTTTCTTGGGGGGGGGGCAGGGCATTCTCAGTCAATTTGATAGAAAAGAAATTGCTTTAGAAAAGGAATGCAATGGTGAAGAACATTTTGGAGAAATTCTCATGGGTTGGGTTTTGGATTCTTGTGTTTGCCTTACTTATAATAATGTTTATTTACGGTCTACCGACCACACCAATATATATACAGTCATGCCTTGGATTGAGAGCATAATTCGTTCCGGAAAGGTGCTTGTAATCCAAAACACTCTTATATCAAAACAAAATCCCCCCAAAAGAATTTGTACAGAGATTTTTAATTTAAGCCATACTACAGTACTTGTATTGCAAGACGACGCTTGTATATCAAGTAAAAAAAAATAAAAAAATAAAAAAAATTAAAAATTAAAAATTTTGTTTGTCTTGCAAAACGCTCTCAAACCAAGTTACTTGTAATTCAAGGTATTACTGTATATACAATACAAACAAGATATACCAGCTCTCAGTTGTACATTCAGAATAAAAACATACAATAAAACCGAATCAGGCAAGCATAGAAGGCCTAGTCAAAATAGCAACATTCAAGAATTTTGCAACTTCCTTAGTGATTAAACTATTTGAGCCATCAAGCAAAATGGTCAAAATGTTTACCTTACTTATGAGGTGGCCAAAGAGTGTGAGTGAGTGTACTTTTTTTCATTGTACAATCATCTCTCTGGCAGCCTGTAGCCTCCTTGACTTCTCACACTTCATTTAAAACCCAGTGGAAGGCATCATGAGGTAATTCTTCCCACAGGGCCTTTTCAGATCAGGAAGCGCAGACAGCCTGGGAAACTGGCAGTGATTAGGTATGCTCAAAAACACCACAAAAATACATTTTAAAACACCCCGAGAATGAGGCAGAACAATGGAAGCATCTTTCTTGGGCGAAGAAAACTTTCACCTCTTCCCTGGAGCTAGACATAACACTGTCCCTCCTCACACCTGCACTGTGGAGGAGGCAGAATGGGGGCCCGGCTGCCAACACAGTTGATGCTGTTTTAGCACAAAACCCCCAAAACCCTTATGGAAAAAAGAAGAGGAAAGAAGCTGTGCTACAACCCCTGCTGCCAACGGTGAGCCCTACCTGCGAGAAACTGTTGAGAATTTCTCCTCCCCCTGGAGAAATTTGGTGAAATTGTGCTTACAATCTCTCTGCCCTCAAATAGGGTGGAGAGGCCATTTGCACACAGCTCCACTTATATGTCTCGTATCACCCCACGTTAGCATTACCACCCACCCACTTCATTAAGAACAGAAGAATTCCATGGATGAATCAGCCTTCTCCAAGCTGTTGTCCTCCAGATGCATTGGATCCCAACATGGCCAATGGGAATTATGGGAGTTGCACTCCAATGTAGGTGGAGAGCACACCAGATTGGGAAAGGTCCATTCAGTCCAGTTTTTCTGTTCTAATTGTGACCAGGCAGATGTCTGTGTGGTTTTACAAGCAGGGTATGATCCTGAGGGCCATCCCCTGTTGGCGTGTGAGCAGAGTTGGGAGATTTATAATCCTATCTGTGTGCTAACAGATGCCTGAAATTCCACACACAGATCTTCCAGATCTCACCTCCCTACGCAGCGTGCAGCGTGCTGTGTCGGTGCCAGTTTTGGCCAGCCCAGTCTGCCCTGTAATCAGACTTGCTTCTAGCTTCCCCGCTGCAGATTAATCCATGGAGTCAGGAAACACTCTGTAACGCAACAGGTCTAATTCTACCTGTTTATTTACTTAGCAAGTAAAGTTCTACAGAGTATACATTTCCTAGTTACAGTCCATGTGCAGAGTATAAATGCATAGCAAGCATTACATCCAGTGGGGTAAGTTGAGCTTCACTCCACCTCAGCAAAGACGTTACATTGTTGCAAGAACTAAGTCTAGCAAGAAGAACCAGAAGAAGAGAGAAAGCAGTCCAGCTTCTCTCTAAGATGGCTTCAGACAGAAAACAAGTTAGCACGTCATCAGAACATACAAACCATGTGACCAGCTCATATTGTTCTCACAGTCCAGAATCAAGGATTCTAGTAAGACATAACAAAACCTGTTTACAGCCATTCTGTCCCTTCCATGTGTAAACAATGTGCTGCAACTGGTAAAGTGATACATATCACAACATCCCCTGCCCCCCCCAATCAAATACTGAGGCAGATACTGTTTTTATTTTGCTGACATCATTAATTGCCATCGATAAACTTACACCATGGAGAATTTTTAAAAACAACCAGACCAGCCACCAGGAAGGAGTGTCTCGCAGTGCTCATTATTACGAAGATACACTCTGAAGACTACAGGCTGGCCTTTGTGGTTCTTTCATTTAATGATTTTGGGGCACTGAAGGAAGTGACCTACCTGCCTGCCCCCCCATCTGCAGCAACATGGGTTTAGATTGGATTTGAATCCATAACCACAGAATTTACTTTAGAGCAGGGATGGGGAACATGTGGTCCTCCAGATGTTGTTGGAATGCAACTCCATGCTGGCTAGGGAGTCACGGTCCGATGACTTCTGGAGGGCCATACTTTCCCCACTCCTGCTTCAGAGTCAGAACTTCCTGCAAGGGAAGCTCCTGGGCTGAGGCTAACATAGGGGTTATCTCCGTTTCTCTGGCTCAGTGTTCTCCAACCTTGGGTCCCCCGATGTTTCTGACCTACAACTCCCAGCATGCCCCAGACAGCATAGCTGGCTGGGGCATGCTGGGAATTGTAGGCCAAAAACATCGGGGGACCCAAGGTTGGAGAACACTGCTCTGGCTAGTCTTTCTCTTTCCCGCTGATCACTCTCCTGAGCTGGCATTCCACATCTTCTGCTCAGGGATGTTGAAGAGTCCTTGGTTTCGAGTCACGAGTCGAGTCACGAATCTTTGGACCCGAGTCTCGAGTCTGAGTCCGAGTCCTTGGTCCAAAATGGTGAGTCACGAGTCACGAGTCACGAGTCACGAGTCACGAGTCACTCCCAAAGCTGACTCCACAAGTCCCTATTAAAATCAATGTGGGTTTTTCCCAACAAAATAAGGCTACTTCAGATGTGTGGCTTAAATAAATTCTAGGCACAAGTGTGCCTTTTTATTTCAAAACTCTGCAACTGATGTTGGCAAGAACAGACCAGGCAGACAAACCCAAAATAACCAGGCAGGCAGAGGAGGCAGGGAACCCCAAAACAGGCAGGCAGAGGCCTTTGTCTTGGACAATTCAAACTGTGGAACTGGTTAAGAAGAGACCAGGCAGGCAGAGGAGGCAGGGAACCCCAAACAGGCAGGCAGAGGCAGCCAAACCCAAAATGTCTGAAAGGTTGCATTTTAGGAAAATGATTTTAAAAAATAAACTTGCTGTACTTCCTAAAACCTATCCATGTTGCATTTGAGGAACACGATTTTGGAACACGAGTCCTTGGTCTCGAGTCCCGAGTCGAGTCTCGAGTTCCATTAAAAATATTGGGACTCGAGTCTGACTCGAGTCACAGGGGGGACTCAGTCTGACTCACGAGTCGAGTCCTGGAGTCCAAGTCCCCATCCCTGCTTCTGCTCCTATGCTGCTGTAGACCCTTCATGAATGCTTCAGAGGAAGTTGAGACCTATTGCTCACTATAAGAAGAGAGTGTGGACAATGGCTGAAAACGTGTGGGTGTGGCCCATAGTGGAGTCCATCATGTCACTTTCCCATACACATCATATTTTTTAAACTCATCAAAATGTAAAAGCCATGTTGCATCAGACCAATGGTCCATCTAGTCAAGTGTTCTGTTCATGCAGTGGCCAACCAGCTGCCTGTGGGAAACCCATAAGTAGGACATGAGCGCAATGTGGCCTAGTGGTTAGAGTGTTGGATTGGGACTCAGGAGACCCGGGTTCTAGTCCCCACTCGGCCATGAAGCTCCCTGGGTGACTTTGGGCCAGTCACTGACTCTCAGCCTAACCTACCTCACAGGGTTGTTGTGAGGATAAATTGAAGAGGAGGAGGAGGAGGATTGTGTCAGCTGCCTTGAGTTCCTTGCAGGAAAAAAGGCGGGATATAAATGAAAATAAATAAATAAATGTAGTAGGAGATATCCCCGGTTGTGTTCCCCAGCAACTGATGTACATAGGCATCCTGCCTCTGATACTGGGGACAGCATATAGCCATCAGTAACTCCATTCCAGAAATGTCAAGGGTACGCTAGTTTGATTTGCACTATCACTTTCCTGGATTTCCTGGACTGTGTGTGGATTGGTGTGTGTGTGTGTTTGTCTAACCTTTGGAGAGACGATCCAGCTGTCAATTCAGGATCCTCTAGTTCAGGTGTGAGGAACCTCGGGCTAAATCCATCCCTCCTAAGACCCCCAATCCAGCCCTCTGGGGTTCTGCAGATAACATTATGAGTTTGGTCGTTTCCTCCTCACCCCATTCTAAAAAAGCTGAAATGCCTCTCCGAAGGCTTCTTACTGGCAGTTATGATCTTCAAACTAAAGAATGGTGGTCTTTTTTGTGGTTTGGGCCCTACCCCTTTTGCCTTCGGCCCCTCCCACCACTGGAATGCAGCCCCCCAAGGGCTCCACCATCGGAAACTGAATCTAGCCCTTGGGCTGAAAGAGGGTCTGCACTCCTGCTCTAGCAATAGCATATAATACAGCTGCTGCAATAAAAAGGTTTCACTTTACCAGAATTTACCATTTTGTTCCTGCTGCACTTAAAGCTTTTAAGGCTCAATCGCTTATGCAACTGACGTATGGTATTGCAGTCTGGATCAAGGCTGTTAACTCTACAATAGAGTTTGTACAAGCAGCTTATTGTACGCTCTATCCTTGGTCTTCCAAATTGTGAGGCAACATCTGCTCTCCTAGTAGAAACTGGTTTACAAACAGTCTCCTCCTGGAGAGCTTAGATTAGTGCATTAAAATGTAGGATCCGTCCTGGATCCTCAGGTTACCTACGTAAGATACGAAACGATTGTTATGTCTCTGAATGGGCGAAATTGCTCTGGAATAAGATCAGATCCCTGGGCTTAATGATGGAAACCAAGCATGCCAAAGCTTCTCTGTCTCAAAGGGTAAGGGACTGTGACTTACAAGTTTTAAGATCTGCGGCAGTTAGAACTTGCTCTCCCCTGTTTTTAGGAGTTAACCTGAGTTATGGGCTGGCAGAAGGAAAATATTTTTCAACGCTTAGCATACCCAAATATCGGCGTGCTTTAACTTTGGCAAGATTCAGTGTCTTGCCTTCTGCTTTGTTACAGGGGAGGTTTCAGAAAATTAGTTTTTCCGATCGCCTATGCCCTTGTGGAATGAATGAAATAGAATTGTTTACCCATGTTTTACTTTGCTGCCTCTTTTATATAGGGATTAGAGAGAAATTGCTGCTTAATATCAGATTAGAAATCAACACACTCCTCTGTTGCTTTAGGATAACAGAGGGCATGGATATTGTGGAGGAAGAGGGGGGGCTGGCTGGCCCGCCAGACTCCCACCCTTTCCTCCTTCAAAGGAAACCCAGCACTTGCCACCATGTGGCCTGGAAGGGGGGGCTGGCTGACCCGCCACCACCCCACCCTTGCCTACTGGCAAAGGAACCAAGACCCTCTGAGATCTCAAGATACCAGACTGCCAGCGTCAGCTGTCTGCAATCCTACTTGGATCTCTGTTTAGGGACTCGCCTTCATATTTCTGTAACCTGGATTTAGATACTGAACTCACAGAGCACTACAAAACCCATTTGGGGTAAAACCAAGACAAGGTTTATTTCTGGTAGCATCTTATAACAAGATTGGGGAAATAAGAGAAGCACACAATATAGAGAGACACTTTGGTACACAGTAAAGCTGCAAAACAAGAAAACCTGATTCCTTAAAATCTCTCAGACACACACCTGTTACCTGAGGGTGTCTTCTTCAAAGGGTTAGATCCAGCACAGCCTTGCTGCCCGATGGAGAATTACCACACCTACCCGAAGGTCCAAGATGGGTAAACTCCTACAAGGCTTGCTTTCACCAGTGCCTTCAAACCAGCCAATTTTACCAGGGGCTGCCTGGGGTCGATTCCTGAGGGGGCCCCCCTAAAGGCTCGGGCCCCTCACTGGCCTGCCATGGCTCCAACCGCCAGGCAGGCACCCAAAAGACTGACCAAGAACAAAGGCTACACGTGGGGAAAACAGCTCTTCCCCCTCCCCTTTTCTGTAACCTTCTTGCTTCAGCCAATCAATTTGAACTTCACCTGGCCAGGCAGGGGGGAGGGAACTGGCCAGGCAGTGGGAAGGGAACTCCTGAGTCATGGCTTGAACTATCTGCATATGAATGCCCTCAGCCTGGCTCCTCCAGACTTCTAGACGCCAGGCCCAATCTCATGTTCCATGCACCTTTTGCTTCCTCCCAGCCCCCACCTGGTTTACTCATGAGGAGGCGTGTGTGTGTGTGTGTGTGCGTGTGTGTTTGTTCCTGCATGCATGCATGCAGGAACCCTAAAAACTCTTTTCTCTACACGCTAACTATGCACACCCCACCCCAGCCAGTTCACACATGAGGTGTGTGTGTGTGTACCCCCAAAGGCTCGTTTCTCCACAGATATAATTGAGGCTTTTGCTAAAAAATATTTTAAATGCTATGAGAATAAGGTCTCTTTGGAGTTGATTTTCGTTTTTGTTTTCTTTATCATTAAATTGGTGTGTAGACCCTTGTTTTGTATATTTAAAGTCTGGTGAGTGACCGTATTGAAGATGATGATGATGACGACTCCTGCTCTAGTTGATCGTAGAAGCTTTTTGGATTGGTCACCCAACAGCCAGCACTGAGAGCTGCAAGCCACATGGCATAAGTGTGGTGGAAAGAGGGTAGCATGTTGGAGGTGGGGTCCAGCACAGAGGTATTGAGCGGAGACAAAAATCCTCTGAATTTTTAGTACAGCATGTTTGGGAAGAGCACAATAGTAGGAGACTTCCCTGGGATACAACAAATATATCGTCCTTTCCTAGAATACGAAGAGACAAGCATTTTTGCCAAGAAAGGTGTGGAGAAAGCCAGAGCACACACAGTCGGGCAAACCCTTGCCTAGTTTCCCCTGTAGCTGACACCCCGCATTCCATCCACCGTTCTGCATAATGCCCACCTGGGGGCAAGCGACACAGACCACCCCTGCATAGCCACATCTACATACTTAATGGGGGCAATCACACCTACCCTTGAGGTAGGGCTGGAACGCCAAAGGTGAGAAGCAGTCTCAAAGAGCTGCCAAGTACCCCAGATCACCCAGGAGATGCCTGCCCAAGAAGCGCCATCACCCCGCAGGGCACAATAGGCCACTTGATCGTCAGGGGCGGGGTAGGGGGCTGAGGGAGGGTTGAAATCCAAGTACTCTGGAACCAGGTGGTTGTTGGGAACACGGTGCAGGCTTGCACGGATCAGGTCTCTGGCTCCGGTCAGGACCAAGCAACTTCCAACCCCAGGCAGGGCGCCCGGAGACCGTCTACGGAGGCCGGTACGTTAGATCTTTGAGTCAGATTCTCTAATGTAAGGTAACTCTCTGCATTGAGCTAAGCCTACCTTGTAAGCAAATTGAATACTTCCGCTCTGCTATCTTTATTGACTCCTATGTTTATACTGTGAAACTCCTGTAGTCTATTAGTTCCGCTCCATTAAACTCTTTGAAATTAACCAGGTTGTGGTTGCCCTGTGTTTCTGGGGGGATTCCATGTCAATATCACTCACGGCTGGAAGTAAAGTCTTTGGGAGCCGCATACAAGGCACAACTTCGGTGCCGGTTAATCCTTAAGGTGCCAAACCCGTGCAACGGACCAGGTTCGGTCCGCCACAAAAGGTTTTGTATTTAAGAAACAGGTTGTGCAGATGGTTGCCTTCTGCCTTTTTCCTTTCTTACAGTCATGCTGCCTTAATTACAGTAGTAGTAGTAGTAGTAGTAGTAGTAGTGGAAGAAGGAAAAAAACAGGCTACAACTTTGAAAATGACTGTCTCAATCCCCTCAATCAAAATGAACATTCAGGACGAAAGAGGCAGAATATATTCCCACCCAACCCCAACCCTGCAATGTCCATTATATGACAAGAGCTCCATAGGAAAAAAGCACAGCAGCTGCAACGTGAGTAAGGGAAGCCATTTTACAGCAAACTGGAGAGAGACCAATATTAACGGAGGCCCCTAAAATATGAAATTGTGTCTCAAAGAAAATAATAGGGGGAAAAACCCCTGTATAGCTGGACTGAAATGAAAGGAGCTGCTATTATTGTTATATCAGGGAACTGAACATTTGGCTTGATTTCCTGTTCTTCGGACAGCAGGGGCTGGGAGTGCTGCGTGGGAGGGAGTGTCTTGCATTGCTCATTAATACCAGGAGAAGCTTTGAAGGCCACTGGTTACAACTGCCTGGCCTTTGTGGTTCTTTCATCTGGTGATTTCAGAACACTGAAGTGAGCGTCACAGTGATTAGACAAGGCAGGCAAAGCAAATGTTGTTATTCCAGTTGTACGGAGAGGTTGTAGTTACCCACAGCAATGTTGTGGCCTTCAAGTGAATCCGGGTGGAGTAGTGGATAAGAAACTGGATGTGAACCCCCCCAAAAACGAGTGCTCAAATGTCAGAGGTTTTGCCACAGAGTCAGGTCTGATATTGGGCTGATATTCAAATTGCCCCCATCTTCCCAAAGGCCACTTCATATGCAGCAAAGTTGCCACTAAAAGCTACTTCCACAATGTGGGGGCAATGCAGGGACTGTAACATTGCAGCTGCTCACACGTCACAACAACATTTGGTGGCAAATTGTGGGCTAAAAAACCCTAGTTGTTAACTCAACAACCAACTGAACCCAGCAGTTAACCTAACAGCGAACCATGGATTAACCGCTGGGTTGTTTAGCCCCTTAATAACCCATCGGACTGGGTTTGCACATCACACTCACAACTTCCAGTCGGGGGTTGTTTATAGAAACTGGAAGCGGCTTGCAGGCAGTGTGCATTCCCATGAATCACACACGACTTGCCACCATGACATCTGAACTGGGTTGAAGTTTAATGGCTTCTCTTGTGCTTTTGGGTTGTTTGCTGGTGTGGACACCAGTGCTATAGTGGTAAATTTTGAAGTGCAGGAGCTCCTGATGTCTGAGACACACACCGAAGAGCCGCAGGAGATAGCGTAATGCCCAATTCATTAGAATCTGCATGACTGCAGTCCTGTGCAGTTACGTGAGAGTAAGCTCCATTGATTGAACACAGTGGTGCTTGCTTCTGACTGCAGAGAGGTTCAACTTGTAAAACACACGGAGCTTTAACAAAAAATCTTCAGTCAGCTTAAATGCAAAGTGGAAACAATCTTGTGCTACCACTTCTACTGCTAGAGTGAAGTACCTACGCCATCAAAGAAAAGTAAAGAAGTATTCAGCCTCTCCTTAATTATTTTCCTCACTCTCTAACTTCCTTTACGCTAATCCATCACAAAAACAGGAAAACTTGAAAGCCTTGTTATCACCTCATTCAACTGCCAATCCATCAGATATCCTGATACTCCAGCAGGAAGTCCAGCAGGTGACTTCCACTCTGTTGCTCTGAAAAAAGTCACAGGCGTGTGCTCCCCTGCATTCCCTCTCCACTATACCACTGGTGGACACTTGGCATATAGGCTGGGTTCGCACGATCATGGAAGGAAAATAAGCCATGTGGCTTATTTTCCCTCCCTGCATGTGCCAGTCACAAGCTGCCTAATTAGCACAATTACCCGTGCTGGATTTCAGAGTGGTGTGTAAATCACGCCAGCCAGCCACCCCCTCTCAGGGTTTGGACGTTATGCTCTTGCGAGGGTAATTATGCTAATTAGGCATGTGGAGGGAGGGAAAATAAGCCACTGTGGCTTATTCTCCCTCTGTGATTGTGCAAACCTGGTCATAATCAGGCTGATCGATGTAGGTAGCCATGTACAAAAACCTGTAAGTGTCTACCCATCAACAACCAGGCCATGCCGAAAGACCAACAAGATAAATCAAGAGCAGATGTTAACTAAACACAGCAGGAATATGTGCCAGGGAGCTGTGGCTAATCAGGGCTCCCTGGCATATTTATTTATTTATTATATTTCTATCCCACCTTTTTTCCTGCAAGCAAACCCAAGGCGGCTGATATAATCCTCCTCCTGCTCTCCATTTTATCCTCACAACAACCCTGTGAGGTAGGTTAGGCTGAGAGTCAGTCAGTGACTTCCAACTCTATGTGGGGACCCCCCCCCACACACACAGAGCTGCTGTTTTAAAAAACAAAAACAACCGATGCATGAAATGTAATTGCACATTTCATGTATGATCTGGTTTGGCCCTGGGAAGGCACAGGGTGTGATTTTATGCCTTTAAGTATCTGACACACCCAACAGTGAACTAGGGATAGGCAAATCTGTCAAGCTCGATTTTGTTCAAGTTTATTTATTTATTTATTATATTTATACCCCGCCTTTTTTCTTGCAAGGAACCCAAGGCGGCTTACATAATCCTCCTCCTCCTCTCCATTTTATCCTCACAACAACCCTGTGAGGTAGGTTAGGCTGAGAGTCAGTGACTGGCCCAAAGTCACCCAGTGAGCTTCATGGCCGAGCAGGGACTAGAACTTGGATCTCCCAAGTCCCAGTCCAACACTCTCACCACTACGCCACACTTTTAAGTTTGTTCCATCTTGTTTCCACATCAGATTATTTTTTCCCCTTCAGCCCCACAAAAATCTGTACGGGCTTTCATGTGCATTTCCATCTCATGCTCATAAATGATGCATTTTTGGACACATTTTTTAAAATGTATGCATTTTTGTGTGCACTTTTGCTAATGTATGCATTTTAAAGCAATTTCCCATTGAATAAAGTGGGTTGTGTCGCTCGCAGTGGAGAGTGGTGGCCAGCCAGAAACCAGCATGCTTGATTGCTGCCGCTCATTCACAGCCACACAGAGTTTGTTTAAACCCTGAGTAGCCGTGATGTGTGAACCAGGCCAATGACTCATTCACCCAAAGCTGCCATATCAGCCAAGATTTGAACCCAGGTCTACCAAGTTCAAGTCCACCATGCCGTGCTCATAAACATATGAAAACGTATATTAACTGTGTGAAACTAAAATATGCTAAATATGCACTCATTAAACCCGGGCAGCAGTGTCTGGCCTAGGATCCCAGAAAGGGTACAGAGAAAGAAGACAAATTTCCCATGCTTTAAAAAAAAGAAAGAAAAGAACTTTTAAAGATGTCAGTTGTGTCAGTTTGTTTTATGATATGTACTTTTAACTGCAAGGAAGCCAGAGTAAAAAAGGAAAAACAAAGGAAGTCATGGGATAAGCTTTTATTGGCTCAACAAACTCTACAAGGCCAACATGAAAACATCAAGCCCCAGGAGGTAGACATAAAACCAGCCGATTATTCCACAAAGGTCACTAGCAGTCATGAGATTGTAACAAGTTTAACCTTGTACTCAGCTGAGGAAAATGTCATTATGACTACAATCCATTGCCCACTTACCTAACAGTAAATCCTGTTGAACACAATGGGGCTTACTTCTGAGTAGACATGTATAGGATTGCACTGTAAGAGGGTCTATCCTTCACCAGTGTTCTAGCCTATTTTTTTAGCCATGAGTAGAATTTTCCATCTAAAGGTTGTGTGTTTTATCCTTCTGAAACTGGCATAATGGAGTAAAAGCCATACCTAAGAGATCCGCTGTGTACATGAGAACCACCACTTGGTTTTTTTTATCTGTAACTCGATGAACCTTAATAAATCTTATGACTTTGGAACTTGGGGTTTTGACACCCTAAGGATCACTTCCGCCATAAGCATATCATGCTTTCATGCTACATGCTGGTCCAGGGGGATCTAAGCAGAAAACGGGCTGATACTCACGTGGCAGTGACTGAGGAGTTTAGCTGGCAGCAGACCCTCCTCCCAGAATGAACCACAAACCAAAGGTTTTTTTGGGGGGTCACCTCCCCCTCAACACTAAGGTGAATAATTTAGGGGTGGTGGCAGTTGTTAGGAAAGCAGGAGCGTGGCAAACAGCCCATCATGCAGGGCTCCTCCTTCATAGGAAAACAATGGAAAGCAGGGCCCCCCGGTCTACTCCACTTCTCTTGGCCCCATTCTGCTTGCTAACTGCCCTGCTTCCTGGCCTCCTCCTCTTCTCAGGATGCCCTAAGCAGCCTAGCCTCTTCTGCATGTTCAGTTCACTCCTGCTCCAAGCAGGTATCACATAATTCCTTGAGGGCTTATACCCTCCAACATTTCACAGATGAAAATAGGGACACGCATGTGAATTTGTAAGAGGTATGGTTAAGCAACATGAAGGTGTGATGTGGCCAGGCAACATGAGGGCATAGCCAAGGGTATGGCCAGGCAACCAAAGGGCATGGTCAAGTACAAAAGTTATTAGAGGAAACACACAAAATCTTATATATTATAATAATTACATTATTATATTCAGGGCTGGTGCAAGGCAGTTTGGTGCAGTTTGGTGCCCTAGGCAAGATCAGATATTTAGTGCCTCCCCCTTCCCACTTGAGCCCTCCCTCCCCTATTTCTGGCGCCCCCTTTAGCCCTGTGCCCTAGGCAGCTGCCTAGTTGGCCTAATGGTAACACTGGCCCTGATTATATTATATATTATTTTATAATATTTTATATAATATTTTACAATATGAGAGCCAATGTGGCGTAGTGGTGATAGTGCTGGACTGGGACTCGGGAGATCCGGGTTCTAGTCCCCGCTCGGCCATGAAACTCACTGGGTGACTTTGGGCCAGTCACTGACTCTCAGCCTAACCTACCTCACAGGGTTGTTGTGAGGATAAGATGGAGAGGAGGAGGAGGAGGAGGAGGATGATTATGTAAGCCACCTTGGGTACCTTGCAGGAAAAAAGGTGGGGTATAAATATAATAAATAAATAAATAAAAATAAAATAAGTGGCTTTTGTGATATATTTTTTTTAACCTTACTTAAACCCTTAACGGTTGATATCTGGTGTTTTTCATGGGGGGGGGGGTCAGTGCTTGCAGGGCAATCTTTTTCTTTTTGTTTTAAAATTGTCAGGATTGGCACAAATTCAACAGGTGAAGCTTACCCACCCACTCCACACCCCGAAACTTGGATCTTCAGAGAGAAGGGGAAGTTTCTTGCATTTCCTTCTGACACTGCAAACTCACCTGTTAGAGGCAAAGAGTCAGCTCTGTTAGGAAATAAAATCTTTGGCAATATAAAGATAGGAATCATGTGATAAATTCCCTCATTCACCTCTCCCTTGGTCCAGGCTTTCACCAATTTAATCCCTTTCCCCACAGCAATGTGCAGCAGAGGCAGCAGGTAGAGAGAGTGCACACACACACACACACATACCCCCTTCCTTGCCTGGCCCTCCCAGCTTAGCAGCCTCTGTTCCCTCCCTGCTCACTGCAGCTGTTAGAGCCTAAGCAGAGCTATTTTAAAGGGGCCATGGGCAAAATAGCAGCTAAGCTAAAACTGCAAGCTTAGCTGCAATTTTGCCCATGGCTCCTTTAAGTAGCTTGCAGGTGTGGGAGGCAGGGGAATTTGGGACTCTGCATGACAAAATGAGAAGCCTTGATCGCATTTTCCAGGCAATTGGAGACTATGGGATATCCTAATGAACAGAGTTGAGGGCCTCAGGTTGCTGCAGTGGGGTTGGGGGGGGGGCATCCCTGCACAATTCACAGGACATGAGTCCACACCCTGCCCTGTGTGGGGAGACAGCCCAGATTGTGCCCTTAATCTTTTCAATGGGCCTGTTTGCATGGCACAACAGGCCACTGTGGGTTAATTTATTGTGTTGTGCCTTGTGCCTGCGGGTCTCTGGCTTGCCATGTCATGTGAACCCAGCTAGCACAGTTGTTTGAGGGTTAGACAACCCTCAGATAACCGTAAAACAAGCCATAGGTTATTTGAGGGCTGTCTAACCCTCAAACAACCCCTGCCGCCTGGTTTGCATGACACAACAAGCCACGGCAAGCTGGACGCCCACAGGTACCATGCAAAAATGGCACCTCTGGGCGCCTGGCAAGACGCAACAGTCCCTGCAGGTAAATTAAGCCACAGTGGGCTGTCATGTCATGTGAACCAGATCAATGTCACTTTCTTTACTCTCATGTCAACTTGGCCTCCAGTTGTGGGAACGTTTGCTGCCAGCATTAAGCCGTTTATGCAGGATTTTTATTTTCTAAAAAAAAACTGTATTACCAAGTTGTATGTCACTGGAAACTTGGGATATGACCACGGGAGTATTTGAACATCTCTTTACTTAGCTGTGGATAAGTTGCTGCTTAGCAGCCCCAGCTGTCTGGTCTCAGGGGAGCTCCCTAGAGGCATGGGATTTTGCACATCTGTCAACTGCATCAGCAGTCCAAATGCAAAGTCAGTGCTTGGAGACGCTGTAGGGATTTCTGACACCCCCTCTGGGACTCTGGATCTATAAACCAATGAATGGATTACAATGACACGTAAATATAGTATTTTCACGGATGACATGTAATCCTGCTTTATTATTGCTCCTGTCATGTAAGTGTAAACTGATATCCATTTTTTTCTCTGACCCACACACTGGTACCAGAGGCTATGGTAATAAAATATACAGAAACTATATTCTTTTCTGAGAATATAGAAAACAAAAGCATATTAGACTGACTCCAAAATTGCACAGAAACACATCATTCATATTCCTGTTGTCTTAATCTATTCTGGTCTTGACCGCTCAAGTCCTGAATAACTTTGGACCAAGGTAGACCAGCGCCTCTTCCAATGCTGATCTGCCTGTGAGGCCCTGTTTCCTGTTGAGGTGGTGAGGGCAACATCTTGGATGGTCTTCCCCAACCCAGTGCCCTCTAGATGTTTTATACTACAACTCCCATCAGCCCAGCCAGCAGGGACAATGGTTGGGGATGATGGAAGTTGTCATCCAAGACACCTGGATGGCACCACATTGGGAAAGGCTGGTCTAGGGCTTCCTTGGCTGTGGCTCCCACTTTCTGGAATATCATCCAGCTGATTCTCTTCCAGTCTCCAACCTTCCTCTTTTGAAATACCTTTGGCGCCCTCTTGTAATGCTGGTGGTTGATACTTCAGCCTTTAGTTATTTCAGTTAGCTGCAGTTAGTCATCCATTCCAGCTGATGAATTTGTTCTGTTTTTAATCTGATTTTTATTGTTTTTTTATTATTTGCTAATATGTAACTTGTTCTGAGAGCATGCTGCTCGGTTAATCAAATGGGATGTTAATACCAGTATAAATAAACAGATAAAAATGTAGAGGAACATTAAAGCAGCTTGGCAACTCTAGCATAAACAGTTTACTTTTTCCTGTTAATGTTTACGTTTTGTGTACTTTTGCTTTATATACTTCGGTCAAGAAGAATGTGCAAACACGGCCTACCTGTGCCTGCTCTGAGCAGAGATCACAGTTTCTCATTAACTCTGAAGGAGGCAGACTGTACCCCTGGATCTACCTTGGACTGGAAAACCCCCACAGAATTCTCAAGACCATTAGGACTTGTGATTGGCACCAGCCATGAGCCACCCGTTCCATAGAAAGGAACACATTTTGTTTCAGTGATCTGAATGAGGCCTCATTTATCTGGTGTCATCATTCCCATGTATAGTGCCTAAGACACCCTTCACCATTTTCCAGCCCTGTTAGTAGTCTTGGTTATACTCAGTGCAGAGACCTGTTGGACACATTAACATTGAGCATGTAAGTATCAGCACCCTTGCCCCCTGGTTAGGAGAAGAGGAGGAAGAGACCACCTGCCCAGGGAGACTGTAAGCACGCTGTGCGATCCCACTGCCTGCCAATTACCTGTGGCTGCCCCAGAGAGGGACGCATCATGGGACCAGAGAGGCTGCCTCCTAGCAGGATCAGGCCCCTAACTCAGCGCTTTCCCCCAGGGACTACCTGACACCTTATACCAATTTCCTGGAGCTGAGGCATGCAAGGGAATGCTGCCATGGGCCTGACAGTACCAGCACCCACTAGAAGAAGAATATAATAGAATACGTTTATTGCTCAATCTAAAGATCATTGCACTACGGTATTAAAAATACACCTAAAGTTAAAACAGGAAAACTATAAAAGATACATATCAAACCTTTACTCATATTAAAATAGGATAGATGGGCAACAATAATATGGCATATAGGAACCTTTAGCATCAAGTCAATCACCTTACATTAATGTCCCTGAATCTTTATAGCACTTCACACCAAGGGTATCCAGATAATTTGCTCTACATCTAATGGCTTTAACGGCAAATACCACGACCCTCTGTATCACATGTGGGTTGGATGATTGTAGTAAATAATTCAATTTCTCCTTTACACCCCTGTATTTCACTTTCTTTAAGAGAGGCTCTAAATATCTTTCTCTTATATCTCAATATAATTGACACTCAAGTACATAGTGAGCCAGATCCTCAAGTTCTCCGCAAACACACAACCCATCTCCGCTGGTCCTCTGCAAACACACAACCTATCTTCAGCTGGGATGCCATAGAATCTCCCCCATTTCATCATAGTATCCATTTGTTCATATCTTAGATGTGTAAAAGCTTTCCGATATTCCATTTTCATTGGGATTGACAGATACTTCCCATATTGGTGCAGTTGTTTTGTACTAGCAAGCCATTTCGCTATTTCAGATGATGAGAGAGCAGTTATATCAGTTTGCGCTCCTACATCATATACCCTTTGTTTAAAGATATAGCGGCTTGCTTTCAGCATTGGATTTAATGCCTGGTCGGAGAATCCAAAATTTGGGGGCAGATTAAAAAGTTTTTGCAACCAGAACTTTCCAGACACAGATGACCTCTGTTCCTCCAAACAAATCTTAGGAAGTCTTTCTTCTGTTAAATTACTTATTCTACACCAGTAATTTACCATCCTGACATATATCAGTCCAGAATTTTTTTCGATACCCAATTCAGAATAAATAAAAGTAGGAGATGAGAAAGACAACAGGAACAACAATGGGAACTGTGCCTAGGTTCTGTCTGAACACAGGAGAAGTGAGCAATGGTCCATGGAGCAAGGAAGCATCAGCTAGGACTCCATAACTTGTGGAGGGCAGGCATGAACTCCAGAAGGGAAGGTGGAACTCAGGGATACCCTGCCATGCTAGTTATAGATCTGGGTGTTTAAAACCAATTTAAATTGTTATTATGGTTTTTTAAGGTTGCTCCTAGTGATTTACTATGTTTTTATTTGATTCCTTCTGATTTTTGTTTTTGTTTTGTTAAAGGTGTTTCAGAAAGGTGCTATAGAAATACCACAAGTAAACAAACACGGATTGCCAGAAAAACATGGGTCACTATAAATCTGTAATGTCTGTGTTAAATAGGTGTAGTGTCCTCTTATGAACCCAAGAGGAGGAAAAATAACCCCAGGTTATTTGTTTATTTGCGCATGTTAAATATTTTTTTAAAAATTCCTTTTAAAATTATCTGCTGCCTAACAGAGAGGCTGGGATAAATGGGAAAAAGAAGAAGAAGCCAGAAATCAGATAAAATTGTCAGACAAGATTAAACCAGTCAGAACTACTCATATGTAGTTGTTATTTTGTAGAATAAGAACCAGTGCTTTTAAAAAGCAACAGGGCATCTAGTAGTATTCTTCCGTTTAGATTTGGTGTATTGCTTTAAAAAAAATTATATGTAAACATCAGATGCTGTCTGGTTAAGCCAGGGGAAAATCTTGCTCTCAAGACCATGGAGAAATGATTGAATGGTTTGTTCTATTAAAATAGTGGCGGAGCACCTACAGCTTTTGCAGTACTATAGTTATAAATGGCAGTATTTATGATTATGTAAATGAATGCTCCCAATGTGTTCCACTTAATGCAGGTCTGTTTTAAAGAAGTCAAGTTAACACCTTGATCCTAGACATATTACCTGGGAGTAAGTGCCACTGATTCCGTGCTGTTTTATTCCATGCAATATGCTTACAACATTTTAATATGCCCAAATGGTGAAAATTGTTCTCCAACCTTGGGTCCCCAGATGTTTTTGGCCTACAACTCCCAGCATGCCCCAGCCAGGTCAAAAACATCTGGGGACCCAAGGTTGGAGAACACTGTGCTAAGGCATACTTCCTGTTGGCATGACTAGAAAATGCCAGATTACTGGTGTTGATGGTATGTTTTACTGTTTATTGGGGGTTTTTTTTCTGTTTTAAATGGTTAATTTTTAAAATGGCCTTATTGTTTTAAAATGCTGTTAGCTGCCATTGGCCAAAAGGCGGCGGCGGGGGGGGGGATGATAGATTATAAGACACTATTCAGAAGTAGCGGTGCCCAGTTTTCCTATGTGTATAACAGTAGTGGTGACATACCACACAGGGTTTTATTTGAAGTTAAGTATGAATAACATAAGGAGAGTCCTGCTGGATCAGAACAATGGCCCAAGTAGTCCAACATCCTCCTGCACTCAGTGGCTCAGTCAGAGGCCTCAAGAAAGAGGCAGAGCACAACAGCAGCAGCAGCAGACTTCACCCAAACAAACACATGCACACACAGGACTTGTTTCTAAAGTAGATGCTTTTTAAAGTAAACAACAGTAACATAAGATTACTCAGGTACTTCAAGCTTGATGGTTACAGACTTCGTAAGTGCAGTTTCTTAAATGTCACTTATTCTGTGAGGTAAGGGAAACACAGGTCAAGTACCTTGCTTAAAACCAAGCCAGCATCAGTTAAGTTTGTTAACTATGGGAATAGTCTAACTGTCAGAGTGAATGGAATTTCTAACTTGTTGCTAGGCAACATCCAGCATTCCCTCCCCTGATTCAATCAAGTGCTCCACTGAACCCCGCCCCCTGATTTTTCAGAGAAGCTTGATTTCTGCCTTTGCCCTTTAACTAGACTATAACAGTCTCTTAACCCTTTACTGGGCAGTCAACTTTAAAAAACCCTCCCTGCAGAGTTGACATCTTCTCGTCGCATATTCCAACAGTCCACACAGAGAGCATGAGGGCACTAGCTCTCTCCCACTGCTTTCCCCCAGGAACTAGTATTTGGTGGCATAGTGCCTCTCAACCTACTAGCCATTGAAAGCCCTACATTTCATAAGAACATAAGAAGAGCCAGATCAGACCAAGGCTCCATCTAGTCCAACGTTCTGTTCACACAGTGGCCAACCAGCTGCCTCTGGAAAGCCCACTAGTAAGACATGAGTACAACAGCACCCTCCCACCCATGTTCCCCAGCAACTGGGGCACATAGACTACCTCTGATACTGGAGGTAGCATATAGCCAATCATTGATAGCCTTATCCACCATGAATTTGTTCAATCCCCTTTTAAAGCCCTCCACATTGGTAGCCATCACGACATCTTGTGGAAGTGAATTCCATAGTTTAAATATGCACTGTGTGAAGAGAATGCCAGATTGATAGTGTTCATGAATCTTAGAAATAATTTGCACAATTACATAAATGATAGGCAATCATGACTGATTTCAAAATATATTTCAGTGAAATTCTCAGTTCCACTAGTATTCTTGTTCCACACTGTTTCATGGTCACGAAGGTATTGTTTTCACATTATTCAGCCAGATGTCAGTCTTTCAGTGTATATATAACCATATGGCCTTCATATAATAATATCGCACTCATAAGAACCGACGGGCATACTTCCTGGCAAGGAAACTGGGCCTATTGCATGTCTTGATACATGAGGCATCTTGAACAAACGAAAGAGACACAATTAGCAGTTTGTTTTACCCAATAAGGACCTTGAAAGTTGAAAGATACCATGGCAGGGTTTATAAAACTGTGTATTTATTCAGATCTATTCAGTGTGTTTGTCTCTTGCCTTTTGAAAGAGTGCAGCCTTAGAATATATATATTCTATCTATCTTATATTGCAGCTGAAATTTTCAGGTCAAATACCCTTACCCCTCCTTCCACAGGGCAGCATCTGCCCATCAGTCTCTGAGCCATGGATGACTGGATGCATCTGATGCCAGACCCTCCAGGCAGCCTCTTCTTTTGGCTCACAGCGGGATGCCAACGGCTTGTTACCTTTGTTTGTTTCTATCTGGAGCTCTGAAAAATGGGTGAACAAAGGCAATGGTAATAAAAGGAGAGCTAAAGAGCATCCTCCATGGTTCTTTCACTCAAGCAGATAAAACCAAAGAAAAGGTTGTCTCCACAGGTGTAAAACTCTGTCCACAAAACTATTTTGGTAGTATTGCTTACAGGAGTTCTGGTGAGTGTAAAATAAATCTAGCATTTCAAGAAGTTGGGTGAGCCAAAGAAAGAGCAATAGTAGATTTTTAAACCCAAGATCTGGAAGTGGACATTATAAATGTAGACATGAGTGGTACATATACAGGCCTGTGGCTTACGCTGGCTCAGCTTGTCTGAGTGTGGAAAGCTAAGCAGGGTCAAGCCTGGTTGTTACTTGGATGGGAGACCCCTCCTCTAGTCTCCTGCATTGAGCAGGGGGTTGGACTCGATAGCCTTGTAGGCTCCTTCCAACTCTATAAAGATCTATGAAATCTATGAACTGCGAGGCTGTGCATGGTCATACTGCTGGGGGGGAGATACTCACACGCCACCTTTCATGCAAATATGCTCACTTCTGTAGGATTGAGGTCAAGGAAAACTGGTTCTTCCTGTTTGCAGCAGAAGCTGGTCTTGGTAGTGCTGATTGGCTGAACAGCAGCGGTGTATTAATGGTCCTCCCTTCTACTCATGGAGCAGTTTGTTAACAACTTGTAAGCTGATCCCACTTTTAAAAAAAGGAATGTGGGCAGTCACAAATGAATGTTTAATTGAATAATTGTACATGCAGTGCTTCAGAGTTTATAGGAACTGGGTATATTTAGCCTGGAGAAGAGAAGACTGGGGGGGGGGGGGGAGGTGATAGCATTCTTCAGATCCCTGAAGGCCTGTCACACAGAAGAGGTCAAAGATTTATTCTCTGCAGATGCCAGGATTTGATCTAGTGGGCTTAAGTTACAGGATGGTAGAAGTTGCTTGAACATTAGGAGAAATGTCTCAACAGTAAGAGCAATTTGACAATGGAACTGATTAGGTAGAGGGCTGGTGGACTCTCCATTCCTGGAAGTCTTCAAGCAAAGTCTTGATAGCCATCTGTTGGGGATGCTCTAGCTCCGGATTTCCCCATGTCAAGCAGGGGGTTGGGATTAGATGGTTTACAAGGCCCATTCAACTCTAGGATTCGATGGAAAGTTTTTTTTAAAAGATGCTGCCTGCTTGAAGGGCAAGATAAACAACTTAATTAACATTTGATTCACTGGCCAACCTATTGCAAAGGTGGGGGAAGGCCTGCAAGGGGAAACAATGGCAACAAATTCTGACTGGTGTGTACATTTGTGCACACCCACCAAGTTCATGTATTTGCAAAGCCGCCTTCATACAGGTCTATGGTAGGAGCAACTTCTGTATAGCCCCAAATGGGAATACAGTCATGCCTTGGATTGAGAGCATAATTCGTTCCGGAAACGTGCTTGTAATCCAAAACACTTGTATATCAAAATGAAATTCCCCCCAAAAAATTGTATAGAGATTTTTAATTTAAGCCGTACTACAGTACTTGTATTGCAAGACGTCGCTTGTATATCAAGTAAAAAAAAAATTAATAAATATTTAAAAATTTGCTTGTCTTGCAAAACGCTCTCAAACCAAGTTACTTGCAATCCAAGGTATTACTGTATTTTAAAGCCTTTTAAAAAATTATTTTATTACTCCTATGCATTCTTTAATGCTAAAGAATTGCTTGCCACCAGTCACCATTCGGACATGTGTATATTGTATTAGGTGAATATATGCTGGCTTAAGTGGGTTCCACATTTGGTTGATTGAGAGTTTACATGGCAAAGGTTTGTATGGGCAGAATTGCTCCTGAGATTCAAGCATAAAGTGAAGCCCACATGTACAAGAGCACTGGAGCACCATGCAGGGTTTTGCACTGGACTCATTTTTCCATATCCCTGTGCTGTATGGTCATATCACTCCGACTGCTTATAGGATATGGATGAGGGCTGAAATACATTTTAAAGTTGAGCATTCTCCTTCAAGTTTTCAAATTGTAAGTCTGCATGTAGGCCAATAGGAATAACTGACGGCTTTTATATTTTCAAAGGCAGGCCAGCCATTGCTTCTTAATTCCAAGATGCTTTGCTGCTACCTGAAATCTTTTTGTACCAGGCACAAGCTAACCTAACTTTCAAATCACCTCATCCGTTCCATCTTAAGACTGTTCCCTCTGACAGCTGAAACAGGCAAGAAATAGACCAGATAAGACTTCTCATATTGCTCCTGCACACTTGGGAAAGACTGACAATCATAATCATAATAAAATGATGAACATACTTAGGCAATTTTGGGGGGCTGAAAAAATATGACCACAATTGCACTTTTTTGAGGCTCTGAATTTTTATTTTTATTTTAATAGTGGCAAATGAAAAGGGGTAGGGATCAGAGCGGGGAGGGGGAGACAAGACGGGTTCTGCTGCAAGGGATACTGGACGACCGAGATGGAAGGATGGGGGGGGGGACAACCCACGTTGGGCACATCGCACTGTGTCGCTTATTCACAGGGTGGCTTAGCATTGCATGCAAACATGGCCATTATGTGACTGTTTGTTTATTTAGTTCAGTGTTCTCCAACCTTGGGTCCCCAGATGTTTTTGTCCTATAACTCCCAGCATGCCCAACCAGCATAGCTGGCTGGGGCATGCTGGGAGTTGTAGGACAAAAACATCTGGGGACCCAAGGTTGGAGAACACTGATTTAGTTATTACTTTTATATCCCGCTATTTCCTCCAAGGAAACCAAGGTAGCGTACATCCTGTACATCGCCCAGGGTGGCCGGTTGGCCGGCCAGATGGGCGATAGATAAATGCAAATAATAAATAAATAAATGATCCTCCTCCTCCTCCTCCTCCTCCTCCTCCTCCTCCTCCTCCTCCTCCTCCTCCTCCTCCATTTTATCCTCACAACAACTCTGTGGGGTAGCTTAGACTGAGAGTCAGTAACTGGCCAAAAGTCACCCAGTGAGCTTCATGGCCAAGTGGGGACTTGAACCCGTGTCTCTCCAGTCCAACCACCACACCACACTGGCTCTGTTGCTTTTGGATTAAGTCTGGATGGATGTACAAATCAGAATCTCAGTATTCACTAGGATGGCCACTTTTGCATCACTAAAAGAAGAGGACAAGAGCACACAGGTCTGCACAAAACTTGCACATGCTACTTTATAGAGAGAGAGATGTGGAATTAGAAATAATCGCTGTAATTTAAATAGAAATAGAGTCCATCTCACCATAGTGGGGAAGACTGTGACCAGGTGTCTCTGATGATAGGCAACATCAAACACACCCCTTCTTTCTACTTATGGTGCTTTGGGTAGTATCCAATGTTAGTCCAATGTAGAGTAGACCCATTGAAATGAATGAGACTTAAGTTTGTTGTGACTAACTTAACTCCCATTCATTTCAATGGGTCTACTCTATGCAGGACTAACATTGGATCCCACCTTTTATCTTTTAAGCAGGCATGGACTAGCTAAATAGAACAGGATGCCTTCAAACTGAGAACTGTCCTCTGACAGCCCTTCAAGTAGCACACTGTCCTCTGTCGCTTAGGACACATGGCCTAGAAAGGAGGTCACACAGCATCTTGGCAGAATTAAATCTGTAGGGCCTTTTTAGTTCACTGCTGCTTTACAAGATGATTCTGGAAAGCTGCTTTAAGTTCCTGTGGCTCCAACGTGTCACCTGAAGTGACGTCGTGGCAAGGGCTATCCAGCTGTGCTCCATTGCATTTCATTTCCATTTATTACATTTCTATACAAATGTATAGAAGGTATACATTTCTATACCTTCTTTACAAAGGTTAAAAACCTTAAAAATACAACATTGTACAAAATATAAAAACCATTTACATACAAACATATAAATAGACAGCACACACACATACATACACACACACACAGTTTTAACAATCAGCAATTAAAAAATAATAATCCCAGGACCCAATTAAAAACCTTATTATATGCTGCCAAATGCCTGAGAGTAGAGGAAGGTGCCGAAAAGATAACAATGCTGGCACCAGGCAGGCGTCACCGAGGAGTTCATTCCATAATCAGGGTCGTTTGTTATGAAAACCCATTTTCTACTCAAAAGCAGAAATGTAGACCTACACACATAATCTGGATGAGTTACTTAAACAGTATTCTGCATATGAATCTGTTGTGATCTGTATACAGGAACAAGGAACAAACACAAGTGTAGCATCACCAGCATGCTATGGTTAGGGTTGGACCCCAGTGCAGGCAAGGACAGCGGTGTTAGCTGGGTCCTTATTGCTGGCAGTGCCCAATTAAGAGGCCTGATGCAATGGGCTTAATAGCTGCTAATATGCAAAAGACTATTTGGCCCTCATGTCTGATAGTATGAGCTGCTGAGCATAGCCAAGTGTCTGGCGTGATCAGATCATTAGACTGTCATTACATCAGATGAATATTATTTACTGAGCTTTTCTACATGAGGCATTTAGTCATTCCCTACTAATGCTTGTTTATGGGTTCTTTGACCTGACCCTCCAGTTTCGCTTCTGTTTGTAAACAGCACTTTAGGCTAGTTTTTTTTAGAGCAGGGAAAATACAGTATTATTTAAAAGAAAGTGAAAGCAAACATTATTTCCACTGGTGTATTTGTGCTATTCCACTATACCACAGTGCCACCTAGAGGTTATGTAGTGGAAAAGCAGGAAAGGAAACATTTTTCATGTAGTGCTTGGATCGCAATTCTGTGATGAAACCAAAAGTAAATATAGTGGATTAACAGCCTCGTATAGAAAAGCTCAGTGTCTGTCTGGTATATCTTTACCACTGTGTAAATAAATTTACTTGGATAATTAAGAAGAGTGTGTGGCATTCCAAATAACAACTAATTTATTACAGCATGAGCTTTTGTAAGCAAGAGCTGATTTCATCGCATCTTATGACGCTCTGGCCTGCGAAAGTTCATGCTGAAATTAGTCTTTGGGTTGGCACCGTGGAGAATTGTTTTTCCTTTACGTGTCCCAACACCATGGGAGATGCAGCCATTGCTGTGTGGCGGGAAGTAGTTAGTACTCGGTTGTTATTGAGCAATGATTACGGGAAGGGGGCGCTCACTTCCTTACATCAAGAGGCAGCACCGGTGACAGCAGGAGGCTGTGTTACCACTGCCAGCTTGAAGCTTCGTGGTTTCCAATTGGCCAGGAGCACCTTGGCAGATGTGGGCACAGTGATGTCAGTGGGCCCTAGAGGGCCGTGCAAGCCAGTCTGCAGCCACATGCCTATACAGACTCTGCCTCGTGATGCCTGCCCATAAGGGTGTGGATCCTGCTCCTGATTGTTTGCAACTCAGTGGCACCTGAATACTAGCTACCGTTCAGTCTCAATGGCCACATCTTTTGCTGCATCAGGAGACTTAAAAAGAAAATAATTTTAGGGGTTACCAAACTTGACACTTTGGCAACCCTAGTTAACCTGTGTGCTGATTCACACATGTTAAGTCACATGATGACTGCAGCTTCAGGTGTTGACTCACATGTGTAAATGAGTCATCCAAGATCAAAGGCTGCAGAGAAAGCAATAATCTTGTCCCACATCAGTTCCCAAGTTCAGCAGTGAGCCATCTAGTTTTGAGTAATCAAGAAATGAGAAATCCACACCTGTGAACTAACCTTTAGTCATCTTTATTGCTATGATGGTCACTCTTCTGGAATTCGATGAATCCGCAATCCAAGATGATTGTGAATGATACGATTTATCATTCATATATAGCGGGGGGGACGGGACACATGCAGCCCGCAGGCCTCATATGGCCCACACCGCCTCCTGCCACTAATGAAAGTCACGGCAGCAAACAAATTGCCAATTTGCTGCCGAAAATTGGTGGCAAACCTCTACAGAATGCTACAATAGCCAAATTTAGCTTGTTTTCAAGTTAAATTTGGCCATTGTAGCATTCTGTAGTGGTTTGCTGCCAAAAATTGGCAGTAAATTGATGGGGCGTGTGTGTTGGTTTTTTGCTGCCGCCACCAAATTCCACAGGGCACGGCGGCGGCAGGACAGGAGTGTAGCCCACGGGTGGGGTGGGGACTGGGAGTTGGGGTGAAAATGGCCCCCGGACTTACCAGAGTTGCCCACCCCTGATATATAGCATGGCTAAGGTGCAAAGTGCGTTACAGTATTTCCCCCCATCACAACAGTATTGCAATATCCTATTTATTCCCATTTCAAATATCAGAAACTGGAGTTGAGGGGTGGAGCGTAGCAATTTGGCCAAAGCTTTGTATGACTCAGCAGGGATTTGCAGTGCTATAGCTCCAAGTACTACCGCCCCGGTTTGAGCAGGTTTCCAAATATATAACTGCCCGGACACTCAGTTCTGCTTACACCCCCAGTTCTGAAGCAGAGCTGTAGTCTAGCTCGATGTTTTGTGAACATACACAGTAATACCTTGGGTTGCAAGCATAATTCGTTCCGGAACCGTGCTTGTAATCCAAAACACTCTTATATCAAAGCGAGTCTCTGGCGGGCGTGAGTAGGGCCGATTTTGGCCCGCTACACCTGCTCGAGGCGAGTGGTTATATCCCTACACTACTTGTATTGCAAGACGTCGCTTGTTTATCAAGTCAAAATTTATTTAAAAAATTTGCTTGTCTTGCAAAACGCTCTCAGACCAAGTTACTTGCAATCCAAGGTATTACTGTACAATGGTAGCATCCCCGCTCGTGTCTATTAACAGCACCAGCAACAGAGAACACAAAGCAACTATTATCTCTCCATCAAATGACCTTGATGCCACTTATGCAGGAAAGGAGGCAACATTAGCATTTAGAAATCATTATGTGCTTCTGTATGTTTATTTATTTATTTTTAATTGAATTTTTTTTCCCTGCGCAAGAGCAGGGAAGGAAACAAAACAACACAGTTTTGCAGCGCTCCTGCTGAAAAGAAACTGCCGCCATTAGATGCACTCCAGTTGTCTCACCTGACCTGAAATGAACTCCCTCCCTCAGGCCTGTAAGAAAATTCAATTAAAAGGTCCATCTGTGAGGCAGCAACTGAAGAGGAATGACTGTGGGGAGGTCCACATTTTTCATAAAGAAAAGAATTGCCCTTTCGCCTCCTTATCCCTGATTAGGCTTGCCCCTTAGTTCAAAACCAGGAGCCCTTTCCAATTAACCAAAAGCTGAAGCAGTAGCTTTTATCTGCTCCATTCAAATGCAGAAACACATGGATCTGGTACCTCCCTATAAAAAATGTCATGGGGAGAAAGGGCAGGGGAAAGAGACCGAGGAGAACTGAGGTTGGGAATCAGTGCTGGCAGGGCCCAATTAAGAGGCCTGGTGCAATGGGATTAATCCCTGCTAATATGCAAAAGACTCTGCTGGAGGAAAGGGTGGGGTGGGGTGGGATGTATGGGGGAGGCACCAGAGGGGTGACCACAGTATGTGTTGGGCTTAAACAACCACCACCAGAACTGAAAGAGGATAGGTGGGAGAGAGCTAGTGGCAAGATTGCTGTTGTCTGTCAGCCTTGTGCAATAGAGGACTGCCCTCTGTAAAATAGGGCACGTGGCCACCCCAGGACCTTTGGATGGAAAAGCAGCTGCTATCTGTCTAGCTATCTGGCTAAATGTTCCTGAATGGCTGGAGATCTGTTTCTTTCCAATGGTAAAATAGAAGTATATGGCCTGATTCACACATATTTATCACCGGGACTTCAGCATGCAGAAGTGATTCGCATGTGTGAATGGACCATATCATCGATATGACACTACAGACTGGGAAAACATCCCTGTTTGTCTATTTGTAAGTCCAATTGAGGTGGGAACAGCACCATCACCCTGAGCAGACCCTCCCCCCCCCAATTGGACTTTTTGCACCAGCTCGTACCCCACTGCTCCCTTTAAGGGCCTCTCTAGGGTTGCAAATGATGCTGTGTATCTCCTTTCCTGCCCAGGGATCATGGGACTAGTAGTCCAGCCCTTGATCCTTGTGTGAGACACCCTGTGCATTATTATTTTTTGCCCTCTGGACAGCCAAACACTTGAACACATCCTCTGCCTGCTATATTCCCCAAGGTAAGTCTTGGGGAAGTGCGATAGTGAGGTGGGAGGGAGCTATACTCCCTTCTGCTGCCAGGTACTCCCCCTTCACTTATAAAGGGGGCTGGCTGGCAGTGGAAAGGGCAGTGGAAAGGCTCATCAGCCCCATGGGATTTCACATTAAGCACCTGCATACTCATTGAGCATGAAGGCAATGCTAACCCAACCCTAATGGGTTTGTGAGGTGGTGTCCAGCCATTCTTGTGATTATCATCTCACACACAGCGACTGGGTTCAGACAAGACGACAACCCACATTCAAGGATTGAGTGTGGGTCGAATGTGGGTTGTTGTTGAGACATGGGTTATTGTCTTGTCTAAACCCGGCCACGCTGATAAACTATGGTTTGCTGACCACAAACAACCCATGAAGAGGACCCATGTTTTTGCGTTGGGTTGTGGGTTCAACAACAATCCACACTCAACCCATACTCAACAACCCTTGAGTGTGGCTTATCATGTTGTCTGAACCCAGCCAGTGCTTTTCAATGGAGTCAGTTCACACATTTAGCTGCTAATAGTCGAGATGTAGATGCATGAGAGTGTGAATCACCCACATGAGGTGCCAAATTGCACATTCCCCTGAGACTTCACACACATTAGATTCTTGCATCTTGCTATTCTATCCATTACAAAGGTTGTGTAGCTATTTTCTGAATGCAATCTTACAAGTGCTTGCAAAATACAATTAAGAAAAATGTAACCTCATGAACTGACCTTATAGTGACAGATAGTTCGTTATTTCAGTACACAAACCACCTACCACTCTTTGCTAAATGCAGAATGATTACCATAGTTCCAGGGTTTGCTTTATCTTAGGAGAAACATATGGAAGCAACCTATGAGCAACAGTAGTAGGATGAGAGCCCCTGCAAAGAAGCTGAGTTCTCAGTGAGGTGGTAAATCTGTGTCAGGCTATACCACTTAAGCCTGTAAATGGTAAGTGCATGATAATGCTCTTCCATACTAATAAACAAAATCATTATCCTGGATGTAAGAGAACTAAGTATCAGAGGAAAGAATGAGTTAGCACTCTTCTCCTGACTTCTACTATGTAGGGGGATTTTTAAAAAAATTAATATGGAGGAGCATCAAATCACGTGAGGTCCTGCCACCCCATCTGCAAGCTGAAGTGGTACAACCCAGGCACTTGATCACCTCAGTGAGAATTATATCAGAAAGTACTTCATAGTATAATTCTATATATGTCTATGCAGAAGTAAATTCCATTAAGTAAAATGGGGCTTACACCCAGGTGAGTAGATATAGGACTGCAGCCTCAGTCAAGTCGGGCATGGAACTAACTGTTAAGCCATTTGCCTTTAAGAATGTTCACCCCCGCCCCGCTGATCCTAATAGTAACCACAATAATCAACAACAACAATAACCTGTTAATACATTTCTTACCCACTTTTCAAAGCAGGGTATGAACAATAAAACACAGTAAAATAATATAACATTGACAAAAAAAACGTAATCAAACAGGGGAGAACAGTAACAGATAAATAACAATTTACATGATGTAGCAAAAGAAGAGTGACAAAATTCAATCAAAAGCCTGGGTAAACAAACAGGTTTTTAGCTGGCACCAAAAGCTTGTAAGATTTGGTGCCACCCATATATGAGCGGGGAGGGAGTTCCACAGTCAGGGTGCCTGCACGGAGAATGCCCTCTCTCGGCTTGCCACGTATCAAAAACCAGGCAAATTGAATGCCAGGCAAATTATTATTAACTGAACATGTGATTGGAATTGCAAACCATATATGCAGCTGGGGAAAGATTCTCAGTTGGAATGCTGCTAGATGATGATGATGATGATTATTGGAGTAGCAGGCACTCAGATTGACAATCTTTCCCTACCTGTATATGTGGTTGGCAAGTCCAATCAGATGCTCAATTTCTATTGTTATTGTTATATTTGGAGCTGTTGGTGTAGCTGTCATTTTAATAAGTAGACTTAAAATTTATGTAGCTTAGGGTGCAATCCTATGCATGCTTAGACAGAAGAAAGTCCTACAACTCCCAGCTGGTTGGGGCATGCTGGGAGTTGTAGGACTTTCTTCTGTCTAAACATGCATAGGATTGCACCCTTAATGTTCACTTTCAGGACATTCATATTAGGCAGGGAAGAGAGGGAAGCAAAGAAAAATGTTCGTTAACCTAACAGGCAATATTTTTACACCCTGTGTGAATAATAAATGACCCAAGAAGAGCCTAAGAACTGGACATCTCATCTCATGCTTGCTCAGCTAGTCTGAGTGTGGAAAGCTAAGCAGGGTCAGGCCTGGTTATTACTTGGATGGGAGACCCCTCCTCTAGTTTCCTTCATTGAGCAGGGGATTGGACTCGATGGCCTTGTAGGCCCCTTCCAACTCTATGATCTGTGAATCTATGAATCAGTCCTTCTTACTGATTCACACAAGGATGTGTGTACTCTTATGCAAGAATGTGTGTACTTTTTTCTTGTACAACACACATTCAGCTTGCTTTTCTGTAGATAAAACTGCACTTTCATCTTGCACTCATTAATATTCTGACTCCAACATATGCAGAGTCCATGGGCAGTTTATTTATTGACATTTTCACAGCAGATAATCAATAACTTTCAAAATATCTTGCTCCTTGTTGTCTGTCACAGTGAGATGTGATGGGCTGTAAGGGAACAAAATGACACGTTCCAGTAATAATGAAACAACATGATGCTTTTTGTAGGGTTTTAAATCTCTTTACAGCCAATTTATGTTCGCAACGCATACATTTAAAAATTACAGTATTTTTCCATGTATAAGACTATAATTTTTCCTAAAATCGTTAGACTAAAAATTGAGGGTCGTCTTATACACAGAAGTAAGCCGAGGAGAGAACCGCGTGGTTGCGAAACTGCCCAGCGGGGGGCGTCTTATACGTAGACGTGTAAATAAGGCTGGGCGTGCCACCCGAACGTTATTTTGCTCCCTCCCCCTCCCTGCCTTGTTTTTTTGAGCGGCGCGCAGCGCCACTCGAATGATTCCCTTACCTCGTTCGCCGCGTTCGGGACCCGGAAGTGGGCCCTGCGCAGGCGCAGAATGGTCCCGTCGCGTCATTTCCGGTCCCGGAAGTGACGCGACAGGACCGATCGAGGAGCGCGGGCGGTTCTCCGCCCGAACGAGCGGCGGGGGCGGCTCTCCACGGAGTGCGCGAGCCGCCCCGAAGAAACGGTAAGGCCTCGCCAGGGCATGAGCAGGGCCATGTTCAGCCTCGTTCTGCCCCGGCGAGGCTCGATTGTTCAACCCTACATGGGGGCGTCTTATACACGGAAAAATACGGTATATATCAGGATAGTCTAAAAGAGAGCCAGTGTGATGTACTGGACAAAGAGTTGATCTTTGACCATGGTGGCTCAGGTTCAAATCCCTGCTCAGCCATGAAACTCAATAGGATGACTTTGCATCAGTCACCATCAGTCATTCTAACCTACCTCACAAGGTTGCTGTCAAGACAAAAGAAGTAGAGGGCCATGCATGTCCCCTGAGCTCTGTGGAGGAAGGGCAGGAAGAAAATTAAAATAAATGGAGAGCCCATTTTAATGTGTACAACTATCAGATGTAAAAGTGTTTAAGGGCGGAAACCTATGGTCGCTGGATAGCCAGCCATAGGAGAGGTTGGAGTCCCAGCTCCGACCTCAGAAATGCGCTCTGAGGTCGGAGCTGGGACTTCAACCTCGGAGCGCCCTCCCTCCACTCTCACAGCTGGTGTGGTTCTATCTTTCTGTGCCAGCTGCGGCTCTGAGGTCGGAAGACCAAACTCAGAGCCAGAGGTTTGTGGGCAGGGAGGGGGTGGGGAGCGGAGGAGTGAGGCTCTGCCACAATACCATGTATCCTGGTGGCACCTCAGCCTGTCCTCATATGCAGGGCCAAAAGACTTAGATGGCCAAACTAGGCCATCTAAGTCTTTTGCAGGGTGGGAAAAGCACGGAGGCAACTTTCGCCTGCGCGCTCTTTCCGCCCTTGTTAGGATGTCTGGTCTGTAATCCTCCGAGTTCAGGGGGGCAGCCATATTGGATTGTGCTGCTGAATACAATTTGCTGAACAGATTCCAAATATAGGCTACAGAACCGCAGAAGCCGCTGTTTAATTAAGATGAGTGGCTTTTTCAGAATCAAAACATACAAAAATTTAAAGCAGCTACAACAATGATAAAGCCTGAATTGCATATTAATCGTAACATCAAGACAATGTGTCCTAGCTGTAGGAACTTTGGCAAGGAGAATCAGTTCTGTGACAGGTATAATTTGGCCAAATGTCAGAAAATTTTCCTGATGAATGGCTGAGTTGCAGCAATTTTTAAATGTAGCATTGAAGGGCTAGCATTCCATGTTGACAACCATTTTTGTACTCACCAAAATATATATCTTAATTTTCGCCTCTGTCTTGTCAAAAATTCAAGGATACTGCAAAGGCGTTCCTTTTTCTTGCTTGATGAACATCCATTGGCTTGGATCCTAACTTTGCTTTAAACCCCCACACTCCTCAAACATCTGTTCCTGGGTTTAGGGGATCCTCGGGAATAGTTTAGAAGACAGTGCAGCTGGAGTAGGAATTTGTGGGAATCGCCCTTCCCCCGAACAGCACAGCAACTTAGGATCCCAGCCACTGCGTATTCATAAAGGTATGAGCATTCCGTCTAACTAAAGGCAAGTATTGCAACTCTATTTAGAAGATTGAAGTTTCCCTGGTGAAACCTACTTTGCAAAAAGAGAGAGAGAGAGAGAGAGAGAGAGAGCAGGCCGCAGCAGTCTGTGTATTTGTAGCCAGGAGAAAGGGAGCTGCTGCATCTGTGCTTATTTGTGTGTAATGGGAAGCTGTGTATGTTTGTGCGTGACATGCTGCTGCTAGGATGACCATTTATGCATTGCCAAAAAAAGAGGACACCACTTTGCATACAAATTGCATCTGCTGATTTATATGTATAGATGCAATTTTAGGAAGAACTGCTATAATTTAGATAGAAATACCATACAGCTCACCGTAGAGGGGAAGACCGGGACCAGGTGACCTGGGGTGTCTTGCTCAGTCTGCTGTCCAAGTGGTGTTGTTGAGCAACTTCAAGGACCCTGCCCGAAGTTGTGCAATCGCAAGTCCGCTTGCCTTGTGCAATGTTGGATCAGACCTTTTGTCAACTAGCTTCTTAGTTATCTGGGCTTGAGAGTGGCTGTATGCAGGCAATGGCTGTCCAGAAAGAAGAAGGTGCAATTCTAGACCCATCATTGCCTATGGTACTCAAATATCTTTTTGTGTCCTGCTAGGCCAGTGTTCTCCAACCTTGGGTCCCCAGTTGTTTTTGGCCTATAACTCCCAGCATGCCGCAGCCAGCTACACTATCAAACCACTCACAATACCAATTGCCATGTATGCCATTGACATCAACATAGTATGCCATTTACATCAACAATCCTAAGTACAGTCATGCCTTGGATTGAGAGCATAATTAGTTCCGGAAACGTGCTTGTAATCCAAAACACTCTTATATCAAAACGAAATCCCCCCAAAAAAATTTGTACAGAGATTTTTAATTTAAGCCGTACTACAGTACTTGTATTGCAAGACGACGCTTGTATATCAAGTCAAAAAAATATTAAATAAATATTTAAAAATTTGCTTGTCTTGCAAAACGCTCTCAAACCAAGTTACTTGCAATCCAAGGTATTACTGTATGTTTAGATGGGAGGGGGGAGTCCTACAACTCCCAGCATGCCCCAGCCAGCCCTGCTGGCTGGGGCATGCTGGGAAATGTAGGACTTTTTTCTGTCTAAATATGCATTGGATTGTGACCATAGGTATGTATGAGTATGGAAAGCTTCCATAAGCTTCCATACAATATATATCTAAAAGCACAGAAGGGTTGCTATCTCCATAATATATCAAAATGGCCATGTCTCTTGGCCTTCAGAAGTAAAGGGGTGGGAGCAAAGGACTGAAGGACTAGGACTGTGTGAAGGACAGAATTTTCTTAGGGTCTGGCAAAAATGTGTTTTCTTTTCAAGTTTGTTTTTTTTAAATTGCAGTATAACAGAAAAACACCCCCCCAAAACCTAGAAAAAACAGTGTTAGTTCACAATAACATTAACAAAAATTCAGCACTCATATCTTAGATGTACACATTAGCATAAGCAGTCCATATGTGCGAATAGGTGTCCCAACGAGATTGACAACTATAGAATATATGTTCAAATGTAGAGCTAGTGGTAAGATTTTCAGACCACTGAATAATAAATAGTGGGTGTGTATCCTTCCAAGCTTGTAGGATAAGTCTCTTTGCAATTGTAAGGGATCTCAGGATCCACACCATATGCCTCAAGGAGGCATTTTCCACATTACATCGCCAATATAAAGCTGAGCTAGTCAATTTCTTCTTAACAAGATGCTGTGATGTCCAATATACCCAAACATCAGTTTTTGCTGAATCGGTCTCAATTTTAAGTCTAAAGAAGCAGTACATATTGACCTGGTTTGCACTTAATGCCAATTCATGGGTTGTTTAAACCATGCATTAGAGGGGCTGTGCTGGAGCAAGTGAGCGTGTGTGCTTGCTGCTTCTGCGAGCTTTCATCAACAACCCAGGAATGTCCCTGGAACTCTGGGTTGTGGAAGGACAAACAACCCAGAGTTTTAACCCAACAACAAACCAAGGATGGGGACTCGGACTCAAGGACTCGACTCGTGAGTCGGACTGAGTCCCCCCTCTGACTCGACTCGGACTCGAGTCCCAATATTTTTAATGGGACTCGAGACTCGACTCGGGACTCGAGACCAAGGACTCTTCAACATCCCTGGGCTGTGCCAGAAGGAGTGGAGAGGAGCGTGGTTGCCGTCGAAGAGCGCATGGAAGCGAGGTGTGCCACTGCTCGGCCACTATGGACTTGGGAGAGGCAGAAGAAGGACCTGAGATTACTCTGTGTGGCTGCTCTGAGTGTGTTTCTGGTTCCAGCAAGTTCATCACCAGTGGAGCGGGTGTTCAGTGAGGGTGGAATTGTGATGAGATCTCACCGTTCCAGAATGGGGGCCAAACATTTAGAAAAAAGCCAGTGTGGTGTAGTGGTTAGAGTGTTGGACTGGGACCCGGGAGATCCAGGTTCTAGTCCCCGCTCAGCCATGAAACTCACTGGGTGACTTTGGGCCAGTCACTGACTCTCAGCCTAACCTACCTCACAGGGTTGTTGTGAGGATAAAATGGAGAGAAGGAGGAGGACTGTGTAAGCCACCTTGGGTTCCTTGCAGGAAAAAAGGTGGGGTATAAATATAATAAATAAATAAATAAATAAATAAATAAAATGTTCCTCAAATGCAACATGGATAAGTTTTAGGAAGTACAGCAAGTTTATTTTTTTAAATCATTTTTCTAAAATGCAACCTTTCAGACATTTTGGGTTTGGCTGCCTCTGCCTGCCTCTTTCGGGTTCCCAGCTTCCTCTGCCTGCCTGGTCTCTTCTTGACCAGTTCAACAGTTGAATTGTCCAAGACAAAGGCCTCTGCCTGCCTGCTTTGGGGTTCCCTGCCTCCTCTGCCTGCCTGGTTATTTTGGGTTTTTCTGCCTGGTCTGTTCTTGCCTAAATCAGTTGCAGAGTTTTGAAATCTGAAGTAGCCTTATTTTGTTGGGCAAAAACCCCATTGATTTTAATAGGGACTCGTGGAGTCAGCTTTGGGAGTGACTCGTGACTCGTGAGTCACCATTTTGGACCAAGGACTCGGACTCGGACTCGGACTCGAGACTCGAGTCCAAAGACTCGTGACTCGACTCGTGACTCGAGACCAAGGACTCTTCAACATCCCTGCAACAAACCATGGGTTAAAACTCTGAAGTGTGGGCCTATGATTAAATAAATGTGGGAAATAACTTTACATGTAGCTAAGTTTGCTTGGTATTTTAACTGCACCAGTTGCCACTGCTTAAGTAAGAATCTGTCTTTAAAACCGAACAGTAGTTTTTCTCTTCAGCAGTGGTAAAAGTTTTAGGGGGGGGGGGGGAGACAACAAAGATTTGGGCATGTGCCCACTTTCCCCTTCCTTTCTATTTATTCATTTAGTTAGTTTGTATCCCACCTTTCTGGCAAAAATGGCACTCTTGCATGCATTTCTTTGGATTCTGGCTATATTTGAGCATTGACCTGTTTCTAAATGCTGTTATCTTCTGTGAGCCTTCAGGGTTAAGGTGGGCTAAAAATCCAGAGAAATAAAATACTGAACTGGTATGGCTGGGGCTTTTCACTTTCCTCATTTTAAAAACAATATTGGTTTAAGCAGCAGGCTACCCCTGCAGACCCTCTCTGGCACTCAGCTCTAGGACACAGGGGAAACATCCCAATGGCTCAAAAGGCTGATGTTATTGCATGCAGCCCAAAGAGGAAGTCAAATTGGAACAGACACCAGGCAGTCTACTATTACGGCTGTCTGCATTCCTATTGATCTGAGGGTTTAGTCTGTGTTCTGGCTTTATCATCCAGTGGCATCATGATTGCCATCTATTCTCTCTCATCCTCCTAACCTGGAAAGCAGTTAAGAGGGCTGTTATCAAAAGATTCAAGGTCTTAAAAAGAAAAGAAAAAAAAGCAACATACCTCAGAAGAAACAGCTGCCTAGCACCACTGAAGAAAGTTTTTTTTTACACTTCTCCCATTTAATTAAACACACATACTGCCTGAAAACATAAATGATGTTTCCCCCTTTGCCGAGCATTACGGAACTGTTTCTGACAGTAGTGGATTATAATGAACCTCTTATCAAGACTGCCAACTCAAGACAGACAGACAGACAGCTTGCATGTCTGCTTTCAGATTCCAACCTTGTTAACATCAGAACAGAAAGAAGGACTGGCATGGGGGGAAGGTTTATTGTTGTGAATTATCTCCCCCTACTATAAAAACACATAGCCATATGGATTCTTCATGTTACACTTTCTGATTGTTTGGGAAACGGGAAAGGCTGTTTCCATTGGGTGAAGCTGATGAAAGGGATAGCCCCAAGATCTCTAAGGGGTTTCCTGCATTTTGATTCATCCCCTGCCCCAACTTTAGCTTATCATAGTACAGCAACAAAGGATGTAATTTTAACAGCCTGGTACAGCAGCAATGCGACTGACTGATAAAAAGAGTATTTATTTTTAATGGCAGAAATGTCTCTTCACTTGATGTTTGTATTTCTGGAACTGTCATCAAAGTAAGTCATATAACTACAAATGCATTATGCATTTGCATATAGTGTCCAGCCCCTGAATGCCAGCTGTTCGTAACTGTGAAAACATTTGTAATTTTGGAAATTTGCAGTCTTCATGAGCTCCTGTATGGTAGGAAATGTGAGGTGAAGAACAGTTAATAAACCCATAATTGTCCTATTAACAGGCCTAAACAACTTAGGTCATATCCCTCCTGCCCTGGCCATCTTTCTGAACCACCACTGTTTATAGACTTCAACAAGCTGTATCAGGTTGTGGAGATGGGAAATGGGCAGGGGGGCGAGGGGAGAAGGAATACTTTTTCATTTCTAGCGGTTGGCTGGCAAATTTTAAAGTTTTACAACCACAGCTGCTGAAAAGGAGTATTAAATCATTTCTAGGCATTTTTAATTTACGGTATGTATGCTGAAAACAGCTGAAATGCAAGAAACCCCAGCAAATTATTAGGTACTTTTTGCCTGCTGACTCACTGTGTTAGATGAAATAACCGTATGGGACAGAACTGAATGAGGAAACATTACATTTCAAAGGATGAAGACATTATACTTGACCTTGAAATCTTACAGGAATGTATGAGTAAACCTAGGTACATATGTTCTTACTTTATTTGCTTTTATCATGCAAAATTAATGTCTTTATGTGCTCAGGGTCTCTTGGTTTTTTTTGTTTTTTTAAAAAAGAACTTAAGAATGTCAGTGAATTGACAGAAAATGAATTTCTTTCATTACTGTTGCCACACATTGACATCTTTTATTTCCAGTGCTGTAGACGATTTTTATTTTTATAAATTACCCAGACAGTTTCTCACACGTGTGATTCAAGACAAGAGGAGTGATACATTAGTGATTATCTCTAGTGTCATGTTAGCTATAATCCCGGCACACTGAGAACTAGCAGGAGAAGTGTCTGCTACATGCATTTTAAGACCAAGCCTGGGTCAGACTTAGCTACCAAAGTTGCACTGAAGAGAAGACACTCCCCCGCACCATTACCATGTTGACTGCAGCATACACACATAGTCTTTAAATACGGAAATAAAATGTTGCAGCTTCTTCATGTCAAATATACTAATAGTGAACTCATTCTCAGAGTGCCAACCCTTATGCCACCAAAAACAGCACCATCCCCTGAGCAAGAGGGAGGTATCGCCGTGCTTGGGGGAAGTCTGAGGTTTGCAGAAGTACAAAAATTCTTGAAGTGAAGAAAACGAAGGGGCAAACCCCCCCCCCAAAAGCCGGATGAGGGCTGAGCATGCTCAGTTGTCACAAAACGATGACTGACAGTTGCAGTGGAGGAATGGAAAACCCGGGGGGTGGCGGCGAATAGAAAGGAGTATCCTAGAAGAAGGCACGGCTGGCTGGAACACTGAACAGGAGCACTCCATGTTGCAGCATTTTGTTGAAGGTCCCCCACTTGCATAGACATTAAAGGCTGCTGTATCCACTGTTTGGGGCTCAGAGGCAACAGGAGGAGCTGCAGAGTACAGCTTCTTGGAATTTAGTTGTGGGGCAGGGCTGGCCCAAGATATTTTGATACCTGAGGAAGTAGAAAATGGCGCCGCCCAACCCCACTCAAGGTGCATAGTGCCCAAGGCCAGTCAAGTTATCTTGGCACCGGAGACAGAAAATGTTTCAAGCACCTGTCCCCCTCCCTGGCAGTAAAAATATAATAATCGGGGAAATAATTAACCATTTGCTTCCCTTTCATGACACCCAAAATCAGCTGCCTGAAGCAGCTGCTTCACTCTGCCTAACAGTTGGGCTGGCCCTGCTGTGGACAACGTCTTGCCCAGCCATACTCTGCGTAACAATTTGTGTGTCTCCCTTGCCAAGACTCCCTGTCTTGTGTGCACATGCCCTCATTGCTGCCTACGTAGTATCAAAAGTGGAATGGCCATATACATTACACAAAGATGTGAATTTAGCAGGAGAGGAGATGGGGACCTTTGTGACTCCCCCTTATGTGTTTTTTTGATTGCAGATAGAGGTGACAGTGTGGTATAATGGATAGAATTCAAGCTTTAGACTAGAAAGGCCTGGCTTCAGATTTTCTGCTCAGAAACAAAGCTTGGACCAGTTATGTTCAGCCCAAGCTAATTCACAGTGGTGGTGGTGTTGCTGGGATGAAATCGAAAAACAAAACTCATGAATGCTGCCCTACATTGCTTGGGGGGGGGGAGTATGGGATACAGTCATGTGTCTTATTTCAGTTCTCTATTTGAAGAACTGTCTGAGGACAGTCCTCTATTTGAAGGTATCGTCTATGAAGGGCTGCCTGGTAACAATTTGTGTGTCTCCCTTACCAAGGAATGAGAGTGTGGTCATGAAGTTATCCATCAACAGTGAGCACCTGGATGGCAGACTGAGCAGGCATACCTGGTTACAGTCTTCCCTGCTATAGGGGAATATATTACATTTCTACTTAAATTATAGCAGTGTTTCTCAACCTTGGGTCCCCAGATGTTTTTGGCCTACAACTCCCAGCATGCCCCAGCCAGCATAGCTGGCTGGGGCATGCTGGGAGTTGTAGGCCAAAAACATCTGGGGACCCAAGGTTGAGAAACACTGAATTATAGTCAGGACATAAGAAGGGCTATGCTGGAGCAGACCAAAAGCCTGTCTAGTTGAGCATGCTGCCCCCACAGTGGCCAACCAGATGCCCATGGGAAGCCCACAAGCAGAACATGAGTGTAACAGCACCCTCCCGCCCATGTTCCCCAGCAGGTGATATTGGGAGGCATACAGCCTCTGATACTGGAGGTAATATATAGCCATCATAACTACTAGTCATTGATAGCCTTATCCTCCATGAATTTGTCTAATCTCCTTTTAAAACTGACATGGTGTCCATCGTTCCATATTATATGTGCTGTGTGAAAAAGTACTTCTTGCCATCTATCCTGAATCTCCCACCATTCAGTTTCAGTGGATGCTCCCAGGTTCCAGTATTATGAGAGAGAGAGAGAGAGAGAGAGAGAGAGAGGTGTTTCTCCTTATCAACTTTCTCCACACCATGCATAATTTTATACATCTCTATCATGTTTCCCCTTAGTCACCTTTTTTCTAAGCTAAACAGCGAGTAATTATTTCTAAATTTCCATCTATACATACACGTTAACAAATACAATTTTTGCAGATCCTCTTTTTTTAGTGCTGCATTTCCTCTTTTTTGGCAATGTGAATGTGGCCACCTTAGATACAAAGCTGTTCAATAATAATCCGTGGATCAAGGATTCACCATTCAGCTCCACACTGGCTTCCAGCCAACACTGCTTGATTATATATATTACTGCTGTCGGATTTCACCTCTTGGAAACCATATACATATACATTTCAGTTGCTAAATGGACACTGGTAGGCCTAAAATTAGATCTTCCAGCTGTGTTTTGGTTTGCAGGCACAAGCATGTCTTCAGTGTCTTGGAAATAATCTTGTGCTGAAGTTTACAAGAAATCTGTTCTCTGAGCAGTGCAGAGAGAATGCATGGTGTTTCAGAAAATATTTCTTCCTCAGCTCAACCCCCTAGAAGTGATTTCTGTCTTTCCCCAATTCTGCTGCTGTCACCACAATTGTCAGCAGCAACTCTTTCATTCACCTGATCTTAAGATCCCATGTCATGATACCATTATTTAAGCTGAAAGCAGAACTTTGCCTTCTTTTAATACTGTGTAAGGCTTCAGGGGCATCACACCAGATACTGGAGGGGGTGTTGTTGTTGTTGTTGTAGGCTTCTTGCTCTTTTACACCACCATCCATGGCAACTTAGTAGCAGATGGAATTGCTGGCTTAACCTTGGCTGTGTTGCAGGCTGCAGCACCACTACTGCAGTCTGCAGATGACTTAGTGTGGTCAGGACTGGTGCAAGGCAGTTTGGTGCCCTAGGCAAGATCAGATATTTAGCGCCCCCCCTCCCATTTGAGAGCACTGTATTTTTTTTCAAGGCGTTTCCGGCGCCCCCTTTAGCCCTGCGCCCTAGGTAGCTGCCTAGTTGGCCTAATGGTGGCATCGGCCCTGAGTGTGGTACTACAGCTCCCAGCCCAGTAGGGAGCAGGTACAGAAGGAGCCAAGAGAGCCCCATCAGGCATTACAGAGACGCTTATTCAGGCCTGGCTCCACAGTCTGAGCTATTCATAGAGTACCAGTCTCCAGGCCACCTGTCCTGATATACTGGTAACTAGTGATGGGCAAACTCCCCTCCTCCCTGCTCAATTCGGAACCAGGTTGACAATGATGAGCATCATCAGAGAGTGATTGGCGGGGGGGAGCAAGCAAGAGAGTGACTGCCATATCATGCTGCCCCTGCATGTGTGTCGCACTGTGAGTACACACATGCAAAAAAATTACAAGTCACTTTACAACTCTTAAAAAAAAAAATGCTTCTTGTAATCGGTCCTTCTCTGAGAGCCCCTGCCAAAGGAAGTGAGGCAGGTGGCTACCAGGAGGAGGGCCTTTTCTGCTGTGGCACCCCGGTTATGGAATGAGCTCCCCAAAGAGGTTCGCCTGGTGCCTACTTTGTATTCTTTCCGGCGCCAGGTGAAGACCTTTCTATTCTCCCAGGCATTTTAATCATTTTAATCATCTTAATCATGTTACTTTTGTAGTTGTTTTTAATTCCTTTATTGTAACTGCTGCTGCTAGCTCTGCTGTTTGTTTTTAATCTGTGGTTTTAAATTTTATATTTTATATTATATTTTATTATTTTAACTGTTGTAAACCGCCCAGAGAGCTTCGGCTATTGGGCGGTATAAAAATGTATTAAATAAAAATAAATAAATAAAAATAATCCCTAGGATCAGCCATGGTGGAGAGTTGCTTGGAAATTCAACCCCCACCCCGGCTCCTAGAATAAACATACCCTGAAGAAGAGAGAGGTTTTTGGATCTGGAAGGGGGACAGCAAGCACATAAAAAGTTTTCAGAAAGCAGTCAAGAGAATTGATCCCAACAGAAATTTGCCAGAAACTTGGTCGGGTGGTCTGGTTTCATGGTTTATAGCAATTAGTGAGAGTTTCAGCAAGTCAGGACTTAACACTGAAGAACTTTTACACATCTGCCTACAAAGCAGCTGGCTTTATAGTTCATATAGCTTCACATTAATCAACAAGAATTTCAGCATGAGCAAGGGGTTTAACAGTAATTAACTTTTGTGCATGCTTCTAAAACACAGCTGGCTTTGTCATTCACATAATTTTACACTGTAAAATGTACAGCAATCAAAAGTTTAAAGAAGAAGAAGGGGTTTAACGTTACTTTTGTGTGTGCCTGTGCATAACCTTTGGTGGAAATGCCACTCAATTTGTAATGCAGCAGAACATTATGAGCTGGACAAATTTGGCAACATCACTAGTAATATCACAACTTGCTAGTCCACATGATTTAGAGCTAGGTGGCTCAAGTCTCTAATCCAGTTTGTACGTAATGAAATCTAGCGAGAGCGAGTGAGCATGCTGTCTCCAGTGTGCTTGTCACTTCCACTTTCAATTAACTTATGATCACCCCGTTGTAGGTTGTTAGCGTGACATCTGAACCCAGACACTCTGGATTGTTTAGGGGTTAAACAACCCAGAGTTAACCTAAGAACAAACCATGGGTTTTTGTTGTGTGTGAACTCCATCTTTAGTCATTGGGCAGGTTCACACGTAATGCTAAGCCACCCCTGTGAACAAGCTATGCAGTGTGGGTTATGCCCGACAGATGATCGGGTTTGCCATGTATTGTCCTCCCCCCTCCTTCCCACTCAGTCCTCCAGCCGGTTTTGGCACATATCCCAGAGGACTTTGCGGCAGAATCCATCTTGTCTCCTCACCCTGGCCCCTTCCCTGCTTAAATCATTAACTGTTTTTTGTTCCCTGGGTACCCCCCCCCAGTCTCAAAAATGTGCAGTTCGGGTTGTAATTTGTTGTTGTTTTGCAAGTGCAGTCTTACAGCGGTGATATATATAGTCTTTCCTGGTCAATTTTCTTGTCTGTTTCAGCTGTCAGAGGGAGCAGGGAAGTAAGGAAATTGACACGTCCAGGCTGCATATAGGCTAATTTGCAAACAGTTCTGAAGGGCCAGGGGAGAAATAATAGTAAAGGAAAGGAAGGACCTGTTGGCACAAGTCAGAAGCACCAAAAAATGGGGTGGGGGGAAGCCAAAGGAGTAAGGGCTCCAAAAGGGTGGGGGACAATATTTGGTAGTGTGATCCTCTGGCTTTTAAGTGTTGAACTGACAGTTATGAGGGTCCTCCACCTTTTCAACACTTCCCCAAGTCTGAAGGTAGTCCAGGAAGGGGAATTATCAACTCCCCTCCCCCCCCCACACTTTTCACATATCCTTTTTGGAGCACTTACTGCTGCAGTTACTGTGGTTCCCTGACAGTTCAAAAAAGAAACCCATAGGTGGCGGCTGAATGGGACCAAGTGAATGGTGCCCCTTGGGGGGTACTTACACTTGCCCCCCATGGGGCCCAATTCACATTCATTCCATACAGCTGCCTTCTAAGGTTTTTGTTTTGTTTTGTTTTAATAAACTGTCAGGGAACCAAAGTAGTCGAAGCAGTAAGGAGCTCCAAAAAGGAGCTGCAAAAAGGGTGGGGGAGTTAATATCTTCCCTTTCTGGAGTAGCTGGAGAGTTGGTCAAGTGTTGAAAAGGTGGACACTGAGAACTGTCAGTTCAACACTTAAAAGTGAGAGGATCACAGTGCCAAGGGGGAGATATTGCCCCCTTTTGTGCACTTACTCCCACCCCACCCCCATTTTCAGTGCTTCTGAATTGTGCTACTAGGTCCCTCCTTTCTCTTACAATTATTTCTTCCCTGGCCCTTCGCAATTGTGTGCAAATTAGCCTATATCAGGTGATGGCTAACCTTTTTGAGCCCAAGTGCCCAAACTGCAACACAAAACCAACTTATTTATTTCAAAGTGCCAACACTGCAATTAAACCTGAATACCGAGGTTTTAGTTTTAGAAAAACAACTCATACAGTTATCCGAACTAATTAACATCTTTTGTCTTAAAAGTAAAACACAATAACAGAGCTTTCAATGATACAAACAGTTTTTTGTTGGAAAAAAAATCAACTCAAAAAATTATTATAGTACTACATTGTACACATAGCCTGAAGGGAATGTATACAAACTTTTTAAATAATTAGGCATATGTATTGTTGGATAAGGGATTCTCAACTTGTAATATGATTATATGCCAGACTAAAATTGTATGGGGCAAGCTTTACCCTGGGTCCTTTCCCTGCTTCTACAGGTGTCGGATTAGTAAAAGTAAAAGTCAACCTGTACTAAGATGAGCAAGATAGACAAGAAAACTAAACGTGCTTAACACATTTTAAACACTTTATGTCTTGGACTGCAAACACTGCATTAGGATAAAAGTTTGCATTGGGCATGCTTTTGCACAATTAATGTGATTTTTGCTATTGCATGCATGCTGATAATTTGTCAAACCTGGACTCATACTCCGTTAGTTTGAGAGCAACACATGCAGCACTCAGGTCAACTGTTAGGGCTTTACATCCAAGCCATGCTCTGTGCATCATTCTTCAAAATCTTTTAAATGTGATAACAATGTAGAAAAGAATTCTGTAACAGGAATTCTAGAATAAAATCATTCTGTTCCAGCACTGTGAGAAAGAACAAGATCATTAGTGTTTTGCAGAAGGGGACAGTCTTTTCGTGATCTGGTGACCAATGGCTCAAGTGCCCACAAAGAGGTCCCTGCATGCCAGCTGTGGCACCCGTGCCATAGGTTCACCATCACTGGCCTATATGCAGCCTCGTCTTGTCAGTTTCCTTCTACCTTACCTACTCCACTTCACAGATCCCTTTGACAGCTGAAACAGACATGGAAATTGACAAGGCAAGACTACACATATTGGACAGCCATAAGAGTGCATCTAAGCCGTAAGACTGACCCTAAATAAATAAATAATCACGAGCCCAATTGCACATTTTTGAAGCTCTGGGGGGGAAAGCAAGCCAGGGAACGAGTGACAGTCCTTCCAAAGTGCCGTTTCAGTTGGTGGAAGGGCAGTCGCTGGTGAGATTGCAAAAAGTGGGCTTTTTTTGCTGCTCTTGCCAAATGGCTCTGTAGCCAATTCTGGCAAACCATGATGAAATTCTGGTTTTACAAAAGAAATATATATCACACACAGAGAGATTGATCAACATAGCTGCTTTCTTTTTTGGACTCTCCTTGGGGCTGTGGCTATGGAATATGTCATGATGAGCGCTTGCACTTCGAAATTTAACCCTCCACCACTGCTTTTCTTTTCCCCCTTAGGGTTTCCGCCCCTTAGGTGATGTTTCAACTATGAATATTCACTAACCATATAGGAAAGATTTCAGCAAAGCATGGGCCATGGCTTTAGGTTTTTGAAGAGCAATTATCCATCTCTATAGCAAGTTGCCATCTTGCTTGGCCTTGGTAATGGATTACACATGGCATGAAATCAGTGACTGACCCTGCTATTTCCTTTTACTGTCTGCCAACTGTGGCAATGGGATGGCAGCTTGTATTTTAGAGATACACATACTGGCATCAAGGGCAGTTTAGGAGATTTACAGTGGGTTTGTAAGAAGATGACATTTCCGGAAAAATATGACTCTACGCTTTTTCACTTGGTCTTCTGCTGTGCAGTTCCACATTATAGTCAAAGCCAGGAGTAAGTTTGCAACAGTGTGTCTCTGCTTTCTTTGTTGATTTGCTTACTTCTCTCTCGGCTGGGCCTGTGTTCTCACTCTGCTGTCTGGTTACAGCGTTTGCCGGCTGAACCAAGTATCTTGTAAGGAAATCATTTCTAATAAAGCTGGTATGGTGGGGTTTATCATTTTCTAAGTGTGGGTCAGGATTTAGTTCACTGTGTTAAACTCTCCTTGCTGCATGTGATTTTTCAAGCTTTGTCAAGAACAAAAAGTTCCAAGGATGTGCAAAGCATAGCTGCTTGGTTGCCATGGATACACTGCTAGTTAGGCTATGGAAATTCTGAAAAGGCCAGAGGATGACTGACAATACAAGGCCTTAGCGGCTCATCTGAGGAGCCAGACTGAATTAATGAGATTTTTCACAGAGAGTTATTAGCGAGACTAGCACGGTATGGCACTTAGGCCTGCTTTCGTTTTCTCAGCTGTAGTCTTGGAAAGCAGGCATGGAAATATTTAATTGCTGTTTTTAAGCCCTTTAAGATTATTTTAACCTATAACATTTAAAGGACGTAATCAAAAGCAGTTTTGTTTGCTTTTTTTTTTTTTAACGTTTTGTTACTGTTACTGCTGGGTTGTTGTTTCTTTTTCTGTTGTTTCTTTTTTATTATTATTAGTGACAGTTGCAGTACAAAGATGGGAAATTCAATAGTACTTATTATATTGAGCAGTTAATTCCCACATGCTGAGAACACATTACTGTTCAAAGTAGGTTAGCTAGAGTTCCATTTAGAACCAAATGAGTGATACTGTGTCAGTGGCTTTACATTTCCTAGGGCTGTATTAATTTATTACTGACTGCTAATACACACACTTAATTCTGTCCTGAAGTAGGTGGTTCTGTGAGGCACTACTGTGGTTTTTTGTTTTTTCTTGGCTTGATTTTTCTTTCTCCACATATTAATGTATGGCACATTCAGTATGTCAATTACGGTAAATAAAAACTACAATTTGTTTTTTCCCCCCAATTTGGGTCCCAGCTGAAAGAAAAACAAAACAAAAACACCACTCCAGTTTTGATGTTGCTAGAGACTGATAATAGTCTACTCTAGAACATTCGAAAAACAAAAACAAAAAACAAAACCAAGAACGCACACGAACGCAAGAGTTTAAAATTAGTTTTCAAGTGCCTTTTAGCCAAGTTTTTGAAAGGTCATCACATATCTTCAGCCCAGCAAAGGGTTCTAAAGATATAGGACATTGCCATCACGTTGGGATAGGATTACTCACCATGAGAATGGAAAAACTCCAGGCTTCCTCATAACCTGGAATCTGTTTCCGAATTATGTAGAAGCAAAAGGAGAAAAGATGAGGAAACTTTCTAAATACAGAATTGACATGAATGTACTGAGTACTGAGATGCCTTTTATACCAATTCATGCCATTGATCCATCTAGTGCAGTGTCTGTGTCTGCTCCAGCTGGTGGATGTTTCTTCAGAGTCTCAGACAAGGATCTTCTTTCCCAACCCTGAGTTCCTTTCAGCTTAAATTGCTGAACTTGAGACCTTATGCATGTCAGACATGCACTTTACCACTGAACTATGGCCTGGCCCCAAAAGGACACAATGCTGAAAAAAGTAAAAAAAACAACAACATGCTGTCCACTGGTACTGGTGTGTGTGTGTGTGTGTGTGTGAGAGAGAGAGAGAGAGAGAGAGAGATTAATTTATTTTACATGTTTTAATTCTGCACTCTCTCTCTCTTTTCATAGTCCCTCCCCATCTTATCCTCGCACAACATTCTATGGGGTAAGTTATGTCGACAGACAGTAACTGGCCTAAGTTCACCTGGAGCAGTATCTAATGCAACACTATCGCTAAAGTAAATTATGTTGTACTAGTGTAACTGACCACTAGCAGAACGCTAATAGTGCTTTATGGCACAATAAGTTTTCCGGACAAACCCGTTGCACCAGCACAGTCATTTATGTCAGCAGTAGCCCTGTCAAAAACCCCATTTTAAAAGGAAGCCTGAGTTTTGACAGCTAACTCCACACTCCTGTAAATGGGGTGGCTTGCACTTTTCCACCTTCCCAAGCACCTAGAGTCTCAGGAAGGAGTGGAAAAGTGCGAGGAAACTGAGAAGAGCGAGGTCCAATAAAAACAACGACACCCTAGAGCATCTTGCTACAAAGGGGGTGAACTACTCACCACTCCCTTTTGCAAGCAAAGTTTACTCGCATCTTTGCTTTCCCTTGACAGCTCGCCTTTTGACAGCTGTCAAGAGAGCGCAAAGTAAAAATAGGACATATCTGTAGCCTCTCTGGGTCAATGTCCATGGTCGGGGCCTGCTGCACTTTGACAGCAGACACCTTCCAGGACATTGCCCAGGCGAGGCTTCCCATTTTGCTGCCCCCCCCCCCCGCAAGTGCACACCTCCACACTTGCACAAGTCCAACTAAAGGGGGAAAAAAGAAATGAAAAAAATCATGCAAATTACTTGTGTGGCGAACCAGTGACAGCCCCTCCAATGTGCCACTTGGGCACTTTGGAGGGGCTGTCACTGGCAGTCAATTCAGAGATTGTGAAAGGTGATCTCCAAAAAGAAAAGGGGATAAAGGGGGGGGGAAGCCACGGTGAGCAAACAAGGGGCTGCAATTGCGGCAGGGGACACTGAGCCAGGGATGGTTGCTCCACCATGCCACTTGGGCATAGGTAAGTTGCTGTCACTGGCAGTGGCCCGGGCAAACTCAGCAAGAGTGGCAAGGAATTTTTGCCACTCTTGCCAAGCGGCTTACTCACCACTTCCTGCAACCCACGATGGATTCGATCGCCCAGGTTCGGATGACACAACAACCCATCATGGATTGAACAACCCCAAGAAGAAGCCATGGGTTATCAGGGTGACTTGTTGCCTCAAACAAGCCACCTTGCAGGAAGTGGTCCGGGTTCACACGACAGCCCACTGTGACTTGTCACCCATGATGGGTTTGTTGAGTTGTGTAAACCCAGTCACTATATCCCTAACACCACACTGGAAGGGGAGTGTTTTCTGAATTGCAAGTCATTTATTGTGCCTCTTTAGACACTAGAAAAGGTAATGTTAGTGTAATGTGGATAAAAATGCAAATAAAAGGTTTGTTTTTAAAGAAAATCTAACTTCACATAAAATTTGTTGATCCTGGACTTGTGGTATAAGTGGTATTAGGGAGGGGTGTATCTTCCTGAAGTTGCATCATTAATTGTTTTCAAAAATTGGCAGTGACTTTGCCTGCGTGATGGCTTCTGTGTTCAGAGTAGCCTTTGATTGTCAGATGTGTTAAATGTGGAGAGATTTGCTTTCAACTTACAACACAGCTCCGTATCTGCTGAAATCAGCAGTCTCGGAATAGTGGAATGACATGCCAGGGAATTGCTGCTACTTGCAAAAATAAAATAAAATACTCTCATCCATATGTTTCTGGGAGATGTAAAACCATAACATTGCTTCTGAGTAATCCACAACAAAAGCACATGCAGGCAGCATTCCTCAGATTCTTCTACAGTAGACTAATCCACTTAATCTCACTGTTAGCTTCTCTGGCTGGAATTTCACAGTCATTTTTCATTTGGTGGTTTGTAAAATTTCTGATTAGTGTCCTGTGTGTGCATCTGTGTCTGCATGCACTATTATCTTTGTTTCCCATCCCCACCAAAACGATTTTTGCCAAAAGGGCAAATATTTTTTCAGCTCTTACATATGTTTTAAACAGGAGCTGGTCGTTGACCGTAATAAATATATTCATTCATGTTTTAAACACTGGTTCTGTTTAACATTCTATATTTTGCCAGCTAGCTCTTCCAATAAATTATCTTGCCATATTGCCGAATTACTACTCCCAGCATTAATAAGTTCTTTAAAAAAAAAAACACCAAACTGTCAGTTTCCATTATCTCTTAAAGAAGGAAAAGAATCCTGATCAAAATATTTGGAAGTAATTTTCTTTTTCTTTTGTATTAGCATATAATAAATATGAGAGAAAAATTATGTGGATAATGGGGCAATTGTCTTAAAATGACAAATTAAAATGATATGTAAAGTGCTCAAATAACACCGCAGTATAAATGGTATAACTGACTTCATAGGTGCATAAATTAATGAGAAAATTGGGACCCTGAACATATTTAGTTGGTAAATATTTAGATGTTTGATGTTCTTGGGCTTCTGATTTATGAATAAATATTATCCTTCATTTTTGTAGTGCTTTCTGCATACAACCCCCCTTACAATTCTTATCTCATGTGGCATCACAAATACTCTGTGACGGCTGTCAAGTTGAAAGAGAGCATCTTGGCCCAGGCTGCTTCATGGGGTCTACAGGTATATGAACCTGAGCTTGCACATCAAAAGGCAACACTTCTGTTGATTTCACTGCAATGGTTGACTGATTCTATCAACTATAACTTGTATCACTTCTATATAATTTTGGCTGTCATGGCTTCCCCAAATAATTCTGGAAATTATAATTTGGTGAGGGAGTTTTAATTTTTGTTTGTTTGTTTGTTAGAGTGACCTTACCACAAGCCACAGATACACATTTCTGGAGTATTACCATTTCAGAAGCAATGAGTAGAAATGAGGCCAGGGATGGCATGTAGGAAGGAAATGACTTTGTCAAACCTCAAGGATGTGAGCCATTCTAGATATTACAAGGGAAAATGAAAACCTCTCATCAGTCATCAACCAACCCTTTCCTTCTTGAGCCCAAATTTCTGATCGCCTGCAATCTGAAGATAAAAGCCAAACGCACCTGCTGAGCTTCCCCAAGTAAAACAAGTTAAGCTCCATCCTATCTATTTCTAGTTCTGTCAGAGCTGATTGACAGGCCAGGCTTGCACATAACAATCTGCCAGAACTGTGGAGAATCCTGGCTTATCGCTTATGAGCTGCGTGGTACTGCACCCTGCCTAATCAGTCCTGCTTGGCTCCTCCCATCAGCAGGAGTGGCTAAACTAACCAGGAAGCAAAACCTTAGTGGTATGTCTGGACTAGGAGACCCCTGGTTTGTCACTCCCCTAACAAGCTAGAGTCTGAAGCCAGGGTTTGTTGTTGGTTTCTGATTTCAAGCAGACAAACCATTCAAATGTAATGCTAAGCTTTGCTTCTTGGTTAGTTTCTAGCCACCCCCACTGGTGGGAAGAGCCAAGTGGGAGTGATTTGGCAGCATGCACCGACACGCTGCTTGTGATTGAGAAGCCAGAATTAGGTGGTGGTAGGAAAACAGGGCCTGCACAACCTGTGCTCAGGGGGCACAGGTTGTGCACCCTGATCTAGCCGCATTTGAAACGCTGAAATAATTATTTTTCTATGGCCCTACATTTCTGACCTACATGCTGTAGACCAGTGTTCTCCTCCAGCATAGCTGGCTGGGGCATGCTGGGAGTTGTAGGCCAAAAACATCTGGGGACCCAAGGATGGAGAACAGTGCTGTAGACATATACATTTCAAACGTAGGTAAGTTCTGATTGAAAGCGGCATCCATCCATTTCACCCTTTAATGCATGTTGTTGGATTGGCTCCCATGTTTTGTTCATTTGGCTTCTGTCTAATAAACTTCTGATTCTTTGACAAATTTATGGCCATCTAACTTTATGTGTGAAGGGTGGCGAGATGTTACCTCCACAAACCACACATCAATGCATATGCACACTCAATTGCAGGCTTTAGGGTAACCATGGACAATAGTGTTAGCTGGTAAAAACTGACATTGAAGCCAAGATTGAGGCTCAGTCAATAAATTCATCAAGTGACTGAAAACACAGGAAAATAAACCAACAAGCAGTCCTCAGGACAAAAGAATGTAGGAATAGGCTGTAGGAGCCACAGAATAGTTAAAGCAAAAGAACCGTCAGTGTTCTGCTCAGAAGTGCAAATAATCTGTATTTTTATCCAGAACGGTTTGAGGCAAAGTGCATGTTTTGCATGTTTTTCAAAGGGGAACTCACTCACTACTCCGTGATGAGTGTAACAATATGATGTACATTTTGTTGCATTCGCACTTTACATTTTTGACTGTACACCTAAGAATCTTCATTTGAGGTCATTTAAGAGCCAGAGTTTGGAGCGAGGTATGTTGAACTTTAGCCGCAAGCAAGTGGCAAAAAACTGCACCAAAACCAACGAATTATACAGTGTTTTGGCAAAAGACAAGCTCTTAGCACTGGATTGCTTTTGAGTGGAGAAAGTGTATTTTACCATTTTGAAAGCAGTTTCTAGTTCCTGCACAGCATATGGCTCTGAATTCCAAGACTGAAGGAGTACCAGGTTAAATATATCAGATGTGGCGCATATGATATACTAGTAATCCAAGTTTCAGAGAAGTATCATTATGCTCATCACACTTCTCTGAGTGGTGAGAAGTTCCAGGGGCACTGTGCTGACCAGGTTTAGTTCTCTTTGGAAGGAGGTCACTGAACGCTTATAGGTAGTTTGTAATATTTGTGTTTCTTTACAAATATACAGGCTGAGCATAGACATATCTGCAATGGTGTGTCCGTTTCTGCATAGGTAAAAGCACAGTTTAAAACAGGGGTGTTGAACCTCTGTCCTGGTGGCCAAATCCAGCCCACCTGGGATCCTAATCTGGGTTTCCCCAATGACCACGTCCTCTTCCCATGGCTCCACCCCTTTCCCCCGACCACCAATCATTTGGTGGTTTCCTGGCCTTTCCCACGTCAAGGATGCTGGTCCAAGCATGTGGAAGTGGCAACACCTAGATGGCCTACGGCAGCGCCTAAATCAGCAGTACAGAACCTCAGGCCCTGGGTCCCAATCCAGCTGGCATGGGGTCCCAATCTGGCCTTCCAGGGTTCCCCAGATGGCCCCTTCCCTTCCTCTAGCCCCACCCCTTTCCCCCCCACTGTCAATTGTTTGGTGGTTTCCTGGCTTTAGTGCCCCCCCCCCATTCTAAAAGGTATTAATTCCCTTCCTGAAGCTTAGTTACTGGCAGTAAAAGCTTTAAGCTAAAACATGCTGGTGTTTTTGGTATTCTGATCCTTTTGTCTTTGGGCCCACCCACCACTGGAATGAGAACCCCAAGACCAGCAAAGAGCCTGCTTCTAAATGAGCACAGCCATTCTTACACTGTGCAGCGTAGTCAGTCTAAGGTCCAAAGTCAGTGTAAGGTCCGAACATATGAGACCAATTCTGACCCGCTTTACTGGCTGCCTGAGTGCTTCCGAGCCAGATTCAAGGTGGCAGTTTTAAAGCTCTACATGGCTTTACCGGAACCTATAAAGTCCCTACATGTAGAGTTGGAGGACCTAAAGACAGTAGTGCACGCGCTGGTAACTTCGAGGCTCGACTTCTGCAATGCGCTGTACATAGGCTTACCTTTATATCTAGTCCGGAAACTTCAACTAGTGCAAATTATGGCAGCCAGATTCGTTACTGGTACACCTAGGGGTGCCCACATCACACCAGTTTTAAAAGCACTCCACTGGCTGCCAGTCAGTTTCCGGGCGAAGTATGAAGTGTTGGTTATTACCTTTAAAGCCCTACATGGTTTGGGTCCAGGCTACCTACGGGATCGCCTTCTCCCGTACAATCCGCCCCGCACACTCAGGTCCTCTGGGAAGAATTTACTTCAGCTAGCCAAAACTAGGCTGGCGGGCATTACCCAGAGGGCCTTTTCTTCTGCTGCTCCCAAATTATGGAATGGCCTGCCGGAGGAGATTCGTCAACTTAGCAGTATCTTAGAATTTAAAAAAGCCATTAAGACTGATCTCTTCCGGCAGGCCTATCCAGCAGAATTTTAGGTTGCTTTTAAGATGCTTTTAAGATGCTTTTAAGATGTTTTATAATGTTTTTAAGTAGTTTTAAGATGTTTTAATAGTATGGTGTGTTGATTAGTTAATGTATTTTGTATTTTTGTTGTTCCCCGCCTCGATCTAGGCGGAGAGGCGGGTAAGAAATAAAATTATTATTATTATTATTATTATTATTATTATTATTATTATTACATGGAATGCCTTCCCCGACCTGAATCTACCCAGACACTCCGATCTACATCTGAGGCCTTCCTCCGAGTGCCACATCCAAGGGAGGCTCGGAGGGTGGCAACAAGGAAGAGGTCCTTCTCAGTGGTTGACCCCCAATTATGGAATGAGCTCCGCATTGAGGCCCACCTGACACCAACATTGTCAACTTTTCGGCACCAGGTGAAGACTGCCCTGTACTCCTAGGCATTTAATGGCATAATTTAATGGCATAATTTAATGGCATATGATGGGAATGTTAGCTGTTTTAACAACTCTTGTTTTTTTTAATTGAAATTGTTTGAGTTGTTTAAACTGTTTTAAATTTTGATAGGCATGTTCATGCTGTCTTTTATTGTATCTGTCCTTTTATTATTGTATTTGTATTTTATTATTATCTATTCTATCATTGTGCCTGTGTTATGAATTGCTGTGAACCGCCCAGAGAGCTTTGGCTATTGGCCAGGATAGAAATGATGATGATGATGATAATAATAATGATGAAGAAGAAGAAGAAGAAGAAGAAGAAGAAGAAGAAGAAGAAGAAGAAGAAGAAGAAGAAGAAGAAGAATTATGTTAGCACGCAGTAGTGTCTCTTCCCGCTTTTTTCCTCCTACATTAAGGAAGCCTCATGAGAGTGTCTTTCTCAGTCCCAATGAACCCCCTGATCCTGGAGCTGGCACTATCCCTTCATTCCACATAACTCTTCATGCAAGACCACTCATGTGAGCAGTTAACTATGCGAGAGAGCTGGCAAATGTAACACTGAGCCTGACTGATACTGATGAAGTGAATTGTCATTTTCAGATGTGTTCTCTCACTGGTATTAGGATACGCCTAGATGTGGAAGCCTGCTGTGAAAGTATGCTCACCACATTATGGGCAGACATATACTTTTCTCTGTGGACTGCACTCTTTCTGTTAGCAACTGAAGGGGCTGTGCATAGTACCGATTGGTCGGCCCTAGTGACAATCATGAGGCCACCGCCCATACTTCCTTGGAGCAGTTTTCAAGTGTGCGTGTTTTAAATAGTGTGTTGAAAAATAATAATGACGCCCCAAAGAAATGTTTAATCAGGTAAAACATGCAAAGTGCTTGAAAAGAATATAATAAAAGTATAAGAAGATAGGTACGCAGTAACACGGCCCACTTGAAGCATGTGGGGTTGTGGGGCAGGGAGGGCAGCAAAGAGGAAATCGGCTTTGGAACAAATATGTACCGTATGTAATTTGGAGAGCAAAGTTGAAGGGAAGCCAAGCTCATTCCACAGCAGAAACAGAAACAAACACACACACTGATTGCAGGTACATCTACTACACACCCTTATAGTAATACTGCAGTTGAAGTTTATTCCAAGAGAAAATTAGAATGAGAAGAAGCAATAGAATGGAAGCAGAAAGAATTAAGGTAATCAGTGAATACTCGCAGTCGCAGTGTGTGTTGATAAAGAGGCCTTAAACGAAATGTCACCTGAACTTTGGGGTTCAATAAGCAAAGGAGATAAATAGACGAGGCTGACTCAGAAGCAATACATTGTCTGATCTAGACAAAATTAAGGATTGCACTCGAGGCCATATAGAGGAAACTCGGAAACTACTCAAAAGTAAAAGAGCCTGTCAAAAACTGAGGCTGAAGTGCGGTGGTATTTTGACTGTAGCAGCAACTCACAAGAAGCCAGCAACTAAATTAAGCTCCGTTTTCCTGTTTATGTTAGGATGCCTGGATTGCACATCATGAACCAACAGAGACAACAAGGAAGACACCTGGCTGGATCTAAATAAACCCAGATTAGGTGAGAGACGTGTGAAACATGAAATAATAATTGCTGTTTGTGTGAGCAGTATTTAAAATATAGGCAGCCAGGAAAGACAGGATTTAAGGATATGCTGAGAGAGCAGGAGAGGGACAGGAGAAATGTAACCTGTGATGTGAGGACACAATACACCCAAAGTCAAGCACTTTTAAATCCCATCATTTTCAATGGAATGTTAAGCATGTGCTTAACTCACTCCCACTGTAATTGTTGAGACTTTTAGGTTGCAGTCCTATTCCCACTTACCTGGGAGTAAGCCCCATTGAACTCAGGGGAACTTACTTCAGAGCAGTGTTCTCCAACCTTGGGTCCCCAGATGTTTTTGGCCTACAACTCCCAGCATGCCCCAGCTACGCTGGCTGGGGCATGCTGGGAGTTGTAGGCCAAAAACATCTGGGGACCCAAGGTTGGAGAACACTGCTCCAGAGTATACATTAATGATTATAGCAGGGGTGCAGAACATCAGGTCCAGGGGCCAAATCTGGCTCTTTGGGGTTCTGCAGGAGGCCATACCCTCTCTCCCTGGCCTCTTCCCTTTCCCCCAACCACCAAACATTTGGTGGTTTCCTGGTTTTTGTGCAGTTTTTTAAAAGGTTGCAGTGTTTCTTCCTAAGGCGTAGTTAGTTACCAGCAGTAAGCTAACATATGCCAGTCTTTGACCCCACCCCCTTTGCCTTTGGCCTCACCCACCACCGGAATGCAATCTCCAAGGGAAATGGAATTCGGCCCTGATGCTGAAAGAGGTTCTGCATTCCTGGATTATAGGATTGGACTGCAATGCTATGCAAATGACCTTGAGAGTAAGGGCGCTTCCAGACAAGGCCTTTATTGTGCAATCAACCTGCCTCATTCATGGAATTTTACAGGGGCTTCAGATGATGTTGGCTTCAGTTTGTAGCCCTTCTGTGTTTTCCCACCACTTCTTCCGCCCTTTTTCTTACCAGGAGAATAATCTGATCAGGATGAAAAGACAGAATAGCTGCACAATGCTTTTTGATTGGTAGTGCTAGGAACCCTCCATCACAGGACAGTAAGTCCTATTTAACTCAGTGGGACTTACTTCTGAGTAAAGATCCATGAACAGACAGATTATATAGTACCCACTTAACTTTGGGTGGATTGTACTCTGAGTATTCATGTCTGTGACTTCTCAGTCCCCCTAACTCTGGATTTTACTCTCCATATTTCACAGAATCATAGTTACTTTTAATGGGCAACATAGCTCAATTCCAGTTTATTATGTAATAAGCCACTAGGGTTTTTAACTGACCAGAAAAAAATCCAGCCTGGCTTGTTCTTGATCCTGTATAAAAGCTGCTTGTTCTTGGGAAACCAGTAGGCAAAGTTTTTCATGGCATGGTGGTAGCAGTTGACAACCTTAACAGTGATAGTAGAAAGCTTGCATTCCATACGGGAACAAACAGAGATGTTCCCAAATTAAAAGTTCAATGTCCATTATATCTTCTTTTAAAGGCAAAAACATTTACAGAGATAAGTGATCAGGCAATCATGCAACCAATGTACATTCCTATAATTATAATTCCTATAATTATGCTATAATTTATCTTTTTTCTTCTCATATTCAGTGCCCAGTTTACAGTGCATGCTCCATTTCGGAGGCAGACAACGGGTCACAGCAAAACACCTCAAAACAGAATCATCCATCACCTTTGTTCTGAAACCACTCGACATGAAAGATGTTGGGTTTTTCCCCCTGAAGTTGATATGAGATTGGCAGCAACTTTACAAAGCGCACTGGCCAATGAACCAGGCTGTCAGACAAAGGGAGATGCCACAACTTATAAGGCTCATGTATGCAGTCAAATGCTACCAGCTGTAAGGGAATAAATAGCACTGGTGGGATATAGGTTGTGTTCATCCAGGCCTGTCAATCTGCATACCTTTGAGTATTAACTATAACCATAAGGCAGCCTTCCCCAACCTGGTGCCCTCTTGGTGTTTTTATTATTATTATTATTATTATTATTATTATTATTATTATTATTATTATTATTATTATTATTATTATTATTATTTATCATCATTTATTTATTTATTAACAATATTTATATACCACTTCTCATTTGAAACAAATCCTGAAGTGGTTGACAAAATAAAAACAAACAACCACCCCCCCTAATATCATGAGGCTAGTACAAAGATTGCTCACGACTGGGGGAAAGCCAAAGTAAACAGGTACGGTTTCAATAAACGCCTAAAGCATGCCAGTGTTGAGGCCTGATAGACTTCAGAGGAGAGATCATCCCACAGGGCGGCTGCCACTGCAGAGAAGGCCCATCTCTGTGTTGCCACCAAACTGAAATATGTAGGCCACAGCCTGGACAACAGGGCCTCCCCTGAAGAACATAGTGGCCTGGGAGGTTGGTAGAGGGGGAGACGTTCCTTGAGGTAACATGGTCCTGAGTTGTACGGGACTTAACTGTAGCTCGGTAGCAGACTGGCAGCCAGCATAAATCCTTTAGCACAGGCATAATGTGTGTGTGGTAAGGCACCGTAGCCAGCATGGCCATAGGGAGTTGATGGGAGTTGGGAATGACAGGAGTCACAGCCCAACGCATCTGGATGGCACTAGGTTGGGGAAGGTTGGTCCACCTTTCTATCATGATTGGGACTTACCTAATACCTGCAGTTTTGCATGGATCGCTTTTATCACGGATTGCCGAGTGCCACTGTTTGAGAAAGGGGATTCATGAGGCAGGAATGTGGAGGTTCAGAGAGAGAGACCGCTACCTCTGCCCTGGGCAGGTGCATGGCTGCTGAGTAGCAGAGCTCAGGGTGGCATGGCCATGGTGACAGTGGCCCACAGTAGACTTTTCCACCTACAAGAGGGGTTATATAGCAGCCCCCTCTGCCTTCAGCACTGCTGCAAGGCACCCTTTGCGTTCCCCTTCCCCACACAGTGGCACTCTGCGGTGGGTGCTGGTAGCCCTCCAGTGAATCATGGCATAAACAGCTGCCGGGCTGACTGCTGTTTCCAGCTTAATATGTGGAAAGGTTTCAGCGAAACCTGGAATAGATGCTGCAAGTCGAATGGAACCAAAGTTAAACACTTTTCAGTCCCATTGATTTCCATGGGAGAGTGATGCAGAAACATAGTCCATTTCATAGTGAGGGCTAAGATATGTGGAATGAGGAGGGGGGCAGGGAAGAATGTGTTTAAATTGCACTGTAAATGTTGTAAGGGCCTGATGGTAAAAAAACAAACAAACAAACAAAAAAAACCCAACAGGATATAAATCAAATAAATGAATATGCAATTGTTAAGGCTGCAGTCGTATGCATACTTTCTTCAAAGCAAGACCTCAGGAACTCAGTGAATCTTACTTCCAAGTAAGCATAATATGATCTGGATAGATATATCTTCCACTGAAATCAGTGGGACTTGGAAGTTACATAACTTTGGTTGGATTGCACATATGCCATGTGCCAACCCTAATTCCACTTGAATTGGGAGGAGGTGAAATTAAACTGTTCAGTGTGGGATATGGCTTTAAACGATATGTTGACTTGTAATATCAAATGTAAAAGGGGGCAATGAAAGAAAAACAAATTTAAGGATATATGGGGATTATTTTTAGATTATGTTTTAATTGAGGGAAAGGGGACTACACCATATCAAGATTTGATGTATTTTTGGAATGTAGGTTTAATGGTATAGATAAGTAGTAATTGTTTATCATATTGGTCCCAAGGTGATGGGAGCACGGGTTTGATTGTATTTGATTTGTTTATGTTATTAAATAAATAAATAAAATTCTTTTTTAAAAAAGGAATTAAACTGTTCGTAGCAACTGAAACCATCTTGCAAAATGTTGTGACTCTTGTTGTTTTGTCCCTGTATCCTACTGCTGCCTCTTTTGCACGTTTTGCAAATAAACCATTGGTGGCATCCGTTTCTTTAGTAGCATCACTGTCTATGTACGCAAAGTCGGCCGCATGGGGACTGAGGAGGAGCAGAAAACACAGCTCACTGTGGGAAGACAATAAATTCTGTAATAACTGGGCCTTCCTCCTGGGTTTGGCCATCTATCATGTAAATATTTTAGAGTCTGAGTTCATCTGCTGGCTGCTAGAGAGATTTTCTGGCTGCTCTCCCAAACTGACGCAATGCTCTTCGTGGCTGGGACATCTATTACATACACTGCATTAGGCACTTGGTGCGTGTAGCGGTAATCAGACCCTGAAAAAGTTTAGGGATATTTCCTTCATGCTCCTCTGCTCTGCACAATCTATGACATCATCTGCGGAAGGCCACTGGTAGGGTGTGTGTGTGTGTGTGCGTGTGCAGTGTGCGTGTGCGCGCACACATGCGCTTGTGTCTTTCCTCCCTCCTTCCCTCCTTTTGTTTTCCTTTCCCCCTTCTCTCTCCCCCTTTCTGCTAGCAGTTTGTCAAACTGTCTTGCCTTTATCTCATCTTACACACACTTTGTAAACAAGGCACAGGGTGATTGATGTGCTGCTAACTTCTGTGGTTTTTTGTATTTTATTTCACTTTTCTTCTGGGCTAAATAAAGCAACCCTCCAAAACCAGCATTTTTGTGGAGGTTGGTGGTGTGGCAGGCGGGTGAGGGTGGGGACAACCCATCCATCCTTGTGTGCAGTGTCTTAAAAGTGTTATCTCAGCAAAGATAGCACAGGGCAGGGGTGAAGGGGGAAAGGGAGTCATTTCAAGATAAACAAAAGACCTCTGAAGGTTTTCGCCTCCCTCACCACTCCCACCTCTTTAGCCTGATTGTGGCACCCATAAGGAATTCACAAAAGCCTCCCTGATCCCCTTGGCCCTTTGTAAAAGTGCGCATCTCTTTGGAAGACCCAAATCAGCGAAAAGTTTGCCAACTTAACTATGTTCAGATGCTGCCAGAGTGGCTACTACAGAAACCTGTTAAATGTTTACTGCTGGCCTGTGTTGATGGTAAGAGTAAATCAGCAGATGAATGCGAAACATGTCAGATTGACTCATGTGGGTGCAACAATTGAGGCTGAACTTCCTACATTATTATTACGGCTTTCCTTCTGTAGAGGAAAAGGAGTGTCTCTGTAATTTGTCATACGCGGGGGGGGGGGGGAGAGATAATGAAGTATGTTGGGGGAATAGAAAGTCAGGCTCTGAATGTTAACTAATGCTGGCAAGGTCTGAGTGAGTGATAACTCAGTAGTAAAGGGAGCTTTTCTGTCTTTGTGTTGTGGTTACTACAAAGTTAAAACAGTTCCACATCCAAGTTTATCTGCTCAGGTCCTCCTTCCACAGAATCCCTTGGATTTGATATTTAGGGCACAATCCTAAACATGTTTAGACAGAAAAAAGTCCTACAACTCCCAGCATTCCCCAGATAGCCATGCTGGCTGGCATAGTCTGGAATTCCCCTGCCTCCCGCAACTGCAAGCTATTTTAAGGTGCTCTTAAAGGGGCCATGGGCAAAATTGCAGCTAAGCTTGCATTTTTAGCTTAGCTGCAATCTTGCCCATGGCCCCTTTCAGAGTAGCTCTCTGCTTAGGCTCAAACAGCCGCACTAAGCTGGGAGGGCCAGGCGAGGATGTGTGTGTGCGCGCGTGCGTGCGCACACGCATTCTCTACCTGCTGCCTCTTTTGCGTTGCTTTGGGAAAGGGATTAGCTGGGTGAAAAGAAAAGAAGGTGGAGGCTGCACCCGCTGGCCTGGACTGACAGAGAGATGAATGAGTGAATTTATCACATGATTCCTATCTTTATATTGCCAAAGATTTTATTTCCTAACAGAGCTGACTCTGTGCCCCTAACAGGTGAGGTTACAGTGTCAGAAGGAAATGCTTCTCTCTGAAGCACCATGTTTGGGGGTGTGGGGTAGGTGGGTAAGCTTCACCTGTTGAATTTGTGCCAATCCTGACAATTTTAAAACAAAAAGAAAGAGATTGCCCTGAAAGCAGTTCTGTTTGTCCTTGCACTTTTCTCTGTGCCAAATGTGGTCAATATTTGGTTTACATAAAACAGGGGGGGGGGACTGTGTGGCCCTCTAGATGTTCTTGGACTGCAACTCCCAGCATTCCTCACTATTGGCTCTGCTGGTGAGGGCAGCTGGGAGTTGCAGTCCAACAACATCTGGAGGGCTGCACAATTCTCACCTGTGCCATAAAAGGTATGAGTTTGCTTTGAGGCTATCTTTTTTGTGCTCTTTCCACAACTAATGCACTATGTAACTTTGACTTTTGTTTCTAAATGTTGCAGAGTGCTTTCCTTTGGTATAAAACATGAAACAGGCTCCCTGCTGACACTGAAACTAAGTGGCAGTAACTCCTTTGCTTGTGTTGTGTTGTTCCGGTTTGAATTTTATGGAAAGGACTTCTGTACTTTAGGATGTAATCCTATACACACTTTCCTGTGAGTAAGTCCCATTGAACGTACGTAATAGGACTTACTTCTGGGTACACATGCATAGGATTGCACTGTTATTCTGTTTTTCAGAACAGTGGTAAATTTTACTTGGCTCTACCTGTGTACCCCATGTGAAAAATTTAGGGATGTGGGAAATCCGATTTTTTGTGCGCGTGCATGCGTTCATTGGCCTTACCTATTTTTCATGGGGGTGTTCCCGATCACCCCGCCCACGATTCCTGGACCTGGAAGTGATGCAACGGGGATCATGTCGCATCACTTCTGGGTCCCTGGCGCTGCGTTTTTAATGTAGATACCAGGGTAAACTACTAAAAAACGGCTGCGAATGGCAAATCGCAGCCGTTTTAGGTGGGTTGCCCTGGTATTTATGTTAAAAACACAGTGCCAGGGACCCGGAAGTGATGCGATGGGATCCCCATCGCATCACTTCAGTGTCCCAGAGAGTTGCGGGGTGCGACGAGCAGAGGAAGATTGGGGTCAAGCTCCACGATTTCACGGAGATTTCCCCCCTCGAACTTCACATATATCCCTATAACATATGCTGAAGTGCAATGGAGAAAGCTCTCTACAGAAATGATTGGGATTATTCTGCAAGGATTTTGGATTATTATTTTTTTTTTTAATGCATTAGAAGGGAGTTAGCAGAAAACACACCCTCCTCAAGAGAAAGAAAGAAAAAATCCCAACTACCTTCAAATAGTAACAACTACCTCAAATAGTAGCAAACATCATCATTCCATTTTGTCATTATTGTTCAATCACATTGTTGTTGTTCTTGTTTTTTTTTATTAAAGTATAATAGACCCCACATGCTTTTTTCTGAGTGGAGAAAATAGAAGCTTGCAGGATGGGCCTGTGAACCACTTTGCACACTCAGGGCTTGTTCGCACGACACGGGAACCGCGGGGGAGCAGAAGTCCCCCGCGGTTCCTGTGTCGTGTGAACACCGACTGGGGGTGCCCCGCGCGGGACGCACGCAAAGTGACCATGGTCGGTAGAAGGGTAAGCCCCTACCGCGTGTGGCCACCATGCCGTGTGAACAGCGGGTGGCCGTCCCACGGGGTCCGCACAGAGGTGGCTGCCCAGAGCGGCCAGAGCTGCCGCCGCTCCAGCCTGTAGGGGCAAACGGCCCCTCTGGGCATCCCGGGGCACCGCCCCCTAGTGCCGGGAGTCCCGCACTGTGGTGCGGGGACTGCGGGGTCCGCCTACGTGCGTGGACCCCGCGCCGGACCCCACGGATCGCCAGACCCCGCAGATCGCCCCGTGGTGCTGCCCCCACCCACAGCCTTGGTCATGCGAACCGGCCCTCAGAGATAGCTATATAAATATTATACATTCAAAGATTTCTGTGCTTAAAATACTGCAGTTTTGTGTGTTTCCTCTAATAACTTGTGTACTTGACCATGCCCTTTGGTTGCCTGGCCATACTTTTGGTCACGCCCTCATGTTGCCTGGCCACACCCTCTTGATCACACTTTCATGTTGCTTAACTATACCTCTTACAAATTCACATGTGTGTCCCTATTTTCATCTGTGAAATGTTGGAGGGTATGGGCTGGGGAATGCTGGGATTTGTAGGACCTTTTTCTGTCTAAACATGCTTAGGATTGCACCCTTAGTTTTCAAAGTAACTCTGTTGTGCCAAATAGGAAGACTGGTTTACACATAATGCTAACTCATGATTAACCCATGGTTTGTTGCCCTACCCAGGGTTTGTCTGGCAAATGATCAAACAAACTGTGGTTTGTTTTCTCAATCCCTGGGTTGTATGTTTCCTTCTTCCTTTGCCCGCTCCCTCCCTATATTCCAAATGCCTTTGCGGTGCTGTACTACTGGCATGTAGAGCAGTTGGTGTTGGTGTTTTTTTTACCACTCTTGCCTTCTGCATCTGTAGCCTGGCAAAACAACTCATGAACAACTCATGGTTCTGGGTTCACACATAATGACAATTCCTGGTTTAAACAACCCAGAGTTCACAACCCAACAACAAACCATAGGTTCTCTTTCTTGGTTGTTCGTGGTTAACAAACCATGGTTTGTTAGCATGGCCACGTTCACACATTGCGACAAACCAGAATTCAACAATTCAGCCAAGACAGATCTCCCCACTCCCCAAATATCTATGGACCTATGGTAAAAAGGTTCATACTCATGTTGTGATGCATATTTATTTTTGTTTATTTCTTTAAGCAAACATGAAAGCCAATTGAATTGTTACATGTGTGTACCCCACTTCCAAACAGTAAGACATTTCAGGGGCTCCAGCGCTTACTCAGGGGTTTGGTTTCCTTGGAAGTAGATCACTGGAGACTTATGGCATTTCTTTGATATAAGGTTTATTTACATATATACAGGCTAAGCATAAGATGTAGGTCACAGGATTAACACTCCAACAAATTCCAGTTCCCCATCAGAGTTCTAGGGGAACACATAGTGCCACAGGATTTTCTGCAGAGAGTAAGGCGGCCCTCTTCCCCTTTCAGTCTCAGTTCCAGCACTAACTTCATCCTACGCACAAAGACCATCACTTGCTCCCTCCCCTTTTCTATTGAGGGTGGGGTTGGGGTGGAGAGAAAGATGAGTCAACTCTGCCCATCACTTATGCCATCTTGGGCCATCCTAGCTTCCATTGAAACATATCATCAGAATGTTAGCAGCTATCTACTGTCTTTTGTCAGGTCATAAGAAGTCATATTGTCTTGGGACATCCACACGGATAGCTCTACTCACAGAAACCTTAGAGTCTATGGGTAGTATCCTATTGTGCCCATGTGCTCGTAGGAGTGACCACTGGCGCAATGGAACTTTTGTGCTTCTAAAAATAATCCAAAGTGAACTAAACACTTGTTTCTGGATCAGGGCAGGTCACTGGAGCTCACAGAATGGAGTTTCGCTGACCTGTCCCGATCCAGAGATCACTGGAGTTACAATGGAACCAGTGGAGGCGGGGCAGCCCTGTTGGATACTGCCCAAGAATTACGGAGCTGGAAGGGTTCCTGAATTTCTTTGCAATCAGAAGCTCTGGGCTGTAAGAGACCCCTGAAGGTCATTCAGACTAGCCCTCAAACCATAACAGATTTGTGCCAATACACTGAAATGGTAGAATGACCCTTTCTTTTTGCAATTCTGAGTGGCTACTGAGGTAGTGCTGGAGGTGAGTGGATGGAATATTATTGTGTGAGAAATGCCTTTATGCTCATAAATCCTAAATGCTGGAATTTGCCAGGAATTTCTGGGGTTCCTGCCAATAGCAAAACAATCCCCCCACCCCCCTCAGAGGACATGACTAACTAGAAAAAAAGAAAGAAAAGAAACTGCCATTCACATTAGTTGAATATTACAGCAGACTTGTTAAATCATATGCATATTTTTTCCTCTTCTGAGCAAGCTCTCAGCTGCTTTTTCCCTTTCAATAGGTATGGTAGAAAATATTCCACATGGCTGATGGAGTATGTAAGATCTGGAAAAGGATTGTGCTTAATCTGAGTGAGACAGCTTTCCCTGCAATTATTGTGATGTTGGAAATAAATAAATTTTGATACAAATTACTATATGCCTCAGGAGAACTTCTGGAACACCATTTCAAAGTTAATAGGCATTTTTGATACAAATTACCACATGCCTCATGAGAACTTCTGGAACACCTTTTCTAAGTTAATAGGCACAATCAAGCCATGTTAAACACTTTTAAATTCCACTTATTTCAGCTGCAGCAATTTATGCTGACACTTAACTCTCCCATTGAAACCAATGGGACCTAAACATGCTTAATTTTGGATTGTGCCCAGTCATAGTTACAGGATGGTATTTCTTTATGGTGCTTTTCAGGATGTTCCCCCAGAGAATAAGAAATCAATGCAATGAATTTAGGAATTCAGTGATTCTACATAATAGAGATGGGGGCAGTACCAAAGTTTGTGATAATGTGTGGGGTAGACTATGTCTTTCACCAGAACATTATCCAAAGACTAGAGCATCAGAACCAAAATCCTCCTAATCCTTTTTGGGCACAATCCAGCCAAAATTAAGCACTTTGAACAGTTTGGGAGACAGTTAAGCAAATACTTAGCTCCCCAATAAAATAAATTTTGGTTCAAGGAGTGCCTATTTTTCCTGGATTGTGCCTAATAATGATACTTGGTATATGTATAGAGCACTATTGCTAAATGCTCAAAAGTGTTTCATATCATATTACTTCAATAATCCATAGAAACAATCCTGTAAGGTAGGCCAATGCAATTATGTCCATGTTACAGATGGTAGGAAAAGGAAGGGAGACAAGCACCTAACATCCCACTGGGGAGTAGGATAGCCACTTGTGCATCACCAAAAGAGAATAAATGCATAATTGAGAGCCAGTGTGGTGCAATGGTGAGAGTGTTGGACTGGGACTGGGGAGATCTGGGTTCTAGTCCCCACTTGGCCATGAAGCTCACCGGGTGACTTTGGGCCAGTCACTGACTCTCAGCTTAACCTACCTCACAGGGTTGTTGTGAGGATAAGATGGCGAGGAGGAGGAGGATTATGTAAGCCACCTTGGGTTCCTTGCAGGAAAAAAGGCGGGGTATAAATATAATAATTCAATACATAAAATAATCAAATAAGAGGACAAAAGAGGACGTGGGTTTCCATTAAATTTGCATGTGCTAATTCATATGCATATATACAAATTTAGAAATAATATACTATATTTTCAATAGAAATATGATATATCTCACCGTAGCTGGGAAGACTGTGACCAGGTGACCTGTGTGCCTACTCAGTCTGCTGTCCAGGTGCTGACTCTTCAAGGTCCCAGCTTTCCCCAGATACAGGACATCTTCAAATAGAGGACTATCCCCTGTAAATAATACAACATCAGCTTTAATCATGGTATACTAACGTTAAAATAGATGACCTACACTAGAAAAGCTACGCTAAAAGTACCTAACGTTTTTTCTTTTGTTATCAATATTTCAAGCCGCCTTGGGTTCCTTGCAGGAAAAAAGGCGGGATATAAATATAATGAATGAATGAATGAATAAATAAATAAATAAATGAGTGACCTCTATTCAAATCAATCTAAACCAAGGCAAACCTTTCAATGTAAACACACTGGTTTATAAAACCTGTAAATAACTTCTGCTTAAATCCATTGTTTCATAATTTAGATTTAGATGTGCATAAACCCTGGCATGACCCTCTCCACTCTTAAAGCATTTGCACCTGTGTGGCTTCCGACGCAGCTGGAATAATGTTGCTGTAATGCCAAGAGTACGTTGTGTTTTGTGAAGTAGCTTGCTCAGCGAATCTTAGGTTTAAGTTGTATTTGTTCAGAAAAAGAAAATATATTTTAAAACGCGACAGCAAAAATGCAGGCTAGAACACGTGCCGGCAAAGAAGGTGATGTTTAAAAGGTATTGCTGTGAGCAGAACAGATGTTTTGGAAGCTCGGGCTCAGTTCAGACAAATAACTTCTCCAGACCAGTCCCCTCTCCAGGCTTATGGGGCGAGGGGGTCTTGGGCAACATGCTTTTGGTGGGCTCTCCTCCCTGAGTACACCCACAGACTCTTCCTCACTACTGTTGCCACTGCTCATTTGCTTGCCTCTCCTCTGGACCTAATCTGCAACAGGGGAAGAGGACAGAGTGTGTGGAAATGAATGCTCCTTCTCCTTGCGTTTCTCCTTGCTTGCTCGGGACAGCGTGGAGGAAGAGCAGGAGGACCAGGAGGCTCAAGATTGGCAGGGGACCCCTTATTGAGACATGGACTGTGGCAGGTGCCCGACAATGCTGACCCCTGATGCCGAGCTCCTCACATGATAACACTGTTTCCAGACCATACCATTTAAACTGCAGGTGGTGAGTCACGTCACTGAATGTTCTCCCACGTCAAAACAACAACTCTCAACTCATAGAAAACTAGATGTTAGGGAGAACGATTCTAGCCTGGCCTGCTCCCTTTCTATGTGCAAAGATAATTCAGCCAGCCAGCCCTGCACCTTCAGCCCGAAAGGTTATAATCGAATAACAGCTACATCACATACAGCGAGACTGCTGATTGCTTGTTTTGTCTCTCAAAAAATATCAACCCTTAGGTTAAATAATGCTGTTTAGCTACAGTGCTCATAATGGTGTAACCCAGTCTTCCCCAACCTAGCTAGCCATGCTTTCTGGGGATGATGGGAATGTAGTCCAATACATCTAGAGGGTACAAGGTTGGGGAAGGCTGGTGTAACCTAACAAAAGGCACCGATAGCTTCTTTCTTTCTTTTACACTCCTGTCAATTAGTTCCACTTCTCTATATTTTTCCACATAAGCATGGGGGGGCGGGAGAATCTGTCACACATTCTTCAATGGAGAATATTTCTGTTAGGCTCGGTTTCACATAATTCAGTTACCTTGTACTATCGCGAAAACCACAACAGCTATAAATAATTTGACCACACATTCTCGATAGTATCTCTCAACGCAAGGCGTGCCTAGAGAAAAACAGCAGTCAGATATTTGTAAAACAAGATGAGGATATCTGAGTCTTTGGTCTTGAGGCGCATGGGGACTAAACGGTTCCTGCCTAGAGCTTATGCTTTTATGGTAGGTGAGCCTCAACACCGTTTCCTGACAGAGACTGTGTGGAGGCATGTGCCTCTTTGAAGGTACAAACCACCTAAATGTCACCCGAAGGAAACAAGTAAAACCACGATCCAGGCAAGACTTGAGCGTAAGCATTTCAGTCAGCCCCAGGGATATTTTAATGATAAGCACAGGGCAAACTCATTGAGGCCCAGAACCAGTGTTTTATGCTGAGCCACATTTGTGTGCCTCAGATGTCTTTGACCCATGGACCATGCTTTTATAAAATGGCCAGTATACGTGCAAACAGGCTGATAAACAACAAAGCAGCTACACATGTATAGTGAGCCTTTTTTCTTTTGGCATGGAGTTCCAATGCAATTCTTCTGCTCTTCATGCAGCCCCTTTAGGGAGGCAATCTAACTCAGTGGTAGAGCACATACTTGGTATTCAGAAGGCCTCAGGTTCAATCCCCAGCATTTCCACTTAATAAACAGGTAATGGGAAAGGGCTCTGCCTGAGTTCCTGGAAAGCTGCTGCCAGTCATAGTAGTAGACAATATTGGGCTGAAATAGCCTTTCTCAACCCGGTGCCCTCCAGATGTTTTGAACTACAACTCCCAGCATTCCCCATTGGCCATGCTGGCTGGGCTGATAGCAGTTGAAGCCCAGGCAGTCCAGGCTTGGGGAATGCTGGGCTAGGTGAACAAATAGTCTGAACTGGTATTTTATTTATTTATTTACTACTACTGCATTTATACCCCACTTTTCCCCCCCCTTTTGCAAGGAACTCAATCCTCCTCTCCATTTTTATCCTCACAACAACCCTGTAGGGTAGGTTAGACTAAGGGTCAGTGACTGGCTCAGAATCACCCAGTGAGCTTCATGGCCCAAGTGGGGACTAGAATTCAGATCTCCCAAGACCCAGTCCAGCACTCTAACCACTACGCCACAACTGACTCTGTTGTAAAACAGCCTCCCATTTTAGTAATTAATTTTCTTACAAAGTCAGAGCAAGTGTGGTATAATGGGTCAAGTGTTGGATTTTGCAGACTTGCTGTGGGATGGACATCCCAAGACTGCAAGTTGCAGACTTGCTGTGACTGGACTTTCTGTGTGGTTTGCACAGGAATAGCCTGGATGTGATTGCCCAGATGCCTGATTACCTTGCTAGGCTCTATGCTAAGAGTGTGGGTTCTGATTGCTCCTGCTGGTTCACAGTGTATTTGGGTCTGCATGGATCTGCTACAGTGTGGATTGTTTGCAGTGTTAAATAATAATAATAACAACAACAACAACAACGACAATGACAACCATGATGATATATTAGCAGCATCTTTGATTTGGTTAATTCCACCATCTCTCCCCATCATTAACATAAAATGATTATGTTAATCATTATGTTAATCAATTAATAAAATGATTATGTTAAACACAAACAATATAATCTGCATTCTTTAGGTTTTAAACATCAGGGACAGGTCTATATAAGTCCTGTGAAGATTAAGTCAATTACAGAGCAATCCTATGGACATTTAAGTCCCATTGAGCTCAAAGAAACCTATTCCCAGGAATGTGTGTACAGCCTTAGGCTGTAATACAGTGCATAGTGTACACACTCACCTAGGAGTGAGCCCATGGAATTCAGTGGGACTTACTTTGGAGTAGACATCACAGTATCCCATACAAAAGAGCCCTACTAAATCATGTGCTTTGTCTCTTGAAGGACATTGCTATCAGGTTGCATTGTTTGGAGACTTGTGGTCATCTTTGGTTCCAGGGACTGAAAAAGATAAATTAGACAAGGCAACACTTTTTATTGTACCAATTTCTGAGAACAAGAGATGGGAAGATTTCCGGCAAACAAAGAAATGGCAGTGTAGGAAATAACCCTGAACGGGGTGACAACTGCCCTCAGTTAACACATGCTTACTATTTTTCAGATCAAACAAATAAGTGGTAAACATCTTGTGAATTTCTTGGGTGTTGCAAATGTGGAATGCCACCACCACTGCCCCTGTTTTTCAGACAAAACTGATTATTCCTCACCAATACCTCTCTGAGTGTGAGGTAAAAAAAAAGGGGGGGGGGGAAGCAACCACAGCACATGTTGTAAAAATATGTCTCTTTTTCCAATTTAATGTTGAAAAGCAGGCCTGTGAATCTCTCCCCATCCTCTAGAATCTGAAATGGAGTTTCTACATTTGTTCTAGCATTGTTGCTGTGTTGAACTTTGGACCGTGAGAGAAATAAAATGAAAGAGTGGATACATTTTCTTGCAGAAACGATTATGGTTATATTAATTCAATCAACAACTGGACCACCTTTTCCCCCAGAAATCTTCATCATGTTCATAAGAACACAAGAGCCCTGCCGGATCATCCCAAAAGCCTATCTCGGGAGTGGGGGACCTCAGGCCTGGGGCACAAATCCCACCCTCTGGGGTTCTCCAGATGCCCACGCCCCTTCTTCTTGTCCCACCCCTTTTTTCCAACCACTGGTCGTTTGGTGGTTTCCTGGCTTTAGTGCAGTTTCCCCCACAGTTCTAAACGGCTGAAATGCCTCTCCTAAGGCTTAATTACTGGCAGCAAGAGCTTTAAGCTACAATATGCTGGTGGCGTTCTTTTTGTCCGACTCTTTTGACTTAGGCCTCACCTACCTCTGAAATGTGGTCCACAAGAGCTTCTCTGAAATCAAATCTGGCCTTTGGGCTGAAAGACGTTCAACACTGCTGATGTAAAGCATTCAGAAGCCCATGTATTTCAGGGGAAATCATCTTTAAACCTTACGAGCAAGGCATGTCTTGCGCCCTGTATTTCATCTAGACAGCCATTTTCAGATGTCTAGATGAAGTGCTGTGGAGAGGGAGGGAAGGAGGCTGGGCTGTTGTTTGGATACGGCGTAAGCTGTCGGCCCCAGCCCTCCTCCCCTCTCCGCCCCCAAGCACGCCCCTTTTCCTCCTCTCTGAGGCCGATTTTGGACTTCGGAGAGGCAGCTGGCATGGTTCTTTCCGCACCGGCTGCGAGGGGGGTGGGGCAGGGGCTTGGCATTCGGGGTCCCAGCTCCGAGGTCACAGGACCTTGGAGCTGGGACTTCAAATAATCCTATGCCCCCCCCAGACAATGTCGGGAGGCCATAGGATTGCACCCTTAGTCACTTACTGTTAAGAAAAGCATCTCAAGGCACTTGCAAGACTCTTCAAATGTGAAATGCTCAGAAACGCACACAGTTTGGAAGACCTGTGGCTTGAAGGTCTTGTGGAAAAAGTTGCACCAATGTTGTTTGAACCTGCAAGTGCATTCTAAAACGGAGCAATCATATATGTTATTATCACTTTTTATGCAGTTGTGCTGATTTCTGTGAAGATTAATCTTTTCTTTACAGAGTGCCTCTTCTTGGGGGAGCTGTATGTGCATTCTAGAGGAGGACTTACAAAAACAAGGTTGGAAACCTTGGGGAACATGTGCTGGGATCCAGTCCATGGCTAATAGGATTGGAAGGCTCTGTGCCCAAAAGGAATTGTGCCAGGAAAGCTGCATGGGCATCTGGTAACACAGGAGATACAGAACAGAGGAGTACAGGGCAGTGGTTATTTTGTTTGATTAGAATCTGGACCTTTCCAGGCAAGCCGTTCCTATTGAAACACATCTGCTTCTCATTTTGTCGGTGGGATCCAAACCGCTTACACAGCAAAGGAAGTATTTCTGTTTGGGGGTTTTCCACTGCTCAAACGATGGTATTTTGTAGCTGTGAAAAATACCATTTCCCCCCAGCTAACAGGAGTATTACAATTTGGAGTGCTATCTGGAGTTAGGCCGGATTACTATCCATAGGTGCCTGTGTCACTGACGGTGAGAAACCCAACTCCCCACATGCCTGCATTTTTAGAACAGATATGCACATGAGTGGAGAGGCCCTTTGTCAATTTAATCCCCAGGTAGCAACCCTTCACATTTTTTGACACTTTAGGTGGGCTCAGTGGCCCAGTATGCATGTAAGTACCCACTGGTTGTTTAAACCAAACCATGGATAGTTGTCACCGCATGGAAATGAGTGAGCATGCTGCCTCCCAACCACTGGCCTGCTTCCGTTTTGTGAAACAACCCAGGAACAATCCATGGGTTAAAAACTCTGGGTTGTTTCTCCCTCACCAACTCAGAGTGCCAGGTTTAGATGTCAGGGCAAATAACCCAGGAGTGGGGTGTTCCTGGGTTGTATTCCAAAGCGGAAGCAGGTGAATGGGCGGGAGGCATCATGCTCCTGCGTGATCACAACAACCCATGCTTTAAACAACCCATAGGAGCCGTGATGTGCGAACTGAGTCATGATGTGCGAACTGAGGTAAATTCTCCAAACTTTGCCTGGGACTAGTCAGTTGCAACTCCATGCAAGTCCCTTCTTGCCTGACCCCCAATGTGATGGAGGACCATGTATTATAGATAATCAGGACATTACTTGACATCATTTAGGACATCGATATGCTACTAGCTACTGGACCACAGGGAACTCACTTGTTTTTATAATAGAAATTTATGGTGACCCAGAAATCTTAGTCTGTAATCCATAGTTCTGTGTTTCCTTTTGTACTCTCTACAGGTGCTTCTAGATGAGGCTTTTATTATGCAATCACCCAGCTGCCTCATTCACAGAATTTTATGGGGGGTCAAGAAAATGTCATCTTCAATTTGTAGTGCTCCTGTGTTTTCCAACGGTTTCTTCCGTCTTTTTTCTTGCCAGAAAAGATCCATTAAGGAATGAAAGACGGAATAGCTGCACATTTCCTTTGGATTGTTAGCACTAGGAACCCTCAGTCTGGAATCACCTTCTCTTCCCTTTTTTATGCTATCCCATCCTATTGTGTCAGTCCATTTTAGATTGCAGGTAAGGATTATTATTATTTTTTAATGTTCTACACAGCATGTAGCTACTTTAAATGCTTCCCAAATAAAGGCAGAAGAGGATGCAAGAATGAAAGGCAAAAAAATATCTAAAACCTGCTTCTCTACTAGAACAAGGGCACATTGTACAAGGCATTAAGTGCCTAGAATTGGTGCAATGGTGCATTGTTTTCCCCTTGCTATTGTGCAGCCTTCCCCAGCCTGGTACCCTCTAGATGTTTTGGACCACATCTCCCAGCATTCCTGACCATTAGCCATGCTGGCTGGGGCTGATGGGAGCTGAAGTCAAAAACATCTGGAGGGTACCCGGTTGGGGAAGGCTGGTGTAGCAGGTTGGCTTTGCCTTCTGTGGTAGGATAGCAGCTACCATTGGTGCTGGGGTGTGTGTGGAAAATGGTGGCAGGGCCAGGGTCAAGGGTACACATGGTTGGACACCTGCCAGGGGCCCACACCCCAGCAGGGGCCCACTGACAAGAGCCCCTTAGAGTTGTTCCTCCTCTTCACCATTGAAGCACGTTTTCACCTGCCTGCTCTGCCCCAGACAGTGGTGGTGGTGGTGGTGGTGAGAAGGAGGAGCAGTAGATGCCACTGCCTACCTGCTTGCTGGCTCTCTGCTTGTCAAGCAAGCAAGTGGTAGCAATGACGAGAAAGAGGATGAGGAACAATAGGAGCTGGTGACAATGACGGTGAGAAGGCAGACTGACTGAGGGAGGGGCCCCATTGAGGGTGTCATGCCCAAGGGCCCTCAAGAACCCACTGCCAGCACTGAATGGTGGGTCCAGTATTTGACTGTGATGATTAGAGAAGTATATGTTTTGGTGTTTGCCAGAAAGCATAGTATTTATGACAGATGTAAAAAGCATGCTATAAAACCACTGTGTAGCCAAGAGATTTCAATTTTCAAAGGCTATTTCATATTTAGGATAGTATAATGTGTGTCTGCATGTTGGAAATGCACGCAATGTTGCTAGGCTGGGCTGTCAGAAATACTTCCACTCTGAAGCCAATAGTAGGAAGTGGCTCTAAAAGTTTTCCTGTTTGACAGGTGTCCCTTCCTACTGTGAATAGGGGTGATTTGCTATACAATGAAACCATTACAGGAGAAAAGAGGAGGTGGCTGATGAAGCCAACCAGTCTTGAGCACTACATTGATAGGGTGTATAATTACCCAAATTTTTGAGAAGCACAATACTATCTGCTGAAAGGCAACATCTGGGAGGGGAGCAAGATGTCCCAATTAAATGATTGATGAGCAACTCATGTATTAGATTACTTGCTGTGTTAATGGGATTGCAATTTTACAAATGCCACTCAAGTTAACAAATGTGTTTTGAGAGTCCTAACGCATGTGGTGGGAGGGAACTGGAGATCAAGCAAAGAGGAAATCTGTTTCCCCAAGAGATTTAAGTTAGCAGAGCAACAGTAAGATTGGCTAGACACAGAAAACGTTGCAAATTGATGTGCTGTACAAGGCGGGGCATAGGGGTGGGGGGAAGCACTGACTTTTTCTGCACTATAACTTTGGTGAAGAGGGCAGCTCACTGTCAATGCATTTTTCAAAGTGTTAGAGAGCCAAACTATATGTGCCGTTTTCGCGGATTCAAAGAAAGGTACTTAACCTGGTTGCTTTTATTTTGTAGAAAAAGCAGCAATGGGGCTTGATCATGCTCCCAATCTGGATTGGGGGCCCACATCGTTTTTTCTGCTGCAAACAGCTCCCTTCTGGTGGCTTTTTGTCCCTGAAAGTGATCATTACTGAAAAGAGTACCTCAGACAGCAAGTAGCAACCAGGTAGGGGGAAATTTTTAGCAGAAAACTGACACAAGGCCCTGATCTAGAATGGGACGCATGTTCTGGATCAGGGACCCGCAACTGGGTGCCTTTGGGCCAGTCACTGACTCTCAGCCTAACCTACCTCACAGGGTTGTTGTGAGGATAAAATGGAGAGGAGGATTATGTAAGCCGCCTTGGGTTCCTTGCAGGAAAAAAAGGTGGGGTATAAATATAATAAATAAACAAACAAACAAACAAACTGCGTTTTCTACAAAATAAAAGTGGCCAGGATAAGCACCCTTGTTTGAACATGTGACTAACATCAACTGTATTTTAGGGCACAATCTTATGCATGTTTAGACAGGGGAAAAAGAAGTCGTACAACTCCTAGCATTCCCCAGCTGGGGCATGCTGGGAGTTGTGGGACTTTTTTTTCCTGTCTAAACATGCATAGGATTGTGCCTGTAGCCCTTTAATCTTAAGAAAGAAATAGGTATGCAGGTGCCTGAGGCCTATTTCTATCCCACAACTGAAATTCTCAACAGACCCATCCAGCAGAAAAGCAACAAGGGCATCAGAATACTGATGGTTGCATACTTATCCACACCAGTACAGGAAAGACATCAGTGGGAAGTAGGAAAAGGTATATTTGCCTGTGTTTCTTTACTCTGCATTTTGGGCTAACATCCCACACTCCCCATCCCTGCTCTAAACCTTAAGAAGACTCTTTCCACCTTGACTTCTCTGCTGAAGTATACCTGAGCGTCTGCTGCAGAACCCCTCCATGTTCTAGAGTACACAGTTCATGTGGGCCACTGGTCACCTCAACACCAAACAATGAGAGCCTAAAACATGCCTACACCTGCACATTGCTGAGAACATTGGTAGTGGTGTCTTTCAGAGATGCTTGTCCCCCCGCACTGAACTTCAACTTTTCCATCTCGTGGAGTATTATCTATTCTGACTAGCAGTAGCTCTCCAGGGTCTCATGCAGAGGTCTTTCCCAGCAGCTTCTTCCTGATCTTTTTAACTGGAGAAGCCAGCGATTGAACTTGAAGTCCTTGAGCTTTTGGCCTCCCCCTCACCTTCTCCTTGAGAACCCTGCTAATAATCTTCAAAGAAACCCAAAGGTTCCCAGGAACACAGTTTCAAAACCACTGCCCTAAAGCAAAGTAAAGCTACTAGCCTATGGTGCCTTTCTCATCCCAGCACTGTGTATTAACACAGAGCAGCCCCTTCCCCAATCTGATGCCCTACAGATATTCTGGACTACAAGTCCCACTATCCCTGACTATTAGCCACGGTGGCTGTTGCGAATGGGAGTTTTAGTCCAGAACTCTTTAAGCTATTCTGTTAACCAAAAACAAACACATAAATGCACAATGACAGTTACTATTGCAGGAAAGTGATCTCTGAATTAAGATTCAGAGAGGAAAAAGAAGGGAAGGAAGGAAGGAAGGAAGAGCAAGCAGCCCTGAACAGATGTGTTGATGTTTGATTTAAAGTACAGAAAGAACATGCATTGCCTTGTTAAACATGTTATCTTCCAAATGCTGTAACTTGTGTTTTCTGCTCCAAATTTTCTGTTACTGAATGTCTACCACAAGGGCACTTTTTTTCCTGGGCCTTCACAGATGGTCGTCAAATACTTCATATTCTTCACAACTTCGGCAGGGTATTCCCCACCCCCCTTTGCCAGTATCATTCATTGCTTGTTTGCTGTTCCTGGCATGCCATTTGCACACTTTGGAAGGACTTGTTGCTAGCAACAGCTTTTAAATTCTAACACCAACCTACTTGGAGAAACTATATTTGGAACAAGTGCATGCCTGCCTTATTCACGTTCCTTTTGTGTGCAGGCTGGACAGTTTGGTGCCAGTGTGTGTATCTGAAACAAAATCACTTTCTTCTGCTCAGGTGCCAAAATCCCACAGCACTTCAAAGAAGGGAAAAGAATGATATTAAAGAATTGGGGCAATGATTAATTTAGTAAGGCTTTATTTTTTATATTATTTTTAAAATGAAAGTTATTCTTGTATTTTGTTCTCTTCAACAGTTTGCTCTTGTTACTGTTGTACACAGGAAAGCTCCACTGGTCTTGTTCGTACTTAACAGTCGCATGCCTGTTGTGTGCTGCTGCCATTTTCAATATGGCCCAATCGGAGCTTAATCCATGATGTGCAAACCTAGACACTGTGGGTTAATTGTGGGTTAAACAACCCACAGGTAACCTAAGAACCATAGGTTAACTTTACGTTACTTAACCCACGATTAACCCATAGTGTCCAGTTCACACAGGATAACCTTTGATCGGGTCAGTCAGAAGTTGCATATTCAAAATGGTGGTGGTATGTGACTCCGGCAAGCTGTGGGTCAATTAAACCACGATTTGCCATTGTTACATGCAAACTGGGTCTCTGAATTCAGGACCAAACTCCCAGAGAGATTCCAGGAGCATCTCCACTGCTTATTGGTTTATTTACTAATTTGTTTATTAAATGGATATCCCACCCTCTGGCACACTGAACCTTCAGGGCCAGTTTTCTAACAGGAGACTTGAGAGTTAGGCTGCAGGCCTTACTCCCTGGATCACTATGGAAACCTGCTGGATGAAGAAGCTTCTGACTTTCTCTCTGCAGCACTACAGCGCCACCACTGCCAATAGCAAAAGGTGGTATTGCAGCTACAGATTCAATAAGGATCAGGTGACACAGGGGGGCAATGGGCAACCACCTGGTCCTGTACATCTGCTGACTCTGAGCAACTTGTCACTCAGGTGCATTTAAGGTTGGAGAACACTGCTGTAAGGAGACAACTGGGAAACCCTGTTGGGTTTAGTGTGGGGTGCAGAAGTGAATGGAGTGCAAAACATCTCCTGACTTAGATTCAAGGTGACTATACGTCATGGTCTGATAACAAGTTTGCAATCATACTTTTCTATGATTCTATGAAGTCAACAAGTTATGTAATTATTGCGTAACCGTTGTATAACTCTCCTATTGTTTATAGTTAAATACTATAAAGTAGGGGTGAGCACGGTGTTGTGCTACCATCTTTACGAACCTCTCTTCTGCGTGTGACGCCTTAATCTCGTAAGAGTCTTACAATTGAATAAACACTTTACTATCAATACATTGCTTTTGCTTTCTTCCTTCCGTGCGTAATACTAAGAGTTAAGCGGGCAAAGCTTTTACTCTGGTTTACTCTAACATCGGTTATGTGCCCAGGATAGGATAAGAAAGGCAATGTTTATAGTAGATGTTTATGATTGCTGAATGCTGTTTATGCAGTTTGGAATGCTAGAGCTTTGATAACAGCGGCTCGGATTACAGCACTCCTTTGACTGAAAGTACAGCAGAATGGCAGAAGAACGCAAAGACAGAGGCTTCACTTTTCCACAGCTGACAGATCATAATTTCTCCATATGGTCTCAGCGTATGGAAGCACACTTACGCATGGACAATATATGGCATGCTGTAACAGATGATCCACCAGCGCAAATGACGGCTGCATGGACAACTGCTAATCAAAAAGCAAGTGCTCTAATAACTATGGGTGTCTCTGATGAGCAACTGGTGAATGTTCGAGCACCACGAACTGCTAAACTCAAGTGGGAGGCACTACGAGCTATTCATCTCCGGCGGGAGACTGGATCTACAGTTGTTTTCTTTAAGAAGCTATATCGGGCTGAGCTAACCAAGGATGGTGACGTATGTGCTCATTTACGGCATCTGAGGTTGCTGCGTGACGAATTGTTATCTCGAGGAGTCGAGATACCGGATTTACAATTCTGTTATGTTGTTCTCAGCAGTTTGGATGTTTCCTTTGAAGGCATCGCTTCTCAGCTGGCAGCCATCCCAGCAGCACAGCTGACCGTGGAACTGATTCAGGCGAGGCTTATGGCGGAAGTGGATCGCCGTGTCGCTGCCAGTTACCATGGAGAGGAACAGAAAGCTGTACCAATCAGCAGGGGCGTGATTTCAGCTGAAGAATCAGCGGCAGCTTTAAAAGCAAAACGTTGCTTTTCTTGTGGGAAAATTGGACATTTTAAAAAAGATTGTAAAAAGAAAAACAAAGCTGGAAAACAGCAGGGGACTTCCAAGCCAACCTCTGGGGCGAAAGCATTGTTGATTGAAACAGGCAAAACAAAGGGAACTTCTTACTTTGTTTTTGACAGCGGCGCTACCCGACACATGTGCAGAGATAGAAATTTGTTTACAACTTTTACTAAACAAAAGGGGAAGATTCATCTTGCCAATGGTCAGGTATTTGACAGTCATGGTTTTGGAACTGTGTTTCTTGAGAGTTTGAACACAACAATCAAGAATGTGTTATTTGCCCCTGACTTATCAGAAAATTTACTGAGCATTTCTCAACTGACTAATCAAGGGTTTATTGTAAAATTCTCTGTAGCTAAATGTGAAATACTGAAAGATGGGAAAGTATTTTTGTTTGGAAAGCTACAAAATGGTTTGTTTCTTTTATCATACAGGGTTTGTAATGATGTAGAAGAAATAAAAGGGAGTAAGGTTTCTACTTCAAAGGTCAATGCTCCTGTACACGATAATTGCATACATGCTTACCATAGAATGTATGGGCATTTGAATTTTCAGGCTGTGAAGAAAATGCAGACAATGGTTGAAGGTATGCATTTGCAAAAGTGTAATTTTCACATGAAATGTATTTCTTGTGCGCAACACAAGGTAAAGCAAGCACCTAAAGGTAAGCAAACTGGGAGACAAGCTGAAAAACCATTTCAGTTTGTTCATGGTGATCTAGTGGGTCCTCTGACAGTTTCCAGAGGAGGGGCACGCTACTTCATGGTGTTGGTTGATCAATACACGAGATACACGTTTGTTTACATGCTAGCAAATAAAGCTGAAGCATTGGACAGATTCCAGGAATATTGTGCTTGGGTGGAAAACAAGCATAATACCCATGTCACCTATTTTTTTACAGATATGGGAGGGGAGTTCAATTCAGCGCAATTTGATGCATTTCTAACTAAACGTGGTATTGAACACATGGTTGCCAGTCCGCGTTCGCCATGGCAAAACGGATTGTGTGAGAGACAAAATCAGACACTGTTACATGGATTGAAATGTCTTTTAACTGATGCTAATTTGGATGATGTGTTTTGGGCAGAAGCACTGAATTGTTTCAATTATGTACACAATAGAAGTTTCAGTTCTGTGTTGAATTGTACACCTTATGAGAAGCTGTATAAAAAGAAACCTACTGTGAAACACTTCAAGATTTTTGGGTCTGATATGTGGGTGCACACACCTCAGAGTCAGAAGCTAGGAAAAAGAGGCTTGCATGGGATTGTTCTAGGATATGAGAAAGGTGCATATCGTGTTCTCATGTCTGACACCCAGAATGTAAGGTTGTCTAGAAGTGTTGAGTATAATGCTAATTGGGAAAAGGTTGGGATTTTTCAACCCTATTCTGTAGGCACTACTGATCCTGAGGATTCAGGTTCAGAGTCAGATTCAGATACAGAATCAGAATACAAAAGCATTAAAAGTACTCCAAGACAGTCAGGTGAATCTGACTCCTCTGATACTGAAACACCACATGGTTCAGAGGATGAAACTGAACAGAAACCATTGTTCACCATTGGTGCAAGTTCATTGAAACAGGAAACTGATAGTTCTGATGAGGAAAGGAAAAGGTTGCGTAGATCAAAACGTCCTACAAAACAACCTGTGAGATATCAGGATGAATTTGCAGGAAAAGCCATTTTTGAACCTCAGAGTTACAAGGAGGTAGAGAAATTATCTGCTAAGGAAGCTACACCATGGCTTCAGGCTATGCAAGCTGAGTTAAATTCTTTGGATAAGAACAAAACATGGAAGCTGGTAAAGAAACAGCCATCCATGAAAATAATTGATAGCAGATGGATTTTTAAAGTGAAAACTGACCACACCGGAAAGGTGGCACGTCACAAAGCGAGATTGGTTGCACGTGGTTTTGCGCAAATTGAGGGTTTGGATTACCACGAGGTATTTGCACCTACAATTCGCTTTGAAACAATCAGACTGATGTTTAAGATTGCTGCTGAGAGAAATCTGAATATTTCACATTTGGATGTTACCACAGCGTTCTTGTATGGTCAATTGTCTGAGGACATTTACATGCAACCACCGGATGGTGTTGCTGTGAAAAAAGACGTGGTTTGTCATTTACAGAAGTCTTTGTATGGACTTAAACAATCAGCACGGTGCTGGAATTCTGTTTTAACTAAAACACTGCTGGATTTGGGATTTGCACAGGGAGTGGCAGATCAATGTTTGTTTGTTAAACAGGAACAGGGACATAAACTGTATGTACTTTGTTATGTTGATGATTTGCTGCTTTTCTGGGAAGACAAAAAGCAATATGATAAACTGATACTGGATTTGAAATCTCATTTTGAATTGAAATTGCTTGGCAATGTGACCAACTATCTCTCAATTGAAGTGGAAAGGGATAAAGAAGGCAGTATTTTGCTTCATCAAACCAGGAAAATCATGGATGTGATTGAAAAGCTGCATTTGGAGCATGCTAACTCGGTAGATACTCCAATGGTTGTTGATTTTCAAGCACATGCTGATGGAAAACAGTTTGAGCATGCAACACTGTACAGAAGCATATTGGGACAGCTAAGTTTCATTGCACATGCAACAAGGCCTGATATTGCTGTCAGTGTGAACCTATTGAGTAGGCAAACTGTTAACCCCACAGAACATGCTTGGAAAGCTCTGAAAAGAGTTGTGCGTTATCTGAAGGGAACATTGCACTTCAGACTACGTTTCACATCTCAAAACACAGGTGGCTTACAGATTCATGCAGATGCCAGTTTTGGTAGTGATAGTAAGGACAACAAAAGCACCTCTGGAGTTTGTTATTGTTATAATAATGCATTGTTTGATTGGGCTTGCAAGAAACAATCTACTGTAAGTTTGAGTTCAACTGAAGCTGAACTGAATGCATTGAATTATGCCATTGTAAATCTTGAATGGTTATTGCAATTGTTTAAAGATGTTGGAATTGATGTGGAAAAACCTATCACAGTTTTTCAGGACAACCAAGCCAGTATTGCTATTTTGAAAACAGATAGCAATAAACAAAGAACAAAGTATTTGCAGATAAAATTGAGTCATGCAAAGGAATACATCAGAAGTGGTCTGATGCGAGTTCAGTTCCTGGCTGGTAGAGATATCCCAGCAGATCTCTTGTCAAAGCCAATTGGAAAAGAACAGCACCAGAAGCTGACAAAACTGTTGCTGTTGTATTAGATGGATACCACGTTCTACAGCTACACTAAACGCAGGGGGATGTTGGGTTTAGTGTGGGGTGCAGAAGTGAATGGAGTGCAAAACATCTCCTGACTTAGATTCAAGGTGACTATACGTCATGGTCTGATAACAAGTTTGCAAGTCAACAAGTTATGTAATTATTGCGTAACCGTTGTATAACTCTCCTATTGTTTATAGTTACCGTAAATACTATAAAGTAGGGGTGAGCACGGTGTTGTGCTACCATCTTTACGAACCTCTCTTCTGCGTGTGACGCCTTAATCTCGTAAGAGTCTTACAATTGAATAAACACTTTACTATCAATACATTGCTTTTGCTTTCTTCCTTCCGTGCGTAATACTAAGAGTTAAGCGGGCAAAGCTTTTACTCTGGTTTACTCTAACAAACCCAAGTAAACCACTTTGCTTTTTTCTAAAGGAAAAGCAGGATATTACAAACATTAATATTTATAAAAATAAATAAATAAAATAAATACATTTTCAGGTAGTAACGGTTTCACCTTGGAGATTAGAGGCCTTGTGGAAATCTTTGAGCCCACGATGGCAGTGCCAGCTCCAGGTTTTTGAGGGCCCTTGGGCAAGACACCTGCAATGGGCCCCCTCCCTCAATGAGTTTACCTTCTGACCACCATTGTCACCAGCTGCTATTGACGCTCCTCCTCTTCCTCCTCATTGTTGCTACCGCTTCCTTGCTTGACAGGGAGCCTGTGAGCATGTAGGCAGGAGCATCTACTGTTCCTTCTTCTCACTGCCACAGTTGTCTGGGCCAGAGTGAGAGGCAGGGGAACAAGCAGCTTGCAACAGTGAGAGGAGAAGCAACTCCAGGGGGCTCGTCAGTGGGGCCACTGCTGGGTGGACCCTCGGCAGGTGCCTAACTATGCTTACCCCTGATGCTTGCCCTGCATGTTTGGTCTGTGCTGCAGTTTCCACAGCAGGGCTGAAAAGAGCAGACCCTGCAAATCTATATCCAGATCTATCCACCCCCTTCGCTATTCCCAAATCCAGCCAGCCTACAATAATCCTCGCTGAATCTGCTGCTGCCTTTATAATCGCAGAAGGCTAGTCAGCTGAGTTGTTCCCTGTATAAAAACAAGACTAAGTACAATCCATTAAATACTTCCCTTCTTTGTAAAGGCAGCTCTTGCCCAGCTAGCCATGACACTGATGCTGGGATACCTGCCAATAACAGCATTAATTTAAGGGCCTCCTATACTGGTGTTGCAGCCTGAGCTGCCTCTTCCCCTTCTTTTGACAATATGGGAAGTTAATCTGATTAGACCAAGATATGTTTTGCACTTTGGTCTAATGAAAGAAAATAACAAAGCAAGGCATTATTTGACATGCAGGAAAATAATTTTAAACAAAGTTCTCATTATTAGCTGGATTGAGTGCTATTTGTACGGAAAGGAGGGATATAAATTAGATAGATAGATAGATAGATAGATAGATAGATAGATAGATAGATAATCATGCTTCTGTTCTGTAACAGAGCATCTCACTGGAAAACACAAGCTGACATCAAATCACATTTTCCTGTGGAGCTTTTATTCCTCAAAAATGTCTGTTCCTGGAAAGAATGGTGGTGATAACTCCTTACATTGTTATTAAGCATCCCCAAATGCTGCAGTCTATATCATAGATATCTACTGTCTCTCTCATTAACTTTGCTTCGTGATGCATTCGGTATGAGGATTCTTCCAGTACAGTGATTTGTGCCCATCACCATATGCCAGGGGTGAGGGGGTGGGAAGAAGCACTCTCCCTGTCTTCTATATCCAAGGGTAAGAGGGGCTAATTCCCGGTGCAGAGATGCTTGGGTTTCTCCAGAAGCAGCAGTAGCAGCAGTGGTGAGCAGCTGGAGACTGCACTTTGTACTCTGCTGTCTAACATTTTTTTTATCCAATAGCTTTCATCGCACATTGAAGCTCTGGGGGTTAGAATGACAGAGGGCACAGATCTCAAGAAAGATTTCTGTCTAGACCTTCTGGTTGGCAGACTCTTTGGGGAACCTTCACTGCTGTGTAGAAGGTGGTCACTTTCTTAAGTGCAAATAGAGTGAATGTTGTTTGTGGTGTTTTTGTTTTCCTGGCCTCTTGCCATTTTCTACCCATCTTAGAAGCAGCTGGAAGCTCCATGCGAAGACATTATCTGCCACAAGTTACTAGGCTAGCCAGCTGTCCTTCTTTACAGAGGACAGTCATATATTTGAAGCTGTCGTCTGTTTGAAGGTGTGAAGAAAAGCACATGGCTGTGCCTATGTTTTCCCTAACAAAAACCATGTAAATATGTTGAGCCAAAGCAGGAGGCTGGAAATCTCTTGTAAACTATGCATAATCCCATCCAGTCCCCCTCCCCCGCTCTGAATCTGCTGCGCATTTGTATGTAAATGACCACGGCCTTCAGTTGAGCACCCCAGGTATGGTCAGGAAATTGCCCTTCTCGCACCTGGAAACCACCCCACCCCTCATACCTAGCTCTAACGAAACGGTCCTGATTGGCCAAGGAGAGTTAGGCTATTGAAGGGGGGGGGGAATTGCTATACAGCCAGCCCATGGCTTCTTGTGGTGGTTGTGTCTTGGTGCAGCCCAAGGAAGAGCAACCCCCCAAGCAAAGTGTAAGTGCCTGGGTGTTTATTGAGGGAATAGTTTTGTTATTTTGTAGCTCTGACTGTGTATACCAAAGTGTCTCCCCATAGATTCCTTTCCCTTATCTCCCACCTTTTATGTAACCGGTTTACCCTAAATAAACTTTCCTGAATAAACTTTCCTGATTTCACCCCTCACGGTGTGTGTGTTTCTCCATCGGTTCCGTGCTAAGTCCAGTGTCTAGGCCAAGAAAGAGGCCCAGAGGGAATCAGTCTCAAGGCGATAAGAGTCAAAGGTGGCAATTTGGCGCCTTTGATCTCTCGCCTTAAGGTAAAGGACCTGTTGCAGTTCTTCACAGAAGGGCTCTCCAAGACTGGTTTATTATTTATTTATAATAAATAATTATTATAAATGTGGAGAAAGCCCAAAACTCAGTACACACATGCACACACATCTTTCCCCAAAGGAGGGGGCAAGGGGAGGCGGGATGAGATCACCAGGGAGTAGCCAGACAAGTCATCAGCCCCAACAAAGGAAGACCTCGGCAGAGATCCACAAACGTCCAGGAAGGGCCATCAAGGACCATCAGCAAACAGGGCAGCCTCGAAGAGCTGCAAAGGTTTCCCTACGTCACCTTCTTCCCGGGCAGGAATAAGCCCATCTACACGAAGGGGCAGGCATAAGCCCCCACCTGACCTAGGGGGGCGGGGGGAGAGCGGGGAATCCGGGGTAGAAAACCCCTCTCCCGTTCCGGTTTGGGTTGTTGGGAACCACGGGGCCAGATCCTCCTAAGCAACAGCCGCCCAGGCATACCGTTCTCCGCTAGGAAGCGCCGATCGGGAGCTGGGCTGAAACTGACTAGACGTGTTGTCTCTGATGTAAGGAGAGTGACCTGAATGTAACCCGCTAGCCACGGAGCCCGCTCATTGGGTAAGACGCGAGTCAGCTAAGGTTATGTTGACTGTAAACGTGTTCTTAGAAGACTGCTAGTTCTGATTTGATTGCTGTATAAACAAATAAAAGCCTTATTTGGGCATACAAAGACTGGTGGCTTTTCCTCTTGTACTCGAGAGCCGATACGAGCCTTAGCGCTGTGCCGGTTAACCCTAGAGTTGCCGAACTCACGCAAAGGATCCGGTTGCTGATCCTTCACATGGTGGCAGGCGACTGGGACAATTGGAAACCACATTTGACGGTCGGAACTAACAGGACTTCGGGCAGGCTAGTAGGTTGCTGGGGAGCGCTCAGAGCAAGGAAAAATGAATAGTCTGAGCCAAGAGCAGGTAGAGCTAGTGAGCAGCCCAGAAACCCCAACCCAGACCTCCACAATGGAGTGGGTGGTGCGGCCAAAGACGGCAAGGCAGGAAGGGGGGGAAGCCCCCTCACCGTTGTTAGCAGGGCAGGGACCCAAGCAGTGGGGTAGCCCCAGCCTTACCAGTAGCGGCCGGAGAAGCTGAGATAAGGGACCCAGAGGCGGAAGAAGACCTCGGCAGAAGGGTTACTGGCGGAGCCATGGGGGGAGGAGGGTTGGATGCCCTCTTTCCCCAACTCAATTGGCAACAAGCCAAGGAGTTGATGCAGCATCAACAAGAGATGCTACAGATGCAGCTGGAGTTGGCCAGGCTGACCAGGGGCACCGGACAAGGGGGAACCCCTGCACCCCAGGGTGGGGGCACCACAACCCCCAAATGGGACAGGAAGCAATTCCCCACCTACCAGTCGGGACAGGATGTACTGATCTTTTTCACCCTGTTCGAGGCTGCCTGCTTAGAGCAGAAGGTGCCGGACAACTTAAGGATGTCTGCCCTGAGGACTCAGGTCAGCGGGGAACTGGCTGATCTCCTGGGTATCCACACCCAAACCGCTCCCTTGGACTATGGGGCGTTCAAGGAAGCGGTGAGAGAGAGGTTTGCCCTCACCGCTGAGCATTGTCGCCGTAAATTTCGTTACGGGCAGCCTACCCCAGGGGAAACGTATGCCTCCTGGATGGCGCACCTGGGGCAGGTGTGGGACGCATGGATCGGGGCCACCGGGAAGACCACTTTGGCGGAGGTGCGGGAGCTCCTGATCCAGGAACAATTTTGTGCCACTATCCCTGAGGACCTAGCTACGGCGGTGAGGGATCGGGACCCCCCAAACTGTAGGGAAATGGGCAAGTTGGCCGACCAAATGGGACTGTATCGGCAGCCCAAAGGACCCAAGGGGGGTAACCTCAGTCATGGCGGGGCCAAGGGAAGTGTGGAGAAGGGCAACCCCAAACCTCGGGAGGGAGCCCTAGGCAAGCCCAAAGAAAACCCCGGCACCAGTGGATGTTTCTATTGTAAAGAACCGGGGCACCTCAAGAGGAGCTGCCCCAAACTGATCGCAAAGAACCTCCACGCCAAGACATCGCCGGGCAAGGTGGGGAGGATGCTTGCACCGGAGTCCCGCGAACCGGAGGAGCACGAGGAGGATCAGCAGTCCAGCTCGTCCCTCGAGGGAGACGGTGAAGATGCGGCGCGGTCCCTGAGGAGCGGAGGACAGCATTCGCTGGGGGCCATCTCACAGGCATCATTGATGCGCATTGCCTCACCGGAGCAGCTGCGGTGGAGCCAAGACAAATTCTGTGAGTCCATCTCTGTAAACAATGTTTCCCAGGTGGGGTATAGGGACACTGGGGCGGACATCACTGCTTTACCTCGAAGTAAGGTAAAGAAGAGACAGTTGCTAAAGGGGCGCACCTGTGCCATAAAGCCCTATAACTCTCCCAACATAGCCGTTCCCCTCGCCCAGGTCTGGGTCAAGTACAGGGGGTGGGAAGGGGAGATGGACGTTATAGTGCATGGCCAGCAAGAATGGGGAATCATCATTGGGAACGACGTTGCGTTCCGGGCTGCCCAGGTCAAGGTGGGGGTGGTGACCCGACGTCGGGCCAAACAAGCCCCTGACCCGCAGCCTCCCAGGTCCCCGGGCCCGCCTCCCGGTCGCGGTAAAGCGACCCCGGCAGCGGCAGCCAGCCGTCCCCCGCCGCTCCCCCCAGTTGTGGGGAGGGACGAAGACCCCGGGGGGTTTGCGCCAATGGCCCGTGATTTTGGGACTCAGAAGGCGTTTCAAGAGGAGCAGCAGAGCGACCCATCCCTCCAGAGATGTCGGGATCGGGCCAGTCAAGGGGCCGGGGTAGGGGACCAGTCAGAACGCTTTTTGTGGGAGGCAGGAGCCCTCTACAGAGAATTCTGCCCAAGGACGGGACCGGGTCCCCAACCAAAGAAAAGACAATTAGTTGTGCCTGCGAGGTACCGCCAGGCTGTATTACAGCTGGCCCACGATGTGGCGTGGGGAGGGCACTTGGGACAGAAACGGACCCTGGTTAGGGTGACAGAGGGGTTTTAGTGGCCCATGGTGGCAAATGAGGTGCAAGAATATTGCCGGTCCTGCGATGTCTGCCAGCGGGTGGGGCATAACCGGGACCATCCTAAAGCCCCCCTGCAACCCCTACCCATTGTGGGCATCCCCTTTGAAAGAATAGGGATGGATATCGTGGGACCCTTGAATCCCCCCACCAAGACGGGGAAGAAGTTTATATTGACTGTGGTTGACTTTGCCACCCGTTATGCAGAGGCTTTTGCTTTAGCCTCCATTTCCGCCACCAGCCTGGCTAAGACTCTCCTCTCTCTTTTCACCCGCCTAGGAATGCCCCACACGGTGGTTTCGGACTGCGGCACGGGCTTCGTGTCCAAACTGTTTTAAAAAATGTGGGAACTGGGGGGGGTGGAGCACCTGACTTCGGTGCCATACCACCACGAGACCAATGGGTTGGTGGAGCGTTTCAACCAGACTCTTGAAAAGATTATCAGGGCATATGCGGCGAAGCACCCTGGGACTTGGGATCAAGCCCTCCCCTACTTGTTGTTTGCCTACCGGGACTCCCCCCAAGAAAGCCTGGGATTCTCCCCCAACGAACTGATGTTTGGGAGGGAGCTCCGGGGACCTTTGGCTCTGTTGCGGGCGGAATGGGAGGGGGTTGCCGCAAAAGCCTCCGTGCCTGTGCATACGTTCATGCAACACCTCCAGACTGTCCTTCGAGAGGTGAGGGAGACGGCGCAGCAGCATCTCGAAACAGCACAGCAGCGGCAGAGCGCGTGGTACAACCGGACGGCTGTGCCACGGACTTTTGAAGTGGGGGACCAGGTGTTGGTACTGCGCCCCCAAAAGACGGACAAATTGTGCTTGAAGTGGGAGGGCCCAGGGACCGTCATTGGAAGGTCGGGGGAGGTGAATTACCAAGTGGCTTTCCCGGGGCAGCCGGGGAGGCAGAAGGTTTTCCATGTAAATATGCTGAAACTGTATGTAGAACGCGTAACGAAGGTGGGGGGAGTACAAGAGTGTGTGGAACCGGGAGACCCTGATGGGGGGTTGTTGGCCGAGTGGGGGGAAGGGGGAGGAATGGAGGAGATCAAACTGTCCCCCTCCCTGTCCGAACAGCAGCGGCAGCAGATCACCCAGGTCTTGGAAGAATTTCAGCCCATGTTCTCAGACCGACCGGGATGCACCACACTCACACAACACACCATTGACACAGGGGATAGCCCCCCCATACAATCCCTACCCTACCGGGCGGTGGGGCCCCATGCCCAAGTCGTGGCCGAGGAGGTCCAAGCCATGCTGGACTTGGGAGTCATTGTGCCCAGCTCGAGCCCCTGGTCCTCCCCGATCGTGTTAGTAGCCAAAAAGGATGGGGGTGTCCGGTTCTGCGTAGACTACCGGAAAATAAACAAGGTGACCGTCCCGGACCCCTACCCCATTCCCAACATGGATGTGCTGCTGGAGAGGCTTGGGAGGGCCAAGTACATCACCACCCTGGATCTGACAAAGGGGTATTGGCAGGTTCCGCTCGATTCGGATGCTGCCTTGAAGTCTGCTTTTGTGACCCACCTGGGGTTGTTCCAATTCACCACCCTCCCGTTTGGGGTCCGCAATGGTCCGGCTACCTTCCAGAGGTTGGTAAACGGAATGCTAAATGGGCTGGGGGAGTTCGCCTGCGCGTATCTGGACGACATCGCCATTTTTAGTTCCACCTGGGAGCAGCATTTGCAACATGTCCGCCAGGTGTTTCAAAGGATTCAGGGTGCTGGGTTGACGGTAAAGGCAAAGAAATGCCAGGTTGGGAGGGGGGAGGTGGAGTATCTGGGACACAAGGTAGGGGGAGGTAGTGTCAAGCCCCTAGAAGCCAAAATAGAATCAGTGCGCACCTGGCCCCAACCCCAGACGAAAAAGCAGGTCCAAGCTTTTTTAGGGCTGGCTGGCTATTATCGTAAGTTCGTGCCCCATTTTAGCCAGCTAGCCGCCCCCCTGACTGACTTGTGCAAGAAGCGGCAACCCGTTAAGGTCCAATGGTCAGCCGCTTGCCAGGCAGCGTTTGAGGGACTGAAAGCCTGCCTGATGGCAGCCCCTGTGCTGCAAGCCCCAGACTTTGAAGCCCCTTTTGTTCTGCAGACGGATGCCTCAGAAGCGGGGATGGGAGCCGTCTTGCTGCAGGAACGACCAGAGCAGGGGCTGTGCCCGGTCGCCTTTTTAAGTAAAAAACTTTTGCCTCGGGAGCGGAACTTGGCCACTGTCGAGAAAGAGTGCCTAGCAATAGTGTGGGCAGTGACCAAGCTTCGCCCCTATCTGTGGGGCCACCGGTTCCGACTGCAGACCGACCATTCCCCCTTGTGCTGGCTGGATAGGGTGAAGGGGTCCAACCAGAAGCTGTTGCGGTGGAGTTTAGCCCTGCAGGATTTTGATTTTTCAGTAGAACACATCAAGGGTAAGGACAACATCGTGGCAGATGGGTTGTCCCGGGCTTTCTCAGTAGGAGACAGTTAGATAGGGATTGGGGTGGTGGACCCCAATGCCATCTTTCCCCAAATGGGAGGGTGTGGAGAAAGCCCAAAACTCAGTACATACACGCACACACATCTTTCCCCAAAGGAGGGGGCAAGGGGAGGCGGGATGAGGTCACCAGGGAGTAGCCAGACAAGTCATCAGCCCCAACAAAGGAAGACCTCGGCAGAGATCCACAAACGTCCAGGAAGGGCCATCAAGGACCATCAGCAAACAGGGCAGCCTCGAAGAGCTGCAAAGGTTTCCCTACGTCACCTTCTTCCCGGGCAGGAATAAGCCCATCTACACGAAGGGGCAGGCATAAGCCCCCACCTGACCTAGGGGGGCGGGGGGAGAGCGGGGAATCCGGGGTAGAAAACCCCTCTCCCGTTCCGGTTTGGGTTGTTGGGAACCACGGGGCCAGATCCTCCTAAGCAACAGCCGCCCAGGCATACCGTTCTCCGCTAGGAAGCGCCGATCGGGAGCTGGGCTGAAACTGACTAGACGTGTTGTCTCTGATGTAAGGAGAGTGACCTGAATGTAACCCGCTAGCCACGGAGCCCGCTCATTGGGTAAGATGCGAGTCAGCTAAGGTTATGTTGACTGTAAACGTGTTCTTAGAAGACTGCTAGTTCCGATTTGATTGCTGTATAAACAAATAAAAGCCTTATTTGGGCATACAAAGACTGGTGGCTTTTCCTCTTGTACTCGAGAGCCGATACGAGCCTTAGCGCTGTGCCGGTTAACCCTAGAGTTGCCGAGCTCACGCAAAGGATCCGGTTGCTGATCCTTCACAATAAATTATTATTTATTTCATTTCTATACTGCCCAATAGCTGAAGCTCTCTGGGTGGTGTACAACAGTTCCTAAGCTGCCCATCAGCAGTTAGCAACTGGACAACAGACTGAGCAGGCACACAAGGGCGTCTGATCATTTTCTCCACTATGGTGCAATTTCTTATACTTCTATTTAAATAACAGTTATTATTTCTCAATTGGCACCTATGTAAATGTTATGCAAACTGGTGTCCTCTTTTGTCCTCCTTTTTGGAGAGGCTTTTTCTTTGGGGGGGCAATGCAGAAGTGGCCACCCTAGTTGCGAATCCCGACCAGTCAGGAGTCACGGCGCAAAGCCTTGCATGTTTTTAAGGAATTCAACTGCTATGTACCGGTAAGTTCCTGTTCCGTCTACACCTTACAAATCCAAGATCCATCCCTGTCCTAAAATGAGTGGCTTTATGGATCTTGTTTTTGTTTTTTGGGGTGGGCTGTGTGTGCTGTCAAAATCAGGTCAGTCAGCAACTCTAATCCTTGCATATCTGAAATGTGTATGAAAGTAACAAAGCTTTCCACCCCATTCCACCCCTTCCCTGTGGTCGTTCCTCTTCACCAAATGTGCCAAACAAAGGGCCAGCTGCATTATCTGACCACAGCTTGGTCACACATGCAAAGCTAGTGGTGGGGGAGGAAGAGCAGAGGATCATCTATTATTAAAACCTGAATGGTGGAGACTTTATGGCCCACTGAACTTGTATTGTATAATAAATAAGAACAGAAAGAGAGGGTCTCTGCTTACCAGGGATGGGGACTCGGACTCGAGGACTCGACTCGTGAGTCAGACTGAGTCCCCCCTCTGACTCGACTCGGACTCGAGTCCCAATATTTTTAATGGGACTCGAGACTTGACTCGGGACTCGAGACCAAGGACTCTTCAACATCCCTGGGCTGTGCCAGGAGTGGAGAGGAGCGTGATTGCCGGCGAAGAGCGCATGGAAGCGAGGTGTGCCGCTGCTCGGTCACTATGGATGGCTACCAGGAGTGCAGCCCCAACAGTGTGTCAAGATTTATTTTGATTGATGTGTTGCGTACTTGGGAGAGGCAGAAGAAGGACCTGAGATTACTCTGTGTGGCTGCTCTGAGTGTGCTTCTGGTTCCAGCAAGTTCATCACCAGTGGAGCGGGTGTTCAGTGAGGGTGGAATTGTGATGAGATCTCACCGTTCCAGAATGGGGGCCAAACATTTAGAAAAAATCATGTTCCTCAAATGCAACATGAATAAGTTTTAGGAAGCACAGCAAGTTTATTTTTTAAAATCATTTTTCTAAAATGCAACCTTTCAGACATTTTGGGTTTGGCTGCCTCTGCCTGCCTGTCTGGGGTTCCCAGCTTCCTCTGCCTACCTGGTCTCTTTTTGACCAGTTCCACAGTTGAACTGTCCAAGACAAAGGCCTCTGCCTGCCTGCTTTGGGGTTCCCTGCCTCCTCTGCCTGCCTGGTTATTTTGGGTTTTTCTGCCTGGTCTGTTCTTGCCAACATCAGTTGCAGAGTTTTGAAATAAAAAGGCATACTTGTGCCTAGAATTTATTTAAACCACACATCTGAAGTAGCCTTATTTTGTTGGGAAAACCCCCCATTGATTTTAATAGGGACTCGTGGAGTCAGCTTTGGGAGTCACCATTTTGGACCAAGGACTCGGACTCGGACTCAAGACTCGGGTCCAAAGACTCGTGACTCGAGACCAAGGACTCTTCAACATCCCTGCTGCTTACCTGGTGCCTTGTACTTATGAGGTTAGATCTGAGACATGACCAGGAAAAAGAATAGAGATAAATTGTGTAACTGCATTCATATTGGAAGTTCTGATTATCTGGAAGGACCTCATGTACTTCTATCTATCTAAGGAGCTGGGGATGAATGGAAGGCCTCTACCCACAGGAGACAGAACTGTTGCAGAGACTAGGCCAACACTATACTGCCCTGTCAGCCAAGGAAAATAAGAATAAACTTCACTCTCAGAAGGAAATGCAAAAGGGACATTTTTTTAACTCTACGAATCCATCTCAGTTGCCACAGCACTCTGACATGGAGGGCTGCTTCGGACATGTCAGTTCCTCCCTATTAGGGTGGCCATGAGTCTTCTTTTACAGGGGACAGTCTTTTATTTGAAGGGCTTCCAGAGGACCATTTCTATTTTGAAGGCATCCTCTATTTGAAAGATAGACCGTTTCTATTTGAAGGCCAAGGGCTTTGGCTGTCCTAGCTCAAATGTTACTCCTCATGTATGGACCATAAGTATGGCCAAGGGCTTTGGTTGCCATCAGAGGACAGGTGAATATGTGTGAATGGTTCCACAGCATATTTTACTTGCAGGTATATCACCTTGATCCAGCTAGGAACGCGAAACACATGGCAGCAGGCTTCAGTGCATGTATTCCAATGCATGTGTTCCTAGCTCTGGATGGGGAACTATTTTGCGCAGTTAGGTGCTTCATATGTGGTCCCCCTCTACGATCCATTAGACAGGATGGTGTGTATGGCGCCCTTTTGTGAAAACAAACATCACATCCATTGACCATTCAGGAAGGAGACCAGAGGGCTGGATTCACACACACACACACACACACACACACACACACACACAGCCCCCACCTATATTTCCTTACCAAAGAGCCAATGTGTGGATTATATGTTTAAAAAAAGGAATCAGCTCATGTAGGCACAGCTTCTCTGTGCACATTCCATTGGATCAGGTGTATGTGTGTGTGTGTGTGTGTTTAGGGTCAAAGTTCCAGTCTGCAGTTCTAAACTTATTTACTTACTTGGTAGTAGTTTACTTTAAAATGTCAGTAGCCTTGGAAGAGTACGCAAACACTTTTTGAAGGTATTTTGGGAAGATCTGCTTACAAAGGGCAGCAAGCCCAAATGACAGGCTTGTAAGGATCTTGAAGAGGCACTGCAGGTTGTCTGTAATTCAAAGAGCAACATATGAAAACGGATGGCTTTAGATTGGATGTTGTTGAGCATGTCAACAACACATGCTCTAGCCATTATGTAAAACATATGCTACTTATACAGCATTTGCATGTAAACTCATACATTTTTGTTACACATGGGTTATCTTGGAGCCCTTAAGGCCCCTACCCCATTTGCAAATATTTGATTTAGATGGAGACAGAGCTATCATGCAAACATAAACATATGCAGAATGGCCGAGGGTAGTCAAAAATACAAATTGGCTTTTCTGTTGTTCATTCACTTCCTGTTTCATGCACACATCTATCTGTCTGGATGACTGTCTGCTTATCTACCTATTTCTAAGTACCCACATTGCTGGATGTTGGTGATATTTGGATGCACTGCATTTGCTTTCTCTGTATCAGAGAAATCTTCCTGTGTCTGCAGGAAGATTGCATGGAACAGAGAATGAAGATTTCCCCCTCTCCTATTTGAATTGTAATGGCCATTAGCCTCTTACCTCTTATCAGATTATTTGTGTATTGCCCTGGTCAGAAATTCAGGATACCCAGGAAATTCCAGATGAAGAAAGTTAACAAAATAAGGACAAGGAGGCATTCACTGAAACTGACATGGCAACAGCTCTTCCTACCAAATGCCAACTGAATACCTTTTATAGGAATGATGATCTATTACTTTACACTGTTGATTATAAAATTCACTGAGCCCCTTTGCTTTTGATGTAACACAAGAGATGAGAATTCACAGCACAACTCTTCATCCTCAGGAACCAACCTTATGCAAGCGATTGGACATAATGTGCTGGCAGTTGCCGAATCTAGGCCCATGTCAGCCCCCCTTCACATGTAGCTACAGTAGCATGGGAGCTGCTTTCCCACATCTATACTCCATGTGGCTGCAAAGTGTGTGAGAATGAAGTAACCATGTGGGTGGGCCCAATCATGTGAGTTTTCCCCATGTGATCACCACCCTCTATCCCGACTTGTTGATTTGGTAGGAAACACCCATGCAGTTCTCCACCCACATGCTTGCATCATTCACACATGACTCATCACAGCCACATGGAACTACACGGCCAAGGAAGAAAGGGGCTCTGTGGTCTCTTTTTTTTTCAGTGCAACTACCGGTAATGCATACCTCCCGCCTCAAGACAGTGGGGATTAGGTCCATGTTTTGTGTCAGTCTGTGTCTGTACTATCCACACCATGCACTCTAAATGGATGACTGAGTCAGTCATATGAATGAAAAGGGAAAAAATATAAAGTATCATAGATTTCATAGATCATAGAGTTGGAAGGAGCCTACAAGGCTACCGAGTCCAACCCCCTGCTCAATGCAGGAAACTAGAGGAGGGGTCTCCCATCCAAGTAACAACCAGGCTTGACCCTGCTTAGCTTTCCACATTCAGACATAGGAATATTATGGTGCACCACACCATGATATACTTGTGACAGGAATAACTAAGAGTTATTTTGCACAACCAATTCATGCTTTCACAGCTATAGTTTTTAGTCAGCTTGTGCTGATTAGTAACCACAAATGTCACAGGGTGAGGTGGGTAAACGGCTGTCGCTGTCTCTGTCTCTCTCTATATATACTGTATAAAGAGTGGGAGAGAGAGAAATTTATACAGTTCATGTTTACTTATATAACCACTCTATGAATTTTACAAACTGTGTGACCATCAGAGAGACCTCTAGTACCTGGTGTCTGCTAGTGGGATATTTGTTGTGTTATGTATGTATAGGACAGGATGACAAGAGTACCCCCCTCCCAGCCTTCAGTGTTAAAACCTACTTGAGTATTACTAAAGAACTGTAGCTTTAATGATGCTGTCCCCCTACCTTCCTTTCTCTTTCCAGATGTGTTTCCTTTTATTTCTCTTTCCTTTTATTTTCATGCAGGGATTGCCACTGTTTCCATAACACAGTAAATCAGAGTATTCTTTTGATTTCTTCTACAAGTGGGGCTGGACCTCTGAATCCTGTAGTGGCAAGCAAGCAAGAAATCCACTGGAGTCCTCTACATATATTTACTTAGTTTCAATGTAAAAACATTTTTTAAGCAGGCAGACATCCGCCAGTGTGGATATTCTTTTCATTGATTGCCGCTACAGGAGCCCTGGAGACAGCCGAAATGATCACGTTGAACCAAAGTTTCCATAAATCTGCCAGGTCCAAATCCTCCAGTGGCATCTCATCCGGCTGCTTAGACCTTGTTTCCTTGCTTTTGATCCACGTTGGTGCCAAATTCAAATAAATAAGTCTACCAGTTAGCCATATTTTTGAAATTAACACCCTGGCCCTAAACACTGGAAATCCCTCCCTTCTGTTGAGTAACCCCTTCCATACTTAAATGGAACACCGCAATTAATTGTTGGGTTTAGGGCTCAAGATGCCTGGATAGTCGGGCATGGCCCTCCCTGCTTTTAGTCCTGTACAAGGGATTGGCAGTGTCCCTTGTGTGACCTGGAGAGTTCACACATATGATGTTCAAAATCTGCATTAGAAGCAATTTAGTAGAGCTGGAAGCTCCATCTAATAAGATCTGTTTCATATGCTTCTGTTTCCTGCACAGGGCTTAATCCCTTTTGAGGGTGAGAAGAGGTGCACATGTTTAATGTATGCAAGACCAGAGAAGCATTGGTTTCCCCCATGAGTACACAGACTGGGAAACCACCACGAGCATTTCTGAATGGCCTAGGATCCAGTAAATAGATTAACAGTGAAAAGTGGTTACTAGTTCCCTGTGTCTGGATCCCATCATTATTGTTTGATAGGTGAATCATATAGGATAGGTGGACCATATGGGAAGTTCCTGGTCAGGCATCAGTGGTCAGCATCATTGGGCACCTGCTGAGGCTCACATCCTAGCAGGGATCCTAGTGTCATCCAACCCTTGGAGACTACCTAGTCCTGCTGCTGCACCTCTTTGCTGTTGCTGCCGGGTTTTTCTTTTCTTTAATGACCTTTATTATCGGTTTTAGTGAAAATATAGCAATTAAAATTGCTATGTGAGCCAGTGTGGCGTAGTGGTGAGAGTGCTGGACTGGGACTCGGGAGATTCGGGTTCTAGTCCCTGCTCAGCCATGAAACTCACTGGGTGACTTTGGGCCAGTCACTGACTCTCAGCCTAACCTACCTCACAGGGTTGTTGTGAGGATAAAATGGAGAGGAGGAGGAGAATTATGTAAGCCGCCTTGGGTTCCTTGCAGGAAAAAAGGCGGGGTATAAATGTAATAAATAAATAAATGAATGAATAATATAAAATGAAGAGGAGCAATAAAAAACAAATACAAATAAAAATCCATGCTTTGCAGTCATGTCCCCTCTGTGAACATTAGCAGTGATGTAAGCAAAGAGAAAGAGCAGCAGCCTCTGCTCACCGCACCCTCTTCTTCTGGGTGACTGTGCAGATTGGGCCCACTGCAGTGGGAACAGCTGTGAGGAACATGTGGGCTCACTGAAGACAACATGCCCAAGGGCTCTCTAAAACCTGGAGCTGGCACTAGGACTAGAAGCACTTGGGGGAATCTTATTTATGGGGATCTTCGCTCATCTAAAGCCAGCCCCTTTGCAGAGAGTGATGGTTGGTCTGTCCAATAACACAATAACCTCCATTTCAGTGGTCTAGCCAGCAAATCAGAAAATTACCTAGTGGCTGGACCCACCTTCTTCACAACAGTAACTTCCAACTCAAAAGCCCAAGTTGGAACCAGTCAGCCTATTCAAGAAAAGGGATTAAGGTTTTGTTCACATTTTGGAGGACAAAGAAGTGAGATACAGGCTAGATAAAACTATTCAGGTGGCTCAACAGGATGCCAACTGACCAGATGCTCTAGGGGGCACTGTGGATTTATATTATAGGTAGAGGTTTGTCACAGACCGGCAGAGAGCCAGTGAGCAAGTAGGCAGTGGTATCTACTGCTCCTCCTCACTGCCACCATTGTCTGGGCCAGGGTGAGAGGCCAGTGAATAGGCATGTTGCAATGGTAAAAAGAAACAGCAACTCCAGGGGGCTCTTGTCACCAGGCCCCTGCTGGTGTGTGAGCTCTCAGTGGTGCCCAACCATGCTTACCCTTGACGCTGGCCCTGGGAAACACCTACATACACATACCATTTCTTTACGAAGATTTATTAATACTCAGATCTGAGGGTAGTGTTCACACATCACATGTGTTTTTAGCACAACTGTGGAGAAAGCCTGAGCACACATGGTTGAACCCTGACATAGTTTTCCCCCTTTCGCTGACACCCCTCTTCCCCCCACCTTTCTGCATAATCCCCACCCAGGGGACAGGAGACACAGTTCTGGGCAGACCGGTTGTATGTGGTCACATTTGCATAGCTACATCTGCATACCTTCAATAGGGCGCATTTACATCTACCCTCCAGGAAATGCATAAACATTCCAAGGGTGGGGAGTCTCAAAGAGCTGCAAAGTGCCCCAAAGTATCCAGGAGATGCCAGCATCCAAGAGGCGCCGCCACCCTGGAGGGCGGATCCAGCCCACCTAGTCATCAAGGGCGGAGAGGGGGGTGAGGGAGGGTAGAAAATGACCAGTCCTCGAGAACAAAGGTTGTTGGACACAGGGTGCAGGCCTGCACAGACCAGGTCTCTGACTCCAGTCAGAACCACACAACTTCCAACCCCGGGCAGGGCTCCCGGAGACCAGCTACATAGACCGCTACGCTAACTCCGTAAGTTCGATTCTCTGATGCATAGTTATTCCTGTATTACGCTAAGCCATTCCTCCGATGTGTATTGAAGCTTTCCGCTTTGCTGATTTTTATGAACTCTGTATGTTTACTGTGAAATTCCTGGTAGTCTATTAGTTCCACTCCATTAAAGGTGCTATAAACATAGTATTTCTGACTCAGTACGATTCCTTGTCAATGGGAGGTTGCGGCTGGAATTAAACTGCCTAAGAGGGCAAAATTTCGGTGCTGGTTAACCCGTCAGGTGCCGAACTCACGCAACCGACCGGCTTTGGGTCCGCCACAACAACAGCTATGGATTTAAATATTCCTAGATTTCAGCTTGAAAGTTTTGAATCCAGCAGTGGTTGATGAGGTGGTTCTCTGCCAGGAATTCCAAACTACCACCACTGTGGAGTGATTGAAGGAGGAGGGGAAGACCTATTCTTCTTACTGAAAGAAGCAGCAGTGGAGGCAGCAATGTCTCAGTCGGGATTGTGCAAGCATGTGGTTGCTGACTGTACAGTGGCTTCTGCTGATGCCCATTGTCCACATCAGGAGCTGCTAGCCAGCCAGGAACCACACACATACATAGTGCTGAGTAAGACACCCCTTTCCCCCTGGCTGGTTCTGGTAAAAGGACGGCTTCCCGCACTCCCCTTAATTGCACAACAATGGCCAGCCAGCAGATCCCACCAATGAATCTCCTTGCTGGACACAACTTGGAATCAAGAAGCGGTACACAAGTGATGTGATGAAAGATACTGGCTAATGCCCAGCATAGAAACCATTTTTTGTCCAGGCCCCCAAGGTTTTGTCCCCAGCTTTAAAATTGGTGAGATTTGAAGAATGGTAAATGTTGGATCATATTTCATTTGCTTTTGCGGGGTGTGTGTGTGTCTTTTCAGGGTTACATTTCCAATGTTAACAATCAAAAAGGAAATAAATAAATAAATCTAAAAACAAAACATTCCACCTGTCTAAAAGCAGCTTAGCTGAAGTTCTCATGTAGTTACAGTGCTCTAGTAAAAACATCATGAGATCTGCCATTAGAAGGCCCTGGGGTCATTAATACTGGGCCCATTAGTTTGCAGTTAATAAAACAGCTGTACGTAGCGTGACCTTTGGTTGACCTTGACACATTTTCTTCACAGAGGCACTGAGCTTCAGAACAACTTTGTTCTGTCCTTGAAGAGAAAGAAAAAGGAGCACTGAAAGTCTTGTTTAACAGAAGAGTTAGAGGAACTTGCCATGTGGGGTCATACAGGGCACTTCCTACATATATATCAGAACATATTTATAAGAACCTGGCTCCTGCAATGTTCTGCAATGTTCTGGACACTAGACAGCACAAGCAATGAAGACAGAAGACAGCACAAGCAATGAAGAGCCATCTCTTGGTTCACAGCTATCCCATCTGTCATGCTCTCCTGTGCCACCAGTTATGAACAGTGTCCAGTTATCCAGAATGGAGCAGATTGTTCTGCTTACTCGATAGTCGATATGGATTTGTGGTCACGAAGCTAGCCGGACCAGAAATAAATAAATTATGACATGTACCATCATTTACTGCTGTTTTGTTTCTATCTCCCTTCAGGAAGGGAAAACTGAACTGGCTGCAAAAATGTAGAAATACTAGCCCCAAATACTAGCTCATGTTAAAAAGAGGGAAAGGAGGTGAAATTGAGCCATATTTGGCAAGGAAAGATAGAGCTCAACAACAGAGCACACCCAGGTGGTAACTTTGAAAAGGAATAGATGCGCATCTTCACGGCAGTCTGCATATGCCACAGACTCCCATCTTGCACTGGTTCCCAGCCGGCCCCAGCCGCACTAGAGGATGAAGTAACTGCACTGCCTAATGTAGAAGTAAAATTTGTCCAGACTTCTGTTTAAACAGAAAAGTCAGACCATTCCTCTTGTTCCTTCCAGGAACATGTCCTGACAAGTCAGACCCTTTCCTTGACCTTTCACAGAACAACCCTGAGGGCAAATCACCCATCTGTTGATTTGCCTAAGCCTCCTTCCTGCTTATGCTAAAAGTACAGTGAGCCAGTATCACCTTGGGATTATCACTTTGGGATTATCACCTTGGGAAAGACCACTGATTAGCATGATGGCTGGAAGATGGGCAATACCTGATCTTTTGTTTTTTGTTTAAATGTCTCCTTTTGAATTGTCTCTCTGTTTCCTGTACTGACTCAATTGTCACCTGACCTCTACATGATGCTATTTAGTATAAATGGAAGTGTCTCCCTTGCATTTTTGTTGGCATTCCTGACTGTGCTCAGATGCCATCCGTGAATTCACTAATAAACTTTCCTCTCTAAGAACCTCTTAAAAACACAACGCAGTAGATCAATTTTTCCACAACAATCTTGGTGCCGTGACTCGGATCGCTTCAAGGGACTGGACCTGCCTGAAACGGGGAAACACCACTGAACTCCCAGGCGCCAAACCCAGGTAAGAGACCTTTTGAAATCTCTATTGGGTTTTTGGTGTGTGTCCTTCTGTTTCTAGCAGACCATCCTTTCCCTCCAACGCGATCTGAACTTTGAGTCCATGAGGTTTTAGAGACGAAAGAAATTTCCTATAGGATTGTATGCATGTCTGTGAAAGTATGATTGCTAGATTTATGAGCTGTTGACCAGGGCTGGGACTAGGCGAAAGCTGAACCTCGTGCCCCAACAGACAGACCCTTTTCCCTTTTCCCAATTTGCCCGGTACCCATGGTTTTACTGTGTGGAAAAGGCACATCTTCCTAAAATTCTCACGGATGAGTGTGTATAAGTTGCTGACCAGGTCTGGGACTTAAACTGAGTCAAGACGCCCTGAACCTGTTCGTGAGGGGAAAGCCAATGATCGGCAGTGTTTCAAAAGCAAGTGGGCTCAGTGGAACCTCGTGACCCAGTGACGTGTGACTGTTCATGAATCTGCTGATCAGGACCAGGACTTAAACCATATACTAAACCAGTGTGTGGTGGAACCCTGTGTCCCAGTGGAGCAACTACATCCCTTTCCCGTTTCCAAGACTCATGAGTCCCATTTGAAGTCATAAGACTGACTGAGCCGACAAAAAGGGATTGTGCCGCAGTTGAAAGACTGAGTGAGCCGATCAAGGTGTTGAGCCGCTGTCTGAGACTCAAATGAGGAACATCCCTCAATAAGTTTGCCCTGGATGAGTGTCCTGTATGAGTGTGAGGAATAGGGGGTGCAAGATCAAAGGAGATCCCCCCCAAGGGAATGCTAGCATGTTGTAGGTACACACCTTATGGCCATAGGTAGGTGTGTAAATTTCTCGAGAAATGGAATGTCATGACAAAGGATGATCCTAGTAAACAGTTCCCACTGGGAGGAAAGTTTGACTTGGACAGGATAGTGCACTTAAGGGGAGCGCTCGAGTCATGAGGAAGTAAGGTACCTCAGACTCAATGGGAAGTGTATTTTAATTGGTATGAAGAAGCTTCAAAACGCATGCATGAATCCAAGCTTAAAAGCTTGAAAGATTCAAATATATATATTAAAAGATCAACTAAAAATTTAAGCAGGCCTGCAGCCAACCACCACCATTGGCTCCTATATCCATTGCTAGCGAAGAAAAGATTTTTTTTTGAAGAAAAAGCAAGATCCTGTAGATGATTATCCTTACCTACATGAGAAGACCCCAAAATGAAGATGAAAGTAGAAGGTTTTCGCATGATGATGCTGAAACTACCCCAGTGGCCACTCCTTCACCCTAACCCACCTCTGCCTAGCCAGAAAGAGCAGTTAACAGAAGGAACTAGATGCCCAGAAAAATTAACCCAGAAGCAACCACCTTGCCTGGCTCTGTTCCTTCTCAAAGACTGTTAGTCACCCCAAATTATGGGTCAGTCACCCTGGCTCCACTAAGTAAGAGGTACCTGCAAGAGATAAGACTCTAGTGGCTGTCCATGACCCATAGACACCAAGAGATTTAAGGAATATAGTAAAATAATTTCCTAACTTGTGAGAAGAACCAGTCAAATTCAAGGAAGAATTTGAGACTGTTAAGACTTGTTCTGCCAACAGTAGTCTTAAGAAAGAAAGAAAGAAAGAAAAAAAAAAGAAATGGCCAGTAACTGATCCAAAGTGTAATGATCCTGTTAAATTGATAGAGATGCAAATGAAATTACTTGATGCACTTCTATGAGAAATCATAGTCAAAGCAAAGAAGTTAAATGTTCTACAAATTGAAGGCTTCAGCAATGAAATATTCTAGAGATGCCCTTACTACAGTAGTGAAACCTAAAACTGACTAGATCAAGATTAATACCTGTAAATAAAAGAAGTATTTTTGAGATTTTTGAAAATAATAAGAGATGCCAAGAAAGAATGCCCCTCATACTATCAAGAAAGCATTTGTTGCAGGACTGTTACCTAAAGTAGGAGAGCAGCTGAAGACAGTATGTGTAGGATGGCAAACTGCAAACCTGGCAGATTTAACCAATTATGCCAACCACTGCATGGACATCCTAAATAAGAGGGGGGAAAAAAAAAAGAATGTATAAGTTGATTAGCTTGCAAATCCAACAACTAGATCTAAAGAGAGGCAAAAGAAGAAGAAAAAAGTCAGTGAGTGCATCTGTCCCTTTAAAGTAAAACCCCTGCCTGCTTGCCCAGTTGCCACATTCCTAATAGATTAGAAGCCAAACACAAGATCTAAGAATGCCAAGAAGTACTCAAAGAACCCTGTGTTGTGTTAAAGAAAAACAACAACAATAACAAACGTTTGTGAGCTTTTTTGTGCAAAGAGTTCCTGAGCGTAAGCAAAGTTTTGGTGCCTTTTGGGAGTCTCCACCAGTCCTGTGTTTAGTGAAGAGAGAGTGTGTGCTCGCTCCTAACCAAAGCACACACTTCCTCAGATCTGAACTAGAGGCGAGAAGTCCCAAAATGAGAAGAAAAAAATATTTGTTATAGCTGCTAGAAAAAAATCAAAACAAAATATTTTTTAAAATGGCAGCAACACTCATGAGTGTTTGTGGCTGCATTCAAGTTTTGCCTTTAAGTTTTAGTGCCCAGTTTTGTTAGAGTGGGTTTTCCTGAATTTCACCCCTCCCCTCTTTAACATAATCCATGCTTAGTTGGGTTTTTGCCAAAGGCAAACCAACAAGGCATGTTGGTTAATTTGGGCAGTTTAATTTCAGAATTTATGCTTGGCTAGTAGCTTTATGGCAAGCTAGCAGAAAACTTTTGTTAAATAGTATCTGGGTGCAACATAGCACAGTAGCACCAAGATACTAAAATAATTGCAATTCCTGTTTCACTTTATTGTTATTAGGCTGGTTTTCAAGAAAAGTGTTCTAGTTTAAATTACACAAGTGCTCCCTTTGTGGCTCATGCTGGCTCAGCTTGTCTGAGCGTGGGGGGGTTGGACTCGATGGCCTTGTAGGCCCCTTCCAACTCTATTATGAATCCCATCACAGTTGCCACTGCATTTTAAAATTGCAGCTTCTAATTGCTAATAGTTTTGGCATCCCAGTATTTTTAAACCTTTGGTTGCATAAGTGCCTTATTTTTTGGCTTTGTTGTGTTTTAAAAGGTAGCATTTGGTTAGTTTTCTAAAGCTTGGTTTGCCTTGCTAAAGATTTTTATTGTTAACCCCTCCCGACTTCTTGGCAAAAGACAGGCAAGCCTAAGTTCAAAAGGTAAATTTTTCCTGCATTTATTTATAGCAATGTCACACCTGAATTGCAAAATCTTGCTGCTATCCAGAATTTGACCCCAGAAAATGGGGGGGGGGGGAGAGGGACATGGAAATTTGGCAAATTGCTTTCTCTCTAAAGACTCTATGGCATCATTCAGACGGCCGCCTAGTGATGCCCAGAGTTCTTTTCCCTAAATTACTCACATGCTCCATAGACTTGTCGCATGTGAGCAAAGGGGGGATCATTGAATTGTTTAACAAAGATTGGTTTGGATTAAATTTTACATCTGCAGCAACTCAGTCCTGTGCCCAATGTGTGGTATGCCACCAGGCTCATAACAGTGGTAAGCCTGTAAAAAAAATAAAAATAAAATGAGCATGCACCCCACACCCTGGGGACCTTTTGTAAATGTACAAATTGATTTTATTGAAATGCCCAAGTGTTGTTCCTATCAATATGTTCTTGTAGTTATTTGTATGTATTCTAAATGGGTTGACGCATACCCTTGCGTGAAGGCTGACACCACAACAGTAAGCAAAAAAAAATGCTAAAATAATTGATCCCCAGATTCAGAATACCTTGCTCCATAAACAGTGACAGGAGATCACATTTTACTGGACAGGTGGTAAGAGAAGTGTGCAGGACATTACAAGTCCAGCAACATTTCCATTGCCTGTATCATCCACAATCTGCGGGAGCTATAGAAAGACATAATAGAATACTGAAAAGCAAACTGGCTAGAATATGTGCAGAGACAAGACTAAAATGGCTAGATGCACTGCCCATAGTCCTCATGAGTATGAGATCCACAGCAAATCAAGTAACTGGACTTGACCCCTCATGGGATATTAATGAGACACCAATCTAGACCTAGCCAGACATATACACCTGCTTGATGATACAATTCAAAATTACTGCAAGGCCCTAATGAGATGTGTGAAGACTTTTCATTCACAGATAGAGCTCAGCACCAGCCCAGCACTGAAGGACACTATTAAACCAAGTGACTGGATTCGTATTAAGATACATCAAAGAAGATAATCTGCTGGATCCAAAGTGGAAAAGCACCATACCAGGTACATTAAAGTTGTGAAGTGCCAAGGACTCCAGACGTGGATCCAAGCCTCCCAACATCTTTACCCGCGATGAAAATGAGGACACAATAACGCCTCCACCAATTCAGGGTGAAATGTGCTAGTAACCTCTTCACCTGAAACAAAAGAATTTGTGCCAGGACATCAATATTATCTCAGACCTCGGACGGGACGACCATCAAAGACAACACCCAGAGGATCGGACGAGAACTGATGTCATCATTTTAGAAGAACACCACCTCAGCCTGAGCCAGGAGCCTTACTTATCAGCCCTTTAGTACATCAAAGTCAGAACAAGAAGAAACACCTGTAGTTGTGCTCTTGTTAGTGACTGGTGGTTCTTTTGCCTTAATTGATATATATATTAATATTTGAAACAATATGGCCAAATGGAGTATGGTTATATTCTTAGAGCTCATAGTCCTCATCCAATCTGCCTTCCAGGAAAATACTTACATTCAGCTTTCTTTAAAGTTTGCACAAAGATTTAATGCTACCAACTGCTAGGGATATGTAGCCACATGCCAGTACATTCCCAGGGAGTAGTTCCCATGTGGCCAGTGCCCATTACACTAGTAAACTTGACCTTCACCAACAGACCCTTGTACTCTAAAGGGTCCAGTTGTTGCAAGTTGTTCCTACATTGGGGGAATGGTGTTTTACATGCAACAAAACACAAAATCAGCCCTCCACATTTGTAGGACAAAGTCAATGTAAGCATTATTTTACCCCTCACGGAGATTGGAGAAATAACCATACTGCCAAACCCATATTCTGCACCAATTATGGAAATTAGTTCTCCCAAAGTAATCAAACTATGGGCCATTCTCTTAAATGTAGTACCTGGAAGAGATAAACTGTGGGACTGTACCCTTACAGGGAAAGGGCAGTGTTTTCGCAATGCCACAATGCAAAATAGTACTGCCAAAGATGACATTAGACATGGTGTTTGCCTCAAAAGTGATTGGTCAAGAGTGTTGTGTGTTTATTCCTGATAATTACAATCAGAAAAGATACTTAAATTGCTTTTGTTGCCCCTGACAAAAGCCTGGAAATATGGTCTTGGCTAACAAGCTGGATACCAAACCTAGGAAGCTGGAGTAGAGCAATTGTTCATGGATTAATAACCCTATTGCTTGAATTTGTTGGGTTTTATATATTATTGTTGTTAAGCAAGTGTTGTTTTACTACATGCAGCAAAAGGAAAAGCTCTGTATTGACTCAAAAAGAAAAAATAATGATGCTTGAAAGGATTGATCAAGGGAGAGAAAAGGAAAAGGAAGCATTAGATGCTGAATGGAACCGCTTACAGAATATTTGCATAGAATAAGTTACAAATGTTAGTTGTGCTATAAAAGCACAAAACAGGGGAATGTAGAAGTAAAATTTGTCCAGACTTCTGTTTAAACAGAAAAGTCAGACCATTCCTCTTGTTCCTTCCAGGAACATGTCCTGACAAGTCAGACCCTTTCCTTGACCTTTCACAGAACAACCCTGAGGGCAAATCACCCATCTGTTGATTTGCCTAAGCCTCCTTCCTGCTTATGCTAAAAGTACAGTGAGCCAGTATCACCTTGGGATTATCACTTTGGGATTATCACCTTGGGAAAGACCACTGATTAGCATGATGGCTGGAAGATGGGCAATACCTGATCTTTTGTTTTTTGTTTAAATGTCTCCTTTTGAATTGTCTCTCTGTTTCCTGTACTGACTCAATTGTCACCTGACCTCTACATGATGCTATTTAGTATAAATGGAAGTGTCTCCCTTGCATTTTTGTTGGCATTCCTGACTGTGCTCAGATGCCATCCGTGAATTCACTAATAAACTTTCCTCTCTAAGAACCTCTTAAAAACACAACGCAGTAGATCAATTTTTCCACAACACTGCGCAGTCTGTTCAGCCGACGCAATACAAGTCCCAAAAATAAAGCCCCAGAACATGAATTTTGAAGGCACCATCTCCGGTGGCTTCCTGCTGGACCTCTGTCTACGTTAAGCCAGGGCTACAAAACCTCGTTCAGCCTGAGAGCGGAACTCCATTCCTGGGCAGCTCTCAGTGGGGAAGCACTGCAGGGGTGGATGGAGCCAAAGGCAAAAAGGGACAGGGACAAAAGTGCCAGCATAGTTTAGCGCAGTGTTCTCCAACCTTGGGTCCCCAGATGTCTTTGGCCTGCAACTCCCAGCATGCCCCAGACAGTCAATATGGATTTGTGGTCACGAAGCTATCTGTACCAGAAAGAAAGAAAGAAAGAAAGAAAGCTACGCTGGCTGGGGCATGCTGGGAGTTGTAGGCCAAAAACATCTGGGGACCCAAGGTTGGAGAACACTGGTTTAGCGTAAAGCTCTCACTGCCAGCAACTACGCCTTAAGAGAGGCATTTCAACCTTTTAGAATGGGGGGCGGGGGGAAATCGCGGGAAACCATCAAATGATAGTTGGTCAGGAAAAAAAAGAGTGGGGATAGAGGAAGGGGGTGAGGACATCTGGGGAACCCCAGGGGGCCAGACTGGGACCCCAGGCAGGCCAGATTTGGTCCCCAGGCCCAAGGTTCTGCACCCCCGTGTACTTAGCGCCCCCCCGCCCCCCCCGTGCTTATATGCCATGTAGATATAGTTATTTCTCTCTGAATCTCAACCATTTTGAATGCCTCCGGATGGAGGGCTCGCAGCAGTACTAATCAGCGTCCATTGTGTAGCAATTCCATCTTTGTTTCTTAACAGATTTTCTGCAACAAGAAAAAGACGGAGGAACCAGTGAGAAAACGTGGAATTGGGAGGGTTACAAATGGAAGTCGGTCATCCAGGGCCAGCATCAACGCTAGTCATGGTCAGGCACCTGCTAAGGGCCCACACACCAGCAGGGGACCTAATGACAAGAGTTTCCTGGAGTTGCTGCTCCTCTTCACCTTTACAGCCTGCTTGTTCACCTGCATCTTGCTCTGGCTCAGGCAACAGTGGTGGTGAGAAGGAGGAGCAGCAGATGCCTCAGCCAACTTGCTCGCTGGCTCTCTGCCTGTCAAGCAAGCAAATGGTAGCAATGATGAGAGAGAGGAGGAGAAGCAATAGTAGCTGGTAACAATGGCGGCAAGAAGGTAGACTCACCGAAGGAGAGGGCCCATTGAGGATGCCTTGCTCAAGGGCCCTCAAAAGCCTGGAGCTGGTGCTGTTGTCTGGACTCCTTGTAAAATTCTGTGAATGAGGCAGGACGATGGTAGTATAAAAGCTTCGTCTGGAAACACCCCTTGTGGCTATCATGGTGTAATTTTCAGCCCTATCTATCCCCTGAAAAATCAGAATTCTAGTTCACTTAGGCCAGTAGAATCCTTCAGCATAGGATTTCTCTTTCAGGGGCAGTAAAGCGATTTCTCCATCTAAGGGCTAATTTATATAATTATATAAGATACACACCTGTATGCTGGCAGCCTGGGTAGGCAGTCACATTCTCGAGATAATTTAGTGCAGATTACATACTCTGTAATTTTCTTGTAAGGGTGGTTCCCTTGACCTTTTAGTGCATATTTATGGATAGAATGGTGATTCTAATCCAAGTTACTGTCTCCCAGAATGAATTCTGTATTAATTATGGGTAAAATCCAGCTGGTGCCTCCTGCTAATGGAACAGCTTCTATCAGTGGAAAGGGGAGGGGGTGATTCCCCCTCCTCCCTTCAGCTCCCCTGTGCACCCCTAAAATCTGTTCTGGAGGGTTGGTGCACCCTATGGAGAAGATTTTGGGGGGTCTGCAGGGGGTGGTGGAGAAAGGAAAGTTCTGTTGTGTGAGTGGAAGCCCACTCATACAATGTTGGATTTTGCCTAATGACCAAAAAAAAAATAAAAATTCTTCCCCTCCCCAGCTCCACCCCTGCCTAGTCCTAAAATGCTGATATATTGCAAAATCAGATGGAATGGAACAGAGGAACAGTTCACAGGGGTTTCAGTTCATTGGCTAGAACGTGTGTGTGTGTGTGTGTGTGTGTGAGGGAGAGGGAGAGGGAGAGAGCTTGTTTGCACATACCTGTAGTGCTAAACTATAGTTTAGTATTACGAGAACAAGTGGCAGTGAGCCTGAGACTTATGCAGTCCTCTTCTATCAGCACAACTGCAAGGAATCCAGAAGCGTTTACTTTCTTTTTTGATTAACCATTGCTTGTGTCATTTGAACACAAATGATGGCAATCTGTGGTCAATCTTAACTATGGTTTGTTGAGACAAGCCAGCTTCAATCCATGAGTTATGAAGTTGGCTTGTACGAACAAACTATAGTTAAAATGAACCACAGTTTAGGGTTTGGATGACACATTAAACTGTGGTTAATCTAAAATTGAAGCAGAAGCTTCTGATCTTCTCACAGCCGCACCAGAGGAGGAAAGGGGAAGGGAAACCCATGAGCCTGAGGCTCATTGCAGCCTATCCTCATAATGATAAACCATAGTCTAGCATTAGCATGGTTTAGCATTATGTGTGGACACTCCCAGAAAGAAAGAGAGAGGGAACAAGAGCAAAATATGACTTCTTCTTATGACAGAAAATGGGGATTGATAAATGAGGATATTCTTTGCATCTCTGCGGATGTGGGTTGTCAACACCTGGGAACCCAAGAGGGGTTTCAGTTCTTTTAAAGGACTCTGTCTAATATAATATTTGGAGATCATGGCTAGACTTTTAAAAGCAAGCATGTGAGCAATGTGGAATGAACAATATTTCCAGGTGGAAACATGTTTGGATTTTTGTCATTTTTGCAACGTTTCTGGAACTTTTTCATTAAACAGGTCTTGACAAAAATCTAGAATCCAGTTCATAGATATACACGGGTAATGTTCCTACCCTGTGCAAGGTTTCCAAATGGAAGTGCTTACATGCTCACTTTTGAATGTCTGTGAGTGCCAAACCTTATGTCAGAAATGACCCCAAATCTCTGCATTCCTGAAGATAAATAATGAAGAAAAATCCTGTTAAATCACATACTGGAAAGTGATGAGTATCACACATAATAGCTTGTTTATGTGAGATATGGAGTTAGTGTATACATCAATACCTCTGTATGGCATGACAAAAGCGATCTCTGTAACACATGTTATGAAATCTGATGTTCATGATATGGAAATTTTTTGCTTCTTACAGGTCTTCTGGACATGATAAATCCTGGGTGTTTTGAAAGGGAAGTATAACCAGAAGAAATGTTCTCATATCTGTGATGGAGCATTCATACATGGAAGTCATCGTGATGTTGCAATCACCAGGTGATGAATATGCATATGTGAGTCAGCTGATATTGATAATGACAAAGAAATCCACTTCATAGTGGCATGCTGCCGCACAACATCAAAAATGAATTTGAGAATTAGGCAAAATTATACAGCCCAAATACAGTAAACAGGTCACTTATAGAATTGATAGCCTGTCCTACAGCGACTGCTGGCAGTGCTGTTTTACAGCGTTTTCAAGTCATAACTGACTGTCACTTTAACATTGAATGAGTCTCAATTACTGCACAAAGATTACGGCTCTTACCCAAGAATTCAATACCGCCTTTGCTTGAAGGGGTTATTTTAAACTCTCCATTACAGGAGAACAGCCTGCACAACTGCACTGTAGAAGAATAAAACGAAAGGAACAACAAGTCAGTCTTCACTCAGCTAGCTTTGGAGAGGAAGACAACCCAAACAAGTAAATCAATGATTGAATGAAGAAGGAAAGACCGGTAAGTACTGTTCTTCTGAAAAGTTGTTAAGGGTCAAAACAGACATCAGACTTTAAAACTGTATCTAGGATCTATGTCTTTTTCTTCTCATTTCATTTTTACAAGGGGTAGGTACGTGCAGGGCCCCCCCCCCCGATCTGGATTGGGACCTTAGCATGGGCTTTAAAGATCTAGATCAGGCCCCCTGCGCTTACTCTAGAGTAAAAACAAAAAGGCATAGCTACTAGATAATGATGTAAAGTAATATCTGTTTTGGCCTTTAGACATTGATTCTGAGAGCTTTTCTACCTGAAGCATTTATTGTGTGCTTGTCATTCCCTACAGCTGTATACAGTTTCTTTAGATGATGTCATGACCCAGCAGTTTCGCTTCTGTGCCTAACCAGCACTTTCAGCGATGTTTTTTAGAGCAAGGAAAATGTGGCATTTAATTGTGAAAGCAAAAGAAAGCGCAATTTCCTCTTTTGCATTTGTGCTTTTCTGCTATACCACAGTGCTACCTAGAAGTTATGTAATGGAAAAGCAGGAAAGGAAATGCTCCTTGTTTAGTGCTCGGACCTCAATTCTGCAACGAAACCAAAGTAGATACAGCGGATTCAGCTGATTAAAAGCCAGGGATGGGGACTCGGACTCGAGGACTCGACTCGTGAGTCGGACTGAGTCCCCCCTCTGACTCGACTCGGACTCGAGTCTCAATATTTTTAATGGGACTCGAGACTCGACTTGGGACTCGAGACCAAGGACTCTTCAACATCCCTGGGCTGTGCCAGAAGGAGTGGAGAGGAGCGTGATCGCCGGCAAAGAGCGCATGGAAGCGAGGTGTGCCGCTGCTTGGCCACTATGGACGGCTACCAGGAGTGCAGCCCCAACAGTGTGTCAAGATTTATTTTGATTGATGTGTTGCGTACTTGGGAGAGGCAGAAGAAGGACCTGAGATTACTCTGTGTGGCTGCTCTGAGTGTGTTTCTGGTTCCAGCAAGTTCATCACCAGTGGAGCGGGTGTTCAGTGAGGGTGGAATTGTGATGAGATCTCACCGTTCCAGAATGGGGGCCAAACATTTAGAAAAAATCATGTTCCTCAAATGCAACATGGATAAGTTTTAGGAAGCACAGCAAGTTTATTTTTTAAAATCATTTTTCTAAAATGCAACCTTTCAGACATTTTGGGTTTGGCTGCCTCTGCCTGCCTCTCTGGGGTTCCCAGCCTCCTCTGCCTGCCTGGTCTCTTCTTGACCAGTTCAACAGTTGAATTGTCCAAGACAAAGGCCTCTGCCTGCCTGCTTTGGGGTTCCCTGCCTCCTCTGCCTGCCTGGTTATTTTGGGTTTTTCTGCCTGGTCTGTTCTTGCCAACATCAGTTGCAGAGTTTTGAAATAAAAAGGCACACTTGTGCCTAGAATTTATTTAAGCCACACATCTGAAGTAGCCTTATTTTGTTGGGGAAAAAAACCCATTGATTTTAATAGGGACTCGTGGAGTCAGCTTTGGGAGTGACTCATGACTCGTGAGTCACCATTTTGGACCAAGGACTCGGACTCGGACTTGAGACTCGGGTCCAAAGACTCGTGACTCGACTCGTGACTCGAGACCAAGGACTCTTCAACATCCCTGTTAAAAGCCTCATGTAGAAAAGCTCTGAGACATATATTTAGGGACAAAATGACTCTGGTGATTCACTCCTTTTGTGAATTCATTAAATTGTGCATATAAACTGTGCTATTCAATAGCTGCCTGGCAAACGTCTGGACTGCAATGTGCTTCACATATCTGTGTGTAATCCAGTTGTCCGTATTATTCAAAGAAGAGCTGATTTATTCATTACAAGACCAGAGTGGCAGCTGCTTCTGGGTGGCTGGATGGCATGCTGCTCTACTAGGCCACCAGGTGGATAAGTTATGTAGTTCCCCCAGCTCGTTTTGAAATATGTACTCGGCGACAGCGGTACTTCTGGGTTTTGTTCTGAATATTTCTGCTGGTATTCTCTTTGACAGCTTAGGGCTTATAAGGATAACTTCATGGGGTGTAAACCAGCTCTGCCCAGGAGGAGAGGAATTAAGCTGTACCTTTTGGGGAGGGGGCCATGGCTCAGTAGAACAAAGGTCCCAGGTTCAATCCCTGGCCTCTCCAGGTAGAGCTGGGAAGGACCACTGTCCGAAGGCCTGGACAGCCACTGTCAGTCACCGTAGAGCAGTGTTCTCCAACCTTGGGTCCCCAGATGTTTTTGGCCTACAACTCCCAGCATGCCCCAGCCAGCATAGGTTGGAGAACACTGCCGTAGAGGATACTGACCTGGATGGCGCAGTGGTCTGACTCAGCTTCCTCTGTTCCTATAAACTGCACAGTTATTTGCACAGCAGATGCATTTTCAGTTGTGAATTTATTTGCTGCTGAAGTATGTTACATCTATTGAAAAACCTAATGAATCAATTACTTACCCAAAGAATCTGTGTGGCATCGTGGTGAGAGTGTTGGACTGGGACTCGGGAGATCTGGGTTCCAGTCCCCGCTCGGCCATGAAGCTCACTGGGTGACTTTGGGCCAGTCATTGACTCTCAGGAAAAAGGCGGGGTATAAATATAATAAATAAATAAATAAAGTTTGTCTGTTGCAGGGATGTGGGACATGTGGACCCCTGTATGTTGCTGGACTGCGACTCCCATAATTCCTGATCATTGGCTATGCTGGCTAGGACGGATGGGAGTTGCAGTACATCAACATCCAGAGGGCCACACTTTCCCCATCCCTGGTTTATTGCTTCTTTTTTTTATAGTCTAGAAGTGACTATGCAAACATTTGTCTGAAATCTCCCAAGGAGACTGGCATGTGGAATCCCTTTTTTAAAAACTGATGCCACACATCACAGGTAGAGAAGAATTATCTCAGCTTTAGTCCACTGTAGCTTTCTGTGAACATAATAGACAGAACTATCAAGTCAATCAAAAGATGTATTTTCCTGTAACAAAAAATAAAATTACCGTAAATTAAAAAGACTATCACAATGGAACACAAGCACCTGTTTCTTGGAAGAAGCCAGTAGCGCCTTCGATCTGAGAAAGTAAATGAAAGTTACGGGTTCATGTTCTCTGAGCCTCAAGAACAAATGGATCAGGAGTTTTACAGCCACTTCATCAATCAAGAGTGACAGGAGGCTCAATCCAGACAAGACTGAGATGTGTAGAAGTAAAATTTGTCCAGACTTTAGTTTAAACAGAAAGGCCTGGAAGTCAGACCTTTTCCTTGACCTTCTGTAGATTACAACCCTGAGGGCAAATCACCCATCTATTGATTTGCCTAAGCCTCCTTCCTGCTTATGCTAAAAGTACTGTGAGCCAGTATCACCTTGGGATTATCACCTTGGGATTATCGCCTTGGGAAAGACTACTGATTAGCATGATGGCTGGAAGATGGGCAATACCTGTTCTTTTGTTTTGTTTAAATGTCTCCTTTTGAATTGTCTCTCTGTTTCCTGTACTGACTCAATTGTCACCTGACCTCTACATGATGCTATTTAGTATAAATGGAAGTGTCTCCCTTGCATTCTTGTTGGCATTCCTGACTGTGCTCAGATGCCATCCGTGAATTCACTAATAAACTTTCCTCTCTAAGAACCTCTTAAAAAACACAACGCAGTAGATCAATTTTTCCACAACAATCTTGGTGCCGTGACACGGATCGCTTCAAGGGACTGGACCTGCCTGAAACAGGGAAACACCACTAAACTCCCAGGCGCCAAAACCCAGGTAAGAGACCTTTTGAAATCTCTTTTGGGTTTTTGGTGTGTGTCCTTCTGTTTCTAGCAGACTATCCTTTCCCTCCAACGCGATCTGAACTTTGAGTCCATGAGGTTTTAGAGACGAAAGAAATTTCCTATAGGATTGTATGCATGTCTGTGAAAGTATGATTGCTAGATTTATGAGCTGTTGACCAGGGCTGGGACTAGGCGAAAGCTGAACCTCGTGCCCCAACAGACAGACCCTTTTCCCTTTTCCCTTTTCCCAATTTGCCCAGTACCCATGGTTTTACTGTGTGGAAAAGGCACATCTTCCTAAAATTCTCACGGATGAGTGTGTATAAGTTGCTGACCAGGTCTGGGACTTAAACTGAGTCAAGACGCCCTGAACCTGTTCGTGAGGGGAAACCCAATGATCGGCAGTGTTTCAAAAGCAAGTGGGCTCAGTGGAACCTCGTGACCCAGTGACGTGTGACTGTTCATGAATCTGCTGATCAGGACCAGGACTTAAACCACATACTAAACCAGTGTGTGGTGGAACCCTGTGTCACAGTGGAGCAAGTAAATCCCTTTTCCTGTTTCCAAGACTCATGAGTCCCATTTGAAGTCATAAGACTGACTGAGCCGACAAAAAGGGATTGTGCCGCAGTTGAAAGACTGAGTGAGCCGATCAAGGTGTTGAGCCGCTGTCTGAGACTCAAATGAGGAACATCCCTCAATAAGTTTGCCCTGGATGAGTGTCCTGTATGAGTGTGAGGAATAGGGGGTGCAAGATCAAAGGAGATCCCCCCCAAGGGAATGCTAGCATGTTATAGGTACACACCTTATGGCCATAGGTAGGTGTGTAAATTTCTCGAGAAATGGAATGTCATGACAAAGGATGATCCTAGTAAACAGTTCCCACTGGGAGGAAAGTTTGACTTGGACAGGATAGTGCACTTAAGGGGAGCGCTCGAGTCATGAGGAAGTAAGGTACCTCAGACTCAATGGAAAGTGTATTTTAATTGGTATGAAGAAGCTTCAAAATGCATGCATGAATCCAAGCTTAAAAGCTTGAAAGATTCAAATATATATATTAAAAGATCAACTAAAATTTAAGCAGGCCTGCAGCCAACCACCACCATTGGCTCCTTTATATCCATTGCTAGCGAAGAAAAATGAGTTTTTTTGGGGAAAAAAAAGCAAGATCCTGTAAATGATTATCCTTACCCACCCCTACATGAGAAGACCCCAAAATGAGGATGAAAGTAGAAGGTTTTCGCATGATGATGCTGAAACTACCCCAGTGGCCACTCCTTCACCCTAACCCACCTCTGCCTAGCCAGAAAGAGCAGTAAACAGAAGGAACTAGATGCCCAGAAAAATTAACCCAGAAGCAACCACCTTGCCTGGCTCTGTTCCTTCTCAAAGACTGTTAGTCACCCCAAATTATGGGTCAGTCACCCTGGCTCCACTAAGTAAGAGGTACCTGCAAGAGATAAGACTCTAGTGACTGTCCATGACCCATAGACACCAAGAGATTTAAGGAATATAGTAAAATAATTTCCTAACATGTGAGAAGAACCAGTCAAATTCAAGGAAGAATTTGAGACTGTAATTATTTATATCCCTACCTGGATAGACTTAAATCAATTACTTAAGACTTGTTCTGCCAACAGTAGTCTTAAGAAAGAAAAAAAAAAATGGCCAGTAACTGATACAAAGTTTAATGATCCTATTAAATTGATAGAGATGCAAATGAAATTACTTGATGCGCTTCTATGAGAAATCAAAGTCAAAGCAAAGAAGTTAAATGTTCTACAAATAGAAGGCTTCAGCAATGAAATATTCTAGAGATGCCCTTACTACAGTAGTGAAACCTAAAACTGACTAGATCAAGATTAATACCTGTAAATAAAAGAAGTATTTTTGAGAGAGTCTGAGTATTGAGAATGCAGGTTTTCTGAGCATAAACAAAGTGTTAGTGCCTTTTGAGAATTGAACTGTGTTAGCTTTAAAAGGTCAGAAAGAGTCTGCCCCTGATCAAGGCAGGCTTTTTCTCTGAGACTACAGCTGATGCAGGATAAGCTCAAAAAGAAATGGTTAACTATTTTTCACAGAAGATTCAAGAGCTTCACCAATGAGTGGAGCCAAAAGGTTTTTGAAAAAAAGAAAAGAGATGATTATTTAAAGGCATGTAGACTGTCCCCTCTGCCCCGAGGAGGGGGGGGGGGAAGAGGGCCATTTAGGAAAATGTGGAAAAGAAGAAAAAAAGATAAGGAAAAGAAAAACTAGGCCAAGAGAAAGGTTGGACAAGGGCAGATGCAAAAGAAACATTAGAATTGCAAACAGAAGGGCATAAAAAAAAAAAAAAGGAAATAAAACCCTCTCTGCCCAAGTTATGCAGGCAAAAGAAAGTTGTAAAAGATGTGATAAGAAGTAAAGATTTTGAAAAAAGCTATTTGAAAGAAAGTTGTGTTAAGCAGTGTCAAAAACATAAACAAAAAAGAGAATGCGTATCTTTAAATATATATATATATTAAGAAGTACTCAAAGAACCCTGTGTTGTGTTAAAGAAAAACAACAACAATAACAAAAACGTTTGTGAGCTTTTTGTGCAAAGAGTTCCTGAGCATAAGCAAAGTTTTGGTGCCTTTTGGGAGTCTCCACCAGTCCTGTGTTTAGTGAAGAGAGAGAGTGCGCTCACTCCTAACCAAAGCACACACTTCCTCAGATCTGAACTAGAGGCGAGAAGTCCCAAAATGAGAAGAAAAAAAATATTTGTTATAGCTGCTAGAAAAAAATCAAACAAAATATTTTAAAAATGGCAGCAACACTCATGAGTGTTTGTGGCTGCATTCAAGTTTTGCCTTTAAGTTTTAGTGCCCAGTTTTGTTAGAGTGGGCTTTCCTGAATTTCACCCCTCCCCTCTTTAACATAATCCATGCTTAGTTGGTTTTTTGCCAAAGGCAAACCAACAAGGCATCCTTGGTTAATTTGGGCAGTTTAATTTCAGAATTTATGCTTGGCTAGTAGCTTTATGGCAAGCTAGCAGAAAACTTCTGTTAAATAGTATTTGGGTGCAACATAGCACAGTAGCACCAAGATACTAAAAGAATTGCAATTCCTGTTTCACTTTATTGTTAGGCTGGTTTTCAAGAAAAGTGTTCTAGTTTAAATTACACAAGTGCTCCCTTTGTGGCTCATGCTGGCTCAGCTTGTCTGAACGTGGGGGGGGTTGTAGGCCCCTTCCAACTCTATATGAATCCCATCACAGTTGCCACTGCATTTTAAAATTGCAGCTTCTAATTGCTAATAGTTTTGGCATCCCAGTATTTTTAAACCTTTGGTTGCATAAGTGCCTTTTGGCTTTGTTGTGTTTTAAAAGGTAGCATTTGGTTAGTTTTCTAAAGCTTGGTTTACCTTGCTAAAGATTTTTATTGTTAACCCCTCCCGACTTCTTGGCAAAAGACAGGCAAGCCTAAGTTCAAAAGGTAAATTTTTCCTGCATTTATTTATAGCAATGTCACACCTGAATTGCAAAATCTTGCTGCTATCCAGAATTTGACCCCAGAAAATGGGGGGGGGGGGGGAGAGGGACATGGAAATTTAGCAAATTGCTTTCTCTCTAAAGACTCTATGGCATCATTTGGACGGCCGCCTAGTGATGCCCAGAGTTCTTTTCCCTAAATTACTCACATGCTTCATAGACTTGTCACATGTGAGCAAAGGGGGGATCATTGAATTGTTTAACAAAGATTGGTTTGGATTAAATTTTACATCTGCAGCAACTCTAGTCCTGTGCCCAATGTGCGGTATGCCAGGCTCATAACAGTGGTAAGCCTGTAAAAATAAAAATAAATAAATAAATAAATAAAACCAAAATGAGCATGCACCCCACACCCTGGGGACCTTTTGTAAATATACAAATTGATTTTATTGAAATGCCCAAGTGTTGTTCCTATCAATATGTTCTTGTAGTTATTTGTATGTATTCTAAATGGGTTGACGCATACCCTTGCGTGAAGGCTGACACCACAACAGTAAGCAAAAAAAAAAAATTGCTAAAAGAATTGATCCCCAGATTCAGAATACCTTGCTCCATAAACAGTGACAGGAGATCACATTTTACTGGACAGGTGGTAACAGAAGTGTGCAGGACATTACAAGTCCAGCAACATTTCCATTGCCTGTATCATCCACAATCTGCGGGAGCTATAGAAAGACATAATAGAATACTGAAAAGCAAACTGGCTAGAATATGTGCAGAGACAAGACTAAAATGGCTAGATGCACTGCCCATAGCCCTCATGAGTATGAGATCCACAGCAAATCAAGTAACTGGACTTGACCCCTCATGGGATATTAATGAGACACCAATCTAGACCTAGCCAGACATATACACCTGCTTGATGATACAATTCAAAATTACTGCAAGGCCCTAATGAGATGTGTGAAGACTTTTTATTCACAGATAGAGGTGGCTCAGTACCAGCCCAGCACTGAAGGACACTCTATTGAACCAAGTGACTGGATTTGTATTAAGATACTTCAAAGCTGTGACGTGCCAAGGACTCCAGACGTGGATCCAAGCCTCCCAACATCTCCACCCGCGATGAGAATGAGGACACAATAACTCCTCCACCAATTCAGGGTGAAATGTGCTAGTAACCTCTTCCCCTGAAACAGAAGAATTTTGCCAGGACATCAATATCATCTCAGACCTCGGACGGGACGACCATCAAAGACAACACCCAGAGGATCGGACGAGAACTGATGTCATCATTTTAGAAGAACACCACCTCAGCCTGAGCCAGGAGCCTTACTTATCAGCCCTTTAGTACATCAAAATCAGAACAAGAAGAAACACCTGTAGTTGTGCTCTTGTTAGTGACTGGTGGTTCTTTTGCCTTAATTGATATATATATTAATATTTGAAACAATATGGCTAAATGGAGTATGGGTATATTCTTAGAGCTCATAGTCCTCATCCAATCTGCCTTCCAGGAAAATACTTACATTCAGTTTTTTTTTAAGTTTGCACAAAGATTTAATGCTACCAACTGCTAGGGGTATGTAGCCACATGCCAGTACATTCCCAGGGAGGAGTTCCCATGTGGCCAGTGCCCATTACACTAGTAAACTTGACCTTCACCAACAGACCCTTGTACTCTAAAGGGTCCAGTTGTTGCAAGTTGTTCCTACATTGGGGGAATGGTGTTTTACATGCAACAAAACACAAAATCAGCCCTCCACATTTGTAGGACAAAGTCAATGTAAGCATTATTTCACCCCTCACGGAGATTGGAGAAATAACCATACTGCCAAACCCATATTCTGCACCAATTATGGAAATTAGTTCTCCCAAAGTAATCAAACTATGGGCAATTCTCTTAAATGTAGTACCTGGAAGAGTTTTAATGATAAACTGTGGGACTGTACCCTTACAGGGAAAGGGCAGTGTTTTCGCAATGCCACAATGCAAAATAGTACTGCCAAAGATGACATTAGACATGGTGTTTGCCTCAAAAGGTGGAGTATGCGCCTTGATTGGTCAAGAGTGTTGTGTGTTTATTCCTGATAATTACAATCAGATAATTACAATTGCTTTTGTTGCCCCTGACAAAAGCCTGGAAATATGGTCTTGGCTAACAAGCTGGATACCAAACCTAGGAAGTTGGGGTAGAGCAATTGTTCATGGATTAATAACCCTATTGCTTGAATTTGTTGGGTTTTATATATTATTGTTGTTAAGCAAGTGTTGTTTTACTACATGCAGCAGAAGCAAAAGCTCTGTATTGACTCAAAAAGAAAAAATAATGATGCTTGAAAGGATTGATCAAGGGAGAGAAAAGGAAAAGGAAGCATTAGATGCTGAATGGAACCGCTTACAGAATATTTGCATAGAATAAGTTACAAATGTTAGTTGTGCTATAAAAGCACAAAACGGGGGAATGTAGAAGTAAAATTTGTCCAGACTTTAGTTTAAACAGAAAGACCTGGAAGTCAGACCTTTTCCTTGACCTTCTGTAGATTACAACCCTGAGGGCAAATCACCCATCTATTGATTTGCCTAAGCCTCCTTCCTGCTTATGCTAAAAGTACTGTGAGCCAGTATCACCTTGGGATTATCACCTTGGGATTATCGCCTTGGGAAAGACTACTGATTAGCATGATGGCTGGAAGATGGGCAATACCTGTTCTTTTGTTTTGTTTAAATGTCTCCTTTTGAATTGTCTCTCTGTTTCCTGTACTGACTCAATTGTCACCTGACCTCTACATGATGCTATTTAGTATAAATGGAAGTGTCTCCCTTGCATTCTTGTTGGCATTCCTGACTGTGCTCAGATGCCATCCGTGAATTCACTAATAAACTTTCCTCTCTAAGAACCTCTTAAAAAACACAACGCAGTAGATCAATTTTTCCACAACAGATGCTGTTAGTGGGTGGTTCTTCTGACCGGATGGAGGGTGTTCAACCTGTTCTGGACGGGGTTGCACTCCCCTTGAAGGAGCAGGTTCATAGCTTGGGGGTTCTCCTTGAGCCATCTCTGTCACTTGAGGCTCAGTTTGCCTCAGTGGCACGGAGTGTCTTCTACCAGCTTTGTCTGGTGGCCCAGCTATGCCCCTATCTGGACAGGGATAGCCTGGTTTCAGTAATCCACTCTCTAGCAATCTCAAAATTAGATTACTGCAATGCACTCTACGTGGGGCTGCCCTTGAAGACTGTTCAGAAGCTGCCGCTTGTGCAAAATGCAGCAGCCAGACAAATCACCAGGACCAAAAGGTCCGAACATATAACACCTGTTCTGGCCCGCTTGCACTGGCTGCCTATATGCTTCCAAGCCCAATTCAAGGTGCTGGTTTTGACCTACAAAGCCCTACATGGCTTGAGACCACAATACCTGATGGAACGCCTCTCCCAACCACAATCTACCAGTACACTACGTTCAACATCTGGAGCCTTCCTCTGACTTTCACCTCCATGTGAGGCTCGGAGGGCAGCTACAAGGGGGAGGGCCTTTTCTGTGGCAGCCCCCCAACTGTGGAACAAGCTCCCCCCTGAGGCCCGCCTGGCGCCAACTCTATTATCTTTTCGGCGCCAGGTTAAGACTGCCCTCTACGTTGAGGCTTTTAATAATTAAATGGTATATGGTGGGGTGGTAAATTGTTTTTAGCGGTCGTGTTTTATTAACTTGTTTTAGAGATATTTTTAAAATTGGTTTTAAAAATTTCATAATGTTTTATTGTTTATATTTTTAACTGTATTTTATTGTTTGTTTTTAATTATTGTTGTACACCGCCCAGAGAGCTTTGGCTATTGGGTGGTATAGAAAATGAATGAATGGATGGATGAATGGTGTGCGACTGCGTGAGTGTATGAGAGTGAGTTTTAGCTCACAGTGAGCATTTAGCACACATTTAGCACACAGTGGATATTTGGAATTTGAAATTCTTCCAAAGACATACATCTAAATGAATATATAAATCTAAATAAATCTTAGCTATTCACTGAATGTGCAGAGCTAGTTGTGCAGCTCTTCGGATCCTGGTGTGGATATGTATGTATGCATATCATGCCCTTCACTAAATTGATACCTGTTCAGGAAAGTTATTATGCCTAAAGCAACTCTGAACAATGTATCCGCTGAAGGTTGAAGCTTTGGGTTGGAAGTTTTGGCATCCTTGCCAGGCCTAGGGCCCAGGCAAAATATGATGAACAAGGCTCTAAACTACATAAAGAAATAAACCAGATTATGTGTGGGTTTAGAAAACACTTCTATACACACACTGAGGTTTTGACGTGAAAAGAACATTTGAAAAACTGATTTCAGAATTTTGCAAGGTTATTTCATAAAGTGTACAATTTCTTTATTACCTGCTCTCTCTCTCTCTCTCTCTCTCTCTCTCTCTCTCTCTCTCTCTCTCTCTCGCTCTCTCTGTGTTGGGGGAGGGGGTAGCATTGGAGGCCCTGTGTTTTTTAGGCATTAATACATTCAGTTGAAGTTAATGGGACTGAAGTTAATAGCAACTAACTTGTCCCACTGATGTAAGCAGCTGTGACTACTAACATTTGCTGGATTAGTCACCCTCACTCTTGTCACTTTATTGTATCTTAAAGGGTGCATTTGCACGTCAGGAGAACCCACCCTGGCAATCAGTGGAGCCTCCTCATACAGGGCAAAGGGGGCGGAGTCCCACCTAACCTGTCCTGCTTAACTTGCTTCTCAGGTCCGAAATGTCCTGCCTCGCCTGGGCAATGTCCAGGGGGGGTGTCTGCTGTTAAAGTGCAACAAGCACCCTTCATTGGCACTGACCCAGAGAGGCTGCCAAGACCCTGATTTTTGCCTTTGGCTTGTCTTGACAGCTGTAAGAAGGTGAGCTGTCCAGATAAACCAAAGCCGTGAGTGCTCTTTGCTTGTGAAAAGAGGGTGGGCAGTTGGTCACCCCTTCATGGTGAGATCCTCAAGGTTTTTTGGGTTTTTTTTTTTTTTTAACCTGGCTCTTCTGAGGGTCCTCTCACTTTTCCACCCTTTCCCGAGATTCTAGGTGCTCGGGAAGGTGGGAAAGTGTGAGCCACCCATTTTTTACGGGAGCTGGCTCTTCTAAAAAGTTTTATTTTATTTTTTTTACATGGCTACCCATTGTTTTTTCAAAGGGACATATGCAGGTATGAGTGCATATGTCCCTTTGAAAAAAAACATGTGGATCCCTGTAAAAAAAAAAACCAAAAACCTTTTTAAAGGAGCTGGAACTTTGACAGCTAGCTGTCAAAACTGACAGCCAATGTGCCAATGGAAGCTTTCCTTTCAATGCAAATAGTCCCAGGGGGCTGATCCAGATTGGGATCACAGCCAGGGACAAAGGGTAAATGCCCCCTACCTCCTCACAATCTGGATCAGACCCCCATGCAAATCAAGTTCAACACTAATTACAATCCTTCTGGACTGTGACCAGGGCTGTCCAGAGGGTTTAGAGGCAGGTGTGATGTTGGGGCGGGCCTTGCTGCTGCCCCGGGCCCTACAAGGACCCATGTGAGTGGGGGGCCCTGGTGACCAATGGTATGCACAGGAGCTGAAGGATGGGGACTTGTTCTGTGGGGGGATTGGGGCAAATTGCTCCAGTTGCTGCCCCCCCCCCGCGCGCTAATCTGGGAAGCCCTGGCTGTGACCTCAACAGTTCCCTTTCCTGTAAGCAAGACAGTTTAGGCAATAAACAGTGCACATGCGAAAATTGTCCGCAAAAATCTAATTCTTTTCATCACTCCATAATGAATTCATTATGTGGCTGCCGAAAAGAAAAGAAAAGAAAAGAAAAGAAAAAAGAAGCCATATTCTAAGCAAAAATATGTCCACAGACATTCTTCGAATAGTCCCATCATGTCAGCTTTCTTGTCTTCATTCATGGCCCTTGTTTTCTGACTCCAAAAGTATTTATGTGCAGCTGGGCTCTTGCTCTAGCACAGGCCAATTAATCTGGCAAAATTTCTTTTAAGTGAGTTCCCTACTTATTCAGTTTCAGCATTATATACATCGAGCATTCATTGTCAATTCTCAAGCCAAACTTGCTAGAACTGGAATGTACAATAACAGGAACTCCCAGAGTTTCTAGTTAAAATTGTATAGTCACAAGTGATTCCATCTGCTTGCAAAAATTCTTTTTAAAAATAGCTACTGTTGCCTAATTTCTTAGTCAGTTATGAGGCCACACAACGTCATATGATTTAATTTCCCCCCACAGACTAATGGCAAGAGTGTTCAATCTAAATATGGGTGGGGGGAGCGGGACAGGATGTGAACAGAGCTTCAAAGCCATAAACTCCCTGATTGCCTTCAACAAGACATCGTCTCTTAGCCTGACATCCCCAAATGAAAAGAATGGTTGCCTACCTGAAAGGGTTGTTGTGAAAATGAATGAAGTAGCATTTGTAAAGCAGTTTTCACACTAGGCATTTGTTATGGAATTGATGAGCTTTGTTCATTCACTTTTTTGTTCATTCACTGGCTGGGGCATGCTGGGAGTTGAAGGCCTTTTTTTTCTGTCTAAACATGCATAGGATTGCATCTTAAGAATCCTGACTCTTGAGCGACAGGAAAATAAGCATGATTACTTAGAAGTAAGCCACTCCAGGAACATGTCCACATTTGTCTAAAAGGGGAAATGAGGACAAATGCGGGCTCAGGTCTTGTAGATTTCATCGAAAAGACACCCTTGCAGCACTGCCCAGCTGTTCAGGGCACCATCCAAAATGCAGGCATTGTGCTTTTTTTTTTTTTTTTTTTAACAAGACAGCGCTGAAAACAGACTTCCGGGTGAGGTTTTTCGGCAGGCAGACGCTCTCGGAAGACGGGAGGCTGATAGCGGTAAAGAACCAGCTGGAAGCAATTTCAGCTGACATAAATCACCCCAGTTTATTGGGGAGAACGAAGAGATTAACCACAGACACCCCGGGCGATCGGTATTTGTGTATTCACTGTTTAAGCGAAGGCTTGTTCAGAGGATACACTACACCGGTCAGGGGGGGTGGAAGCTACATCTTGCTCAAGCCGCTAATCAGAGCTTTAAAAGACACTTAGCCTGCAAAAAATCTTCATTTCCCAATGATTTATGGATTACAAACTATCTATGACGAAGGGAGTTTCCTACTACAGCAATTAAGGACTATATTATGGTGAGATATTTCCTTTTTTTTCCGGGACTAAAAAGAAGGGAGGTTACGAAGAACACAAGACGCTGGAGGCTTTAATGGCTAAAAAATTCGGGCAAAAAGTTAATTAAGGAGAAGAAGAAGAAAGGAGGTATTCTATTATGACTATCCTTTCTCACTATTTGCATTTTTAATAATTTTATTATTGACGAAAGTTTGGCTGTGAAAAAGTTGTTAGAAAAGAGATGGCTGCTGTGGGATTGTTGCTGGATGTTTTGGTTAGGACTTATGACTCATGAGTTCCATAACAACCAGATAAGAAGTCTAAGCCTGCTGTGTTAGAGACGTGATTTAAGAGGCCTTGAAATCTGAGCTTTTACTAGAGGAGGGTTTTTTTCCCCCCCTTCTCTTCCTCACTTTTTTTCTTTTTCTTTTTTTAAACTTGGCTCTTCGATTGTATTATACAATGGCTGCGAAAAAAGGTTCAGGAAGTAGGAAAGCATCTCTGGATCTAGGTTCAGATAAGATGGTTACGCCAGAGTTACTTCAGAATTTATTTGAAGAGTTGGGAAATAAACTGGACAGTAGGATGGATAAGATGGAAAACAGGATTAATGCCTTTGAGCAAAGTATGGATGAAAAGATCTTGAAAATGAAAATGGATATGACTGATGCAGTTAAAAAACTGGATGGGTCAGTAAAGCAAATCTCGGGTGAGGTTAAACAGATTGCTGATAAAGTTGAAATATTAGAGAATAAAACTGAAGTGATAACCAGAGAAGTTGAAGGGGAGCTAGATCACATGTCCTTACTGGAACTGAGAGCAAATGAACACTGTCTGAGATTTAGAAATATCCCAGAGAAGGAAGAAGAGGATACTAGAGATAGAATGATTAGAATTTTGGCGGATTTTCTGGCCTTAGATGAAGGAGATATGGAAATAGAGCTTGACAAGATTTATAGAGTTAACTCTGCCTATGCCAGAAATAAAGGAGTACCAAGAGACATTATGGTTCATTTTGTTAGGAAGAATACAAGGGATCAGGTTCTTCAAAAACATTTTGCTACAGGATTGAAGGAGGAGGATAATTCTATAATTGTTTTGAAAGAAGTACCTATTAGATTTTTACGTAAACGGAAAGATTATGCCTTTTTGACTGTACTGCTGAAACAGAAAAATCAAGAAAAAAGATATAAAGTATTTGGTCTATAAAACATTAGGTGAAGAGTTTATCTCGGCACATGCTAAAAAGAAAAATGGAGTTGTTTTGTATATTAAATCCCATTTAAAACCAAAATTAGTATTTGCTGATGAACAAGGTAGATTTGTGGGAGTAGAAGTCAACTTAAATGGATTTAAGACAATGGTGGTGGGAATTTATGCACCTAACCAAGATAAAGCGGTGTTTTATAAGAAGCTTATGGATATTCTAATGGATTTATCATATGAAAGTTGGTGTTTGATGGGAGACTGGAATGGGGTCATGCTTCCACAAATGGATAGAACTTCAGAAAGAAATATTACAAGATATCAAGGAAAACTCCCAAAAAGCCTTTTTGATCTGATGGAAAATCTGAGACTGGTGGACTTATGGAGGCAAAAGAATGGTGATTCAAGGGAATATACTTATTTTTCTGAGAGACACAGATCATTGTCGAGAATAGATATGTTCCTGACAACTAAAGACTTTGTTACTAAAACTTCTAAAATAGAGATTTTACCAAAGACTTTCTCGGATCATAATCCTGTGACTATGGTTTGCAAAAGAAAATCCACTGTTTTTAGATGGAGATTAAATGAAACGTTATTACAAAATACAGCTGTGTTGGAAGATTGTAAAAAGAAACTAAAAGAATTTTTTGAAATTAACTTAGATAAGGGTACAGATCTGAGAATGGTTTGGGATGCAAGTAAAGCTTTTATTAGAGGTTATTTTATACAATATAATACTCAACTTAAGGCCAAGAGACAAGAGAAAATGCAAAAAATTCTGGAGGAAATAAAAAAGAAGGAGGAAGAATTAAAGATCTCTCCAGGAAACTCAAATATTTTCCAACAGATTAAAATGTTGCAACAACAGTTATCTATGGTAACAACAAGAGAAATGGAAATAAAATTGAATTATATGAAACAGAGGAACTTTGAATTTGCAAACAAACCTGGGAGATGGTTGGCTTATAGATTGCGAAAAGAAAGAGAAAAGAAAATGATAATAAAAGTACAAGAGGGCGATAAAGTATTAACAGACAATAAGGAGATACAAAAATCATTTTACTATTATTATTCGAATTTATATAAAGGACATAATGTTTCATCAGAAAAAATAGATGAATATATTGAAAAACAAAAGTTACCTAAGATTACAGAGGAACAGAGACATGTTATGAATGGTCCCATAACAATAAGTGAATTGGTGGGTGCTATAAAAAAGATTAAACCAGGAAAGGCGCCAGGACCGGATGGACTTTCTGGTAAATACTATCAGAGATTTGAAGATGAACTCATACAACCTTTACAAAAAACGATGAATTCTATTTTGCAAGGAGGCCGGATGCCGGAGACATGGAAAGAGGCAAATATAACATTAATACCTAAAGAGGGACAAGACTTAACCTTAACAAGAAATTATAGACCAATATCATTACTGAATAATGACTACAAGCTGTTTACAATGATATTGGCGGAAAGATTAAAAATAATTCTTCAAGAATTTATTCATGAAGATCAATGTGGTTTTTTACCTAAAAGACAGCTGAGGGATAATGTTAGAACAGTCTTAGATATTTTGGAATACTTGGAAAAGCATAATGAAAAACATGCTGCATTGATTTTCTTAGATGCAGAGAAAGCGTTTGACAATTTAAATTGGGGGTTTCTATTTAAAGTACTGAAGGAAATGGATTTTGGAGAGAACTTTATAAAATGGATAAAGTCAATTTATACTTCACAAACAGCACAAATAATTGTCAATGGCGATATGACGAAACCGTGTGGAATACATAGAGGAACAAGACAAGGTTGCCCATTATCACCTTTGTTGTTTATTCTTGTGCTTGAAATATTGAACAGAGATATAAGACAAGATGATAGAATTGGAGGCATAAAAATTAAAAAGAGTCTTATAAGCTGAGAGCTTTCGCAGATGATTTGGTGTTAACTTTGGAAGATCCTCTGAAAGGAATAGAAACGTTAATGGTTAAATTGAAGGAGTTTGGTGCTGTAGCTGGTTTTAAGGTTAATAAACTAAAGACAAAGATATTAACAAAAAATATGAAAATTCAAGATCAAATAAAATTGTCAAATAAATCAGGTTTTAAGGTTGAAAAGAAAGTAAAGTATTTAGGTATCACATTAACAAATAAGAATTGTATGTTGTTTCAAAATAATTATGTAAAGTCTTGGAATGAAATGAAAAAAGATTTAGAAAGATGGGATAAAGCTCAATTGTCACTTTTGGGGAGAATAGCCACAATCAAGATGAATGTATTACCTAGAATGTTGTTTTTGTTTCAGACTATTCCTATTGTGACATCGCAAATATCATTTAAACAATGGCAGAAGGATATATCTAGATTTGTATGGCAAGGGAAAAAGCCACGGGTTAAGTTTAAGATTTTACAGGATGCAAAAGAAAGAGGGGGGTTGGGTCTACCTGACCTGAAGTTATATTTTGCTGCTTGTTGTTTAGTATGGATCAAAGAATGGGTTTTGTTGAAAAATAGTCGATTATTAGATTTAGAGGGATATGATTTGAGATTTGGATGGCATGGGTACATGTGGTATGATAAAGTTAAAGTGAATGTAGAATTTAATAATCACTGTGTTAGAAGTGCCATTTTGAAAATTTGGAATAAATATAAACCTAGGTTTTGTCAGAGAGTACCATTGTGGCTATCAGCACAAGAAGCCCATCATAGAAGAGAAATGTTAAGTAAATACAGTTGGTTGACATATCGTGATTTGCTGAATTTTTCACAAGATGAATGTAAAATAAAATCAAGAGAAGAACTGATAAAAGAAGGTCATACATGTCAATGGTTCTTCTATTTACAGATGGTAGAAAGGTTTAAAGTTGATAAAAGGTTGTATGATTTTGAACAGAGAGTATCTGACTTTGAAAGGGAATTATGTCTAAATGATGAACATCTTATTTCAAGAATGTATAAGCTTTTGTTGAAATTTGAAACTGAGGAAGAGCAAGTGAAGGAATGTATGATAAAATGGGCTCAAAATTTTGGTTATAATATACTAATGACACAATGGGAAAATATGTGGTTAAAAGGTTTGAAATTTACTTTATGCTCTAGTCTTAAAGAGAATTTTTATAAGATGATGTATCGTTGGTACTTGTCGCCGGAGAAATTGGCTAGAATGTATAGCGGTGCATCAGATATATGTTGGAAATGTGAACAACAGGAAGGAACCTTTTATCATATGTGGTGGACATGTAAGAAAGCTAAAAGTTTTTGGGTGGAAATTCATTTATTAATGCAAAAGATTTTAAGGATTACTTTTCAATTGAAACCAGAGGCTTTTCTATTGGGAATAATGGATAGTCAGCTAGAAGGAAGATATGGAACTTTATTTCTATACATGACAACGGCAGCGAGACTACTATATGCACAGAAGTGGAAAGGTCCAGCAGTGCCTACGATAGAAGAATGGTTGGTCAAGATGCTGGAGCTGGCAGAGATGGCCAAACTTACATCACTAATTAGAGAAAGGACAACATCTGCATTTATTATTGAGTGGAAACCTCTAATTGACTTTTTGCAGAGACTGGAAAATAATGATTTGTTTGTTTGTGGATTTATGGAATAATAAGTGAATCTGGGACAATGGGAAGAAAGAGATTTCTCATTTGGATTATCGAGTAAGAAAAATTATTGTTACCTGTATTTGCTGTAGAAGAAAAATCGGAGGTCTATTTTGTTTTGTTAATTGTTATATGTTTGATATTATGTGTTTGTTTTATATAGAAATAAAAAAATTGGACCAAAAAAAAAAGAAAAAAGACAGCGCTGAAAACAGAATGGATCACTTGTAGGTTCACTCCCTCCCTTTCGGTCTGTTCTGACCCTCTTCTTAGTGGGCAAGGGAATGAAGCCCATTTTAGTTTACACACACACACACACACACACACACACACAATCCCCTCCTCTCTGACTTTCCTTGCCTCCGCTACAAACTACCTCCTATCTTGGTTACTTCTCAGAGCTCCAGTGACTGACGCCAGTCCATAGTCTCCACCCTAGACTTTGTTGCTGGGCGGCGGGCAGCATTGCCCTGATCCAGCATGTCTTGATGGTCATGTGACAGCCGGTACCATAGTTCTATTGGCACCTGCGGCCACTGCCCCCTTTGCCTAGTCCTTGCAACGGGCCTGCCATGAGGGATTGCAACTTGATTGCAAATCAGAGCCTCTAATCCTAAAGAATCAGCATCCTTTGCCAGCTCTCAGGTGGAATCTGACTGTGCTTTCACCCTGAGAGTCTCCACATCACATTCACTTTCCACTCAGGCCCGGTAATAAGAACAGCCGCAATGGCTGAGATGTAATGTTAGCTGCTGGAAAAGCTTTAGGAAACATTGGCAGCATCTTTATTTTTAAACATGGCTCGCACTGTTTCTGCTAATTACATTGGCCATATTAATGGCACAGACTGTTCATTTTCAGGCCTAGGCTGCAAAGACTACCTAGAGAGGCGTTATTCTCCCCAGCACGGTGTCAGATGTCACCTGGTAGGATATTAAAACCGAGGCGAGCTTGTGTCGAAAAATATTTTCTTTTACTGTACAGTAACTCACAGAGCAGCACCGTTGTGTTAAAGAGAATTCCCTTTGCTGGAGAAATGTTAATGCGGGCTGCCAAAGGGGAGAGATTTTCCATAGTTCACTGTTAATGTAAGCCTTCACAGCCACAAGACACGCTGTCCTGGAACGAATGGTTGTTTTAATGAGAGCCGAGGACCAGAGTTTCATACCCCTTGCTGAAGACAATCAAGTTAGAAAAGGAAAGCTTTGTTACTCCAACCCTTGGCCTAATTTCTTTTCATATAAGCACTAATTGGGTTTAAATAAACCAGGGTAGAACATAACATATTTACGATCCTCTTTTTTAATTATTATTTTAATGAAACAAAACCAAATTTTGAGCATTCAGAAAGAGCACACAGGCTCCCCGCTTTTATGAGGTAATTATGACTTAGTGTTTACTGTCTCCCTGATGAGGCAGTGTGGGTTGCTTTTAAAGTGGCTCTGGGATGAATATCAAAAACAGAATTTATGGTCAGGCCTATTTTTCAACATGTAAAACACACAGGGGACATTTCTTTCTTTTCCTCTGCAATATTTCTCCTGCCTTTCTGCACCCTTGCTTTTCTCCGAAACGGTACTTATCTGTTACCTCCTATTGGTGGTGGTGCTTGGGGGGGGGGGCTTTGCTGCCTCATCAGAAATGATTATTTGGGGGAGGGGGAGGAAGTCATGAGGATTCATGTAGAGGGAAATATTTTCCCTTGCAGCAGATACTTGGGGTTTCCAAGGGTAAATTCTTCTTGTTGTCGTTTCAAAACAGCCGCCAGCTGATAAAAGTGTGAAGGTTGGGTCATTTCACAGTCAACTTACTGCTGCCTTTCATTTAGTTCCAGTTTCTTTTGGAATGAAACATCTGGCTGGATGTCTTGGAATGCCTTCACATTCGCTCTAGCAAGGAAGGTCAAACTGACCTGTGCTACAGCTTAACAGCAATAAAGCTCAAAAAACTCTGTCCACATACAGCTTCAAGGAGTACATCACCTTGTTGCTGTTGTTTTGTTGTTGCTGTTGCTACATGGCCTTTCCTTCACCCCCTAAGCTAGCCTGCTACCCTCCAGTGTGGTGGATACTATCCTGTTGCCAGTGTTGAAGTAAGATTTACCTGTGATTCCTGTTGATTTCTGTACATGGAATGGAGGGGGTGCCATCTTGTCCTTTGCCTCAGCAAAATGTCTTTGGCCAGTCCTAAGAACATAAGAAGAGCCCTGCTGGATCAGACCAAGGGTTCATCCAGTCCAGCATTCTGTTCACACAGTGGCCAACCAGCTGCCCACAGGAAACCCACAAGCAGGACATGAGTGCAACAGCACCCTCCCGCCCATGTTCTCTAGCAATTGGTGTACATGGGCATACCGCCTCTGGTACTGGAGGTAGCCATTGATAGCCTTATCCTCCATGAATTCATCAAATCTCTTTTTAACTCTATCCAAATTGATGACCATCACTTCATCTTATAGTAGTGAATTCAATAGTTTATGCACTGTGTGAAGTACTTCCTTTTATCTGTCCTGAATCTCTCACCAGTCAGCTTCATTGGATGACCCCGAGTTCTAGTTTTATGAGAGGGAGAGACAAACACATCTTCCTATCCACTTTCTCCACACAATGCACAATTTTGCACAACTCTATTCTTGCCTTTCTAAGCTAAACTGTCCCAGACATTGTAACTTTTCCTCCTAAGGGAGTACCCCCTTGATCATTTTAGTTGCCCTTTTCTGCACTTTTTCCAATTCTACAATATCCCCTTTTAGGTGTGGTGACCAGAACTGTACATACTGTTCCAAGTGTGGTCACACCATAGATTTGTATAAGGGAGTATGACATCGGCAGTTTTATTTTCGATTCCTTTCCTAATTATGCTTCACATGGAATTTGCCTTTTTCACAGCCGCCGCACACTGGCTTGACATTTTCATCGAGCTGTCCACCACAAACCCAAGATCCCTTTCTTGAACAGTCACCGCTAGCTCAGATCGCATCAGCATGTACATGAAGTTGGTTTTTTTTCCCCAAATGTGCATCACTTTACGCTCACTTACATTGAACCACATTTGCCATTTTGATGCCCATTCTCCCTGGGGGAATCCACATTACACTATATATCGTCCGGTTAGCAGACCGGTACTGCTATATTCACGTTCCACAGTCACTCCTAACAGGGCACACTCTTGTTAAATGTACTGCAGTCATCCCAGTTTGCTAACTCCATAGCAGTAGGACTGGGGGTTGCCTTGAGCAGGGACTTTTTGTTGTTGCTTCGTCGTCTCTGTGCAGCTGCGAACAAGCGCAGGAGCGATCTTTAAAAAAAGAAAGGAAAAAGCTCTTCTTGCCCCCCACAAAGAAGGAGGAGAAGAATGCTGCTCCTGCTGCTGTGGCCATCGCCACCCTCCCGCGGGGTCAGGGTGAAACCAGCAGGATCAGTGTGCCACGCTGTGCCCCTCCATCCAAATGCAATTTCCCAAAGAAGTGTTCCTCGTATTCTGAGTTTCCCAAGCACAAGGCTCCTGTTAAAGCAATGTGATACACTTGGTAGTAAGGGCATTGGTGAGAATGTGATTTACTTCTGAGCAGACATACCTTCTGGCTAATTTACTACACCCTGCTCTTCGGGCAACGGGGGTGAACGTGGCTGTTTAAGAAAGGGGGGGAAGTCTCCGGCTCCTGTCCCCTCTCAAACCCCATGGCAGTTATCCTGGGGGTACTGCCTTTCACATGCAGGGGAAATGGCCATTTCAGAAGCAGGGGTTCTTTGTTTCTGGTCTGCTACTTATGCAGAGGTGCGCATATGCTCAGCTGCAAATTTGTTTTTTTAAAAAACACTGACACGCAATTCCTCGAAGCGGCCTGCCTGCTCAGAGGTGCAGAGCTGCGAAGGTATGTTTACAAACAAACAAAAAATTAAGAAGCTTCCGGGGAAGAGGGCGAACTGCTGCACGACAACAAATGGCGGGCACCTCTCTTCCCCAGCAGACGCACGTGACGCTGCATTCCCCGCACCCCTCGAAAACTATTGGCTAACTCTAGTGCTGACACTTTTGTGGCCACACCTCAGACGGGCAACTGCAGTGCAAGTTTACCACACACCAGCCGCGTACTGCGACAGTGAACCACAATAACTGGAAAAAACCATGATAAACCTAGTCTGGGAAATTTCGGAAGAAACTAAGAACGATTATGCAGGACTAGTGCGACCGGCACTGAAAAGTGTGTGCGTCGTGTGTCCCGCAAGTCATGGCAGTGATACAGTACTGTATCACTTAGTACCTTAGGTGTGGATCCGGCCCCTGTTTGAAGAGATCCTTTTGGAGCTCTTTGCAGTCCCTTTTTGTTTTAACCACCCTAAATAATTTGGTGTCATCAGCAAACTTGGCCAGCTCACTGCTCACTCCTAATTCCAGATCATTTATGAACAAGTTGAAAAGCATTGGTCCCAATACATATCCCTGGGGGACCCCACTGTTTACATCCCTCCATTGGCAGAATTTACCATTTATTCCTCCTCTCTGCTTTGTGTTCTTTAACCAGTTACTGATCCATAAGATGACCTCTCCTTTTAATCTATTACTGCTAAGTTTTCTCAGGAGTCTTTGGTAAGGGACACAGGACTTCTTTACATTAGGTGTTTAACCCAGCGCTTCACCAAGGCTTCTTCTGTTTTCTTTGCGTGATTAAGTGTGCGTCATTTACACAAGGTTTTTTTCTGGGGGTTTTCTTTCTCTGCCTTCCTATATGTTCTATTACAGAACCAGAAGGTGCTGCTGCTGTATAGCGCAATTCTGGAAATACACAGGCTTCTTTTAAAGCGGGATATCTAAAGATAGTTGATTATCCCCATTCTAAAAAGCAGCGCAAAAATGGCTGCAAAACATGGGAGAGGCCCTGGAGGATGACACTGTAGTGTAAAGCCCCCACAAACTACTGTGAGTAAAGAATCATGAGTGCAGAGTAAATGCCTCGTTTAGAGAAGCCCTTTGTCAAAAGCCTTTTGGCAGTCCAAGTAAACAATGTCTACCAGATCACCCCTGTCCACATGTTTATTGACACTCTCAAAGAACTCTAGAAAGTGAGACAGGACTTACCTTTGTAGAAGCCATGTTGATTCTTTTACAGGAGGGCTTGTCCTTCTATACGCTTACTAATTTTATCTTTAATAATGCTTTCCATCAATTTACCTGGAGCAAACGTTAGGCTAAGCAGCCTGTAATTTCCCACATCCCCCATAGATCCCACTAAAAAATTTTTTACCACTTTATCGTGACTGGAACACACATTTCTCCAGTCAACATGGGGGTCATTACCCATTGTTACAACACTTCCTCATTTGGATGCCTCCCTGATTCTATTTTCCATCTCAAGACCACCCTTAGCATACTTCCTGATGGGATGATAGCATATCTCAGTACTAAATTATTTTTGGAGTCTGGCATTGTCACCCACAGCAGTTCTGAGGATGAGTCTGCCCTTTTTAGGGTTTCTAGTCTGCTTGACACTATGCCCTCTTTAATGTACAGAGTGACACCATCTCCAGCCTGCCCTTCCCTGTCTTTCCTATAGAGTTTATATCCAGAAATGAGTGTATCCCACTGGTTCTCTCCATTCTACCAGCTTCCCATTATTCCTACTGTATCTATGGTCTCCTTTAAAACCGACCAATCCAGCTTGAGGACAATGCTTATGAAATTTTCAGAAAGTGCTGCAATGCATATTTTAACTTGATCTTATGATATTGTCAGGGACAAGTGTTCAGACATCCATAGCTGCTTTCATTTTCCTTGACTGTTCTCATGCCAACACTTGGAGGAGGCCATGGATTGCCTGACTAATTGTAACTATTTCAGGACCACAAGCGGCAACATTCATTCCTCAGATTATTCTGCCTGGAGCAATAGAAGTGTGTGAATGCTCCTTTGCTTTACTTCTACGTTCTAAATTACACCATCATTACACATACTAATACTAGTACTAGGGTGGCCACTTATGAATCATCAAAAAAGAGGAGACGATTATTATTAGAGTAAATCTCACCATAGTGTGGAATACTGTGACCAGGTGACCTGTATGCCTGTTCAGTCTGCTGTCCACATGCTTACTATTGATGGGCAACAGTCCTTGGTTCACTATCTTTAATTAAAACAGAATTGGACAAGACTGTCCTTCAAATAGAGGACATCTTCAAATAGAGAATAGTCCTCTGGCAGCCGTTCAAATAGAGGACTGCCCTCTGTACAAGATGGCATGGCCACCCTAAATTATACTCAATCAATTTCTCTTCTTTTTCAACATAGCAATGTTAAGGCAGTTGGCACGAGTTGTGGTCAGGGATGGGGACTCGGACTCGAGGACTCGACTCGTGAGTCAGACTGAGTCCCCCCTCTGACTCGACTCGGACTCGAGTCCCAATATTTTTAATGGGACTCGAGACTCGACTCGGGACTCGAGACCAAGCAAGGACTCTTCAACATCCCTGGGCTGTGCCAGAAGGAGTGGAGAGGAGCGTGATTGCCGGCGAAGAGCGCATGGAAGCGAGGTGTGCCGCTGCTCGGCCACTATGGACGGCTACCAGGAGTGCAGCCCCAACAGTGTGTCAAGATTTATTTTGATTGATGTGTTGCGTACTTGGGAGAGGCAGAAGAAGGACCTGAGATTACTCTTGTGGCTGCTCTGAGTGTGTTTCTGGTTCCAGCAAGCTCATCACCAGTGGAGCGGGTGTTCAGTGTGGGTGGAATTGTGATGGGATCTCACCGTTCCAGAATGGGGGCCAAACATTTAGAAAAAATCATGTTCCTCAAATGCAACATGGATAAGTTTTAGGAAGTACAGCAAGTTTATTTTTTAAAATCATTTTTCTAAAATGCAACCTTTCAGACATTTTGGGTTTGGCTGCCTCTGCCTGCCTGTCTGGGGTTCCCAGCCTCCTCTGCCTGCCTGGTCTCTTCTTGACCAGTTCAACAGTTGAATTGTCCAAGACAAAGGCCTCTGCCTGCCTGCTTTGGGGTTCCCTGCCTCCTCTGCCTGCCTGGTTATTTTGCGTTTTTCTGCCTGGTCTGTTCTTGCCAAAATCAGTTGCAGAGTTTTGAAATAAAAAGGCACACTTGTGCCTAGAATTTATTTAAGCCACACATCTGAAGTAGCCTTATTTTGTTGGGGGGGAAACCCCATTGATTTTAATAGGGACTCGTGGAGTCAGCTTTGGGAGTGACTCGTGACTCATGACTCGTGAGTCACCATTTTGGACCAAGGACTCGGACTCGGACTCGAGACTCGGGTCCAAAGACTCGTGACTCGACTCGTGACTCGAGACCAAGGACTCTTCAACATCCCTGGTTGTGGTATTAAATAAATTGCTGTGATTCATTTATTTTTATGTACAGATGAATGGAAAAGAAGCACTGTTCTTCTGGGCTTGGCCTGCCTGTTTTAAGAGGCCTTTGTTTTGCTTTAACGTGGTGTCTTTGTGCTCATGTACTTATTTCTCTCCCACCAGCCTGTATCCATAATGCCTTTAGGGTGGCTTGGTATGCCCTGGGAAACTTCCATAGGCACCAGGGGAAAAATATGTCACATGGGGGAAAATCCTGCTTCTTCAGAGATTGGGTGGCAAGGGCATTTTTAAAAAGTGTGAACCACTGGGATTTTCTAAACCTACTGTGAACTGGAGGGCAGCACTGAGGTAAGGTATGGATCCAAAAACAGGTGATGCACTTGTTCTTTTAGCCGCTACTCTCATTCCCATCTTCAGGTTGCCTCTTGCTATGCTGCTCTTCATGCCTGTCACCATTTCCTTTCCCTCCTTTTCACTGTAAACCAAGCCTACTCCTTCTTCTCCATATAGCATCACCTCAGACTCCCTGTCTTTTTTAGACTTCAGCAGCAGTTGCTCCTTTACCAATCCCCCCTCTCCTTTCATATGCATATCCTGTGTAAGCCCAATGGGCAGAAGCTTTCATCTGTTCTGCATACACACTTAGGCTGTCCTACTTTACAGAGGACAGTCCTCTATTTAAAGCGCTTTCATAGGAGCATAAGAAACTGACTTACACTGAGTCAGACCATTGGTCCACATAGCCCAGTATTGTTGACACTGACTTGCTTCGTATGTAACAACCCATGGGCTATTGTGGCTGAGCGGGAGAGAGTGGGCTCACTGCCTGCGGCTTGCCCGCCTCTTCCGCTTTTACTCAGCAACCCACAATCTGCTCCTTCATAGCTGAGCATGATGTGTGAACCCGGACTGCTGGATTGCTTAGGAGCTAAACAACCCAGTGGCTAACCCATGGTTTGTTGTTGGTTTAACCACAAACTGATCCACTGACTGGCAGCAGCTCTCCAAGGTTTCAGGCAGGATTCTTTCCTCACCCTACCTAGAGATGCGGGGATCAAACCTCGGACCTTCTGCATCCAAAGCATGTGCTCTATCACACTGAGCAATGGCTCCTGCAAGGTGGCAGTCCTCTATTTGAAGGCATCCTCTATTTGAAAGGCTGTCAAATCCAAGTCAGGTTTAAAGATAAGAGCCATAAGAAGGGAGAGGAGGGACCTTGAAGTTGCCCATCAGCAGTGAACCCCTGGACAGCAGACGGAGCAGGCACAGAGGTCATCTGGTCACAATCTTCTCCACTATGGTGAGACGTATTGTATTTCTATTGAAATTACAGTAATTTTTTATGTCAATCTGTATCTTTTGCCATGAGAAAACCAGTTCTCTTGCTAAACTTTGGGAGATTCACAGTCTAGCTGCAGTTCCATTTAAGCACTCACATGGCCGTCTTCCTCCTTTTAAAAAAATGCCTTTGCAGTCACATCAGAAATAGAGGGCCACCTCAGAAAACAAATGGGACTTCAGAACCATAGACCTACCTCCCCTTATTATCTGTGCACTAAATATAGCAAAACTGCCACAAGTGCCTGCCAAGGGCACATCAGTCAGGGAGCTAAAGATCAGTTGTATTTTAGATTTCTGGTATTGATTTAGTAAGACCATAAAAGAGTAAATTGCAAAGACGTCAAACAGGATGTGATTAATATGTCAAAGGAATTAATCAAAAGCAGCATTTAAATAAAGAGCAATTCTCCCCATCCCTTCACCAAATTCCCAAGACTGTTGATTGCAGTGAAAGGGAAAACATGTAGAAATACATAGTTGGCTGTAGACAGCATTGCAACAGTGTGAGTTAAATGATGTTTACAAATTTAACAATGCCATTTAAAATGATTTAGAAGAATTATACTAAAGTTTTGGGAAATTACTTGACCTGTTATATTCATGGCAGTGTTCTCCTATTCTTGCACTTGAATTACTCATCATTATTTAGATAAAGAGAGATATACCTGTGGGGGCTTCAAAGCTGCACCGCCTTCATAATGGTGGGCAAGGGTAGGGAACCCTTTCCCTTGCCCCACAGTAGCACTAAAAAAGGGGAAGAGAACCCATTCTGTATGTATTTTTCTTTCCCTACGAGGCACAGGGCTGTGGAGAAATTACCCACTGCTCATTTGGACCATTAGCTGGCCTGGATCCCAACTTTTCATCCCAAGTCTCTAGCCCTTCTGAAATCAGAGATATGAGGCAAAATATGCAGACAGTATTCTGCCCAATTGTTTTGTGAGAAATGAGCCAGCTCCCGCATCATACACTGTTCTTAACCAATGATGGCCGTCACAGCCATCAGTGATATTTATAGAGCTCCAGGATTTGAGTGTGGTGGAGCATTGGTACATTTATTTATTCATATATTTAGTATATTGGGGGCATAAAAATAGAGGTTCTCAAATACCTATCAGGATCTTCAGGGTGGAAGGGTACAATGTTGATTGGCCTGTATTAGATTGATAACCTACTGTATTTGCTTGGAGGAAGAGAGAGACCTGTCTTTTTTTCTTTTTTTTTAAATGTATGAAACTCGCTGTAAAGTGACATGTGCATTGGCAGCACCGAATGAATAAATAATAATACGCCATTTTCACACAGAACCAGAAAACACTTTTTCTATCTGTCATTTGAATGGAAAATCAATAGCTAGAATGTATGTTCAAAGTAAAAGCAACTCTCTTCCACTTTCTATCTTACATTAGAAACATTCACATTTGCACAAAATTAGTATATGCAAAAATATCAAAGGTGACTTAGCGTTGTGTGTGAAAATGTCCACAGACGTAGAACAGGCAACACAAGGACAGGCTATGGCTCAACTGTCATGCTTTCTGACTTGCTAGTAGACATGAGGGGATGAGTCTGTTTAATGTGACATTTTCCTCCATGGGAATCATTTATTGGTTCATTCCCATGAACAAAAAGAGCAACATCAGAAGCAAAGGCATCCTTCTTAGCAGTCCTAATGTTGCTCAAGGAACTCTATATGCTTGATGAGATTTGGAATTGAGAAGGAAGATGAAATGAGTGAAATTATAATTACTGAGGCTAAGCAATGAAAAGGGATCTCAGAATGAGCAAGTGAGCAGAGAAGGGGAAAGAGCCAAGGATGAAATGCTGGGACAGTGAAAATGAGATTTAAAATTGCCCTCAGACAGGACAAAGTGGGTGTTTAAGGAGACGAGTAGAAATGGCTAGAGAGGTACTGGAGCACACAAAAGAGAACAACACAAGGAAACAAGCTCCGAAAGTTGCACTTATGTCCAGAAAAATGAGACAGTGAAAGGGTAGTAAACATATTGAAATGAACTATTGTTGTCAATAACTATTGTTAAGTACTAACTATTGTTACCAATATGGTAACTGACCAGATTCGTCTGTGTGCACGCATACGTGTGAAAATAGTTGTATCCAACATCCCCTGATAGGGAGCATTTTATGAGGTGCATGAGCTGTGCCATTCACATCTGGCATCCCAGCGGGATATCCTGGAGAAAAACTTCCTGTGCTTCGGGCTGTGGTTTGTAATGCTGAATTACTTTCTTTAAAATATATTTGCTTTAAATTACAATCTTGTAACACACACACACACACACACACACACACACAGCGTCTCCTGAGAGACTGGTGACATTTTACAGCCTAGTTTTTGCCACCACCCGGCTCTCCCCCTTTCTGACACGCTTGTATGCCAATGTCTGTGACACATAGATAATTTATGAAAACAGAGTAGACACTTTTTAATAATTAAGTAATAGATAATGGGAGGGCTTTATTCCGATGAGATACAATGCCTGTGCCTGAGAGGGAGATGCTCACAATATTAGCAAAGGGGAGAGAAAAAGAGAAACTGAAGGGAGCTAGTACTAAACTTACACCATATAATTAAGGAAATTAAGGCATTGAAAGGTTCTCTGTATTTTGCAGCATATGTACTTCATTGCAGTCACATGACAGCAGCAGGCCTGTGGCAAAATGCCAGCTGAGTGCCCCAGCCTAAATCGCACGGCATCAACGGGGCCCATTCTCTCCAAATTACAGGGCAAACAATAACACAGGTAAAATTAGCCAAGGCACTAATTATACAGCGTGAGTGTGTAAAAGGCTACAGAATGATAAATGGCAAATGTGGAACATGTTGTGTCATATCGTGTAATCTCTCCCGCTGCAGAGCTGGGAAACAAAAGAGAGAATTGTGTCTTGTTTGTCTAACATGCCCTCGATGCAAATTAGAAATCCTTCCCAATTAAGATATCGTTAAATTTCCTTTGTTAACCATTTTTAAACAATGTTAATTAAGAGGGTAGGGTGATCATTGTTCATCTAACAAACAATTAACCCGATTTGAACTGGAGTTTGAAGAAACCCAGGGGCATCCATTCCCCAAGCTTCCTGCCTTTCTTCTTCTTTTATTTTACCCCCAGGCTCCTCTTGAACTAAGGCAGGGCATCTGGGAATGCTAATGCAGCACCGTATGGAGCGAGTCATTCGTCAGGGCTGCAAATGCATGTAACTGTTCCTAATGACTGCTGCAGCCTCACCAGACTGCCTTATTTGAATGCAGGGGTAGGCAACCTGCTGCTGTCCAGATGTACTGGATTACAACTCCCATGATCCCTGACCACTGGCCATGCTAGTAGGGGCTTATGGGAGCTGTAGTCCAAAACATCTGGAGGGCATCAGATTCCAAAAGCTCCAAGTGGGTAAAGCCACTGAGGCCACAGCTGCACTTCAGACAGTTGATTCACTATTGGTGGTGAGCGTCCATTTCGGGAAATGGCAGGGCTTGCAGGGATAGAAGAAGTGGTTGCTGTTCACTGTTGGGGGTCCTCCTCACTGTTTGTTGGGGTGGCTAATTTCTTTGCCAGTCACTGCTCCTGTGCTTCAAACAACAGCTTGATCTGCAGCGGGCAGATCAGGTCTGTGTGTGCTTTTTAGGGTGGCTATGTGCCCTACTTTACAGAGGGCAGTCCTCTAATTGAAATGTATCTTCTATTTCAGGGGCGGGCAACTCTTGGCCCTCTAGATGTTTTGGCCTACAACTCCCATCAGTCTTAGCCAGCATAGCCAATGGTAAGGGAGCATGGGAGTTGTAGGCCAAAACATCTGAAGGCCCACAAGTTGCCCACCCCTGCTCTATTTGGAGGGCTGCCCAGATTAAAGATAAAGAACCCTCAGAAGGGAGAACAAGGCCTTGAAGTTGCCCATCAACAGTTAGCACATAGGCAGCAGCCCAAGTAGGCTTACAGTCTGGTCACAGTAGCCTGGTCACAGTCTACCCCGCTATGGTAAGATGTGTTGTATTCTGATTTAAAATATAGGAATTATTTCTAAATTTGGATCTATGCATATAAATTAGCTCATGCAAATTTTGTGGAAATCCGTGTCCTCCTCTGTCCTCTTTTTGTGTGTGATGATGATGATGCATTTCCTCTTTTTTTGGCAATGAGTAAGTGGCTACCTTATTAATCTGTTTTGGTCACTTGGCAAACCTAGTTTGTCCTGCTGTTTTGTGCACAGACACCCTTCTCATTATTTATTTCATAGAATCATAGAATAGTAGAGTTGGAAGGGGCCTATAAGGCCATCAAGTCCAACCCCCTGCTCAATGCAGGAGAACAGATGTGGGAGGGTGCCCAGGCAGTCACCCATCCAAGCACTGACCTGGCTCATACCTGCTTAGCTTCAGCATGTGGCCTGCATTATGTGCTCTAGACAGCACCTGTTTGTTCAATAGTTTTGTATCCCACCAATTCTGGAACACAGGGGAGGCTAACCACACAAAATACAAAAACAACCATAGACTAAAAAAGAAAGAAAGATGCACACCTTTAAATTTACAGTACATTAATATACAATAAAACAGCTGTGATAACTGTTACTAGGACCACACCTAAACAACTTTACATCAGAGTAAAAAATGCCTGAAAAAAATAAAAATGCCTTCAATCTTTGTTTGAGCAATTGGACTGTGGGGGAAAACCTAATATCACCTGGGAGGGAGTTCCATAAATGAGGTGCCGCCACAGAGAATGCCCTCCTTTCACCACCTTCCTAGCCTCTGCTATTGGCAGGACAAGCAAGCCATCCCCTGCTGATCATAAGGCATGGCTCAGTTTGGAACTGGAGAAGTGCTCCTTGAAGTGCTTGTGGGCAATCCCTGGAGCAGGATTAGGCAAACTTTTGGGGGCCGTGGGAACATTTGGCAATTTGAGAAACTGTCCTGGGCACCACCACAAAATGACTGCCATGAGAGGCATGGCAAAGGACAAGTAACCTGCCCAAAAGACTTGAGTATAGGCAGAGGTGGGGTCCAAGCCCCCAACACACTTCTTTGAACCCACACTTTTCAGAACCAACAGAAACCTATTTCACAGCAAAATGTGTTAATTTTTTTAAAAAAAACAAAACATCACAACACCTTGGGGTGCCAAGAAAGGTTTCTGGGGGTGCATTGGTGTCCATGGGCACCATGTTGCCTACCTCTGCCCTAGAGCATTTAGGCTGCCTTTGCAGATGAAATCATTTCCCCAGGTAGGGAAATAAATGGAAGCTGCTATTTTGGAGGGGTAGTTGCCACTGCCACTCCAGAATGCCCTTGAATGATGCAATGTCTCCAGAATGCCCTTGAATGATGCAATGTCTCCAGAATGCCCTTGAACAATGCAATGTCTCCAGAATGCCCTTGAACGATACAATGTCTAGACCAGTGTTCTCCAACCTAGTTCTCCAAGCTACGCTGGCTGGGGCATGCTGGGAGTTGTAGGCCAAAAACATCTGGGGACCCAAGGTTGGAGAACACTGGTCTAGGGCATCCTGGGAAGATAAAATGTTGGCTGCCAGGAAGCAGCCACCAAGACCTACAACATCACCAGAAAAGGTAAGTGTCCCTAGTCCCAAATTTATAATAAATGAGTAATGGAAACGAATCCCTTCTGTACCTATTTGTTACTGATAGCATTTGTTTTGTAATTAATGAAAATTGAACTGAATGGGGGAGCTGGTGGCTATGATCAGTAACCAAGCAAGGTAACTGTCCAATATGTGAGTTATTTTAGGCAAGAAACTTGAGAATAACAATTAGGAAAAAAATGCACTTCCTGTCTGTGGACAAAACAAGTTTTTGTCTGCTTTAGTGGAACTGCACCAATATGATCAGAGTAAAGGCTTCAATCATTTACACTTCTTCTGATTAATCCCCCCTCTTCCTGATTATTATTGACAACATCGGAGCGTACAATAACCCTAACCTGCTTAGCTCTCATGAATATAAATGTATCTGTCCGTCAATCACATTTGCATTTGCAAAATTTCCTTCGTACAAGGACTTAGGAAATGGAAGACAAATCAATAAAAATAAAATTGGTTAGTCTTGACTGAATGAAAAAAATGGCCAGCAGATATTTCAGAATGCATGACTTAGAACCAATTCACACACCCAGAGTTTTGGAGTGTAGAAACGTATACATCAAACTGAACTGCACTGACAGGGAAAGCAATCATCTAAAGTGGTTCAGTTTGTGCCTTTGTAGAGCAGAAAAAGCCAACATTGAGCTTGAGGGAACACTACAGTTCTGTCAAATTTTTACACAATTCTCTAAAACAGTGTTCTCCAACCTTGGGTCCCCAGATGTTTTTGGCCTACAACTCCCAGCATGCCCCAGCCAGCTACGCTGGCTGGGGCATGCTGGGAGTTGTAGGCCAAAAACATCTGGGGACCCAAGGTTGGAGAACACTGCTGTAAAAAAACCATCCATGAACACTGATACCCAAGCATCTGATAGCGGATACACACCTTTTTCTAGATTAATGTGAGAAGCACACCTAGAGGTTTAGAGCATGTCCTCAGAGGCATTAACTCCTATGTTTCTCTGTGTGTCACCATTCTGAGGACAGAGAATTGTACTGCATATTGACATTGGGAGCGAGCAACTGAATGACCCAGTCTTCACACTAGATGCAGAAGCGCTGCAGAATTACATACCCCCTGCTAAAGACTGATTGGAAGGAGTCAAGGACAGAGCAGCCAATCAAACACAAGTGACAGTGTCCCTGTGTGAATGGACCCTTTGGGCTCAGAAAAACATAAGAACTAGTGTGATATAGTGGTAGTGTTGGACAAGGACTGGGGAGTCCCAGGTTCAGATCTCCACTCAGCCATGAAGCTTACTGGGTGTCCTTGGGTCACTGCCAGTCACTTTCTCTCTCAGCCTAAACTACCTCACAGGGCTGTGAGGGGGGGGGAAGTGTGTGGGGGGGCGGGGGGGGGAGTTCATGTATGTCAACTTGAACTCCTTGCAGGAACAGTGGGATAAATGTAATCAATCTATCCCACTCAATAGGAAGTTGCCTTTTTGAGGTCAGACTATTTGTCTAACTGTTCTGAATGGCAGCTGCTCTCCATGATCTCAGAGCTTTTCTACATGAGGCTGTTAACTGGCTGTTAATCCAATGCATCTACTACTGGTTTTGTCGCAGAATTGAGATCCAAGCACTACACGAGGAGTGTTTTCTTTCCTGCTTTTCTGTTACATAACCTGTAGGTGGCACTGTGGTATAATGGAATAGTGCAAATACACAAGAGGAAATTGTGCTTTTTTTCACTTCCACAATTAAATGCTGCATTTTCCCTGCTCTAAAAAAATTGCTGAAAGTGCTGGTTAGAAACAGAAGTGAAAGTGGAGGGTCATGACATCACCTGTAGAAAATCCCTCAGGCAGAATCTGTTCCATCACCTACTACCTGATCCTTTTAACTGGAGGTGTCAGGGAGATTGAAGGCCTTCTCAGTGGCTGCTCCCAGGCTCTGGAACTCCTTACACTGGCTCAGCTTGTCTGAGCATGGAAAGCTAAGCAGGGTCAGGCCTGGTTGTTACTTGGCTGGGAGACCCCCTCCTCTAGTTTCCTGCATTGAGCAGGGGGTTGGACTCGATGGCCTTGTAGGCCCCTTCCAACTCTATGATCCTATGAAATCCCTCCCAAGAGAGGCTAGGTTGGCTCCCTATCTGTTCTTCTGCCAACAGGCAAAAACATCTTTAATCAGGCAGGACTTGGCATATTTATTTATTTATTTATTTATTTATTATATTTTTGAATCGCCCATCTGGCCAGTCATCCAGCCACTCTGAGCGATGAACAGTCCAATAAAATACAAGAACAATATACAGTAATACCTTGGATTACAAGTAACTTGGTTTGAGAGCGTTTTGCAAGACAAGCAAATTTTTAATATTTATTTAATTTTTTTTTACTTGATATACAAGCGTCGTCTTGCAATACAAGTACTGTAGTACGGCTTAAATTAAAAATCTCTGTACAAATTTTTTTGGGGGGATTTCGTTTTGATATAAGAGTGTTTTGGATTACAAGCACCTTTCCGGAACGAATTATGCTCTCAATCCAAGGCATGACTGTAAACTGGTTTGCTGCTAAAGGGGATTTATTGTTTTTTTTACTGTGTTTTTAATTGTGTTTATACTGTATTTGTTTTTACAATTGTTTTAATTAAGGTTTTGTTTTAATCTCGGTTTTATTATTGTTTGCTGCTTTGAGCATAATTTTTTTTTGATGGATAGGCAGGATAGGCATCAAATCAAATAAATAATAAAATCCTTAATGAACTTGGGACCTTCTGCATGCAAAGTGTATGTGCTGTCACTGAGCTAGAATCCCTCCCCAGGTTAGGAGCCTCTCATTGTAATTTATTTATTGTGGCGCATGAATTCGGATTGACTGCAACATGGTATACTATATTTTTGAAAAGTAAAGATAGCTGCATTGGCCCATAGGGGGGGCGGGATCCAAAATTTACTGTTGGGCAATGCCTTTATTAGGACCAACCAAAATGTCCCAAAGAGCATGCAAGCTTTTGAGAACTCAAAAACTTGCACACTCTTTTTGTGACATTTTGGTTGGTCCTAATGAAGATATTGCCCAACTGTGAATTTTGAATAGTAGACTGTACTATACAGTATATTTTTTGATGTCATGACCATTCTCAGAAAATAAGCTTTCCAAGATACATTCTAGTTTACCGTTGGGTGGTTCCAGTAGAAACTCACAAAACCAAGGAAAGGCATTTATTACTTAAGTCTAGCTTGACACGCTGACCTTAACCAGGACTGCTGTGCCGACAAACAGAAATAAAAAGGTGCAAATTAAAACCAATTATTGTCAACCTGAAGTGTAGATATAACTGTGAAATTCCTGGCTTTTTATCAGCAAGGCTTCTCTTTGCTTTACTAATAGCAAACTGTTCTGCAGCTGAAGCCATTTGTAACATAAATAGTAAAAGTCTCTTTTGTTTCTTGCAGAAGAAAGCAACAGGGACAGGGAGAAGAGGAATTAGCCATTTAATTATTTAAAAACCGTGGGAGAAGTGGAAAGACTAACCAAAAAAAAAAAAAAAAAAAGAGTTAGTGTTTAAATTAGCAATTAGGAACTTCTTGGAATATATATTTTAAACCCAGAATATGCAAGCAATATGTGTTCTTTAAGGTCTTGGCCTTTCTTAATTTAGTATATGATATACAGGCTGCGTTGGCTACTGCATTGATTTCAGTGTTTGTGGGAAAACAAAACAGGAGAAGGTAGATTAGGACACAAAGGAAGATGTGGGAAGAAGCAAAGGGGAAAAAATAAGTTGGATAAGGAATTAAGTGAAATGAAGTTTTGGGCAAGGTGTGTCAAGGTGTTGAGAACCACCAAGAGTGCATAGGGAAATAACCCCATCCAGTGGAACAGGATAACAAGTAAGGATACACATTCCAATCAACGTCACACAATGGATAGGAATGCATATCCTGGCCTGCACTGTGAAGGGCTGCTGGGAATTCTGTTGGCTTGGTTTCATGGCCATCCACATCCTCACTGATCAGCACCACTTTATGGGCCCATTGCTGGGGTGGGTGGTGTTTCAGGCCAGCCACATGCACGGGGGAGCCCCTGCTCCCACAAGTATAATATGATTCGAGTGCCTAGCTCCCACATTCTGTACCATTTTGATGGATGGAACCATGCGGGACACCCATTTCTTTGCACTCAAACAAAGTGCTCACAACTCTGGAACAGGGCTACTGTCTGAATTAGAATTGGGGGGGGGGGAGTCTGGCTGGCTAGGGAATGCTAGGAGTTGTAGGACTTTTTTTAGGATTCCACCCTTAAAGGGGTTTTTCTTCTAATGCCATCAGGAATTAATGCCCTTTTACAACCTCTACAGCCCATTAAAGATGCTTTTAACTCCCCCCCCCCCGCCCCATTAATAAAAGCCTCACATTGAGTCATCAAAGAATCTTTCAGATCTAAGACTCTGGCATGGACATGATCTACAATTTAGATTCTAAGATGGAAGGAAAGTGTAGAAACGTGGGTAGATGAGAGAGAGAGAGAGAGAGAGAGAGAGAGAATGAATGGCTCATTGGATGATGAAAGAGAGAGAAAAGGGGTGTCCCCACGCACTTTTGATTTTGACTTTGACCCACTTTGGGATTTGGCTCCAGCCACCACCAGTATGCAGCTCCTGACCACATTCCCCTCAGGGAATATGGCCCTCAGCCTCAAAAAGATAATGAAATTATTCTTTCAACAATATCCCCCCCCCCCCCCCCGGGCCACCCAAGGTGCTTTGCGCCAACGGTCTTCCTCATTCAGAATCATTCTCAGGTATTCTGCACTTAATCCTTCCTGTTACAGGATTGCAAGGGGCCCATACTCCTCTCTGGCTCTCTTTCTACATTTTTGTAGACCATTTGTAATGAATTTGAAGTTCTTCTGGCACAGGAGCATCAGATAATTAGAAATGAGGTGAGAGAAAATGCAAAGGGGAGATGGATGCTATTGGAGTGCAGAGGAAGGACTTGTGGAATGTGCCATTTTTCTCTTTGGACTTTGAAATCCTTTTGTGTCACCTGCACTCCTGCAGAAGGATGCCATTTTTTTTTTTTTTAGCCTTTGTAATTTTATTCGTCTTATTCATACTCGGATGACAATCAGACAAACTGCTCTTAAGAAATGGGTCGAATGTAAAATTTTGGAGTAAACCCACAGGGAGCCAGTAACAAGTTGGGGCAAACTGGAAAGGCTGTTAGGGAGCAGGGGGTGCGGGTGGCAGCCGTCAAGGGAATGAATAAGATTTCTTGCCAAGTTATTAGAAATGAATCCTTCAAGCTAAACTGCCTTGAACTTTCTTCTGGACAATTTAATAATGATAACAATGTTGAGGCAACTTCTGTCTTGGCTTGGTGCCAAGCCCACCCATGTCCTCAGCAAATAAAGTGAACCCTGCTTGACATGCCAGCAGCAGCAGCAGCAGCAGCAGCAGCTGGGATTTCTCAGTGATTGAAGAAAGTGTACAGATTTTAAAGGTGCAATCCTATGCATGTTTAGACAGAAAAAAAGTCTTACAATTCCCAGCATTCCCCAGCCAGCATGGCTTAAGCCATTTTTTAAAAAAACAAACAAACACAGACTATTCCGCAACTCTCCTTTAAAAGACACTTCCTTCGTTTACCAACCTGACAATTTCTTGTGAATGTTGCATTCAGCATTCAGGCTCTTTTCCAGCATTCTTTAACAAAAAAATAAAAATGCTACCCTCTTCCTCACCATGATCAAGGACGTGTTCGCACGACACGGGAACCGCGGGGTTCCCGTGTTGTGTGAACGCCAACCAGGGGTGCCCCCGCGGGATGGCCGTTCGTGGGACGCATGCAAAGTGACCATGGGCGGTAGAGGAGTAAGCCCCTACCGTGCGTGGCCACCCTGCCGTGCGAACATACATGTGGAAGGAGAGATGGCAGGCACAAGGCATTTTGCTCCCTGAGGTGAAGGACAAGATATCCTCCCATTCCATATACAGAAGCTGACTACAGTAATACCTTGGATTGCAAGCATAATTCGTTCCTGAACCGTGCTTGTAATCCAAAACACTCTTATATCAAAGCGAGTCTGGTGGGCGTGAGCAAGGCCGATTTCGGCCCGCTACAGCCGCTCGAGGCGAGCGGTTACATCCCTACGACTTGTATTGCAAGATGTCGCTTGTTTATCAAGTCAAAAATTATTTTAAGAATTTGCTTGTCTTGCAAAATGCTCTCAGACCAAATTACTTGCAATCCAAGGTATTACTGTATACTGACTATCAACATTGGTAATGAGACAGCACCCTCCACTGTACCTGAGGGCAGGAGGCTAGCTTTGGGGGCTCAGGGAGGATGCTGCTGCCACCAGTGTCCTCCCAGCATCTACTGCCTGAGAGGTCACCTCACCCTAGCTAATCGTAGGGCCGCCCCTACTAAGTATAGCATATCACAGAGAACGGAAGCCTACATTAAAACCTCCCTCCCAGTGCCAACAGGAAGATATGGGGGAACCATCAAACATGCAATCCACCACCTATATGCAATCTGAAAATGTATAGGCTAGCACCTGTGCCCCATGTGACTACTCCGATAATTGGTTTATCTGTTCTAGAAGTAAAGATAAAGCAGTTGTTTTCAGCATAGGTCTTTAATATTTTACTCCTCCTGTCATGAAGCAAATAAACAAAGATGACTCAAAGATGAGAATAAAATGAATTTGGAATGCACAGATGCACAAACAATTTACATAAGCAGAGTGGGAAAATAAATCCTGAATTCAAGCAAACAAAATTCTCAGGAGAAATATGAAGCGGCTGTGTGTGTGTGTGTGTGTGTGTGCGCGCGCACACACCCTACATTTGAAATATAAATCAGTAACAAAATTGAAAAAGTAATTAAATATGACCTATTTTGTATGCTGAACAGAAAATGTTAGCTTTTCAATCTGAAAAGAGGATGTAATGGTTTAGTGAACAGCACCTGTGGACACAGAGCAGTAGCCTGGGTTGGAATAGGAAATGGTCACATGTGTGTTGGGGGGGGGAGAAAAGAAAGGGAGGCTTTTAATGCTGTAACTAATATGCAACCACAGGACCACCCTGCCAGAGGCAAGACACACACACACAAAATACTAGGACACTGAGTGGATTTTGTTAGCTACACACAGCTCAAAATTATTTATTACCAGTGTTTTCTGAAATCTTGGCCAAAAGCACTTAAGACACATGCTCCAGCCTCTAGTTAGGTGGTCTCGGAAGCTCAGCTTCACACTTGGAGCTTTAATGGGGGGGGGGGGTATAGAGCAGCCTTCCCCAACCTGGTGCCCTCCAGATGTGTTGGACTGCAACTCCCATCATTCCCAGCCACCATGCTAGCTGGGGATGATAGGAGTTACAATCCAACACATGTAGAGGGCACTGGGTTGGGGAAGTCTGTTTCAGAGTCTTCTTATAACACCTATGCTTTTCTTTTGTGGTGTTTTGGTTTGGTTTGGTTCCCTTGTTTTGAGCAACAAACATATTTGAGTTTTGGAATTAAGATTGACCTGTCCTGTTAGTCTTTTCTATTAAAAAAGAAATGGCAAATAATCACATGGCAAGACCAGGTTTTTGGAGGCCCGTAGGCAAGATGTTGTCAGGGGGGCCCTCTTGACACTGCCTACCTTTCCCTATGGGTTCACTTCATACCACCACCCAGAGAGAGAGAGAGAGAGAGCACTTTTCACTTCTCGCTCACCGGGAGCTGGCTGGTGAATAGGCAGCAGGAAGAGCAGCATGGCAGAGGCTCCAGGAAGTAGCAATGCCCCTACCGGGACATGGACCTTAGCCAGTATCCAAGAATGCCAACAAACTTCCATGGGCCATTGAAATGTGATGGAATTCCTACATGAAAAACTTCAGTGTAGACAGTAGCATGCAAACTGCCTGCATATTATCATTTGTGACAAGTAGGGATGCTCAAAAATCTTTGTATAACCTGATCACCACCTCTTAGACTAATGTGTAGATTGGAATGCAGTTATCCTTCAGATTTCCCATTTCTCCATATTTCCAATGGAGTTCTTGGCTCAAAACATGTATCAAAATGCACGCACACACACACACACACACACAGAGAGAAATCTGTAATTGGAGGACACTGTGCATGCATACTTGTGGAGAAAAAGCATCAGAGTTCCCTGCACCACACACACACACACACACACACACACACACACACCTCCTCACGTGTAAACAAGTATAATCCCAGCTGGGGGTTGGGAAATGCAAAATGTATATAGTTCCTCTGATGGCTCCTGACACTGCAGAGTCTCCCTGGTGCCACAGCTATTTGCATGCAAATGCGGCAAAGAGCCACCCGTGACCCCTCCCCTGCCTGGCCCAGATGAAGTTCATCCAGATTGGCTAAAGACACCTGGGCTACTGAAAGGAGGGGTGGGGGAAGAATCTGTACTGCTGCTGTAGCTTTTGGGTTTCGTTGTTGTCTGCACGCTTTCGCGGGAGGAGGGCTTTTGCTGAGGCAAGCCCTGAAGAGGACAAAACCCCCAGGTAAAGGAGTAAGGCCTGGGTAGTTATATACCGTAGTAAAGGAACTAGCTTTTGTTGTTTTGTAGCTCTACTGTGTATATACCAAAGTGTCTTCCCACCTTTCTCCCTCTTCCTTCATTCCCCACCTTTTATTGTAATCTGTTTACCTTGAATAAACTTTCCTGGTTTTACCCCACGCGGAGTGTGTGGTTCCTCTGAGGTTCAGTGCTAAATCCAATGTATAGACAAGGGCAAGGCCCTGAGAGAATCAGTGTCAAGACGGCAAAGCTAAGGCTGGCAGTTTTGCACCTTTGATCTCTGGTCTTGAGAAAAGGACCAGTTGGCAGTCCTTCACAATACTCTATGTGCAATTGTCACCCTTCGTGCAGGTAACATGCTTTTCCTACAAAGTACAAGATGCGACGATGGCCACTGATCAATCTTGCAGTCGACCTGGTTGCGTTTATTACAGAGCAGTTGCAACTCAAAACATATTCAATATCATTTATTATCCGGGCTGTAGAGAGATGGAAAGGAAGCAGTGCGCTGACATTTTGTGTCCATGTGCATGCATTTACATGCAGGCCTGTCAATATGAATCTGCCCCATCGCAGAGATTTAATTTCAAGAGACCGAGGGGCTGAAAGCTGAAGAATTCCAGTACCTGTGTGTGTGTGCTTGTACGCTAATAACAACTATAAAAGACATCCCCAGTCCCAATATCTTCCCAAAAGATATTGAAGATCTTCCCAAAAATAAGAACTGGGATTTTCCAGGAAATGGGGCTGGTCCTTGCAAATAGAGAGAGGTGAGGCACATGTAATAGCAAGGGAGAAATGTGTTTGTGCACTGTAAAACTTTTATCTACTCATTGTGTGTGTGTGTGTGTGTGTGTGTCACACACCTTTTCTAATTTGCACTTATGTTCACGGGATCTCTTTTTCATCTTTGTTCTAACAAATCATGGCCTTTGGAACCAAGATTAAAACAAGTATCAGCAAGTGGAAAGTCTCCTAATGAGCCCTAATTGTTATTTAACTGAAAACGTATGTGTAACCTTCATTCTTTTGTTATATCCTTTAAGTCCGCAAAACATTAATTACAACTTGTCATTTAGATGTCTATGACATATGTGCTGCTGCAAAAGGGATTAAAATAAGAGCCATGTTAACAAGATTTTTTTTTAAAGTGCTTTCAGGTTTTCCCCCTCTCTCTGAAAACGCTCTATGTAAAAATGCAGCTTTGCTAGGATCTACACAGGCAAGTTTGGCAACTCTGTCATATTTACTGGAAGCATTACAAATGAAATTTGGAGGTTCTCTCTCAAAAAGCAAATTATTTGCAAGGTTAGTGTTCCAAGAAGGTGAATCGTTTGTAGCTCTCTCTGGCCTGCTGCAAGGGGAGCAGAGTACCGGTATATTCACTGCTCTGGTAATTAAACTGGACTTTTCCATCCTCATATTAACACCAGGATTTAAAGTCCATGAAGTTATCAATAATTTTTAATCGCTCATGACTCTTCCTATATTTCCGTTAGGGTGGCTTATTCACATCTAAGGTAGCCATGTGTCATCTTTTAAAGAGGACAGTCCTCTATTTTTAGGGCTGTCCTGTCCAATTCCGGTTTTAAGATAAAGAACCAGAAGAACTGTTGCCCATCAACGGTTAGCAGCACCTGGACAGCAGGCTCAACAGGCAGGCACGCAGGCCATATGGTCACAGTCTTCCACACTATGGTGAGATGTACTGTATTTGTATTTAAATAATATGTTTAAATCTGCAAATATACATATAAATTAGCAAATGCAAAGTTTAAGCAAATTACTGTCTTTTTTTGAACTCTTTTTTGGTGATGCATTTCTTCTTTTTTGGCGATTCGTAAGTGGCCACCCAAACTTGATAAAACATGGAGGTGACGTTGCCAAATGTTATGCATTCATAACTATTCAAAATTTCACATTTAACACCTGAATGACAACATTCAAAATTTTCCTGATCTTTTTATTTTGCGGGGTGGGTGGGTGGGGTGTGAGCTGGGAAAAGGAGTTCTACTAAAATCCCACATTAACACCTGAGAAGACACCTGTCACCTCTTTGTGACCTTTCAGTGTTTGTTACCAAAAACTTACCATTATTATTCCTCTCATGGAGAAAGATCATGGCAAGACCATGATACGATCTGCAAAAGCATCTGGTTTTTGCTACAGGAAACTCAAGAAATTAAAAATCCTTGGGTTGGATCCAGATTTAGTCATACTTGGTATAGACCCATTGAAATCAATGGGACTTAGGTTAGTCATAGCTAACTTAAGTCCCATTGATTTCAATGGGTCTACTCTAAGTATGACTAAATATACTAATAAAAAGGGGGTTAGATGTAGAATTTTTTAAAAAGAACATTATAGATTTTAAAATTATGATTTTGCATGAACTAGAGCTGCTGTGAAGAGAGCTCTGTGGTGTACATTGCTTAGTTATAAAGAACAACACAAATAAAGAAGTAAAGATCCCTTTCAAGTTTACTTATTGAAACACTATTGTGGTTTAATTTAATTGAAAAACATTTCCCTGACTTTTAGAAATCAGTGCTTTGAAAACCCACCCTGATGGGACTCTGTCAAGCTCGTTGATCCAGACACTTTTAGGAAAGGTACTACAGTAATACCTTGGATTGCAAGTAACTTGGTTTGAGAGCGTTTTGCAAGACAAGCAATTTTTTAAATAATGATAATAATAATAATAATAATTATTATTATTATTATTTTACTTGATATACAAGCGATGTCTTGCAATACAAGTACTGTAGTACAGCTTAAATTAAAAATCTCTGTACAATTTTTTTTGGGGGGGATTTCGTTTTGATATAAGAGTGTTTTGGATTACAAGCACGTTTCCGGAACGAATTATGCTCTCAATCCAAGGCATGTATTCACTTTCTTCTGCAGGTCTCTATGCCACTATCTCAAAAGGAACTATGTCTGAGGCTGTTTATATACTCTACCCTCCATGTCCAATCCCTCCCCCTTTGCTTTTAGGGAAACAACAAAGATCTAAACATTGCTCATACAGCTGTGATAAATATTGATGGGTGGGATTCTAAAGAAAACTCCCAAGGACTCAACAAAATTATATGATGTGCATGCATGAAAATTGAATAATAAAGCACTCTGCACTGCAGCAGTAAAGGTGTGAGTTCTGAGAGAGAGAGAGAGAGAGAGAGAGAGAGAGAGTTTATAATTGGCCAAGTTAAATAAGAGACAATTATGGCTAACTCAGCCCCTTAAGGTTCATAAATCCGCAGTCAGGGCAATCCAGGGTAGACTATGAGGAAGCTGTTGCTCTAATTGTGACTTGTTTAGCTTGGCCATGCTATTTGGAACTGGCTCTCTTTGGAGCGCTCACACCTCTGAAATGGCTGAGTAGGCTCTCTTTTTCTGTTGTTTTGCTTTTTTGGTGCATAAACTTCTTTCTGAATCAGATAGCACTTCTCATTTTGTTCAGAGGGGATAATGAAATGGCACAAACCTATGAGGCAACTTGAGCCACAGTTCTCAAATGGCACAACTGGTGTATATGCTGCGATAAAGCCATTCCGATTCCCTCCTGTTAGGAATCCGATCTCCTGAGCATAGTGCTGGCTGGCCTCAGGTTTTTTTGGGGGGGGGCACTTTAGGCTCCCTCCCAGCATGGGTCTTCGGGTGGCCATGGACCTTCTTTTACAGAGGACAGTCTTCTATTTGAAGGGGTGCCAGAGGACTGATATCTGTTTTGAAGGTGTCCTCCTCTGATTGAAGGGCTGTCCAGTCCAAGTCTGGTATCAAGGTATAGCAGAAGAGTCGGGCTTTGAATGTGCCCATCAACAGCACCTGGACAGCAGACTGAGCAAGCACAAAGATCACAGTCTTCCACACTATGGTGAAATGTATTGTATTTCTATTTAAATTATAGTAATTATTTCTAAAGTTGCATCTACTCATATAAATTAGCATATGCAAAATTTATGCAAGTCAATGTCCATTTTTGTGCTCCTTTTTGGTGATGCATTTCCTGTTTGGGGGCAATTCAAAGATGGCCAGCTCCTCACTACTCTTGCCTCTGCTCCTTTGTTTGCCCTCTCCCTTTGGGCCCAATCTGCACAACCATCCAGAGAGAGAGAGAGAGAGAGAAGCAAAGGCTTCTGCCCCTTCTGCTTGCTCCTCTCACTTGCTTAGAGGAGATGGGTGAACAGGCAGCAACAGTGTGGAGGAAGAGCTAGGCCAGGGGTCTCCAGGGGTTGGTAGTGGGCCACCGGCTGGGGTGTAGGCCTCGGCTGGTGCCCAACAGTGCCAACCCCTGACCTGGCCCTTTATAAGGACCAGATAAAAGTAACAAAACTGGAATGTGAGTACACTAGGATGTTAGGTCTAGCCCCTATGATCTTTTTATCACTCACTTTTTCTTCATTTATAAGATCCCAAAATGACCAAAGAACAGTACTGGGCTTAAATACTACCAGTGTGTATGTGAATCTGTAAACACTCTCCTTAAAGAAGTTGCTGTTGAATGATCAGTAGGTTGAGTCGTTGAGAAAAGAAGAGCTACCAGTAACTATATTTTTTGCTTTTTTATTTATTCTGTGTGTGAGTTATTGTGTACATACCTGACAGGCATGTACATCTGTGCATGCATGAAGTAAAAGAGACAAGCTTTTCTTTGTGAGTGTGGAGGTAGTGTTGCCAAGAGCTAAAACCCCAATATAATGTTGGAATGTTCTCTACTAAACCTTGTACACCCCGGGATAGAAGCTCTGAACTTTTTGCTGAAACAGTGGCCTGCTCTGCATTCCTCTCTTCTCCGTGACCATCCTGTCCAAAGACGCTCCTCTGCTCTCAGATCCCAGTCTCTTTGCATCCTCAAAAATCTGCTCCCTTCCCTACCCAGATCATCCCAGGATCCCCAAAATCACCATCCCAAAACCCTTTGTGTCCATCCCTCATCTATTTTTCCATAGTTACACACACAGGCACACTTGCTTAGGGATACACACTCACAGATACCATACAGTGTATGTTTATTTTCCTGTATTTTCCAGTTTTTTGTTTTTTGTTTTTTACATATCCTCAGTGTCCATGATACTTTGGGCTTGCATTTTGTTGGGAATGAACAGTCAAAACCTCAAGCCATGCATAGGTGCATGATGTAATTGGGACCACAGAGTCTCTGCATCCTAGAGCAGAGACCCTGTGGACATTACCCAGACCTCCTGGTGCAGGATGTGGGCGTAACCAGTCACCTTCTCTTCCTGCCCCGGGAAAACAGTCGGAGCCATGAAATTGTAGGAACAACATGTCTGAAGATGTAGCCGAGTTGCAGTTCTGAACTTTTCCCAAGTTCAGAACAGGTCGACTACCATATGATTCCTACACAACTGTAAATACATTCTTAAGCCTGCCTGTATCCAATCTGCAAGATCTGAGTGAGTAAACTCTGTTTTTAACCTCCAAAAGACTGTTTGTCTTATTGGTAGTGTAAGGGAGAAACCAGGTGAAGATCCAGCCTGTCCAAAAGGGACAGTCTGTATCAACTAAATGCACAGCCCTGCTTAAACCAGCAGCTCCGCATGCACACGTTTTTCGCCTGTAGTTGGGTATACTCTGCTGTGTTTGCAAAAGCAAGAGGGGAGAGATAATATATCACAATATCCTCTCCCAGGTCTTTTGGCAATCCCCAACATATTTAACCATTTAAAAATATAAGTTTTCATTCAATACCTTAAGTAACTGTTTACTGTTTCATTTCTGCTTGTTAAAGGTATGGGGGGGGTGCATTTGCATTAAAATGCTTGTACGTTTCCTTGTTTTCTAATACTAAACAGCATAGTCTGTGTTCAAGTTCTTTATCTCTCTGACCTCCTAATTTCTCTAATGGTAGGTGTGCCTACTTTCAAGTGGCACTCAGTGAGTCAAATTAAAAGATCTCTTACACCAGGCCTGTTAAGCTTCTTTCAGCTTGAAAGTTGGACTCAGTTTTGGGAAGCTCTCAGGGGCTGCATTCCAGTGGAGAGGGGCGGGGCCAAAATACATCACCATGTCTTAGCTTAAAGTACTTCCTGCTAGTAACTTGTAAGCCTTAGGAGAGAGGCATTTCAACCTTTCAGAGCAGGGGGAAACTGCAAAAGCTGGGAAACCAACGATTGGTTAGCAATCAGGGGAAAGGGGTGTGGCCATCCTGGGAACCCTGGAGGGCCAAATTGGGACCCCAAGCAGGCCAGATTTGCCCCATGGGCCTGAGGTTCAACACCCCTGCCTTACACATTATATATCCCTTACATGTATGTCATGTACCATGTATAACAGCCAGTACCTGTGGTAACATTTCTTGCTATGGCTGGATCAGGCTCAGCCTAGGGCCAACTATAGGGCAAATCCATTAGCAAGTCAGCAGACAGGCAAAAGGTGAAGCACAGTTTTATCAGTCTAGTAAGAGGGAAGTTCAAAGAAGGAGAACTTAGTAGGCAGGCAAAGGTCAAGAGAACAGGATTAGCAGTCAATAAAAGAGAAGTTCAAGAGCAGGGCCTGAGGCATAGCCAAGGTCAAGGTCAAAAACAGGTAAGCAATCCAACACATGCATGCAGCCCAAAGAGCAGACTCTAGCAGGAGTCCAGGGAGCGACAGCAAGAGTTCAAGGCACTGGAGCCAGTAGAAAGTTGTTGTTCCAGCAGCTAGCAACTGAAAGCTTGTGTAGCCAGAGCTTTCAGAGCCTCACCCATGGCAGCTCATCAGCACTTTGGCAGGAGTCTTACTCACGAGGAGGCCTTTATTCCTGAGTAGGCTTTACTTATGAGGAGGCCGGTTGTTACTGGTCTTAAGGCATGTGCTTCATCTCCTCCTCTGACACAGTCCTCAGGGGCCCTATCTAGGGTTTTTTTTTTTCCTTTCAGGGTCCACTGCTGTTGAAGGGCCTGGTGTATCTTCTCCACTGATGCCAGAGGTGTCTGGGGTCTTGCTAAAGTCAGGGCCCCCCACAGGGTCCGTACCCTCTGTCCAGTCATGCTATTTGTCTGGAGAGTCATCCCGGCCTATGTCAGGGGGAGAGGCATGACACCACAGCAGGGAGTAGCACTGGGGAGTAGAAGGAATGGGCAGTCCGTTCTTGCCTCCAAAATGAGGCTTCTTTGCAGGGCTCTTCCTCCTGCCCAAATTCTTCCTGTTCCTCTTATTCTGCTCCCTGCAGCAGACAAATGGGAGAGAGGGGAGAGAGATGGCAGGACCAGAATAGAGCTGCAGCTGCCTTGTCTCCCACAGCTAGATTTAGGGGTGCAGAAAAATGTTCTATACAGTAACTCCCAGCATTCCCCAACCAGCCCTGCTGGCTGGGGAATGCTGGGGGTTGTAGGACTTTTTCTGTCTAAACATGCATAGGATTGCAGCCTTAAAGGCTGGACTGGAAAGTCTCTGACTGGAAAGTCTCTGAAAGGGAAAATCAGCAAAATATCTGCAAATTCCTATCGATAACACAGCAAGATGAGACTCTCATCCCAGTCGCAGGGCCGGCGCTACCGCTAGGCAAACTAGGCGGTTGCCTAGGGCGCGCGGCTGAAGAGGGGCGCACGGCTGAAGAGGGCGCGGAAACGCTGCGCTCCTCTTCGCTGCCGCTGCGCCGCCCCCGCCAGGCCTCCGCCTCCGCTGCGCCACCCCCGCCAGGCCTCCGCCTCCCCACCCTCCCGCCCGCTGCCGCCACCGCTGCTGCGCCTCTCCCCACCCGCTCGCTGCCGCTGGGCCTCCCGCCGCCATCGCCACCCCCCCAACCCCCCCGTCACCTACCTTCTCCGCATCGCGTCGCTTCCGGAGCCCCGCCCGCGTTGTTTTGGCGGGAGGAACCAGGGCAACAGGGCTTAAACAGCCCTGTTGCCATGGTTTCCCCGGCAAAAAACAGCGCGGGGTCCCGTCGCGTCGCGTCACTTCAGGAGGAAGAGGAGGAGGCAGCAGCAGCCGCCGCAGCCAGGGCGGGGGGGAAGGTAGGTTGGTGGTGGCGGCGCAGGGGTTTTTTTTTTTTGCTGCTTTGGAGAGGGGGGGCGCTAAATATTTTTTCGCCTGGGGCGCCAAACTGCCCTGCACCGGTCCTGCCCAGTCGTCATCATCAACATCATCATCACCACATTCTATAGCCTCACTTCTAATGGTAGTTTTTAAAATAACCAAATCCTTGAAACTCATTTTCTGTTGCTTTTGTATATGCAACTTATTGTCATGCTGGATATGCACAGGCTTGGAATCTGGTGTCCATGCCAGATCTCTGCCCTGAAATGGAGGAAGTAATGATTAATGCTGAAGGAAGCTCCACTGAGTCATCAGAGGCAACCCATCTTCGATTAGAGAGAAGACCTTCCAGCCAGGTCAGACTTGAGCCCTAGCACCTCCATAAGAAATTAAGCGTTGTATTTACATCGGCCCTCTCCAATCTGGTGTCCTCCCAGTGTGTTGGACTACAATTCTCAGCATCTCCCAGCCTGCTTAAACTGTGTCATTTAAGGCTCGTTCTGCAGAGTTGTCATCTGACATTTATTTATTTTATTTATTTATTATATTTATATCCTGCCTTTTTTTCCTGCAAGGAACCCAAGGCAGCTTACACAGTCCTCCTCCTCCTCCATTCCATTTTATCCTCACAACTACCCTGTGAGGTAGGTCAGGCTGAGAGTCAGTGACTGGCCCAAAGTCACCCAGTGAGCTTCATGGCCAAGTGGGGACTCGAATCTGGATCTCCCGAGTCCCAGTCCAACACTCTCACCACTACACCACACTGGCTCTCATTTGTTGCCTTTCAGGGTTTTAGGTGAATCCCACTCCATGATGGGGTGTGGGGTTCACCTTCATCATCAGAGCACAGCACTCCAAAGTGTGCAGTGGATCTTGCAGCAGGAACTGGGCTCTTAAATTTAGTTCATGGAGGGTCTCTCTGCTGCACTACCCAACATTATCTGTACCTTACTGAGATAGAAAAAGCACCGATTTAGCCACTATTCATATGATAGAAGCCCGGTAAACAATCAAGTTATGCCACCATTTTTCTTAAGAGCAAGACCACCACCCGCTCGCTTGGCAATGCAAGAACTGAAGAATGTCCATTCTTCACTGCTATGTTATGTTTTCTGTACAGGAAGAAGACAATAAAACATCTGGAGTCACATCACAGAGGCTGCTTAGACTTTTTGAAGTACATTTTCATCAACACATTATTGTTTTTTAGTATCAATATAAATATTTCTTTATCCTGCAACTGCTAATTATATCAACATAAACTTAATTTATAGTGATAATCACAGGCCTAATTTTGTACTGCTGCCAAACCTCACAACTGACACTTTGAGGCATCATGTAAATTCAGCCATTAGCAATCACGTAAATGCTCCCATTACCCATTACAGATATTGGCTAAAGAACTTTTTAATTGACTTCTTAAAATTTATAGCAGATGGTGCAGCCTGTGAGCTCAGATCCAGAGAGCTCTTTCATATTCTTTGGCTTCTAAGTGTTTGGATGCCAGTTGTTGCATGTTACACAATGCAATGTTTTAGGCTTAACATAAAATGAGAATTTGGAATTAAAAATATGTATTTAGTAGGTAAAACTGAATCTCTGTACTGTCGGCATTCTTGTGACTCTGTTGAATAACTAGATCATAGAGCTGGAAGGAACCTACAAGGCTATCGAGTCCAACCCCCTGCTCAATGCAGGAAACTAGAGGAGGGGTCTCCCATCCAAGTAATAAGCAGGCCTGACCCTGCTTAGCTTTCCACACCCAGACCAGCTGAGCCAGCGTAAGCCACAGGCCTGTTATGTTAATGCAAAACATGGTGTGGATGGAATACATCACACAGCTTTCTTACATTTTATAGGAATAAACACAACTGGTACCAGTTGTCTTTTCAAACAACCTGATTAAAGGGTATGAGACACTGAGCTTTTCTACATGAGGCATTTATTGTGTGTTCGTCATTCCCTACTCATGGTTGTTTACAGGTTCTTTAGACAACATGGTGACCTTCCAATTTCCCTTCTGTGTCTAACCAGCACTTACAGGGTTTTTTAGAGCAGGCAAAATGCAGTATTATTCGTGAAAGCAAAGTAACTTTTCCACTGGTCTAGTTGTGCTATTTTGCTATACTACACTGCCACCTAGAGGTTATGTAGCAGAAAAGCAGGAAAGGAAACACTCCTTGTATAGTGCTCTGATCTCAATTCTGTGATGAAACCAAAAGTTGATACAGCAGATTAACAGCCTTGTGCAGAAAAACTAATCAATTTGGATTCAGATATGCACTCATAGCAGAGTTGTAGCAGCAGCTCTGTTCTGCAAAAATGTTGCACAACCGGTAGTGCAGAGATTGAAATATGGCCTTAAAGTAAGAGCACACACTATATATTGCACAATATTGTGCAGGAGCCTAGCACTCATGGAGCCCAGTATGCTGGATCAGGGTCCTAGCATTTGCGGAATGACATTGTGCAGCGGGTAAAAAAAGTTGGGCTTTCACATAAGGTGGAATCTGGATCTAATCCATTATGTTGATCTTTGTTATAACACCTTCCCCATTTACCACGGGCCCCTAAAGTAACATCTCATGCCTTTACTCTTAACTCCATAGCCACACTATCAAGAAATCTATTTTCTTGTTAAGACTGAGCTGCCTGTGGAAGCTCCATTTCATGAGGGTGGAGGTGTTATCACATGTTGTTTTAGTCTCCAGGTCTGTCAAGGCCAGAGTGGAACTCATGCCAAATTAGACTGACTGATCTCTGCTGTGCTGTGATGAGAGCTTTTTACTGCCCCTCCACCTCCCCTCCTGAAAGCCAAAGACGTTATTCAGCCCATTAGTGATTGGCTAAGGAGGCTGGTCTCTGAGGAAACTATTCAGCCAGACAGGGCCCTGCTAAGGAGGCTCACCTCACATTTGTCAAGGGCCTGTGGGGGTGGTATAAAGCCAGAGGGGCTATAGTTGCCGTTTGGTCTTTGTTTTCATTGTGATCTTTGGTCTTCATCTGCCTGTGCTAACTGGAGTTTGGGCCTGTGAGTTTTTGTATCCTGAGATGGGCCCTGTCCTATTGGAAGACCCTTACTTAGGTATAGGATAGGCTTAGGAACTGGTTTGTTATTTTTTTGCCTGCAGCCTTGTTCCAAAGGGTTTCTCTGTTTTCTCTGATATTTGTACACCTCTTTACCCCTTCCCCTTGTGTAAATAAACTTAATCTTGACCTTTAGAGCTGTGTGTGCATTCCAGGTAAAGCCTCAGGACTAAATTCAGAGCCTTCTGTTTGGTCTTGCTGCTGTTTAGAATTTTAGGCTCGGGGCTTGAAATAGAGGTTGTCAGCGTGAACCCTTATTTCGGTACCCCAAGTATGTTCTGGAAGGTCCTAAAATCCCCTGGTTCAGGCTGAGGTAGATGCAAAGGGGTGGTGGTGGCAGTCTACTGATAATTTGTTTGCCTGCTGCCCATACTGCAGTGAGTTGGCAGTTGGACAACCCCCCTACTCTGCACTCCCTTCACTCACACTCTTCCTTCTACATTCAGGAAGGGTAAAAGAGATGAAGTACCCCCTTTGGGCAGCAAGAATCTGGATTGTTTGTGGGATTAAGATCAGATCTGTACACCTGGTCTTTTTCTTTTTCTGCCTTTCTGTACATTCCCCTGTATAACCTCTAGGTGGCACTGTGGTGTAGCAGAATTGTGCAACTACACTAGCGGCTCAGTCCTCAAAATGCCAGTTTTCCCCCAGAGCTTTTCCAGATGAGGCTTTTATTGTGTGCTTGCCATTTCTCTCTCACGGTTGTTTAGTTTACGGGTGCTTTAGATAACCTCATGACCTTCCAGTTTCACTTCTGTTTTTTTAACAGTATTGTGGGGGAGGGATGTTGCAGTGGGGAAAATGTGATATTTTCTGCAAAAGTGAAACAAAGCACAAGTCTCTACCAGTGTAGTTATCTTATTCCGCTATACCACAGCACCACATAACGGTTATGTAGCAGAAAGTACGGAAAGGCAGGAAAAGAAAATAACTTTATGTAGAGTTCCAATCTTAATTCTGCAACAAAACTGGAAATAGAAACGATGGGTTAAACAGCCTCATCTAGAAAAGCTCCCCCCCGCTGCACGAAAAAGCTTGGAAAGCACAGGAGAAGCCTGGAGGGTGAGAATGTCTAAAGACCTCACAAATGACCATGAGTGAAGAATAGCAAGCACACAATAAAAGCCTCATCTAGAAAAGCCGCTGGTTTCTAGATCTTGTTAAAAATGGCCACTGTGTACCTTGGAAAGGGACTGTGTACATCTGCCTTATAATGAGTTAGACTACTGATCAATCTAGCCCAGCAAAGTATATCCACACTGGCACCAGCTTCACAGTCTCAAAAAGAGGTATTTTCTAAGATCCTTTCAGCTGGAGATGCCGTAACTCCACCAGGGACCTTATATACTGTATGTGTTCTATCAGTGAGTATGGGCCCTGCTTGAGATTTTGTAAGGTACAAGTTCCTGATCCCCCTCAGGTATGATTGGAAATGCCTTTAGACTGTACGCTTCTTTGCAATGTGGTTGCTAACAATTACTATTGAGATAATCTTTGGAGGCCTTTTGCCAGGTACCCTGGCCAAGCAAGATGTGATGACTGCCTACCAGTGAAAGGGCCTTTTTTTGGTGGTAGCACTTTAGTTTTGGAATGCCTTCCCCAGAGAGGCTTGCCTGGTACTTTCCTTATACACTTTCTGACACCAGGCGAAGACCTTATTTCCCCAGGCTTTTTAGAACTGTGCATTTTTAATCCACTGAATTTTAGATCTGCTATCTACTTTTACTGATGTAGTGTATTTTATTCTATTCTATATGCTGCTGTGGAAGTCAAGCGTCATTTTTTAAAAAGTTGCATTTGACTGTTTCATTGACTGTTATTGTATTTTAATGTTTTATTATTTGTAAGCTGCCCAGAGAACACTTTTATCAGGTGGCATATAAATGGAAAGAAATAAAACAAATAAATATGAAATATATTCCTCTCAGTCAAAATCCAATTTAAATGGACAGGTGCAGCTAACTTGCTCTAGATAGGGCCAATGTGTTTTAGCCACATTGTAAATTTGCAGTGGAATCCTACCCATGTTTACTCAGAAGTAAATCTCACTGTATTCAGTGGAGCTTACTCCTAGGGAAGTGTGCATAACCCAAACTGAAAGGGCTATGAAGTTAGTAGGGTTTACATCGAAGTAAACATATACAGGATCAGGCTGCAAGTGGGTGCAAAGTATTCCCAGCAGAGCAAGTTAAAACTGCATTGGTGACTAGGAAGAGCATGGACGGACCTGGGACAGGGATTCTCAGAATGGGCAGGTTCACATGATTGCGTCCTGGCAGGATTTCCCTGAGTACCCTTGCTGGCATGTCTTGCCATGTTGTCTGAACCTGGATGGTGTGGCTTGTTTTGGAGGGGCAGCAACCCTCAAATAACCCAACAGCCCATGGGTTTTTTGAGGGTTGCTGCTGCCCCCTCAAATAAGCCATACTGCCCATGTTCAGCCAACACGGCAAGCCGCACCAGCCCGCAAGGGTAATTGGGGAAATATGACTGGCACACACAGTGCTGTTAACAAGCCACTGTTAACCACACCATGATTGTGCGAACTGGGTCAATGTGCGGGTAGTGTTCGTTCTGTATTGTGTGTGGTGGTGATGTGTATATTGACACAACCCCAGTCATACATTAAACTGTTTTTGCCAAGCAGTTGCTCCAAAAAGGGTACTGCATTACACCATGTTTTGCTTTGAGTATGTCTGCCTCAGCCTGACTTCCAGACATACCGATCATCAAAGCTTGCATAAATTATTTGTTTCTTCTTTTTTTTTAACCAGTTCCAGTGTTTGCTTTTAATATTTTGACAGTTTTCCAAATGTATTTCCTATCACTAAATGCATTTTCTTAAAAAATAAAATAAAATCTGATGTGACATTGGTTGGTATTAATAGATTTTTTTTCTTTTTAAAGAGTTCGCTGTTTTTTAAATATATAAGTGTTCACACTAATTGAAATTCCTTCAGAGTCCCTTTTGGAAGTGTCAGAATTCTAAAAGCTGTTGATGGGTGAAGTCTGGAAGTTGCCATGGCAACGGTCTTGCTTGCTCAGAAGACAGCTGCCTGAGGAGATCCTGACTGGACATATTTGGCACCTGAGGAGCTTGTTGGTCCTTTTAAAGAAGAAGATGCACATACTTCAGTATATTATTTTATTTTTAAGCTTCTAGTATAATCCAGCGGCATGAGGACATGAGAAGGAAGAGGAAATCCAGGCTTGCTGATGAAGCTCTTCACAGTGGAGGATGATGAGAGGCACATGAAGGATATGTTAATACCTGCTGATCAGATTTCACTGTTGACCTTTTTATGTGAATAGCTTCAGAATGGCATTAACATCAATCACTTCAACTGTGACAGAGTAAGAGCCAGGTGACAAGAGTCCTGATTCACTTGTGAGCTAACAAGATGTGTCTGAGAAGAAGTCTCAATCTCAAATGAATAGACATTGCTCCCAAGCATCCAGACTTGCTTGGCTTGCCTTCCTTCTCTAACTTGCACTAGATAACAGGATTATTTAAATGGGGCACACAGATGTGACCTGTTCTTCCTGAAAGGTTCAGAGACTTCCCCACTCCCTGCCTGTGTTCCGACTCGGAGTGCTCATTCCAGCCTCTCTCTAGGGCTAAACCACATGCTACATAAAATATGTAGCGTTCAGCTGATCCTTACCTTTTCCTTTTTACCTCGAAGTAAGCATGCAGGGCCCCAATCCAGATTGGGATCACTGTGCTGCTATTCCCCCCCCCCTGCTAAATTTCCCCACCCCATGCAGGGGGTGGGGGCTGAAGAAAAAACCTCCATTGGTACCAATGGAAGTTTTTATTTAAGCCTTCCCTACTGGTGTGTATTGGTCCCAATCCAGGCCCCACACACTTACTAACCTATATAGTTAGGATCATCTGCACACTACATATTTGACATAGTATGTAGTTTAGATCTCAGTGCGGTAGTAAACCTGTGTCTGAACTATACCAGTTAAGACAGTAGATGGGAACTGACATGAATGAATGCTCTTTGATACAAAAAGACATTCCTTCCACGCAGAAAACTATCTGTCAGGGAGATGGGTTCTAGCCTTTGTAGGATTCCTCCCCCCCCCCCAATCAGGAGGAGCATTCAATGATGTCAGCCCCCACCTGCAGACTGAAGTGGTATGGCCCAGATACAAGTTCACCGTCTCACTGTGATCTTAGATTTCATAGATCAGTGATGGCGAACCTTTTTGAGCCCGAGTGCCCAAACTGCAACACAAAACCAACTTATTTATTTCAAAGTGCCAACACTGCAATTAAACCTGAATACCGAGGTTTTAGTTTTAGAAAAACAACTCATACAGTTGTCCGAACTAATTAACATCTTTTGTCTTTAAAGAAAAACACAATAACAGAGCTTTCAGTGATACAAACAGTTTTTTGTTGGAAAAAAATCAACTCAAAAAATTATTATAGTACTACATTGTACACATAGCCTGAAGGGAATTTATACAAACTTTTTAAATTATATGCCAGACTGAAATTGTATGGGGCAAGCTTTACTCCAGGTCCTTTCCCTGCTTCTACAGGTGTCGGATTAGTAAAAGTAAAAGTCAACCTGTACTAGGATGAGCAAGATAGACAAGAAAACTAAACGTGCTTAACACATTTTAAACACTTTATGTCTTGGACTGCAAACACTGCATTAGGTAAAAGTTTGCATTGGGCATGGTTTTGCACAATTAATGTGATTTTTGCTATTGCATGCATGCTGAGAATTTGTCAAACCTTGGCTCATACTCCGTTAGTTTGAGAGCAACACATGCAGCACTCAGGTCAATTGTTAGGGCTTTACATCCAAGCCATGCTCTGTGCATCATTCTTTAAAAACTTTTAAATGCGGTAACAATGTAGAAAAGAAGTCTGTAACAGGAATTCTAGAATAAAATCATTCTGTTCCACACTGTGAGAAAGAACAAGATCATTAGTGTTTTGCAGAAGGGGACGGTCTTTCCGCGATCTGGTGACCAATGGCTCGAGTGCCCACAGAGAGGTCCCTGCGTGCCAGCTGTGGCACCCGTGCCATAGATTTGCCATCACTGTCATAGATCTTATAGAGTTGGAAGGAGCCTACAAGGCTATCGTCCAACCCCCTGCTCAATGCAGGAAACTAGAGGAGGGGTCTCCCATCCAAGTAACAACCAGGCTTGACCCTGCTTAGCTTTCCACGCTCAGAGAAGCTGAGCCAGCATAAGCTACAGGCCTGTGCCTATGTTGCCTGATCCAGCTTATAATTACTGAGTTCGCACTCTTAACATTTGCTAGCTTATTGTCTGCCATACTGGTAACATCTGTGGTTCATTGACACTATAAAGCTTCTTGAAGTCAATCTCTAAGCCATTTCCAGCTGGCAAGTTTGTTGAACTCTGCCAGACAGGTTCTCCCAGAGATGTCAACTGTATAGTAAAGTCAGTTGCTAGAGTCAGTCATTGCAATGTTTTTGTTTTTTCAAAATGTCTTACGAATTACAAGAAGTGAGTGCACTGAAGTGACTATGTATAAAACAGCCTTGCCCAGGCTGGTGCCCTCGAGCTGTGTTGGACTATGACTCCCATCATTCATAGCCAGCATGGCAAAAAGTGTCATTCTTTGGTTTAATATGCACACAACAAATTGCCCCTTAGTGGTAATTTCAGCCACTGCAGAGGTCTAGATACCTTTTCTGCTCTCACTTCTATATGAGCCAGTGCCATAATTAAGGCGGCCACTTATGCATGGCTAAAAAAAAGAGGAAACGCATCACTAAAAAAGAGGTCACAGATCTACATAAAAAGTGCAAATGACTGTAATTTAAATAGAAATACAATACCTCTCACACCATATGTGGAAGACTGTGACCAGGTGACCTGTGTGCCTTGCTCAGTCTGCCTTGCAGGTGCTGTTGATGGACAACTTCAAAGCCTGGCTCTTCCTTCTTAGGGTTCTTGATCTTTCAACAGGACTTGGACTGGACAATGCTTTAAGCAGAGGATGCCTTCAAATATGGGAGTGTCCTCTGACAGCCCTTCCAATAGAGGACTGTAATATAGGACATGTGGCCACCCTAGTCATAATGTCTATAAAATTTGCAACAGAAAGAGCTGATTTTCACAAATGTTCATGCAGAAACTGCAGAGTGGGGGGGGGGGGCACACAATGCTGCTATCTATGGAGGAGGAGCACTGGAGCTGTCTTTTATTTGATTAGCTGCTGCTGCTGCTGCGGACAGTCTTGGGCTAGAACTGAATGTTACAATCCTGGTGCCCCTCTAATTAATAGGCTCTATTCCCACTGTATTTTCTTTGGGAAACTAATGTAGATATGTCAAGTGTGCAATTATTTTGAGAATGATGGGCCTCAATGCTTATTCATCTTCCCTCCTCCTTGCTGAGAAAATAATACTGCCAGCTTTAAACACCCTTTGAAGTCTGCTTTAGATTTTGATTGAAAATTTGAAACGGAGTAGCCAAAAGCTCCTCTCTCCCTCCCTCTCTTTCTTCTGGTTTATTAAGGGTAATGAACATCAAGCCTTCGTTTGTTTTTAGTCACACCTACCACCATTGCCTACCGCACAACCAGTGCCCACGCCAGGTTTTGGAGGGCCTTTGGGCAAGACACTCTCAATGGGCCCCCTCCTCAGTGAGTTCTACCTTCTTTCCACCATTGTCACCAGCTGCTATTGCTCCTCATCCTCTTTTTCATCATTGCTACTGCTTGCTTGGCAGGCGGAGCTCCAGTGAGCAAGGAGGAAGTGGCATCTACTGTGCCTTCTTCTCACCACCACCATCATCTGGGCAGTTGAACAAGTAGGTTGCAATGGTGAAGAGGAGCAGCTCCAGAGGGCCTCTTGTCATTTGGCCCCTGCTGGAGTATGGGCCCTTGGCAGGTGTCCGGCCATGCCTATTCTTGGCATTGGCCCTCTACACAACACTGTTTTAGGGAGGATTCTAAATGATAATGTAGTGGCAGACATGAAGACCCCACCATCTAGAGCAGGGGTGGGCAACTTGTGGCCCTCCAAATGTTTTGGCCTACAATTCCCATCAGCCCTAGTCAGCATAGCCAATGATGAGGGATCATGGGAGCTATGTGCTTGTCTCTCTCTCTTTTTCCTGATTATGCCACAGCATGGATGCAAGGTATGGGATGAGATGGGGAAATGCTGGGGAGCACTGGAGACCACATCCAATAAAGTTGAGAGCTGCATACACCCCACTGCCAGCAGGTTGCCCACCTCTGTCTTAGCCCTTCAACCCTTTAGCTCCCCACCATTTCCCCAATCTCCTCCCAAAGCTGCTAGTTTTTTGTTTTTTTAAAAACTAACAGAGTTTTGAGGGGAAATTAGATTGTAAAAAAGGCATGGGGACAGTGTTAATAATCCTGTCTACCCCTATCACCACCCCAGTGCTGCTGCTCCAGTCAAATTTGGACCTTTCCCCATGGCTGATTTAAGTGAAAAGAAAAGTGTTGGGAGATCTGATTACAGAACTCTCACGAAATAGCTATGTTGGCTTGGACTGATTCCTCCCTTCCCCTCTCTCACGCATCTTAGAGTAAAATTTAGACAAATTCCAGAGGAGTAGCCATGTTAGTCTGTTACAGGAAAAATAACACCTAAACACTGAACAAATATCATACAATATTTCTAGGCAGGAACTTTAATTAGATTTCGATGCAAGAAGCTGATAGTTGATGTATGTAAGAGGTTTTCAAATAGACCAGACTGTGGTCGCTTCCAGATGGGAATTTTATTCTGCAATCGCCCTGCTTCATTCATGGAATTTAATAGAGGGTTTAAGATGACTTTGACTTCCATTTGTAACCCTCCTGTGTTTTCCCACCACTTCTTCCATCTTTTTTCATACAAAAAAATCCAGGAAGGAAAAACGGAATAGCTAGCTGCACAGTGTCTTTTGACTGGTAGCACAGGAGCCCTCTGTCTGGAGACCCAAGATCTTCCAACAAACAGGAAAAACAGATTTAGCATTTCAAAACCCTGCCTAAAATGGGTTAAATTCCAAAAGGAGATGCCAAAGAACCATTTTTAAATATATGCAGTTCCTTGAATTGTTATAGTCATGTGAGTATAAAAATAAGGTTGCTTTAAAACACACACACACACATTTATAAAACTGTCCTGTGCAAAAGCATTGATTTAAAATTAAATACTGACATCCAGCAAAATTCATTAGAGGAAGTGGTATTTTGTTTTTGTCTCCTGGATGATAAAGATTGACCAGAAGTTGACAAAGCACTGACTGGAGTCCAAAGAGCTCTCAGCAGAGCTTTAGCCACCTCAATTCATTATTTGAAATCAAGAGGACTGGAATTTTTGAGCTAGTATTACATCCAAGGTGATGATAAATGCAGTCACGCTGGAGTGATAATACAAGGATTTCAATCTGGTCTTGTCTAGACCAGGGTTTGTTAGAGATTAGAAGACACAAAGGAAAGGTTCCAGCAAGGCATTGCATGGAAGAGCTGTCCAGGGGGAACTTTATTCCCATTTAAAGTCCAATGAATGCTTCTGCTTTCTAACTCAAACTGCTGTAAATAAGAACAGTGCCATTATTCAACTGTCTCTGGGAAGCTTGCAAATGGAAAAAAATCATCCAGACTTCAAAGTCAGACTTTGCAGCTCCAATGATCCCTTTTTATGAACATTCCACCCCAACATTAGTTAAGCAAACAACTTAAAAAGAAGAAGAAAAATCTATGAAAGTATGTATAATTTTAGTAGGGGGCTGCACATTTTAACTGAAGCTGGAATCCACCTGACCTGTATCTGCAACTATATAATGTAGCAGACAGTTGTATAAGATGTGCACTGTAATAATATACGTGTGTGTGTGGACAGATAATGGAACGTGGTTTTGTGAAACAAAAATAGAAGTAAAATGCACACTCTGATGTATATTACAGTACTGATGTACATGCAATAAGCATGCGACACTAATGTTAAAAAACTGATGCATTATTGAAAGTGTTTCATGCAGTCCAAGCCTATGTAAACTTACTCAGAAGTAAGTCCCTTTTATTTTAATGGAGCTTACACCAAAGTTTGTATGACTAGGATTAAAACCTTACAGATCAATCATATGCAGGTTTACTCAGAATTGTCCCACTCTGTCCAATGGGGCTTACTCTTTAGTAAACTGTGGTAGGACTGCAGCCTTAGTCAGTTTGGCTCTAAATGTTCATGTCATGTCGTTTTGTTGATTTGACATTTTGCTTGGTGCTTAGTATCTATTTTAGGGTTGCTAATGTTTAATAGGCGAGTGACCAGTGGAAATTCAGCAGGTAAAGCTTCTCCCAGCATGCAGAGGCATGATGGGATGGGAAAGCTTCACCTGCTGAATTTCCTCCTGCAATGCAGCCATTAAAGATACACAAGCCCTGACAGCAAGCAGACCTAACCTATGCAAACATCTGGTTCCTATGGCTGACAGGGACTGTCACATAGGCTGTGAAGCAAGCACGGCTGGCTTTCTGCAATGACTACAGGGAATAAACTGTGAGGACATGTACCCATCTTTCTCTGGGACACTTTACATGCCTCCAACTTTAAGTACGTAATCCCTTATTCCCCATTCCAGTGGTTTTCTTCCACCAGAAAGGAACTTCCAGAGAGCAGAGAGAGGGAGGGAGGGAGGGAGCAAGCGCCAACGTTTCAGCCTCCCAGTGATACAACAGTACCATGGAGGTAGTAACTGGAGAGCACATTTCCTGTGCAGAACCATACCAGTTGGGTCCAAGAGCCATATATCTTCCTTAACGTGACCGAGTCATTATTTAGAAATGATTGGACAAAAAATAATAATCAAAGAAATCTCAAAAGGAAGTGCCCAACTAAACTACCGGTATATAAAACCTTAACTTTCTATGGACTAATCGACTGCTACCTTTAAAGATCATTCACTTTCACTGAAAGTACATGCGTTAATGCAGCATCATGGCCATAAAAACCAACATCAAAATGGACTGAGCATCCACAGTATTTTTGACAACTGCAATTATAATGTTGTAGAACAGATGCCATAAAATTTAAAGTATGAGCAATGTGAGGAAATAAACATTTAGCTTTTCTATTTCCTGAATTGCTTTTAAATAGAAAAGTTATGCAACTTCCATTAACTTTGTTTGCTTTAAATGCATGTTTCTCATAGAATGTTGGAACGTTGGTTTGGTAAACTTATTCTGTGTCAAGAATTTCTTGTACAGTTCCAATATTCTGTCATCTCTTCCACGGCTGTTCACCCTCAGCTAAGTCATGTCTGAACCTAGTGTGAATCAAAGCAATTCTTTTGAAATCACGTCCTGTCAGGGGTTTTGATGACAGACAATAAAGAATTAAAACTGGATGTGGTGACACTGAACCCTTGGAATGATAAACAGGAGTATATTTAGAATGTACAGTGTGGGGCACATTTCAGTGAGAGATTATACTCTCTCTCGAATTATGATCTTATTTCCATCTCATATATTTAACTCTTGTACCCATGGAGTACCTCCCTGCATATGTTCCCGCAAACTTTGAGGACAGTGGGGTGGTAGCCTTTGAGCCTCCTCCCCTTAGTATGGTGATATCAAGGTCTTCTCCTACTCTCTGGAACTGAGGCCTGGACAAGTCTCACCCAAAATGTTTTGCTGCCTGAGGTGAAGGATGGCATTGTCCCCACTCCCTGCTGTATTCCACCTACAGACGCTGACTGGACTGGCAGCTGAATCTTATTTCAACACTGGTTGTGGGACAGCAGCAGGCTAGCTTAGGAGGATAGGGCAGGCTGCCTGGGACACACAGCTCTGTCCTCCAGGGCTGCCACCACTGCCCCCTCCACATCACCTAGCATCTGCCACCTGAGGTGACTGACTCATCTAATCTGGTAGGGCCACCCTAGGCCACCCTCAAAATCCTAAGTCTCAGGGAGGTGGTAAACCTGTGTCTAGGCTGTATCACTTCATAGAGCTCCTCCATACAAAAAATAAATATACAACCCCTGAACTAGATGTCAGGAAGAATGCTAGACAAGAACCCTTCTCCCTAGTTTTCTATGAATGGATGAGCATCAAATCATATGATCCCCCACCTGCTCTATGAAGTGGTGCAGCGCAGACCAGTCTACCATCTCACTAGGTGTTAGCATAGCTTTGCTATAGTCAGGTGAAAGTATCTCTATCTATCTATCTATCTATCTATCTATCTATCTATCACAGGGATGAGTAGCATATGGCCCATAGGTCACATGTGAGTCCCTGATGTGTGTTTTTTTGCAGCCCCAGCTCCCCCAAGTTGCTGCTGCCATGCTGCTAAACTGCTGATGTGCAGCAGCAGCAGCAAGAAAAAACAACCACCCCCAAATCCCTTTAAATCAATATGTGTGGGGATCATGCACCTTGTTTTAGTGCAAACTCGCATTCTTCCAGGAGCAAGAGTTTGCATTAAAACATGGTTTGTGCTCCTCGTGCACCTTGTTTTAAATGGAATATGTGGCTTCTTCTTTCTTTTTTTTGGCACTTCTTGGCAACAGCGGCAATTCAGTGGCTGTAATTTCAATGGCAGGGTGTCTGCGGCCCTGGTGGGTTTCAGGGGGTAGAAATTTGTCCTACCAAACCTTTCTTGATACTTACAGAAAAAACAACTGCTGGCTGGAACTGCTAGGAAAGCAACTGCTATACGGAAGCCTCCGATCTTGGAGGCTTCCAGAAATCCTGTGCCCTGGCGGCTGCTGACTTGGCGAGGGGAGCGGCGAGGGGAGCGACAGAGGTGATTTTGCCTCCTGCTCCTCCTTCAAAAACAAAACACAACCAAACAGGTGGGCCTCTGAGCCCATCTACCTCAGTGTTCTCCAACCTTGGGTCCACAGATGTTTTTGGCCTATAGGTTGGAACGCCCTGCTCTAGGGGGCACTGCGGATTTATATCAGGGGTAGGGGTTTGCCATTCATTTGGGTTGCAGATTAGGTTATTAAATTGTTGCAACTGACTTCAATGGTGCCAGTTTTCACCATCTTTTACAGTTTAACTGCCATGCATCTCTGTTTACATTATTTGATGCCTGCATCAGGGACAAAGATAGTTATTCTCCTGCACTTTCATTTGCAATCCTTCTCAAAATAATATAATAATAATGAGGAGGAGGAGGAGGAGTTGGAGTTGTTGTTGTTTGAGGCAGAATAATAGACAAATCCAAAATGAGTAAGTGGAATGTAATTCAATTTATATTCCACAGCAGCCCATCAGAAGTTACACACACACACACACACACACACACACACACAGCCTACTGCCCTCACAGTATTTGACATTTTGATTGAATCCATTTCTCTATTCCATTGGGAACAGACTCCTGTTTTTATTACATTGTCAGACTATTTTTCCCCCTTTAGTGTAATCTGATTTTGCAGAGTTTTTTTCCAAGCCACTTGGACATATTTTTACCTACTCTTACAACTTGGCAATCTAAGTCACCATTAGGTAGCTTCCTATGTTCACAATGGTGCTGCCCCCCAAATGTGGTAAATATGTGTACAGAACTAAAGTGAAGGCTTGTTTCTTTTCAAGCCTTGTTTCTGGGTCCTCCTTACAGAAAAGAAAAAATACAAAGCCCATTGGTTCAAATAGGTTAGCCAACTATGAAAACATTTGGTTACTTTGAAATGCAGATTAACAAGGTTGATATCTAAGGCCTGCTATCTTAAGTACCTTTATTGAGAAGTAAGTGCTAGCTAAGAGTGGATTATAGCTTGTTGGTGGTGGTGTTGAACTCAAATATGCACATCCTTCCTAATACAAAATACGTGCACACTGCATCAAGTAGGAAATGCTTTATCAGCTACTCTACATGAAGCTTTTAAGTTGTCACTTTACCAAGGCTTCTGCTTCTGGATTCTTTGCAGGATTAAGATCGGCTCCTTTACATGCGTTCCCCCCCCCCCCCGGGGGGTTTCTTTCTCTGCCTTTCTATATGTTTCATTACACAACCACAAGGTGGCACTGAGGCATAGCAGAATTGCAAAAATACACAAGCTTCTCATTCCAGTTCATTCCGCTATTGGAAAATAATACCAGACTTTCCTTGATCTAAAAAAGCTGTGGAAATGGTTGCAAAGAGTGGGAGAGGCCCTGGACGAGGATGACATTGTGTAAAGCACCCACAAATGACCATGAGTGATGAATCATGAGCACACAATAAAAACCTCATGTAGAGAAGCCTTATATGTAGAATTAGGTGTGTGTCTCTTTAAAATTTCAGAACCAGTGTCTGGGAGACAATTGAGCCACCCACCACTTCCAAATATTCAAAAAGAAATACCGGTATGTGCCTGATTATTCTACACACATGGGCCCTCCACAGGTTGGATTTGACTTCCACCTGGAACCTTCAAGGCTGTTCCCTGGGCTTCTCCTGAAGTCTTCAGTTTGGTCCAGCAGCTGCTCAGTCTTCAGACCACCGCTGCCAGCTAACACTCAGGCTTCAGCTCTTCTGCTCTGAAGGCTGTTTCAGGACTCTTCCTCTCCCCATTTGCAGAATTTCTTCAGCTTCTGCTTCACATGCTCTCAGCTCAGCCTCCCAGTCTTGTAGCTGCTCTTCTTCCAGCTGGCTGTTGTCTTCTTCAGGCTCCCCAGCCTCTGATGAAGACATTTCCTGGTGACTCTTCATCAGGCAATTTTTTAGGCAAACTCCCCTGACAGACTCCTCCACAGCTCCTTATATTTGCTCCAGTCAGAACCCTCCAGCCAATCAGCTTTGTTGCTGCTAACATTCTGTCACCACACCTCTATTTAAACTTAGAACCAATGGGTATGCTTAGAATGTTAAGTTATTCTCCATTCAGAAGGTACCAATTTTGATCCCGCTTTCCCATATATAAGGACAGAAACCTGGCTTCATTTTCACCTCTTAGTGGTAACAGTAACTGCCAATTGCCAGCACACCATATTTACAGTTTCCGGCACAAGTCTCAAGTAAAAAGTATACACTTTTCTTTTACTGTCAACCCATTCGTACCCTCAATTATTGAAACAAAACATAACAGTTAAATTTTTACCTCAGTTTCTTCACAATCTGGCAAATTAGAACAAAGTGCACTTGAAAGTTTCCCACTGAACTCCTCTATTGAAATGGACAATGGAGTATCCATACCCTCTATACCAGGGGTCCTCAACCTTTTTGGGTCAGTGGGCACATTTTGAATTCTTTAGTGTCATGGACACTCTCACAAAATGGCTGCCATGGGGCCCTTGCCCATTCATAAAATGGTTGCTATGATGGGTATAACCAGTCACAAAACACTCATTTTTCAGAAGGCAAACTGGTGAAACTAAAAGAAAAGTAACTTGCCCAAGAATCTAAGGACAGGTGGGGTCAGAGCTCCAAAACACAAAATGACTCTTTTGAATCCACATAAAGATGTCACTGGAAGGCTGCCCTTCATTTTGCAGTTTAAAAGAAATGTAAGAAATAAAATAAAAATGGGGGGGGGGACACACAGGGGACAGAGAACCTGGTGGGTGCCAAGACAGGTGCCCACAAGCACCATGTTGGAGACCCCAGCTGTATACAGTAGCATGGGACCTCCTAAAATTGTTAACTGCTCTATCTTCCTCCAGTTCCTAATCTAATCAAAGCTACACTGTATCACCTATCAATTAGCTATGTATAGGGAGCCCTGAAATTTTGAGTGTCCTTTTCAAGAAGTACTTCAAGTTCAAACCTTACCTCAAGCCTAGATCTCCTTCTTTTGTTAAGCAGGAACAAGACAATTATTTTTCTTTTGTTCACCCCGAAATCACCATTCCAGGACCATCCGGCCCTTTTGTCTTTGGTCTACCAGACCCACTCTGTGGCACTTTGACCACAGAGTTCCCCATATATAGAAGCCCTCTAGATGACCAAGTTTAGTGGGCATCTCACATCATAATAATTGTAATTGATGGGGAAAACATGGTTCAATGGAGGCATCAGTATACATACCAGCATACTGAACCAGAGGCTCATTCAGCATAACTCTGATGCCTTCACAGAGCTTTCATGTGTACAAGGGTTTTTCTAGTTACAGCAATGCTAGGAACATCTTTGCATGCACATTCCACTTAATATGCACAATAGCCAAGCTGCATGCAGCATTGACTGTTGAATTCCATACCCACTGGGAGTGTTGTGAGTGCATAACAACTTCAACAGTGTAATTCAGGAAAACCTCTTCAAAGACTGAGAGACAAACGAGATATTATGCTGAATGCACAGCTACTGCTGAAAACTGTTTAGTTTTCATCTGTTTGGTTTCCCCTTCTCCACCTGTAACATCTTGTATATATTACCCATCATGACCTGGTGTCATGACTTTCTTCATTTCTCTACTCCACAGTAGGAGGGAACATTATGGCAGGGAACATGATGATATTAGGTCATGGGTGAATTCTTTTAAAAATTACAGAGGGAGAAGGAAGAACTAAACACATGGCTGCTGTTTTCAGTGGCAGCAGCATGTTTAATGTAATGTCTTAGATTTCCAGTAAAAAGACTTATGCAACAAGTTATCCTGGTAATAATAATAGAATAACAACAATACACCTCCTCTTTCCCTCCTCTCTAATTATTCTTTAATGGCTTTTCAAATCTGTGAAAGACTGTCAGTGAAATGGACTTCTGTTTAATATCTTTGCGTTCAGATTCAGCATGTCCTTGGTTACCAAGCTCCTAACAGCAAGCTCAAACACTTAGCCCGCAAAGTTCGATATTTATTTTTGACATCTTGTAGAAAAAGCTTTGAGCTGCAATATGGAGATAATTAGGGTAATTCCAAGCTTGAAATTACTATATCTATAATAATATACATTTTCTCACCTTTTATTATAACAGCTTGTTGAATATATATGGCCTTCATGAGTCTGAATGCCAAGTCACACAGAAAAGACAGACATATACATTTTTAATGATGGCCACATTAGAATATACCCCCCATGAATTTATAAACGCATCTGCAAATGATTTTCTGGCTCCAACTGTAATATTTTCATACTGAGTTCGTAAGCTTTGACTAGGTTCAAATCTACTCCCCTTCATACAGAGCCTTTGCCAAAGGCAATCTAGGTCAATTTCAAGATGCTGTTGGCCTACAACTCCCATCATCCCTGACCATTGTCCATGCAGGCTGGGCCTGCTAGGGTATGGAGTCCAACAACATTCTTAGCAGGTATGAATGATTCAAACAAAATGCACACATTATTATGAAAGATTTAAAATAGTGAATCATTTTTGTCCGCTGTACAAAGAACCCTGGGTTATAACCAGTGTTGTACCAGCAGAAGGAAGGTCACAGAAGCCAGCTTAAAAGCGTATCCTAAGGATTGGGGACCCTCCTGAATGGGGCAGGTGGTGGTGCTGTGTGGAGCTGGGGGGGGGAGGTGGGATGACTGAAAATCAGGGGGAGGCAACATACATGGCACTCTGCCCACATCATTAGATACAATGCCCCATAATTTAAAACCTTATTTCTTTTAAGGTATACTGTGGCCCTTCCTGAAAGCCTGGGGCCAGCGACAACGAGGTTAAAAATCCAGATTTTAAAAACAGCTGCTAAAGCTGCAATCTTATGCATGGCTGGCTGCGGCATGCTGGGACTTGTCTTGTAGGTCTTTTTTCTGTCTAAACATGCCTAGGATTGTGCCCTTAAACACTCAGTAAAATAGGTAAAATATAGCAACTGTTCAAGGTCCCGTCTTAAACAGGGTCCTCTGAAAGTCAGCCCATGTATATGTCTTATAGCAACTTTTATCACTTTAACAATTAGATTTCACAAGAAATTCAGCTTTCAGCATCTTCTTCTGCACTATATTTAGTAACAGAGTTCCAGATAATAGGTACAATTAAAGTGATATCTGGCAAGCCTAAGTGCCACTGAAATCAAAGGCATGAGTAAAGCCAATAGAAGTTCAATAAAACCTATCCTTCCACCAACTGGCAAAGACCTTTTAATTTAAACAGGCCTTTGGCCTGTGAGTCGAGCATTTTTGTTCTGCTTCCTTTGGGAATCTTCACTTGTCTTAATTAACTGTTGCTCTGCCCTGCTTTATTGTTGGGTTTTTACTGTGTTGATTTTATCTGCTCTTTTAACTTAAGTATTGGTTTTGCATTGTTTCTATTTTACTGTGATTATTTTGATTGCATATTTTTATATTCTTGTAAGTCACCTTGGGCCCTAATGCTGGAAGACGGTATAAATCTAATGGTGAATGAATGAATATCTGATGTGCATTCTGTAATTCATATTTTTGGATGAACAGTACCGGTAAGTGTAATGACATCATTAGACTTATGCTGGTTTTTCACCAGGGATGTGTAACCTCTGCCCTGTGGGCCTTATCTGGCCCATGGAGGTTGCCCATCCAGCCTGTGGAGCGCCTCCTCCTAGCTGGCTGCTCTTCCCAGCACTAGCTGAATCCCTTTCTTCATGCTCAGAGAGGCACGAAATTCTGTGCCTCTCAGCACAGAGAAAGGCAAAATGGATGGGCCAGGGAAATGACATAATTGAGCATGGCCATGTCCACTGATATCATCTGGTCCTCAGAGGGCCCTATGGGGGGCAATTCAGTCTCCCACCAAAAACTGGTTCCACACCCCTGTTCTACATTATTATATACGCATTGGTTGAAACTGGTTCATACATGTCTTGCTTGTGTGTTTGTTTGGTTTCCTTCTCAACTTTATGACTTTTCATTGAGCTTGGTAACCTTATTGAAGTCTATCTAGCCTTTCCCCCAGGACACTTCCTACACTTTCAGTTGGGGAGCTGCAAGTGTCCAGTATTATGTCATGTCATGTCTGGCCTTTAATCTAAGCCAGTAAGGTCCTTTGGGTAGGGTATTAGCCATAGTTCTGTATAACTGAGTAAAATATTCACACAAATCAGTGTCTCTCAGTTCTTCAGTCTGTAAAATGGCAGTAATGACGTACTCCTAACACATGGAGTGAGAATGATTGCAAAATTATGAGCCCTGTAGAAGTGACTGCTTCTAAAATGCCAGATCAGTATCAATCAAATGCAGCCTTAATGCACATTTGCATTACATTTTGTAAACTGGCTCATGAAACTGATGTTTTTAGATGTTTTACAAGAATAATAGGCATAAGCTAATAATAATCTTTGCTGCAGATCTTAATTTAAGCTTAAAGCTTTAATCCAGACCCTGTTAGTATCTGTAACACACCAGTGGGTATCCGTAAGGAACTAGGAATTCTCACAGCAGGACCCAAGCACCTTGCTTTTGTGCTACCGATGCTTCTTGCTGGCAGAAGGAGCTGCTGACCTGGTCTCTGTTGTGCTCTACACTACAGCACTACCACTGTGGATGGGCAGAAAGTGGTATTGCAGCTACCGCTCAACAGAAATCAGGTGATACTAAAGACCAATAGGGTACCACCTGGCTCCATAAAGCTGCTTCTGCAGAGTATGTAGCCTAGCTTCTCAGTATGAGAGATGCTTTATGAAGGTGTGGACTGAGTTGCTTGTGAATTGCCCGCCCCTCTTTACTTAGCACACTGCCAGCTAGATTTCAACCACCTGTTTGCCTCCAGCCCTGGCCTGACAGGATCAACCCCTGTGCCGGTCTTCAGCTTCAGAGCAGGTGAACTCATTATTAACAGCAATAAAGGAGAGAGAGGGAGTCATCAAGTCTGCATACACTGCATTTCTATGACCTCTTGAGTAGTTACAGTCAGCCCCCAAAATATGGGATAAGAGAACTGGGGCTTTTGGGTCAGGGTGGGCCTTCCAGGCACCTTTGTTCTTAGAAATTAAACCTTGCTTTACTGTACATGAACTATTTATTTATTTGATGTGTATGCTGCCTTTCTACCAAAGGAGGACGAGGAGGACGAGGCACTTAAGTCATCTAGACACTAAACTAGACACTAAACTGAATGTTGTGATATTTAGCTGGCTTCCAAACTGGTCAGTAGACTCTGGATTAATTTCTCTTAACATGACACAGTAAATCATTGCAAATAATGCACTTCTAATGAAAAACAAAGAGCTAGAAAAATCACTTTCAGATTTCTTTCCCTCAAGACAATCAGTTAGATGAGAATGACAGGATCAGGCTGCTCCTTGGGGACTTGCTAGAGAATTAATGACTTCATGGGGTTACCTCAGAGTATCAACTTCTCTCAGCTGGTCGTTAATCATAAGCAAATGCCTTGAGTGCCGTTTATTCTTTCTGACTTAAATATTTGAAAGTAACCTTATTCCAGCAAGCATCTCTTTCTTCCGCCATTTCCCAGATGAAATTTAAGTAGTTACATCGATACTGAGAGTAATGACTAGATGTTTTAGTGGATAGTATGAACGCTAATAATATATGAGGGGCTAGGTAGGTACATTGGAGGCTAGACAAGTTATGCATGTTTTGTTGTGAGGAACCTGTTTCTTTTGCTTCATGTAGGGACGGGCGGATCTACTGTGAAACTAATAGAGTTTAAGATTCAGGGCCCCTACTCCCAGAGGGGCCCCAGAAGCGACTTTAGCCCACATTGCTTATTTTGGGGCTACTCCATGCAGGAAGCTGTGGGTGGCCGAGGCAGCATCAGCTGCTCAGGTCTACCTGCTCTGGAGGGGGCTGGCCCTCCTGCGGATCCGCCCCACCCAGGCGGCTCTCAGACCGCCCTGGAGGAGCCCGGCGTGGGGCATGGAGGCTGGCCGCAGCATGTGCAGGTTGCAAAGCGCCACTTCTTCTTTGCCCACGAGCTCTTGCGCACCTTGCTTACAATGACCCTGCAAGGCACTCTGCTTTGATGCCGACTCCCCCATGCTGGAGGCAGGAAGGGCCCGCACCTGTCGAGCGAGGAAGGTGCCGGGCAGCACCGCACTCTTGGTCAGCGTGGGGGCTGCGAGGTGGGCCGGGGAAGCTGTGCCAGCAGGGGGCAGTGGCTGCGCAGGGGGGCTCCTGTGCATGGCGGACGTCTCGTTGTCCCCATGAAGCGCCCGGAGGCAAAGCCACGGCATCCTGTAGGCAGGATGTATGGAACCCTTGCATAACTGTGTTTGTAGCCTGGCTATTGGATGTTTCTAGTGCTGAAGCAAAACTTTACTTTCTATGTCGACACCACATTGTATCTCCTACTAGCCACACAGATGGAAGTTGCAGTCAGATGTTGTCAGCAGATGATACTAGCACCAGGTTTTAAGTGGCCTGGGCAAGGTGTCATCTGGGACCCCTCCACATCATCCGGGTGCCCTCCCATGTCACCCTGCTGTTCTCCCAGGCAAATTTACTAGATGGCAGCAAGGGGAGCGGCTCGTTCTTGTTCCCCCGCCCCGTTTCCCTCTCTCCCCAGCACTGTTTGACAGCAGCGCTGGGGAGAGGGGGGAAGAGGGCAGGGAGAACGACTGGGAATGAGCTGCTTCACTTGGCATGAAAGGGGACTCTGTAAAGTCACTCCCCCTTTTGTGCCCTGACAGGAAGTGGGCGTAGTTGTATCTCTCTCTTCCTCTTTTGTCCTCTCTGCAAGATGGTAGCAACATGAGAACCCCATGTTAAACTAGACTTAGGTATGTTTTGTAACTTTATTAGTGACTTTATCATATCTTTCTAATAAGCTCTGTTTAAGAACATTGCTAGCTGATGATAATCCTAACATTACAAGACAGGTAGCTAAGTTTTGTGCTTACGTATTTAAAATCTGCACTAAATATGAACAGTAGTAAAAAAAATTATTATACCATTTAGTTTTAACATTTATTATTATTATTATTATTATTATTATTATTATTATTATTAACACATGGTAAATTTTAAAGCTTTACTGTTTATATATTAATGAACCTTTGTATTTCCTAATGTAGATTAAGTATGATTATGCATGATTCTGTATGAAGTGGTTTTGGTCTATGACTGTAAATAAACAATCAATTAATCAACTGAGTTACCATTTTAAGCCTGCCCTGCCTGAAACAAAGCTGCAAACTGAGCAAGTAAATGTTATTTTTACCTTTCACAAGACTACTTGTGTGATTATTGTTTTACAGGGCTAAAAAGGAGGTAATACCAGGAAAATCTAGTCTGCCTTAAAGCATCCTCGATTATTATTGCAAAAGGCTAACACTAGTCGATCTAAGCTTCCCTTTTAAGCAGAAAAGGGACCACACTCTGCTGATCTCACTAACGTGAGGAAGGAAGGATAATAACCAATAAATACCCTCTCCTAGCATCTAATGAAAGTCCCAACACTTCCAGGGTGAGGTGCCCGCATCAGTTGGTGGCGTGGGAGGAGTGGTGAATTGAGCTGCTTCCCCCCAACCCAGACAGTGTGCCACTGCTGCCCTGCCCACTCCAGTGGGTGCTCTGGGGAGCCTCACCAGCCACTCCCCTGCCTTGGCATTTGCCACAGCGAGAGAGCGGCCAGCAGTGCTCTCTGGAGCAGCTGCCCACCTTCTGTTTCCCTCATCACATGCCCCCTTACTTTTGCCGCCACCACATCTGCTCTATGGAGAGCCACACAGCTGGAAGAAGCGGCTCTCCTGATAGGGCTGACACAGAGGCGGTAAGGGGAAGGGGACGCGATGTGGTGGTGGGAAGGGGTATGATGTGGCGGTGGCGGCACATGTTCTCTCCCACCTCAGGTGGTGAGAGAGCTTGAACCGGGGCTGGGAAGCACCCTCGGTGTACTGGTGGGATAACCATTATCCATAACCATTCTGCAACTTGGCCACTGGGCCAAATAATAGAACTAGTTGAGACAGCAGTTATTCACAAGAGACTATTGACTTGATCGTAAAGAGGCCATGCAAACTTGGTCCTTAATGGCGAGTGTCCAAAAACATCCTAAACAGTGGGTGAGTGGGCTTAGATAACATGCATCCTTGATTGTGTCAAACCCTGGAACACCTTCTTGCAGTAAAATTCTAAATCCTTGCATTAAAAGTTCAGTTAAAGTATTGCTCTTTGGGTGTTCTAACATTGCCCTTCCACTTATTTCTAACAGCTCCTGTAATTTTCAATGGTGCACTGGGCATCAACCCAGAAGGCCAAAAATCCCTGAGCAGATGGAACCCGCTCTAAATCCAAAGGAGCCTTTATAGCTGTGGAGAGCCTCATTCATTCATTAATTTGTTCAGCCTCGGATATTCATAAGAGCCTTAAGCCTGAAGGCAGTGACAGAGTGAGCGCATTCAGGCCGCTGGGGTTTTTTTGTTTTTTGTTTTACCATATACTGAATTAGTTGTGGTATTGTGCCCATCTTGATTTAGGGCAGAGATGCAGAACCTGAGACCCAGGGGCCAATTTCTGGCACTCTGGGAGTCCCGATCTGGGCCACAGAGTTTCCCAGAAGGCCAATGCCCCTTTCCCCAACCACCAATCATTTGGTGGTTTTCTGGCTTTTGTGCAGCTTTTTCCCACCATTCTAAAAGGCCAAAATGCCTCCCCTAAGGCTGAGCTACTGGCAGTAAGAACTTTAAACTAAAATATGCTGATATTTTGTGGGGTTTGGGCCTCACCCCTTTTGCCTATAACCCCGCCCAGCACTAGAATGAGGCCCTTGAGGGCTTCTCCATAATGGAATTCAGCCCTCGGGGTGAATGAGATTCTGCACCCCTAGTGGCTTGCTTAGAATGCATTCAGAACACGAACCAGCAGGCATTCAGCAACCTTGTGCTTTCAGACAGGCAGTTCCTAGTGCTACTGGTCAAAAAACAATCCATCTTTTCACTGGAGGCTGGTGACTCCAATGTCCAACCCTACCCCCCCCCAATAGGTTCGCCACCATGGATAGCTCCTTAAAAGTTCAGAGTAAAATCTGGAGCAGATACACAGCCCCGCTGACATTGGAACCACCAGCCTCCACTGCATCTTTTTCTCCTTAGTGGATTCTTTGTGGAAAGAAAAAGATGGAAGAAGCAGTGGGAAAACACAGGAGGGTTACACAAGCGGAAGACAATGTCATCTGGGGCCTCATAAAATTCTGTGAATGCAGCAGGGTGACTGCACAGTAAATGCCTCGTGTAGAAGCATCCCAACTTGAATGGGGGGGGGGGGGATGCACAGTGGTGAAGGTGATGGGAAGATCTAGCAGGCTGTGTGAATCTAGTTGAAGGGAGATTCTGGAAGGCATGGATGGTCAGTTCTAAACACTATTATTTCCAGACTGGGGGAATTTTTAATATCCATGTCTTATCAGAAGGGTCACTTTTTGGCACTGAGTAATTAACTGCTCATAGTTGCTTCTGATCCCCCCCCCCCCGTACTGCCATGTACTGAAAACATATTTAAAAGTAAAATGATACATTTCTTGGTGCCACTTACCCTTAGGGGCAGATTGTTAACATGCTGCGGAGGAAGCAGAGTACACAACTCCTGTTAATTAGAGCAGTGAATGATTTGCAACAACTAATTTATGCAGTGAGTTAGCTCTCTTTCTTTGGCACATTGTCCATGAGCTGATTATGAATGTATAGAATGCACTTATTTGTTGATGACAAGTTCTTGTTCAGTAAATGCTTTGTTATACAAATACAGAACATTTGGAAATCAGAACTGTGCTATTCAGATTTGATTGAATATGAAACCGTTTTTTCCCCCAAATGGCACTGCAATGGTATACATGTCTACCCAAAAGGAAATCCCATTGAGTTCAATGGGGCTTACTCCTCAGTAAGTGGCGATAGGATTGCTTCAAAACATACACACACCACCGCCAAAGCTGACAGTGGCAAAATGTACCACTGGTAAAAATAAAAGCTGGTAAAATTTCATGGATTTTTCTGTGTGTGTGTGTGTGTGTGTATAGCACTCCCTGCTTCCCAAAGTGGTGAGAAATCCAAGGGTATTGCTACATGTTTTTGTTCCCTTTTCAGGGATGGGGACTCGGACTCGAGGACTCGACTCGTGAGTCGGACTGAGTCCCCCCTCTGACTCGACTCAGACTCGAGTCCCAATATTTTTAATGGGACTCGAGACTCGACTCGGGACTCGAGACCAAGGACTCTTCAACATCCGTGGGCTGTGCCAGAAGGAGTGGAGAGGAGCGTGATTGCCGGCGAAGAGCGCATGGAAGCGAGGTGTGCCGCTGCTCGGCCACTATGGACGGCTACCAGGAGTGCAGCCCCAACAGTGTGTCAAGATTTATTTTGATTGATGTGTTGCGTACTTGGGACGGAGAGGCAGAGGAAGGACCTGAGATTACTCTGTGTGGCTGCTCTGAGTGTGAAGTAGCCTTATTTTGTTGGGAAAACCCCCCACTGATTTTAATAGGGACTCGTGGAGTCAGCTTTGGGAGTGACTCGTGACTCATGACTCGTGAGTCACCATTTTGGACCAAGGACTCGGACTCGAGACTCGGGTCCAAAGACTCATGACTCAACTCGTGACTCGAGACCAAGGACTCTTCAACATCCCTGTCCCTTTTATGAGAGAGCTCTGGAGATCTGTGACAGTTTTGTGAATACTTCTAAATATACAATAGACATCCACAGCAGGCAGCAAGACTCTGGATCCTGCATCAGATTCCCAAGAGGAGCAATTGTTTCTTCGGAATGGACGAATCTATCAATTTCAGCTTCTCATTAGTTCAGTCTTAAGTTCAATTTCTCCAGTCTTACATTTGCTGGATCCCAACCCTGATAGCTATTTAATATGCAGTAAACTAACAAACGTAACCAAACAGGCATAAACAATTCTTCAGCTCTCGGAGCAAAGGAAGTAGTAACTCAATCAAGGTAAATTGGCAGGAGAATTTGATCTTATACGGCTTTAGTTCCTGTGAACTGAGCCACATTTCAGGTAAATAGGATGCAGTAAATATTACAAGCAAATGAACTTGCAAACTGAGCTATACAGAAGATGTCTGATGGCCCAAGGCTCTTCTACACTGCCGTTTTACCACATTACTAAGCTCAAGTTGATTTAATGCACAGCTGGCCTTCCCTGTCTCCTCCACTGACAGGGCTCAGAATGGGAGGAGGTGAAGTAGGAGACTGTTGGTGGAGTTTGAATGGTTCTCATTTGAAGTGGGACATGTTTGAAGTCAGACACATTTCCTTAGCGATACAAAACACGTGGGCAGAACATGGACAGAGAATCTGTACTAACTCACCAACTGAGCCACCAGTTTTCAAGTGGTCTCACTTAGTTGATCCTTTTAGTTGATCCTTATGCCTGCTCTCAACTTTTTACTGGGGGGGGGAATGGAAACTTGGGGAGTTTACATTCTTGAAAACATTTGCCCCCAGAGATTTTTGTAGAAAAGAAAAGAAAAGATTATTTGTACAGTTTATAGAAAGCAAACCCAATCCGTACTTCAGTCCAGCCCATTTATGCAGCCATAATCCTGAGCATATGGAAGTAGTCGAAAACAATGGGGTGGGTCAGATTCTGGAGAAGCGAAGATGTAGTCAGTGACATTGATGATAGCGATAGTTTCCCCAGTAATCCAAACACAGTGGGCTAGTTTGGACAAGGCTTGTAAAGCTAATGCACACTGGTCACTGGGGGAGTGGGACGATGTTCACCAGCTCTGCCCACAAGTATATGTCTCCAGTCCTACCGCAGAATCCACCAGACACCCAGGCATTGTACGTAAGATTTGCATATAAAGCCTCTATTTGCATATGAAGCCCAACCCATGAGGTCCCTAACCTACATAAAACCTGGGAAGTGGGGACATGCTTGGGGTATATGAATGTAGGCCCTATATGTAAATGTTACACCCAATATGTAGGTGTCTGGTGCACTCAGAGGCGGGTCAGGCAGGGGTGGTGGGCAAAAATGGGCAGCTGTGATCCTGCTGCTCCCCCGTCATATGTAGGCTGTACATATGTACACTCGTTCACAATGGCCTGCTGCTTAAATGTGAATGAAATACTTTTCTGGACCTTCATAATGTTAATCTGGTACTCTGTACCATCTTTTCCTCTTAGCTCTCAGCGCTGGATATAAAACATGTCTGCACTGAAGCTTCCTTTACTCCTCTGTTTCCTTAACACAAAATTCAGAAGCAGTACCAGAGAGAAAAAGGCTCTGTGTTGGACAAGATTTGGTGGGTTTGTTTACTGTCTGTCCATGTCGATTCCTGGCTCCTTCCATTCTGCCAAGCAAACAAATGGGGCATTTGTGCAGGGTCAGCATGGCTGCCATGTGGCATACAGAGATCAGGTGCATGGAATGGGGAAAATGACCGTGTAGACATAACCATAGCTGACCAAAGGCAAAACACTGTAAGCAATAACAGCCAGAATGACACCAGATTAATATGAGTTATTTTGTAATACCCTCCTGGACATTGCATATTGCAGTGTATTTCTTTCAACAGTGGTTTAAAAAGAAGATGGTAGTGAGACGAATCAATGAATCTCTCTGTTTTAGAATGAGGTAAATTATAATTCAGTAATAGGTCTGTGGCGTGTTTATTCACTTGAATGGATTTATTTAACAGCTATTGGGCCCAGAGGATTTACCTGCAGGATATGCAGAGATTACTGAGCAGCGCAAATGGTCATTCAGCAAATACATCCTGTAATAAACAGGAGCTTATATCTGTATTACTAGCAGAACAGACTGGCCCACTGAAAAGAGCATCAGTCTTCGATCTGAAAAACCTGGCTTGAAATCAGTCCTGAACTTATTTGGTAGCCCTGGAGGTAGGATGGCCATATTCCTACTTTACAGATGACACCCCTTTACTTGAAGAACTGCCAGAGAGCAGTCCTCCATTTGAAAGCATCCTCTATTATTTGAAGGGCTGTCCAATCCAATTCCAGTTTAAAGATAAAGAAACCTAAGAAGGGATAGCAGGGGTCTTGAAATTGCTCATCAACCAATTTTACAGTATTTTGCATACCAATACTGCTATAGAAATATGAATAACAGTGTGTTTCATCCATTGTGAGAGGTGGGTGGTATAACAGGTATCTTAAGGCCAAAGTAGACTTGATGTTAATCACATGATTAGGCCTTGCGTGATTGGTTTTTATTAATCAATAGTAGCCACAGCCTGCCCTCCAGTCAGGACCAGGGCAGGTGCAAGGCAGTTGGTGCCCTAGGCAAGATCAGATATTTAGCGCGCCCCCTTCCCACTTGAGAGCGCTGTATTTTTTCCCCCAAGGCGTTTCTGGCGCCCCCCTTAGCCCTGCACCCTAGGCAGCTGCCTAGTTGGCCTAATGGTAGCACTGGCCCTGGTCAGGACCATGCCAGCAGGTCCAGGAATGGGATGTAATCCTTCACCCCTGCTGCAGTCCCAATCCAGATCTGCCTCTCCTGTGGCTGCTATTTACCATACAAATACCAAGCATGCCAGGGCCAATCACATGCTTAACAGCAGGTCCAGTTTGGCCCTTAAGGGCAGATTCACCCATACATGGCTCCATCACTCAGTATGCCATTACTGCATTTCATGAAGCAGAATGTGTGAACTGTTTCATTAAAAGGTTGATTATATTTGAGGTGTTGTGAGACGATACAAACATTCTATGTGTGTGTTCTTTCGTACATGCAAATCATTTCTGAATACTGCACCCACTGACCTGGTTCACATGACACTAGCCATGGGTAACTAGCCACCATTGGTTGTCATGTCATCGAAACCCAGACCGCTTCCTGCAGAGTGGCTTGTTTTCCCCCCAACAAGCCACCCGGGGAACCTATGGGCTGTTGTAGCAGTTGCTCAACCCATGATGGTTTGTCATGTCACTCAAACCCGGGTGACCTATCCCACCGTGGGCTGCAGAAAGTGAGGTGCTTGGCAAGAGTGGCAAAAAGCCCCTTCCTTGCCGCTCTTGGCACTCTCGCTTGTGCCTCCACCAGTGACAGCTCCTACAAAGTGCCCAAGTGGCACATTGAAGGGGCTGTTACTGGTTGGCCACCTTTTTAAAAATAATAATAATAAAAATTGCACCCAAATGTTGTTGCTGTTGTTGTTGTTATTTTAGTCAGACTTGTGGAACTGTGAAGGTGTGCAGTTCTACAGGTACAAAAGTGGTAAGCCATGCCTGGTCAATGTCCTGGGGGGTACCTGCTATCAGAGTGTAGCAGGTACCAACCTTGGACATTGACCCAGACAAGCTCCAAATAGTTTTCACACACACACACACACACACACACACACACTTTGCTTTCCCCTGACAGCTGTCAAAAGGCAAGCTGTCAAGTCAAAGCAAAGCCACGAGTGATCTTTGCTCACAAAAGGGGATAGGTGACATTCCCCCCCCTTCACAGAAAGATGCTCAGGGTTTTGAATGTCCACCCCAAAGGTCCTAGTGCCCCCAACTTTTCCACCCATCTCTGAGACTCTAGGTGCTTGGGAAGGTGGAAAAGTGCACCCCAGCCTTTTCCCCCTCTTGCTTTTGACAGCTATCAGAAGAAGGAATTTATTTGAAAACAGGGATTTAGGCAGGGCTAGACAGGGTAGTTTGGACAGGGAAGTATACATTTGAAATCTGTATACTTCTGTGTCCAAACCACTCTGACTAGCTCTTCCTAAATCCCTTTTTTCAAAGAAAGCCCTACCTTTGACAGCTGTCAAAAGCAAGTATTGGTGAAAGGGGTGGGGTGCACTTTTCCACCTTCCCAAGCACCCAGAGTTTCAGGAATGGGTGGGAAAGTTGGGGCACTGGGCCCGATGGGGTGGACATTCAAAACCCTGAGCATCTTTCTGTGAAGGGGGAAAATGTTGCCTACCCCCTTTCACAAGCAAAGATCACTTGCAACTTTGCTTTGACTTGACAGCTCACCTTTTGACAAGTCACATCAAAGCAAAATAAAACAACAACAACCTGTTGGCTGGGGCTGATGGGAGTTGATATCCACAACATGTGGAGGGCACCAGGATGGGGGTGGCTATGCTAAAAGGAGGGTGCATTATAATGAAAGTCTCAGGAGCATTTGTGTAGCCTTCACAACCAGCCCAGCATTAACCTAATGTAAATGCCCTTGGTGCTGAATTTAGGGATGTGCTGACACACTAGGAAGTCCAGCTCATTTGAGCTTGATGGATTTCCTGCCTGCTTCCAATCCAATGATCGGGCCAAGGCAGGGTTTTTTCCATGGACCTCTGTCTCTAAGACTGGCCATGGTTTGCACATTAAAAAAAAAAAAAAACCCTCTAAGGAAATGTGTGCAAATTGCATAAATTTGCATAAATTTATGCAATTTGCACAATTTGTACAAATTAGAAGCCAGGAACTACATGGTTCTAGTGTGATTTGTGCATATCCTGCTAGAACTGCATAGTTTTCAGCTTCCAGTTTGTGCAAATAGCATGACTTGCACAAATTTCCTTAGATTTTTTTTTTTTTTAATGTGCAAACAGCAGCCCATCTTAGAGATGGAAATCCGCAAGCTGACTCAACTCGCACAACAGCGAGTCGGCACCAGCACGGGGCTAATGAACCAGAATCCGGGGGGCCAAATCGTGAAAATCCATCAGATTTTCACCCCTATTGGATTCTTCACACATCCCTAATTGACAACCATCAAACTAAGAAATATGGCACCATTTAAGTAGAGGCAGGACAACCACTTATCAGGGTGGCTGTAGCAGTGGATTTCCTTCACTGGCAGGGGGTTGGACCAGATAACATTTGAGGTACCCTCCAACCCTATGTGACATTCCAGGCAAATGATGAGTGGTGAACATGTTCACTTCTGATTTTTTTTGCAGCCACACTATAGTACACATAATTACAGCAGCCCCAGGAACCCCACATATTCCTTAATCTTTGGGTGACTGGACTTGCCTTTTTTATTTACAGGTACAAGTATTACTTCCTATAATAGGGTAGGTGCAATATTAAAGAGTGCCCCAAGGTTCTTCTGATACATAGAGAAGCTTTTTTTTCTCCCTGGATATATTGAGATGCATCTATCTTTTTTTATCTGTTATAACAGTGAGCAGAATAAAAAAAAAAAAAAACAGATTTAGGACCTCTGCTTGTGGCCAGCCACTCTCCATGCTAATTATTTATGCACCTATTTATTTATTTTAAATATTTACAGTCCTCTCTAGGCAATTTGCAGAAGAAAATCATCATAGAAACAAGTACAAAATCAATACAAATACAAATTAAAACCATCTGAAATCAACAATAAGAGTAGCAACAATAAAATATATCAGTTAAAAGCCTGGGACAACTTCAAATTAATCAGGTTTAAAAAAAAAAAAAATTAAGCAGCACAGCCTGGTTTTAAAAACATGTTTTAAAATGCACAGTGAGGGGCCCAAATGAATTTCACTGGGCAGCAGGGGGGTGTTCCATAATGATGAAGGTGGCCTGAAAATGTCCCCTCTTGTGCCTGCGAACCTGATGGATCTTATTGGTAGGCTCCTGAGGATGCAACATTTTAGATTATGCAGCTGATATATCACTACAGATATCATTTACCACAAGTGTGTGTGTGTGTGTGCTCGTGTGCATGCAGAGTGGCTGCTCACAAATAAGAGTGGTTGTGTGACATGCCCATTGCAAAAAGGATGGGAAGGCACATGGCCATCCCAGCCCTGCGGTGAAAACAAGTGTTTTATCATGTGCTTCATGCCAGATGTGCATTGCGCTGTGGATGCACATCCAACTTGCAAATGCAGTTCCAGATCCAGCAACCAAACTGTGCATGCTTCTGCATGCAGATCAACTTTGCCAGATTGGATCAACACTCTTTCAGTGAACTGTACTACCAAGAACTGGCGTCTAGCAAGCTTAACAGAAGTCAGTTTTAATCTCTCTCATAATTGCGATGGATGGTATTGATGTTGACTTTTAGACACTTTTGTCTATTTTCATCCCATCCCATTTTAAAGTTGTACAAAATTATGCACTTTAATCTTCCACCCTCCTACACTGCATTTTTAAATTAATTTACATGTTCGCAGTGTAGATTGTGAGAAATTATAGTCAGGGTCAGCTGTAAGATGCACCTTTAATGAATGTTGTATGTAATTATCTAATGCTTCTTTTAGCCTGGAAACCAGCTGTTTTATCAAAGCTTTATGCAGCATTCATAATTCACTAAGGGTTGATTTGTGCAACTGAAAATTGGTCCTGACTGCACAATGCGCTCAGTGCTCAACTGGAGGTGGTCATGAGGCTGTTTGTGTCAGTCTGAACATTCTATTTATTTTATTTATTTAAAATTATTTTTAGGCTACTTTTAAGGATGGAATCTTCTATATTCTATGGCCAGCCTGAATTTCAGTGCCAGAGGAGGAATGTTGTTATTCGAGGGGTGCACTGACCACACAATTCAGCTCAGCTCCCATTTTGGTGATTCAGAAAGCAGCCCAGTTTGGTTCAGACCGCTTCAGATGCTGCCTAATTCAGCTTGAATCTGAATCTTGCTTCAGGAAATTTGAAGCTTCGTGCTTCCCATTGACTATCATTGGCTGCTTTCCCCAACCTGGCGCCCTCCAGATGTGATGCTTGGCTGTGGGATGCTGGGAACTGAAGTCCAACACATCTAAGGGCACCAGTTTGGGGAAGACCAATCACTGCACTCTGCTGCCACGTGAAAGGTTTCTTATTTCAGTACATCTTTCGTTCTGTCTGTTGATTAATTTTGATGGCTCTCTTTCCTTTGTTATAGTTCTCAGCTTCTGTTGTTTTTCTTTGCTGCCTGTTTGCTTGGGGTTTTTTTGTGTTTTTATTGTGGTGCTTTTAACTGTATGTTTTCCACCTTGAGCAAGTTGATGCTTGCCGCCTTTGGGCAGCTGCCAGTATCCCAGCACCTTGACAGGGCCTGCTGCTGATGCATGCCCTTTCTTTTCTTTTTCTTTTTTTCTGGCAGGGTGAGATAGCTGGATCTAGAAATCATTTTAATTCCCCATAATGCCCATGTCATGCCCCTGCCCATGGGACTTTAAGCTAAAAATCACCCAGAATTGGTCCCGGAAACAAGTGGAGATCCTGGGCAACTGATGTTACATTAGCATGCCATGTTAAAAAAAAAATCAGGCTTCTGCCAGCAATCTAGCTGCTGCATGTTGTGCTGAGTGTGGTTTCCAGACAGTCTTGAAGGGCAGATCCACATACAGCAGGACCGGTGCAGGGCAGTTTGGCACCCTAGGCTAAATTATATTTAGCGCCCCCCCTCGTGCCGTGGGGGGGCTCCGGAAAGCAGCCCTGCTCTGCAACCTCCCCCCCCCCCGCTGCCGCCACCGGACCCCCCGGCAGGGCGCCTGCTTTGTTCGGTAGCACGTCCAGGCAAGAAGGGAGAACTTCTTTCCGGCAGCACGTCCAGGCAGGGAAAGCCCCCTCTCTTTCTGGGGCCCCGGGGAGCTGCCAGTCCAAGGGCGGGCTTCAGCAGGGGCAGGCAAGCCAGGGCTTTAAACTACAGCTTCCAGCCAGGGATGCTGGGAGCTGTAGTCCCTTAGAACAGCCTCCCCCAACCCGGCGCCCTCCAGTTGGGTTTGGCCGCAGCTTCCGGGCTGCCTGGGGATGATGGGGGTCGCAGTCCCACACAGCCGAGGGGCACCAGGTCGGGGAAGGCCGGGCCAGGAGGTCCCTGAAGGCCTCGGCCGCCTCCCTCAGCCGCCGCAGGAACGCCGCCTCGGGCCGGGACCTAAAAGGCCAGCCCCTTCCCACCGCCCGACGGAGGAGCTGCGGGAGGTTTGTACCCGGCGGCCGCAAGGCGGAGGCGGAGGGGCGGCGAGTGACTCGGGACTCGGCTCGGCCGGCCAAGCGGGCTGCTAGGCGCCTCCGCACGCCCTGGGGCCGCCGCGCCCGGCCTGGGGCGCAGCCGCCGCACCAGGCGGCACAGCAAGCAGCAGGAGCGACGCGGGCACCAACGCAGCCTCTCCCAGGGCCGCCTGCAGCCCGTCCCGCCGCTCGGGGGAGCACTGCAGTCTGCAGCGCTCATATCTCTGGAATGCGGGCGGGTGCGGGGCTGGGGCTGGGCACAGGCACGCCGGGGAGACGATGCTTCCCTCCCTCCCTCCTACCTGGAGGCCGATCCTCGGCCTCGTGTAGTACACAGCCCCCGGGCCAGCGGCGATTCCAGCAGCCAGAGAGGGGAGGAGGTGCCTTAAGGGGCGGCAGCATCCGGTGGCGGGGGCGAGGAATCGCGCCCCCTTTAGCCATGCGCTCTAGGCAGTAGCCTAGTTCGCCTAGCGGTAGCGCCGGCCCTGACATACAGCATGTAACAGTAGTCTAATCTGGAACTAGATCAAAATGTGTATAACTGTGGCAAAATCTGCCTTTCCCAGGAAAGGCCATAGTGGCCACAGCAGCAAAAGCTGAGCAAAAGCATTCCTAGCCTCAGCTGCCACATGCCTGCTCCTTTAGGCCCTAAAGTTTAGGGGGAGGACATTCTGCCTGCTGCAATTCAAGCCCCCAGCTCCTACAGCTTACCTCAGGGGCCCTGAGCTGGAGAATGCCCCCTGTGGGTCTAGATTTGGGCCTAGCCTGACCCCTGGCTGGAAGCTAAATTTACCTGCCCAGCACCAGTGGCTTGGAACTGGGATCTGCCTTCTGCAAGAGGAAGAGTTCCGCTGGTGGAAGGACTCTCTGCTCAGTCTTTGGGGATCCCCCTCCCCACACCACAGATCACGCCATTCAGTAGGGTCTTCTGGCTCTTTGTGTGGCATTTTCAGGGGGCTGGAGGGGCTACTGTGGGAAGGAAGGGTGGGGAAGTCTACTTCCGCCAACGCAGTTGATCCAGCATAAATCCGGATCCAACCCAGGGGGATTGTATTTGTGGCTTCCAGACTCACAGAGGCAGGAAGGGCCCCTCTCAGAGTAAGAAACAAAGGAATGTTTAACTCTGGACACAGCCTGAATTATCCTCCTTGGGACTGTGTTATAGGTAGATTGATGGTGCATCACATCTGGATTCAGATTTAGGTTCCAAATAAAAATCTTCCAAAACAGTGTGCAAGGATGTACTGTTCTGTCCAACTGGTTCATGTCCATCTCTAAACACACTGGGGTGGGTAGGTGGGGGGGGAGTGAAGAGTCAACCAAAGAATCCTGCAATGTTATTTAGTTGTGCATCTAAATAATTTAAGAAAAGAACGGAGGGGGGGAACCAGGGGGTTCTTTTGTAAACCAAGAAGGATCTCCAGTGCCATCTTCTGTCCACCTGGAGTACAGCAGCTTCCCTGCTGGCGTGCCTTTAATAAAAGGCTTGGCTAAACCAATGAATGAGACAAATGTCTTAACTTCCCTTAAGTTTAGGTTGGCCACGCTGTTCTTAGAAGACTCGCAGGCTAACAAGCAGGCTGCAGGCAGGCAGTTCCTTCGCTCTGCAAGCTCGGAAGAGCCGCACTGCGGTCACGTGGGTTAGCAACAGGCGGCGGCAGCCAGTGAGAAAAGAGGCTGTCAGGTGGTTCGCCCTGTCAAGGGCCGACTCCGAGCATGCTGGCTGGGGACGGGGGTGGGCGTCCTCCCCGCCTCTCCTCCTGAAATGCTTTGGGGTGTGGAAACGTAGAGCTCGCTCTGGCTCATCCAAAATAGAGTCTCAGAAAAATGTGAGAACACATATGCGGGCTTTCTGAAGAAGAACAGTTAGAAAAGCAGCTTGTTGCCATCTGACGGAAGAGGCAGCTGCAGGAGACCCTTAAAAATGGCAACAAACTTCTTCTAATCAAGAGACAAATTGGCCTGAGGTTGGAGAGGGTTCCCCCCCCTTCTTGTTCTTTTAGGGGGTGGGGAGAAATCAGCGAGCGGTAACCAGCTGTTAGCAAGCCTCTCGAAGCATTAACCCTCCATTGAAGATGACAGCTCGAATCTATACGTGAGGTTTCGCAGGCAGTTCACGATGAAGATGATAATAAGAGCCTGTTGCTTTCAGCATTTCCCGGTGACTCCTGGGGAAGGAGCCTTGTCTCTTCAATGGGAAAGGAAGGCATAGAATGAAGAAAGTTGTTAAATTCAGATGAGCCCAGCTTCAGTCACCGATCTTAGCTTAAAGGCCTTCCTCCCCTGGCTTTATCCTATTACAGAAATAAATAGTCAGGGCTGGAGAAGGAAGGATTTAGAATAAAACTTTGCTTTAAAGCAGCTCCCCCAATATTCTTTGCACACCTTTTGCTTCAGTGCCGGCTTGTATAAATGCATATTTTCTCAGCAGCAGCCTACTGCTTCATTAACTCGATACTATCCTATATTGCATAGCATTCCTGATTTTCCGTACATTTGACAGAAATGTCCCACCACCATCACCACCACAGCAGCCATTGTGGTTACTGGATGGCTACTGAGAGAGTAGAACTCTGTTTGTTAGTTTCTTTTTGGGATTATGTTTGGTATTGTTTAGATTCGGGACATTGTACATTCATAATTGTTTCTTTGTGTGGTTTTGGATCCTTTGGACTATTGATGTGGATGCTTTTGATTATTGAATTATTTTAATATGTAGATACTATTTTAAAAAAATAAGAATAGAAAAAATATAGTACATTTCAAGTGTTCAAAGCACTTCAGATACAGTCTCAATTATCCTTGCAACATCTCAAAACAGAAGACAGTCCTCTAGGTAACCCTTCAAATAGAGGGCTGTCCTCTGTAAAGTAGGACACATGGCCACCGTATGAGGGTCATATTATGATCTTACGCTCAGTGTATAAAGTTTGAGCTTTATTTCCCCATGGTCAGCTTGGAAAAATATTGACACTCCCCCCCCCCGGGGGGGGGGGAAGCCTTCCTTTCAAAGTGGCTGTAGACTTGGCAGACTCCAGTGCTCTTTCCATGCAGCCCCGTAACACAGTCATTCATACCTGTAAGGAAGAAAGTCATACAACACAGGTATTTTTGACGTGTGCTTATTCAAACCCTGAATTCTCAAAGGAGGGAAGTCTTTTTGGTTTGCTTTTAAAAGTAATATGATTGATAGGCCAACATTAACCTTGGCCCCAGGTCAGAGCACTATTATTTAAATGTAAACTATAAGTGCTAATGTAGTAGGAATCCTTCTATCTAGACCTATTGAGGGGTGGGACATGAAATATGTCCACAATAGACAGGAATCTAGAATAGACTTGCTAAAGAGAATGAGATTTTCTCATGTAACAATGATACTAACGGACACATTTATTTAGCAATATTTAATGTCCCCTCTTCAGCTGAAGCTCTCGGAGCTTTATTTGGCCCCTGAAAATTGCACAACTATGTTCATAATCTTTTAAAATAATATTATTATTATTGGTCTTTCGCCAGTGGGCTCTTACGGCTGTCCGTAGTCTTCCCTGGTCGATTTCCTTGTATATTTCAGCTGTCAAGTGAGCTGCAAAGTGCAGTAGGTAATATACATGGAAACTGACAACATGAGACTGCATGTAGGCTAATTGCACACAGTTGCCAGGGTCCAATTGCCAAGTTGTCAATTGAAAAGCACTGGTAAAGGGGGGAGGGAGCGGCAAAAGAAGGCACACCAAAAGGAGGGGACAATATTGCCCTCTTAGCAATGTAATCATTTTGATTTTAAGTGTTGAACTGACACTTTTCAGTGCCCTCCACCTTTCCAACACCTGCCTTAGTCTCCAGCTACTCCAGAAAGGGGAGATATTAACACTCCCCCCCCCCACTTATCGCAGCTCCTTTTCAGAGTACTTACTGCTGCAGTTACTGCAGAACAGGACACACTAATCCCAGAGAGACTGGGCCAGCCTGACCTTTCTACTATGTGAGCATTTTTATTTAGTCACCACAAAAGTCCTCTCTTCTCTGGTGAGGAAAACGTTCCACTTCACTGGTAGGAAATCTTCCTTAAATTTGAAATGGTTTAGTCTGTCTTTAGTTGACCCCACTCCAAGGTATTATTGCCCTTTTTCAAGAGAAAAAGAGACTTGCATGCGAAAATGTGAGGTGCCTTGTGCAGTCATCTTATCATTTCTTCTGATTTATATTCTGTTCCCTTATTCACTACAGCATCCTATTTGCCTTTTATACAAGAGTCATACATTGTCCTAATTGCTGCAAGGGTTTTACCAAAATAACCCCAGCCGGAGCACATTTGTTTTCTGGTCCGCTTGCTGTGAATTACGGTTTCACTTAAAATGTACTCTTTCTCTTGGTTCGTTGCATCCAGATTTATTATGTAACGTTTGCATTACATTTTCTCTGTCCAAGCCCAGGTTCTTATTAAGCTTGACATCATTCTGAAATCATCCAGATCGCTTCTCCTTCTTCTCTTAAATTCTGGTACCTTCAGCCGACTTTGATATCCTACATCTGACATTCTCTTGTTAACCATCAATCTTGCTGACAATCAAATGCATTTAAAGGACAGGAGTTAATTTTTTAAACAAAAACTTTCCCAAGGTCACCACAAACAAAACCAGCCCTTATTTAATTGTATAATAAGAATTGGTTTTATGAAATTCTCAGGGCCAGCCCATTATGCAGAGTGAGTCCTACAATCGCTGGCTGGGGAATGCTGGGAGTTATAGGACTTTTTCCCCTCTCTAAACATGCATAGGATTGCACCCTTAAATCATTTTTTTTAATGCATGCACATTTCCCCAAAAGACTGTGGGCTGCATCTACAGGTAACCTTCTGTACGTGGAACATAACGTACTCTTATGGAAGGAGCATTTTACACATTGGCCTAGTGTGTTGTGTGAGAAAATCCAAAGGGCTGTTAGTCTGCCTACATAAGCCGAATCATGGGGACTGCTATAGAATCTGCCTATTATAGAACTGTGCACTCTTCCAGAAGTGCTTGTGCAAATATTTGAAGAGGAACACTAGCAGCTATTTGCTTTACACTCATGGTCCTTTGGATCCAACCCGCTTTCCTGTATTTAGTGTACTTGCAATCTGTCATAATTCCTCTTGTGCAGGGAACTGTTGCATGGACATTGCAGAGGACCACCCCTTGTGCATCTGTATCTGCCTTTTCAAAGGAATTTTCATCATTCTTTTAAAACTGTTTTATGTATTTATAGGATTTATACTCCTTTCAACAAGTGCCCTCAAAGCAGCTAAAAAAATCCACGTAAAAACATACTCCTTAGCATATTAAATAAAAGTGCCAATCAAAACTACAAAAGATAAAACACAGCAAATAAACAGCAAGATAAAAATAGATGCCTAAAACCAATAAAAGAACTACTGAAAGCCTGTGAAAATAGAACTGACTTTACCTGGCATCTAAAAGAGAGTAAGGAAGGTGCCAAGTAGGCTTGTAACCACGAGCCTTGCGTGGGCATAATGGGCCGAAATCAGCCCCGCTCACACCCGCGCAAGGCCTTACCTTCTCTTCGGGGCGGCTCACCTCTCCGTGACGAGCCGCCCGCGTAGCCCGCTCCGGTCCCATCACGTCACTTTCGGATCGGAGAGGGTGGGTTGAGCGACGTGGAGAACTGCTCTGCGCCGCTCAGAAGATCGAGGTGGGGGGCCCGAGAGGCGGGGGCGAGGTGCCCCCCCAGGTTCGATTTCATGTCTAGTGCCAAGTGAACATGTTTAAGGACTGAGTTCCACAGTTTGAGTGCCAGCACAGAAAAGGCGCTCTCTCCAGTAGGCACTTGCTTAGCTTCTGAAAGGTGGGAGTATACAGAAAAGGGACTCTGAGGATAATCAAAATTGGTAGGTAGATTTTTATGGGAGAAGGCAGTCCCTGGCCCCAGACCACTTAAGGCTTTAAGAGTCAACAGCATGAATTGGGCCCAGAAACAAACCAGAAGCCAATGAAGATCGTTTAAGACTGGGGTTATATGGTTACAGTGGTCAGTACCAGTTAAAACGGTGACTGACATATTCAGAACCTTAATGTGAACGTAAGGGAGGTTGATGACTCCTAGGTCAGTGGGGCTCCTAATCCATTGCTGGTTTTATTTGGAGCTTTATAGGAGCTATTCATGGTGCTGAACTCCACCCCCAAAATAGGTTCACCACCATGGAACATCATGGATAGTTCCTATAAAGCTCCAAATAAAACCAGCAATGGATTAGGAGCCCCACTGAAATAGAAGTCACCAGCCTCCACACAAGTAAGACCTGCAACAAAATGTTGCACTGTAGAAGCTCCTTTCAGGGTTCTAGCCAGCCAACCACACCCTCTTCCAGGATACTCCATTCCAACCCTCCCCCCACCCGCGACAACAGTCAGCATTCTGTAGTCATTGAGAATGCCGAAAGATTTCTATATGCAAAAATGACTGTTTCAGTTTCCTCCTAGTGCTGTGTGGCCTCACACAGGGGAAATCACAATATTTTATTTTGGCCACGTTGGTCTCCAGTGCCATCCATATGAATATTATTGTTGGGTAGCAGAGATGAGGCACTTTCCACTACAGTTTGGATACGTGCTATTTCCAAGAAACAGTGTTAATTTTCATAAAATACATTCCTGCTATTGCCCTACTTGCTAATAACTCATATTTTAAAATGTTAATAGACTTCTGAGTCTATTTTGGCTTTTATTAGTATTTAAATCTAAACAAGCAGACTTTATGGCCAATAAACAATGAAATGAGGCTGTAAGATAAGGAAACATACAGAAATAAAACACACTTCTCTAAGACATTTACTGAGTGGTAGTAAAAGAGGAAAACACTGGACCAGTAATGATCAAGTATTTTCCTTGAGCATTTATCCTTTCAGTGCAACTTCCTGAAACAAGGACACTACTGCCTGGATTCAACAGATTTCAGAGGTGCTCAGCTTCACAAGCAGCACTATATTTAAAATCTCCATGTTTATTGGAAAAAAACGTTTCCCTTGACAAGCTAAAATATCCTACCACGGATGATGACCAGAGCCTATCACGGCTGTGCCTGCACAATGAATGTTGTCATATCTCATGATGTCTACTGACTGTGGGTAGCAGGGCCAGTGTCAAGGGTCATGGTTGGGCACCTGCCAAGGTCCCCCACCCCAGCAGGTGGCGAGAAGGAGCAGCAGTAGATGTATGGTTTATTTGATTTGTGCCCTGCCTTTCTACCAAAAAATGGCACTCAAGGTGGCCACTGCCTAGATGCCACTGCCTACTGGCTCACTGCTACCACTTGATTACCTGTGTCAAGCAAGCAAGTGGAAGCAATGTTGAGAAAGGGAATGAGGTGCAATAGCAGCTGGTGACAATGTGGTGGTGCGAAGGGAGGCTCACGGAGGGAGGAGGCCACCGAGGGTGTCTTGCCCAAGGGCTTTCAGAAACCTGGAGCCGGCACTGGTGGGTAGTGTACACTGCACACTGCAAGGTTCATAGCATACAAAATGGGTGGATCTCCCCAGTGGTCTTGCTCTAGTTATTCATTTACAGCATTTTTACCCCACTCTCAAAACAAACAAAAAAAGGCTCCCAGGGTGGCTTGCAAAGATTAATACTAAGACAGCCCCTGCCCTCAGGCCTACAGTCTAAAAGACATGACACTAAAAGAAAAGGGATTGGGGCGGGGGAAGCAAAACTCAGGCACCAGTTCTTAAAGTTACCAGGTTCTTACAGATTTTTTATTTATTTTTTTTCTGGCAGGGAAGGGCAAAACAAGCTCCCTGCAGCTGTTCCTTCTTTGGCCAATGTATGGGGACTAGGTTAATCTCCCCCTTGACATGATGTTACTCCTAAGAATGATGCAGCCTCCCAGTGGCCCTTGGTTCTCTGGCTGATGGATGAGGCCAGAGTCTGCGGTCCCAGGGAACTGTCGGAGCTGTGTGTTCCTCCTTCTAGCAGGGAGGGGTGAAGCGAGCTTTCAGTTGCATGCAGAAATGTTGTGCTCCATTGGCTTGAATGCAGCCGCTCTGCTGTTGATGGTGACATTGGTGAGAGGTTTTGCTGGTTTACTTTCTTTCAGTAAACACATTTTATGACCATTCACACACCCCAGCCCCAATCCGCATGCAAGCAAGGTTCCTGTCTTGAACCTGGCTGAATGCCAGTTCCTATTCCTGAAATATATGATGGAACTGAAGAGGAAGTGTCTCTTGGTTTTACGACATGTGTATCTTTAAGAAGCTGACTTCCTGCCCTTCCTGGATCTCTCTGGGTCTCTCTCTCACTGTTTTACTCTCTTGATCAGCCATGTTTAGCCATGTGTTGTAATTGGAATAACTGATACCTGATTTTGAGGGCAGATTGGAAGCTGAACTACAGGAGTACAGCTGTATTCAGACATTCAGTTCCCATGGGGACCAAACATGTGAAGGAACTATTGAGAATGTGCAGGCTAGCTCACCCCCCTAGATGCTGATGCATATGTTGGCCATGCCCCCCCGCCCCCGGCCAACTTATGATCAGCATCAGTCTGAAAGGAGTTTACACAAGTACATATTGGTTTCAAAGATCCCAGATGCTAAGAAACAGCTGTGTATTCATGCAAAGCAGCAGGCTCAAATATCTGAATCTTGATCTCAATCTTATATAATCCCCAGTGGTTTTCATAAATCTATAATAATGTTCCATATCTCTGCAAGCCTGTTTGTCTACCCTCTCTACTTGAACCTCTTTATTAGTGTGGTTGGGAAAGGTTCCATTGAAAGGCTTATGGAAAGTTAATAGATTGTATTTGGGGAAGTTTTAACTTTTCACCTGGGAGAGAGAAACTGCCAATTTCCTCTTCCCTCTAGGAACTGTATTGCAGAATATCACTGCTTTCTGCGGTCGTGTTTTGTGACATCAGCAACCATTACACCAATTCTAACCCTCATCTCTGACCTATTTGCATGCTTAACAACCAGTACACAAAGCCTAAGGAAATGGGCATAGACTGCCATGTTTATCCTGCCTGGAGGCAAGGGGACCACTCGGAGAAAGGGAAGAAGCAGAGCCGAAGGGGGGGCAAAACTAGCTGGAAACTGGAGCTGGAGCTGATACTAACCTAAGTAAGCAGACATAGCCCATCTTTAGGGCACATTTCCATGCATGCATAGTCTCAACTTAGTTTACACCCCTAGTGCTACAGAAAGGTGGTGTAGGTTTTATTATATGTTATTTATTTATTTATTTATTGGAGTTGAGCAAAATCACTCTTCCCTTTAAGATGGTGGAAAGAGACTGCATTTGGATGCAACTATAATCATACAATCAAAGGGATGACATTTGAACCACCAGACAATTCTTGTCATACCTCTGAACAGATCCTAATGTGTATGATCACGTCACATCTCCATGGTCAAATCTAGTGATAATTCTACTCATCTACATGAGATGATTTTTTGTTGTTGCAAATTTATAATTTCCAAAGGGCACATCTTCTAAGATTCTATTATAATTTTCTTAACTCTGTTCCTTTCATTAAGGAGCTAATTTTGTTCCCAAGTGGATCATTAGCTTTTTACCCATTTTGATTAATCTAATTTGTCCTATGAAGAGCTACCTACGGCTTCATGAACTGAATGGGAACTTTAGCTTGCATTATAACCTAGACTTTGGAAATCTTGTCAAACCTAATTGCATTTAAAGAAATTTAAATTCATTTCCTGTGACATTATTTCAAAAGCTATAGGAAGCAAAGTCTGCACTGCTCTCATCACGCTGCACTCTCTTCAGTCAGGAGATGTGGGCAAGACAGGTCTCTGGAGTGTGTCTGAGTAGCTCACAAATCCCTGATAGAAAGCAATGCTAACCTAATGAACACTCAAATGAGAATGAACATCTGAAGTTCCTTTTCAGTTACCACATTTACCGTACTTTGTGGCAAAAAAAAAGAAAGAAAGAAAAGGAAGGGGGGGGAAAGAAGTGGTAGATTGCTCTCACTGATTTCCACTGATATCATTGATTTATTCATAGTGAAACTTTTGAAATGTTTCTTGTAGAGTAATATGATGGCAGCTTGCCAACAAGGGCATTTATGCCTACATATCTGTTCTTGGATAATATCCCAGAATACACTGGATTCCCCTGGAGTGAAACTACTGAGGAAAGACAAGAAGTCTTTCTTGTGGCTACACATTTTTTACAGATCTGCCAGGCCATTTCTCCATGATTATTTATGGCACCAGAAATAATAATTTAAAAAGAGTGGTAGAGTTTATGCAAGCATGCAAATCAAGAGGCAAATGTTTGTAGATGTTTTCTAGGTGGAGGAGGCTTTCAAGAAGTGGAGAAAAGGTGGTGAACAATGTCATGTTTGCCCTTTGCTTTCGTCAGTGCTCTAAACCAGGAGTGGGTAACCTGTGACCCCCCTAAATGTTGCTGTACTCCAGGTCCCATCAGCCCCAATCAGCATTGCCGAGGGTCAGGGATGGTGGGAGTTGTAGTCCAATAACATCTAGAGGGCCACAGATTCCCCATCCCTGCCCTAAACTAAGACTGACTTTGGCAGCCTGAAGATATGATTAAGTAATCCTTGGCCAAAATGATATCATGGGGCAGTATCCTTAACTGTCCACATGCTAGCGGAACTGACTGCTAGCACAACAGGAACTGGCAATTCCTGAAACATCCAGAAATAGTATCAGCTCCACTGACTTTTCCCATTCTGGAAATGAGCATTTTTGCTCATTTTCAGGGTTATTTCAGGAACTGCTAGTTCCTGTTGTGCTAGCGGTCAGTTCCGCTGGTGCAACAGAACTAGCAGAGGTGCAGCGGCAGTATAGGATACTGCCAATTGTCTTAGAGAGCAATCCTAACTCACATTTGAGGGTAGAGTTAAGGTAGAATGGAGGAGCCCCTCTGGTAGCAGAGATATTCAGATGCAAGTTGTCTCTGATCCTGGAGGTACCATATAGGTATGATTAGTAGCCACTGACAGCCTTATCCTCCAAGGATTTCTCTAACCCCTTTTTAAAGCTGTCCACGCTGGCAGCCATCACTGCATGTTGCAGTAGCGAATTCCATAGTTTAACTATGCGCTGCGTTAAGAAGTACTTCCTTTTATCTGTCCTGAATCTCCCATCATTCAGCTTTATATGACTCCAGGTTCTAGTCTTATGAGAGAGGTCTATCCACTTTCTCCACACCGTGCATAATTTTATACACCTCTTGGCTGCTATGACCATGTTGATTTCATAATTCCTTTTCCATTCCTCCATTCCTCCCTTGTTTGTATCTAACCCTAGTCAGAAGTTTTGTTCTCCTGCCTTCTAGAGTGAGAGTTATTGTAATGTTCTTTGCTGCAGATTCCATTAGGACTGTCATTTCCTATGCCCTGGTTTAGACACACACCAATTAGATACGAGTATATATAGTCTGATTCTGATTGTAATGACCTCTTGTCTATCGTCTGCTCAGCCAGTCTGATGCTAAACCATTTAACCTCCCCAGCCTATTTATCTTGGCTGACCATCTCAATACATAGCTCCACGAAGATATTTCATCTGGCAGCCTTTACATTTTCCTTTCATCAGCCCCCCGCTTTATCTCAGTGCACCACACACACACACACACACACACACACCCTGGTGAATTATTACTATAATGAGATAAAGATCTCTAGCCAAGGAATGATTCTTATTATAAAGTCCCCATGTTCCTCTAGGAGATCTCCCCTGGGTATATATTAAAACCAAAATGGTCCCACACAATCATTTAAATCGTACAAAACTCAATTCATTTCTGACTCCCTCCAGGCATTTGTCTTACAAGTGACCTAATAAGGACGAGTTGTGACTGTCTCCAAAGAGTACACGGGAACATAGTACAACCATTCCTCAACATTTTTCAGAGAGACTAAATTACTGTAGCTTTCATGCATTCCATTTTGAGAGCGGGGACCTTTCAGATCTGTAAAAGAGAGTTCTTGAATCTCCATTTGGGAAGGAGCCTGGTAAAAAAAATTAATGATGTGCTCCAGATTTGACTTGTGGGTTACCAAGAGGTTACATATCTTAAACATATGTATGTTTTTCAATATAGACCGTGGTTATATTCATAAATGGGAAACAAATTAAAGGCCACATTCCTGAATTCCCTGCCAGAATATTGTTTGCCAGATGTCCCATGTTTTAAGGATTTATTTTAGAAACTTCTTCCACAATGCAGAAACCGATATGCAGATTAGGCAGGTCACAGCTCCATTTAATATAATGGGCACAACAATCCAATAAAGTCTAACAAAAGTTAGTAGGAACATATAACTAAATACCGCACACAGATGTGAGTAACAAAACTCTGATTACCTTTGGGAGGGAGCCTAGCCCCTTTACTAACTGAACTACAGTACCATGACAATTAAACCAGGGAAATATACTCATGATCAAGGGATAAATGCCCTTATAAGAAAATTTAACTAGGGCAATTTTTAGGAAATAATAACTTTTAGTGTCAAAATGATTGTGTAAACTCAACCTTAGACATTTTATAATATAGACAGAAAAGCCTTGTTCTGACATCTTGACTGATACATTTTAATCAAGGAAAGAAAAATGAAACAGCCATTTCTTTCATTTCTGCATCTATTATGCTCAAATGAGGCAGACTCCCAAAGTATCTGTTGGTAACTGATGATTACGGACAGGAGATGCAAGTTTGCTACCAAGGAACTGTTTCTGTTTCTACTTTAAACCTGTCCAGTGTATAGGTAGTTGCTAACTTCTTTTACTCTTAACGGCAGTGGGAATTAGCCAGCTATATTGTTGCTTATCTCAATCCATAAAAAGTTCCCCACAATGTTTTCTGCAAATCAAGCTGCTGTTAAAACACAAGCGCAACCCTGTCTACCCCCCCCCCGCCATAGTCAGTTGACAACCCACCCAGCTTGACCTATCTTCTGCTCCAAGAGATTGCATCCTATGCTTACAACTAAATCCTGGGGTTTATTTATTCATTTGCTTGTTTTCAGATTTGTACCCCACCCCTTTCACAATTACCTAGCACATGCACATCTTTCAATTTTTGTTCTCGTTTTCTAGCATTGAGTTTCTGAACCTCATTTTCTCCAAATGGTCAATAGGGCATCATTTGGATCCTATTTTGTCCCTTGATGTTCACATTTACATTCTAGTAATTGCTTCCATATGATTCTTGGTAAGAGAAAAAGAAATTCAGCCGCTGTTTCCATTGATGGATTGAGTAATTATCTGGAATATTTTCAGAGCTTCTAAAAAGGTAGGGATGCTGGAGGGGATTATTTTGGTACGAAGGCTGTTTGTTTATTATTATGGATTATTATTAAATTAATTTTACAAAAATTGCTCCCAGTTGATGCAGCTTTAAAAGCATCAACTGAATACGCACAACATATTAACACTCAATTCCAGCATGCTCACATAAGTAAACTTGCAGGGTAAATAATTGGGTCTGCATGCAAACCCCCAGTGTGTGTGTGTAAGAGGGAAAGAAGGAGAGATGTAGAATATATAAAATGAACTGGTTTAGATAATCTGATATTATACATTTTTATTAGATAGTCTCATTGTGTAACCATCTGAAACCTACACACTATTATCCTTTTGTCCTGCTTATAAACTTCCCAAAGACTTTTTTTTATTTATTACATTGTCATCCTACCCCTTCCTCAAGGAGTTCAGAGCAGTGTACATAGTTTCCCCCTGTGACCATTTTACCCTCCTTGCAATAACCCTTTGTGGTGAATTAGGCTGCAAGGGAGTGACTGGCTTGTTCATAGATAGATCTGATAGAGTTGGAAGGGGCCTGCAAGACCATCGAGTCCAACCCCCTGCTCAATGCAGGAAACTAGAGGAGGGGTCTCCCATCCAAGTAATCACCAGCCCTGACCCTGCTTAGCTTTCCACACTCAGACAAGCTGAGCCAGCATGGTCACCCAGGAAGCTTCATGGTGGAGCAGGAATTTGAAGTGAAGTCTATCCAGTCCTATTGTGATACTGCACCATATTTGAAAACAGGGCATTAGACTAGAGGGAGAAGTGAGTTGCCCAAGGATCAACAAATGCATACAAGGCAGAGGCTGGGGTGGGATTTACTCCCATCCCTATTAATTTACCTTCCAGATCTTCCCAACCCTTCCATTTATTTACCTTCCAGCTCTATTAATCCAGGATCTTCCCAAATTCAATCACCTTTCCCCTAATCCCCCTGCACGTCTGCCCAAGGAGTGAGAGGTGCATACCCTCCAACATTTCACAGATGAAAATAGGGATGCACATGTGACTTTGTAAGAGGCATGGTTAAGCAACATGAAGGTGTGATCAAGAGGGTGTGGCCAGGCAACATGAGGGCATGGCCAAGGGTATATCCACCCACCCCAGGATGCTCTAACTGTTTAAGGGCTCTGACCACTCTGAAGCCACCATCATCCAGACCCATGATGATGATGGTGATTGCTGTTGTTGTCATTATTCTTGTACCATCAATGTGCATGGTGCTTTACCGAGTATAAGAGTAGAGAACAGTTCCCTGCCCCCAAAGAGCTTAGAATCTAAAATGTAATATAGAGGCAGGCAACAACAAATGGTAGGAAGGGGTAAACCGGGGAGGAATATGCCATTATTTCAGTCAAACATAACGTTCAGCCTACTTTCCCCACATTGTGCAGGGAACTCCTTGTTTTAAAGATCTCCCTCTCATTTTAAAATGGATCCTTCCATGGTGGCTCTGTTCTCATTAGTAGTTTGCCAAAGAAATAATATTTAACATTTAGATATCTCTGAGTGTGCAAAGTGGTTCACAGGCCCACCCTGCTAGCTCCTATTTTCTCCACTCAGAAAAACAACAACATGTGGGCTCTATTGTACTTTATTAAAAAAAAAGAAAAAAAAAAAAGAACAACACCACTGTGATTGAACAATAATGCCAAAATGGAATGATGATGTTTGTTGCTGCATATGTTCCCTCCCTGCTTACTGTTTCTTAAAGGGGCCATTGGCAAAATTGCAGCTAAGCACAGGAGAATTTGGGACATTGCATAACAAAGGGGAAAGCCGTGATGGCTTAAGAGTATTCGTGAAGGTCCCCGGATATTCGGGGTACTGCCTGCCCCTTCACTCCTCCTCTTACTCCCAGTCCCAAGTGATGGTGAATAACAGTAAATAAATAATCAGCCACACACTAAGAATTATACCCATGGCACATGCTGATGGGCCCACCCCTAGAAACACCCTAGTGGGCTTATTTACAAGGCAGATTTAAATTGTACCGTTTCCCCACATACTGGCTTGATCTTTTAAACACAGAAATTAGATGATGCTTTTCAGTATATTCATTGCTACTTGTACATTACTTCATAAAGTGACTGCCAGTCAAGGTAGAGTATGTTAGCCATGGTTGGCAAGGCCATTCAATAAAGAACATAGGTATCTAGTACTTGTTGCTATTGTGTTTATTCATAATTTGTCATTTATATATAAAGAAATGGGGATCTTTTTTGACCTATTGTAGCTACTTGGAGGAAAAATAAAGTACATCCAATAATTTTAGACTTGTAGCTTCTTTCAACCACTATAACATGTTCTAGCATTGTTTCCCTTGCATGCTGATGAGGAAAATCAATTTTAATCCCAAAAGGCAGAATTATTTGTGGAGAAGGTCAGTAGACACTACCCAAGCTCAGAAAACACCATTGCATCATTCTCTGTTCCTCCGAAAAAGAGTATAAGAACTCTCACATGAATGGAAATATTTTCTATGTTACCCGGGATGCTCTTAATCATAAGGGAGAATAGCTTTTTTAAAAATCAAATTAATTTATAGCCATGGACCATAGGTGAATACAATTCATGCAGCTCACTAAAATCATTACCAGTACAGTAATACCTTGGATTGAGAGCATAATTCATTCCGGAACTGTGCTTGTAATCCAAAACACTCTTATATCAAAGCAAGTCCCTGGCGGGCGTGAGCAGGGCTGATTTTGGCCCGCTACGCCCACTTGAGGCGAGCGGTTACATCCCTACGACTTGTCTTGCAAGACCTTGCTTGTTTATCAAGTCAAAAAAAATTTAAATGTTTTGCTTGTCTTGCAAAACGCTCTCAAACCAAGTTACTTGCAATCCAAGGTATTACTGTATTTTCACTAAGAGGGAATGACCAACGAAGTATTGGCTTCAATCTTATGCATACTTACCTGGGAGTAAGCCCCACTGAACACTGTGGGCCTTACCTCTGAATAAACATGCATGAAATTGTACCATTAGTCTTTAGGTTCAGGAACTCCCTACTTTGAACACCTGATCTGAAAAGAAAATTGCTGTTTGCATCTTGTGCTGTTTATTTCACCACACTCACTATTGTCAGACTGCTGACCCACAAGTGACTAATGGTGCCTGACCAACTCATTGGTTTGGACTGTAACACTTATTTATTTATTTATTTATTACATTTCTATACCGCCTTTCTGCTAAGGCACCCAAAGTGGTTTACAATGTTTAAATACACAAACAAACATTACCCCCCCCCCCAAACCAAACATACACCAGTTCTCTCAGGCCAACTGAAGGCTTCTTCTGGAGCTGCTGGTACAATCTCCCTGGCCTGGGCTTTTCTTCTGCCTTCCCTCTGTAGCCCCAGGGAAGGTGGGGGAGGGGCTGCCCCAACAGTCCTCTCAGGCTGGTGATGGTCGTTTCAGGAGCTGATGGCAGTTGCTCCCCGGCCTGAGCTTCTCTTCTGCCTTCCCTCAGGGCACACAGGTCTTAAATAGCACAAACTTATAGCACAAACCTTTGCATATTAACTCAGAAGTAAGGCCCACTGTGTTCAGTGGTGCTTACGCCAAGTAAGTACACACAGGATTGCAGCCCCAATCAATTAATCAGTTAATCAACTAGGAACCTGTTGATCAATTAAGCAGATTTTTTAAAACAACAACAACACACCACCTGTTAACTCATATACAATACAATGCCTATTCTAAGAGCCAAACTACACATTTCATTAATTGCAATTAACATGTTCCTTTTTTTACATTTAAATTGAAGCCATGGGGTTTGATCAGGATTGGGAATAAGGTGTGCAGAGATTGGGGGGGGGGGGGGAGGATAGCCCTTTCTTCCTCTACTACCATGCTCTTGATTAAACTTGCCTTCCTGAAGCTGGTATTACCCCCAGCAGAGAAGCTCCTATTGGCACCTATTTATTTATTTGATTTATATCCTGCCTTTTTTCCTGTAAGGAACCCAAGGCAGGTTACATAATCCTATCAATTTTATCTTCACAACAACCCTATGAGGTAAGTTAGGCTGAGTGACTGGCCCAAAGCCACCGAGTCAGCTTCATGGCTAAGTGGGTACTAGAATCCACATCTCCCGAGTCCCAGTCCAACACTCTAACCACTATGCCACACAGGCTCCCGGTTCCCTCCTGGGACTAACACCAGCTTTGGGTTTGCAATTCTCATCAGGACCATGACAAGGGAGGAGAGAGTTAACTCCCCAGGCCCATAGCCACCCTAAAAGGGGGGGCACCAACAAAGTAAGGGGGCAGTTTATCTGGTCTGCAGGCCTTTTTTTTAGACAAAATTGCAAACTGTTTTTATTTAACCTTTATTTTTGTGGCCATACTGCAATCATGTACATTCAATTTTTTTCACTAAGCAACTTCAGTTGTTACAGTTCTTGCCACCAATTAACAAAAAAGGTTAATAATAATAATAATAATCAAGAATAACCCACTAGTAGAATATCAGGAATAAGCTACAACAGGGTCATTCTTATCATAGAGCTCAAAGGGGCCATCTAGGCCATCAAGTCCAACCACCTGCTCAGTCCAGGAATCCAGTTTAAAGCATTCCTGACGGAGGGGTGTTGAGACTTTGCTTGAGTACCTCCAGTAACGGAGAGCCCACCACCTCCCTAATCAGTTGGTTCCATGGTCTGACTGCTAGGAATATTCCATCAAAATCTGCTTTTGATATTCCATCAAAATCTGTTTTCCTATAACTTAAGCCTGTTATTTTCTGTCCTACTGTCTAAGATGACAGAGAACAGGATGTGGCCCTCTTCTGTGTGACAACCCTTTAGGTACTTGAAAAGTGCTATCATATCTACACTGAGTCTTCTCTTCTCAAGGCTAAACATGCCCAGTTCCCTCAATCTTTCCATATAGGATTTAATTTCTAGTCCCCTGATCAACTTTGTTTCCCTTCTCTGAACTTGTTCCAATTTATCTGAATCCTTCTTAAAAGGCTCTTCGAGTTGTGTAGTCAATCACAAAGTGAATATGAGACAGCAGTGTGATGTGGCTGCAAAAAAGGCAAATGCAGTTTTAGGTTGTATCAATAGAAGTATAGATTCAAAATCACAGGAAGTGATAATTCCACTCTACTCTACACTGGTCAGACCTCACCTTGAATACTGTGTCCAGTTCTAGACACCATACTTTAACACTTACTATTGCTAAGCCAGGTATCCCCCATCTTATATCTGTGCATTTTATTTCTTTTTCCTAAATGAAGAACTTTACCATTGTCTCTGTTAAATTTCATTCTGTTATTTTCTATCCAATCTTCTAGCTTATCAAGATCGTTTTGAATTTTGTCTACCCAATTTTGTGTCATCTGCAAATTTGATAACCATTCCCCCCCACCTCTTTAACTCCTCTTCCAGTTGAGTTTTCCTGCTGTACAATCCTAAACAGTGCTCTGACTTTATTAAAATCAGCTTTCCTGAAGTCCAAAACTTTATGAAAACGTTTTGATGCTGCTTCATGGTCAGCAGATTCACATGCTTTCTTTGCTGCTTCAAAAGTGTTTGTGGAGAAAAGAGCCTCTGAGGGTTCCTACACACACACTCACACGCCTGCACACACACGCACACACACGCCTGCTCATGTGTAACCAGGTAATCCCGGCTGGGGGCTGGGAGGAGGCAAAATGTGCATAAGTATCTGATAAAGCATGGCTCCTGAAAAACTGGTCTAGTCTACAGAGCCCCGGCTTTCATATGCAAGATGCAGAAGCCCACTAGTCATGAATCACCCCTCCTCCCTGCCTGGCCAGGTGAAGTTCATCCTGATTAGCTAGAGGCAGCGGAGCTACAGAAAGGAGGAGGGGAGGGGGAAGCTATATTGCCAAGCTGTGGCTGGTGTTGTTGGTTGTTAGGCAGCAAGCTGCAAGCAGGTTCATGACTCCAGTCAGGCCTCCGCCACCAACCCTGGGGGGCTCCCAGTGAACAAAGCTGAATGAGGGCTATGGCTAAGGCAAGCCCGGAAGAGGGCCACCCATCCTGGACCTTAGGGTGGGTGCGGTGGTCTCCTCTTGTCGTATGGTTGTGGTTAAGGCAAACCCTGAAGAGGGCCACCCACCCCAGACCTTAGGGTGGGTGTGGTGGTCTCCTCAGGTGGCAGGGCTGTGCTGAAACCAACCCTGAAGAGAACTGGCCCCCAGGTAACTAGTGTGTGCCTGGGAGATATAAGGAATCAGCTTTTATTGTTTTGTAGCTTTACTGTGTGTACCAAAGTGTCTCTCTAATTTTGTGTCCTTACCTCATTTCCCACCTTTTGTTGTAATATGCTACCTGAATAAACCTTCTTGGGTTTTTACCCCACATGGTGTTTGTAGTTGCTCTGTTGGTTCAGCTAAATCCAGGTTATAGTCAAGGGCAAGTCCCTGAACAGAGATTCAAGTAGGATTGCAGAGCTGAGTCTGGCACCTTGAGATCTCTGGGGGTCTTTTGGGTAGGAAAGGGTGGGTTGTGGCGGGTCAGCCAGCCCCCATTCCTTCACAGTGTTATTAAAAACAGTATCGTTTTGCATTTCTTGCAACTGCCTCCCAGCACAATAAGTTTCAATGGCTGCCTCGATATCCAGATTCTTCTGCTACAGCCCCACATTTGTGCCTGCTATGTCATATGCATACATCACCTAAAAATGAAGAAACCATGCCTTTTCTTCACACTTATTGTTTTATTGCTGTACAAATTGATGCAAATTTGTACAGCAATAAAACAGTAAGTTTTATCTAATATGTTGTTAAAACTCATATGTTAAAAAACATATGATTGTTTCTTTAACAATATGACAGTCCTACTTTAAACCACACATTCATATTACGAAATCTACCAAGAACTGAACCCAATACAAGAACCCCTGAATTTTTTTTTTTATTTATTTATTTATTTTGGGTGAAGTGTTAAACACAAGGAGATGGCAAAATCAAGTGTTTTTCTTCATTAGTCATGTTTACAATTTCAAAGGAATAGGTCAAAAGAGTATTAGCTCAGAGGTATTGATTATGGATAAGTTCTTCTATCTGTTAAACATGAATAGCACACTCAGTTCTATCACACAAGTTGTAACTGTTGTTTCTGACTTAGTCACTTGAAGAAGAAAAATATATCCCTAATGTTTACCACGACTGTAAATGAGTGGGCATATGCAGCTTTCCACTCAAGCTGAAATGCTTCCCTTGTGTTAGAGATATTTGAACTTTTCTTTTTCTAGAGCTATTCTTTTTTCCAGCTCCTCTTCATTGACTCAGCATTTTCTCAGATCACAACAACCAACAGTAAAATCTGTTTGTTTGTTTGCAAAACATTCTTTGTAGCCTTCCATAATGCAATGTCACACCAGCAGTGAATGCTTGTTCTGGAAAATTCTCTTAAGACTGCAATTCTATACATGTCTACTCAGAAGTAAGTCCCACTGATTTCAATGGGGCTTACTTCCAGGTAAATGGGTATTGCAGCCTTAAAGAAATTTAGCATTCATTCCTCTCTTTTTACCAAATAGTAAATTTTTTTGTGGTATTATTTGGATATTGTCTCTTAAGGGAAGATTCTTCTGAGAAATCATTTCTGTGTATGCTGTCATTCCAGTATATAAAGGGTTCACTTGGCTGTCTCAAATGCATACAGAAATAAACACAGGTTGTCACATTACGCACTTGAGACAAAGGCTTCAGTAATGTTTCCTCCCATTCGTTTGCTGATCAATCACTTGAAGAAGCATTACTGTCTGAAAACATGTACTGTGGCAGCTGTTGTGAATGGTTATTGAAAGAGCTAGTTCAATCAATTCTTTATTTGGCATGTTAAAGGAACAAACCTATTCTGCATGTAGCACATTTTTTTCATATTAAGAACAAACACTCAGAGAAGTAAGACATCTGGATATATAAATAAGACAACATGCCAACATTAGTATAGTAACCTTGTATGAAAATTGTATTGTCACTGACGTATATTCCTATTGTAGTGAATGAAACTATGTTCTCTGAAGTTTTCCCTAGCTGAAGCAAGTAGCTTATAGAGTACTGAGACTTTCAGGTTATTCTGAGGGGGAACTGTCTATCAAATGGCTATACCATCCATCTGTCTTGATGTTCATAAGACTATTGATGAGCCTCCAGTGAATCAACAAAATCAGCTGAGCAGAACCCTAGATAAGCTTTGCCGGGGCTGTTCCGTACTGGGCATTTGGAAATCATCCTTTCAACAGGTACTGATGAGATTGTTGTCAATGTGGTTCTTTCTGGATTTATGATAAACTGGAGGACTTTTCTCCTTTAAGCATGTCTAGAAAAGCAAAGAAAGAACCCTTGAAATGAGCATTTATAGGAACATTATGAAAAATGCTTATTTAACTTTTTAGTCTTAACACTTTTAGAATCTAAACATAAGTCACTAGGATACATTTTCATTTATCCCCCGCCCACCCATCCATCCCCACACTGAAACTGTGTTTTGGGGGGGGTGTCTAATGAAGTTTATGGTGCAGTGCACTTTTGAGTGCTTCACTATAAGCACAAAATGTGAGAGATCCCATGAAGTGAACATTTATATTTATTTTATTTTATTTTTATTTAAATTTTAAAACAATATATAAAACAACTAAATAACAAACATAAAACTTATATAGTGCTCCCATCACCACGGGACCATATAGTACATTCTATCTCTATAATCTATAATTCATTATTCTAAGAATACAACATATCTTGACACGGCATACTCCCTTTCCCCTTATTTAACACAAAATCCAAAAATAAACCCCAAATATCCTTAAAATTGTTTTTCTTTAATTGTCCCCTTTTAATTTGATATTGCAAGTTAACATATCATTTAAAGCCATATCCCAGACTTCTTTATACCAGTCAGTGATAGAGAAAACTTGCTGAACTTTCCATTTTCTTGCTATCATTAATCTACCCGCTGTTAACAAATTTACAAGTAATTCTTTAACATTTTGAGGACCAGCCACCTTTTCGGTTATTGATAACAATGCTAATTTAGGACAAACTTCTAAATCAATACCAACAATTTCTGATATTTCTTCAAAAATCATTTTCCAAAAATCCAATACATTTTTACAACTCCACCACATATGAGTATATGTACCCAGCTCCTGACAACCTCTCCAACACACTGGAGAATATTTATTATCTATTTTGTTTATTCTCACCGGAGTCAGGTACCATCTCCAAATTAACTTATAGAAATGCTCTTTTATCCTTACTGACATATTTTTCAATATTCGCCTATCCCATATCTTATTCCACTCTTCCTTTGCTATTTCCTCTTCAAACTCTATATCCCAAACTATCTTAAGATTTTCCGCTTGCTCTTCTGATTTCTGCATCATTTTATATATCATCTTTGTAATACCTCTAGCTGATGCATTCCCTTCTATAAGTTCTCTAGACATAACCAACTGCTCAAATGCAGTGAATTCTCTTTCATGCTCCTGCCTCCTCTTCCATTTCTTGTAGATTTGCAAAATAGCTCCCTTGAAGACTAATTGGTCTTTCTGCCTCTCAAGATAGCTCACAACATAGAACAATCTATAATAACATGTTACAAACCATAACATCGTAAGCTAAAACACATGGTCAGAGCAACCTTATGACCATCTAGACTTAGATAGGTATAGGATTTTTCAGATTCCCAGCTCCAAGGTTGGAAAACAGCTCCAAGCTGGGGATCTGTGCTCGGGAGCCCCCCCCCCCCCCGGCAGCCAGCATGGAAAGAACCACACACACTGGCTGTGTCTCTGAGGTCATAAAAGCTTGCAGAAGGGGTTTGGGGGGATTCTGGGGGGCGGGGAGGGGAAGCGACTGATACCGCCAAGATACATGTATCCTAGAGGCACATCAGCCTCCCCCCCCCCCGAAGCGGCCAAAACCAGCTGTCTAGCTGCTTTGCAGAGCTGGAGGAGCACGGAGGCGACTTCACCTCTGCACTCCTCCCTCCCTGCACAGGATGCCTGTAATCCTCTGAGTTCGGTGGGGCGATGGGCATCCCCATTGGATTGTGCCCTTAACACATCTAAAATTATACCAGCAGCAGAGGAAAATATCAACAGGGTGATACAAAATAAAATGTGAGCTTCTATTATGTATTATTTTTTAGTCAAAGGGATAAAAATTTAGGAGATGAATATTTTCCTTTTACCCTCCTGTCCTAGAAAACCATCTTGATGGCTCTGATTATGCAAAACTGTGCAAAACTATGAGGCCAGTGTCAAGTCTAGTTAAAGTTTCATGCACCTTCAAGGTGCACCAACAAGAGATAGTTTGCCATAATCTGTCTGCTACTCATCAGGACAACAGTGTCCTGGTGAAACATGTTCCTCATCTCTAAGAAGATCAGGGAGGGCAGAACGATGTTGTGCTTCAAATACCTGAGCAGGTTCACAAGGTACAAAGACCTAGGCCAAATTCCAGCTGAGCTAGTGATTTGTTTTTAAATGGTCCTGAGCAAGGCCATAATTATTCTAAACTAGGGCCTGCAAAACAACCAGTGCCCCTCCCCAAGGCCTTAAATGCAGCTGCCATGAGTGCCCTGGCCCATTTGTGTGTGCCTTAGCCAGCATCACATGCTGCCCCTGGGGCCAAAACGGTCGTGCTCCCTTGTACTAAACACTATAAAAATTGAGAAGCCTATTTTTTTTTTTAAAAGACCACTGATAAGTTCATCTGATATCAATGGTGTGTGTTGATACAGGCAGCAAAATGTAAGAATTGCCTTGCTGGATCATTTATTTATTTTATTTATTTATTATATTTATGCCCCACCTTTTTTCCTGCAAGGAACCCAGGTTCCCAGGTTCATCTACTCCAGCATTCTGTTTCAACAGGGGCCAGCCAGATGCCTTTGGAAACTCTCAACTAGGGCGTGAAGGTGATTGCCATCCCTTGTTGTACGCCTCTACTTTATGGTTATCCATGCCTCTCTGAACCTGGAGGCTCCATTTAGCTGTCTTAGCTCATAGCTGTTCATAAACCTCTATTCATTAATTTTCCTAACTACCCTTTAAAAACAAAAAAGCCATCTAAGCTAGCGGCTGTCACCACATCTTGTGCTAGTGAGTTCCACAAGTGAATTATGTATTGTGTGAAGACATACTTCTTCTATGTCCTGACCCTACTGCCAAATCAATCTTAACAAGGAAACTAAGCTTCAGTAGTAGAACAATGGATATTCTTCTCTCACCACACTGCTCATAATTTTATAAACCTGTACATATCTGATCTCCCTTGTTGTCCTTTTTTGTTGTTGTCCCAAACATTTTAGCTTTCCTTGGTATGGAAGATGCTCCAACCCCCTTGACCAGGGGTGTCTGAAATGTGGCTGAAGATTTGCCATTCCTGGATGGGGAGCCTTGCTTTTACATACTAGTTTCAGTTCTGAAACAGTATGAATATCCTAATACTTCCAAACTCTGCCAGATGCATAGGCCAGTGTGCCTTTAAAGTTACCAAAGGGTCTGCAGACAGAGAAAACTTACAAGATAACAATGGGTATATTGAACAGTTAAAAAGTTACTTTTTTTTTTTTAGATTTAGGCAATATTAAACATTCATGCAAGCTGATTTAGTGTCTGTGAGCCTTTATTCAGATAGAGGGGAAATGTCACACATAATTTTTCACTGAGATGGTCATCTCTAGTATAAGGCTGACCTTTTTTTTTTTTTTTTTTTTAAACCTCACAAAGCTTCCAAGAGCAAAATTTCTCAAGCCAACTCATGCTGAATGGCACAAATTACTGCCAAAGGTTGTCAGTCTCCAAACACACAAACGTTTAACTGGTACTCCCACAGATGTATGAAAAACAGCTTTTAGCTGAGGAAAATTATCATCTCACCAGATAAAATATGATTTATGTCATTGAACATGATAATAAGGCAAAAACATTTGTTTATATTGTATATTATAATGTGCCTTAGTGTGAGTTTAATTCTGACAGGTAGAAAGGCCTATCCCTAAAATTATGTTGTATCACAGGTTTATAAATGAATTATTTGCAATATGTGGAGTTCTGAGAACTGAGCATCAAGGTGATATGCTATAGTCTTCCTCATTTCTGGGTGAGATTACCTAGTAAAATGAACAGAATATAAGGCAACAGGGGTTTAGAACCAGGGCCCAAACTTACCTTTTGCCCTACTATGGCAACTTGCATGTAAATCAGGAGTGGGCAACTTTTGGCCCTCCATATATTTTGGCTTACAATTCCCATGATCCCTCACCATGGGCTCTGCTGGCTCAGGCTGATGGAAGTCGTAGGCCAAAACAACTGGAAGGCAACAAGTTGTCCACCCTTGTGTAAAAGGAAGCACCCAGCAGAGAATCAGGTGACACAAGGAACCAATAGGGTCCCACTTGGCCCTATAAAACTGCAGACTGGCCTGGTTTTTCATATTCTGAGCAAAACATGTTGCTCAGTTGCAGGCTGAGCTGCTCATAGACTGCCTCTTCCTGCTGAATTGCCTGCTGGCTAGGTCTGCAGTGTCTCTTTTCTCTCTAGCTATATATCTTTGGGCCAATACAGACATTACTTTAAACCTGTATCTAGCAGCTATGTCTTTGTCGGCTTCACTTTTACTCTAGAGTAGGCACAGGGGGCCCAATCTGGATTGGGACACTTGTATGTTGGGTAGGGGGGCTTTTAAACCTGGATCAGGCCCCCTGTAGAGTAAATATAAAAAAGACATGGCTGCTAGATGCAGTCTTAAAGTAATGTCTGGTTCCGTCCTGAATCTTGTCTTGAGCAGCTTCACAGTTATTAAATATGTCTGCATGGAGCTTCACCCACTCCCATGTGGGCTAGGACCACCCAAAGAGAGATTTCAGAAAGGCAGGACATTTCTGGAGAGGGGAAAATAGCCTTGCTTTAAATCATGTTTTTAATTTAAAAGGATGAATGGAGGCTCTGAACTTGCATGGTACTAGCTGCCAGCTCAACCTTTAAGGAGTGTATTTTAAATAAAATATTTTAAGAGCACAAAATGACAGAGGAGGGACCTTTGATGCATGTCATAGTGTCATCACAGCCAGGCATCATCCAACAGGTGCCTGTGATGCGCATGCAACTGCAATCCTCCACACAGCATTCACAGTCACAATAGTTGTGGTTGTATTTTTCCATCAGCTAAAAACAGTACAGTGTTTTACGGAAATGCAATTTGTATTCCTGTACAGATATCTAACCAAGGAATTATTGCAATGCATTATAAATGGGGCTGCCTTTGAATTATTGCATTACTGCAATGTGTTATACATGGGGCAGCCTTTGAAAATGGTCTGGAAACTGCAGCTGGTCCAAAACAGGGACTGGCCAACGTGATCATATTATGACACTACTTTTTCGTTCTGCACTGGCTGCCAGCCATTTCCAGGCCTGATTCAAAGTGCTTGTATTAACATTCAAAGCCCTAAATGGCTTTTAGGGCCAGGTTACCTGAAGGATCGTCTCTTCTGTAGTTTTAAACTTTTATATTGTATTTTATCATCTTGTATTTTATGTTTTTAATTGTTGTGAACTGCCCAGAGAGCTTCGGCTATCGGATGGTATAGAAATCGGTTCGGAAGCTACAGCTGGTACAGAACGTGGCGGCTCGCCTGGTTAAAGGCAATCGCCGGTGGGATCACATCACGCCAGTGCTGAAGGATTTGCACTGGCTACCAGTTGCTTGCCGAGCCAAATTCAAGGTGTTGGTTTTGACCTTTAAAACCCTATACGGCTCCGGTCCAGTCTATCTCAAGGAGCGTCTCCAGCAACACCAAGTGGGCCGCTCAACAAGATCTGCCACGGATGGCCTTCTCCTTGTCCCTTCAGCCAGAGCAGCTAGACTGGTGGGGACGAGGAAGAGGGCCTTTTCTGTGGCGGCCCCCGTACTGTGGAACTCTCTCCCGAGTGACCTCTGCCATACCCCCTCTCTGCTGAGCTTCCGTCGCTCATTAAAAACCTGGTTGTTCAGGCGGGAATATGGGGTGGGTTAAGATTTTAAAATTTTTATATTGTTTTAAATGTATTTTATTGCTTTTATTCTGTGTACATCGCCCAGGGTGGCCAGTTGCCGGCCAGATGGGCGATAAATAATAATTATTATTATTAATAATAATGATGATGATGATGATGTAATAAATAAAAAAATAAATAAATAAGGAACTCACAGGGTTGGATCCAGATTTAGCCATTCTTAGGGTAGACCTATTGAAATTGATGGAACTTAAATTTCTCATGACTAACTTAAGTCCCATTGATTTCAATGGGTCTACTCTAAGTATGAATAAATATACTCTGAGTAGAAATTTGAATTCAATCCAATGTATTTCTTAAATACAAATGATAAACCTACTGTATAGTTGATGCTTACAATAGTGACAGGCTGCATTCTGCTGCTTTGTGTGTACATGGTGTTTCAGGTGCTAGCTATGGCAGATAAAGCTCCATGACTTCATAGGCACTATCCCTTGTTGTCGTGGACAATGGAACAGCATAGCATGTGCATGCTGCAGCCAGAAACTGACACAAACCCAGAAGTTCTTACACATGAGTGTGCCCCATTCATGTACTCCCTAGTGAATATGTTGTCAATTGCACCTGGAATTGGGGCAATAAGTAATTTGGAAACAAGCTAGAAATACTTACGCAAGTAAAGAAGATGAGCAGCAAGTAGAAAAACCCAAGAAAGCACAGCAACGCAAGTTCTGTTCTGCAATTTTTTTTAAATTTTGCATCAGGACAGCCTACAAGCCAAAATAGATGCATTCACTTTAAAGTAACTTGAATGATTCATGACAGAAAAAACAAAACAAAACCAGAGACAAACAAGCATACTATACCTATTACTTTTAATGTAATTGTACTTTGGTTGTATTTTCTAACTGGCGTCCTTAAGATGCACTTATATGTCCCACTGCTATTACTTGTAGTATTTTTAATCTTCAGAGAGTGCCAGGTGCTATTAGAGACCTCTAAGGATTCATTAAGTTCTCTTGAATAATCATATTCCTTATGATATTGAAGATCCTCCTGCAGTTCTTCTCTGTTGTCGCCAATCTGCAACACAATTACATATTAGTGGTAGAGTTTTACCAGCAAACAACTAGAAAGTACTTAAAGTCAATTCCTAAGCAATTACAGGATTCAAAGACTCTAGTCCAGTGATGGCGAACCTTTTTGAGCCCGAGTGCCCAAACTGCAACACAAAACCAACTTATTTATTTCAAAGTGCCAGCACTGCAATTAAACCTGAATACCGAGGTTTTCGTTTTAGAAAAACAACTCATACAGTCGTCCGAACTAATTAACATCTTTTGTCTTTAAAGAAAAACACAATAACAGAGCTTTCAATGATACAGTTTTTTGTTGGAAAAAAAATCAATTCAAAAAATTATTATAGTACTTCATTGTACACATAGCCTGAAGGGAATTTATACAAACTTTTTAAATAATTAGGCACATGTATTTTTGGATAAGGGATTCTCAACTTGTAATATGATTATATGCCAGACTGAAATTGTATGGGGCAAGCTTTACTCTGGGTCCTTTCCCTGCTTCTTCAGGTGTTGGATTTAGTAAAAGTAAAAGTCAACCTGTACTAGGATGAGCAAGATAAACAAGAAAACTAAACGTGCTTAACACATTTTAAACACTTTATGTCTTGGACTGCAAACACTGCATTAGGTAAAAGTTTGCATTGGGCATGCTTTTGCACAATTAATGTGATTTTTGCTATTGCATGCATGCTGATAATTTGTCAAACCTTGGCTCATACTCCGTTAGTTTGAGAGCAACACATGCAGCACTCGGGTCAACTGTTAGGGCTTTACATCCAAGCCATGCTCTGTGCATCATTCTTCAAAATCTTTTAAATGTGATAACAATGTAGAAAAGAATTCTGTAACAGGAATTCTAAAATAAAATCATTCTGTTCCACACTGTGAGAAAGAACAAGATCATTAGTGTTTTGCAGAAGGGGACGGTCTTTCCGCGATCTGGTGACCAATGGCTTGAGTGCCCACAGAGAGGTCCCTGCGTGCCAGCTGTGGCACCCGTGCCACAGGTTCGCCATCACTGCTCTAGTCTGCTCTAAAAGGGTCAGCCCAGACCCTTTTTAAGACTCTAAGGGTGCAATCCAATGATGGCCCAGAAGCCCCTGAACTCAGAGGCTTATGGTCATCCAATGCAAAGCAGGAGGAGAAGCAGAGGGAATCTCCACCTCCTGGTCCTCACACCCTGCATTTTCACTAAGCAGGCTTTTTTGCCCATCTAGCTGGAGCATTTTGGGGTGGGGTGGAGGCTAGAGAGACGTCAGGACAGCTCATATCCTGCCCTCTCCAGTCTCCTCCCCTCCCTACCCAATTAAACACCCCCTACTCCCCCTCTCTGAGGTCGCTTTCCCAACCTTGGAGAGCAGCAGTGATGGTTCTTTCCATGCTGGCTGCAAGGGGAGTGGGGTCAGAGCTCTGATTCCCAGCTCTAAGGTTGGACTTGAGCGCTGTTTCTGACCTCAGATCTGGGAATCCAAAATATCCTATGGCCCCTCAGACACTGTCTAGGGGCCATAGGATTTCTCCCTAAGAGGCTCAGCGACCAAATGTCCATTTAAGCGCACAGGTGGGGAACTTGTGGCCCTCCAGATGTTTTGGCCTACAACTTCTATCAGCCCTAGCTAGCATAGCCAATGGTGAGAGAAATAATGGGAGTTGTAGGCCAAAAGATCTGGAGGGGCATAAGTTGCCCACCCCTGATTTAAGGGGGCCCTTTCCATCTCATTGCACCTAGTGTAAATGCCACTTTACCAACTTGGTACTTTTAGTGTTTTTAAAGTATGTTCAGTAGAGTAAGCTCCCTATCAGTCAGAAATGTGGTGTGTGTAGTTTCTAACATTGGTTACTGGATTTGTTTATTTATTTATTTTATTATATTTATACCCCACCTTTTTTCCTTCAAGGAACCCAAGGCGGCTTACATAATCCTCCTCCTCTCCATTTTATCCTCACAACAACCCTGTGAGGTAGGTTAGGCTGAGAGTCAGTGACTGGCCCAAAGTCACCCAGTGAGCTTCATGGCCGAGCGGGGACTAGAACCCGGATCTCCTGAGTCCCAGTCCAACACTCTAACCACTAATTTATTTATAAATTAAATAAACCACTAATTTATTTATAAATAAATTTATTTAATTTATTTATAATTTATTTATAATTTATTTATAAATTAAATAAACCACTAATTTATTAATTTGTTTCTGCAATCCTGAGGTATAGCCTTTTAATTACAGAAGGGAGTAGCACTTTGAGCTGCATATGTTCCATGAGGTTTTTTTTTTCTTTCCCCCTGTTCAGGGGGATTCTGGATGTCTTCTTCACCTCACAGTTGTTTCTGTAGAGATCAGGCCTAGCTCGGAAGAACTGAATCTTAAATGCTGAACACGAACAGTTTGGCTTGGGTAAGTGAAGTGCTCATAAATTATAATGAGGATTATAATTCTGTGTGTCTTGAGTGGGCGCATTCTGTCAAGTGTTTGTGTGTTGTGCTGGTGGTGGTGGTGGTTTTATTATTTCAGGGTTTCTCCTTCTTCTTCCACATCTTACTTTTCTTCGTGCCAGTACTTTGATGAACAGAAGAAAACTGTGTTTCTTTCTCTGGCTTTGTCAGGGAATACATGAATGGAGAGTCTTCTGGATAATAACTGTAGGAAATACCTTGCTGCTGATACGGAAGGTGAAGTAATCGAGTATTTTGTAAATTTTAAGTCAAATAATACTGTGTTATTTTGTTATTTTCACTGTATTATTCTCATTGTGTATTCTTATATTAGGTCCTCTGTCTATCAAACAGATATACTGATGGATAATATAAATGTGTTTATTTGGCTTAATTGCCTCTGGGCCTGCTTCCATACTAGTCCTTCCAGTTTGAATCTTGAGGAAAGTACAAAAAGGTTACATTTTCGGCAGAATTTCTGAATTGGGTTGGAAGCAGGGGAAGCTTAACTTGCAGGCACAGGCAGTGCTGACCAATAAGACCTCACACAGGGTCTGAGTCAAGCAGAAGCAGCTGATGCCAGGGTTGATTGGAGAGTGAAATCTCAGAGGGGGCCAATTGCTGCTTTTGCTGCTAAGATGTAGAAGTAGTGGATTCCACTCCCAAGGAGTGGTATATATTTATGTAGGTATATATGTATGTATGTATGCAGGCAGGCAGGCAGGCAGGCAGGCTACTTGTGTGTGTGTGGATAGATGGATGGATGGATGGATGGATGGATAGAAAATTCAGATGGCAGTGGCTGGAGGCATTTAGTTTTCTTTGAGGTGATCCCAGCCACCGGTAAGAAAATTAGTTAATTTGGTTTAAAAACAATAAGAAGTGGGAGGGGTAGGGCAGCTCGGCTGGTTGCCAAGAAAGGTGTCTGGAGGTGCACTGGTGCCCATGGGCACCACTTGGCCTACCCTTGTCCTAGAGGTGGAGTGGGATGGCTCAGACTGAGCAGTGGTGAAGCCAAGTGAGCTATTCTAGAACCACAAGCATGAGATTTGAAGGGAGGCAGGGTGAAACCTGTGGCAGAGTGAAATAGTTTGTTCAAAGTCTTGAGCTGGGCAACATCACCCCCACCCCAAAATCTGTCCCCATTGCTAATTATCACCTTTTGAGGTGGTCAGGGAATGTCCCCTGCAGTATCCTAGCAACCGAGCACTTGTGTAAAATGGCAGCCATACGATTGGAAATGGGGGGAAAGCAATCACATTCAGGGCACAGTGGTGGTGAGCCAAATGTCTCATTTGTCCAATGGAGAAGGTTGCCTGTGTTAAAAGTCCATGGAAAAGTTGCCTGCTGCATAGCTCCTGTGAGATGCTCAGATATATAGCATTTTAAGTGGTCTGTAGCATCTTAACATTGCTGAGAAAGGCTGATATGCAGTAATAATTTCTTTCCATTTATCAATGTGAATTATTCAAGTACTGTACATATAAATAGATAATGCATCTAGACAAAAAGGGTCAGGGAGCTCCTCGCCAACACATCCTGTCTGATTTATCGAAAAAATGAGAGAGACAGGCATAGATCTCTGTCTCAGTGTTCTCATTCTGAATTCATACAAATGTTGTACAATTTGGATAAGCTCTCTTAGTGCCCTTTCCAATGACAATCTTTTTTTCTGTATTGTATCGCAATGCAATAGAGTTCTCCCTTACTACACATTCCTTCATAGCTAAGGAATAACATTTTGTGAGCAGAGCCATCTAGTGGTAAATTCAATTGTTGGTTTGACAGGAAAAAAATCATATTCATTTAGGTTTGGCAAGCAAATTCTTTTTTAATTAATTGCTTGTAAATCAACTACAATTCTGAACACACTTATGAGATTTTAAAGTATCTTGTTTCTGGATTGTGACTTTTTACATTTTTCTCTTACAGGTAGTAGTAAAGCATTAATCCAAGACAAACCATGTTAGCTCTTAAATGTACATCTGCTATCAGCCCTAACATTTCTATCTCCAATCCAATAAAAAGACACAGAAATACCACTACTTGATGCACCTCTTGGGTGAACATTTCTCAGACAAGCTAGACCAGTGTTCTCCAACCTTGGGTCCCCAGATGTTTTTGGGCTGGGGCATGGTGGAAGTTGTAGGGCAAAAACATCTGGGGACCCAAGGTTGGAGAACACTGAGCTAGACTAAACAGAAATCGCCAGTCTCAAATATGCCATAATGTAAATTATGAAACGTCCAATAAAATCTAAGAAGATGTTAATAGGGGACACTGTCAGAAAGCATGTGTTCCTTCATATCTAACTGAGCTCAAGGTTATATTGGCAGATTTATTTATTTTTAATTTTAGGCCTTGCTCCTCCCCATCCACTCTCCAAATTATGAAACATATCCTTCCGATAAGCTAAGGTCTATCTGCCCACCATTATTATCTTTCAATTATTTGGAGTTATTTTTCAGATTTCAAAGAGAAAATCCAAAGATCACATTACACATAGATCAAGATGTCACATCTATGTACATGATAAACATGAACTCAATATTTTGCTGATTATTTGGAGTTACTGTACAAAACTATATGTCAGAGGGAAAATATTCCTCTGAGAAGTGTCCTTCTGCCTGTCTTTTTTAAACATACTGTGTGTGCGTGTGTGTGTGTGTGCGTGTGTGTGAATGAAAATTAAAACAACTAAGGGTGCAGATCTATGCATGTTTAGACAGAAAAAAAGTCCTAAAATTCCCAGCATGCCCCAGCCAGCATGGCTGACTGGAGGGATGCTAGGAGTTGTAGCACTTTTTTCTATCTAAACATGCTATAGGATTGCACCCTAAAGACATCTGAGAGAAGATTTGTCATATTGACACTTTCCTGTGGCAATTCTACTGAGTTGCTTTACAGAATTTCAGGTACTAGTCAAATGTTTTGGTCTATTATGTTGGTATATTTGCCACCTTCAACTCTTTTTTGTTGGGGTTTTTTTGGTGGGGGAGGGGTAGCAGAACTTTCAGATAAAAGAAACCTGACACTGAAGAACAGCAAAACACAACAATTGGAAGCACCAAATTCACAAATGTTTTGAACATGTTTACAATAAAGTTTTTTGTACATTAATTTTTAGCTTTACAAAATTTAGCATGAGACATGGATAGAAGAGAGGGCCCTGTGTGCCTCTATATTCAAGACCTGGAAGGAGAGGAGACACCAATGTCAAAATCCTACTGAGGGTCATAGCCCAATGTAGGCTGAAAACATATTTCAGCTTCCCAGTGGAATGAGCCTAACCATCAACTGAAACAACCACATTGAGAAGAAAAACACAGTAATGGTAACATTAGAAGAAAAATGCTGCTGACAAGGAACCGCATAGAATGAATGAATTTCTAGACACTAGTTTCCATTCTAACACAATGTAATGGATGAGCACCCAGGTTACTTTGTTATAGTTGGAGAAATGGGGTGGAAAGTTTAAAAAATACTGAACCGTTTGATGGCAAATTGCATGAATATATAGAATGAATTTCAAATAGTGCTACTGCATGACAATGAAACTGAGCCATTCTTCAAAGCCCACAGGAAAATTGCCTAGATCTATGCTTTTGCAATGTTTTCATTTGCATAACTAGCTTTCAATGCAGAATTTCAGATTCTTTGGCTGCAAAATTTGGATATATATATATATATTTACACAGAAAATGAACAGTAAGTATGAATGTACTCTGGATGAGTTATATGTGAACTGAGGTAAATTGTTATGGAGCAGAGGTACACAGCCCACAACCCCTCAAGGTCTGATCTGTGGTATCCTGGGACCCCCACCCCACCCCACCCTTGCGGGTGCCAATTAACCACAGTACTTATGGCCGCCCCAAAGCACTTACTGCTGCCAGTTCTGCTGCCTGTGATCACCACTCCCCACTGCTGATCACCCACTTCCCTCCAAGTGTCATCTCAGAAGGGAGGTTGTTGTGCTGACTTTCCTTCCAAGAAGGCACTCTAGCAGCCCTCTGAATGTGGAAGACAGAGCATCTTCTAGGAGATGCTCTGGAAGCCACTCTCAGGGAGGACCCTTTGATTCCTGTCCTCTAAGTGCAGCTGCTGCAACTGTTTTAAGGAGTGAGCTGGCTGGGTGAGCCTCTGGACAGGGAATTTCAGGTAAGGCCCCACAACCAAGAAGCCCCTGGACTTGTGTGTGTGTGTGTGTACGCATATGCTTATATGGGTGCATGAGTGCGACCCCCTCAGCCAGCATTACATGTGGCAGAAAAGGTTGCTCACCTCCTGTTAGAGGGCTTTATAATCCTGTTCTGAGCCCTTCATAAGTGCAATTGTATTAACAGTTGTATGTTTACTATACATGAGAAAGGAATGGTAGGATTTGCATTAATTTGGTTTTTTGCACTGTTGCTTTTATGAGATTAGATTAGTACATATGTACTATTTTTAAATGCAATTTTAAGATGAGTATGTAAACCCTGATTTCTCTATATAGTTTGTGGGATATTTCTTGCAAGGTCACAGAAATAGTTTGAGGATGCTTGCCAACCCATGTTGGCTTCACGGTCTGATCATTAAGTCTACACAAACAGCAGCACAGCCGCTACATAGTCACATCATCATCATCATCATCTCTTTTTAAACAGCAGAAGTCAAAGGTTAATTGTTTATATTTACTACACAGTTCACAGTGACCCTGTACTAGAGATTTAACCTGAGAGCTGTTTGAACTTTACAGTCCAAAATGTCATACTATTTGTTGGAATTGCTGTTTAATTGGCCCCTTGGGGGCTTTATGCACTGTTTTATTGATTAGGCCCTCAATAGATTTTTAAAAAGTGATTAATTCTACAATTTGGTTGCCTAGCTGCACTCTGTCATCTTCACAGCCTCACACCGCCTGTGTTTAAATGCTTTCACTGATGAGAATAAAGGTCAGTTATGCAAAAGAGAGCACCGAAACTGAAATGATTATGAATGAATACAACTGCTACTAACTGCTTAATTAGTGCCAATTGTGTTATAGCACAGTAGAGAACACAGAAGTGAGACATTCTCTGCTCAGAATGTTAGAATCTCAAAATCAGTTCACATAGAAATTGGTCATTCTTAGACAAACACTTGTGTGGGTAATAAAATATGTGAACTGGAGCAGCCAGCAGCAAGTCCTGTGATTCTGGCAACATATTATCTAGCCTCCACAATCACTTCTGGTTGTATTCATGATTGCCCTGATTTACGCATTACAGTATCCCTGCAAATATATCCACTAACATTCTTACTAGGCATTAAATAAAATGTGGATGTATGTGGGAAATAAGGAAAGTAGACAGTAACAGGTTCTTACCTTATACCAAGAGACTGCCCCATTTGTGATTTGTAGATCCTGGAAAACTGGACAAGGGAGCAAGACATCTTCACTACATGTAGCCACAATCTGTAGTGTGGCATCAGCGACCCCATGAATCACAAGCCAGACTGCAAGACACAGCAAGAAAGACAATTTCTGAAGAGAGGCTGATAATAAAAAAAAAGGACCAGCTGCAGAAGGATCTTTAAGAAAAAAACAAACCCTGAAGGCACGTGTGGGAAAAAAAATAGCAATGAAAATTAGAAAGAAAGATTTACCTTGACTTAGGAAGACAAGCTGATACCAATATATCGAAGCCATGAGCATACTGTAGAAGTGGGTGATATTTTCTCTTTTCAGGACAAGAAGTGAACAGAAGTGAAAGAGATTATGCCTGTAGCTCTGTACAGTTAGGAAACAGACAGTTGGGGATTCCCCCCAGCTAAAGGCCACTGACTGCAGGGGAAAGTCCCATAGGCTTTCCTTAGTTCTCTTTTTCATGAGTGACGTTCATCCTCACCCGGGGATACAATATTGTGGTCTAACAATATTGTGGTCTAATCACCAGCAGGGAGACAGAAAAGAGCACAACATTCTTCCTCCTCCACTGGTGAGAAGGTCCTGACTCCTGATCTTCATGCCTGACAATTGCATCTCAGGTGGAGGCGGGACACACAACAGGGCCTCTTCTGAAGATTGAAATATAAGGCAGATTCATGTGGGTCGAGGTGATCAAATGTCTGGGTCCCAAGCAATTAAGGGCTCTGTAACCTTTCCTTGTAGGGGAGTTATTCTAGCCCCTTGATGATCTTTTCTGCACCTTTCCAGCTTTATAATATTCTTTTTGAGGTGCAGCAACCAGAAATGTACACAATATTCGAAGTGTGATCACACCATAGATTTGTATAAAGGCTCAATAATAAAGGCAGTTTTATCTGTGATCCTTTCCCTGTCCCTAATATATATTTTTTATTTGTATAAATTTTATTGTATACAGACATAGGCCTTTACAAATCATTAAAATGTAGAATTTCTAAAACAGTATAATTTAAAAGTATTATAAAACACAAGAAATCTACATAAAACAAACCGTTTTACCTTCCTCTAAAAGTTTAAACCCTGGAATCTAAAATATTAACATTCAAGATACATAATTGTTTTTAATAAAATAAGAACATAGATTCCTAGCTGCAATGCAAATTTGGCTACCGAATATGTAATAAATAGGTAATTGTCAGCTACAAGTCCAATTACTATTTCCGGAGGAGTTTGCTTTGAGAACAGCTGGTTTATAAATGACAGAAATTTAGCTCTTGGCTCCTGATACAGCGGACAGTATAATAAATAGTGTATTATATCTTCAGTCTGGGCACACCCAAAGATACATTTCCGGTCTGTGACTGGAATTCTAAGGTATCTCCCATCAAGATATGCCAAGGGCATAAGCTGGAGCCTAAGTTCTGTAAATGCCCTACGAAGCTGGGGAAAGGTCAATGCCTCAAAATAATGGAATCTTGCATGGTTGACCTTAAATTGTGGATACCAGATAGAAGATTGTGCCCCAACGATAGTCGCCCTGTCTTGATTCGAATCATGATTGAAAATCCAATTTTTAAGGGCCAGTGAATTGAGGCATTAAAATGTGTCTATAGGAAGGTTATAAACTTTAAGTTTGTTGTGGCACTGCTTTGCCCACCCTCCAAGCCTTAATTGCTCTAGCCAGCAGAGCTTGGTAAGGGAGGAATCCTCCAATCCATTCAATCTTTGCCAGTATCTGAAAAATGACAGATCAATTCTGGCTGCAATTGATGGCAGGCCAAGCTCTGCTCTGAGATGGGCCAAGCCAATGGAGCCCTAGGGGGGAGTTCCAAAATCTGCCATATGAACTTATTTTGTAAAACTGCCAGCTCATATTTAGCTCCCTCTCCCCATATTCTGCCCCATATAACATTTGAGCTAGGATCTTGACAGTATAAACCTTGAGAGCAGGGTTTATTAATTTGCCCCCTCTAGAATAAAAAAAAAAACCCTTCTAAACAGTCCAATGGATCTAGCACTCAATAATTTAGTGGCACTTAGATGTTGCCTCCAAATAAGTTTCTCTTAAAAATGCACGCCTAAATATTTAAACGAGCGTACTTGCTCTAGGATGTGACCATCAAGAACCCATTTGTACTTTGGGGCCCTCTTCCCAAATACCGTAATTTTGGGTTTGGTATAGTTGACGGAGAGCCTTTCCTTTTTACAAAGCTGCCCAAATTTGACTAGCATCCTTTTAAAGCCAATTTTATTCAAAGACAACAAAACCAAATCATTATTCAAAGACAGCAAAACCAAAACCTTAATAGTTTTGCAGATCAAATGATGTAAAGTAAACACTTGGTCAATTGTGCTTCTCCCCTTCCTGAAGCCAGCCTGTTCATCATATATAATAGATTGGCTACGGTCCCATTCAAGCAGCTTGCAAGTTTACTCAATTCCTTCTTCTTAAGCTTGCATTCCCTGTCAAACCAAGACCGTGAAGCCACCATGGTTTTATCTGAGGTGGCAGTACTCAGATGGGGTCCAAGTATACCGATTATATCCTGGTATATTTCACGAATATCCCAGGAACTATCGAGTGCATGTTGTCTCAGCTCACAGAACTTGCCAGAGGCTAACATCTGCCTTATGTTGGCGTCAATTTGAAGGGACCATTTAAGTCGTTTCTCACCCTGTAAGTGGCCTGGCATTTTTAAGTTGGTCAGGGCTCCAGATTTTATTTCTCGAAATTTAAGAATCAATCGTAGGGGAAGGTGATCACTTTCTGGTCTATCTCCCATTGTCAAGGACTGCACATAGGGGACAATGGAAGGTGACCCTAATATATAATCGACCACACTTGCCCCTTTATCAGTTAGGTATGTATAATATCCATTCGAGGAATCAAGATATGTACCATTAAAACACACAAGCTGAAAATTAGAAATCAAGGAAAAAAGAGCTTGGCCATACTTATTAATGGTTATCTCTTGAGAGGCTCGGAGAATACTTATTATTTCTCCTAACTCAAAACCTAGGGCCTTTTCTAGCGAGGAGGAATAGTCTTTACCCATCCTTGCATTAAAATCACCACATATTAAAAGGAGGTGATTATGGTTAGGATATTCTGTGAGATTATCCAAAAGGTCCTCCAGCATAGACCATACCTCTAGTGAAGAGGCTGATGAACCTGAGGGAAAGCAGACATTCATACAGATCAGGGGACCCAACTTATGACTTGGAATAATTACAATAATTAGAGGATGACCCAGCTATTTCCACTCTGTCCACCTCTAGAGTGGTGAAGATCAAAATAGCCAGGCCTCCACTACCACGGCCTGAAAAAGGTTTTCCGGTTCCGGGCAAGTTGTTCCCAGACTCTAAAGCCTTGTAAAATTAAAGACTTTTCCTCCAGCAGCCGAGTCTCTTGTAGACTAATGATGTCAACGTCTGTAGATATTCAATAAAATCGCGATCTACAAGTTTATTCTTCCACCCCGTGATATTCCAGGATAGAAGATTTAACAGTTGACCTGTTTCTTTACCCTATATTTCCTTGGGTTCTCCAGTCTGAGTAGATGAAACCTTGGAGTAAAACACACGGTTTTGTGGTTGCTTGGTCAGGGTGGTATGGAAGGAGAGTGGTTTTTGTCAGTCCGAAAAGGCTGTCGATTTCCTCCCCTCTACTCCTGTCTCTTCCTCCAGGTATTCAATTGCTTCAATATTGGGACTCCACCTGCTCACATTTGACTTTATTGGGCCTGCAGCGTGGGTTAAGTGTCCACCAGGATGAGTTTCCCTCATCCCTGTCCCTAATATGGAATTTGCCTTTTTCACAACTGTCACACACACTTTCATTGAGCTCTCTACCAGGATCCCTTTCCTAATCAGTTACCACCAGCTCAGATCCCATCAATGCATATGTGAAGTTAGGATTTTTTTTTTGTCCTAATGTGCATCACTTTACATTTACTTACATTGAACCACATTTGCCTCCAGAGTGGGAGAGCCCACCACCTCCCTCGGTAGTTGGTTCCATTGGCGTATTGCTCTGTCAGGAAATTTTTCCTGATGTCCAGGTTGAATCTGGCTTCCTGTAATTTGAGCCCATTATTCCATGTCCTGCACTCTGGGATGATTGAGAAGAGATCCTGGCCCTCCTCTGTCTGACAACCTTTCAAGTACTTGAAGAGTGCTATCATATCTCCCCTCAGTCTCCTCTTCTGAAGGCTACACATGCCCAGTTCTTTCAGTCTCTCCTCATAGCGCTTTGTTTCTAGTCCTCTGATCATCTTTGTTGCCCTCCTCTGAACCCTTTCCTGTTTGTCTACATCCTTCTTAAAGTGTGGTGCCCAGAACTGGACGCAGTACTCAAGATGAGGCCTAACCAGTGCTGAGAAGAGGGGAACTAGTACGGTACTTCACGTGATTTGGAAGCTATGCTTCTATTAATGCAGCCCAAAATAGCATTTGCCTTTTTTGCAGCCACATCACATCGCTGCCTCATATTCAGCTTGTGATCTACCACAATTCCAAGATCCTTCTCACTTGTAGTATTGTTGAGCCAAGTGTCCCCCATCCTGTAACTGTGCATTTGGCTTCTTTTTTCTAGGTGCAGCACGTGGCATTTATCCCTATTAAATTTCATTCTGTTGTTTTCATTTGATTTCTTTAAGAACTCTTGGGTGGATACCATCCAGACCCAGTGAGTTGTTAATTTGTCTGTAAGGCCTTGAACTTAATCTCTTGTCACCATGATTTGCTTCAGTTCTTCAGACTCCCTCCCTCAGAAAGTAAGTTCAGGCACAGCAGGTATCTGCCCTACATCTTCCACAGTGAAGACAGATGCAAAAAATTCATGTAGCTAATTTTTCATTTATAAAATAATTTAGCTTCTCTATAATCACTTTATTGTACTCTAGCAAACCTTTAACTCCAGTCGATGTCATCCAATGAACCAACTGCCTCCCACACCAGTTTCCTGCTTCGGATGGATGGATGGATATATTGTTGGTCAATGCTTTGTCATTGGGGCTGAGACACTTTGTTAGGCTGGCCATGTGTCCTCTTTTACAGAGGACAGTCCTCTGTTTGAAGGGCTAACAGAGTACTGTCCTCTGTTTGAACAGCTGTCCCATCCAATTCTGATTTAAAGATAAGCAACCGTAAGAACTATTGCCCATCAACAGTTAGCAGCACCTGGACAGCAGACTGAACCAACAGGCGCACAGGTCACCAGGTCACAGTCTTCTACACTATGGTGAGATGTACTGTATTTCTATTTAAATTATAACAATTATTTCTCAATTTGCATCTATGCATATAAATTAGCATAGCATACATAATTTTTATGAAATCCGTGCCCTATTTTTGGTGATGCATTTTTTTGGTAATCCATATGTGGCCACCCTATGCTTTGACAGCTGGGGTTCCCTCATGCTCATATTTCAGTAGCAAACATACTATGTTATGGACACAGTTTCTCTGTATTTTTGTTATTGTGTTATTTCTTGTTGTAAGAAATAAACCCATTTTTGTAAACAGGCATGTAAACTAATTGTGCAGAACTGTAACATGTAAATTCCATTCGATTGTATCATCATGATATGTAAACCCTTTCCAGTAATAAATTTCATAATCTTTTAACATGCATTTCTCTCAGTATGTTTTCCATCTAAACAACTGCAAATATAATCAATATTGTCTCATTGAGTAAAGCACAAACTACCTGAAATATCAGCAAGGCGACAAAGAATAAAAAACTAAATAAAGATAATTTGGTTTATATGAATGTGCTCAGTTTGAAAAGTTTTTACAAGTGTGGAAAACTTGTACATTACCTTTGGGTAATCTTTAGACTGTACTTTCCAGATCTGCTCACCTGCAGACATGACTCCCATAATGCAGAGTCACCTCTTATTTCAAGAATGAGGACAGTTTTTATCCCCAATCTAGCTCACGTTAGTCATTACTGAGACTGGGACTAGTCACTGGATGATATGTTTATTTTTCTTTTAGAAATAACAGTGGTGATTTGGATTGGACTGTGGTTGACCCTTCCTTCCGTGTCATTTTCTCCCCCCAAATCCCTCCAGCTGTGATTTGCCCCCGCCGAAGTTGCCATTTGCTGCAATCACACCTTCAGGGGCAAATAGTAGTTTCAGAGGGTCAAACCTTCTGGATCACCAGAAGTTTTTAAAAAGTGGAGGAGATATTTACATAGGGATAGATAGATAGATAGATAGATAGATAGATAGATATAAATAGAGTGAATTAAGGTCAGTTTCATGTGGTTAGATACTAAGGCTGCAGGACATGATTTATATGGCAGTAAATCTCAATGCGTAACATACTACATAAGGTTAATCTCAATGTTAACGTACTACTGTATGTCAAGTTAAAATATATATAGTGCATGTGAAACTAGAAGTAGGTCTTTAAAAAGTAAATGTTTGTAAGAAATCCCAGGGAAAAAATGGGAAGGTGGGAATTATGCATTTCTCTGTTTTCCTAAAGCCCTAAATGATGACCTTGCAGAAATGTGATGCCCACCAAAGACAATGCTCATGGTCCCCTACTTCACTGACCTATTTGTCCCACCAATTTTACCATCAATCCTAGTGTTTCTGAGGCCACCACTGAAAGTCATATCAAAACTAGTTGCCAGACAGACCACAAACTAATTCAGTGACTCTTTCAACTAGGCAATATATATAGGCAATATATATATATATATATATATTATATATATATATATAATCATATGTATTAGTAAATCAATTCTTTATTAGAATTTGAATTACATGTTTGTTTTGTTGGACTATGGAAATTGCTAAATAGTATGAAATGGGTCCAACCTAAAATAAATCGGTTCAATGGGTGCTTCCAGATGGAGGCTCCTAGTGCTAATATTCTGAAGGCACCGTGCAGCGATTCCATCTGTTTTAACAGATTTTCCACGGTAAGGAAAAAGATGGAAGAAGAAGTGGTGGGAAAACATGGGAGGGCTACGAATGGAAGATGATGTCATCTGGACTCCCTGTCAAATTTTGTGAATGAGGCAGAGCGATGGAGTGATAAAAGCCTCGTCTGGAGGCACCCAGTATTTCTGCGGTGCTTAACTTCCTGTGGATAAAGGAGTAATATTCCACAAAGAAAAAGCTCTGAAAATAATCAGATGCTGTCTTGAAGGGCATGCCTTCGGCACACTATTGCTATTCAGGAGAATAATGTCTACGGTATATATTGTGGACATTTCTAAATAGATGATAGACATAAGAAGAGCCCTGCTGGATCAGACCAAAGGCCTATCCAGTCCAGCATCCTGTTTCCCACAGTGGCCAACCAGAAGCAGAACATGAGGGCAACCTTCTCCTGCTCTTGTTCCCCAGCAAGTAGTAGTCAGTGCCTCTGATCCTGGAGGCAGCATATGGTCATCATGACTAGTAGCCATTGATAGCCTTACCTTTCTTGAATTTGTATACCTCCACCACCCCAATAGTTTGTGGTGTCATAGTATGTGGCCAGCCAGAGAGTGAAAGGCACTGCCAAATGTTACGTTAGTATCAGAGGGCACAGCACTTGACCAGTGAAAATGTACAGGATATATTAGTGATGTTGGTTGGCCTAGCTACCTACTGACAATTAGATTGTCAGAGTTACTTACCCATGGACAGATGGACTGAATAACAGCAGTGAAAACTATGAACACTACAACAGAGGTTCACAGCCAATGACGTAATTAGCAACATTCTCAGTAACTGAGTGGGTGATGTGATGTGATGTGAAAGGAGAAGCACCGTTTCCTGAGTAGGTGGTTTTGAAAACAGAGTGGGTGGTGGTGGATTAACATTTGTTTTTAAAAGGAGAAGTGAGTACTATAGAACTTTTTTAGATTTACCCAAATATATGATGAGGGTTAGAGTAGAGGAGTTAAAGACTGGGTTCGCATAACATGACAACCCATCGTGGGTTGCTGCCCATGATGGTTGTCGTGTCATACAAACCTGGACTGATTTCCACGGGGTGGTTTGTGCATGGGCAACAAGCCACCCCAACAACCCATGGCTTGTACTTGTACTACCCACGATGCATTGTCGTGTAATCCAAACCTGAACAACCTACCCCATCATGGGTTGGCTAACGAGCCTCATAGCAAGAATGGCAAAATACCCTTGCCACTCTTGCCATGGGGCTCCCAGGCAATGCCAGTGCTGGCTGCCCCCAAAGTGTGCAAATGGCACTTGGGGGCAGCTGGAACTGGCTTACCCCACTCCACGTGGCAATCATGAGCCGTTTTGGGCTCACCATGGCTTTTTTGCTTTTTGCCCTTTTTTTTCTCCACAGGTCGGGAAAGCTGGCTGTCAAGCTGGCTTTCCTGATCCCCATTTTGACAGCTATAGGCAGTCCCTTCTAAGTGCTCCAGCAGCACCTTGGAGGGGCTGCCCATGGTTTTCCAGCCTTTTTTAAACAAAAATGTGCACAAAAAATTGTGCACACAAAATATATATTTTTTAAAAAAATTCTAGCCGCAGTTGCACAACTCCGAATAGTCGCAGTTGCGTGACTGTGGGGGTTTGAAGCTTTGGCTGAGGCAATGACCGGGGTGGTGGTGTTCGCAGTTGCATGACTTTCGCAGTTGCGCACCTGTGGCTAGAATTTTAAAAAAATTCTCATAACTGTCAAAACAGGGTTTGGGAAAGATGGCTTGACAGCCAGCTCTCCTGATCTCTTGGGGGGGAAAGGGTAAAAAGCAAAAAAAGCTGCAGTGAGCCCAAAACAACTTGCAATCATGGCAGGGAGGGGGGGGGAGATTTGTTCCTCCCACTGTGCCTCCTGGGATACCCGCAGGAGGACCGAGTGGGAGGAGCGGGCCAACAACTCACAGTGAGCCTGATCATCTGTCTGGCTTGCTGTGAGTTGTTTCACAACCAACCCACCGTGGCTTATTGCCAGGGTGGATTAGCACCCAAGGACTTTAATTATCTAAACCAGTGTTCTCCAACCTTGCGTCCCCAGATGTTTTTGGCCTACAACTCCCAGCATGCCCCAGCCAGCTACGATGGCTGGGGCATGCTGGGAGTTATAGGTCAGAAACATCTGGGGACCCAAGGTTGGAGAACACTGATCTAAACAGTTGAGAGAGAGGGTTCCACTCGCTGATATAATAATTTGAGTACTGTATAGCACTCTGTCCTACTTCATACATTAGGCAAAAATCAAAAGATATTTTTTTTCTGTACACAGTTCTAGGAATCTGTTCAATTAATAGATGACATCAGCTGGGGATTTTTTAAGTGTGGAAGTTAGCATAGGGATTTTTTTAAAAAAATACAGTTTCTATTTCCCTAAACCAACCCTAGATGGCAACAGCACTCTGCATACCCTTGCCATAATAGGATAAATGTGTATTCTAAAAGCTGGAGCTGTGAAACTAACAGAGCATTTCAGGAAAACATGGCCTACAATTCCAGGGGATGATTAGCTGCAATTCCAGAAGCTTCTGCTGGATTTTACTAGACATTGATAGTTTACAAAGGTTGTCAAAAGAGAGTGTAGTTCTCCCACATTCCTGTAGTTCTCCCACATTTAGCATGTAAAGGAACTGAGCTGGTGATTTGTGTGTGTGTGTGGGGGGGGGGGTTATTCAAATTACTATATAAATGGTAAGAGCTGAAATAAATGGCATACTTGGATCTGTGTGGTTCTTTCAACCCTGAAGTGTTAACATATGAGACTTTGAAATTTTAGTTAATATTTAGAAGCTGTCATGACCTGAAACTCCAGCAGTAACACAGTCACAGAGGCTGAGAGGCCAGTGGTGAACTAGAACCACGCTCTTCACCACTGAACCAGAGATACCTGAGATGCCAAAGCCCCCTGAGCCTGAGACCAGAGCTTGCAGTCCCTGAGTCCAGGTCCAGACAGGGGACAGCCTACTCTCCTCCAAGGGCTTCACACTCCATGGGTTCCATGCAGCAAAGCAGGCAGCATGTCTAGTATGAGTTCATGATGAGATGATGGAGTGCCAGGCCCCCGACCAGAGGGCTGCCCCTTTAAGGCTATCTATTTTCTCCTTGTCCTCTCCTTCTGCTCCAGACTGCTTGCCAGATTTGTACCCTCTTGATTCATCCATGGGCTCTGCTTAGCCAGCATGGGACACAAGCAGTGTTCATATTGAAGAGACAACAGATGGCAAAGCTGTCCCACCCACAAGAGCGTCTCCACTCAATTCAACAGAGGAAGCAGATGTGTGTGCACATTTCTTTGCCTGTGCATGAGAAAGATCTGTGTCCACATTTGTGAATGAGGGTGATCATTTTAATACTGTTTTCACATCATTTAAATATAATTAGGAACGTCTTGGCTTGAACCCAACAGTGTCTTCCACCAGTGGAATGGAAACTGCAGATGGAAGGAATTTTCCCACCCCACCTGCAGCCCCCCATGCACCCCAAATCTTCTCCAGAGGGTTGGAGGACCCTCTGGGGCAGATTTTGGGGCACATGGAGGACTGTAGGGGGAGGGGAGGATGGGGGAGTCCGCTTTGCAATGTTGGATTTAAACCAATGAGTTTTAGCCTATGCTCACTCTCTCCTATGAATTCCTTCTACACACTACACTGGCAACCTGAGTAAAGTAATAATCATACATATATACCAATAGGGCACAATTCAGCCAAAGTTAAGCAATTGTCTTGTTGATTTCAGTAAGAGAGTGTTAAATATTTGCTTAATTTTCCCATTGAAATCAATGGGACATAAATGTGCTTACATCGGCTGCATTGTGTCCATTGTCTAGGCAGATTAATTTAACTATGACGGATTTGTGTAGGGGTTGTTTTGTCATAAATCAACTTGTTAGTTAATAAGCTGCATTTACTTTAAGAGCTTTTCTACATGACACATTTATTGTGTGCTCATCATTCCCTATTCATGGTTGTTTATGGGTTCTTTAGATGATGTGACACTCCAGTTTCACTTCTGTGTCTAAAGAGCACTTTCAGCAAGTTTTTTTTAGAGTAGGGGAAATGCAGTATTATTTGTGAAAGTGAAAGAAAATGCTTTTTATCACTTGTGTATCTGCGCTATTCTGCTATACCACAAAGCCACCTAGAGGTTATGTAGTGGAAATGCATGAAAGGAAACACTCTTCGTGTAGTGCTCAGATCTCAATTCTGTAACAATCTCACAGAATTGAGATCCAAGCAGTACACGCAGAGAATTTCCTTTCCTGATTTTCTGCTACATAACCTCTAGGTGGCACTCTGGTATAGCAGAATAGCACAAATACATGAGTGAAAAAGCATTTTCTGTTGCTTTCAGAAATAATACCACATTTTCCCCTGTTCTAAAAAAAGTCATTGAATCTGCTCTTTAGACACAGAAGTGAAATTGGAGGGTCACATCATAAAGAACCCGTAAACAACCATGAGTAGGGAATGATGAGTGCAGTGCACAATAAATGCCTCTTGTAGAAAAGCTCTTAGTTTCATTTTCCCCGTGCAATGTGCTATGAGCAGAAGGCAACTTCTACAGAAAATGTGCAGAAGGGCAGTTCTTTGTGCAGAATTTCTAAATTCAACTCAATGTTTGGTAGGATAAAGACCTTCAGGAAAGGGCTTTTCACTCTGATCCTAAAGATATTGGACACAGTCCAGCAAAATGTAGTCATAATGACCATATCCCACTTATTCTTTCTGATTACGGTCATAGACCAATAAAGCTGTCTCATCCAGATAGCCCATTGGTGCAACCGATCCACGGGTGTCTAGTCTGACTGCAGAAGCTTTTCAGGGTCTCAGGTAGAGGTCTTTCCTATTCCTACTTCACTGGAGATACTGGAGAGTTAATCTAGGACTTTTTGCAGGCAAAGCATGTCCTCTACTACTACTGAGCTATGACCGCTCCCAATGATGTACAACTGCATCATTAAGGTTTTTTAGTCAAACCTTATTGCAAGGCAACTGGGGCAAAGCCATGTGGGCTCCACTTGGCTTTCAGCAGCCCCCATCTTTCTTAAAAACAGTAATTGGCCATTGTAAACTTAAGTCATCTCCAAATCTCCCTCAGCCCATCACTCTCTGGTCTGGAAAAGCCCCTAGGGTAGAACTTGCAACAGTAGTGCCTATGACAGTGGCCTCAATATCAGTGGGCCAGTTTTCCATGCCAGAGTACAGCAAAGTAAATTGCTCTGCTCCCTGATACTATATTCTACTTCTATTGTAACTACAGCTGACAGCTGAGCACATGATCAGAACCAGCGTAGGGATGAATCAGTGTTGGCAAGGCAAGCGGTAACGATTCTAAGGATGATAATCAACTCACTCTGATTCTTACACCATGATTATATATCGAACAGATGGAAAGCCTTTTAATCTCAGTAGGCTGAAAACAAAAAGTAAGGTAATTACAACCTCCGTTGTGGAACTTCAGTATGCTGATGATAATGTGGTCTCTGCACATTCAGGGGATGATCTCCAAACTATCCTAAATGCTTTTGCAGAAGCATACGAAAACTTGGTCTCTCTCTTAACATCAAAAAACCCAAAGTGCTTTATCAGCAAGTGCTTCATCAGCAAGTGCAAGTTAACCCTTTGGTGATGCCATCTATTCAGCTTGGCGGGGCAATACTGGAAAATGTTGATCGTTTTCTCTATCTTGGCAGCTATCTTTCTAGTTTGCCTTACACTCAGATGTCACATCTGTGTCATAGATAAACATAAACAGCTTAATGTGGTGTATCTGCCTGTACATCTTTCCTCCGGTTTCTCCTCCCAGGGTTACTCTGTATAGCTGTAATATATCAAAGGGGCAATTTCATATTTCCCCACGTCCTGACAACAGTTTGTCTCCATGTAGGAGCTTCCTTGTCATCAATGCACTGCTTAGAAAGCTTTCTACTGTTTTGTCTGCTATGCTTTTAATACACGTAGTATATGCATTTGATTCCCTTGCATGGATTGTGGTAATTTCTCTTTCTTTCCCACTTTACCATTTTCTGGGGAGGGGGGAATACTCTTCTTCCTTTTTTTCTCATTTGCTTCAGCCAACTCAAGCTCTGTGTTCTTACTCTCCAGCCACCTCATAAGTACATGGCCTTGTCATAATACACACACCCCAATGGCCCCTTTCCAAGCTGGTTAAAAAAAAAAAAAAGTTTAAGCAAATTTAAATGTGGATGATTAGTGTAGTTATTCATATCAATCTCATAGACAGTTTCCAACATTCCATGACACACTCGTACGTCCAAGACACGAAACAGAACCCAAAATGGGGCTATGCAGATATACCATGCACATAGGAACAGGCTCAGTTTTTGATGGCTTGGGTCAGCCAAGGCAATGTTTATCCCCCGCCCTAGTGGTTTCCCTGAGCACATCTCCTTACTTTCTCACATATGTGAATTACTGCTATTTGTTCTTGTGGAAAAATGTAAAGCACTGCACTTGGGAAAACCATTGCTGTGGGGGTAAAACCTGCTTTCCACCCAGAAACCAAGGGTCAAACTACAATGTATTTGAATAGCAAGTTTAGGACTAGGGATTTACCCTGAGTGAATTCGTTATTTACTTAGAAAGTAATGAATTTGCCCATGTGAGCTTGGACAAGAGTTCTCCTTTATTCTGAAATCTCATTCTGTGCATATGAGTTTTTGCACATGCACAAGATCAAAGTGCATCTTGGGAGCTATACTTTGGAATAACATAGTACGGTATAATGTAATGCTTCATGTTATGCCCTTCTGATTGGTTGTTTTCATGTGGCCTGCCCTGTGTGATGACTGATGTCATGTGATGCTTACTCACCACTGCTGATCACCACCAGTATGAAGATGGATCCCGCAGAGTCCTCCTTATCGTGGAGCCAGAGCTATGGCGGCAATGGGGGAAGCAGCTAAGGATACTGCTTAAAGTACATTTTTGAGGGGTCTAGGTGGTAGGATGACTGAAAATGTAGGGAGTGGAATTACTGTGCATACTTTACTGTGCATGCTCCAAAGCATGCAATCGATTCCAAACTCAATAGTGAATTTGTAATACATCGATCCAGGCTCACTACAAAGGTGAACATTACGAACAGACGAGTTTCAGCCAGTGAGCAAACTAATTACAAAATTCAGCAGCATCATTATTTAGGTTTGGCTATAACTCTTTCTTAACAAACATCAGCCTTGGGGGCTCCAATCCAGATTAGGGTGCCCCACAGCATGGTCCCAATCAGGACTGGGGAACCCATGGCTAAGAAAGAGGCATGCCTAAGCATGCCATTTAAACGTGGTATTCACAAAACGTGAAATTTGGCCCTAACCCAGGCCTTGCTAACAGGATCTCACATATTCTCCTTCCTCTCACACACTCATACCTACCTTCATAAGGATGGGCCTTTAGCTGGTTAAATAATAAATGCCATTTTATGTGTAGCTAATGAAGTGTTAGTATTGAGTAGTATCCAATTCCTTACTGCAACTTAAACTCCTCCCCCTGCCCACACACTTTCCCATCTTTTAGGTCAGTGTTCTCCAACCTTGGGTCCCCAGATGTTTTTTGGCCTACAAGAGTTGTAGGTCAAAAACATCTGGGGACCCAAGGTTGGAGAACACTGTTTTAGGTTGTTTCTCTCTCTTAATTGCTTTATAATCTGCCAATAGTTTTGTTCTAAGCCACCATGTTGCTTTTGTTTGGAGGGCATGTGGAAGATTCCTTCTTATTATGGCCTCATGCTCCAAAGGAATGCATAATCTGCAGTCCAAAAGCAGCTTTTGGCAAAGACTCAATCTCTCTATGGTGACTTGGAAAACTCCTACTTAACAGTCCCCACCAGTCGCTGAGCACAGTGAGAGCAGTTTAGATTTATACTGCAGCTTGAGAGTTGTGTTATGTGTGTTAGTAGTTCTCTTCCCATTCTGATCTGGACAATGCTGAGAGAGCAGTTCATCAATATAAGCAAAGGAAATGCCGTATATACTCAAGTATAAGTCGAGTTTTTCAGCACATTTTTTGTGCTGAAAAATGCCCCCTCGACTTATACTTGGGTCAGCGCAGTAGAAGAAAGATGTATCAATCTTCCTCAAAATATTATTATCAACTTCTATTTGATAGAGAACTGAAGGAGCATGGGAGAAGGAAACCAAGCAGACTCAGTTCTCACATGCTGCTGCCAGCATAAAATTAAACAACACAGTGAGGGGGAAAGAAAACTAAAGAAGACTTTAGAAAAATTATTCTACACATGTGCACACATACTATTGGTGGCAGTGGAATTAGGTAAATGGAAGATACCTGATAGAAAAGCAGAAGGAAAGAAATAAAGATATACTCTATTTTATTCCTGAAGTTTGTTCTGACTGAGTTATTCAGACATTCTGGCCTTTAGGGGGGTAGAATAAGGCATGAGACATTTGGCATAGACTTTTCCACATCAGTTCCAGGTAGTCCTGTGATTGTGTTAACCAAGTATCCTTAACTATCTGTAGATAAATACAGGGTACACTGGTGGCAGGAACTGCCTAAATTAAATGCCAGTGTGCTGTCTTCTCTCTCTCTTGCATAAAAAGGCATTTTCCATTATTTGCTCTTAATTTTCTTTCCCCCATTTCATATTTTCCCTCTATTCCAGTTTTCACATTGCCTAAGCTACCTGTCACTTCTAAACAATCCATATCAAAAGAACATTTTGTAGTGATCTAACTATTTTTTTAGGTTGCAAACCCACTTGCTAACAGAATTGAATGAGTGTAAATATTCTGTTGAAATTGATTTTCTTGAGTATAATGGACCACCAATCCACTGATTCATTGTGAAATAGGTATATAATAAATGTACAATTTTATACATCAACTTATAGTCAACATCAAGTCCTATGTCAAATCATATCTGCATCATTTATGCAACATAAAACTTTTAAAATCCAGATTTACTGAATTCCTAGTTCTGTTCTTTCAATTAGTAACATGGATTACAGAAACTGTAAACATGTACTGCAAGGGTGGAAATGCCCAGCCCTTTTACTGCATGTGTACAACCCTGACTGCATGTACAAATGAGTGGTAAATTATATTATGGGATAAATAATCTGTATAAAATAATGTTGAGAATCTTCCATGATCTCATAAATTCTAAGCTGTGTGTGTGTGTGTGTGTGTGTGTGTGTGTGTGTGAATATACCCGCTTGAAAAGACAGGGGATGTGGGAGGAGGGAATTGATTCATTGGTCTGTTCATGTAAATAAAAGTGCTTACTCATCAGTAGCTATTGCTAGAAAATGTTGTTGGTTGTGAAGGGGAGTGGAAATAAAATCCCTGAATAAATACTAAGCACAAGATTCTGTCAATAATTTGAAGTAATAAATGATGAAGAATTTGCCATCTGGTGCATCCTGGTGAATTTTTCAGGTAAGACATTTCCCCCTCTTACAGTATCCAAAGTACATACTCAAGAACCCTTAATATGGTGTAGTTAGCTTTTAACATAATGTAACAACACTGGCATACTATACTGACATGCTCTGGGTGAAGCCAGTACACTAATCTAAGTTAATGGTTGTGTGAGTATGGAACCAGTAAAATCATCCTGGATTAATGAACCATTATGGTTTAATTAATGACTAAAACATATAGAATTTAACTATGTAGTAATGGCTAAGAGCTTGAGCATATGCTAGGTAGTCCGACTCCTTTCATGAAAGCCCAGCTCATATACATGCCAGGGACCATAGAGTTCCCCTCTGTATGGGGATACCTTATAGGATTTGTAGAGAAAATAAACCGAGTTGTCCACTCAGTGACATAAGTGTATTTTATCATCAGTAGCTCTTGGTAAAGATGTGGTATGTGTTGAAAAGCGGGGATGGATTTTTTTAAATAAATAGCCCACTAGAAGCATAGTCAAATGAAATCATCAAGGGTGGGATTTAAATCTCTGGAGACAGGTTTATAAAGTCATAAACCTCTTAGCAGAGTAAATGAAGGGGCGGGGGGAAATACACAAGGAGAGTATATCAAAAGTAAGCAAAATAATGTGTCTAGTTTCACAGCTTCATAGCAGAAACATCTCATTTACATTATGATTAATTATGTAATATATGCCACTTTGAGTCTGTGAAACGTAGAAAAATGTTTCCCTAAATAAATAAAATATAATATCTACATACATACATCCTGGCTTACCATACAGGGTTGTTGTAATGACACATACACACATGGGCATTAAAAAGAAATACATCTAGATATAAGCACACGGGCTGAGTAACCAGCTAAACAGCGCTGCATTTGATGAGGCTGTTGGCATCCTTAGGAGGCTACCTCCAATCACACAAAGTTAAACTGTTTTTTGTTGTTATTGTGTTTTCAAATCAGGATGTGACCTTACATCTAAATTTTTGCCAAGAGAAACAAGTGGCTTCATCTCTGTGGTTGAGCAACAAGTCCAATTCTTCCCTGTCATTGGGCAGCGTTGGAAAAGGGTCCCCCCCGCCCATCATTTCAAAGCGGCTGTTTCCCAGCATCTCTTGCAGAACCCAAGGAGGGAAGATCTAAATGGAATACGTGTGTGTGTGTGTAGGCTGGGACCCCTTAAAATCGTTTTAAAAGGGGGGGGGGAGTTAAGATTATGTGAGGCGGCGGCGACAGCAGCCCCCCCCCCCGCCTGAGGGTTGTCTGAGGTGGGAGGACAGAAGCCCGAATCCTCCTCTATGAACAGCGGAAGCCCCCCCCCCCCCAACGTCGTTGGTGGCGGCGGCGGCAGCAGCCAGTTTCTATAGCGACGGCACTGATCCGGGGCTCCTCACGGTAGTAACAAAGCCTGGGAGCGCTGCTCTGGCAAACGCTCACTGTGGCTGTGGCTGTGGCTGCGGCGGCGGCGCAGTGAGGGGAGCAAGAGCAGAGCGCCGTCTCCAGAAGAAACCCCGCCTGCCTGCAGCACCCAAACAAGGTACAGTGTGTGTGAGGCGCCCAGGACTGTGCCCTTCACGGCATCCCCCGTCCGGTCACGGCCCGGCCCGCCCCCCACCTCCCCGCCAAACGCTCAGACACACTTGGGTCATGCTGTCAGTTTTATTACTGCACCAGGATCTCCTCAGGAAGTGGGGGGAGGGGTCGGGAGAAACAAAACTGCCTGAGGAGGCTCCTTCGACAACGGGCGGCCCCTTGCGCTCGCTGACTCTCTCCCCGTGGTCACCGAGGGTGAAAGTCGGGGGGGGGGGACTTGAATGGGGGGGCAGCCCCTTGGAAGCAGGAACAAGTTAAATGGAATGGAGTGCATGTAGATGCATAAACAGCACCTTGCTATAGAAGTGAGGAAAGTTAGGCGGGGGGGGGGGCTTAAATGGAGTTGGACTGCAGCATAAACTTGCTTTTTCTGAAATGTACTGGAAACATAGGATTGGATCCTATGACTGACTTAAATCCCATTGATTTCAGTAGCTCTGCTCTAAGTATGGCTAAGTCTGATCTGGATTCAAACTACTGTCTGTACTGGGTATTACAGGTTTGTTCGAAGTGATGGATTAAAATGGTTGGATGGGAGTGTTGGATCTGTGATGACCTTGCCTCCCAGAAGTGTGGAAATGATGGAAATGCTCCATCTTCAGTTCTAGGCTCCCTGCACTTAAGGGCTTGCTTGATGAGGGTTACTTTCTTCCAATAGGCTAACAGGTTGATCTACTGACCTGGCAATGAGTGTATAGAATAGATAGACTTACATGGAACTGATACTTCCGTATTAGTTTATTCTATTTGCTTTCTCTGAACTGCAACTAGTGTGCTTAACTTTACCTGTTTCTTTTGGGGGATATGTTAGTTTCTATATTTAAAAATCCATGCCAGGAAAGTTGGCAACTTACTGCAAAAGAAGGAAAAAATATTCCCCTTTGGAACTTCTCTCCTGTATCTGGTATGACTTTTAATCTTAGGAAAAGTGTATTGTGGTTGGAAATAAACTACTCAGGGGAGGGGGGGAAGCTGAAAAAGGCTGAAGCATTATGTGTTTATTAATCTGATTGTTTGGGATTAAATATACACTTAAATTAATTTGGAAATTTTATGCAAAATATTATGTTACACTTTAATTTATCTGTTTAGTGACAAAAGAGAAAGAGAAAAAGGAGCCATTTACAAGTTTGTACAAGTTTACAGTACAAATCATGCCTGAATGTTATTCAATCTGATAGTACAGTTAACATTAATATTGCTACTGTTTACTTCTGTGAAAATCTTAGAGTGCTGGATACTAGAACTGTAGAACTAGTACTTCATTCAATCTGATCCTAAGCAATTTTACCTTACCTTTCTCATTTATGAAATGGTTCAGTGATACTATAAACTAGGGAAAGGGGAAGAAGATTCTATTGGGCCAGAATAAAATTTTATTCATTGCATGGACAAGCCTTCAAGCATATCTGTGGTAAATATGAAAGAAGAGACCACAGGACAAAAAGGATTGTTAATGACAAAGGTCAACACAAGAACCAGAATTCTGGGTATAACCATACTATTTATTGTTCAAGGCAGCAAGGATATAGGGTTGCCAACTTTTTTCTGGCAGAGTTCCTTTACCTTTCACAGCTGTATGACAAGCAGCAATTCAGCAAGTGAAGCTTTTCTAGCATGGAGATGCTGTTATGAGGAAACTTTCACCTGCTGGGTTTCTGTTTGTCACGAACCTCTGAGAACCCTGCCTTGCTCCCTAAAAGACAGCAACCCAACTTTTCTAGTAATTGGTAGCATAGGCATCAGATAAATAATGCAATTATATGCATGTCTACTTATAGGTAATTCCTATTGCATTCAGTGGGACTTATTTCCAGGTAAATGTGTATAGAATTGAGGCCCAAGATCAGTTTCATCACAGAATTGAGATCTTAGCACTACACAAGGAGTGTTTCCTGGTTTTCCACTACATAACTGCTAGGTTGCACTGTGGTATAGCAGAATAGCCCAAATGCACAAGAGGAAATCGTGCTTTCTTTCGCTTTCACATTAAATGCCGCATTTTCCCTGCTCTAAAAAGAACTCGCCAAAAGTGCTGGTTAGACACAGAAGTGAAACTGGAGGGTCATGTCATCGTCTAAGAACCCATAAACAACCGTGAATAGGGAATGACATGCACACAATAAATGCCTTGTGTAGTAAAGCCCAGAATGTGTCTTACTGTTTCAATGCCACGCAGTAAGTGTGCATGGGATTGTAGCCTGAGTTTCCTTTTGAAATAATAATTATTGGAGTTTATACATAAGTACATAAAATAGATAGGAGGAGGAGGATTATGTATGCCGCCTTGAGTTCCTTGTAGGAAAAAAGGCGGGGTATAAATGTAATAAATATAAATAAATAAATAAATAATCTAAATTTGTCACATTTTCATTTATAGAAAATGAATCCTGAAATACTGAGCTGTAAGAGAACAAGACACTTTTGGTAGGATTGGCTTTATGCAGTGGCATACCCTATGTCAAATCATATTTTTATTTCCTTGTCTCGCAGGGTCTCACAGAGCAGCTGGTTTGTTGAAAAAGCTATTTCTTTCTCAATGCCCTCTGTTCTTATGTAACCCTGTGACACCTTTTGTATTTGTGAAATTCATTGCAACAATGACCTTTGTTAGTAGCTTTTCACAAAAGGCCACGATGTTGCTAGACCTTTTTCTAAGAGCTAAATTAAATTAAATGTGTGTATCTGGCAGAGAAAAGTCAGCTCCATGTATGTTTTTTCAACAAGCCATTGATCTCATCACAGCACAAATGAAGGAAAGTGTGGGAATCTAATACAAATACAGCTTTAAAAGCACATACCGGTAATTCATTTTTTAAAACACAAAAGAAAGCCCTCACCTTTCCTGCCACATTAATTCTATGTTTATTTACTCAGATATAAGCACAACTGAATTCACTGGGCCTTACTCCCAAGTAAGTGTACATAGGATTGCAACCCAATACAGTCATGCCTTGGATTGAGAGCATAATTCGTTCCGGAAACGCGCTTGTAATCCAAAACACTCTTATATCAAAACGAAATCCCCCCAAAAAAATTTGTACTGAGATTTTTAATTTAAGCCGTACTACAGTACTTGTATTGCAAGATGTCGCTTGTATATCAAGTTAAAAAAAAATTAAATAAATAAATTTGCTTGTCTTACAAAACGCTCTCAAACCAAGTTACTTGCAATCCAAGGTATTACTGTATATACTGAAACAATTCTGTAGTGTAATACCTGTGAAAGCTCTGTTGATCTCAAAAGTAGAGCTAGAGCAAGTATTATGAAAACCCAGAAAGAAATGGAAGCAAACCTAGTGATATCATTATGTGGTTGCTTAGAATACAGAATAAAAAGGAATACCGTACCAAGAAATAAATATAAACATCCAAAATGCATAGGTGAAATATATATAAGTTAACCAGATGTAAAAAATATGCTTATGTGTAATAAAAGTGCATTATATAAGAATATCCACATATATAGTTAAGTACATAATTGCTAGCTAGTTTCAAGAATCTTATACAGTATACAGGATTGTACACTACTTTTTCAAGCTCAAAAAAGAATACTGTGCTCAAAATGCACATGATTTCTGTACTGTGCATTATTGTACAGTATATAATCCCTGTCAGGGTTTGATTAAAAGATCCAACTTATCCAGTATCTTTTGAAAAAGCCATTCAGTACCCTCTTGACCCCACCAACTTGACAAACCATTGGGGTGAAGGGAAGGAGGCATGGCTTTCAAGGGTCAGTAAAGTAGATGTGAGGCAGCTGGCAGAAATACATTCCTCATCCTGGTGCCCTCTAGATGTTTTGGACTACAACTCCCAGCATTCCTGAAAATTGGCCATGCTGACTGGGGCTGATGGGAGTTGAAGTCCAAAACATCTGGAGGGTGCTAGGTTGGGGAAGGCTACAGTAAAACATCACATGTATCCTCCTGAAGATTTGGGTGCCTGCCAGAAGCGACTTGCTACGCTTGCCAATGACCCCCTAGAGGCTGTGATTTTATTGTTGCTATGGCACACTGATGGGACCTAGCAGTGGGTGTCTTCGGAAAACCTCCTGTGGCCATTATAGACACTCTGAAAAGTAGTTACTTCTGCCTATTTATTAAGTTAATGATGTAGCAGTAACAAGCTATTGACATACACCTGCACCATAAGGTAATTTTCAAACAGAACACACAATCAGCCCAAGTGTCCCTGCCTTAAAAAATTGCTCTGTTCTCATTTCATGTCTGAAATAATGTGTTTCTTTCTGAACACCAGATGTGCTTTAAATTCCATGGCATCTCTTATTTTAAGGAAATGGCCCTTATTGAAAAACAGTGTTCCAGACAAGTCCTGCAATTCAGAAAATTACATCTCTTCAGAACATCAAGTAAACACAGTGTCTCTCATGTTTGACATTCTGATCTGATAAACTTAATTTAGAAAACATGGTGTGCTTGACTAGTCTTGGGCATTTACTCTTCTTTTGTCAGGAAGAACACAATGACTAGCTAATCCATATTCATGAATGGGAGCATCCCACCTTTATTTAAGGAGATGATAACCTGAGCTGATTTTGTGACGTATAAAAATATTATCTGTGTGACATACTATGTGCCAGTCATGATAAACAATTTTCAAATATAGGGAAAGAATTTACATATGATTTGCTGTGTACAACTGGTCAGGACCCACTACTGGGTTGCAACCTGACATAAGGTGGGTTGCAAGAGTGGCAGCAGCACACAGAAATATGTGGTAAAAGATTAAGAACCATATCCCCAAAATGCTTGTTCAGACATAAGGAGGGTCCCAAACCTGAAAAGGATAAAGATTACTGAATAGATACAAAAGTGCAAACAGCACCAGAGCCAGAAAAAGAGTAATGTATGAAATGTAAACAAGCAAATAGAATGTGAGACTATTAATATAATTCACTAATTTGCAAAAGGAATGCTGGTATTATACTTTGAGACTAATAATAAACTCATAACCATTCAAGTGCAAATTAAAAAGAATACTGATACTGTGTTTTGAAAATAATACACTGATAACAGTACAAGTTCACATAGTACAAGTACAAGTTTACAAGAGTGCCGGCTAGCAACTTGTTTCGGTGTCTTCATCAGAATGTACACAAGATTCTTCACAGTGTAATACAGTTGAATTGATTCTTCTCATATATTCCTCAGAAATTCTATAATACAAATTATCTTACAATCAAAACATTGAAAGTATTGTACTTAAAACAACAATTGTATAAATGCAGTACTTATACAAAATATAATTCTCATCCTTCAAAAGAGGAACACTAAGACAACAGGGGTGAAGTCTCCAAGAGTAATATTGTGTTTGGAGCCAGCTCCTTTTGTTTGCTAAAGATTACTGAATGACATAAGCCACCTTGAACTGCAAAGAAGTGGGATATCCCTACATACCGGTAAATAGGGGTGAAGAGTAAGCAAAAGAGTTTTCTGGGTGGCCATTTACCCCCATTCAACTCCCCTGCAGTAGGACTTGCATATAGAAGAGATACATGAATACATTATTTCTGATTAAGGTCTTTTTGCAGGACATGACATGAGTTATATAATTCTAATATATTATGGGTTAGATCTAATGGTGTCATTCTGCCAGCAGAAGGGAAACTGCTGGCAGAATAGATTTCCCCTCTCCCCTGCAGCTCCCCCAGTCCACATGCCCCTCAAATATGCTCTAGAGCAGGGGTCCTCAACATGGTGCCCATGGGTGCCATGACAGCTGCAGACACCTCTAGTGGTGCCCATAAGGTGTCCCCAATGTGGTGCCCATGGGTACCCACAAAACTTTTTAAAAAAATTAATTTCCCCCATTTTTAAAATATGCATACATGGATTTGTGTATATCTATAGCAATGAATACATATGAAATACATACAACTTTCTAGCAATTATACATAGGCTTCAACAAAGGTGGACCAAATATCCAAATAAGTATCCATTTGAAGGTGGTGTCTATATGCCACCTGTTCAGATATTGAAAGCATTGTAAGGTACTCAATCCACTGTGTTATAGGAGGTGAGTGCTTATCCTTCCAATGTTGTAATATCAGTCTTTTAGCTGTCAAAACGGCGCAGAGAATCCATTTATGCTGACCACTTGTTAATTTCCATGAAACAGGTAAATAATTTAAAAGAGTGTGTACATCAGTGAATATTAAAGACTGTTACAATACAAAATGTATCTGTGTAATAACCGCCTCCCAAAAAGAAGCAAGTACTGGACATTGCCAAAACATATTTAATCCTTTATTAAAGTGACATTGCAATGTCCAATAGACATGAAACAAAAGTTTTTGCTGAATAAGACGCAGCCTAAAATCCATAGATATGGCAGGTAGATGCCAAAGCAGCAATCCACTGATTAGGCATTTTGTGGTGGTGCCCACAGTAGTTTATTAAATTCCCAAATGTGCCCACGGGCCCAGAAACTTTGGGGACCTCTGCTCTAGAGGGTTGGGAAACCCTCCGGAGCAGATTTGAGAGTTGCAGGAGCTGCAAGTCTTGTTGTGCTAGTGGAAGTCCTGTTGCATGAGTGGAGCACCGATCATGCAATGTTGGATCCAGGGCTATGATGGCAAGGACAGTCCAACCCAATAAGCAGTAAAGGTGGCTAGACAATTGGACTTCAAGAAGTTTCAGGATAATCTGGAAACCCCTGAGGAGCAGAGCTCTACTGGCTCCACTCCAGAAACCCAGGACAACGGTGTGGGGCAGGGCGTAAACCACCCTGTACAGTATTTCCAGTTGCAGCTCCTTCCATTTTCTCCAATTGTATTCACAACAAATAGAATAAGCGAAATGAGCTGCCAAGGAAGAGACTTAAGAAGGGAACATAACTCACCCCTCCTCCACAGGGCCGGTGCTACCACTAGGCCAACTAGGCAGCGGCCTAGGGCGCAGGGCGAAAGGGGGCGCCAGTCAGACAGAACCGAGCGGGGAGGGCTTTCCCCGACCCTGCGCTTTCTCCGCTGTTGGTGCTACTGCTGCTGCTGCTGCAGGCCGCTGGGTCGGAGTAGCTGAAAGTTGTGCCAGTCCGGGCGCCCCCCCCTGAAGATTAGGGTGACGGGAGGGAGAAGCTCTGCTTTGCCCAGTCTCTCACACTCGCACACCCCCTCCGTCCCGCCCTGAGGCTCCCTCCCTCGCTCCCTTTCCCGGTCGTCTCCTCCCTCTCCTCTTCCCCCTTCCCTTCCCCCAGAGTAGCCGCCGGAGGAGCAGACAGGCAGGCGCTGAGGCAGGCAGGCGCGGTGCTCCTGTTGTGTTTCTGGGTTGTCTCCTCGGCCCAGCCGCGCTGCAGCTGCCAAAGGAAGAATCCCCCCCTCCCCGCAGCCACGCCATGAGTTCTTTTCAACTTCTTCTCCGGCAGCGACTTTCAGAGGCTCCGAAAGTCGCCATCGGAGAAGAAGTTGAAAAGAACCGATCCTCCCAGGGGATCCCATTGCATTGAGGTTCAGCGGAGGGCTGTAATGCAGAAACCCCTCAGCATGGAGCGTTTCCGGTTGTCCGTTGCTCAAAGGGCCTGCCTGTGCTCTGGCTATGCTCAGTTGCAGCCACTGAAGCATTCCTGCCCTTTTCTTTGCCCTCCCTTGGAATCAGATTTCTCTCCCTCCCCCCACCCCCAACAAACCATTTCCCAAACCACTGTGGCCCGGCGCCTATTTTAAGGGAGGCAGAGACACGACTTAAATGCAGAGGGACATACTGTTCTGAAAAGATATGGAGGGTGTGCTTGTTAATTCTGAATAATCTGAATTAACAGACCACTCCAAGGTGGTCTGTTCGGGCCGGCTCCGAAAGTCGCCTCTGGAGAAGAAGTTGAAACGCTACGTAACTTACATAACGTAACGTAACGCTACGTAATGTAAGTGCCTTTTCCTCGCTCCCCCCTCCGCCTCGGCTTGCAGCAGCTCTCCGTCCCTCCTGTGTTTTTCTTTCTCATTCCTTTCTTCATCCCTCTTTTCTTTTCCTGCCTCCGCGCTCTCCCTTCCGCGCCCCCCCCCCGGCTCTCAACCTTTTGATCCCAAGTTTAACAAGGGGGGGCGCGCTAAATATCTGATCTTGCCTAGGGCACCAAACTGCTTTGCACCGGCCCTGCTCCTCCATCAACATAAACAACATGTGGAGTAGAGGCAGCAAAATTAATTTTGGCCTGGGTGGCAATATAGTTGCATTAGCCCTGTATGTTAGGAATGTAGACCCCCCCCTCTCAAGAAATGCCTGTAGTCTCAGTGAATGCTTTCCATTTTGTGAACATTTCTTAGATATTTTTCCTGAGTAGGAACCTCCAAAGTGCTGCTATAGAGCTGTGCATTGTCCTGAAAACTCAGATGTTGTTGTGGAGGAATTTGGGGTTGTGCCCCATCAATTAACTACTCATTAAGAAAGCTGATATTTGCTGCAAAAACTCTTCTACACAATCTAATGTTTCAAAGCAGTAGGTGTGCAATTAATGAAGTGGAAGCAGCGCATTATGCCTGGTGTGAGCAGAATGCTGTTTTGCTAAGGCTCTGGGGGCAGGTACCACAGCTACAAACGTTGCCCTCTCCCTGACCGTGGCTACCTGTGGCTGGTCACATTTGCATGATTCATCCAGTTGTTTTTTTTTACTCTGTAGGCATCACTTGTGGTTACATTGTCATTTGGATGCCATAAGTTGATTGGATGTTCTATGAGGGAGTGCTGTGTTGGTAGTTCTGCCTTTGGGCAGAGATAGGTTGCCATCTTTCTTGTGCTTCTGTACCTTTAACAGTTGTGTGACTAAAATTGAATTGGTGAAGCTTTCCCCCTTACTGTGTCTACATGCTAGGAAAACCTTCCCTGAAATTAGTTTGTTACACATCTGTTAGAGGCACAGAAGACCTGCCAGGAAAATATATATAAGGAATTGCTAAGGAAAGACTTACTCTAGATGGCCTTTTAACCTCATTGAACTTGAATTTAAATATATATCGTGTTTACAGAAGATTAAATCTGTGACTACTGTTAGTGTATTTTGATACAATACTGTTCATAAATATGCACATATCGTGTTTATACTAAATTTAGGCATTAATCCATTTTTGGCTCTAAATTTAGGCTTGCTTTGTGACACAGTCATGCAGAGAAAGAGGCCATTGCATCTGGCTGATTGTGAGTCACTGCAGTCTTATTAAAAGGCTATCAGGAAGGGACTGCCAAGAAGGCTTTTTAAATCTTTCACCTAATGATATAAATTATGCCCTTTGTGCATTTTAAACAAAAAAGTATAGAAACTGTTTTTATAGGTCCTAACGTGGACTGCTACACACAAAACTCTGCAAGGAGGCGAGAAAGGGGGAGTGAGGGTTGGGGGAATGTTAACTTCAAAAGAGCACAGCATTTCACAAGGCAATCATAGCAATTTTAGTGCAAAATGAATGTTGACTAGAGAGAGAGATGAGAGATGTAGTTTGGAGACTGAAATTTGTGCACATATCTGCCAATATATTTAATGTCTCTTAACCTCTGTATGCCTATAATATTTCACATAATGTGATAGATATTGCAGTATTTATATTCAGATACATGAGGCCAGAAGAAAATACACACCACCACCCAACCATGAAGTAGTAATCTGCAACAGGGAGGCAGTTTAACAATACTTTTGTCACCTTCTCTTCTTCCTCTCTTATTTCTATTTAGAGAGCATCCTATGGTCCCTGGGAGGGCATCTCACAGACCATAGGATGGTGCACAGCTACAATATCAAGGGAGGGGGAATATGAGCAGGGATTTTGCCCCCTCCCAGCTGCTGCGGTGGCTTCTCTGAGGTCACAACAGTGACCTCAGAAGAGGGTTGAGGAAGGAGAAAGGGGTGTGTGATAGTGGGAGGGGAGGGGGAAGCAGAGGCATGGATTTGCTGGACTCATGAGCCTCTCCATTCCCATTCCTGCCCACTTACAGGTGAGCTAGCTAGAAAGGCTCAGAAGCCTATCTAACTAAACATGCTAAAAAGCAGCAATGGCAGGTGAAAACACCTCTGTTGTTCCTCCCACCCTACCTGCCAGGGTTTAGGATAGACCAGAGATGGGCAACTTTGTGGGACATAGGGGCCACTTTTGCCCACCCTAGACTTCCCCAAGTGACCTCACTCCATGGGGCACCTGCAAAAAGAAATACCTGTAGGTGATTTGTTGTTGAATGCTGGTAGGAAACTGCAATGGAGCAGTTACAAGGATCTCAAGTTAAATTTGACCCTTTTAGCGCTAAACCCAGCAATTTCCCACCATCACCACCAAATTTGATGTTGTGGCAGGGGATGAACCAGGGGGTGGTGAGGGCCACACGTGGCCCACCCCTGGGATAGATGGAGGGCTCCAATCTCAGAGCCTTCCATCTATTGAGCAGCAATCCCATAGGATTGCGATCTTAATTACTCCTTTGCTGTAATAATTCACCAGTTATAATGTATATATACTTCACCAGTTATATTTTGGCTTAAAGAAGGACTGTAAAACAAAATGCTAATTTGGAAAGAAAGCTCCATAGAAGCATTTTTTCTGCTTCCGAAGTGTATTGTTTTCTAGTTTACACACACCAAGGAATATTAATCAGAGAATGAATTAAATGATTGTGACCATTTTTCATATGAAATACTGCCTTAAGCCAGCAATCCCTTAAATGCAGAGTAGTTCCATTTGCTTTGGAAGGACTGTTGTGAAATACAGCTGAAGCAGTTATAGACTGGGTTCGGATGACACAACAAGCAAACAACAATAACAGACAAACGTTGCTTGTCATGTTGTCCGAATCCAGGTCGTGGTGAGTCACAATGGTCTGTTTTGTCCTTAGAAACCATGATAAGAAACAACAGTGTGTTCTAGGGTTTGTTCTTACAATGATGGCTTATCGTGTCAAACCCCGGAGAGCCCTCTCATCATTGTTTCTGCAGAAATACCACAGAGCCGCATGTTCAGAGAGGGAAAATCTGCAGCTGCTCTTTCCCCCAGATCTCTAACCCCAAGTCTGCCTAGCAACACACATGTCGACGCTAGCCTCACTGTTACAGGCTGCTGTCTCGTCCCAGCCCCCTTGAAGTCTTTTCCACCTTCAGACTACAACCTGTTGACTGCTTTCTGTCCTGTTTCACCCGGTGTGGTTAAGTGTGACCTTGGAGCTCGCTATTTCCAGCTGTGGTTTACTCCAGCGTGAGAGCCCTGTCACTGTGCTTGTGTCTTGGTTCACTCACATTAGTCAGAGCCTTTTAGAAGAGGGATGCCAAACTTGTAACTCACACATGCTGGTAGTGCCCCCCCTTTACAGTGAAGGCACACATTTGATGAATCCCCCAACCCATGTCCCCTGAGGCACTGTTTGGTCTACACCAGTGCTCATTGCTGTAAACACCCATGAGAGTGTCCTTGCTCCAGCATGGGAGTCATTTCCCCACTCAGTGACATCCAACCCAAGTGATATCTGTAAATACTGCCCAGGTTTCTCACAAGGGCCAGCTATCTCTGAAGCCAGTCACTTGGACACCGGCTGGCTGCCTTCTCACAGCTTTCCCTCAAACATGGCTATGGACACTGGTGAGGATGCTGATATTGATTCCCCACCATACCAGCTCACACAAACAACTGTTGCCTCTCAAGGCACCTCTCAACAAATGGGTCCCGCTGAAAGTGGTGATTCCAGAGAGGGCCAAGCAGCTGACAGGTAAAGGCAGTGGGCGCAGTTTTGTTCTGAAGAAGAACTCGGACCAGTCCAGAGGCACAGGGCTATCTGAAAAACACCAGGCATGACCACCTCTTCCCATGGTTTTCTGAGGAGCTGTCACAACAAGGCTACTCGCGTGCCCCTCACAATGCAAGGACAAACTTCATGCCCTCAAGAAGAAGTTCAAGGAGGTGGTTGCGCAGAACAAGCGCTCAAGGTTGAAGCCCAGGTAGTGCCATCCTTTGATAAGCTGGCAACCATCCTAGTGGATCGCAGGGATGTGACCCCTGGCTACACTGCAAGGAGTGGGATCCCTTTGTCCCACTCTCCCAGAGTTCGTTATCGCCCCATGAGTCACCCTTCCTCAACGCTGCAGCCTCCAGGCGGGCTGAGCTGTATCCTGCATGGAGAAGCTCATCTGCACCACCAAACAGGTGCTAGGGATCGGAGGGGGCGAGCGTCTCTTGCGCCCATTGTTGTAAATCGTGGTAAATTGTGGTAATGTACCACAATGTCTTGCCGTGTCGTGCGAACCCGCCCATAGACTCTCAGGATGGAATGCTCAAAGGAATACACTACTCTGTCTACTCAAAAGCCAGTAAGGGACTACATTGTTTTCTTTCAAGTTGCATGTGATATTCAAGCCATCATATCCACAAAGTAGGTTAGGCTGAGAGTTGGTGACTGCCCAAAGTCACCCAGTGAGCTTCATGGCTGAGTGGTGTCTAGAACCTGGGTCTCCTGAATCCCATTCCAGCACTCTAACCACTACACCACACTGGCTCTCTGGTGTATAACACACTCCCTCCACCAACTCAGTATCCAAATCAGTTTTGAAAATGGTTTAAAAGCTTTGTTAATATTGGGTTTTAGTATATATAAAACAGTGGGTTCTAAACATAGGTGCTCATGTACAGGACCGGTGCAGGGCAGTTTGGCGCCCTAGGCAAAGTTATATTTAGCCAGCGCCCCCCCTCTCATGCCGGGGGGGCCTCCGGAGCAAAGCAGCCGGGAAATGCCTGCTTGCCCAGCGCCCCCCCCACCCGCCCGCCGGCCACCTCCGGCAGCCGCTTTCCCCGCTGCCAAGCCGGCCTCGCCCACCGCACAGCATCTTCAGACCAGGTCGCCACCGCCACGTGCGCTCCTGACCCGGCCTAGCTCCGGGCGCCGAGGAAAGCCAAGCGCGACCCCGAGCCCGCCCGGCGCTCGCAATCCCCCCTGCACTGACCTGGTGGTACCTTTGTCGGCGAGGCGGGGCAGGAGCGCGCCGGTGGCGAGGAAGAGTCGGCCGGAAGGAGCGCAGCGTTTCTGCGCCCTCTTCAGCCATGCGCCCTAGGGAGCCGCCTAGTTTGCCTAGCGGTAGCGCCGGCCCTGCTCATGTAATCCTTTAAAAAATGCAAAGTTACATGCTCCTCCACAGCTACACCCCACCATTTTGAGGATGTTTTCTTTCTAAAATCCATTTTTCCTTTGGACCATGTGTGCTTCCTATTTCCAACACTAGAATGTATTCCCATCCCCCCCTTTTTGTTTTGTTTTTTGTAAAAGTGAGGAACATGTCTCCCCCCCTTAGGAGTAAAACAGATTAGATAGGCTAATCAGTTTATTTGTTTGATTGGTCTGTATGGAGCTTGGGGAAATGGTTGTAATGAGATGTTACAAAAGTGGAATGAATGGGGGGGGGGGTTGTGAACACACACACACTCCCCAAGAATCTTCCTTTAGCACTTCATTTACATTTGTACAATTATCAAGCTACAAAGGCTATTATCAAGCCACTAGATTACTTAGGGTAGGATTAAGGCCTACAGTTGCTCTGCAGAAATAATTACCTATATCCCACCTCAGAGGTGATTCCTTGAAGAGAAAAGATGTCCATACCTTATGTTTGAAACTCTATTAGCTTTCCTTGTTTCATAGAATCATAGAATCATAGAAAAGTAGAGTTGGAAGGGGCCTACAAGGCCATCGAGTCCAACCCCCTGCTCAATGCAGGAATCCAGGTCAAAGCATCTCTGACAGATGTCTGTCCAGCTGCACCTTGAAGGCCTCCAGAGTGGGAGAGCCCACGACCTCCCTAGGTAGTTGATTCCATTGTCTTATTGCTCTGACAGTCAGGAAATTTTTCCTGATGTTTAGGTGGAATCTAGGTTCCTGTAACTTGAGCCCATTATTCCGTGTCCTGCAAACTGGGATGATCGAGAAGAGATCCTGGCCCTCCTCTGTGTGACATCCCTTCAAATACTGGAAGAGTGCGATCATATCTCCCCTCAGTCTCCTCTTCTGAAGGCTAAACATGCCCAGTTCTTTCAGTCTCTCCTCATAGGGCCTTGTTTCCAGTCCCTTTATCATCCTTGTTGCCCTCCTCTGAACCCTCTCCAGTTTGTCTATGTCCTTCTTAAAGTGAGGTGCCCAGAACTGGACGCAGTACTCAAGATGAGGCCTAACCAGTGCCGAGTAAAGGGGAATTATCACTTTCTTTCATTGAAAAATGCTCCCTGCACCACAGGACCCTGTAAGAGTGAAATTAGCTTCCCAAACAGGTATCGCTTCATAACCAATTGTTATTAAGTTGTCTGTCTTTTCTTTTACTTTTCTTGTAATGTACGTACATCACTTTGGAAGGACATGGCTCTAAAAAGTGGCTTATAGATCATCATCATCATCATCATCGGATGAGGATGAGGTTGTCTTTCCCTTTAACCACCACTGTTTTCTGTGGAACTGAGCTGCTAGTTCCCTTTTTTAAAAGGTGATGTTAAGGACAGGTAGCAGCTTTTTCTTTTAGTTTCCTGGAGGTTTTCTAGTATAGCTATTATTAAATAACTTGCTGTATTCAGCTTTTTGAAACAGTTAAAGATTATAGAAAGACTAAGAGCCCTTATAATCTTCAATTTACTGTCAGTTGCAAGCCTTTCAGACCCCACAGCCCAATGAAATAATTGTGTGTTTCACAGTAAATTTATAAACTGGGAGTGGGGGTTTGCATAATGGCTCTTTTGGACATGATACAATGTGAACACAAAAGTATCAAATGGTTCATTTAGGTGATACTGAATTCAGAGCCCTTCAGACTTGATACCCTGCCAAAAGAGCTACCACAATTTATAAAGATGTCTCTGATTTCTTTTCTGTCATGTTGGCTTACTCCAGATTATGGAAGTGACAACCATTTTCTATAGTACATCCTATGCTGCAGAACACTGATGGAGTAAACAGGATGTCATTCTAGAGTTGTACTGATATTATGAAGTACAGAGTGAAAACCTTGGACCAAATTGTAATAGCATTTTAAATGTGAGTTTATGCATTGCAAAGCATTAGCCTGTATCATCTGGTGTTAGGGCGGGGATCAATGACAGTTGCCAAAGGAAGTGCAAACCGACCCTTTCCCAATCCTCCATCACATCAAGTGCTCAGTATATATTTTACATTACCTGTGCTGGTAGTGGGGGAGTAAATGGATATTGTGGTTCAATTGCCATGTGCATCTTGGTGAAAGACAATGCCGTTCATTGCATTTTCGCTGGGTTAGAATATGGAGCACCAGTCCATCTTGGCCACTGCCAAGATTGGATAATAGGTATCCCACACAGTTTGGTTGTTTGTAGAGAATCAATGACACAGCCTTTTATTATGTGCTTATTTTTTTTTCTTCCCTAAGGTTCCCTCTTCTAGCAACCAAATTGAATGCAGGTGGATCCACATGGTCCTGCTCTCAGAATGAATTCTTCATCTATCTCTATTTTGTCTTGGGGATATATCTGTATGGGAGCTTTCCACAGTCCTGATTTGATACTCCAGCTCTAATTGAGAAGTTCTCTCTCTCTTTCTTTTGCAAGTATCATGTTTACTGCAGTTAATAAATTGCCTACCAGTTCTTGATATTCAGGTTTGATACTATATTTCAGAGACACTACTAAAACAGTTAGCAAGTTGGCACCAGCGCAGGGCTGGCGAACTGGAATTTGGGGGGCTGAATCGTGATACTCTGTTAGATTTTCAGCCTCATATCAGATTCCTCACACATCCCTAGTGGCAAACTCCTAGCTGCTTTTCCTGAGCTCACCCTGACCACCACCAGAGCTAGAGCCCCAAGTGCTGCTTGGGCAATTGTGGGGCAACAAGTGGCCAAGCAGAAGTAGGGGGTAGCTGGCACTGGTTTCCCCTCCTCCCCGCCAAGATCGAGAGCTGTTTTCAGCTTCCCACAGCTCTTTTGCATTTTAAAGCCCCCCCCCCCCCGAGATAACGAAAGCCAGCTTCAGAGCTGGCTTTCATGACCCCCATTTTGAAAGCCACTAACAGCCTCTTCAAAGTGCCTGAGCACCTTGGAGGAGCTGTCAGTGGTTGGCAGATCTATTATTATTATTATTATTATTATTATTTGCACAATTTTTTTTTACACAAATAGGTTTGTATTTTTAAAAAAATAATTAGCCATACTTGTACAACTACAGACGTTCACAGTAGCACAAGGGCAGGAATTTGAAGTCTCAGCTGGTGCAATATCCTGGGGGGTACCTGCTGCCAAGGTCCAGCAGGTACCAACCCTGGATGTTGCCCCAAAGAGGCTCAAATAGGTTTTCCCCTCCTTTGGTTTCTCTTGGCAGCTGTCAAATGGTCAGCTGTCAATAGAAACCAAAGGCATGAGTGATCTTTGCTTGTAAAAGGGGGCTAGTGTTATTTTCTCCCCCTTCAAGATCCATAACTTTTTTTTCCACTCTGATAGTCCTCAGGGTGGTGCACATTTTGCACTTTTCCCCATGACTCTAGGTCAGTGATGGCGAACCTTTTTGAGCCCGAGTGCCCAAACTGCAACACAAAACCAACTTATTTATTTCAAAGTGCCAACACTGCAATTAAACCTGAATACCGAGGTTTTAGTTTTAGAAAAGCAACTCATACAGTTGTCTGAACTAATTAACATATTTTGTCTTTAAAGAAAAACACAATAACAGAGCTTTCAATGATACAAACAGTTTTTTGTTGAAAAAAAAATCAACTCAAAAAATTATTATAGTACTACATTGTACACATAGCCTGAAGGGAATTTATACAAACTTTTAAAATAATTAGGCACATGTATTTTTGGATAAGGGATTCTCAACTTGTAATATGATTATATGCTAGACTGAAATTGTATGGGGCAAGCTTTACTCCGGGTCCTTTCCCTGCTTCTACAGGTGTCAGATTAGTAAGAGTAAAAGTCAACCTGTACTAGGATGAGCAAGAGAAACAAGAAAACTAAACGTGCTTAACACATTTTAAACACTTTATGTCTGCAAACACTGCATTAGGTAAAGGTTTGCATTGGGCATGCTTTTGCACAATTAATGTGATTTTTGCTATTGCATGCATGCTGATAATTTGTCAAACCTTGGCTCATACTCCATTAGTTTGAGAGCAACACATGCAGCACTCAGGTCAACTGTTAGGGCTTTACATCCAAGCCATGCTCTGTGCATCATTCTTCAAAATATTTTAAATGTGATAACAATGTAGAAAAGAATTCTGTAACAGGAATTCTAGAATAAAATCATTCTGTTCCACACTGTGAGAAAGAACAAGATCATTAGTGTTTTGCAGAAGGGGATCGTCTTTTCACGATCTGGTGACCAATGGCTTGAGTGCCCACAGAGAGGTCCCTGCGTGCCAGCTGTGGCATCCGTGCCATAGGTTCACCATCACTGCTCTAGGTGCTCGGGAAAGTGCAAAAGTGCTTCCCCCACCTCTTTTTCTGGGGAAAAGGAGTTTTGACATCTAGCTGTCAGAACTCTGGGTCCCCTTTAAAAGCGGATTTTGACAGGGCAATGGGTGGCTTTGGGCTGGGACATTTGGCTGTGTACTGTATGTCCAGGTTAAAAAAAAAAACACCTTGCCCTGTCAAAATCCTTTTGATCTGAAAGACCATGTAATTCTATAATGTGCATTGTCATCTACTGTCTTGACAGTAGTTATTGGGGAAGAATACAGCGATCCATTTCTTTTAATTTGCCCAGAAATTGTAAAATGAGAGCAACTATTTTAAAGTGACAGGAAATTTTAATGAGATCTTAATTATGTTTCTTCTTTCAGCTTCACCCTCTTCTTACTCCAGATAAGGCTATGATGTTTCTGATTAATTCTTTTCATCTTCATTACATGTCTATAGTATGCTATTGTTGAGTGCATTTTCAGTAGATATAAGTTCTTCAGCTAGGAAACAGTATCATGAAACCCAACAAAAAACCCTAGTGCACTTGTATAAATACATTCTCACAAAGCCCCTGTTTGAACAGTTGATTACACTGGTGCAGGATGCCCCTGTCTGTACTAGTATTGCTTAGTGGTGATGGGAATTGTGGATGTTTTGATATATAATAGGCTTCATTTGCAGGGAAGTGTTGTGGAGGAGAGGATACTGTGATTTAGTAACTTTCTTTTGTGTTAAGCCTTTTGCATGCAAGTTAAGCTTTGACATAGCTAAGTATGTGACTCATGACACATTTTAATCATGAAATTATTTTGTATTTGTGGAGGACCAAACCGGTCCTTGGCGCAAGTTCGGCACTTAACGGGTTAACCGGCACTGAGAAAATGCCCTTTACACGACTTCTGTGCGCTTTAAACAGAGCCGCCACCAGCCATTGACAAAGAATTGTGTTGAGGTCAGAAATAGGTTTATTTACTACGCCTTTAATGGAGCGGAACTAATAGACTACCAGGAATTTCACAGTATAAACAGAACAGTCCATAAAAATCACTGAAGAGGAAAGCTTCAATCCACATACGAGATATAGGCTTACTTAATACAGAGAATAACTTCACCTCAGAGAATCTGACTTACGGAAAATAGCGTAGCGGTCTATGCAGCCGATCTCCGGGCGCCCTGCCCGGGGTTGGAAGTTGCTTGGTCCTGACCGGAGTCAGAGACCTGACCTGTGCGAGCCTGCACCGTGTTCCCAACCAACCCTTTGTTCTTGAGGACTGGTCTTTTCTACCCTCCCTCGCCCCCCTCCACGCCCTTGATGACCAGGTGGGCTGGTTCTGCCCTGTGGAGTGGTGGCGCCTCTTGGATGCTGGTATCTCCTGGATACTTTGGGGTACTTTGCAGCTCTTTGAGACTGCTCCCCACCTCTGGAATGTTTATGCCTTTCCTGGAGGCTAGATGTAAATGCGCCTTATTGAGGGTATGCAGATGTAGCTATGCAGATGTGACCACGTACAACTGGTTTGCCCAGAACTGTGTCTCGTGTCCCCTGGGTGGGGATTATGCAGAAAGGTGGGGGAAGAGGGGTGTCAGTGAAAGGGGAAAACTATGTCAGGGTTCAACTGTGTGTGCTCAGGCTTTCTCCACAGTATTTATGTAGTGTTTTAGAGTGTTCAAATCACCTCACATATATTCAGTGCTTTTTTTCTGGAGAAAAGGGTACCGGAACTCTTGGATTACATTTCCTCGGGAGTAGATGGCGATTAAATTGTAATGCAATTAATAGAAGAAAAGGTGCTGGAACTCAGTTCCGGTGAGTTCCACCAGAAAAAAAGCCCTGCATATATTATCTCAGAAGCATTTGTGTTTGATATTCTTAGTTTCTAAAAAAAATCAAGATATTCCAAAACTTGGCCAGGAATATCACGCTCCCTTAAAATCAGAAATTGGAATCATATTCACAACACAGATCTATGCAACAAGAGTGCAGTCCTATACATTAGGCTGCAAACCTGTATCCAACTGACTGGGAGTAAGCCCGTTTATTTCAGTGGGATGTAACATCTGCATAGGTATGTATAGGTCCTGTTCTGTGCTTCCTGGAGGCTTGCAGGTAACATCCAATGGCAGACAGGACAAGGCAAGAAGAAAATAGGGCCTTGGAAAGCTCTAAGTGTTTCCTGCTGGCTGGAACTCTTCGCTACTGCAGCAATATAATAAGACAACGTTGTCTAAGCAGGGAGCTAAAACAAACTGAAGCCTCATGTAGGTTGACAAATCTGTAGTGTGGTCAGCTCTGCCCTTCCTTTAGGAGCTGACTGGGCTTGCCTGATTTTGTAGCCTGACTTCTGTGAGGCTGGGGAGATGGAGGTTCTGCTGGAAACTCAGCCTCTGAGTCAGAGGATGATGGCAGTGCTGTGTCCTTTGGCCTTGAATAAGGCACTGACTGTCCTACTCCTGGGGAAGTAGCCTGTGCCTTGTCCTCATCATCAGTATCATCTGCTGCACACTGGAAGGTCCAAGGGCTGGGGGTCATAACAGTACAGGGTTGAGCTGTAAGTCTCAAAATAAGTTCAGTTCGTCTTATGTAAATGGATACGCCAGGGGTCCCCAGCCTCTTTGGACCCATGAATACATTTGGAATTTGAGAAACTGCTGTGGGGCACCACTACAAAATGCCTAATCAGTGGATCACTGCTTTGGACATCTACCTGTTGCGTCTATGGATCTTAGGCTGCATCTTATTCAGCAAAAACTTTTGTTTCATTTCTATTGCACACTGCAACTTCTCAGACAAGGGATTATCTAATTCGTCTAATTGCTGGTAGTGCAATACAGCTAATGCTTCTTTTAAACATATGTTTTGGCAATGTCCAGTAGTTGCTTCTTTTTGGGAGGAGGTTATTACACAGATAAATTTTGTACTGGAACAGCCTTTAATATTCACTGATGTACACATTCTTTTAAATAATTTACCTGCTTCATGGAAATTAACAAATGGTCAGCGGAAATCAATTCTCTGTGCCCTTTGGACAGCAAAAAGACTGATATTACAACATTGGAAGGATAAACACTCACCTCCTATAATGCAATCGATTGTGGACCTTACAACACTTTCAATATCTGAATGGATGGCATATATACACCACCTTCAAATGGATACTTATCTGGATATTTGGTCCACTTTTGTTGAAGTCTATGTATAATTTCTAGAAAGTTGTATGCATTTCATACAAATTCAGTATGTATATTTTAAAAACAGGGAATTTTTTTAAGGGTGCCTGCGAGCACCACGTTGGGGACCCCTGGGCTACATAATCTAGTCTCGTGAACACTGTTCTAAACACATTATTTGGAAGAAAGTCCTACTGATATTAATGAAAATATTATGTATAAGGTTGGTCTTTTAGTATGTACTGAAACCATGCTTGACTAGGTTACCTGCTAACAATTTGTATTTTGGAGATGAAGCTCTCTTTCTGTTGTGTCCATTGCTTGGGGAGGGGGAGAAATGTCATTGATTTCAGTGGAGATTATGTATGTGCCACTATACAGAAACACATCCTAAACACATTTTATATTGTTTTCAGTTTTTCTGAATAAATACACGTCTTTGTTTTAAAATGTGGACAGGGATGATCTAGTAGACATTGTTTACTGGGACTTCCAAAAGGCTTTTGACAAAGTCCCTCACCAAAGACTCTTGAGCAAACTTAGCAGTCATGGAATAAGAGAGGCAGTCCTCTTATGGAACGGTAACTGGTTAAAGAACAGAAAGCAGAGAGTAGGAATAAATGGTAAATTCTCCCAATGGAGGGGTGTAAACAGTGAGGTCCCACTAGGATCTGTATTGGGACCAATGTTTTTTCAATTTATTCATAAATGATCTGGAATTAGGAGTGAGCAGTGAAGTGTCCACATTTGCTGATGACACCAAATTATTTAGGGTGGTTAAAACAAAAAGGGATTGTGAGGAGCTCCAAAAGGATCTCTCCAAATTGGGAGAATGGGCATCAAAATAGCAAATATGATTCAAGTAAGCAAGTGCAAAGTAATGCATGTCGGGGGCTCGGGGCAAAAACCCAACTTCAAGTATAAGCTGATGGGATCTGAGCTAGTGGTGACTGGCCAAGAAAAAGATCTTGGGGTTGTGGTGGACAGCTCAATGAAAATGTCAACTCAGTGTGCGGCTGCTGTGCAAAAGGCAAACTCCATGTCAGGCATAATTAGGAAAGGAATTGAAAATAAAGCTGCCAAGATCATACTGGCCTTATACAAATCTATGGTGCGATCACACTTCGAATACTGCAGACAATTCTGGTCACCACCCCTATGTAGAGTTGGCAAAAGTGCAGAAAAGGGCAACTGAAATGATCAAGAGGCTGGAGCAACTCCCTTATGAGGAAAGGTTACAGCAGCAGGGATTATTCAGCTTAGGAAAAAAGTGAGTAAGGGGAGCCATGATAGAGGTGTACAAAATTATGCATGGTATGGAGAAAGTGGATAGGGATACATTTTTCTCCCTCCATGAAGCTGATTGGTGGGAGATTCAGGACAGATCAAAGGAAGGACTTCTTCACACAGTGCATAGTTAAACTATGGAATTCACTCCACAAGATGTGATGACCACCAATTTGGAGGACTGTATAAGGGGATTGGCAAATTCATGGAGGAGAAGACTATCAATGGCTACTAGTCCTGATTGGCTATATGCTGCCTCCGGTATCAGAGGCAGTATGCCTATGTACACCAGTTGCTGGGGAACATGGGTGGGAGGGTGCTTTTGCACTCCTGTCCTGCCTGTGGGATCCCGTCAGCAGCTGATTGGCCACTGTGTGAACAGTATGCTGGACTAGGTGGACTCTTGGTCTGATCCAGCGTGGCTCTTACATTCTTATGAGTTATTCAGAAACTGGCCTAAACTCATGTATGACTCAAACTGTTTGGTTCTTTGTTACACAGATAATAGCCCAGTTGGCACATAAAGGCTAACTATGGGCTAAACAACCCATAGTTTGGCTTAACTCAACAACAGACTATGGGTTCAAACTCTGGGTTATTTCTCCCTCAGCAATCAAGAGTACCAGGTTCACATGTCATGGAAACAACTTGGGAATGAGGCGTTCCTGGATTGTTTGGCGATCCAGAAAGAAAGAAGTGGCAGGTATATGTCAGGAGGCCTAGCTTCCTCACTGTAGGACAGGATGACAGAGACATAGATTCAGTGACTTAGCTTTATTCCAGGGTGAATCAGCTGACACAGAGACCACACTTCAGAAGTCATGGCACTTAAGCTTAGAACCTATAAATCAGTTAACTTGAGAGCTAGTGACCTATGGCATAGATTAAGACAGTCCAGAAGCAAGTACATAGTCATAGTCAGAGACCTAATTCTTAGAACAACATTAGGGACTCAGAGCACTTAGAGATCCAGGTTCATGATACAAGATTAAAAAACAGGCTATGGTTCACAATTCAGGAGGAGTCATGGCCAGAGTCCCAGGCAAAAACAGAGACGTTCCTAAAAGAAGGATCACCATGCTCAGGAGCCCTGAGCTGACTTGGGTTTAGGGTCAAGAATAGTTGCAGCCAGGCAGAGTCCCCACTCTGGGAGCAGTTCCTTTTACAGGATTGCTACATGGCAGGGGTCCAAACTAAGTGCAGAGTTCACACAATAACCAGGCCAGTGAACCCCCAGCCAGATAGGGACATACCTAGATGCAGGGTCCCTACACATGGTGGCCATTTAACTAACTCAGGTTCAGGATACAGAACAGGAATAGGCTGGTTGGGCTCCAAGCTTCAAAGATGGGAAGACCTGGCTAAAGGAGACCTAAGCAGCAGAGCAGTTTCCCCTTAGGGCTTCTACCGAAAAGGGCCCCTGACAGAACCTGGACCAGGAGACAGGCCTAAAGTCAGACAATTTTTGACAGATTTCCCTATCAGACAATATCTACTAAAATAAAAGAGGGTGCATTAAAATTGGTTCAAAAGTGGTATTTGACACCGGTGAAGTTGGCAAAAATAAATAAGAAAGGGTTAATGAGCTTCAGCCTTGAAGGCTTACAATCCACCCTGTAGGCCCGCCAGCCTACGTGGATAAAGCAGAGCGTGAGATGGATGATTTAGATCCTGCCTCTGTGTGAAGACGCCCATAAATCTACACATAGAAGTCCAGACCTTATCCCCCTTCTCTCGCAGCGTGTCATGCGTATCGGATTTTAGCCAGCTTGCAGCTCGTCCTGTCGCAGCTGCACTGTAAATAGGAATTAACTCCATAGAATCCACAACAGGGTTTTTGCTACCTGTTTATTCTACATCAGAGTAAATACAATCTCCTAAATTCCAGTCCATATTGCAGATTATAATGCATAGCCAGTGCATAGCTAGTCCAGTGGATCAAGTCCACTCCAGCACACTTCATTACATGATTGCAATAAGTCAGAGCATCAGAGAGAAGAAGCAAGCAAAGAAGCAATCCATCTCTCTACTAAAATGGTTACAGAAATCGAAACCTAACAAATCATACTACGTCATCAGAAAGTACAAACCATGTGATCAGCTCGTATTTCGTTCACACCTACTTTTCCCATGAGAACAGAACAGTAGTGCCAGACTCAATATGACTTGTTTTTCTAGCCATTCTGTACCTTTCCAAATGAAAACAATTGTGCCACAGCTGTTGTTTTGTTACATGTCACAACAGACCTGGCTAAAGGAGACCTAAGCAGCAGAGCAGTTTCCCCTTAGGGCTTCTACCGAAAAGGGCCCCTGACAGAACCTGGACCAGGAGACAGGCCTAAAGTCAGACAATTTTTGACAGATTTCCCTATCAGACAATATCTACTAAAAAGAGGGTGCATTAAAATTGGTTCAAAAGTGGTATTTGACACCGGTGAAGTTGGCAAAAATAAATAAGAATCTATCACCTTTGTGCTGGAGAGGATGTGTAAATAATGGAACACAAATACATATGTGGTGGGAATGTAGGCAGGTAAACAGGTTATGGTGTAACCGTGTAAGATATTTAAAGAAATAGAAAAAATTACTGGACAAGAGATATGTAAAACACCAGAATTAGCTTTGTTGAATATGTTTGTGAATGAAAATAGAGATGTAAAAGAGAAAACGTTAATTGGCTATTTGTTGACAGCTGCACTGCAAGGTAATTAATAGCAAACAATTGGAAGACAGCTCGAATGCTGCCATTATCTAGTTGGAAAAAGAAAATATGGGATATAGCAATCAATGAAAAGTTGACACAAAAGTTAAGATTGTGTAGAGGAACAAAGAAAAAAGATACTTTTAAGAAGGATTGGCGACAGTACATAGAGTATATGAAAAAAGATTCAAATAGATCAATGTTGATGGAAGCGTATATAAAATTGTGGGATTCATGAAAAGAAGTAGTTTATAAAGAAGTAGTTTATAAAGAAGTGAAATATAATAATCTAATGTGGATTGAGTGGGAAGGGATTGGGGTGGGTTTATGTATTAATATTGTTAATTTTTATTTGTTGTTGTAGTATGTATTTTATTTTTGTTTTTTGTTTTTTTGTTTTTTTGGAAATGTAATAAAAATTGAATTTTTTAAAAAATATATAAAGTCAGACAAGGCTAGAAATTCATTCACAGCAGCAGAGATCACGTCCAGCAACAGAGTCTGCATTGGAAATCTACTGTACAGGTATCAAGGCAAAAGTCACTAATAATAGTCCAGACCAGAATGCATTCTGGGTAATCAAAGATGAAGGTACTTGGTTCATTACAAACAATAATCCATGGTCTATAAGAAGACCAACATTATATTCCATAGCAGGTTTTTACAATACACCGTTCAACAGACAAAGGTCCAGAGTGGATAACCATTCCAGGGGAGAGTGTTTTGGTAGTCCGGTTGATGGAAAGTCCAGGCAGGGAGTGTAACAGGCATTAAAGATAGAGCAGCTGTTCCCTGGCAGGGGACTAGACAAAGTTCAAATTTTCTTGTGCAGCATCAGTTGCCAGTTTGGAGTTTTCATTTTACAAGATTCTCTGGAAACATGAACAGACCAGGCAGAAAGGGTTCTGCAAAGAAAGACCATTGTAGATGGGGAAGAAGATTTCTAGGCAATAAAAGATGTTGACACCAGAAAGGTTCTCTTGTGTGTACATCAGCTTATAAACAGAGGTGTGGCTGCTAACCCAATATCAGTCATTCAGTCCTGACAAAGGATCTTGGCCCATCAGCAAGCACTACATTAAAACGGCATTTTTGTTCTGCCCTCTTGAGCTGACACTGAGAGCTGAGACACACCCCTAAACTGCCCTCCTTCTCTTGTGCTTGGTTCCCATAGAAGATTTCTTAGGTAATAAATCAGAACCCAACTCAAGGCTGGGGCCCACAGCTGCTCTGATAAGGCATCCCACTCTTCTGGAGTTCACCCTTCCTTTTTCCAGTAATTAGCTGAGAAGTTGGGCAGAGAAGGCACCCTTGGCCATTAACTTCCCTCATCAGTACTGGATTTTACAGCAGACTGGTTCAGAGTCTGCAGGGCCTGCTGGGACTGGACAAATCCCAATAGCATGGGAGGCAGCGCACTCACTCAGTCTGCTGTGGCCATGGTTAACTACGGGTTGTTTATCCCATAGTTAGCCATTATGTGCAAACCGGTTCTGTATTTAGTTAGTAGCTATTTTACAGCTATCCTCCATCAAATCCCTTTTTAAAGCTATCTAAGTCAGTTGCCATCACATCTTACGGTACTGCAACAATTTCCAATAACTGCTGTGTGAAGAAGCAATTCCTTTTGTCTGTCCTGGCTCTCCCACGGTTCAGCTTCATTGGGTTCTGGAACTTCTGGTATTATAGAGGGGGGACGGAATGATGACTTCTTGTTATCTACTTTCTCCACACTGTACATAATTTTATAAATCTCTGTCATGTCCCCCTACCCTTATTCACCTTTTTTTTTTTTTTTAGATTGAAGGGCTCCAGACATAAACTTTCCTCTTAGGAGAGTTGCTCCAGCATCCTGATATTCTGGTTGCCTTGTTCTGCCATGTGTTATGTCTGCAATGGATTCCCAATTGAAATGCTAATGTGGACCTTGGTTCACCTGCTCAACTACACCTATTCTTGGGTGTTAGAAACCACCATAGGCTGGGTCTAAGAAGACTTCTGGCTCAGCTAGCTCAGTCTGGATCCTTAACGCTATATATAAAATTTAATCTTGTTAGGAATCTGCCCTTCAGTTGAACTAAGGAGCCTTTTGTGTCCAATATCAACCTTTTTTGCTTGAGTCAAAAGAATAGCCTGAGCTTACAGTTGCTGTCAGTGTTCCTTCCCTAATGTACAAGACCATCACATTTCTCTGCTGTGGAATATATTGTCAAAGGAATACAATTTAAATCATCCTGAAGCCTGAAAAATCCCACCCCAGCATTAATTTGAACATAACAGCAATCCTGGGACTAGTGATGCAGCACTTTATTTTACTATCTTATCTTCATAAGCCTTTGTGATGATTTATAACTGTTCCTTAAAAGCCCTAAAATGCAATTAATGCACTTTCATCTGATCCCAATTTTAAGAAATTGTTCATTTACCAGACCCTGTTTAGTATAAATATCTGTTGTCAGATACTACACTGCACAATTGAGGTAAGGGAAGATTGTGGCTGCACAAACACATATAACATTTTCTAATTCTCTGTGTGTGTTATGCAAAGCAATTACTGCTTTATCTTATTTGTACACATGATTTTAGTCCACAGTTTGTCTACTAAAAGTAGCTTTGTTGACATTCAATATCCAAATCTGGTCGTAACATAAATCACATTCATCCCTAGTCTGTGTCTGAATTAGCATAAAAAAATTAAAAGCAATGGGAGCTTTGTCATTGATTTCAAAAGAATGTGGGCTTCACCCTATGAGTCAGATGTGATTTCCTATAGTTATGATTCAAAATTCCCTTTCTGTCAGTACTCAGCCATTTAAACAAATGTAATTCCTCAGCTGATATGCTGGTATGTTTGTTAAAAACAAAAAATGTACTCGGAGCTGGTTGGGGGAAACGAAATTAACAATTCAAACCTTCATGCAACATACCCCCTAACATCTGAGAAATCAATGTGTAGTATAAAATGGATTCAGGTTATAAATGAGACATATTTTTGGAAAGCAAAATCTGAGAAGCAGCGGGCTGATCCAAACTTCCATTGGTCAGGGGGTGGGCTGCTTACCTCTTTGCCCTCCCCAGAAGCACTCTTTAAAAAGGCAGAATAAATGATACAAAATATTTTATTATTTTTTCCAAATTGTATAACCCACTATGCCACTCTCAAAGCAGCTAATTAATAGAAAATAGATGCGCATTTGCTTAATTTGTAATTGTAACATATACATACCACAGAATTCAACTGTTTTTGATGCAGAATTTAAATTACTTTGGCACAGTTGTTTGTTTTTAAAGCACAGAGTACACAAAACTCTGATGATAATTTCAGATGTCTAGAAACACAAAGGATATTTATTTGGCAAGATATTGATGGTGGTGTATTTAAGACAATAGTTTGTGCCCTGCATAACTTATCAAGATTAGGCTGCAAAGAACACAACACAGGATTTAAAAAGGATTAGACAAATTCACAAATGATAAGAATATCTGCTTTGGAACCAAAGGTGCTCTTGCGTGAACAGAAGGGACTTCTGCTTATGCAAAGCAGCCTCTGATCATTGCCAATTCCTCCTGCTGCCACAGACAGCTCTCTGCACCATATCCCATGCCATTCCAGAAGGTCCCTCAACCCACCACAGTGACTTTTTGGGAGGTGCAGGAGGCTGCAGTAGAGAGGTGGGAGTTCATTGTGCAAGCAGAATGCTGTTTGTGCATCTTTGGATCCAGCCACCAACTGTTAGTAACTGAATTGTTCAGGTCATTAGACCACACCACCAGAAGATGGAAGTTACTGACAGCTGCTAGATTACTTGGTTAGTGTCCTGTGTTGCTACATGCTTCTTTGTAAAATCCAGTACCTGCCACTACAGTCAAGATAAAGGTCCAGTTCACATGTAACGAGAAGCCACCATTGGTGAATTTCCCAGTGGGGGTTCTCACCACTGCCATTTTGAATATTCAGGGCATGGTGGGGGTGCACTGTAGCTTCTTGTTAATGGCAGCACAATAGCAGCAGCAGACTTCACCCAAACAAACACGCACACACAGGTCTTGTTTGTAAGGTACCGTATTTTTCGCGCCATAAGACGCACCTGACCATAAGACGCACTTAGGTTTTAGAGGAAGAAAACAAGAAAAAAAATATTTTCCGCGAGGCTCCTTTCCCCCCCCCCCCCGCCCCGGCGACACGCCAGCCTCTTCCCGGCTCCCCCACGCCTACCCTGCTGCCCACGCTGGGTGTGGACGAGGATTCCCGACAGCCCTCTGAGTGCGGCGGCAGCATTGTCTGGCCGGCCCCCCTCCGCCCCTTAGCCGCGGCACCTCCAACGAGAGCGCAGCAGGCCGGGTGAGGCGCGCAGCCATTGGCGTGCCACAGCTCCATCGTTGTGGGGACGGGAGGGGGCGGCTGAGAGGGGTGGTGGCTCTGGCAGCTGCCGCTGCGCTGAATGGGATCCAGGGGGTCTCCAGCCTGCCAAGGACGCCCAGCGGGATTGGGGCCCATGAGCTGCTCCGCCGCCACCGCCTGCCCAGCCGCGCACCACATTGATAAAGTACTGTATGTAAAAGTTTTGAAGTTGTTTTTTTTTTTACAATATTTGCTCCATAAGACGCACAGACATTTCCCCCTATTGGGGGGGGGTGCGTCTTATGGAGCGAAAAATACGGTAGATGCTTTTAAAGTAAATAACAATAACATAAGATTTCTTAGGTACTAGAAACTTGATGGTTACAGACTTTGTAAGTGCAGTTTCTTATATGTTACTCATACTGTGAGGTAAGGAAAACACACAGGTCAATCTCTTTGCTTAAACCAAGCAAGCATCAGGTAAGACAGTTAACTGTAGGAAAATTTTTAGGAGTGTGACCGAGTAGCCCGGCAGACAGGAGCAAGGCCCGAACCGGGCCTGCTTGTGTCCGCTGAGCTACTTGGCCAGCGCGAGCTTACCTGCAGCAGGCTCTCCGGCTCTCCAGAGAGCCTGCCTCCCCGTCCGCTGGTCCCGTTGCATCCTTCTGGCGTGGAGGAAGTGACGCGATGGGACCCCCGTGCTCTGTTTTTGGCTGGGGAAACCAGGGCAACAGGGCTGTTTAAGCCCTATTGCCCTGGTTCCCCTCGCCAAAACAGAGCGCGGGCGGGGCTCCGGCAGCGGAGGCGGAGGAGGCGCGGACAAGGCAGGCTGCGGGGGGTGGCGGGGGGGCCGGCAGCGGGGTGGCGGGGGAGGTCCGGCAGCGGTCCGGCAGAGTGGCGGGGGGGTCTGGTGACAGTGGTCTGGCGGCAGGGGGGTGGGGCGGGGAGATCCTCTGGGGGCGGCAGCGGTAGCAGCGGCGGCTCGAGCGGCATGGAGAACGCTCCGCGCCGCTCTGAATGACGAGATCGGGCCGCCGCCACCGCCTCGGAGGGCTGAGCCAGGAGCGAGCCACGAGCCAACTCAAGGCTCGGCCCCACGCCTAGTAGGAATAGTCTAAGGGCTGGTTCACATGACACGGGAACAGCGGGGAGCAGAAGCCCCCCGCGGTTCCTGTGTTGTGCGAACGCCAGCCGGGGACGCCCCTGCGGGACAGCCCCACACGGGAAGCACGGAAAGTCACCATGGGCAGTAGAGGGGTAAGCCCCTACTGCGTGTGGCCACCCTGCCGGGCGAACAGCAGGTGACCGCCCCACGGGGGCCTCCTGTGGCCGCACAGAGGCAGCAGCCCAGAGCAGCCGGAGCTGCGGCCACTCCAGCCTGTAGGGGCAAACGGCCCTGCTGGGTATCCCGAGCTGCCACCCCCTAGCGCTGGGAGGCCCGCGCTGCAGTGCGGGGACTGCTGGCTCCACTGCGGTCTGCCCATGCGTGCGGGGCGCAGGTCATCTGCGGCGCCCCGCTGGACCCATGGTACCTTCCCTGCTCGCCGCCTGGGTTGTATGAACCAGCCCATCATGTCAGAGGAGTGGTAGAATGGAATTCTAACCTGTTGCTAGGCAACGTCCAGCATTCCCTCCCCTGATACCACTAAGTGGTTTGCTCCACTGAACCCTGCTCCTTGACTTCTCAGAGAAGCTTGGTTTCTGCCTTTGCCCTTTAACTAGACTATTACAGTCTATCTTAACCCTTTACTGGGCAGTCAACTTAAAAAACCCTCCCTACAGACATCTTCTTGTCACATATTCCAACACGTTACATGTGAACCCAGTGAGGGTGGGTTGTTGTGGTTGTTGATAAGCCACCCAGAACCCATGGGCTTGTCAACCATCTGAGCAATGCACCCTTACCGGGTTCGCACATAACGAGAAGCTATGGTGTTCCCCCACTGTGGCCAAATATTCAAAATGTCCACCGCTGCAATGAGAAGCCCTGCAGGAAAATTCACCCACAGTGGCTTCTTGTTACATGCAAACCAAGTCACTGGCCGCTTGGGTTGACCGGACCCCCGGGAAACCAAGCTGAAATCACTCACAAGCCGCTTGGGTAGACCGGGCCCTGCCGGGAACCCAGCTAGCCGCTTGGGTAGACCGGGCCTCTGCCGGGAACCCAGCTAGCCGCTTGGGTAGACCGGGCCTCCGCCGGGAACCCAGCTAGCCGCTTGGGTAGACCGGGCCCCGCTGGGAACCCAGCTAGCCGCTTGGGTAGACCGGGCCTCCGCCGGGAACCCAGCTAGCCACTTGGGTAGACCGGGCCTCTGCCGGGAACCCAGCTAGCAGTGTGCGGTTGACCGGGCCTCTGCCGGGACCCGAGCTAAACTAACTAGCTGAGAGCCCTGAAATCACGTTGTCCTTGAGGCTTTCGCTTGCTATTTTGTACCGTACTGATAAGCTGTATTGCTGGCGTGGGTCTGAGTTTGTGAAGGTAATTTTGTAAATAAACTTGTTTTCTAAAAGATACTTTTGTGGCTATAAGTTATCCCTCTGTTCTGGGCTAAGGCGAGGTGCTGGGGACCTCGGAGAAGGCCCGCCCCAGCACCCGCTACCCCCTTAGCGTTGAACCCGCGCAGAAGACCAGGTTGTCGGTCTTCCACTGTTCCCAATACTGGGACTCAAGGAGGCATTACAACATTAAGACTTGTACAATTAAAACTGTGGAGAAACGAGCCTTTGGGGGTACACACACACACACCTCATGTGTGAACCACGTGGGGTGGGGTGTGCATAGTTAGCGTGTAGAGAAAAGAGTTTTTAGGGTTCATGCATGCATGCATGCAGGAACACAAACACACACACACACGCCTCCTCATGAGTAAACCAGGTGGGGGCTGGGAGGAAGCAAAAGGTGCATGGAACATGGGATGGGGCCTGGCGTCTGGAGGTCTGGAGGAGCCAGGCTGAGGGCATTCATATGCATAGTTCAAGCCATGACTCACGAGTTCCCTTTCCCCTGCTTGGCCAGTTTCCCTCCCCCTGCATGGCCAGGTGAAATTCAAATTGATTGGTTGAAGGCAGGAAAGCTACAGAAAGGGGGAGGGGGAAGAGCTATTTCCCCACGTGTAGCCTTTGTTCTTAGTCAGTCTTTTGGTAGCGTGCCAGGTTGGGACCATGGCAGCGCGCCGGCGAGGGGCGCAAGCCTTTAGGGGGGGGGCCCTCAGGAATCGACCCCAGGCAGCCCCTGGTAAAATTGGCTGGTTTGAAGGCTCTGGTAAAGGCAAGCCTTGTAGGAGTTTACCCATCCCGGACCTTCGGGTAGGTGTGGTAATTCTCCATCGGGCGGCAAGGCTGTGCTGGATCTAACCCTTGAAGAAGACACCCTCAGGTAACAGGTGTGTGCCTGAGAGATCTTAAGGAATCAGGTTCTATTATTGTTTTGCAGCTTTACTGTGTACTAAAGTGTCTCTCTCTTTATTTTGTGTGCTTCTCTCATTTCCCTAATCTTGTTGTAAGATGCTACCAGAATAAACCTGTTTGGTTTTACCCCACATGGGTTTTGTAGTGCTCTGTGAGTTCAGTATCTAAATCCAGGGTACAGAATTGAAGGCGAGTCCCTCAACAGAGATTCAAGTAGGATTGCAGACAGCTGAGGCTGGCAGTCTGGTACCTTGAGATCTCAGAGGGTCTTGGTTCCTTTGCCAGTAGGCAAGGGTGGGGTGGTGGCGGGTCAGCCAGCCCCCCCTTCCGGGCCACATGGTGGCAAGTGCTGGGATTACTTTGAGGTAGGAAAGGGTGGAGGTCTGGCAGGCCAGCCAGCCCCCCCCCTCTTCCTCCACAAAAACATATACATAGAAATATACAAAAGTTAAAAATATAATTAAATTAGCTCTAATATTAAAATTATATTAAAAATATCAATGTTAAAACAACAGTAACAATATAAACAGTGGACTCCATCGCATTCTCACAGGTCCAGGCTGCGGTTGTTTGTTTGTTACATGTGAACTAGGTCAATATTAAGGGTGACCTTAAAGTAACAAGTTGTAACTTTTAGTGAATTCTAAGTTATTTTACATTTAACAGAAACTGACTTTTCCCACCCAGATCATCAAAAAGGCATGTTAATTAGAATTTTGTGGTGTGTAAATTTATTTTACACATAAGATCAACTAAAAAATCTATATTCACAATTGATAGCCACCTTCAGTGTACTTAACACTGCCTAAAGTTATGGTGGTAGAAGTAGTCTGAAGGGAAAACACAGGCATTACTGTCCATATCACCCTCATCAACATTCATGCCAGGGCCGGTGCTACCATTAGGCCAACTAGGCTGCTGCCTAGGGCACAGGGCTAAAGGGGGCGCCCGAAACGCCTTGGAAAAAAATACAGCGCTCTCAAGTGGGAAGGGGGGGCGCTAAATATCTGATCTTGCCTAGGGCACCAAACTGCCTTGCACCGGTCCTGATTCATGCACCATAGATAGAACACAGAAAATGGTGTGTTCTGCCACTGGAGCATATATCTATCTCAGTATCAGCATATTTTAATGTCTCAATTGTCTAAGAATATATATTTGATTCAGGAATCAATGTAACACTTGTACTGAACACACTGCTGATGCTGTCTTCCATGTGCATTATATTTTGGATGCTCTTTTGAAGGCATTTTAAAAAAACCCTGTTTTCTGCCAGTAAGAATCATTTTATCATGAGAAGAATGAATCAGGCCTTTCCCACCCTGACTATGAACCAAAAGGAGATCAATATGCCATGTCCTGACTCCTGTAACTCTAGTGCACTGTGTCACATTGATTAAAACTGACAGGGAAATGCTCATTGTTAAAGCCTGTCCAAAGCTACCAGAAAATGTGGCATGAAAAAGGTTGAGGAAATGCTCACTGCTAGATAAACTTTGAATGTATCTACATAAATGTCAGGTTTAGTAAAGCAGCTTTAAATTTTAACAAGCAGCAAAGCAAATGCTGAAAAAATCCTGTGTGGTGTTCTCTACTGAGTCAGCGAACAGCTGGAGACTTTAGAATATGAATGCAACAATCTTCTAAGAACATTATAGATAAGAACATTTAATTGATACTAGAAAAGCAAGTGTTGGTCAGGAGAGTTTGAAAAGATTAAGGAATATCTGTGCAATTTTAGACAGGATTTTTATACCCCTGAGGGAAATATCTTCCATAGAATATCATACCCCTAGCTGTTTAATCTTTTGTAATTAATTTTAATCTAAATTGTCATTTCTGAAATAGATCGTTTTATGAGTTACGATGACAGGTAAAATGGATATTGCTAAAATATAGTGTGCAAATATTTCTGTGCTATCCCCCCCCCCCCTTGAAACGTTGATTCGCCAAGTCTTTACATTGTGGGGATGACATTATTGATTCCTCGCTAACCAAGCTGCTTCATAGGGAAAGAGAAGTCCTGTCCTTCCTCCAATTTGGTATTTTGTAAAAAGAGGGTAGTTGAGAATATCTCTTATGCATCCAGGACTCTCAAGTATCCAGGTGTGGTAGAAAGTGTGTTGGATTTGGCTATAGGATGCCCAGGATCAAATAATAATTTAGGCTGTTATGAAACTTACTGTGTAATAATTATGGACAAGTCATGATCTTTCAGCTCACATGCCTGAGGAGAGTTGTTTTAGAATAGAAGAGCTGCACATTTAACAGAACTTATTGACGTTAAAATAGAAGAGCTGCACATTTAACAGAACTTATTTCCCTCATCATGTATTACCAGTTTTAAGTGTTTGACCTTGTTTAAGCATTAATCTTCGTTAAGATGCTCTTTAAAGTAGAGAATCAAGTTAAAACTGAACAACTACTTAGATTCAATAATAGTAAAATATTTCTTTCAAGTAGGTACTTCAGAAACAATAGGCTCTTGAAGGAGAGAACTTTATATCTCAGTATTCCTGAGAGGCTGACATTTGAAAATCCAACAGTGAATGTACATTTCTCAGGAGAAACAACATTCATACTGAAATGCATCCTGAATATGCTACTTGTGAAAAAAGTGAGATCTTAAAGATTGATGAAGTACTGTATATGCAAGGAAAGGAGCTGATCTAGGAAAATAAGCCGCATGTAGCTTCACTGCAAGCAGAAAACATGTATTCCAGTCCAAGAAAAGCCGTTGGTGTGCAAAGAGGCAAAGCAAGCAGACAGTACTCCTAAACAACAGTGCTGAGGGCTGGTTCACGCTCAGTGCTGGCTCCAGGTTTTTGAAAGCCCTTGGGCAAGACACCCTCAATGGGCCCCTCTCTCAGTGAGTCCACCTCCTCACCATTATTGTCACTAGCTGCTATTGCTCCCCCCCTCCTCCTCCCATCATTGCTACCGCTTGCTTGACAGGCAGGGAGCCAATGAGCAAGCAGGCACTGACATCTATTGCTCCTCACCACCACCACCAGCACTGTCAGGACAGATACAAGCTGTCCTGACAGTGCTCCAGCCTCCTTCCCTCCCCCTCCGAAGCACCTCAGCTAGATGGCCAAAAATGGCCATCTAGCTGAAAAGCAGAGTGGGAGATGCGGGGAGGCGAAAATCACCTCCACAGGTCCTCCCACTCTGCACTGGATGCTCATAATCTTCTGAATTCGGGGGCTTACGAGCATCGATGGTGCAATCCTATTGCACCCTTAGAGAGCATATGTGTATTTAACAAACAGTGTAGAATATTGTAGAATCATATTAATAATCTTGTGAATGTTAGAGCAAAATGGAACAATTATATGAAAAACCCAGACCATGTTCCAACTCCCAAATTACACCTCCAACCTCTTTTGTGTCAGATTTTGTGATGGCACTCTCATAGTTTCAGATATCTGTGAACAGGATCTTTGTGGGTTCCAGTTCCTTACCACAGGTGTTTCCTCCATATATCTTGAAGACAGTAATAGAAATGACTAAAAATTTGAACATCCTAATAATAGAGAAAACCAAACTGGCATTCTGCCATAGCACGAAGGAGCTGGGTTTAAAGGCACCATGGTAAGGATATTTGTAGTACAGTATGCTCATGGTGAATAGAATAAATAGTTTTTAAAATTAAACAGTGGTTTTATAATTCATTCTGTCACCTAGCAGTAGCTATTCCATTCCATCAGGCGGCAACAGAGGAAGAAATGGGAAGCAGGCCAGGGCTACTACATTCATCCTGCTGAGAAACCAGCTCCATTTGGCTCCACCTCTCCCTAAAATGTTTCCATTCCAGCTGATCATTATAAGAACTTTGTAATGTTAAGAACTGGTGCCTTTGTTTGCTTGTTTTACTCCTTCCTCCTCATCCCTTTCCCCCCCTTTTGTGTCATGGCTTTCAGATTGCAACCATGCAGGCAAGGAATGTCTTGTTCTCATTTATTTTTATGTAAGCTGCTCTGGAAGCTGAAGAGTGGAAGCTGCTTTTTGGCTGAAGAGTGGGGTAAAATGCTTTTTAAAAAATAAACAAACAAGTAAGGTACAGGTTCACAGACCTGAGAGCTGTGTGTCTGAGTTTTCCCACCCAGTGTTAATCTCCCCTGCATCCATCTGTAAACAGGTACTGCTCTTTTGGGCTGGGGGAGTTAAAAAAAAAAAAGCCTGGGATATGTAACTGTCCACATCAGTTTTAGAGGGTGGGGGTAATAACTTAGGTATGGAGTAGTGCACCTAGTAGAGGGCATCAACTAGAGTTAAAATACCAACTGAGCCATGAAGCTTACCAGCAATTTTGGGCCAGTCATCACTTCTCAGCTTAACCTTCCTCTTAGAGGTGTTGTTGTGAGGCTATGTCTGCACCTCCACCCTGCAACATCCTATGTCTATTTTCCTTAGAGGTAGACTGCCACCACCCACATATTAATAACCCTTGCTGAATATTAATATTCAACCACTCATAACCTCTTATTGAATATTAATATTCAACCACTCATAATCTGGACACATGAGAATCCAGGTTCATGGCTTCACTCCTTAAGAACCAGGTTAGTTTGTTTGAACAGTGCACACTATTGGAAAATTATTATTGAAAAATAAGTATCAGTGAAATCCTATACATAGCTACTCAGAAGTAAGTCCCATTGCGTTCAATGGGGCTTACTCTCGGGAAAGTATGTATAAGATTGTAGCCTAAAGTACAAAATGGAACTCTCAATGACACTAGATTCACAAGATCTTGATAAAGTTGTAAACAAGAACTTGATATGAATTCATTTATCTTGTTCCTTCTCCTCTACAGAAACTACATATTATATTTTGCACATGGGTATATGAAAGATATTGAAGTATAAAGCAGATCGTGATGGAGACTGAACATGAAGGCTATCAGTGCTGACCACCTTGATGGATATGAGTGATGTATTAATCAGAAAGGAGCTTTAAAATATTAGTTTGTAAATAAGGACCAGTCTTTGGCTGACATTACCACAGGTCTAAACCACATTTAAAAGAAATGACCAGTCTACTGCCAGAGGATACTGTGGAGTCCCAGGGCTCAGATGAGCTGGAATGCAAAATCTGTTACAACCGTTATAACCTGAGACAGAGAAAACCTAAAGTACTGGAGTGTTGCCACAGAGTATGTGCCAAATGCCTTTGCAAGATCATAGACTTTGGGGACTCTCCTCAGGGAGTCATTGTTTGCCCATTCTGTAGGTTTGAGACATGCCTGCCTGATGATGAGGTCAGTAGTCTTCCTGATGACAACAACATCCTTGTAAATTTGACTTATGGTGGAAAGGTGAAGAAGTGCCTACCAGACAATCCCACAGAACTCTTACTGACTCCAAAAAGGCTGGCCTCTCTTGTTAGCCCTTCTCACACTTCCTCCAACTGTCTGGTTATAACCATTATGGAAGTGCAGAGAGAGAGCCCCCCAACCCTGAACTCAACCCCTGTTGTGGAATTCTACAGGCCCACAAGCTTTGACTCTGTTGCATCTGTGCCCCACAACTGGACGGTGTGGAACTGTACATCCTTGCTCTTCCAGACTTCAATTCGAGTCCTAGTTTGGTTGCTAGGCCTGCTGTATTTTAGTTCCTTGCCTTTAGGGATCTACTTACTGGTATCAAAGAAAGTCACTCTTGGGGTAGTCTTTGTCAGCCTTGTTCCCTCGAGTCTTGTTATTCTCATGGTTTATGGCTTTTGCCAGTGTATATGTCATGAGTTTCTGGATTGTATGTCTTCTTCTTAACAGCAATTCCAATGAGATAAACAATGAAACATGTGAAATTGCCATAGATATAGCATAGTTAACTTATACTTCTCTTTTATATTCTTATTTTATTACTTTTATCCATCAAATAGGAATACTGACCAGTTTTGTGGTCCTTCTATTATTTTTAAGAGTAATTGAATGGTTGTTTTCTTCTGCTCTATCCTGTTTTAATAATGAATAAAAATATTATTTTTAAAAAAGCAATAGAAAGAGGATGAGGCAAGAACAATTTTCCTAACTAGGTGCCTGATGCTACATTGTAGTAACACGTGTATTTCCAATTCATATAGGAGTACAATCTGGCTTACTGGAACCATTTCAGATGAAATGCCTGCTATGTCTCTTATTTCCACTGGTGACTGAATAACATTGCTTTGGTATTTAATCAGCTGGGATCCACTGCTGTACAAGCCCCACTGAAAGTGTGTAAGAACAGAGATCTAACAGGTTAATTGGACATTGCATTGGGGTTGCACAGGTTTCCCAATAGATTGTACTCTGGTCTTTAAAATGTACAAAGAAAACAGGTGCTACTACTATACCAGGAACCTTTAATAGACTTGCAGAGATTGAAAGAAATAGCTATAGGAGAAGGGTGGTTGATTTTAACATCAAAACTAATTAAATAGGTTAAAGATTACAAAGGATAGTACCCACTATCCTGCTGAGGTATATACCACAAAAACACAAGAATGTATCTTTGTCCACTGCTAATATTTATCCTCAGATGTGTGTATCTGTTGCTGATTGAAAGCATTACAAAAGACAGGAATATTTTCCTCTGCAGGTTTCTACATGAAAAGCATATATTGTTCTTGTGCGAGAAAAATTCAGCTGCATTCAGAAGAATCCATTCCACATGTGGCAGCCTGTTGTCATAGTTTGTTGTGTACATAGCTTGTGCAAGGGCTTATGAATCCATGCACTTTCCCCCCCTCCACTGATGGCCCTCTGGATTGCAGCCTCAGATGTATAGCTGAGCTGAAAACAAAGAAGAATAAACAGATAAAGAGTAGTTAGTAAGTGCTTAAGAGGTTTTAAAACAAGCTTCTCCAGAAAATAAATTGGGAGATGATAGTCACCTTTTCCTACCTGACCTAATGTTTTTGGAGGTGTTTTTTTTATGAGGCCATGCAAACACCATGATTTATTCTTCAAAGTCTCCACATCCATTACCAAATCAAAACAGTAGCCCCCCATCTCATTATAACAATTCAAAACCGTGGTTTCAGTCTTGCAAGATAAGATCACAGTTTTTACATCCAAGATAGTGGATGTATTAGAATGTGGATGATGTTTTAAGGATGTTTGGTCCCCCCCCCCCTCCATTCTAAGTAAGATGCATAGAGTGTTAGGGATGAAATGCAATATGTCATAAAAGGAGACAAAGCAAGTACGGTAGTGCAAAAAATATATCAAATTCTAACAGGGAATAATGTGCTATATGCTAACTTTTTCACCAGAAACCCTTCCAGTAATAGGATTACACACACACATAGGGTATTAGTATAAGCAAAGTTAGGTTCCACTGATTTCAATAAGAGAAAGTGGGAAACAGCTAGCCCGAGCTTACTGTCCCATTGAAATCACTGGATCTAAAAAGTGCTTCTTTGTCTGAATTGTGCCCTATAGTTGTTTTTTTTCTCTCCAAGGATTTATAATATTTTACAAAGCAAAGCACCCAAAGGTCTAAAGAAATGTTAGTTTTGTCCATTATTAATAACTAGCATTGAAAATTAACATTACTTACCTGAATGATATTATTACTACTACTTTAAAGTGCTTGTGGCAAATAATGGGTACCCAGATGAGGTGGCATGGGCAGCACCAGTAAACCACAAAGTGTAACTAATTCATGACTCAAACAGATATGAAAAAATCCATCCAAGAAAAATGTTTTATAGTGTCTGTAATGTTTGTATAATTTGTTTGTGTGTGTATATGTTACAAGGATTTATATACTTGTAGGAAATTCACATTCAAGTTATCCAAGCTGTACTATCTCCTAATAAAATGGGTTCTTGATGCAGGATGAAATGAAGGTAAATGTGTGCCATTTCTGTAAATGTCTGTCACTGTGCATTGTGCTTATAATGATATCTAATGTTTTTTGCCAATCTATGTTTAACCTGTACATTTTTAAAGAATTACTACTGATGTGGTACCATATTTTACATGTTTTAAAATGTGTCTTAAAGCCAATTCACATTTATATTTTCCACTAATTTATATAGTTTATTTCAACTGTTCAAAGTGCTTCCCATAGCATTACAACAGCCCCTTAAAGCTGCAATCTCACATTGCAGATTGGGAGAACAGGCAGAACCTGAGAGAATAGTTGCTTGCTAAAAAGCTACCTTGTCACCATCCTATATCAGCTCTCCTCTCTTCCCCACCCCTCGCCGCCCCCAAATAATTTCGGAAACATTCCGTTTTGAATATGCAGCTACATCAGCATTCCTTACTACATATTGCAAAACTCAATTTGAATGGTGGGATGAGTCAAGAGCTCTTCATTCTTGGTAAATCGATCTCTCTGCATTCCATGTGATGATTCCTGGATTGTGTAAACAAATCTGAAACTGGAGGTGAGTTCAGAGGCTCTTATGGTGAGATGCTAAAGCTGCCTGGTCCTCCTTTAGCATCATGAACATAGTTGCAGGAGGCTTTATAGGTAAGACATACAGTACACCCAGTGACTGTGCAGAGTAATAAGGGATAAGGAGGAGGAGGGGGGAGTGAAGATTGTACTGAGGAAGCCTGGGGCAGGAAGAAAGATCCCATAAAACACTGGTAATACTAATGAGAGCATCATAATGCTACCATAGTACCCACTGCAGTGCCAGCATAATGACATATTCTGTCAAATTGCACTTGAATTAAAATATTTATAAACACCATTTTCCCTAAAAGGGCCCCCAAGGCAAAATATAACTAAAAATGAAACTATCAAATTAAGAACACAGTAAGCAATCTTTAAAACATCCAGAGAGACAAATAAAACTTTAAAACCCATTAAAATAGCCTAAACAAAAGTCTTTTCAGCCTGCCTAAAACTAGGCAAAAATGGGGTTAATCTGCTCGCCTTAAGGTGCTGCCTATAAAAGAGCAAGAGCAAGTCTTTTTTGAGTTTATCACTCCATAACTGCAATGTGGAGTGATGACCTGCATGTGTAACACAGCCACCAGAGATCAAACATCAGAGATGCAGTTTTTGTTTCACCTGCTATCATAAACACAATTCCTCTTGCATTATCAAACAATTTTTTGAAAAGTGGATTCATGCCATTGTACTCATGCATCACTTAAGTTTGGATGCATAGAGACATACCTCTACCTACAGGAGGCTATTTGTTTGTTTTTCCTGCAGAACAAGATCTACTTCCCCTGTCCCCTCCATTCTTTTAATGACATGCATCAACAGCACCAAATGCAATGCTGATCCATTCCATGGATTAATAATAATAATAATAATAATAATAATAATAATAATAATAATGGGTCCCTGCCATGTTATCTAGTTAAACATTTATGCAGCAATTTAAAAATGACCCAATACATTTTTGTTTGTTTGTTTCCTATTTAAAATGCTGCTCTGGGCAGGAGAGTAGGAAGTGGTTTCATAATTGTCACAAAGCCAAGCCAATCAAAATTCTGCATAGCTAGCTGGGAAGAGGCAGAGGAAGGCAGCTTCATGATTTTCATGACGGCCAGCCAATCAGCACGCTACACAACGGGCTTCTGGAAAAAGGAAGAACTGAAGTTAATTATCTGAGGTAAGGTGTACATATGAGCAAAAAGCGGTGAGATTGCAGCTTTAAGGGGCTGTTGTAATGCTATGGGAAGCACTTTGAACAGTTGAAATAAACTATATAAATTAGTGGAAAATATAAACGTGAATTGGCTTTAAGACACATTTTAAAACAGATCCACAGCAGGCTCACCACTCAAGCTGTATCTATACCAGGCCATTTGTCGTATCCTAATTTCTTTACAACGCTGGACACACCATAATGTCATATGCTAATTTCTTTACAATTCCAGAGTCATGTAAGCGACAATGGGTCTTAAACCCAATACTTTGGCAGCCGGGCCCAGACATGTTACACTCTGCACCACTGTGATAGCTTGCCAAAAGAGAGAGCTGCATTTAGGCACAGCCACTTCAGGGAGCCAGAAAACAATACTGCCACTACTATCTCAGTAGGGGTCAAGTGACACAAGGGGCCAATGGGATTCCACCTGGCCGTATAAAGCCTGTGATTCTGGCCCAGCTGCCTTCAGATTGCCTCTACTGTACCTGCTTCCTAGTCACGCTGCTCCCTGGATCCTGGTTTATTGTCCTAATTATGTACCAGTTCGTTTCTCAGAAGTTTGTTCCTGACAGAAAGGGAGAGGAAGGAGGAGAAAAGGGAGGAATGAATGGATTGCAGAAAGAAGGAATACAAAAATGCAATGTATAAAGAGGTATGGGATATTGCTATTAATGATAAATTAATGTGTAGTATTAAAGTTAAAAGGGGATTATCAAATTGAAATGATTTTAAAGATATACAGAGAGCATTTGTAGATTTTGTTTTATTAAGTGGGAAAGGGTGTATACCTTCATAAGAGTCATTACAATTTTGGAAGGCTGTATAGTTATATGTAGTTTAGTTGGTCTCAGTGGGGGGTGGGGGTGCACTTAGTATCATAGATTCATAGACCATAGAGTTGGAAGGAGCCTACAAAGCTATCGAATCCAACCCCCGGCTCAATGCAGGAAACTAGAGGAGGGGTCTCCCATCCAAGTAACAACCAGGCTTGACCCTGCTTAGCTTTCCACGCTCAGACAAACTGAGCCAGCATAAGCCACAGGCCTGTTCAATTCTGTTGTGTTTTTTATGTGTTTGTTGTATAATTTGTATGTTTATGTATTTTGTAGCTTATATGTTAAAATTTAAATGATTTTTTTTAAAAAAAAAAGGAATACAAAAACAGTAAGAAAAAAGGTGTTTAAAGAAACTTGTTTGTTTGTATGCCTTGCCTACTGTGTCCTCCTGCAACACAAGGGAGGTAGATGGATGCAGTGGAGATATTCATTATTTTAAAAAAAGAAAAGCACCCAGCATTCTTGATGAGAACTGATGTCCAAAGCATGCTTGCTGGGAATGATGGGAGTTACAGTCCAACACATCTGGAGAGCACCAGGTTGGGGAAGACTGCTTCAGGGTAGCCCTGCATAAAGCACGTTGCAGTAGTCTAGTGTGATGTAACCAAGGCATGGATATCTGTTGCCAAGATATGAGAATGGGGCTCAGTTAAATATGCAAGTAATAAGCCAGAGCAATGGTCCATCTAGCCCAGAAATGATTGGCAGTAACTCTTGGAGACCTGAGTTAGAAGTCTTTTACAGTTTTGCTGTGAGATATTTAACAGATGATGCTAGGACTTGAATGAGAGACTTTGCACAGCAACATATAGACTGCTTTCACTAACAAGCCTGCCCCCCCCCCCATGAAGCAGAGTGAGATGGCCAACTTAGGCAGCAGGTGATGGGTGGCAAGGAGCAGAAGTGAGGTGCTGGAGGACAGAGCTTTGTGGGCCACACAGCCTGCCCTGTGTCTCCTAAGCAAGCCTGCTGCCCTCTGGTGCACTGTCCCAACTGGCAATGTTGAAGTGAAAATCAGCTGCCAGTTCAGTTGATTTCTGTACATGGAACGGGGTGGGGGTGGGGGAGAGAAACATGCCCTCCTGTCCTTCACCTCAAGACAGCAAAGTGTCTTGAGCCAGCCCTGGTCACTGAGCTGCTGCAGCTGTGTTGCTGATTAAGATAGGGATTGTGATCACCTGAATGTTTAGGCTGTTGAGACAATATTTACTGAGGTGTCAAGGAGGTCTAGTCTTCACACCTCTCAAATGATGAAGACATCCTGGAAATGTCAAAACATGTAAGCCAACAAATGTCACCCTCACATGTCGCTGGGGAGGTGGAAGGTATGTGGTGATATGGGCACTATCCCAAGAATAGAAACTCGAAGTCCTGGAAAATATGCTGTCTCCGCACCATTCTGCTGTGAAGTATGGTCAGTAAGAAGGCTGCTTTTCCATTTGCTGTTGAGAGACCTATTACAATGCCTTAATTTGTGTTTCAGTAAGCAAAATAAGGTATATCAATTCAATTACGGTATTATGTAGAAATGGCACTGGTACAGATAAGTGAGAAGTGCATTATATATATCTATTCTTCATGCAGATTAGCAGAATTTCTTTGTGGTTGTCAAGGCAGTGAAGTGGCTTTTTCTAGTCATAAAAAACACATGTCTCACATCCTGAGTAACTTTTATTTGTTTGTTTGTTTATTTATTTATTAACATTTATATATTGCCTTATCTGCTGAAAAGCCACCAAGGCACAAAACCATTTAAAACAATTTTGAAAGAAGGTATGTTGTTTTGGGAAAGGCAATAGCTTTGTTTCTGTTCTTTCTCAGTGTAGGATGTCTTTTAAACTGGGGTTTTATCTAGGTAGAGGTAGGATATATATTTAATTAACTGATTAAAGTTGCTCTTTTCTCGCCAAGTGTTGTGTCATACTATTACTTATGCTCATGTACATAGTTTATATCAAGTCAAACTGATGTGGGGGAAGTGAAGTAGAGAAATCCTTGTACCCAGTTCTAAGACATTTCTTCAGCTAGTACAACTTATTTCTTGTGTTGTAAAACTGAGCGTGTTAGCTAGCCCTGTTTGAAATAAAATAAAACTCCAGCCATGTAGAATTTCCCCACTTTTATGGAGAGATTTATGGCAAAATCTCAGACAAGTGCTTTGCTGATATTCAGTGGCTGATATCTGCTATTATTTTACTCAATATGAGACACATGTATTCTATATGATATCGCTCTTTTTTATTTAAAATGAAATGCATTTTGTCATGTGTATCTGTCTTTCTGTTGTGTAGATTTATACAGGGCTTTTTTTAGCAAGTGTGGACCATATTTCATTGTGAAATATATGCTTTATTAAATGTGTATTTATATTTCAGAGCAAAAGCACCTTTTTATGAGCTGCTCTGCAATGATCAAGGCAGCTATATATAGAAGCCCCATGGGAAGGCACTGGTTTCTACAATCTGCACCTCTGTGTGATCTCTGCTGGGTTACAAACCTCCTTGGTGGGCCCTGTACACTCCTGCAGGCAGTAGCACAGGGGGGGCTGCTATGCATCTGAACCAGACCCTGGACTTGTATGTTTGTACTGATATCAACTCAGAGCAGTCCTGAGAGTGACAAGAAGCATGTGGGATAGCCTTCCCCAACCTGGTGCCCTCCAGATGTTTTGGACTACAACTCCAAGTAGTCCTGACCATTGGCCATGCTGGCAAGGGCTGATGGGAGTTGTCCAAAACATCTGGAGGGAAACAGGTTGGGGAAGGCTGACGTGGGGTCACCCAGAACACTCTTTAGACAAGAACAAAAGAAAGTTAGAAAACAATTTAACTTGTTGCTTCATGTTGCCAGTTTTTTCTACACCTACTACATTTATTTTATTTATGATTTCATTTATATCCCGCCTTTCCTCCAAGAATCTCATGACAGCATGCATGGTTCACACACACCCCACACACACATTTTAGCATCTCAACTACCCTGTGAGGCAGGTAAGGCTGAGAGACAGTGACTGGCCCAAGGACACCCAGTGAGTTTTGTGGCTGAGTGGGGATTTGAACCTGGGCCGCCTTAGTCCTAGGCCAGCACTGTAACCACTACATCACACTGGCTAATAGGCAACAAAGATGCAGTCTCCAGACAGCAGACCATCATGCTGTAATCACTCTGCCAGCACCTGCTAAAATTCTGTGCAATCCCTACTATTTTCAGCCACAACGGAGAAACAGAAGTAAATGGTACAGACGCAAACTTAGTGGCAGACATCAGGAATGGATCTCTCAGCAAAGGAAACCAGCAGCAGATCAAGCTGTGATCCCTTTATATGACTCTTCTCTAGGCAGGTTGACATTTAATAATCAAACTGAAAAGGTGGGAGAAGCCCCTTACCTCCTACCTTGGCTTACTTGAGTCTTGCTTGTACAAAATTGGGGAAATCATAGGAAACTGCAGGTGGAATATGCAACAGAAAATCAGAATCACCTGACATCTTTTCTAAAGGCTGAGCTATAATGGGTGGCAACATGAGACACTAACTTCCTCCTGAAAGGTAAGCTTTGGTTGTGGGTCATCACCCAGCGGTAGAGCACATCTCTGCAGCCTGCATGCAGAAGGTCCCAGGTTCAACCTTTAGTAGTTGCTCTTTTTAAAAGATTGGGTAGTAGGTCAGAATGAACTTTATCAGAGACATTGGAAAGCTTGAGAGAGAGAGAGAGATTTTCAATAGGAAAATAAAGCCGGGGGAAGAATTAGTGTCCCTCCCCCTGTGCTGTGGTCTGACTTGGAATTTCCCATGGCTGATATTAGTTTAAAAAGAGAGAAGGATAATTCCAAGCCTGAAATTCAAAGATATGTTTAAATTCACGTCAAGTTTGACCCTGTCATGAGTAGACAATACTGAGCTAGGTGGACCAGAACAGAGTAATAGATGTTTAAGCCCTATTGATTTCGTAAGACCCATGAGGAGCTCAATAATTCTCCTGGTTTTGCTGTTTGTTTGGGACTACAAAAAATAAAAATAGAAAAAGGGGGAAGGTCTGTCAAGCATCGACAATAGTACATGACCACTGATCTGCATTCAAACTGGTGGGTTACAAGACGTGCAGGCTTGATTGAAGGGCTTTTGCACACATTGGACACAATGCAGTGCACAGATTTGACATCAATGGAGCTTAAGCATGTATAACTCTGTACTGGATTCTGGCCATTATATTTTACACTTTGGCTGTTGTTCCAAGAGAGAACTACTGCATTTTCCTACATGTTGCTTGCTCCTAGTGACAAAGCAGAGGTAAACAGTAATCCAATGGGAGCTCAAGTGTTTAACAACTTCCATTTGAACACCATTTTTCTTTAAAAAATAAAATCAACAACTTTTATATTAACATGTTTACACTAATGAAAATGTTAGTGTAAAAATGTTCAGGCTTGAACTGTGTTGACTTTAGATTGTTTGCAATTGCAGATGGTTAATTATTACCACTAAGCATGATCTGATTTTCTTAAATGGAACACTTAATATTTCCAAACTCTTCTAATATTGCATAAGCTTTTCATAAATGTTCACTGCTGTTGACATCAGTTTCAGCAAATATATTTAGCGCAATACACTAATGTGTTGGTGGTAAGCTGCTTAATGAGTCTTGAGGGAGCTTTCTTTTATTTGTTTTAAACAGCAGCCACAATGAAGAGAACAATTAACTTTCAAAGATACAAGTTTCTATAGTACTTCCAAAGGCACATTCCTTGCCACTTTAGCATAGCAATGTAGCCCCTGAAACCCCGTATGTTAACAGCTAAAAACACTATTGTTAATGGTACAATAAAACTAACTAGGATGCGTGACAGTGGAAAACTCGGTCCATTTGAACTCGACACACCTTTGAAACATTTCCAACCCAACAGCCAAAAGCGGGCTGAGTTGGGGGGGGGCAGTTTGGCTTCCACAAAATTGCTCATAATATTTGCGCAAATTTGAAGCTGAGAACTGTGCATCTCTAGACTGAAAATTGTGCAAATAGCGATTTCTGCAAATCAGGGCTGACTCATTAGATTTGAGTTGTTGTTCTTGTTGCAGCATTTAACATGAGTATAGAAACATGCTGCTCTCACTGCATATACACACACTCCGCTTTGGCCACCTTGAATTTTCTGACAGTCAATTTCAGATTTGTGCAAAATTCGGGCCTCCGCTCCTCAATTTGCACAAATTTGTGCAAATGGCAAAGCGGAGGCCCATATTTTGCGCAAATCTCCCTAGCTTTTAAAAAAAAAAATCAGTGACAGCACGGGGTTGACAGAATGGAATCTGCAGGGCCGAGTCGATTCTGCCTATCTGATTCCTCATCCTCACACATCCCGAAAACTAGCCCATGTCTTTTACTTTCTAGTCCATTGGGCAAGCGCGCATTTCATTGCCAATGTATACAATCTATGCAAGATGTAATTGGCCATCCCTCTCTTTTTCATTTAGGTGAGTGAAATTATAGCAAGCATTGATCGTATGTCTGCCTCTGGCACTGTGCATATATTTGAAAATGTGTTTTTGAGAACCAACTAAATAAGTAATTTCCTTTGACACCAGCCATTATCAATTGGTCCCAACTGTGGTAAGTGTGGAGAAAAGTCAGGACAAGGAGGATTATAACACTGTGGCAGGGCAAATGCGTTGTTTCAATTCATGATGGAAGGCTGCTTATTCCAAAGTCCCTATTAGGCCAGTGGCCTCCATGGCAGCTCTAACCATCTCCAACATAGCCCTATTGGGGGGCAGTCAGTGGATGTAGTTTCAAGGCCAACTTACCTGCCAGAACTTTAAAAAAAAGAAAAGGAAATGAAATTAACCATTGCCCAAGGCTACCTCTGCTAAAATTACAGGCAGTCCTCGAGTTAAGAACTTCTAACTTACAGACAACCCATACTTAAGAACAGACTTCTGGGTTCCCTGACGCCACACCATTTACGTAGAGTACATAGCGTAGTATACTACGCAATTTGAGTAATTAACGCAATTTGCATAAATGCCAATTTTAACGTATAGAACGCTATGCTGTTCTGACTTACATACAAAGTCGACTTAAAGGCATCCTTAAGAACGGAACTCATTCATAACCTGGGGACTGCTGGTATTTAAAACAGACCCAATCCCAATTACCAGGATGTTTAATAACACAGATATATGTAGGAAAATATAACAAGTATTAATTCATTCAATTTTTATTCTACCCTTTCTCCAAAGAACTTAGTGAGGTATACATGGATCACTGCCCCGCCCCACCCTAATTTAACCTCACAAGAACCTAGTGAGCAAGACTAGGCTGAGGGAGAGTGATTGGCCAAAGGACACCCAGCCAACTTCATTGTTGAGCGGTGATTTGATCCTGGGTCTCCCTGGACCTAATCTGACTGTCTGCCCACCACACCACACTGGTTCTCAAAGAGTAGAGGAATGAGAGCTATTTAGGTGAACAGATTACTATGGAGAAGAACAAAGGGCTACAAATTGGCCATTATCAAATTTGGGTTAGAAATCAGAAGAAGATTATAACTACTACAGGTGTAAAATTCTGATTTTGATTCTAGCATTTCACTGATTTCAGCTGTGGCCTGTTGATTGTCAGGAAAGGTTTCCGTTGCTCTTCATACAAACTGAATTGTATTTATTACTTGTTTGTAAGGCCAAGGTCCAGCTGCTAACACATTTAGAGCACAATCCTATGCATGTTTAGACAGGGGGGGAAATCCTGTAACTCCCAGCATTGCTCAGCCAGCCATGCTGGGAGTTGTAGGGCTTTTTCCCCCCTGTCTAAATGTGCATAGGATTGCACCCTTAGTAGCTTTTCCTTCCCTCCCTCTAGGACTCTCCATTGCTGTATGTTCTATTAGTAATTGTGTAGGGATAATATAAGCAACAATTGTTGAAAAAGAAACTATATTTTTACTTCTCCTCCACCAAAAATGCATCAGGTACTTTCCTGTTCATTTGCCTAATCAAAAAGGCAAGCAGTCTACTAACATACTTATAAATGCAAAAAAGCAGGATATGGAAAATGTTTGTAGACACCATATGAATAATTTTCAGTACTAATTTAGTATGGGGGCACCTCTACCTAGTGGTTAAATTCCTCTTCCCTTTACTAAAATTAGATAATGTGTACAGCAGCTAAATGGGGCTATTAAAAAAAAAAAAGTAATTAGTAATTTTGCTTGCTTATTTAGTTACTACGTTTATATAATGCTCTTCTGCCAAACTGCTCCGGGTGCTTCACAGCTTAAAATAATGTCTTGCAAACTAATAGACCCAATGCAAAAGGGAAAGGGATGGGGAGGACAGAGGAAAATAAGGAAAATTCAGGCACCGTGGCCAGAGCAAGAGATGGTTTGGGAAGGGATGGGGCCAATAGTGGCTGGTCCAAGGAGGCTGATGGGGTGAGCCTCCCGGTCTCTCCCTCTGCTTTAGCTAGGTGGAATGGCTGTGTGTGGAGACAGTTGTGGGAAACAGACATTCTTCTGCTCACCGTGAATTTCAGTTCTCCACGAGCGGAGGAGGCCAGCAAGCTTGGGGTAAGCCCCGCCTCCGGGGCTGGGAAGGCAGACTTTGATCTGAGCTTCCCGGAGGAGGCGGGGCCTCCCCCAGGAAACCCCAGTTGAGACTTCCAACGAACCGATTCTTGCAGACACCCTTGCTATCTTGAATAGAGGGACTGGCAGGTCCGTCGGCTGCAGGCCTGTGGAAACAAGAGGAGAGACTCCCTCCCACGGCCCAGATTAATATGCGCCCAGGAGGAGGCCGACCCAGGGCGGGCCTTGCTGGCCTCCTCCACTCGTGGAGAACTGAAATTCACAGTGAGTAGAAGAATTTCTGTTTCTCCTAGAGTGTCGGAGGCCAGCAAGCTTGGGGATGTAAAAAAGCAGTGCATCCCCCGGGTGGGCCTAACACCCATGGCCGGCCTCCTAATGGGGCGAAATGACCTTCTGCAACACGCACCTTCTGAAGGCGCCCTCTGCTGAGGCCATAATGTCAATTTTGTGGTGCCTGGTGAATGTGTGAACAGAAGACCAGGTGGCTGCTCTACAACTTTCATCTAGAGGTGCCCTCTCACTAAAAGCAGCTGATGTGGCCATTCCTCTGACTGATTGTGCTTTGATGCCCTCCAGGACCTGTGGGCCACCGGAGGAGTATGCCATTGCGATGCAATCGCATAGCCATCGTGCCAGAGAGGCCACTGACCCTTCTTTCCTAAGGAGGAGTCTCCGAAGAGACAAATGGTGAACTGTGCTGTCGGGTTGGCTTAGTTTTATCTAGGTAAAACTTTACCACCCTCATAGCGTCACGTGTGTGTCACTCCTTCTCCCGAGGAAAGGAGGGATGCTGGCAGAAGGAAGGGACCCCCTAGGTCTTGGGACCTTGGAATGGGGAGTTGACCTTTGGCATGAAGGTCGGGTGTCTCGGGTCTGTGCGCAGGATGAGTTTGTCCTTGTGGAAGATGCAGAGATCTTTACTGCATGACAGTGCGCCTAGTTCTGCGACCCTTCTGGCGGAGTGAACGCTACTAGAAATCTGGTCTTCAAGGTCCGCCCCTTAAGCGAGGCTTCCCCTAGTGGCTCAAAGGGTGTTTCATTAATGCTTTGAGCACTACACTGAGGCTCCAGGTGGGGAACCTGTGGACTGGGGGGGGCTATATCAGGCCGGCCGCCCTGAGGAATCTACTAATGTGTGGGTGTGTCCCGAGGGGCGAGCCCTTGGAGTTGCCTCGCTCTGAGCCCAGTGCCGCTACTTGGCACCTGAGTGTGTTTTGCTAAGGCCAGATGACAGCCCTTCTTGAAGGAACTCGAGAATGTCTGGTGTTTCAGTTCTTAGTGGGTCCCTACCCGTGGCTCGTGGCCAGCATAGGAAGGCCCGCCAGGCGCGGTCGTATGTTTTATGTGTAGAGGGCCTCCTTGAGGCCCGGAGTGTATTGATTACTTTATTGGAGTAACCACGCTTGGTTAGGAGGCCCCTTTCAGACTCAAGGTGGTCAGCTTCAGGAACCCTGGATCCTGGTGAAAGATCAGGGCCCTGGCTGAGAAGGTCGTGCCTGAGAGGAAGCCTGATGGGTCTCCCGACTGCCAGGTTTACTAGGTTGGGGGACCACGGCCCTCTTGGCCAATGAGGTGCCACTAAAGTGATGTGTTCTTGTAGGTCACTGATCTTCTGAACTACTTGGCAATTAGTGGAGGGAAGGCATCTAGCAGACCCTCTGGCCAGTGGCTGGTGAGCACATCCGCGAACTCTGCCCCTCTTGTCTGGTAGTGGCAGCTTCGCGTTCTGTGTGTTTGCAAAGAGGTCCAGACCCGGGTGACCCAGGGTCTTGACTAGGAGACTGAAGACTTCTGGGTGTAGGGACCATTCGCATTGGTCTAGAGTTGTTCTGCTGAGCCAATCAGCTTGTATGTTCATGATGACTCAGGAGATCCAGGCTCTAGTCCCCGCTCGGCCATGAAACTCACTGGGTGACTCCGGGCCAGTCACTGACTCTCAGCCTAACCTACCTCACAGGGGGTCGTGATGGAGCTGAGGTTGCATTGTGCACAACTGAACAGGGTCATGGCTTCTTTGTAGAGCTTTGGATCTTGTGCCACTTTGCTTGTTGACATAGGCCTTTGCTACTACACTGCCCATCCTCACTAGGACATGGTGTCATGACAGTGTTGGGCAAATTCTTTTTTTTTTTTTTTTTTTTAAAGCGCTAGCTTCACTGCTCTCAGCTCCAGGAAGTTGATGGATAGCTGTGTCTCCTGCTCTGACCAGAGCCCTTGTGCATGCCCTCTGTGCCAGACTGTCCCCCAGCTTATTAGGCATGCGTCCATTGTTGGCATGATGCGTGTGGGGCTTGATTGTAACTCCATGGGAGAGGTGTGCTGGGTGGCACCTCTATTTCAGTGCCTTGGCTACTGGGAGAGGAAGGCGCAGAAGCAGGTTGAGCTTGCGGGCGATTTCGAGCTGGAAGTCTAGGAGGAAGGTCTGTAGGGCCTGGAGTGATACCTGGCCCACTACAGAGTCCTGGCAGGGCACCATCATCTCCAGGAGCTTGTTAGCTCCCTGAGGGGGACCGTGTCCCTGGAGAGGAGGTGTGCTGCCAGCTGGCTCGTTGACCTTGTGACTGACCACATGCCCTCCTGATCCTTGCCCCTCCTGGCTTATAAAAGCTAGCCGAGGGGCTTTGGCTGGGTGGGTCCAGGGAGTAGTAAAGGCATCTCTACATGAAGGGGTGGTTCCTGCTGTCCTTAAGGAGACAGTAGTGCAACCGCTCCTGAAAAAACCCGCTCTGGACCCAACAGTATTTGACAACTACCACCCAGTTGCAAATACCCCTTTCTTAGGGAAGGTTCTTGAGAGGATCGTGGCGAAGCAACTGCAGGCACTCTTGGAGAATACTGATTATCTAGACCCATTCCAGTCTAGGTTTCAGCCTGGTTATGGGATTGAATCAGCCTTAGTTGCCCTGATGGATGACCTTTATCGAGAGAGGGACAGGAGGAGTGTGACCCTGTTAATTCTACTTGATCTCTCAGTGGTTTTCAATACCATTGACCATGGTATCCTCCTGGATCAACTTCTTGGGCTGGGCATTGGAGGCACTGTGTTACAGTGGTTCCGGTCCTACCTGTGGGGTTGATTTCAGAAAGTAACATTGGGTAACTATTCCTCAGCATAGCTGGCTGGAGAATGCTAGGAGTTGTAGGACTTTTTTCTGTAGAAACGTACATAGGATTGCACCCTTAGTCACTACCCTAGCTCTTGTACCACACAGGCACTAAGAAGGCTTTTCCTGGCATGGGATTAGTGGTAGCCAAAGCTTCACCCACTGAATTCCTGCATGGTGCAATTCTTGGCAGAGGAGCCTTTCCAAACCAACCCCCCCACCAAGTGGCCTTTTCTCCATTCCTTTGATATGCTTGCTTTTTAACCAGTGGCAACAGGTAGCGTTAACAACATGAAATCTGTCGATTTGGGTGGGGCTTGCTCATTTGGGGGGGGTGTCACTATAGCCAGTGTGGCATAGTGGTTAGAGTGTTGGACTGGGACTCAGGAGATCCAGGTTCAAATCCCCGCTCGGCCATGAAAATCACTGGGTGACTTTGGGCCAGTCACTGACTCTCAGCCTAACCTACCTCACAGGGTTGTTGTGAGGGTAAAATGGAGGGGGGGGATTATGTAAGCCGCCTTGGGTTCCTTTCAGGGAAAAAGGCGGGGTATAAATATAATAAATAAAAATAAATAAAATGTGACACTGTTCCTGATCAAGCTTCTGTGGCAGTAACAGGAACCATATGAGCAACTCTCTGACCATGAGGGAGGTAATTCGGTGAACTGTAGTGTCATTCTCTGTCCCAGTGCATTCCTCTTGTGCTCCAAGTGGTGACAAAAGGATTCTTGTTTAGCAGGCAGACAGCTACAGCCCATGGCAGTGCATACATTAGTAAGCTGCTGGTGAATTCAGCCTCATACTTCCAGCCATCCAAAAGATGAAAAAGCAACATTTTAATCATCACTCTAGTGAAGCAGCTGAGTGCTAATTAGATTATATGGCTTAAGAATTTCAAATTTGGGGGAGCCTGCCTGCCTAAAGCTGTCATTCGCTCTCTGCATGACTTCATGTCTGCCTCCTGCTCCTGTCTGCACACTCATCAGGCCCATTGTTACGACACTGACATTCGGGGGCAGATGGCATGAAGGGTGCAGAACTGAATTTACTTTATGGAGTAAAGTACGTGCCCCTTGGCTAACAAGAACAACAACAAAGTCTCAATCAAAATAAGGGGGGGGGCACCTCAGCATTTGATTGGGATAATTAAATATTTGTTATATCAAAGTTTAAAGTCTGAAATGCAACATTCAGTTTATGAAATAACATTTATTTATTTATTTATTTATTACATTTACAGTAATACCTTGGATTGCAAGTAACTTGGTCTGAGAGCATTTTGCAAGACAAGCAAATTTTTAAAATAAATTTTGACTTGATAAACAAGTCAAGCGATGTCAAGCGACACAAGTCAAGCGACACCATTAAGCGATGTCTTGCAAGACAGTAGGGATGTAACCGCTCGCCTCGAGCGGGCAGAGCGGGCCAAAATCGGCCCCACTCACGCCCACCAGAGACTCGCTTTGATATAAGAGTGTTTTGGATTACAAGCACGGTTCCGGAACGAATTATGCTCTCAATCCAAGGTATCACTGTATATACCACCTTTCTTCCATTGTGGAACTCAAGGTGGCTACATGAGTTTCCCAGGTGGTCTCCCCACCAAGTACTGACCAGACCCAGACCTGCTTAGCTTCAGCATGGTGGCTACCCCAGGTGCCTTCAGACCATTCAATTTATTCAGCCTTTATATATATATATATATATATAGAGAGAGAGAGAGAGAGAGAGAGAGATTGGAAGAACGATGTGACACAAATGTGATAAATAATAAACCAAAACTGTACCTGCAATAACATAAGAGGAACCATGCTGGATCAGACCAAGGGTCCATCTAGTCCAGCATTCTGTCCATGGGAAGGGTCTATGGGTCCATCAGACCAAGGGTCCATCTAGTCCATGGGAAACCCACAAGCATAACATGAGTGCAACCGCACTCTCCCACCCATGTTCCCCAGCAACTGGTGTACATAGGCATACTGACTCTGTTACTGGAGGTGGCATATAGCCATCAGGACTAGTAGCCATTGATAGCCTTGTTGACTTTTGCCTATAACACCGCTATTCACGTGACCAGGACAGTGCATGGCAGCATTTATTATGTTTTTATCCCACCCTTTTACCAAAGAACTCATTGTGGCACCCATGGGTTTATGCCATTTTGCCTCACAACAGCCCTTTGAGACAAGTTGAGCTGGAACTTCTGAAGGTTGCAAACCTATATTCCCTTACCCAGGAGTAAGTCCCATTGAACTCATTTCTGACATACCATATGATTGTGCTATTAGTTGCTTAAGACTACCCAGTGAGATTCAAGGCTGTGTTGCCAGAGCAAAGCGGAGCCCTAGGTCTCCCCATGTCCATCACTCTAAGCAATCTCTAAGAATTACAGCTGCCATAGGCCCATGTGCAGAAAGATTTCTGAGAATTTGACCTTGCCATTACCGACATCTGATCAGGAAATGAAGCCATGTTTAATTATATGCCTTTGGGTGTTTCCTAGCGCGTCCAACCCAAAGGCATTGTGCAGCTATTCTATCTCGTCCTCTTTAATAGCTTTTTTCCCCCTGGTAAGAAAAAGGATGCAAAAATCAGTGGGAAAACATGAGAAGATATCATCTTCAATACAAATTGAAGATATCATCTTCTGGACCTTTATAAAATTCCATGAATGAGGCAGGGTGATTGCAATAGAAGCCTCACCTGGACGTTGGCCTCTGAAGCTCCCCGTTCGCAGCCTATTGACTTACTCTGATGAGTATCATGTCCTACTTGTAGGTTTGGAGTCACCATTTAGGCTTTCCTAGTTAAGAAATCTTCTCAATGGGGCTTATTTCTGAGTAGGCCAGGATAGGATCGCACTGTAAATTTACAGAGACTTACTATTAAACCAGGGGTGGAGTGGAGAACCTTGGGCCTGGGGGCCAAATCCACCCCCCCTGGGGTCTCAATCTGGCCCTCTGGGGTTCCCCAGATGGCCTTTCCCCTGGCCCCACCCCCTTTCCGCCAACCACAAATTGTTGGTTTCCCAACTTTTGTACAGTTTTTTCCCCATTCTAAAAGGTTGAAATGCCTCTCATAAGGCTTAGTTGCTGGCAGTAAGAGCTTTTAAATTACAAGATGCTGGTATTTTTTGTATTTTGGTCCCGCCCCTTTTGCCTTTGCCCCCCACCCCCCACTGGGATGTGGCCCCGGAGAGTTTCTCCAAAATTGAATTCAGCCCTCGGGCTGAAAGACGTTCCTCACGCCTATTCAACTCTCCCTTCCCCCTTTTCATGTTGTTGTAAGTCACATCAGGGAGGGTCAGGCTGTAACCCTAAACACACTTGCTTAGGCACCCAATGTGTTGCTGTCTGTTCCTCTGTGCTGAACCAGGTGTGAGGGGTGCCCTGGCTGGCTGGCTGGCTGCTAGCTGGCACACTGGGCGGGTGGGCAGGCAGATGCCTCTGCCACTGCCAAAAGCTCATTTAGCCACCTGAGAGAGGCCTAACAAGGATTAAGCAAACTAAATTGGTTGCACCAAGCAGCAGCAGCAGCAGCAGAAGCTTACACTCTTACAGCAGCTCTGCACAGTTGTGCGCTCTCTGGGCCAAAACAGATATTACTTTAAATCTGTGTCTAGCAGCTACATCTCTTTTCATTTTTACTCTAGAGTAGGTAGAAGGGCCCCCAAACTGGATCAGGATAACTAATGTGGGGGGCAGGAGGGCTTTTAGGATCTGAATCAGGAGGGCCCTGAGCCTGTTCTAGAGTAAATGTCTGCTTTTGCCCTTTGTGTGTGAAGTGCCTTCCAGTTTCAGCGGCTGCAAGAGGAGAGAGGAGTGGCGGTGGTGGGTGACAGCCACTGGGATTTGTCTGGGGCGCCCTTTAGAAGGCTTTTCTAATTCAATTTAAACTTTCCGTCCAGTTTATAGTCAATCCATATGTCCACTGCCATTGTTGTGCTCTTCTCTCGCCAATTTCCCTCTCACCTTGGAGGGAAAGCCAGGCATCGGCAGCTGCTCCATACGGTCCAGCACCTGGCTTTCTCTTGGACAGGTAGCAGCCTCTGTCGAATGCAAAGCCAGGGCGTGTGGGCCAGCAGCCACAGAACTTGGCAGATGGAGAAGGTGACTGGCAGCAGCGACACTGGGCAGGTGGGGAAGGTGGCAAGCAGGCAGGTGGAGGGGACGGTCTCTGATCTGCCATCCTTCCCAATTCAAGGCCTGATACAAAGGTCTCACTGTGCTTCATAGGAAAACTGGGACTGGAGGGTGACAATATACATCCCTGTATTGTAGGATATACATCCTCTACTCTCTCTGCATCTGCAAAGGGGCTGGCTTGTGCCCCATGTTGGTCACAGGCAATATGTGTGCCCAGGCAAATTCCTAATAAATCAGATTCAGACTGATCATATGCAGAGATGTACTGTTTCTTCCTTTGTTATGAAAAGGACTGCTGGTTGCTGATTGCATTAGCCATGCAAAGACATACCGCGACTGCAGTGCACTGGATTTCTTTAGTATTGCCCTCCATCAAATGTTCGCTACTATGTGCCTGCAAAGAACCTTGAACAATCCATTCTTATCTTGCATTGGTGAGTGAGCTCCAGGAATATATTTATGCACAGGTATTATGCAAGCATGACTTAGAAAGGATTTGTGAGCATCACTTAGGTCGTGGACATTGAGGACACAGCCCAGGGCACACTTAAGTGGTGCAATTAAATCTCACTAATTTCAATATGACTTAAGAAGCTATAACTGGCACTGGGTTGTGCCCATACTCCACTGTTTTTATATGTGCATATAAATGCAAGGATAAATTTTGTTTCTTTCATCATAAGCAAAATAAAAAGAGACAGTGAGCTTTTCTACACGAGGCTGTTAATTGGCTGTATCTACTTCCAGTTTTGTCACAGAACTGAGATCCAAGCACTCCATGAAGAGTGTTTGCTTTCCTGCTTTTCTGCAATATAACCTCTAGGTGGCACAGTGATATAGCAGAATAGTGCAAATACACAAGTGAAAAAAACATTTTATTTCGCTTTTACAATTAACCGCATTTTCCCTACTCTAAAAAAAGTACTCTTCACCAAAAGTGCTCTTCAGACACAGAAGCAAAGCTGGAGGGTCACAGTGTTGTCTAAAGAATCTGTAAACAACCGTGAATAGGGAATGATGAGCACACAATAAATGCCTCATGTAGAAAAGCCCATAGTCCACAAAAGCTTATGCCAGAATAAATGTGTTTATCTTTAATGTGTCCTAAGACTCTTTGTAGTTTTTGCTGTTAAAGTTTCTTTGAGTTTATGTTTATGCAGAAGATGGAGGCATATGGGTGGGGCATATGAAAAGCAAGAGGATGTTCTTCCAATATTTTTAATATTTAATATGAATTATAAGAGTTGGTGTTAGTCTTCAGGCTCCCAGCTCCCTCCCCATGGTCTCTAAAAGATAAATGTCCAAGTGGTACTGGATTCATCTTGCCTCTAGTGCACATGTATGTAAACAAGTGCACAACATTCAATGCACACTTGACCATTTTACATGCTAGGGAGGCTTATTATGAGTAGGCAATTATTTTTTTCTATATAAAAGTATTTACTTGGTTTTATTACATTCATGTTCTACCTCTCCTCCCCATTTTTATCCTCACAACAATCATGTAAGATAGGTTAGGCTGAGAGTCAGTGACTGGCCCAAGGTTATCCAGTGAGAAATGGGATGCACTAGGCAACAAAATGTTGTGTGTGTCCATCTGTCCTCTTTGGCTGTTGTGTCTGAATGATGCAGTCTACATCTCTTTCTGAGTGTGTGTTTGTGTGTGAAAGAGAGACAGAGAGAGAGAGAGGTTCAATGTGTGGACTGGGACTCAGGAGATCCGGGTTCTAGTCCCCGCTCGGCCATGAAACCCACTGGGTGACTTTGGGCCAGTCACTGACTCTCAGCCTAACCTACCTCACAGGGTTGTTGTGAGGATAAAACGGAGAGGAGGATGAGGATTATGTAAGCCGCTTTGGGTTCCTTGCAGGAAAAAAGGCGGGGTATAAATATAATAAATAAATAAATAAAATGGGAAGCTTGTATTTGTATTTGAGTTCACTACTATGGCAGCGATATTCATCTTTTGCTTCCAGAAAAGCACGGAAGACTATTTCAACTAAAAATGTAGTATTTTTTTCATTATTGTTGTACATTGTTGACTGTTTGTGCATGCACGTACAAATGTCATCTGTGAGTTCAGGAGTAGGGGCAGAGTATGGGCCCCACTACAGATGGCTAGCCCCTGGGCCTTGATCCGGCCTTGCCTAAGATGCCTGGAGGGTGGGTGATGCTGCCACAAGATGGGATAATGAGATCTCCTGTTCTAAATCATCCTTCTAAAGCACCCCAAGCTGCTGTTAGTCCAATAGGGACAAAACACAGACAGAGCACCTACTACTTTACAGCAGCTGCAGAAGAGAAGGGCAATTTAAATCAGGGAAACAGTGTAGGGAAAAAGAGTTAAATACCATCTCCCGTTCCCTGTCACTGCCACAGCAAAAACAAAACAAAACCCTGCATTTGAGTAAAAGGAAGAATGCCAGGAGATCCAGTCGTGGATCTCCCACATCATGGTTTGGCCCTATATGGACAACAATGATTGAACATGTATTTAATTACCGTTGTTGTAGAATGCTCATTTACCGAGGCCTCAAAACACTCTCAACATATATTCAACTAAAGCCAAGGATTTTTAGCATTGTTTTCTCACCTTTTTATTCCTGTTTGTGGAGATGTGACCTGATCGCTATCAGAGTAAGATCGGAGGGTCTGACGTGCATGCAGGCTGCAATCACAGGTATTTATCCATGCCAGATTGCTGCACAATTCAGGGCTGAAGATGGGTGTTGATTGCCTTCGCTCCAGGACTGGATATATTTCCGTAGCAACCTTTAGCTAATCAGCATTTGTTTTAAATTGTGTTTTCCAAAGCACATGATGTCTCAGGACCTGTTGGGTGTCAGGACATTACTATTTAGAACTTGTGAAACAACTGCTTATGTCAGATGGACTGATTTCCTGTTGGCTTTGTTTATCGCATTCTTATATGGAAGGAGCATCTCCTCATATTGTTTTCTGAGATTTACGCACACAGGCTGAAATCCAGAGAGCTCCTGTAAGGGCTTGTGCAGATCTAGCAAGACACTTTACTACAATTTTTTTTTTTAAACATCAGCCCCCACATCCCCCTGTCATCACATTGTAAGCCACTTTACAATTCCGCCAAATTTTCAATGTGGGGCAAGGGATGAGAATTAAAATCCTGCAGGTGTTGCTGAGCAAATTGTGTGATCCTTTGGATTGTGGTCATAGACAAAAGTGTGTGGATAAGGGTAGTCGAGGTGAATGTAAAAGATGAGATCCAATCTGTGCAGCAGGTTGGAGACTGGTATCTGGTGAGGAGTTTACAAAGTGTTTCTGAACCCCACCGGAGGGCCTCTGATTGGCTGGGCTAGAGAAAACTATCCACTCAGTTCCACTTGGTCAGCAGCAAGGAATCTGGAAAAATCAATGGGGGATATGGTTTTAAAACAAGGCATAAAATGTGGGATGTTGCAAAGCAATAAGGAATTTGAGAAGTATACTGGCATGTTTCCATGAACTATTTTATTGCTAACACTTGTGCATGTGGGGGTGAGTGTGTGGACAGCAGCCCACAAACTAACTTCAGAGTAATTATTGAAATACCACTGAAGTCATTGGGATGGTTTTGTGGACTGGCTTTAAGGTTGTGGTTCTCAAAGAACTTGATCCTGAGCCGTCTAGGGCACTTCCCCTCAAATACGTTTGCAGGTGACTGATGTTCTAATTCAGAGCATCCATGACTTTTCTTAAAAATCACAAATATTTATTAAAATTGGGGGGGGGGTTATAAAAAAATGTTTTGACAACCATGGGGCAACCCCTCCAAGCTGCCACTGAGGCACTTTGAAGGGATTGTCCGTAACTGTCAAAAGGGGGATCGTGAAAGTCAGCTTCCACGATCTCCAGAAAAAAAGAAGGGTAAAGTGAAAAAAAGCTACAGCGATCAGCAAACCCAAAACGGCTCGTGATTGCGGCAGGGAGGGAAGAGACAACTCAGTCCTCCCATGGTGTCCCCTGTGATACCTGCGGGAGGAAGGAGGAGGCCAACAACCCACGATGACCCTGATGGTTTGTCCTGCGCACCATGGGTTGTTTGCACAACAACCAATCCACCGTGGGTTATTGCCAGGGTAAATTGTCCTAATGTGTGAACGCACCCACTGTGTCTATATATGTGTCTAAAATTAGAGCATAGATGGTGGGGGAGGGAGAAAATAAAGGGCTGGAATGTTCAGGGTTAAATATTTAAATCATGGCCACTATCAACATCTCAGTTTGAATGCAAGGCTTTTGAAATTGCGACTGTAAATCTTCCCTTTGCAAATGTGGACATTCTTTTCTCCAGCCAAGTGGAAATGACGTCTCTCCTGCTCTTCCGCATGGGCCCCCTGAGGTGTTTTTGTGGATTATAATTTTAAAAATAAATCTCAGCAGTTTATATATAACAAGCACGGCTGGAAGCTTAACAATCATGTTTGGGTAATGTTCCCCTTCTGATCACAGTCCTGTACTTTGCCAGAGATGGGCCAGCTCAGATAGTCAAGACCAACTGTGTCCAGTTTTCACTGTTACACTATGAACAGGCAGGTGGTTTGTTTACAGCGAAGAAGCTGTTTTTTGCTACAACTGCATACACAGTGATTTTACCTAAGCGTCTAATCTAAAACAACAGCGATTAAGGGCGCAATCCCATTCATGTTTGGACAGGAGTTGTCGGCCTTTTTTCTGTCTAAACATGCATAGGATTGTGCCTTTTGCTTAGCAGAGACTGAGGCTGAAGAGAAGGCATAACATTTTAACAGTGATAGAGGCAGACTGATTATGACAGTGCTATCGATATCCTCCAGATGCATGTTATAGGGCAGGGGGCCCAAACCTCTTCCAGCCCAAGGGCCAGATTCAGTTTCTGAGAAGCTCTCGGGGGCCACATTCCAGTGGCTGGCAGGGCCAAAGGTGAAAGGGGGTGTGCCAAAGGAAAAGGGGGCAGGGTCAGAAGTGCATAAAATATCGACATATTTCAGCTTAAAGCTCTTTACTGCCAGTAACTAACCCTTAGGAGAGGCATTTCTATGTTTTAGTAGGGGGGGGGGACTGAAAAAGCCAGGAAACCACCAAATGACCATCAGCCAGATAAAAGGGGGTAGGAGAAGGGGGCATGGCCAAAGGGGTGATACTGTAGGGCTGGATTGGGACCAGGGGAGGCTGGTGACTACTATGTCAGTGAGGCTACATATCCATTGCAGGTTTTAGTTTGAGCTTTATAGGAACTATTCATGGTGCTCCGTGGTGATGAACCTGTTTTGGGAATGGAGTTCAGCATCATGGCTAGCTCCCATAAAGCTCAGAATAAAAGCTGCAATGGATAAGGAGCCCCACTGACCTAGGAGCACACAATAAATGCCTCATGTAGAAAAGCTCATAAAACCGGGCTGGACCTTTCAGCCCAGGTTTTTTTGGGATCCGGTGGTGGGGAGGGGGAAGGAAAACACCCCTGAAGATTGGGGCTGGGTAAATTTACTTTAAAAATTGAGTGGGTGGCTTACTTTAGTTTTAGACAAGAGTGATTGGTTGGGAGGGGTGTCACTTTTTTTTTTTAAAGGCACACCATCCTTCAGCGATAGTGAGGGTCTCCATCTCCACAGCCTCCCAGCTGCATTTCCTGATCAAGAACGTCCATGGGAACAAGGCTACATCGTGATGCCGTGTCATGCCGAAGGGGAACCAGGAAACATAGTCAAGTGGCTGTGAGCTGCAGAGCATCCCTGGCACTATGCATGATAGGGCGAGGCTTTCGTTAAAGTGTGATTAGGGGGTCCTCCCTCCCCCCCCCTTTTACATCAAAAACTAAAATAAGCCAACCCCCAAAAGGTCTGAGAATTTCACCTGCCCTCCCTCCCTCCCTCGAAGCAGCCAAATCTCCCACCCCACTTTCATGGGGGACGAGTGGTCTTGAGAAAGTATGTGGGGGAGATTCAGCCCAGCGCCAGTATAACTGTAGCCGCTGCTGAGCAATTACCATAAAGAGGAAGGAGGATCTGATGCCTTCACCCACAGGGCATTGTGAGGGAGCAGTGGAGGCTTGGACTGGCCGCTGCTTCAACACCATGTGGCAGCGGGGGGGGGGGGGCATTGCTGAGTGGCCTAGCAATGTGTACCACTTGAGTCATTACATCTGCGGCCTGCACTGGGTGTCGCAACTCGCAAGCCACCCAGCAGCTCAGTGGCTGCACGGTGCTGGTGGGCTACCAGTCCTCATGCCTCCGCTGCCACCATCCAATGCTCTCCCCTCCCTTGCGATCACTGCTCATCAGCATCTGCATTCTTCATTCCTCAGGTAAACTGCTTTCTGAGCTGGTGCTGAGCTCTTCTTTAATCCTTTTTATATACATAGAAACAGCAGTCTTAAGAGAGCTGAAGGTGGTGTGATAGAGCCATTCTTAACTGTGGTGTACATACTCATTCCTTTCTCCTACTGTCACCTCGGCTCAAACAGATCTGACTGGTGGTATTTTAAAAACCTGCACACACACACACACACACACACACCTATTTGACAGAGACAACAGTGGAATACATATATGCATACCCTGAGCGACAATGGCTTTCTCATGCCATGTTTGAGGGTCTGAAAACACTCTACTATCCGCAGCCAGAAAACTACGGTACATCTGCTGCACCTGAAAAACCCGTGTCCTTAAATAGTTTTACAAGTTCTTCTCAGAGCTCTTTTTAGTACATTGCTTTTTCTTCGCTCCCTCAAATGCACTTGATGTAAAATGAAAAGTTGCAGCAGGGTTTGTTAACAAAAGGCAGGCTGTTAACTTTCCTCCTTCAGCCGCACAATCCATTCATAATCATTTAGAAATGGGCCTTGTGCCTTAGGGAATGTGTGATTTTAAGGGGAGCCAGGGAAAGACAGTGACTACTGCCAGTTGATTTCTTGCTCCTCTTCTCACTCTGAGTAGTTATAGTCTTCTTGATTAGAGGCTGGAGATACTTACTCACCAGGTGCTTTTGGCTTTGGAAACATTGGTTTAGTAGGTGATTCTGATGGCGCGGGAGTGACAGCAGAGCCCCGCGTATGCTGGATGGGAGATTTATAATCCTGTCTGTGCATAGAGGCCCATTATTCCACACACAGATCTTCCAGATCTCACCCCCCTCTGCGCAGCGTGCAGCGTGTTGGTTTGAAGCTGCCAGCCAGCTTGCCTGTAATCCGACTCCAGCTTCTAGCTTCCCCGGTTTGCAGACTAATCCAAGTGGCAAGGAAACACTCTGTAACACCACAGGTCTATTTCTACCTGTTTATTTACTTAGCAAGTAATATTCTACAGAGTATACATTTCCTAGTTACAGTCCATGTGCAGAGTACAATGCATAGCAAGCATTATTTCAAGTGGAGTAGGTTGAGCTTCACTCCACTAGCAAAGACGTTACATTGTTGCAAAGTCCAGCAAGCAATAGCCAGAAGAGGGAAGGAATAGAGAAAGCCGTCCTGCTCTTCTCTAAAATGGCTTCAGACAGAAAAAACAAGTTAGCACGTCATCAGAACATACAAACCATGTGACTAGCTCATAATGTTCCCAGGGCCTAGCTTTCCCATGAGAAAGAACACGGGAAAGTAGAAAGACATAACACACTTGTTTACAGCCATTCTGTTCCTTTCCATGTGTAAACACTGTGCTACAGCTGGTCAATGTGATACATATCACAACAGATTCTGGAGGTTTTCTTGTCAAATGGGAAGCTGTTTAACACAGTGATTCTTTTTAAGTGGTGGGTCTTTATTTATTTGATTGATTGATTGATTGATTGATTGATTGATTGATTGAATAATATGTAGACTAGTTGATTGTATCTAAAATACAAAATGTCCACAGTTAAAACATTTAAAAACAGAATTAAAAATGTCTCCGTTAAAAACATTTAAAAACACACAACTCAATTAAAATATTAAAATCGGAGAACTAACCATTAATGAACCCAGCATGGTCAGTCAAAGAAGGCCTCTATGGGTCTTGTGGGTGGGTCTCCCAGTGGTCTCTTTGTTTGTGACAATGAAGTCTAAGGGGATGAACTGTTTTCACTTCTAGGTGGCAAGTGCATGTCTGCATGTGCATATCTGCCAGCCCCAAAGGGCGCTGGTTTCCTTTTCCTTCTATATAGACTCCCAACAATGTCTCAGACCTCCTCTTCACCTGGGTCAAATTGACCCTGGCTGCTGGTCAACATGGTAAATGATGGGGAGCCATCTACATGGTGTTTCCCCAATACACGGCACAAGCAAACTCAGAACTAATTCGGACTGGCAGTCTTACATTGCCATCTGGCCAGTTTGGAACAAATCAAAGTCACCTGCTGTCACTGGAAATAATCCAGTGACAGTCTGGGGAGTGTATGTGTGTGCTCACTGTAAATGGACCGAGTCAAGCTGGAACAGAGATCAGTTTGTCCTCAGCTGCATTTTGTACATGCTATATATACGGTTAAGAACATAAGAAGAGCCATGCTGCTGGATCAGACCAAGGGTCCATCTAGTCCAGCATTCTGTTCACACCATGGTCAACCAGCTGCCCACGGGATCCCACAAGCAGGATGTGTGAGTGCAACAGCACCCTCCTGCCTATGTTCCCCTGCAACTGGTGTACATAGGCACACTGCGTTGTAGAAGGTTGTGGAAGAACCTTTAGTGGTTTATATTATATTTAACCAATGATTGAAGGTGCTCACAGTGACAACTTGCGTGTATAAAACCTCTTGTTAACCAAGAGGGGGAGGGGTTCTAACTAACATTCAAGAAAAGGTTCTCCTCTTCCCAGACACAACAGAGGAGTCCAGAGGAACCTTCTTGCATCCAAAGAATGTGTGACAGGCCTTTGGAGCTAGGTGGGTTAGTCCTGCCTGGGATGCGCCTGTGAGAGCTGGACTTATTCGGGTTCAAAAGCTTACCTAGCCAGTGACCCTCAGTCCCAGTCACGCAGACGGAAGGAGGAGATAACAGCAGTTAATAAAGATTAAAGAGTTTATTTGTAAGACCCAATTACATGGGATTAAGGCAAGCAATGCATCTCTTACTCACTACATGATTGCAGATTCAAATCCAAGACCCCAGTGGCTAGGCTGAGATGAAGTGAAGTAGAAGTCCAGAACAAGAGCAGGAAGTCAAGTGAAGTGATGTGTGTCCTACCCCAACTTATATAGCAAGACCCCATTTATAGTATCTATAAATAGGATATTACTCACCTATTATATAACCTGTTTTTCACAACATGTTGATTCCAAACTCTTGTCCCATGGCTGCTGACTCATAAACCTTGAGGCTATGTCTGGTGACTGAAGACCTTGTGTACTTCACCTCAAGAGACATCCTCCATGTCAGGTGATAATCCTGATGTCAGGTGATAATATCGTTCTGCCCACTATGCAAAACCTAACAGCGCCTGCCAACCATGCCCCTCCCAGTGGCACATTTGGTGAGTTTGAGACAAGCAGACACTGGCATGTGCGTGTCAAGCTCCTCCATGCAAGATGGGATCCTGATTGCCCCAGAATCCACCACCCCATGTGGAGGAGCTCTACATACATACATATGCCGGTACATGCAGAGGACCCCATCTCTAAGTTGCCGAATGTGCAGCTGCCGCAGGGCTTGATTCTCACTTCTTCCCCCAACATAGGAGACGTATTCATTTGAACATCCCTACAGTAGCACAGTGGCATGAGTGAGGGTGGAATTGGCATCCCTGTTGCCATGGAGACAGCAATGAAATGCCTGCCATAGCAGAACCTCCATTGGAGCCCTCTTGTTCTCAGCCAGGCTGGAAGGAAGCAGGTTGAGCTGCACTTGGCACTCTACACCTCTGAGGAGTTGCCATTTCTTTGGAACAGAGAGACCCTCCCGCCACATCACTGCATTTATGCAGGCAGGGGCAGGTGCTTATAGTCCTAGCGGATTGTGGTACTGGCCAAGGACAGTGAGTCTGTAGTTCTAGGGACAAAGTTCTTTCCAATCTCACCATCATGGACTGTAGCCAGGCAGTCCAGGCCTTACTCTTTCTTTGTTTCAAAAAATGTAATTTGAACTCAAAGGTAGTCATGATGAGGAAGCTTATGTATGCTACAAACATATATCCATTGTAAACCAGTCTAGCTGTCATCGCTTCCCTAAAATAGTAATCCTGGAAGTATTGTTAGGGGAGGGTGTTGGGCTGTGTGTGCTCACATGCACCCTCCTTGTGCATGAAAAGAATGGGTGAGGGGGGTCATGGGACTGGCAGCAGTGATGCCCCTGCCACCGTGTTCGGCAGCCACACACACACACACACACACACACCATCTGCACGCTCAGCAAGTGTGAGAGGGGGCCCTATGTGTGCTGACAGATGCACCGTGTACCCATGGATGGAGTTAGAGCTCCTCCATGCAAGTGGGGTGGGGTGGGGGAATCCTGATTGGCCCAGGATCCCCATGCACATGGAAGAGCTGTGTGTGCCTACAATGGCACATGAGCAGGGCCCCTTTTCACACTTGCCTAATGTGTGCGTGTGTGGCTGGTGGGCACATAAGAAGTGGGAGACTGTGGCCAGCAGACCCAGCTGCCCCCCACCCCAGGACCGGTGCAGGGCAGTTTGGCGCCCCAGGCGAAAAAAATATTTAGCGCCCCCCCCCTCTCCAAAGCAGGAAAAAAAAAAAAACCTGCGCCGCCACCACCAACCTACCTTCCCCCCCGCCCTGGCGGCAGTGGCGGCGGCTGCTGCTGCTGCTGCTGCTGCCTCCTCCTCCTCCTCCTGAAGCGACGGGACGGGACCCCCGCGCTGTTTTTTGCCGGGGGAAACCATGGCAACAGGGCTGTTTAAGCCCTTCTGCCCTGGTTCCTCCCGCCAAAACAACGCGGGCGGGGCTCCGGAAGCGATGCGACGAAGGTAGGTGACGGGGGGGTTGGGGGGGTGACGGGTTGGGGGGGTGGCGGGGGGGTGGCAATGGTGGTGGGAGGCGCAGCGGCAGCGAGCGGGTGGGCGGGGGGAGGCGCAGCGGCGGGCGGGGGGGCGGGGGAAGCGCAGCGGCGAGCGAGCGAGCGGGCAGGTGGGGGGAGGCGCGGCGGCGGCGGCAGCAGGCAGGAGGGTGGGGAGGCGGAGGCCTGGCGGGGGCGGCGCAGCGGCAGCGAAGAGGAGCGCAGCGTTTCCGCGCCCTCTTCAGCCGCGCACCCTAGGCAACCGCCTAGTTGGCCTAGCGGTAGCGCCGGCCCTGCCCCACCCCCAAACACATGGAGGTGTTTGTCTGAATATACTTGCTGAAAATTCTGTATTGGAGATACATACCTCCCACACAGGCCTACAGTTCCCCATGCACCCTAGGCAAACGGGGACAACTCTTACACTGGCTACTATGTACTAAGTAAAAAGTGCAGAGCAGCCTTCTTCCTTAACCTGGTGCCCTCTAGATGTGCGGGGCTACAAGTCACAGGATTCTGGGAGCTGTAGTCCCACATATCTAGAGGGCACCAGGTTGGGCAAGGCTGGTGTAGAAGACTCACATATAGACTTCTACCATCATGTCTTATGTTCACTGCAATGTTGGCTGTAGGTTTCCTAGCTCAGCAAGTCCAGCTGTGAGTCTCACTCAGATGCCACAGGCAATTTGGCTTCAAACATTTTATCAAGCGGCTCTTTTTCCGTTTCTCTGTGGTGGGCAACCAGCTGAAGAGAACATGGAAATATTGTACAAATTGGTTCCCCTTTTCCATTGCCCCCTCTCTGTCAGCCATTTTCTCTCATATCATCAATTGAATCTAGTCAAAGTGCAAGGAAATGCATTACTGGAATGACTATGTATAAGAATAATGTGATCTCACAAATATTGAAAATGGAAAGTTTTGCTCAATTATAGGGCTTCAGAAACATGAGCTTCATTAATATAAAATTAATCCTGTCATTTATATAGTTGCTTTGAATGTGGCATGTATCTGCATTCTTATGTGGAATATGTCAGGGCAATTCTCTATGTGATCTGCCACGCCACATTCTTCCTCATTAAGGGATTCCTTACTTTTAGTGAGCTTGGATTTTTAGTACAAAGCCATTGGCTGCAACCCAGTGCACAATTACATCAATCAATTAAATGTGCATTAATTTGCTGGATCATTCAGCTGTTATAGCCAGGCAATTCAGCAGGAGATCTGAGATGGGAGAAGGGGCGGGGATTGGGGGGGTGAAAATGTATTTAGTACATTTCTATCCCATCATTATTCCAAGGAACTCAGGGCAGTTTACATGGTTCTCCCATTTTATCCTAACAACAACTCTGTGAGGTAGATTAGACTGAGAGGGGGTGACTGGTGAGCTTCATAACAGACTGGGGATTTGAACCTGGGTGTCCCCAGTCCTAAGCCAACACTAGAAGAACTGCACCATGCTGGCTCTTACCACAGTCTAGAACTCTAGCAAACAAAACTCAGCAACACACATTTGCTCACACTCATGTACACATTATACCAAGCTCCATGTGCTGACTGAAATAATGTGGCTGTGATAACCTGTGTGATAAGAGTGAACCTTTGTGCATGGGACTAGACCCCTGATCTTCACGGATGCTCCTCTGCAATATTCATGCAGATCTGGGGATCCCAGAACCATTGACAGCAAAATGGGTGGAGCTGTGTGCGCCACTAGATTCTTTCTAGATTTGATTTCATTTTTATTTATTTATTTATTGTTACATTTATATCCCACCTTTTTTCCTCTTGCAAGGAACCCAAGATAGCTTACATGGCCATCCACTGTGTCCTCACAACAACCCTTTGAGGTAGGTTAGGCTGAGAGTCAGTGACTGGCCCAAAGTCACCGAGTGAGCTTCATGGCCGAGTGGGAACTAGAACCCAGGTCTTCCCAGTCCTAACCCAACACTTTAACCACTACATCACACTACATATTGCATTTATAAAGCACTATTTGAGTATTCAAAGTGCATCCCATACATTATCTTGGCTATCCTTACAACAATCCTATAAGTGAGCATTATTGTAGGTCATCTTTCCTCAACCTGGTGCCCCCCAGATGTTTGCGGCTTCAACTCCCATCATGGTCAATGGTCAGGAATCCCAAGAGTTGTAGTCCAACACATCTGGAGGGCACCAAGTTGGGGAAGGCTGGTCTACAATAATGCTGACTTATGGGATTGTTGTCAGTACCAATATATTGTAGCAAGATTTACCTATCAAGATGGTGGTGGGATATTTCAGAAGAGTATACTGAAATATTCCAGGGAAGATCTTGCAAGGGGATAAAGGGTGATCTTTCAAGAGGGTATAGCAAGATATGGCTGGGGTGGGATATAGTATGCTTTTTCCAAATGGGCATAGTGAAAAACTTGGGGTGTAGCAAGGTCTTCCAAGGAGGTTGAGGATTGTAGCAAGATCTTTCCAGTTGGTTTGGCAAAGGTATGTCAGGGGTTGTAGCAGTTCTTCAAGGGTGATGGTTATAGGAAGATACGGCAGGGGAGTGTAGCAAGATGTAGCAGAGAGTTCTAGCAAGATGGGTGCTTAGCATGATCTTCCAAAGAAGGTTTGGAAGATTATTTAGGGGTATATGTAGCAAAATGTGGCACCGGTTATAGGAAGACATGACATGGAGGCTGCTCACACAAACAGTGTTTTTGCTCAAGCATAGCATCAGAACTCACTATCTGCATATAAAATGGAAGCAGGTTAAAAATCAGCCTAGATAGAAAAGAACAGTAAGCAGTGTGAACCAATGTGGCACCCGTTTAAGGTGAGTTAGGCTACAATGTAGAAATCGCCTCTCAGCGTTGGTCGGTCTTTGCATCCAAAACATCCACTGACCTGACATGGCCCTGGGAGGGAACTTTGCTAGAAGCTGCTGCCATCTATGGGCAGAATTTTTGCAAGCCATATTTCCCATACATGAGTCACATTGCGTTACTTCATGAAGCATCACTTTTGTTTAGTCTTTACTATATGACACATTTTTAATATAAGTCAGTGAATAACTAGTGGAAAACCTGATTGTTACAACCAATATCTTTTTTAGGCTTCAGGATCAGGGAGGGGGGAAAACAAAGATAGTAAACATTTTTTTTAGGAAGGTGGAGAAAGTTTTGGAACAAATGAATGCTTATTCAAGACAGATTAGGACTAAATCCCAGATGAATTGTTCTCTTCTTTTGTCTCTTCTCTTTAAAAAAAAACAATGAGCTCAGAATCAGATCACATCTGGTATATTTCCACTGCAAATATTCCATTTGAGGCAGAATATTACATTCTTTAAAGTTGTGTAACATGGGAAGAATCTCTTTTGTGGTGATTCTCCATTCCTCCTCATTAAAAAAAACCATTCCCATGTTACGTACTTCTTTCCCAAATCACTGTCATCTCTGTGAAAAGATGCATTAAAGAAACTGGTCTATTGTCACAAAGCATCTATCCTTTTAAAAATGACATCCATTGACAGCTAATATATTACTTCCAGCATCAGAGGCAGTATACCTCTGAATACCCATAGTGGGGCTTCCCATAGGCACCTGGTTGGGAATGTGCTGTGTACTTTGCCACAACTGATATTGCCAATTTATAATCTGACCTCTGGGGATGCGTGCATTTATCAGACCAAAAACAACCTGGGCTCGTCTTAATCATTTTAATCTTGTAGTTGTTTTTAACTCTGTTATTGTAACTGCTGCTGCTTTGTTTTTAATCTGTGGTTTTAAATCTTATATTTATATTATATTGTATTTTATGGTTTTAACTGTTGAAAACTGCCCAGAGAGCTTTGGCTATTGGGCGGTATAAAAATGTATTAAATAAAAAATATATAAAAAAAATATGGGTCATTCTGCGTGTCTGCGTGTCTTTTTGAAAGTTTGTGGTGCTTAAGTAGCCCATCATGCATCACGGACATTAAATCCCTATACCTAGATTCAGACAATAGTTTAAGGGCACAATCCTATTCATGTTTAGACAGAAAAAAGTCCTACAACTCCCAGGATACCCCAGCCTGGCTGGGGAATGCTGGGAGCTGTAGAACTTTTTTTCTTTCTAAACATGCATAGGATTGCACCCTAAAAGAGTTGAAAGGGGAATTTATTATGGTACTTCATTTTGTCCTACTGTCACCTCTGGTAAAACATTTATTTTATTTATTATTACATTTACCCGTATTTTTCGCTCCATAAGACGCCCCGGGCCATAAGATGCACTTTGTTTTTAGAGGAAGAAAATAAGGAAAAAAAGATTCATGTGCAGATTATTGGAAAACTAATGACAAGAGAACAAAATAATATCTCCATACATTTATTTATTTATTAACTGCTTTTTAAACCCTGCATTTCTTAAAAACAATCCAAAACAGGTTATGAAGAAGAATAAAACACAAATTACAATATCGCTGCAATATTGGATGGGAGGAGCAATATTGTAATTTGAGTTTTATTCTTCTTTATTGTTTTTAAGAAATGCAGGGGTAAAAAAAGCAGTTAATAAATAAAAAAAAGTATGGAGATATTATTTTGTTCTCTTGTCATTAGTTTTCCAATAATTTGCACATGAATCTTTTTGCCCTTGTTTTCTGATAACCATTACTGCTTTCACGCGGGCCTACCTGCCTCCTCGCCAGCTTGCGCTCTCCGTGGCGAGCCGGCCGCGCTGGTCCCGTCGCGTCAGTTCTGGCGCGGCAGAAGTGACGCGACAGGACCCTGCTTCGGCGCGCTATGTTTTTGGCAGGGGGAAACCAGGGCAACAGGGCTGTTTAAGCCCTGTTGCCCTGGTTCCCCCGCCAAAATCATAGCACGGGGGTCCAGCGCACCGAAGCAGCCGTATGTGATACGGCGGCGGCGGCTTCAGCGGCTCCGGCATTGACTCCAGCGGCGGCGGCAGCGGCTTGAGCGGCGCGGAGAACGCTCCGCGCCGCTCAGTAGAGCGAAATCGGGCCGCCCCCGCCAACGGGATCAGGCCAGATGTGAGGCGGCGGCAAAGTTTTTTGGGGAGCGGGCGGCCTTGTCCCGCTCCGCGCAGGAGCCCTCCTCTCTTCCGCCGCCCGCCCGCTCGCATCCCTGCTGCTGGGGGGGGGGGTGCCGCTGCGCCACCGCGGCAAAGTTTTTGGGAGTGCGCAGGAGCCCTCCTCTCTTCTGCCGCTCACCCGCTCACATCCCTGCTGCCCGGGGGGGGGGTTGCTGCGGCAGCGGCAAAGTTTTTGGGAGCGTGCAGGAGCCCTCTTCTCTTCCACCGCCCGCTCGCGTCCCTGCTGCCGGGGGGGTGGGGTGCCGCTGCCAAGTTTTTTCCTCCGCAGGAGCCCTCCTCTCTTCCGCTGGACCGGTTGGAGGCACGCAGAGGAAGGTAGGGGGGGAAATTATTTGGGTTTTTCCCAGCATTCACTCAATAAGACGCACAGACATTTCCCCCTCCTTTTTGGGGGGAGAAAAGTGCGTCTTATGGTGCGAAAAATACGGTATATCCCAGCAGTTTTCCTCTGCGGCTTACACGGTCCTCCTCCTCCTCTCCATTTTACCCTCACAACAACCCTGTGAGGTAGGTTAGGTTGAGAGTCAGTGACTGGCCCAAAGTCGCTTAGTGAGCTTCATGATCGAGTGGGGACTAGAACCTGGATCTCCCGACTCCCAATCCAGCACTCTCACCACTACACCACACTGGCTCTCATTGCCGGTTTTGGAATCAATATAAAGCCCTGCAAAATCTGTTTACCAGAAGTAGAAGTGTGATGAGTGAACACCCTTTTAAATCACCTTCAACTCTCCAGAAAAAAGAAACCAGACTAAAACGCAAAGCTATAGCTTTACCTTAAGCGTTCACTATTGAATTGTCAGTCCCCTTAGCCATAATGGACCTGAAAGTGACTAGCTCATTGGGAATGCTACAGGGACGATTTTCAGATCACAGACACCCAAAACTATAGGAGCACCACGTTCTTAGCTTAAAATATACAAGGTTAAAATATAGGAAGCTGCTGTGTACAAGGTTAGACTGTGTGTCCATCTACCCCAGCAGTGTCTACTCTGACTGACAGCAGCTCTCCAGGATGTCAGGCAGAGGTTTTTCCTCACCTGCTACCTGAGATCCTCCTGTTTCTCAGTGGCCCCATTTTGGCTCCATTTCTGTCAGCACTCCCCATTGCAAAAGCACTCCATTCCCAGCCTCTAGCCTCACTATTTCTCTCCCTTCCCCGTCTCTAGCCTTCTACTTTCTCTCCCTTCCTAGCCCCTAGCCTTGCTCTTTCTCTCCCATTCGCCTCTTTATCTTGCTGTTTCTCTCTACTCCCAGCCTCTAGCCTTGCTTTTTCTCTTTCCCCCACCTCTTTAGCTTGCTGTTTCTCACCTCTACCACTTTGCCTTGCTTTCTTTTCCTGCCTGCTAAACAGCTGATTAGTGGCAGGTTCGGGAACAAGAAGGATCCACAACTGTCACTCGAGGCACAGGTGAACTCGGTGGCACGGAGCACCTTTTATCAGCTTAGGCTGATATACCAACTATGTCCTTATCTGGACAGAGATAGCCTAGCTACAGTTATCCATGCTCTGGGAACCTCTCGTTTGGATTACTGCAATGTGTTATACGTGGTGGGGCTACCTTTGAAAACGGTCTGGAAACTTCAGCTGGTCCAAAATAGGGCCACGAGATTATTAACGGGGACTGGATGATGTGAACATATTATGCCAGTGCTTTCTCCTCTGCACTGGCTGCCAGTCTGTTTCCAGGCCCAATTCAAAGTGCTGGTACTAACATTCAAAGCCCTAAACGGCTTGGGGCCAGGGTATCTGAGGGATCATCTCCTCCCATATGTACCTGCCCGGACACTAAGATCTTCTTCAGTGGTCCTTCTCCAAGAGCTCCTGCCAAAGGAAGTGAGGCAGGTGGCTACCAGGAAGAGGGCCTTTTCTGTTGTGGCACCCCAGTTATGGAATGGGCTCCACAAAGAGGCTCACCTGGCACCTACATTGTACTCTTTCCAGCACCAGGTGAAGACCTTTCTATTCTCCCAGGCATTTTAATCATTTTAATCTTGTATTTGTTTTAACTCTGTTATTGTAATTTGAACTGCTGCTGCTAGCTTTGTTGTTGTTTTTAATCTGTAGTTTTAAATCTTATATTTATATTTTATTGTATGTTATAGTTTTAACTGTTGTGAACCACCCAGAGAGCTTCGGCTATTGGGTGGTATAAAAATGTATTAATTAATTTAATAAATAAACCTGGCACCCTAATGTTTTTCAATTTATTTTTTTAAAGGGGCAGGGAGTGAAGAGTTTCATGGGTGCTCTTGGAGGTGCCTGCAGGTGCTACGTTGAACAGCCCTGCTTTAAAATATTTTGCTGCACCATTCAGACTCCAATGCATGCCTTTAACTATCCCTCTCTCTCTACACACACACACACACACACACACACTTCCATGGAGCCATTGAAGTAGGTCACTTCACCCTGATACATAACAGGCCTGGCCCTGACATTATATGTCAATTGATTATATGTATAGACCTGGTCTGCACATAATGCCAACCCATGCCCACCTCTTCTACTTTTACCCCACAGCCCATGATCACCTCCTTTGTATGTTGTGGAGCATGACGTCTGAACCTGGACTGCTGGGTTGTTTAGGGGCTAAACAACCCAGCGGATTAACCCATGGTTCATTGATGGGGTGCACGGCAACCCATCAATTTTTAAACCGATGGGTTGTCATGACATGCAAACAGGCTCATAGTGATCACTATCATAAATCAGAATGTGAAGTTCTGTTTTTACAATTATTAACACTTTTACTAGCAAGTTCGCTCTCTTTTTTTGCATGATACACAGAAATTTAACAGGCAGGGCTTTCTCCTATCACTGCCTCTCCATCCTTGGAAAAGTTCAACCTGTTGAATATTTGCTTGTCATGCCTGCCAAAGGAAAAGGTGTCAACCGTAGGCTGATGCTGTATTCATCAGTTCTGAGATAAACTTTGCATACATTTTCTTCTGACAAATCCAAGAGCTACTGAGAGCGTGCAGATGACATGAAAGGAGGTGCTTCAATCTTTGTAAATGTCTTTTTTAGTGATAGTCACGAGAAATGATTTTGAAAGTGGTCTTTGAAGACTTAATATCAAAGGAATTCTTGTTACATCTAGTAAATGATTCAGGCTAAAAAGACAACTGCCTGAAAACTCATACATATCAAACGTTACTACCATGGCTTAATAGTATAAAACATGCTTTAATTATTCCAGTATATTAAAGAGACAATGAGCTGATTTCCCCTCACTTGCAGCTGTGCATATCCTTTTATCTTTGTAGCATGGTTGTTTTGTCTTCCCAGGAGAAAATAGGACTAAAATGTGAGATTCCATTTTCCCCTACTGTGATGAAGATGAGTACTTGCAATATTATTTTATTAGTATGGGTTAGGTTTACTAAGCTTAAACCTGTTGTGATCCAAGAGAGGATGATCCAGGAACTGACATTTGATATGGCTCATTTCCTTTGCTCCTCGGTGGAAACTTTTGTCAAGGATTCATAGATTCATAGAGTTGGAAGGGGCCTACAAGGCCATCGAGTCCAACCCCCTACTCAATGCAGGAAACTAGAGGGATCTCCCATCCAAGTAATAACCAGGCCATGATTTCATAGATCATAGAGTTGGAAGGAGCCTACAAGGCTATCGAATCCAAGCCCCTGCTCAATGCAGGAAACTAGAGGAGGGGTCTCCCATCCAAGTAACAACCAGGTTTGACCCTGCTTAGCTTTCCACGCTCAGACAAGTTGAGCCAGCATAAGCCACAGGCCTGTTCCCATCTGCCAGAATGCAGCCAAATAGGCACTGCTGCTAGCACCTTTGCAACCTCTATCAGAAAGAGGGGAATCCTTTTCCAGGATTCAAATGGACTTTGGGGAGTGGGACACTAGAGCATACTCCACAGGGGAAGTGATATAACTTAGAGCTTTTGGACATGAGGGTGTTAATCCACTGTATCTACTTCTGGTTTCGTCACAGAATTGAAATCCAAGCACTACACAGTGTTTCCTTTCCTGCTTTCCCACTACATAACCTCTAGGTGGTACTGTGGTATAGCAGATTAGTGCAAAAACACAAGTGAGTAAGGAACGAAGAGCACAAAATAAATGCCTCATGTAGAAAAGCTCTTAGTCTTGACCTCCATAGGGATAAATAAATAAGTTACACAAGTAAGCCTCTGCTTACTTGTACAACTAAATTGAACAATGCTTTGGACAGTCCCATTGCCTTCATATTCCTGATGGCATAGACTTAAGTTTAGTGCATAGGATAACCAACTATGACAAAGTGACATGGGGTGCTTCCAGATGGATAGTGCCTAGCTAGCGCTACCAATTAGAAGGCATTGTACAGCTATTCCATCTTTCTCTCTTTAATGGATTTTCTGCAGTAAGAAAAAGGACAGAAGACGTGGTGGGAAAATACAGGAGGGTAAGACTAGAGTGGTAGATGTTTAGAGACCACCGCTCCTTAAAATTTTGTGAATGATGCAGGGTGATAGTGCGATAAAAGCCTCATCTGGAAGCACCCCAGGTGACAAATCCTGGCCCAAACCATAGGTTAGAAGAGTTATCATAAACAACCACTGTTTCTAGCCTTGATTTCAAAGGTGGTCTTAGGTAAGCTATCTCCACCTATCCTCTGATTTTCCTGAATACATCTACAGCAGAGAAAAGCTGGCTGTACCCTGATCCTTCATAGTTTAATATTTATCTGTGGCTGGGTTCGCACGTCACTTTGTGGGTTTAAAGTTGCCCAGGCCCCAGCTGTGCCCGACTAATGGTGGGGTGCAGCGGTGGTGTGGAGGCACCGCCTCTCCCCTCAGTCCTCCTGTCGTGGGAGCACTAAGGGGAAAGGAATTGGGATGACAGCTGGCAAGAAGTGTCCAATTGCCACTTTTCCCCAGCTGTCAGAGGCTCCTTGCCCTTGCTTGGCAGGGCACTACTGAGCGGCAGCTGTGCTAAGAAAGCGTACTTCCCCTCCCTGGCTCACCCCCCCACTCCCTCCTCCCCCGAGCCCCACTCCCCACTTGCCGTGCGCCACTGCCTCCGCCACTGCTGCACCGTGCCGCCACAAGAGTCAGTTCCCCCACCCTACAGGAAGCAGCCAGATCCTGCAGGGCAGGGGCACTTACTGTTGCAGTGGCGATCACAATTTACGTGGCCACCACGAGAGTAAGTGCCCCTGCCCTGCAGGATCTGGCTGCTCCTGCAGGGTGGGGGAACTGACTCACGGCAGTGCAGCCGCAGCAGTGATCCAAATCACTGCCGCAGCCACACCGCCACAAGAGTCAGTGCCCCCCTGGCCTACCGAAACCATCTCTGTAGCCTGGGCCAGGGACAGATGCCCTGTCAGTGGGCGCACACAAACCCTGCTGACAGGGGGAATCAGTGCCCGCCCACCCAGTGACTACCGAGATGGTCTCGGTAGTCACTGGGTGGGCAAGCACTGATCCTCTCTGACAGCGCAGCCAGAGAGGATCACCTCCCCCCTGGCCTCCCTCCCCCCCTTGTGAGGGAGCCTCTGCGGTGGTTGTACTGCGGCTTCTGCATTGCCGGGGGACGGGTGTTTGGCGCATGTGCTCCTCCAACCCTCCCCGTCACACCCAGCGACACCCAAGCTGCTGAGTAACCACTGCAGCAGCAGCAGTGGGGTCTGCCGCACGGCCTCTTCCCACTTGGGAAGGGGCCAGCCGGCGGTGATGGATGGCGGATGGTGGTGATGGTGGCGGACGGTGGAGGCAAGTAGGGCCCAGGGGGGGAGGAGGTGTGCGGCAGACCCCGGCAGCTTCCCCATGCACTTCTGCCGATGTAAGATATTGGCAGGAGTGCGCAGGGAAGCTGATGACAACCAGGCCATGTGCTGATTGGGTACTTGGCTGGCTGTTATAGGCTAGAGCCACTTGGCCAGAGCAGCAGCCCTTTTTGCCACTCTGGGCAACGGGCTCAGTGCCTTTTTGGTTTGCGGGTAGGTTAGCAAGTCATCCGGGTTGGCTTCGAAAGCAACCCGCAGGGGTCAGACAACACACTAAACCTCAGTAGGGAGGGATTAACCTACTGAAGTTATGTCGTGCGAACCCAGTCTATGTGGGAGCGAGCCACCTGAACTTCTTGATAAGACTTTGCATAAATCTATCTTTTTTATTTTCAGTTGATTGGAATGAGGCCAAGTGAACATCAATAAGGGCTTTTGTTTCTTATGTCTTGAAGTGACACAGATACTATAAAGCAACATCAAGATAGGAATCAGAGCTGGGCGTTTGTTTTTGTTTTCCAATGTTTATCACCATTTTGCTAGAGAATGTATTTTAAAATAATTGGAAGTTGTGATTATCATTGCATTTTTATTGTTTGTTTTATTGACCAAAGGTGATGAGTTGCTATGTATTTCAAATAATGTTGTTGTGCTGTTGTGTGACACATGTCCTATGCTAGGTAGCAGGTCTTCTGAATGTCACCCCTTGGATCATCCTCTCTTGGGAAGCTTGCTATTATGCCAAGAGGCACTCTTATCAGTTCCATCAGGCTGCAGCAGAGGGAGAGATGGGAAACAGGGCCTGTTCCATTGGCTCTGCTAAGAGACCAACTCCATTTGGCTCCTCCTCTCCCTGAAAAGTTTCCATTCCAGATGGTCATTATAACTTATAAGTACTAGGTAACTTTAAGAATTGGTGCCAGATTTTGCCTTTCCCCCCTCTTCTCTCTTCATGCCTTTTAACTTCTGTGCTGTGTCTTTTAGATTGTAAGCCTTGGGCAGTGACTGTCTTGTTTTTATTGATTTTATATAAGCTGCTGTAGGAGCCTCTTCAGCTGAAGTGCAAGATTAAAATGCTATTACAGTCATGCCTTGGATTGAGAGCATAATTCATTCCGGAAACGTGCTTGTAATCCAAAACACTCTTATATCAAAACGAAATCCCCCCAAACAAATTTGTACAGAGATTTTTAATTTAAGCCATACTACAGTACTTGTATTGCAAGACGTCGCTTGTATATCAAGTCAAAAAAAATTAAATAAATATGTAACAATTTGCTTGTCTTGCAAAACGCTCTCAAACCAAGTTACTTGTAATCCAAGGTATTATTATTATTATTATTATTATTATTATTATTATTATTATTAATCCCACATTTGTGTTTCTACCATTTTGGTTAAGATACTGGAACATTTTAGGGGTAGAACTGAGGGTACTTGGAAAGCTAAATGTTGAACATTTGTAATTAAGAACTAGCTTTCTCAACAGGAAACTCTTCTTCTATTCTAGGACATAGATTTCATAGATCATAGAGTTGGAAGAAGCTTACAAGGCTATAGAGTTCAACCCCCTACTCAATGCAGGAAACTAGAGGAGGGGTCTCCCATCCAAGTAATAACCAGGTTTGACCCTGCTTCGCTTTCCACGCTCAGACAAGCTGAGCCAGTGTGTGTGAACCCCCAGATCTATGACACGACACCTATGCTGCTGTGGCCATGCATGAGATTTGTGAGAAAAGGGAACCAAGAGGAGAAGGCAAGATAGGAGGGAGAATCACTGTGCATAGCTGGCAGAGAGAGAAACTGTATCACTGACTAAAAACTAGGGAGCAAGAATTGTACACACAGTACAAGTGGCCGTACAGCACATTCATATTTCAAGAGTAGAAAGAAAACATATACAGTAATACCTTGGATTACAAGTGTGGAGGACCAGCACCCGGGTCCTCTGCATGAGTTCGGCGCTTAACGGGTTAACCGGCACTGAGCTACAGCCCGTATAAGCGATTGAAATTGACTAGGAGGTTTGCACAGCAAAAGGAAACTCCAGAGCCCTTTGTATGACCATATAAGGCTTTTATTTACTACAAGTTAAATGGAGCGGAACTAATAGCTTTCTAGGTATGCTACGTCAACATGACCTGACATGATCTCTGAGTTTTATCAATGAATGGGTTCCCAGGCTAGCGTATTGAGGAAAGTCAGTTACCTTAGACCAGAGACTCTGCGCTGGTCGGTTTCATGCCTGGCTCCGGATCCGCCTGATCCGGGGAAGAGAACAGCTTATCCCAGCCACCACTGGGGATTTTTTTATTTTATTTTTTTTTTTATTTATTTATACCCCACCTTTTTTCCTGCAAGGAACCCAAGGCGGCTTACATAGTCCTCCTCTCCATTTTATCCTCACAACAACCCTGTTGGTTAGGCTGAGAGTGACTGACCCAAAGTCACCCAGTGAGTTTCATGGCAGAGCGGGGACTAGAACCCGGATCTCCTGAGTCCCAGTCCAACACTCTAATCACTACGCCACACTGGCGAAGTGATTGGAACTTGCCGAAGCGACCCGTGTTCCCAACAACTCCCAGAAGATGTGCACGGGGGTTTTCTACCCCACCTTTTCCCGCTCTCCCGCCCCTTGCCTGTCAGGTGGGCTTATCCCTGCCCCCTGTGTGGCAGGTGGGCTTATGCCTGCCCGGGAAAAGATGACGTCTCCTGGTCCAGGGTGTACTTTACAGCTCATAGTGGCTGCCCTGTCTTCTTGATGGTCCACAACTCTCCTTTGTGGATTCCGACCGAGAACTTCTTTGTTGGTCTGCAGGTTTCGTCTGGCGGAGCCAGCACCTCCAGTTCCCCTCCCACCCCCTGTGGAGAGGTTTATGCAGACAGAGCTTGGCAGGGAAATGTGTGCGTGCATTGTGTGTTGTGTGTGTTCATGTTCCTTTTACAGTTGGGCTTTCTCCACAAGTAACTTGGTTTGAGAGCATTTTGCAGGACCAGCAAATTGTTAAATATTTATTTATTTATTTTTTACTTGATATACAAGTGACGTCTTGCAATACAAGTACTGTAGTATGGCTTAAATTAAAAATCTCTGTACAAATTTTTTGGGGGGGATTTCGTTTTGATATAAGAGTGTTTTGGATTACAAGCATGTTTCTGGAATGAATTATCATCCAGTCCACCACCTGAAAAACAGGAATAATAATTGCCTAGAGTAGTTGCAGAAATAACTGCAGTTACTTTTGTTTCAACTCGTTTCCCAGAAAAAGGCTTATATAATGTGACCTTCTAATAAGAATATGATTGTTGGATGATTGCTCTGTCTGGATGAAGGCCATTGATTTAAGGCTTGGTACAAAGTTCCAGCCCTGAAGGCTTATCAACAAGTTCAGGCAGAAAATGTATACTCCCATGCAACTAAGAAAGGGTGTTGTGTGTTTTTTGGACAGTTTAATAGTGGCACTGTGTTTGTGTGTGTGAAGAATCTAAATGGAATGGGTACTTTCCCCACGGCCATTTTCCCAGTGAAAATACTCCCCCACCAAAAATGCTGTTTGCACCATGGGGGGGGGGGGATTGCTCACTGCAATCAGGGGTGGCAGAACAGAGGGTGGGAAAGGGGTGTGTGTGCTTAACCCTTTTGTTAGCAGACATTGTCAAAGGTGCTGGGACACTGGGAGTCTTTTTTTTCCTTCAAATTTTGCTTAACATGGTCAGGCAAAGCAGGTTGCTTCGCTTTGGGTTCTGACCTGACATTGTGCCCGACCTAAAGTTGCACTTATAGGAGGTCTTGATTCTGCTCAACGTACGATTTGTGGTTAAGGGAAACAATAGACAATGCTCTTTGGGATTATTTGGCCTTTAGTATAACGCGGGAATCTTTTATTTGTGAGCTACAGGGTTTGGGATTTGGGACTTTAATTTAGAGGCTGTTCTTCAGAATAAAAGAGCAATGCTATGCAGGTTGAGAGAGCGAGAGCGAGAGCGCCCTAGTACTCCCAGCGCCCCTCGGAGCAGCTGGCTGGGGCATGCTGGGAATTGTAGGATTTTTTTTCTATCTAAACATGCATAGGATTGTGCCCTACCTTGCTTTGGGGTGGGCAGTTTTGAAGGTTTTATGGAGTGTTGAAGGTACCTTCCAGGCACTGATCTTTGTAAATCCTTATAGGAAGGAAATTTTATTTGTGACCAGTAGGTGGCGGAGATCGCGCCCTTTTTGGGCCTTGCTACCTCAAATAATTCCTAGACGAAGAGGGGCATGCGTAGTGTGTGCCGGAAGAAGCAAGCCGTTGGGCTGGGCAGCCGGAGGGAACAGCCGCCCGACTGACCGTTGTAGCGATGAAGCGAAGAAGTGACGCCCTCGAGCTTTGACCTCTAGCGGAGGGTGAAGCAGGGATGGTCAGAGGCCAGGCCGCAGCCATCGCGGTGGGGAGCGGGAGGAAGGGGCTCTTCCTCGTTCAGCGGGAGCCAGGCGCCGGCCTCCTCCCCTCGGGCGCTTCACGCTGCGCCGTCGTACGCTCCCCGCTCCCCGGCCGCCGTTGCCTAGCAGACTGGAAGCGGGCGGGCTTCCTCGCGCGGGGAGCGGGCGGCGGCGCGCGCCGGCAGCTGCCCACTGGGCTCGACCGAAACGGCAGCGCGAGGTCGGCGGCGGCGCGTGGCTCTTCCGCCTCCTCCTGCACCGAGAGCGCCTGTTCGCTTGGGACGGGGACCCGTTTCTTCAGCCTGGACGTGGGTCGTTGCCGGGCCGTGGAAGAGCGAGGTGAGAGGCGGGTAGTAGGAGAACGGGGAAGGTGCTTCTCAGGGTGGAGGGGTGGGTGGGTGTGAGATAGAGGGGGGGGGCTTTTTAAAGTAATAGTTGTGTGTCCAAATGGACACCCACTCCTAGCTTTTGGACACCCAGTGGACACGAATGGACACATACAATTTAATCGATGAACCAAGAACACAAATTCAAATTGGAAGCCACGGAAACAGTGACTAGAGGTATGAAATTTTAGTGCAATTGAATAGAAGGAGCAGAACATAGGGACACATTACACAATAATTCTTAGGGTTCTTACAAACTAGCAGTCTTCCTAAAAAATGTCTTAATAAAATCTCCCTCCCTGTATACTGTGATGTTTGGTTCTCTGTATCTTCACCACCACTACCCCGTGAGATTTCTGCTACAGCAGGGTGTGCATCATAAGCAGCAGTTCCTATTCCATTCAGTGAAACAAGCAGTCTTGCATTCATAGATTATTCTACCAAGGACATACGGTGAGGAGACGTTATTTGATTGTAATGAGAAACTAGTCTCTCTGTTGTCATAGAGTGGAGAGAGTACCAGAATTGAAGCAAGCAATTTTTGCAGTAAACCTGAAGTGCAATCTTCTGCAGCTTATTAGAATATTTTGTGCCACAGTCTGGAGTGTCTATTTCTGGTGTTTCCTGAACTGCCTGCCAGTTACTATAGACACTTGAGAAAAATTCTGCCACAGCCTCCTTACCAAAAATGGATTCAACCAGTGGATGGACTGCATCAATCATTTCTTTAGGGTCAACACTGTCAAAAGAGAAGACATCTTTGAGATTGTATTGTCATCTTCTACTATTTTTTTCTAGTCTAATGTTGAGAAAGTTTATGAATGATGACAGAACCTCTACTCTAGCAGCAGACCACGAATGTCTTCCAGTTGTAACATATTGATGTTACACTACGCTTACTACTACGCGGCTATGCTTCCTCTTCTTCATTTACAGATGTGTCAGTCTTATTACTGCTTTCTGAGAAATTAACTTCTCTTCCTCACCACCTGGCACAGGGCCACTACTAATGATGTCAAGTTTTCAAAGGGTATTATCTCTTGCAGCCAGTATATTGGGTAGTATCAAGTTGGTCCTCTGCAACGCTTTTTGCAGTTCTTGGAATATAAGGGGTATGCCATTGGTCCTGTTAACATAACTTGCTGTGACTTTGAGAACATTTTTCATTTCACTCTTTAGAATCAGACAGCTGTTCCCGGACCCTTCTGCATTCTGGAAGATTATGTAAAACGGCAACAATGAGATTTCTTACATGCTCTGCAAAATGTACTTCAAAGTATGGAGGAAATGTATGACGTTCAGGGAAAAGTCAGTGTAGGAGTTTTAATTTGGTAGGAGCTGTTCAAATGTATGTTGCTAGGCCAGTAAGCTTCTTAGCCATATTTCAATTCAGGCACTGTTTGAAGGGCTCATTCCATTGCTAGATCCGATTGTGTGAAGGACCGCTGCTTTCTCTCCACAGATTGATAACAAGAGCACCATACTGTCAGTAATCCATGACCAACATGATCTTCAAGAAGTTTCCAGAGCCCAGCCTTTCAACCTGTATTGGCAGTCTTACCATCTGTTGTATTTCAAAGGAGACTCCAGTAGACTTACATGCCTTTACCACAGCTTCCAGCAAACCTTCTCATCCTGTTTTTTCAGGCTGAATCACTCCAATGAAGGCACAGTGAATCTCAGCTGGGTTATCTTTCAGGATGTAACCAATTTATTATCTTTATTTTGTCTCTACATTTCCATCAGTTTGAAGAGAGAGACAAATAGCTGTTGCCAAGTGCTGTGCAACTTCTTAATTTCTAGTTCAATTATCTGTAGCATCTCATTGTACACAACTGGATCTCTGTAATGTAAAGCTGAACCATCAGGCTGAAAATTATCCTGCTGAACATTCCAGTTGTTGGCACTCAGCTGCGTTTGTAGTGATTGTGCTCGCAATGTTGCCAATGAACAAGCAATAGGCGCTTCCAATAGTGAATCATTATACACATCGATACATAGGACAATCAGGTGATTTAATACACCTGCTTGATGCTGTTTCAGATTTTTCACCCAAGTATACTTGTCTGATTGTTGTTTCCACAGTCTTGCAGCTTCACTTGCTTCTGATGCAGCTTTGTGTGCCTTGGATTCCAGCTGATCAATTAGTCTTTCAAGTTTCTCCTTGCTTTCAACCTGGATCCCATTGGCCAATGGAACAATCCCATTTTTAGAAAATTTAACAGCTTCTGTTTCATATGTTTTACAGGTAATGCACCAGATGTAAGGCCTTCTACACTTTCCATCAACTTCAACTGTCTTATTTAGAAAACAATATTTCTTCAATAGCCAATCCAGGTCTATTTATTTATTTATTATATTTATACCCTGCCTTTTTTCCTGAAAGGAACCCAAGGCGGCTTACATAATCCTCCTCATCCTCCTCTCCATTTTATCTTCACAACAACCCTGTGAGGTAGGTTAGGCTGGGAGTCAGTGACTGACCCAAGGTCACCAGTGAGCTTCATGGCCGAATGAGGACTAGAACCCGGAATTCCTGAGTCCCAGTCCAACATTCTAACCACGACACCACACTGGCACATGATGAAGTGCTTGAAGTTTCAAGAGATTACTGAAATAATCTAACTCTATCGTGGTTGTGGGTTGTGACTCTTCTATTTTCTCATTTTCTGTATGGGTGACTGTGTTAGCATGTGCATGTGCAGCAACAATTGACTGAGGCTTAGCATTGATTTCAGTAGATTCTGAACAGATCCAACTCCTTATGTTGAACAGCTGCAGATGATGCTTCAGCCTGTGGCTGTAGATCAGTGTTCTCCAACCTTGGGTCCCCAGATGTTTTTGGCCTACAACTCCCAGCATGCCCCAGCCAGCTACCCAAAGTTGGAGAACACTGCTATAGATCATAAGAAATTGCAGCAATGATGGTTTTCTCAGAAGTGGGTTCTGGAAAAATATCAGCTGGTACTGCTGATTTTAGGTCTGATTGTGGCTTAGGTGCTGCAGAGGCAGCAGCAGTGCAGGTGAATAAGATTACGTACTTTCTGCTGAATTGTTTGTTGAGCATCTCTCCTCAGTTTTTTGTTTTCTTCCTCCTTGTCCAAGTCATTCAAATTTGAACGCTTCATATTGTCAATAGTATTCTTTAGTTGTAGAATGCACTTGTAACCTTACAGGCAATGACTGCCTGGTGGATTCTTGCGGGGAGGGGGGGAGGGGGATGTTTGTCCCAGAGAGGGAGCAGTAGGAGTTTTCATCCATAGGGGCAGACTAGAGGCAAAATCCCCCTTTGTGTAGCACAGTGTTCCCCAACCTTTTTCGAGTCGCAACCCCCTTTTATAATAGCAAAGTAACCAGGGACACACACCCCCACCACATTTGCATAAATTTGCATTTTAATAGGGTAAAGAAAACAAATTAAAAATAGATTTTTCAGAATATAATCTAACCTAATATTTAATGTGATGGTTGTTCTTGCATCTGGGCAACCAGCTTCAAAATTTGTGGCTGAGTATTTGCTAAAGTCAACCTCATGTCATCTTCAACAGTCAGTCTGTTTCTCGCCTTTGTTTTGGTATGAAGAAGTACACAGAGGAGGCAACTCAGGCAGCAAGTGTCAGGGTGCCAAGCACGGTGGGGTGGGCAGCTCGAGGTGGTTAAAACAAACGGGGATTGTGAGGAGCTCCGACAGGGTCTCTACAGACTGGGAGAATGAGCCTGAAAATGGCAAATGCGGCTCAGTGTAAGCCAGTGTTCTCCAACCTTGGGTCCCCAGATGTTTTTGGCCTACAACTCCCAGCATGCCCCAGCCAGCTATGCTGGCTGGGGCATGCTGGGAGTTGTAGGCCAAAAACATCTGGGGACCCAAGGTTGGAGAACACTGGTGTAAGCAAACGTAAAGTGATGCAGATTGGGGCAAAAACTGCCAACCAAGTATACAGTCATGCCTTGGATTGAGAGCATAATTCGTTCCGGAAACGTGCTTGTAATCCAAAACACTCTTATATCAAAAACGAAATCCCCCCAAAAAAATTTGTACAGAGATTTTTAATTTAAGCCGTACTACAGTACTTGTATTGCAAGACGTCGCTTGTATAGCAAGTCAAAAAAAATTAAATAAATATTTAAAAATTTGCTTGTCTTGCAAAATGCTCTCAAACCAAGTTACTCTCAAACCAAGGTATTACTGTAATCTGAAGGGATCTGAGGTAGCGGTGACTGACCAAGAAAGAGATTTTGGGGTTGTGGTGGACAGCTCAATGAAAACGTTGACCCAGTGTGTGGCTGCTGTGAAAAAGGCAAACTCCATGTTAGGCATAATTTTTTATTTTTTATTTATTATATTTATACCCCGCCTTTTTTCCTGCAAGGAACCCAAGGCGACTTACATAATCCTCCCTCCTCCTCCTCCTCCTCCTCTCCATTTTATCCTCACAACAACCCTGTGAGGAGGACAGGAATTGAAAATAAAACTGCCAAGATCATACTGCCCTTATACAAATCTATGGTGCGACCACACTTGGAATACCACGTACAGTTCTAGTCACTGCGCCTAAAAAAGGACATTGCGGCGTAGTGGTGAGATTGTTGGACTGGGACTCGGGAGATCTGGGTTCTAGTCCCCGCTCTGCCATGAAACTCACTGGGGGACTTTGGGCCAGTCACTGATTCTCAGCCTAGCCTACCTCACAGGGTTGTTGTGAGGATAAAATGGAGAGAAGGAGGAGGAAGATTATGTAAGCCGCCTTGAGTTCCTTGCAGGAAAAAAGGCGGGGTATAAATATAACAAATAAATAAATAAAAATAAATTGTAGAGTTGGAAAAAGTGCAGAAAAGGGAAACAAAAATGACCAAGGGGCTGGAGCAACTCCCCTATGAGGAAAGGTTACAGCAGCCGGGATTGTTTAGCTTAGAAAAGAGGTGAGTAAGGGGAGACAAGATAGAGGTGTACAAAATTATGCATGGTGTGGAGAAAGTGGACAGGGAGACACTTTTCTCCCTCTCATAACACTAGAACCCAAAGGGGTCATCCCATGAAGCTGATTGGTGGGAGATTCTGGACAGATAAAAGGAAGTCCTTCACACAGAACATTGGAATTCACTTCCACAAGATGTAGTGGTGGCCACCAATTTGGATGGCTTTAAAAGGGGATTGGACAAATTAATGGAGGAGAACGCTATCAATGGTTAGTAGTCCTGATTGGCTCTATGCCATCCCCAGTATCAGGGGCAGGATGCCTGTGTACTCCAGTTGCTGGGGAGTATGAGCGGAGGGTTCTGCTGCGCTCCTGTCCTGCCTGTGGGATTCCTGTGGGCCTGGCCCCTGCGGGGATGCCTGCTCCAGCCCAGCCTTCAGCCTGCTCCAGCGTCAGGACCCCACTGCTGGTGCTCTGGCCGGGGCACTGAGGCGGGGGCTCCTGCTGCTGCCTGCCCGGGCCCACCCGCGGTGCACTCACCCACTATGCCTTCTCCCAGACCTGGTTGAGGAGACCAGGTGGAACTGCGTGGCAGGGGCTGCCTGCTCCCCCTGCCACAGCCCCGTCCTTGCTGGCTGCCTGCAAGTACTTCCCTGCCGAGGTGAGCAGCAGCGGCATCTTGTGTGGCTGAGGAAAGAAGAGGTGAGCCCAGCTGTGGGGAGAGGCGGGGACTACGCCTCCCAGTGTCTTCTGCACGCCTGGGGCATCCTGGAAATGGTAGTCCAGAAGGCAGCATTGGCTTTGGGAAGGCACCGCAGCGGGTTCATGGCCTCGTGTCCCTATTGGTTGTCCCCTTGCCTGCATCAACATCCTACCGGATGCGGGGGGGGGGGGGGGGACTGGCCGAGGCCGGAGGGAGGGAACTCCTCTCTCGCCAGCTGCAGAGATAGGAAAATGCAGAGTGCGTTGGCCTCTCTGAAGTCCTGCACAGGACTGCAGCCTAAACATTGTAGCTACTTGTCATAATATAAACATCAACCATCTATTGAGTTTTAAGTTTCCAGAGAATAATCTTAACTGCTGGTAAGCACTTTTAGGTCCCTTTGTTTTCAGTGCAGGCACATGCTTTTCTGGTCGCTCATTTGAAATCAAAAGGATTTAAAAAGCAAAAGTTATTCATTGTCCTTGGATTGTATTCCTACTGCTCTGAAGTAACTTTTGAAATTAGCTAATTATGTGCGTTTTAATCCTCAGATTGCAATATATGTGGAAGAAAAGATCAAGAAATGTTTTAGTATGTATTCCTTATTGCTGTAAGTCTGCTGTGCTCTTTAGGATAGATGGGATGAGGATTGTGACAATCCCATATTGAAAGTATGCTATTTTTAAATTCTATTATATATGTATTCTATTATAAATAAATATTTGGGATAAAAATATTATTAATAGCTTTAGTCGTGGTGGAAACTGCAAATCTATCCTGTCTGTTTAAAGCTCGGGCTATGTGAACCACCCCTGCCCCTTTATGGCAAAAGGGAAAGTGATGGTGCTACAGTGTAGAGTTGTATTTTGATCCAAGGTTGGAGGAATTCGTGTATTACATATGATTATTTTTTTTATTTTTTTATTATATTTATACCCCGCCTTTTTTCCTGCAAGGAACCCAAGGCGGCTTACATAATCATCCTCCTCTCCATATGATACGTTGCTTTATGTTGACACTTATTTCTGTGTGCTTTCCTTCTTTAGATGTAAATATATGTGCATCACCTCTACAATTTGAACATACCAAGGGTAGTTTTTCTCTGTCGGGAAGTCGGAAGCTTTATTTTGACACCCATGCCTTTGTGTGCTTCCTGGAGAAAAAAGGTACACTTCCTGCTATATATGTTAATATGTATTCTGCAATATGAGTTATTGCGTGTGTTAGCTTAATAACAAGCATTGGCTCTCATTAGAGAATCTGGTAACTTCCCAAAAATTTTCCTTGGCAAAACCAGATTTCTCTCTTCTATCTTTGGTGACAGTAATTTTGCTGAATTTTCTCATGCACCAACCTTGCAAAAAGGAAAAGTATTCTGTTGGGACTAGTTTATTTACTTAGGTGGCAGTCCTAAACCCCTGCTAATAGGTAATAAGCTCAGAAGACTTGACTTTTGAGTAAATATGCATAAAATTGCACTGCTAGATATAGACTTGTGTAGCACATTAAACAACTTTTTATGTTTTTTGTGTTTTACTAAGTTTCTATTTGATTATAGTTTTTATTTTCTGAATGTTTTGTAAATCACCTTGGTTGGTTTCAGATAGGCAGTATAGAAATACAATAAATAAATAGACAAATACTTTTGCATGGGGGCGCCAAAGAAGCTGGAGCCCTGCCTCTGTGCTTAAGCTTTGACCTATATGCCACAGTGATTATTAAAATGGAAGAGATGAAACCTTTCTAATCTGCAAGCTATTATGCAAAGTATTGCTAAGAAAGCCTTTATTTGTGTGAATATTACATGTTTCAGAGTTTTTTGTTGTATATGAATTGCACATTGTTAACATCTGCCAAATAATAACTTTCTATATTTTTCTAGGATTCACTACTCAGCAATCTGAGATTGTTGTGTCTGCTTTAATGAGCATCATGAGAAGCAACATGGATATTATATATAAAGACATGGTCACGAAAGTACAACAGGTTAGATAAATAAAAGAAAAAAATTATTTAATATCCAACATTAGCCAGATTAATTATTGGGTTGGATCCAGACTTAGACATACTTAGAGTAGATTCGTTGAAATAAATTGAACTTAAGTTAATCATGACTAACTGATTTCAGTGGGTCTACTGTAATTCTGTATCCAACTGAATTCCCCATTTGCACGTAACAACGGGTTAATTAACCCATGATTTCCTGTGGTGCATGCCGTCATCATTTTGAGTATGCAACCTCCAATTGGAGGTGGTTCTGTGATGTCTGAAACCAGGCACTTATGGGTTAACTGCAGGTTAGACAACCCAAAGCTAACCTAACAACTAATTGTAGGTTAACTTTGGGTTGTTTAACCCACAATTGCAAAGCAAGAGGTCATTGTAAGGAATAGGATGGCTTTTCACACCACCCATTTCCACTTTTAGCACCTTGGGAACTAGTGCGATCTGGCTGCAGAAATACAGTTTTTAAGTATGGCCTAGGCCAGCCTTACCCAACCTAGCTGAATTCTGGGAGTTGTAGTCCAACATATATGGAGGGCACCAAGTTCGGGAAGGGTGACTTAGATGATACTGTGCCATAAAATATCTACCTTGTCCATCCATCTTCCAATTCAACCCTCCCTCTATGTACTTTGCAACCTTGGCAGGATGGGGAAAAACAGGGCTCTTTTTGAGCCTAGCTGGACTCCTCTGTAGTTTGGATGAAGCTCTCAGTCAGTTTAAAATTTGTGGAATACCAGTTCACAAAGAGTCATTGCTATAACAAATGCTATTAGTACTTGTGGAGAAAAAGAGCCTCTGAGGGTTCCTACACACACACACACACACCTGCACACGCACACACACCCTCATGTGTGAACCGGCTAAAGGCTGGGTGAGGCGAAATGTGCATAAAGTATCGGATGGGACATGGCGCCTGAAAGTCCGGTCTACGGCTTTTCAGATGCAAATGTCATGAGTCATGAGTTCCCCTCCCTGTCTGGCCAGGTGAAGTGCATCCTGATTGGCTAAGAGGCAGCAGAGCTACAGGAAGGAGGGGGGGAGGGGGAAACGGTATATTCCCAAAGTGTAGCCTTTGTGTCTTTGTCTTTGGGTCATCTCATGGTTGCTGTTGGAGCAATGACGGTAAGCCAAGCAGAGGCCCAAGCCTTCGGGTGGCCTCAGGATCCGACCCCAGGTAGCTCCTGGTGAAATTAGCTGAATGAGGGCTTTGGTAAAGGCAAGCCTTGTGGAGGGCTACCCATCTCGGACCTTCGGGTAGGTGAAGTAGTCCCCCCGGGCGGCAAGGCTGTGCTGGACCCTACCCTGGAAGAGAACTGACCCCCAGGTAACAGAGTGTGTGCCTGGGAGATATAAGGAATCAGGTTTTGTTATTTTTGTAGCTCTATTACTTTGTACCAAAGCGTCTCTCTAATTTCGTGTGCTTCTCTCATTTCCCTATTGGTTGTTGTAAAATGCTACCTGAAATAAACCTTCTTGGTTTTTTACCCCACATGGTGTTTGTGGATTGCTCTGTGGTTCCAGCAACTAAATCCAGGTTACAGTCAGAAAGACAAGTCCCTGAACAGAGATTCAAGTAGGATTGCTTGGCAGTCTGGTACCTTGAGATCTCTGGGGGTCTTGGGTCCTTTGGGGTAGGAAAGGGTGGGTTGTGGCGGGTCAGCCAGCCCCCCCTTCCTCCACAGTACTACTAGGCTGAAACACACTTCTTTCTTTTCAAAGGAAATTGCTCTTCAGCAGATAATGTCTCATATTGGTGTTGTGAAAAAAGATATGATTATTTTGGAGAAGAGTGAATTTTCAGCACTTCGAGCAGAAAATGAGGTAAAAATAACTCTAAAAATTCCAGACCTATTTATGCAACATACATTGAATAAATCTGTTGCTTTTTGTGATGGCTAGAAATTTGTTGTGAGTCTGCTGAGCTTCAGCCACCATCTGGAAATAAAGAGAAGGATTATAGTTGTTAAAATTAGTTAATTCGCCTTTGGTTCTGCTATATGCCAGTTATCAAGCATTTTGGATTGTGTTTTTGGTCTGTTTAAAAGAGGACCCATAGAAAAGCAACCATAGAATCTAGTATGTGGAGATGAATTTAACAGAAATAGCACTTTGCACTACAGAGAAAGTGAACTATGCTTAAGTCCCTTTGATTTCAGTGGCATTTTGGTATGCCATCCAGCAAAAATATGGTACACCAGTTAATTCAGTTATTAATATTCCACAGTTAGATACAGCAGGCACAATCTGTTAAGTGCATCTGCTATCTCGCTTAGGAAAAGCAAAACTGTGCATTGATTTTCTTGTGAAAGAAAGGCTTCTTTCTTCCCCATCATTGCATTCAAAAGGTGTAAGTATTTCCCATCTATCTATTGAAAGCTCCAAAGCTACGTGGGGCGCAATCCTATACATGCTTAGACAAAAAAAGTCCTACAGCACCCAGCATGCCTCAGCCAGCCATGCTTGCTGGGGAATGCTGGGAGTTGTAGGACTTTTTTCTGTCCAAATATGCATAGGATTATGCCTTTAACTGGTTTGAACCCAATCCTTGCCATGTAGGCAGCATGTGTAGTGTAATTTAACAGTTGTTCATTGACATTGGAGACAGTAGTTCTTCGGTGACATCAGAGCAACCAAGTCCGTTGATTGTAGCTTAGGCATATGCATCACTACCTTTGTATCCTCATTTATGTAACTTTAATGCCTATTCTCCTTTTTTTTAATGCAAAGAAAATAAAACTTGAACTTCAGCAGCTGAAAAAGCAAGTAATGGTAAGAGACTTCATACCTGAACAATATAACTTTACTGAACATAAAATTCTATGTCTAGGCTTTCTGTAAGATGTTTTAAGGCTGCAATCCTATAGCCTCTTTACCTGGGAGAAGAAAACCCCATTGGATTCAGTTGGTCTTACTTCTGAGTGGACATGTATAAGATTGCACTGTAAGACTACCAGTGCTTTCTGAGAATAAACAAGTCAATAGCATTGTTAAAGGTGATAGTGCCAACTATTTGCCTACTAGTCCAGCAGGGAGTGCTACACGTGCACAACCTTGGATACAGGGTTTTTGCTCCTGCTCGTATACAGCATCAGTCTAGAAGAGTGAGCCACATAGAAGAGTTTGTATTGCTTAAATCTTGCTGAATCAGAATGACAGTGAAATTACACACATGCTTAAGTTATGAAATGTTTTAGCAAAAATCTCCACCAGCACTTCTGTACCCATTCCATTAAAAATGCTGACATGAAAAATAGGTGTGGTCCACCATATTGCTTGGTTTGTGCCTTGGAAACTCGGTGCAATCCCCTGAGCCCCGTGGTCAGGCGGAGCATTGGGGCTTGTGCTCATTAGAGTGAGGAGGACCGGCTTTCTGTGGTACAGAAAGCTTTGGACCCCTAAGAAGCATTCAACTCACAGAATACAGTAATACCTTGGATTGCAAGTAACTTGGTCTGAGAGCGTTTTGCAAGACAAGCAAATTTTTTAAAATTTTTTTGACATGTAACTGCTCGCCTCAAGCGGGTGTGGCGGGCCGAAATCGGCCCCGCTCACGCCTGCCAGAAACTCGCTTTGATATAAGAGTGTTTTGGATTACAAGCACGGTTCTGGAACGAATTATGCTTGCAATCCAAGGTATTACTGTACAGGAAAGCCTCTCATGCTTAGTCATGTATCATCCAGTGGCATCAGGTGAGGGGTCTCTTTTGAGACCGGCATGTGAATGAAGATAAGCCCTTAGGTGAGCTTTCCACAACTTTATGCCCTCCAGATTTTTTGGACTACAACTCCCACCATTCCTGTCCTGGCCATGCTGTCTGGGGCTGATGGGAGTTGAAGTCCAAAACATCCAGAGGGCACCAGTTAGGGGGAGGCTGCCTTAGATGTTTGTCTCTCTTTTAGTTCCCTTCTCTGTCTGCCTTGTAGTATGGCTGCTCTGCTCTTTTCATGCTGCTCCCTTCAAACAAGTTCTCAGTGTGTTCTGTATGAAAATGGTTCTTTTAAAATTGTTGCTATTTTAGATGGAGAAAAAAGACCCTTCAGGGTGCAATTCTATGCATGTATAAACAGAAATAAGTCCTACAACTCCCAGCATCCCCCAGCCAGCCGTGCTGCTTCTTGAATGTTTTGTTGAACATTTTGTTGAAATGTGTGGCCTGCTTATGAATTGCTTGTATGGTGGCACTGTCAGTTAATCAGAATTGTTACTGGGGTGTTAAACTAAAATGCTGCCTTGCTTAGCTGAACTATTTACAGCAGCTGAATGAGTAAATCATTGATGGGTGTTTCTAAAGGTCAGTGGATGTAGTGTCATAGCTGCAGTAAATGTGTGTTAGCGCCTCGGAATTATGGCAGCTAATTTCTAAAGTAAGGTGACTTTTCATCAGTAGTGTTACAGGTGTGCTTTGACTAACTGTATGGAGGTTGGAGTGTTGTGCAAACTGTCTCTTTGACCCTGATCACATGTAATGACAACCCATGGTATGGGAGTGAGCGAGTGCGCTGCCTCCCACCTGCGCGCTGTTTTTGCCTTGCATCTGGCTTAAGAAGCATTCCTAAACATTGGAAACATTGCATTCCTGGGTTGTTCTGCATTATGTGCAAACCTGGAACTCTGGGTTGTTGAGGGAGAAGCAACCCAGAGTTTTAACCCATGGTTTGTTTTTGGGTTAAAATTCCAGGTTGTTTTCCCCTCCATAACCTAGAGTTCTGGGTTCACACGCCACAAGGCCTTCCTGGGTTGTTTTCTAAACCAGATGCAAAGTGAAACCAGTGGATAGGAGGCAGCTTGCTCACTCCCCCGTGGCCTTGACCAACCAAAGAGAAGTGCCAAACTGGATGAAAGCATGCCCAGCTGTACTATACTCAAATTCTTATTGACTTGGTTTGCATGTAACAACCAACCATAGTTCTCTTTTGTCCCTCAAGATTGGGACAGCTCAGTGGGAGAAAGAGCTTGCCAGTGGCCAGGGCTGAAAAGTATTTCCAAACTTCTGGAATAACCCAGTGCAGACAATTAAGGAAAACCAAATTAATATTGCTTTACTTGTGAAACGATCGAAGAATTTGAATGTCAAGATACAGGCATTGTCTTTAGTATTGTGCAATTTTCCCTAGGATGAAACTTCCAAAGTTCGAACAGACAGCATGCTAGATTTCAATCTAGAAAAGAGCAGAGTAAAGGAATTGGTATGTATGTTTCTCTTTTATATAAAGATTGTTCAGAAACACTGCAACAGTGTTTAGTTTAGACAAAGATGTTATTTGTAATCTGTGGAGCTGCTTGTCTTAAGGATTATGTAAGTAATCTGTGTTTTAGTGTAGGGTGACACGTGGACATACTGCTAGATTTAAAACATGCTTAGTAAGTAAAATGTTCTTCTCTCACAAATATGAAATAAAAAACAGTTAAGGCTTATTGTCGCCACAGTTTGGACTCTTCTGAGTGCTTAATGGAGATGAGAGAACTTTGTCAATATTACACTTATTCATAAGTAAACTTGTCCTCTGGCATCCTACAAAAACCACAGAGCAAGCATAGTCCAAAAGTAAACTGGAAGATATAATTACCTTCCTAGTTCGGTGGGAGTTTATAAGTATTTAGTGTAAATCTTAACTGATGGTATTTTTGGTAACAGCCAACTTGTACTGTTGGCATGGTTGTCACATAAAAGAATGGAGAATAGAACATTTAAAGTCAGAAGCTGTTGCAGTGATACTGGAAGGTGTTAACACACACAGAGAGACCAAAACACAGTGTTAATGCAGTGATACTGGAAGGTGTTAAGAAACAAAACGAAACATGAAAAGTGCAAACAAAAGTGTTTAAAAAGAAAAAGAAAAAAGCAGGCGCTCTTTTTTACAGTGTTCCTCTTATTTTTCAGTATGCGCTTAATGAGAGAAAACTGTTGAAAATGAAAACAGAAATAGTGGAATTGGTAAGAACATATGCCTTAATTGTTGTGTCAGGTTACCTCCCTGTGGGGGAGTGGTGATGAAAGCTTTTAATCTTAAGCAAAACCCTTCAGAGCCCACCTCTTGCTTTTTTCTCAGAGAGAGCATATGTACATCCTTCTCACCCTTCGAGCAGGGTTAAGAAACCTGGCTCATCTGGGACTTTCCTGGGGCAGTTTTAACTAACTCTAATGCCTAAACCTAGCCCTTCCCCTCTTCAACTGCTCCTGCTATCCCTCTTTCTCTCCTCTTCCAAAAAACACTGACTGTACTTTTTCCCCCTTTCCAAACTTGATCCAGAATCTCTCAGCTCCTTCCCCTTCTTTTGGTGCACACAAGCCATGGGGAGTTACCTTACAAATTTCTTGCCCAAAGTCTCCTGGAACTTCCCCCTTCCTCACTGCTCTGTCTGTCCTCCGTCAAGGTGGCTGCTGCTGCTGCTGCTATTTCTGTGGGCCCTGTTGCTGCTGCTTCTTGCTCTGTCTGACATTTAAATGCCAACATAAGGGGTGCGGGAGTACCGGACATTCAGCCACTGGCACAAGCTGCGCCTGCCCCAGCTGCGCTCATTTCCAGCCAGTTCAGTCACAGCTTGGAGTGGAGGTGGGCTCACACCGCACCCAAACCTCCACAGCTTGATCAGGATAACACTCCCCTCCGTATTTGTTGTGCATACTTACATACTCAGCCCTATTAATGCATATGGCATTTAAATATCTATGCACTGAAATAGAAATAGATCCCTGAATGTGCAAAATGACAGTTAGCTGTTGCTTATCTTTCTATATTAAATGACTGAAAATAATAAGCAAAGGTAGCAGTGTTGGCAATTAAAAAAAAATAATCCAAAATCCATATTTGGGTAATACCTTTATTAGGCACAACTAATGGTCACAAAATAATGTGAATGCACTGTAGAACATGAGGTTCTTCTGGATGATGTGTAAGTGAGTTCAAAATCATGAATGATACAAAACTGTTGGAAGATGAGTTTTTATGTAGAAGTCAGCCTTAAAAAATACTGTCTATTTTAGACTTTCAGAACTGAACATAAGAAAAGCCCTTAGATGTTTTCCCTTCTAATTTAGGCCTTTACATCAGTAAGTACTGAAGTATTATACATTCCGAAGTATATTTTAACTTCCCAAATTGATATGTATCTCCAATGGCAACGAGAATGAAGACCTGACAGATCTTTGAGGACTTGGTCCATGTTGGTGAAGGGTTTAAATAACATTTGAAATAAGCCCCACTGCTCCCCTTCAAACTCTCACTCTGAAATCTGCAAAAGATCCCCTCTAAAGATGGTAATCATGTTTTGAGGTATACATGGAGAGAAGCAAATGTAATCTGGCATGCTTAATGTTTATGGTTTAGTCTCAACATGTTTACAATTCTAACTTTTTTCTTTTTGGAAAGAATGTACCGTATAGTCTGTAAAACACCGCCATTTGTAATTCGGTAGTTCTCCCTTGCAGAGTGAGCTCTTGTGCCATATAGGAGGAAGTAAAACTGCAGATGGTGTGTTTTAATTCTACTATGCATCTCTTGACACTTGCTCAACTTGGTAACATAAGACTGTTTTAAGCATGTGGGAAGAATGCTTGTACATTTGGGAAAATATGCCAAATTGGACTTGTTTCTGGTGATTCAGTTCTGCATGTAGGAAGCATCTATTGCTTAAGCTTTAATGTTTTAGGAACACATACAGATTCAATCCTAACTATTTTTACTCTGAAGTATATCCCATTTTATTTCAACGGAAATTACTTCCAAGTAAAAAGTACTAATTTCACATTTTGAAAAAATGACATTACTCTCATGTGCATTCAGATTTAGGGCACAATCCTATGGGTTGTGCCCTCGATGATCATAAGCCCCCGAACTTGGAGGCTTGATGGTCATCCTATGCAGAGTGGGAGGAGCGGCGGAGGCGATCTTTGACTCCCTGTCCTCACACCCTGCTCTTTTCCCATCTACCTAGAGTGTTTTGGACAGGGAAAGGAGGAGGCTGGAGAGGCTTCAGGATAGCCCGTATCCTGGCCTCTCCAGTCCTCCCCTCCCATCGAAATGCCCTCTTTTACCCCTCTCCGAGGTCACTTTCCCATCCTTGGAAGTCAGCCAGTGCAGTTCTTTCCACACGCTGCAAGGCAGAAGTTCTCAGATTCCCTGCTTCAAGGTCGGAGCACCGTCTCCAACCTCCAATCGGGGAATCTGAACTATCCTATGGCCCCTCAGATGCTATCTAGGAGCTATAGGATTGCTCCCTCCACTTTTAATGCTTTTTTGTACATTCTCTGAGAATACCTATTTAGATTCTATGAGGGTAGACATACAAGCTATAGAATAATTCTTAGAAGGAGTGAATTTTTAATAGCCAGGTGGAGAGTAGAGAAGCTAGAAATATATGTCTAACTGTAATAGTGGTAGACACAAGAAACTGACAGAGTATCACAGAAAATAGAAGAGTCGTCCTGGTAGTATTAGTAAGGAGAGAATTTGTGTTATGTAAAATGTTACAGTATTGCTGTTTGGAGATGTGGACCTAATTTTTAAATGGTAATGTTTAAACTAGATTGAAGCACTGCTTTTCTTTTTTTTTAAAGCATGCACAACAAGATCGAGCTTTAACACAGACAGACAGGAAAATCGACACTGAAGTTGCAGGACTGAAAACAATGCTTGAATCGCACAAACTTGACAATATTAAATATTTAGCAGGTAAGTAGTTCTATTTCGTGCATGTGCTTAGTCAACTGTCTTGCTTATCAGCTGTGCATGTGTATGTGTTTAATATTCTTTACATCCAAAGTGATGGCTTCTGGTTGCCTGCCAAGAGCTACTAATTATGTAGTGGAGGTTAATTTAGAATATGGAAACCTCTGCTTAATATCTAAATATTAGTATCTTTGCTGATGTAATGTCTAATATAGCCTGTGCATAATACTTTCTCTTCTGTTACTGGTTTGTTAGATTATATAGCTTTGTGACTTGTATGTTTCACCACAGAAATCCAGCATTACACATTAGTATGTTTTCAAGGAAAAAATATGAATGTACATTATATATAAATGTATGCACATTGTAAATGTATAAAACCATTTGAATAAGATAAACTATATTTTTATACTTCTGGTAATTATTCTTTCAGCAGTAGTATTTTACCCAGTCTTCATTTCTTCCCATCTCTTCCCTCAAGTCCCTTTGAAATTGTTCTTTGTATTCTGGAAATGCAGATCACAGGCCATGATCTTACAAAGCATGCAAATCCCATTAGTTTTCATGATGTCTAACAAAGCACTGTTGCAGGCAGGATTCAAGTCATATGTTGAAACAGTTTTAATATTTCTGTGTTGTCAACAATTAAAATGTGTGTGTATACTTTCTTCCCTACCCTTACTTTCTTCCAGGTTCAGTATTTACATGCCTTACGGTAGCCCTGGGATTTTACCGTTTATGGATATAACAAAGCATCAGTTTTAAAAAGACTTGTACTATCTTGCCTTAAAAATGCATTTACATCTAGCTTAAATAATGTAGTATTTCTTTCAAGCAGTCACTGCCATGTTATTTATTTGTTAAACTCCAGAATGTAACCTGAAAACTAAAGAATGTGCCTGAAAACTAATGTAATTTTCAAAATATTGATAGAAACTTGACCTGAGTCACAGGCAACTATAATTTGCACAGTCCTGTCTGCCCATCTATATATACCTTTGTGTATCTCTGGGCTATTGTAATACTAAAATGTGAAGTTATAGGGTATTTACCAGATATACCAAATATAACTCTTTAAGCTAGAAAATCTAGCCAAGTTCTAGATGTTATATGCCAAGTTCTAGATGTTATATGCCAAGTTCTAAGAGCAGAATTCAACACTAACTAAGAGGGGGGGGGAAGCTCTAATCGCCCTTAACATTAGGCAGTATCCAATAAAGTCATTCCACAAACACTGAAATACTGTTATTGGAGCACTATAGAATCTTTCCATTGCACAAGTGCTTACACATTATGCTTGTACATTGCACTTGCGCAACTGGTTGTGGAAACATAACTTTAGTTGAATTCTCTTCTTGTGCACAGTTTGGAACCTAGTTTCCAGTAGCACAGCATTATTTGCGCTAGCAGAATGACACAGTTGGACACTGCCCATTGTTTGTTCAGAGCTGGAAATTATTGGGTTAAATCATATCTTGCATATTTCCTTTGTGTTGAGAAAACATTGTAAAGATTTGTTGTAACTGTGTTTTAACAGATGGGTTGCTTTCATTGTGGTCCACTGTTGTAAATTTCCATTGAACTAAAGATATTTTATGAGCAGATGTTTTAGAAAGATCATTCTGATAAGTAAATGCCAAATGAACGGTATAGTAGAAATTGCATCCTAGCTGTTACCTTGATAAAATATGAAGAAAACAAAGCTCAGTGAGATGCATTAGCATTAAACACTCCTTTTTAGATAGACATTGAAGACTTCTTGGTTAATCGAAGAGGGTGAACTCTGTTCAAGAATTGTGGAAAATAAGGTTTAAAAAGTTATTGGAGAGAAACTAAGGCTGACAGCACAATCCTGTGAATGCCTTCTCAAAAGTAGATCAATGGGGCTTACTCTCAGGTAAATAGGCATAGGATTGCAGCCTATGCTAGATGTTTTTCTCTACCTCCAGGCTGACAATAAAATTAAAGCATAAGCCAAGCTTAAATACAACCCAACAGTAGGAAAACACACTTATTTTAGGATGTGTCTGTAGCGGACGGGACCCCTCCTCCAACCTCACACCCTTAATGTGTACTTCACTCACTAAGTGCCACCTTGTATTGGTCACTTCAGACTTTAAGTTGTCTTCTTAAGCTGCGCTAGCCGATGATATGTCTTAGGGCTTATATGAAGCTGTTCACCCACGTTTGTTTGTCTTTATTAAGAGCAGTTGGTTTTATTTGATTTCTTGAAGTAGGGTGCCCCTCCGTTAATACTCCTTTCTTACTTTCCTGTCCACCAGTCAGACTCTGGAGACTTAGAACTTTGAATAAAACGATTGATTTATTGTTCTAACAAAGTCTCTAAACTGATATTCAACTCAGGAACAGATAACTTGGATTTTCAACAGTTATGTTCAAGCTTGTTCCTTGCTTAAATTCAGGTTAAAGGTAGGCAGATGTTATACAGTGCTTTTTGTATCAACTTGGCTTGGTCACTTGAAGTTACAGTATCAGAAGACCAGGGAACTTAACTGTCCCTCTCACTAGTCCAGAGCTTCACCTTCTTCCTCAGACAGAAGGTCCTTCACTCCCTAAGCGGAAACTCCTGTGAAGTGTTCTCTACTAACACCTTCACGTTTGCTTTCTCACAACTTAGTTACTAGATCTCCTGTCTGAACTCTTTTCTTCTGTACCACCTTTCCCTACCTACTCTATTAACCTCCCATTTCCTCCCTCACTCCAACCCACTCTCTCCCTAACTCACAACCGACTCCCTTTAACTGCCAACTCCCTGGGATTCTATGCGCTCTGCTTCAACCAATCAGGGCCTCTGGAATGTTCAGGTTGGCCCTCCCCGGGCTTCTGCCTGTCACTCCGCCACAGTGTCTTGAACTGTTTTGTAACATTTACAAGTACTTTGTAGTAATGCCAGGATTGAGGAATACCACTGTCTAATCACTGATGGATTTACCGCATTTTTCGCCCCATAAGACGCACCGGACCATAAGACACACTACCGTATGGTACCCCCCCCAATTTTTTTTAAATCAGCTGTTCCGCAGGGAATCAGCTGAGAGGCGGGGATTCCCCGCCCTCCCCAGGAGTCCTCCGCTCTTCCGGACCAGCAGAGGAAAATTTTTTTTTTTACTATATTCGCTCCATAGGATGCACAGACATTTCCACCTAGGTTTTTTTGGGGGGGGGGGGAGTGCGTCTTATGGAGCGAAAAATACGGTAACTCTTTTGTGAGCAATCCTTCCGAAATGAAGTAGGACTAGAGACTGCAGCTAAAATACCTTTCTCGGGTACATTCCTCAAATAATTACCTGGAAATAAGTTCCACTGAAATGACAACAGATTTTCACATAATTGCACTGATTCAGAGAGCCTTGTGTATAGACTGCTCACTCATTATCAAAGGAATAAATCCCTGTGCACACACAGGGTTGTACCCAACAGTGTCCTGCTCCCAATGGAACAGACACCATGGCGGATAGATTTCCCCATCCCCCTGCAGCCCCACATGCCCAACCCCAATCTGCTTTGGAGGGTTGGGGGACCCTCAAGCAGATTTAGGTGAGGAGGAGGAAAGTTGTATCCGTGGATGTCCCCACTCGCATAACGTTGGCTTTAACCCCTATTTACTTCCATTGAAATGGCCGTAGGGATTTGGTTCTATTTCAACCATTCTTTTGTGGTACCTCCCAATAGTTATTACTTATTCTCCACTCCCCAGGCCAGTTCTACTGTTAGGCAGAGTAAAACTAACTTCAGGGATCTATTTTGGGTGTCATGAAAAGGCAGCAAATTGATAGTTACTTAATTTGTTATTATTGTATTTTTACTATCCGAGAGGGAGAGGAGCACTTCTGGGATTTTCTGACTCAGTTGTCAAAATAATCTGGGTACTCTGCACCTTGACTTGAAGTGGAGGGGGGCACCATTTGCCAGGAAAATATCTTGTGCTGGCCCTGCTCCTAACTTAATATTTTCTATTTCCTTCACTTATTTTGAGCTGTCAGGGATTGGCAAGAAGGCCATCAACTATCATCCCTGTTTCAGAGACCAAAATCCTTGCAGTCTAACTTTCTGTCTTTGAAAAGATTTTAAGTGGCATTCTTTCTTTAATTTAATATGCCCTTCCCATGACAAAGTTTGGCTACAGAGAGTGACTTGCTTGGATGCTGCTACTTGTACCATTTTAGTTAACATTATATAGAGGCCTAAGAAGTTACAAAGTAGTAGATGAGTAGGATTTGCTTAATAATATGGAAAATATGAGTGTTTCAACATTTAAGGAAGCTGGCACTGAAGATTTTGACCTTTCATTGTTGTTGCCAGTGTGCTGCATGTAAAACTATTTTTGAAGAATTATGTACAGTCATGTCTTGGATTGAGAGCATAATTCGTTCCGGAAACGTGCTTGTAATCCAAAACACTCTTATATCAAAACGAAATCCCCCCAAAAAAATTTGTACAGAGATTTTTAATTTAAGCCGTACTACAGTACTTGTATTGCAAGACGTCGCTTGTATATCAAGTAAAAAAAAATTAAATATTTAAAAATTTGCTTGTCTTGCAAAACACTCTTAAACCAAGTTACTTGTAATCCAAGGTATTACTGTAACTGCATCTCCAAAGCCTCTTTATATGTAAGCTGATAGATAGATTTTAGTTGAAGTGTTTGTATAACTATATATTTGTGTACCTAATATAAACTAGTGACAAATAATATTTTATAAAGAAATACCTTGCTGGGCCAAGATTCCTAAAAAGTTGAAGTGGCTGTAGTTCAATTCTAATTAATACAGATTCTTTATATTTAATTTTAACTATTAATACAAATGTAGTACACTATGAACCTATATGTAGTGATTTAGAATTATGTCCCATTCATTTCAGTGGAATGTACTTTTGAATAAGGCGCTTAGGGTCACACCTCGCCCCTGCCAATTCTCTTCTGCCCCAATTATTGTGTTGTGCAAGTAGCTGCCACCACCACCTGTGGAACAGCAATTTAGCATTTCCAGGGCTTCCCTTAGCGCTAAATCTCCCTTGTGTAAGTGGTGGGTCCTGCTTGCACAATGCAGTCGGCAGGACCCACTGCATGCAGAAGGGAAAGAATTGGCAGGGGCGTAGCACCCTATTGGATTCTAACAGAAGGTCCGATCAAAGTTTTGAAATTCAGTGGGACTTGCTTCCGTATAAATATATTTAGAGCTGAGCTATACATTTTTACCGCTGGGCTTTTCCCTGAAGAATTTACATATACCGTATTTTTCGCTCCATAAGACGCACCGGACCATAAGACGCACTTACTGTATGGTACAAAATTTTTTTTTTTTTTTTTTTAAATCAGCTGAGAGGCGGGGGCTTCCCCCGCCCCACCCAGGAGTCCTCCGCTCTTCCGGACCAGCAGAGGAAAGTAAAAAAAAAAAAAAAAAATTTTTTTTTTTTTTACTGTACTCACTCCATAGGACGCACAGACATTTCCCCCTCCTTTTTTGGGAGGAAAAAGTGCGTCTTATGGTCCGAAAAATACGGTAAGTAAATGTGTTCAGGATTGGGACCATATACAAGATTAGATCTGAAGGGTCTACATAGCAGCTAGTTTGAAATGAAATGCTACTTAAAACCTTTTCCTAGTGGCTACATCTCTAATGTTACCTATTTGAATATAGTGTGACTAGTGTTCATTAGTAGCTCTGCGACCTTTTCTGTGGCATCAAAGCATTTCAGGTCCCTCCCTCTTCCACCTTATGCTCATTTATGCTGCAATATCTATATTTGCAGTTGGCACCCAAAATCCCCCACATTTGTTTAGCTTTTAAAACAGCAAGTGTATTTTATTTAATTCTATTTTTATATTATGGAGTCCAGATTACTGAGAGGTGAGGAGTCAATGGTAGAATTTCAGCAGTATCCAATTACAGTAGAAGCTCACTTTGGAGTAGAGAGTAAGTGGGTGGGTAGAAGATAACCTTTTATCTTTTGACTGCCTTATATATACAGTAATACCTTGGATTGCAAGTAACTTGGTCTGAGAGCATTTTACAAGACAAGCAAATTTTTAAAATAAATTTTGACTTGATAAACAAGCAACGTCTTGCAATACAAGTAGTGCAGGGATGTAGGGATGTAACCACTCACCTCAAGCGGGCGTAGCGGGCCGAAATCGGTCCCGCTCACGCCCACCAGAGACTCGCTTTGATATAAGAGTGTTTTGGATTACAAGCACGGTTCTGGAACGAATTATGCTTGCAATCCAAGGTATTACTGTAGTAAAGTACCATATATTATCTGTTTTCCACCAAAAAGATAGGCTGTGACCCTAAGTAAGCCTTGAGATTTTGGGATACAAATGGTGAATCAAGGACCACATCTTAATTGCTTCACTGGCATTTTTTAAATGAGATCCATGGTGTTTCCCCTTTCCCCTTTTCTATACTTGGCTTCCTGTGCTGATGCTAAAGAACGGTCCCCATCCCCCCAAAAAACCCTCTCTTGTTCTGCATTCTCTGGTTGATTATTTTATGCTGCTATTTTCTCACTTGAATTATTAAAACACAGTTTATTATTGCAATCATGTTTCCAGCTACCAAGCACTGAATTATTGTTTCTTTTGTTTTTCAACATGATGTAAAAGGCTTATGTGTTAAGGCCATAAGTTAAAAAGAGATTTTTTTAATGGTTAAACCAAAATGTTTCTGGGATTATACTACATATGTAATGCCAGAATGTTTCTATATGAAATAAACTCTTTGCTCATAAATAAATGATTTAGGATAATGTTGTCTTTTCTCTTAATATTATGTATTGTCTTGATCCGGGGTAGGCAACCTGGCACCCTTCATATGTTTTGGACTAGAGCTCCCGTCAGCATGGCCAGTGGTAAGGCATGATGGGAGTTGTAATTCAAAATATCCGGAGGGCACCAGGCTGCCTACCCCTAGTCTAGATCTACAGTACTGGAATTTAGCTTGTGTGTGCGTCTACATATACCGGTAAGTAGAATTCTCTGCACTTTGGGTGCAGAATGTAGCTTTACATGCTTCAGTACTGTTTAACATTGGCAAAATCTGTAAGTTTTTATGGACTTGTTCATTCCAGGAGAGCAGGGCTAAGGATTTAAAAAACAACAACCTGGAGTTAAAATGCTAGTATACAGAAGCTAGCTTAACTTCCAGTTTAACAAATTTGATGAAGAACTCTAATCAGTAGCTTTATACCCCACCTTTCAACCTAAATGATTCCAAGGGCAGCTTAAAATTATGTAATTTAGTACAAAGCTATTAACTAATCACAGAGGTGGGGCAACTGAGGGAATATGATGTTAAAGCATCTCCCCAGCTCTGATATTCCTGCCGCTGTTGTTGCTCTTATAGGGCCTGCAGCAAGTCCAGGGAAAATAGCACCCTTCCAAAATGTGTAGATGGAACTGTCATTCAGGGGTGGGGCTTCTTCTCTGGAACTTTATGTACTCCAGATTGATTTCTTTGGCCAGATATATTAGATCTGTTGTAAACTGCATCTTCATTGCAGAAGGGCTGGAGCAACATCAGTTCCTGGCAGATCTTGTACATGGTCAACTTGAGTTCACTGAGTGGCACATGGTGGATATGAAAGTTTTCCTGAAAACCAAAGAGTTGGAATTATGATATACAAAATGAAGAAGGATCAGATTTGCCAAAATGGTTGACCTAAGGTGCTTTAACTTCTGATCAATTCAATTCAATTTATTACGGTCATAAGACCAGCAAGTAACTTCTGATCAGAGTGTTTTGCTTCCTTAGTTTATTCTGGTCACAATGTCAGCCCCGTACAGAGATTCCTGATAAGCAACATCTGGGGATATGAAAGCAGTAAATAAGTACGATATACAATAGGATAGTGTTGTAGGCAGTTTTACGCTCCTACCCTGTTAATGACTTTTGCAAGTAATGAAATAGGGGCCTGCCTCCAATATAACTTTCATAAACTCATTCCAAAATGGTCTATTTTAAAAATGCGTATGCTTGCTGTTTCCAAATTAATGCATGGGAAAACATCACAAAAATACAGTATTAAAGTACAAACTACATAATGGCCAAACTGAAACATGCTGAATAAAGGAGCAGAGCTGTAAAAGCCATTCATCAGAGATTGTACTGTCAGGACACAAAGCCAAACCATATTAAGCGAACAGATGAGCACACAAAAAGCCAGTTGAAAAGGATGGACTTCACTTGGCACCTAAAGGAGGCAGGTAGGCAGACCACCTTGGTGAGGGAGTTCCACAGGTGAGGGATAACCACCAAAAAGGCTTATGCCCTGCTGGTTACCCACTTAATTTTTGCAGGCTGGGGCATCCAAAGAAGGGCCCACAATGACTATTTTGGCTGTCACAGGGTTTATACAGGAGTAAGTGATCCTTCAGGTACCATTAGGTCAAAATCTTGAATTAGACCTGGAAACAGACTGGGAGCCAATAAAGTCCTTTTTATTAAAGGACTTCATTCATAGATCTATGAATGAATCTATGAATCCTTTAATAAAAACAAATGTAGTACCGGTATGTTAACAATGACAAGCACTTGCCAACAGCCTAGCTGCCATATACTGCAGCAGTTGAAAGTTTCTGAACAGTTCAAAGTTATCCCTTTGTATTAGAATAATGCATTAGAGTATATGCATTAGAGTATAATAATAATGCATTAGAATATTCAGGCCTGGATGTTACCAAAACATAACCATGACCATGCCACTCCATTCTAGGAGAACATGTTGCAAGCATACCAAGTTGGAAAAAGGGTGTTACTGGGCCACAGATGCCACCTGTTCCCTCTTTAGCCATCTGAAGATGTGTGTCAGTCTTTGCTTGGCAATCTTGTCTCTTAGTACAAGGTCCGCATAGCAACATCAGTCTAGAGATAGTAGACAAATTAAAAGAATTTTTACCCTTTTTTGCGGTTGTATAGGGCTGTGACCCAATTAAACATTGATTGGTTAAATTTGCATACAAGTAAAAATAATAGTCCTGAAGTGGAAAGAATACTTTTTTAGTTTTTGCATGCACACACTGCAATATCAATTAAATATTGAACATTTTCAGTATTGAACTTGAAGTACCTTATTACAGGTATTTTGTACTACCTTTTAGTAATTTTCTGGGTGGTTTACATAAAAAGTTAAGCTCAGGGCAAAGCAGATTTATAGTTTTTAGATAGTTTTCTATTCTGATTAGCTATTTGTTGGGCCTGATCTGTTAATAAGGTTCAGGCTGACTTTCTGACCCAAAGATGTGGATGTGTACTCAGAAAGGCATATGGATTTTAGGAACATGTGGAGTCCACATTCATTTCAGTGGGTGAAATTTATTCTGTCTCACATATATGTGTGCCATAGTTCATGAGATTTCACTGAGAAGAAACATTCTGTGCTAAAAATACAGTGGTTTCTGTTTTATTATAAAGGAGGAATCAAAGAGATATGAATACAGAATTGATGGGCTATTGCTCTGATCTATTTAGAAAATCCTCTGTGATGATGTTTTTTTCTCTAATGGACAATGAAAGGTCCAAAATGCTGTGCTGGCATGTGTAATGCAGGTTATGAAATTCAATTTTAGTTGCTCAAAATACTTCTGAAGCTGAAACTAATAATGGTACGTTGCATACATCAGTGGGTTCAGTCATCAAGGTTTCTACAAGAATTGAAATTAAACAGCTGATCCATCCGACCTCTAACCACTCTGCCAACATAGTTCTTCAGAATTAGCTTGTGGATGATCACATGATGAAACACAATTTTAAAAATATATAGCCACATTGGTCCATCATTTATGTGTGTGTGTTTTATCTAACACCAGAGGAAGATGATTTTCTATTACCTGAAGACTAACTGCATTCTGAGGGTTCTGTTTCCTAACCTCTAGGTCAGTGTTCTCCAACCTTGGGTCCCCAGATGTTTTTGGCCTACAACTCCCAGCATGCCCCAGCCAGTGTATCTTAGGACTTGAAAATTCTAAAGTATGTACTTCTCTTACATTGTTTTAAATTTCAAGGGAAATAATGAAAGTGTCAACATACTTGAACATGCCCAAAGAGCTTTGTGGTAGATATTTATCTCTCTGGTATAAACCCTCTTTGCATGTTCTATCCACGCATTAAAGAGATCTGCCCCCTGATCTCTGCGCATTCAGTGAAAGGCAAGAATACTGGATGGAGAACCCAGATTGTGCCAAGGTTCCCGATTGCACACACAGACCTAAGTCAGATGTACAGTTGTATGTGGACACAGCCCATTCTCACCTTCCACTGAAAGTTGGGAGAAGGTTCCACAGCCCATTCTCACCTTCCAGTGAAAGTTGAGAGGAGGGTCCACACATGCACAGAGGTTGACGCGGAGTTCCATGGCTGTAATCATGCTCCCTTTCCATTCCTTGATTGAAGGTTATAGTCACCAGAAAAAAAGTTAGTTATAACTTTGAAACTGCCCACATTGACTGGTATTGTATCCATTCATTATTAATTTTATGATATGGTGCACTTTGAGAAATAGAAACTCCTGTGACAGAAGTATAGCAGTGGAAAGCTTTCCACTGCTGTCAAAGCATATTGGGTTCTAAAGGTCAAGCCAGAATTATATTATCAAATCATACCTCTCCAGTAAAGTATTGTCCACTTGGGAATAAGACATGCGTCTTGACTTAAGAGGGCCAAGTAACCCTCTTACTACAATATTGTCTCTTTTGAGTTAAACTTGTTTTATTTAAAATTTCTTTTAGGTTACACTGTACCTTTTATCCCTCCACCAATCATGTGAGCCGGGGAAAGCCAAGAGGCTAAACCTTCTTTGTGAACTTTATAGCTGAGCAGAGTTGAAATTTGTGTATCTTGTGTGCAGATCCCACACACTCTACGCTGACTGTATTGTAGCTCCTCTAATGGTGGTACCATTTCAAATTCCTTTTTCAAATCAAGGCAGGACACTATGGCTTGTATCCAACATCAGTTGAACTTAAGTCCCAGTCATTTCAGTAAATCTACTTTAAGTAGGACTAACATTAGATACAACCATATATGTTTCATGTTGCCTGATACTACACGGGCTACTAATTTTGTAATGCAACCTTTAGCATGTTTTCTGAGAAGTAGGGCCTACTCTTTTCAGTGAGACACTCCCAGGTGGGATTGCAGCTCTATTCATCAATAGCACCCTCATGCTAATAGAACCACATTGCATTCCAATGGCCACATGAATTGGCCATAAATCATATCCACACCACGCATAAACTCAGGACTACAGAGAGGAACCTGTGAAATGGCTTGGTGGGATGAGTTCAGAGGGGCTGTCACATGGCCAGACCTTAGGGTGGTTTGAATACAAATACAATACCATGCTCAGAAGATCCCATCAGCAGCCCTGGATTAATGCACACTGCCTGGTTATACTATGCTACAAGGAGAAGGCAGATGAATGGCATGAGATGGAACTCATGGCTGGCTGGGACCTGCTAGGAGTTGTAGTCCAACACATCTGGAGGGCACCAGGTTAGGAAAGGCTGGTCTAGGGGGGGAATAGCCTTCCAGTGAATGGGAAACTATAGTTCTGGAGGGGAGGAGGAGACTCCATGTACTTTGAAGAAAATGAAAAATGTTTCTTGAGATGACAGCAAATTACTGTAATGGAAAGAACAGCCTCACACGTTTTCTTTTTAAAGCACTAAATGAACATTCATATGCTAAAGTAGGTAAGTGTGCACCCTTTACCCCAAACAAAAAGCAAAATCCTTTTCAAATAGTTCCCATACTGCCTGGATATTGGAGGGAGATTTACAGAAACAGCAGTAACAGCAGTGCTAGCTGCACTTAGTGAGGTTGAGCGGGTGGGCAGATTCCAAGTTTCGCAGGTACATCCTGAGACATTAAGGGTTGGATCCATGATGAACTTATCCTTTTGATTTCAGTGGGTCTAATCTAAGCATGAGTAAGTCTGAATCCAACCCTATGAGAAAACTGGAGAAAACAGTCCTAAAAGGTTGGCAGGTGAAGAGAAAAATAAAATAAATGCATAGTGTTTGTGCAGCAAAATGAGGATAAGCACAAAGTTTTAAAGTAACTTTACATTTTGAAATACAGTAACAAGAAACCAATTAATTAAAAAATTCCCTTTTCTATTACATTATGACATTATGAGCTCTCTGACTATAAGTATTCTTTTATTGCTTTGCTCTTGATAACCCCCCCCCCCCCCAAGAATAATGGTGTGTTAAGAAAGGCTTTCATCACTGTCCGTCAAATCTACAAGAAGAAGAAAAATCCCTTCTATTCATTAGAGGCTCTTAATAAAACCTCTTCACAGTGTCGTTAAAAAAGACTCGTATCTCTAAAAGAAGTGGTCTTTCATTCTGCATGAAAGCAGTACTGTCCTTAATGCTCTTGTCTGATGGTAAAAGTCTTGAAGCATGCTGCCACTACAGTGCCATTAACAATACAGAGTTTAGAATAGAACAGAACCTTTACATAATACACCTGGAGTTTGATTTTTGCCTACAGGTGCATCAGTGTAATCTTTAATTGCCTTTGCTTTATACCTGTGGACAGTCACTTGGCTCGATGCCATGCTGTCATTTGGCATATGCACACACTTGTGCAGGGATCAATGAAATGACAGCTTCATCTATGTCTTCAGAACAGGGGTCCCTAAGAATGTGGTCCTGAATAAAAGAGCAGCATAAAAACACAACTATTGTACCTAAAATTGCTTGTTTCTTTTATCTCCCAAAGTTATGGAACTGCTGGAAGTCTGATGCAACAGACTGCTTGAGCAAGTTAAAGAGAAATGAAGGTTAAGAGCTGCTAATTGTATGGTTTGCTTTTGGGAAACGTTCCCCCTCCCAGTTGTTCTTTTTTCTTTCTTTTGGTTATTCTATGTGTTGTTCTGTATATTTACTATCCCCTCTTCAGTACAAGCATTTTCAGAGTGGCCCTTTACAGTAAAACCACGAAAGCATAAAAACATTTTTTAAAAGTTTTTTTAAAAAAGCAGGACTAGTAATCTCATTTATTATATATATACCGGTATATATATATATATATATATATCCTGTCTTTTCTCCAAGCAGCTCAAGATGGCATATATGGTTCTCTCCCCTTTACAGCAAACTTGTGAGGTAGGTTAGGCTGAGTGATGGTGAATGGGTCAAGGACACCAACTGAGTTCTATGGCAGAGAGGGGATTTGAACCTGGGTGTCCCTGATCCTAGTACAGTGTTCTCCAACCTTGAGTCCCCAGATGTTTTTGGCCTACAACTCCCAGCATGCCCCAGCCAGTGTAGCTGGCTGGAGCAGGCTGGGAGTTGTAGGCCAAAAACATCTGGGGACCCAAGGTTGGAGAACACTGTCCTAGTACAACACTCTAACCATTGCTCCACACTGGCTCTCAAAAAAGAAACATCCAGATTAAAATCACTCAAACAACTAAAAGGCCTGCCAACACCATGGCACAGCCTGGACACTACAACAGGGAACCCCATTTCTCCAGTCACATTAAAGGTTGGATCCATGATTAACTTACCCCTTGGATTTCAGTGGGTCTAATCTAAGCAAGATTAAGTCTGAATCCAACCTATGAGAAAACTGGAGAAAACAATCCTAGAAGATCACAAGGTCTTCAGTGTTTGGGCAGGTTCATTGCTCATTCAATTGACTGAGCCCTGGCTGCCCCTTACTCAGTGGTGACAGTGAGCAGCTACTGAGTACCACCATACAGTTTATTGGTAATGTGGGAATATTGTCATAAATTATAAGCTTAAAAACTTTCCCCAGCTGTTGGACTATATTCTCAGAATGCTGTCAAAGAGGGCATGAGCTGTACCTAATGAGGTTGGCATGGTAGCCGTAGCGCCTGTCCGTGAACAAAACCATAACTTGAGGAGAGGTTGTTGTGAGAAACGCACCCTGTACATGATCATAGATACTTTATTCATATCTGTCTTTAAAGAAAGGACATATCCAAAGATCCAGGGGGAGGGGGTGAAGTTAATAGAAATGGTTAAATGTGGAGATAGGGAGCTTAGCAACTAAAACCAACAGTACCCATAAGAGGGTTCTTCTTACAATTCTGCTGTTAGTCCTGTAAATCCTTCCTGGAACAGTGTCCTCTCTCATCAAACCCAACATCTTGGGAAAATAGGAAGCACCATAGGAAGCTGCGTGATAAGGAATCAGAACATTGGCCCATTCCCCCTCTATTGGCACTACACTAACTGGCAGTGGATCTCCAGGGTTTCAGACAGGAATCTTTCCTAGCCTTACCTGGAGATCCCAATATATCTCGGTAGGGCTGGGAAAGATTCCTGCCTGAAGCCCTGGAAAACTGCTATTAGTGTCTTCTGTAAGTTTTGCCCCTACTGGCCTTCAACAAATCCACTCCCCATGGCAAGTGTGGTGCTGTCCTCTGCGTGATGAACCGTCAGCCTGATTCCCAACTTTGAAACGGCAGAGGTGGGTGGGGAATCATCTGCAGAAAATCCCTGCTAGCTCCAAAGGCCTCCCCAGCCTTTCCTGGTCAAGAGCAAGAAAGGTGGGCACAAGCATTAACTGCCACTGTGTGAAGGTGTACAGAGAGCCATCAGGCAGCAACACCCAACAGCATATGCTCCATGCCCAGCCTCTCCAGTGAAAGAGACTGAGAAAAGGTCAGGCACTACAGCTTGAAAGTGCTCGTGGTGCTGCTTGTGGTGCCTTCAGCCAGCAGTGCCCCAACGGCGCATGCTTTGAGACTCAACACGTGTGGGTACTGGAGACTCCAATGTTTGGCTCACCTAGCAAAAATGTTGAACCCCTGGCCTTGTTCCTAAGTACTGTGGCTTGAGTTACTCAGATTCACTGAAACTGGAATACATTCGTGCTAGGGCCAGGTCACTGCTTCTTTTTCTGGCCCTGCTTCTATGACTAATCAGGGCCAGCTTGGCTCCAGGTTTGAGAGGACCCTGGGCCAAGGGCCCTCTGATGGGTCCCTTCCTCTGTCAGGCCCTAGCAGTGGACAACAGCAGTTCTCCAAGCAGCACCAGGTGGCTAGGGGATGCCATTTTAATCTCCTAGAGTGCCCCAAAGTGCTATAGTAGAGGCAATGTTGGAAAATTAAAATGGAAGCTAGATCCCTACTTGGGAGTACTGAGCCAGACCCCCCCCCTTTTAAGCGGGCTCCAGATGTCAGCAGTGGACCCTGCTAGGAGATTGGGACCCCTGCAGCTGCCCAAGGCTGCTAAGTGCTGGCCCTGGCCCTGGCCCTGGCCCTGTCTTTAGCAAAAGCCTGACCCAAAGACATGTCACTGCTGAAGCTTTTCCTAACATGGAGAAGCAAGGTTGGAGAAACTTCACTGGTCAAACTTATGCCATGGTGTACTTAAAAACTAGGAGGAGCACAGTGGGTGGTGGTAAGTGGGAACCAGAAGTGTGTGCCATGTTATAATCTGAGAAAGAATTCTGAGCAACAACCAGTAGTTTGCTAGTGTAGAGCAGCCTTCCCCAACCTGGGTGCCCTCCAGATGTATTGGGCCATAACTCCCATAATCCCCAGCCAGCATGTTATCATGGGAGTTGCAGTCCAACACATCCAGGGGCCACCAGGTTGGGGAAAGCTGTTTTAGAACATCTCTTTCCCACAAATGTCATTTCATAGATCATAGATTTCATAGATCATAGAGTTGGAAGGAGCCTACAAGGCTATCGAGTCCAACCCCCTGCTCAATGCAGGAAACTAGAGGAGGGGTCTCCCATCCAAGTAATAACCAGGCCTGACCCTGCTTAGCTTTCCACGCTCAGACAAGCTGAGCAAGCGTAAGCCACAGGCCTGTATGTTCTACCTGCCATGGCAGACTACCAAGCCCTTATAGTTAGGGTCTGCCATGAAAGGAGGACACAGTGGCACAGCAGTAATGACCATCTGTACAAGCCCCAACTTGATCGATATATCTCCATGTATTTATCAGGTGTGGGGAGTGGGAGAGAAGATAATGATATTTTAAATATGCAGCATTGTTGCATTGACATGCCATAAACTGACATTGTACTTGTGCAGTGAATGGAGAGAAGATCTTGCATAATGTGCTAAGTCACATGATCCTACTGAAGCAGATCTCCTACTGGGAAATTGTTGTAGTAGTAAACTTTGAAAGCTAAAGAACCAGAATGTGAATGTGATGGGGGGGGGGTATTATTTACAGATGTGCAAAGCCCTGGGTGACTCCTAGCTGACTCATCATCCGTGATCAGCAGCCAATTTTAGAAAGGTTTTCATAGCAGTTGGAAGTATTGTTTTTTGGAGGGTGCAGCACTCTTTCCCTTCCCCTCTGCTAATCTCAGTGAGAGGAAGTACACGGCCAGCCCTCCTCTTGGATGGGTTTTTCATAGTTAGGTAAATTTAGTGCCTGCCTTTCAGTCATATAGAGGGAAGAGAGGGTTATTTATCATTCTTAATATCTTAAACACAAGACCAGGCATTCTCAATTAAAAGACAGTAAGTCTGGCAATATACAAAAGGGAATAGATACATATATTCAGATAATGCCAATCGCATCAGAATACCTGAAGCATTTTTCAGAATTCAAAATAATCTGTGTTTTTTAAATGAGATCAATTGGTTGGGATCTGTTGAGGCTAGGGAAGGTTCTCCACTCCAAGACTATGGGATGAGCTTTCTTCTTAGAATCTAAGTCTTAGATTCTCTAAAAAAGAAAATCCACCCCACCTTACACTCTGTCTATCATAGCACTGTTTGATGTGTTAAATTCTAAGAAATAAGACAGTGCTATGATAGATACGACCTTGCATTACATTCTGTTTTGCTCTCTGCAAACTGGTCCCTGGTTTGGAAACTGGATCCTACTACGAAACCTGCATTGGGGTGTTGCTGACTGGACCAGCTCTATTTAAAGGGCCACTAGCTAACACCTCTCTGTTTACGTAACTTGTCTGTAGTTGATTGAAACCCCCACCTTTTTAGAGCAACAAAATTCAGCCTGAAGTGTTGTTTTCTGCCCAAAACGTTATCACTGGAACATCATACTTTTGGAACTTTGCTCTCAATGATTTTCAGTCCTTACATCACATACTGAACAGAAGGAAAAATAGATTCTAAAGGCACTAACGACTGAAGACAACATAGTTCATAATAGAATAAACTCTTCATTCTAGTTGCTATTAAACAGAACCTTCGGGGGGGGAGCATCTAATCAAACAATGGCAGCCCCCGACCCCAGCAAGTTTATCTTGGCTAGAATGCAAACTACCTTTTAGTCGTCCCATCAGGCTACGTATTGGGTTGGAATAAGAGAGGCTTTCTTGTATCTCAGCTTTGAAAGGCTGCAAATCATGATAAAGTAACAGAACACATCTGAACTCTGAGCCTCACCTAAAGAAGGCAGGAACTGGCATGTATACATTGGAAATAATATAATACTGATAACATTCCACAAACACACAACTCTGAAATGGATTCCACCTTTCCAGAGGTGCAGTTCTCTATAAAGGAGCTTCCAGAAAGTGAGATGGCTTTATTGATGATTACATTTTCTTCATTCATTTATTACATTTCTATATCATTTGTTTCTTTACATTTCTATAGCCAAAGCTCTCTGGGTGGTTCACAACATGATAAAATATAACATAAAACCTTTGACATTCAAGAATTTAAAACAAGTTAAAAACAAGTTAAAAATAATTAACAATAAAATTACCAGGGACTGATAAAAAAACAAACCTAAAACACCCCATCATATGCTACCAAATGCCTGGGAGTAGAGGAAAGACTTAACCTAGTGCCAAAAAGATGACAATGTTGGTGCCAGATGGACCTCACTGGGGACAGCATTCCACAATCCGGCGGCCGTCTCCCTTATTCCTATCCTCAGAACCTCTCTTGGAGGCATTCAGAGGAGGGCCTCAGCTGTTGTTCATATGTATGATCAGTGTATGGATAGGTTCATACTGGGAGAAATGCTCCATCAGGTGTTGTGGGCTGGTCCTGAGCTGTGTAAGGTTTATAGGTCAAAACCAGCACCTTGAATTAGGCTCAGAAACATACAGGCAGGCAGTGCAATTGGGCCAGAATTTATATTACCGGTATATGCATAGACAATCTGGTCCCTGCTATCTATCTAGCAGCCACATTTTGCACAAGTTGCACCTTCCGAACCGTTTTCAAGGGCAGCCCCACATAGAGCGCACTGCAGTAGTAACTTGGAGGAGGTTACTAGAGCATAGACTACTGAAGCCAAGTTATCCCTGTTCAGATAGGGGCGTAGCTGGGCCACTGGTAGAAAACACTCTAAGCCAGTGATGCTACCTGAGCCTCAAGTAACAATGATGACCCTCCAAGCTATGAACCTGCTCCTTCAAGGGGAGTGCAACCCCATCCAGAACAGGATGAACACCCTCCATCTGATCAGAAGAACCACCCACTAATGGCATCTCAGTCTTGCCTGGATTGAGTTTCAGTTTATTAACTCATTCAGTCCACTCTCACAGCCAGGCACCAATCTACAGCCTCACCTGGTGAAGATGAAAAGGAGAAATAGAGCTGTGACTCATCAGCATCCTGATGGCAACACACTGCAAAACTCCAGATTACCCCATTCAACAGTTTCATGTAGATGTTAAATAGCATGGGGGATAGAACCAACCCCTGCAGAACCCCATACTGGAGAATCCATGGGGCTGAGCCATATCCCTCAAGCATCACCTTCTGGAGCCAGCCATCCAAGTAGGAGTGGAACCACTGCATTGTAGTACACACACCCCAACACACACACACAATCCCAGCTCAGACAGTCACCCCAGAAGGATACCACGGTCGATGGTATCAAAAGCTGCCAAGAGAACTGGGAGAATCAACAGGTCACACTCCCTCTGTCTTTCTTCCAACATAGGTCATCATATAGGGTGACCAGGGCTGTTTCTGTGCCAAAACCTGGTCTGGATCCAGATCATTGGTCTCATCCAAGAGCATCTGGAGCTGGTCAGCAACCACCCACTTAAGAACCTTGCCCAGGAAAGGAACATTTGCCACCATCCTAAAGTTGTTAAGATCCTCCAGGGAGGATTTCTTCAGGAGAGTTCTTGCTGCTACCTCTTTCACGCAGCCCAGGACCACTCCCTCTCAAACAGGCATTAATCATCTCCCTGACTTCATGCCAGCATTCACCAGCACAGGCCATCTGGACAGAGATCAATGAGGCAATAATCCCAGCATGACAGGTAGTTCTCTCAATAGCAATCATGACTTAGGAGGCCTGGCTGATTCCCCTTCTTGGCCCATTTTTTAAAGGACACATATACAAGCAGTTCACAGAATATGCAACCAAAGCCAAGTATCCAAGTGGGAAGGAATAACATTTTCTAGCTGCAAACACAGAATCTGTTTGCAGCACCTTGGGAAAAATATGTTTCCCTATTACTCATAACTGAAGGATTGGACTTGCTTTTAAAATTAGCCCACACTGCTACTGTATTTATAGATGAGACCACCAGAAGTAATGGCAATCAGTGCTTTATACTGAACTCCCTGATCAGTACTAGAATTAATTGTATTTACATTTAGAGCCCACCCTATTTTGTGAATGTGCGGTTGTTCTATCCAACCCCCTGCCCCGAGCCCCCATTTAAATACCACTTTTTAAATGAAAATAAATTTTCTATGGCCAGAAAACCACAAGAGTAGTTCTGTGAACCTGGGTGGTGGTGGTGGTGGTGGTGGTGACTATGGGTCAAATCCAACTTAAGTCTTACTTAAAGTAAAGCCATTAAAATGAATGGGACTTAAGTTAATAAAGACTAACTGATGTCCCATTCACTTCAATGGCTCTACTCTGAGTAGGACTTAAGTTGATTTTACCCTAGGCTTGGTGTTTTTTCTTTTAAACAGCACCCTTCCATGCCCAAACTGTTTTTGCAGCCTCTACTGAGAAATACAATTGTTTACTGTGTTGTTGAGCAGATTAGGGCTGAAGATGCCAGATGGTACTCAGACATGAATACTGATTTGGTAACATTCTATTAGAAGTTAGTCACATGAAGATCAGCTTTATATGGAAGTTGCCAATATAAATAACATACAGTACCATGCCCCTCAAAATGTACCAATATTTGGGGTCAAGCGCATTACCTTGCACCTAATCCCAAATACTAGAGCGGGTATATCTACGTTTAAAACTATCTCATTGTCCCTGTAGCTCAAACATAACAGTGGGTCAGGAGGCTAACATTCTGTCTAGTTGGCAAACCGAGGTATGAATCCACACACTCTCTTCTCAAGTTTATGGAACTTGCTCTCATGGAGGCCCCCCACAACAATCATTTCAAAATAAGGTAAAATTCCTTTGTACACAAGCAGGTATTCGGTAATCTATTGTGCTTACGTTAAGATTTTATTTACCGTACGCATATCCTGCTTTTCTTCTACTGAACTTAAGGTAGGGTACAAAGGGGTTCCCCAGGCAGTCTTTCATCCAGGCACTGATTAGATCTAGACCAGCTTAGCTTTCACAAAGTACTTACTTACTTAATTCACACCCATACACCCAGTCCAATAGCCAAAGCTCTCTGGGAGGTTTACAAAATTCACAAAACCACTGGCTTTTCTGTGGCCCTGCTTCCCCTCCTATTTCCAGGGGGGTGGCAATCCAACTGGAGCAGGCCCTCATGTTCCCTTTGCCTGCTCCTACCTCCTTTGGTCCTTGCATCATGGGCTTTCAGACCATACTCCATGTTGTGGCAAGTGGACTAGATGAGGGCTAATAACCTGAGACTCAATCCAGATAAGACAGAGGTACTGTTAGTGAGTGGTTTGTCTGCCCGGCTAAGTGATATTCAACCAGTTCTGGATGGGGTTGCACTCCCCCTGAAGGATCAGGTTCGTAGTTTGGGGGTGCTCTTGGATCCCCAACTGTCACTCGAGGCACAGGTCAACTCGGTGGCACGGAGCACCTTTTATCAGCTTAGGCTGATATACCAACTACGTCCTTATCTGGACAGAGATAGCCTAGCTACAGTTATCCATGCTCTGGTAACCTCTCGTTTGGATTACTGCAATGCGTTATACGTGGGGCTGCCTTTGAAAACGGTCCAGAAACTTCAGCTGGTCCAAAATAGGGCAGCGAGATTATTAATCGGGACTGGCCGATGAGAACATATTATGCCAGTGCTTTCTCATCTGCACTGGCTGCCAGTCTGTTTCTGGGCCCGATTCAAAGTGCTGGTGCTAACATTTAAAGCCCTAAACGGCTTAGGGCCAGGGTATCTGAAGGATCGTCTCCTCCCATATGTACCTGCCCGGACACTAAGATCTGCATCAGCAGTCCTTCTCCGAGAGCCCCTGCCAAAGGAAGTGAGGCAGGTGGCTACCAGGAGGAGGGCCTTTTCTGCTGTGGCACCCCGGTTATGGAATGAGCTCTCCAAAGAGGTTCGCCTGGCGCCTACTTTGTATTCTTTCCGGGAGAACCTTTCTGTTCTCCCAGGCATTTTAATCATTTTAATCATCTTAATCATTTTAATCTTGTAATTATTTTTAATTCCGTTATTGTAACTGCTGCTGCTAGCTCTGCTGTTTGTTTTTAATCTGTGGTTTTAAATTTTATATTTTAAATTGTATTTTATGATTTTAACTGTTGTAAACCGCCCAGAGAGCTTCGGCTATTGGGCGGTATAAAAATGTATTAAATAAATAATAATAAATAAATAATACTAGAATTTTCTGTCATTTCTGTCTTCTCCCACTCAAATCTTAAGACTTACTGGGAAATGTCAATTTTCATCACATAAATCTATATCATAGATGTGGCTACTTCTTTCACTGTATTATAATGTTATTTTTGTAATTATTTTAAGGCTACCTTAATATAGGAAGAGTAGGTTAAGAATTTTTAAATTAATGAATAGTTGAAAAAATTATGCAGCATACTTGAATCTATCCGGTTACTTCTTTAAAAAGCACAGGGATTTTCTTATTCATGCTGTTATATCTTATAATTCTTGGAGTCTTACTCTTCCTGGTTTGCCGTTTTGATTCTCTTTTCCTTTTGACCTTTAATAAATATAATTATCCTATCACTGTTTGAGTCAACATTCTTATTTATTTATTACATTTCTATATCACTCAATAGCCAAAGCTCTGTGGGTGGTTCACAAAATAGAGCTAAAACCATAAAATATAATTATAATACTGCAACAAAATAAAGCCAAAGTAAAATAAACAGCAATGCTAAAATCATAAAAGCAGGAATACAGGTGTCGTTGTTTTTTAGGGAGCTTGGAGATCAATGAAAAAGTAGTGCAGTGTTTCCAGGCATGAATCCTTTATCAGGACCTAACAAGAATTAATTGGAATATGTATGTCATTACTGACACATACCCAAGATCTTACTGAATCACTTTAGAAAGCTACTCAACAAATATCAAGATGTTAAACTTCAATAATGATGGAGAAAACAGGATTAATCAAAAATACATTGTTTTCTATAGTGTGTAGCCAGACCATAGCTGAGCCTATGAGAGTTCGTAGGGAAAAAGAAAGCTTAATTCCTCAGTGGAGGAAAGAATCCGTCCTTCAGACCATAGTTTATCTCGTCTCACAAGGATTTCAGCGGTCTGGAGAAAGGATTGGTTTTGGTGGAGAAAAAGACAGCTTAGCATGAGACGAGATTTAATGAAATGTTGTTACAGATAATTAATCTGCAAGACAGACAACGTCGCCTGATCGTGTGGATTCGAGGCCTTCCAAGAGAAGCAGGGGAGACAGGAAATAGCCTGAGAGATTTAATTTTGGACTGGCTGAAAATAGTAGCTCCGGATCTTCAATGGCAAAATGAAGATATTGAAAGAGTTCACAGAGTGGGTGCCCTGAGGAGAGATATAACAAGCAGAGATATAATACTGAGATTTGCTAGTTTCTATAAAAAGGATTCTTTAATGCAAGCATTGAGACAGAAAACAGATCAACTAACTTACAAGGGGACTCCTCTGCAAATTTACAATGATTTATGCCCGCAAACAGTTAGCTGAAGGCGCAGTGTAAAATCTTGTACTGCAGTTTTGAAGAAGAAAGGAATTAATTATATTTGGGTTTACCCAGTATTTCTGACTTTTATGTTTGATAACAAGAGTTGCAAGAAAACATAGTGGAAGCAAGGTATGGGCTTGCTGGGCGAGCTGGGACTTTTGGAGGAGGGCCAGATCCCAGAATTGGATGAGCAACTGGAAGATCAAAGTGTGGCGGGAGGATCTACTTAAGACAGGGCTTTGGAGTAAGAGAAGAGGGACAGGTAGTGACAGAGTGAAGACGGAAGAAAGAAGAGTCGGGTCTCTCTCTTTTTCTTCTCTTTTTTCTCTTCCTTTTTTGTTTTCTTGATTTTCTCATATGTATTAGCAGTAAACAGAATTATTAGAAGGAATGATTGGTTTTGAAGCTACTCAGGAGGGTGTGGGGGGCTGCTGTTCAGGAGGGTGATGTTTCTTTCCCCCCCCCCTTTTGTTAGGTGGGTAGGATTAGAGCGGGGCATGTTGCCCTGGCATGGTAAGGGGGGGGTATATATCTAAATGTGGGTAGAGGGGGTTGGATTTAATGTATTAACTGTTTTCACTAGTGGGGACCAAAGATTTATAGATGTTGAAATATTAGATGTATCCTAAGTTAAGAATTTCTACTTTGAATGTCAAAGTCCTGAGATCGGTGATAAAAAGAAGATGTATTGAAGCACTCCTAAAAAAAAAAGACAAGGCGGACATTATATTCTTGCAAGAAATGCATCAGTCAAAGAAGGGGGTAAATGAATTAAAATTGAGGTGGTTAGAATATATGAGACGGCTTTTGGTTCTTCTAAATCAAGAGGGGTGGCAATTATTATTTCTAAGAATTGTGGTTTTAATGTTTTAAAGGTTAAGAAGGATGCCAGGGGGAAAAATATTATATTATATGGAACCATGGGAGGAGAAGATCATGTATTAGTAAATGTAATAAATAAATAAAAATATATGCCGCAAATCAGAATCAAGGAGAATTTCATCAAATGGTGTTTAAAGAATTGGGAGACCAACAGAATCAGAGGGTTATTATGGCTGGATATTTCAATATGGTAATGAATAAAAAAATAGATCTAATCCCACAAGAGAAGATAAGAGAAATAATTTAATGGTATTGAATAAAGTAATTACAAAGGAAGGAATGGTGGATGTATGGAGAGGTATAAAAAGAGAGGAAAAAAGATATATGTATTATTCATCAGCCACTAAGAATTTTTCTAGGATAGATTATATATTTGTGTCCAGGATCTTGATTTCCAGGGTCCTGGACACAGAGATAGGTATTATAAAGGTTATAATATATATATATCATGCTTTGGTTAATATGGATATTAAGATTCATAAGGATTATAGAGAAGCTAAAAGATGGAGGCTGAGTAGTAATATTTTTCAAGTTAAGCATATAACAGAAAAGATAGAGAAGGAAATGAGGGAAATCTAGGAATTTAACCAAACAGCAGATTGTGGTGAAGCTGTAATATGGGATACTATGAAAAGTGTAATGAGAGGAATAGGATTAAGAGAGGGAGTTAATTTAAGAAAGCTGGTACAGAACGCGGCGGCTCGCCTGATTAAGGGCAGCCGCCGGCGTGATCACATCACGCCAGTGCTTAATGAGTTGCACTGGCTACCAGTTGCTTGCCGAGCCGAATTCAAGGTGTTGGTTTTGACCTTTAAAACCCTACACGGCTCCAGCCCAGCTTATCTCAAGGAGCGCCTCCAGCAACATCAAGTAGGCCGCTCAACAAGGTCTGCCACGGACGGCCTTCTCCTTATCCCATCAGCCAGAGCAGCCAGGCTGGTGGGGACTAGGAAGAGGGCCTTCTCTGTGGCGGCCCCCACATTATGGAACTCCCTCCCTAGTGACCTTCGCCATGCCCCCTCCGTGATGAGCTTCTGCCGTGCATTAAAAACATGGCTGTTCAGGCGGGAATATGGGGTGGGTTAGGTTTTTAATGAGAATTTTTATATTGTTTTAATTATTATGTTTTATTGTGTTTTATTGTATTTTAATTGTACATCGCCCAGGGTGGCCGGGTGACCGGCCAGATGGGCGATTGATAAATATAATAAATAAATAAATAAATAAATAAAACAACAAGAAGCTTTCAATAAAAATTTAGAGGGTGAGATTAGGGAATTAGAAGGAATTTTCTTAAAGAATAGGGATAAGAAGGTTTTGGTAGAACTACAAGCTAAGAGGAAAGAATTTGAGAATAAAGATATAGATAAAGTACAAAGGAATCGGCTATTGGGTGGTATAAAAATGAAGTAAATAAATAAACAAATAAATATATGAAAAGAGAGTTTTTTGAGAATAGTAATAAAAATTCCAAAATGTTAACTAGATCAGCACAAATAAAAAAAGAATTTTTTTTAGTTGGAGTGATTAAAGATAAGGACGGTAAGGAATATAATTTGATGAGGGATAAATTAAAAATATTTTATGAATTTTATTCTGAACTATATAAGGCAGGCAGATGTACTGAAGGTAGGATTAAAAAATATATTGGGGGGAAATTGAAAATTAGAATACAGGATGAAGATAGAGAGATTATGGAACAACCGTTCACAGAATTGGAAATAGAATATGCCATAAATAAACTAAAATAGGGTAAAACTCTAGGACCAGATGGCTTAGGTGTCGAATATTATAAGGTCTTTTAAAAAATGTTAATCCCTAAATTAAAACTTCTGTTTAATGATATATTACAGGGGGGGAGAGATCCCCGCTTCTTGGAAGCATTCTTTGACTATTCTAATCCCGAAACCAAAGAAGGATTTATCAGAACCGGGATCTTATAAACCAATTTCTTTAATAAATCAAGATGCTAAATTAATGAAATTAAATTAATATGCAATATTTGCAAGAAGATTGAATAGGTTTGTCAGTAAATATGTGGGGTTAGATCAATGTAGTTTTATACAAGGTAGACAAATGGCGGATTTGGCTAGAAGGGTATTAAATATAATATACGGTACTTAATAAAGAAAAGCAAATTGAAAGCTGGGGTCTTAGCATTAGATATTTTTTAAGCCTTTGACTGTGTGGAATGGCTGCATTAAAAACGATAATAAAAACCATGGGGTTTGGTGTGAGGTTTAGAGGAGTTATTAATCAATTATATGCTCAAAATACACCGTCTGTAGTGGTAAATGATGGAATAACAGAACAAATTTCCCTAGGCCGAGGAACTAGACAGGGTTGTCCCCTTTCCCCTGTACTATTTGCATTAGTAATGGAGGTCCTAGCAAACGCAATTAGAGGTTAGAACTTTACAGGGGATAGGGATAATGGACAAGATTAAAATAAACCTTTTTGCAGATGATACTCTGTTAACAATTGAAAATCCCACTGAAAATATGGATAGGTTGGAGAATCATTTGAATGAGTTTAGGGAAGTTACGGGGTTACAAGTAAATTGGGATAAATCTGGGATTATGGTGTTTAATTATAGTAACATAGAGGAGATTGAAGGGTTAAAAAAAGAGTAAATATTAAGATTAAAAATGCAATTAAATATCTAGGTATAGATATTTTAAAAGATTTAGATAAAGTAGGTGAACAGAATTATAGAAAGTTAAAGAATGAGGTTAACAATAAAATAGAGGACTATAAAAAAATAAATCAGACTTTCATGGTTTGGTTGAATAGCTTTGATTAAAATGTTGAGGTTGGAGTGAAAAAGTGGCCTGTGGGCTAGCCAGATAAAATAAAGCCCTGGCTGTCCACACACAGCAGCGGATTACTCTCCCCGCGCAGCAGTCAGCTTCAGCCTTCCCAGCAGCATTCCATCCAGGACTCAGGAATCACACTGTAGCCACAAAACAGTTCTATTCTGTTTTATCAACTTATCACAAAGTATCACTACAGGTTACTTTACATTCCATATACAGAGTCCATGTGCAAAGTACAAAGCCTTGAAGGTACATCCAGCTCAGCAAAAAGCAAGTGCAAGCATGTGCAGCTCAGAATCATACAAGCACGATACATATGGCCAAAGCCACGTCATTGGCTTATTTACACCACATGACCTCTCTGTTCCACGGTTAGCTTTTCCTATGCCTAGCGAGGCCGCAGGCAAGAACAGCTGCGTAAACACAGACAGCCATATCTGGAAAGATCTCAGATAAGCAGCACAAAGACCGCTGCAAAAACATATCAAAACATAACAAAACATAAACATTACAGCAAGCCTGTTTTGCTTCATACACTAACAGATTTTACCAAAGATATTTTTTTTTATTTAGAATGATGCCATTAAGGTTATCAGAGAAGGAAATTAAATGGCAAGCAATAATTAACAATTATTGTAATGGGGGGGGAATCGAGGATTACTAAGACTAAGTGGTATAAAGCACAAAAAGTAGGTGGACTTGGCCTTCCTAATATAAAGTGGTATTATATAGCCAATCAATTAAGACATATAGTGGATATTATTTATTTATTTATTTATTATATTTATACCCCACCTTTTTTCCTGCAAGGAACCCAAGGCGGCTTACATAATCATCCTCCTCCACTTTATCCTCACAACAACCCTGTGAGGTAGGTTAGGCTGAGAGTCAGTGACTGGCCCAAAGTCACCCAGTGAATTTCATGGTCGAGCGGGGACTAGAACCCGAATCTCCCGAGTCCCAGTCAAACACTCTCACCACTACGCCACACTGGCTCTTTCTTATAGCTAAGCAAGATAATATGTGGCTGGAGGTAGAAGCAGAGGAATTAGGAAATGGGCTCGAGAATATTTTATTTGTAAAGAAAAGCAATAATATGATAAGAAGATTAGAAACCCCCTTTTTAAAAACCATGGTAGAGATTTGGAATAGTAATAGGAAAATATTTATACCAGGGATATCCCCATTAACTCCAGCGGTGGTTATGTAGGACTTTCCAGAAAACACACGACATATGGAAGGTATATTTAGAGGAAAAAAGGTTATCAAATTATTGGACTGGGTGGAAAAAATGGAGACTAGACAACAAATAATTGAAATGGTCGACGAGGAAGAACTTTGTGGTTAAATTTAATGCAATTAGATCAGTGGACGAAGAAATGGAAGAGGAGAAAGGATTATGAAAAGGAACTTACCGAATTTGAAAAGATGGTTATGTCTAGAGAACTTGTAGAAGGGAATGTTTCATTAAGAGGTATAACAAAGGAGATATATAAAATGATTCAAAAAGTTGAAGAGCAAAAAGATAATCTTAAAATAGTTTGGGATATGGAATTTGAGGAGATCTCGAATGAAGGGTGGGAAAATGTCTGGGACAGAAACATATTGAGAAATATGTCAATAAGGATAAAGGAGAATTTTTATAAACGTTTTTGGAGATGGTACCTGACTCCGGTGAGATTAAATAAAATAGACAATAATTGCTCCGCATTGTGCTGCAGAGGGTGTCAGGAGTTAGCTCATATGTGGTGGAGTTGTAAAAGCGTATTGGATTTTTGGGGGATTTTTTTGGTAGAAATATCAGAAATTATTGGTATTAATCTAGAGGTCTGCCCAAAATTAGCATAGTTATTGTGGAAAAAGCCAACCTAAGCCCCCTGCCTGACACACACACACTCACCAAGGAAGGGGGAAGGAGACCCAGGGGGGGGAGACAGCCGGTCTCCACAGATGCCAAAGGGGACAAACAACATCTGCATAGAATCACCCCAGGGGGGAAGGCAGGAAGCATCCCCAGGTTTGTCAATGCTCTCGCATATCAGCCCCATCTACATAAGACTTGAATACCTCTCCAGAGCAGACACTTCGGCATCCCTAAGAAATGGCCACTCAACACCATAGGATGGGACCATTAAGCAAGTGGCTTCAAAGGGACCCCATCCCACGGGGGGAGGGCATCACCCCACCTGACCCAAAAGGCCGCCCCTCAGGGAGGGTGTCAACCCACCTGATCACGGAGGGAGGGGCTACCTGAAACACCAAGGTATAAAAGACCCTGCGCAAGGGAACTGAAGGCAGTTCAGCAATCTTGCCCATGCCTGGGGTAAGGGAACGAAGGATCGGCAACCCCGGGTAGCAGCACCCGGCGCGCTCCAGCTAGCTGGAATCACTGGCTGCTTGGGTTGACTGGACCTCCGGGAAACCAAGCTGAAATCACTCACAAGCCGCTTGGGTAGACCGGGCCTCCGCCGGGAACCCAGCTAGCCGCTTGGGTAGACCGGGCCTCCGCCGGGAACCCAGCTAGCCGCTTGGGTAGACCGGGCCTCCGCCGGGAACCCAGCTAGCCGCTTGGGTAGACCGGGCCTCCGCCGGGAACCCAGCTAGCCGCTTGGGTAGACCGGGCCTCCGCCGGGAACCCAGCTAGCCGCGTGCGGTTGACCGGGCCCCTGCCGGGCCCCGAGCTGAACTAACTAGCTGAGAGCCCGGAAATCACGGTGTCCTTGAGACTTCTTGCTTGCTACTTTGTACCGTACTGATCAGCTGTATTGCTGGCGTGGGTCTGGATTTGTGAAGGTAATTTTGTAAATAAACTTGTTTTCTAAAAGATACTTTTGTGGCTATAAGTTATCCCTTTGTTCTGGGCTAAGGGTGAGGCGCTGGGGACCTCGGAGAAGGCCCGCCCCAGGACTCGCTACCCCCTTAGCATTGAACCCGCGCAGAAGACCAGGTTGTCGGTCTTCCACTGTTATCAATAATGGAGCAACTTGTTTGTTCTGAAGATATAAAGGAATTAATTGTCAATTTGTTAACGGCAGGTAGATTAATGATAGCAAGGAAATGGAGGGTCCAACATGAATTTTTAATTACTGATTGTTATAATGAGGTGTGGGATATTGCTTTAAATGATAAATTAACCTGTAGTATAAAATGTAAAAAGGGACAATTAAAGAAAAATAGGTTTAAGGATATTTGGGGACTATTTTTAGATTATGCATTAGAAGAGGGAAAAGGGAGCAAGCCATGCCAAGATATGATGTACTTTTGGAATATTGAATAATAAGGGTGTGAAGGATTGAGGCCTACACAGGCTTGAGTTAGGTTGAAGCCTGTAGGCCCAAACATCTCCTGATGGGAGGGGGGCATTTGTGAGTTTCATTTTCCCCTCATGGAGTTAAAGTTTCCTTTTCATTGAGAAGTCTCCTTTTCCCCCTAATGGAGTTAAGTTTCATTTCCCCAGTTTTAGGTCACATGATTATAACCTTCTAGTTCTGTGGGAGGGTATATAAAGAGGTGTGGAAAAGCTGCAGGATTGTGAGCGAAATTGGAGAGAGAGCACAGAGAAACTACAGGCACCAAGAAGCAGAGACAGACAGAGAAGCAGAGACTGAATATCACTGAAAAAATGCAGAACAGCCAGGGCTAGGCTGAGAAGGAATCTCTATTAAGGTTACAGGTGAAAGAGTAGCTAGATTAGAGAGAACTGCGTTATTATTTCTTTTATTTCTATTATACCTGGTTTTTATTTTATTTTATTTATTTATTATATTTATGAATTGCCCATCTGGCCAGACAACCGGCCACTCTGAGCGATGTACAATCCAATAAAATACAAGAAGGGGGGGGGGGGACACACACACAGTATAAAACACAATTAAAAACAGTACAAAACTTAAAAATCCTAACCCACCCCATATTCCCGCCTGAAAAGCCACATTTTTAATGCACGGCGGAAGCTATTCAAGGAAGGGGCATGGCGGAGGTCACTGGGGAGAGATTTCCATAAATTGGGGGCTGCCACAGAAAAGGCAGTCCCCACCAGCCTGGTTTCTCTGAAAGTTTTTTGAAAGTATACAGCTCTATTTGTATAATTACCTTAAGTTATTGTGAATCTACTATACCAATATTTACTAAAGTAAAGTTATTGTTAACATCAAGTTGTTTGGAGTGTCTTTTGCACCATGCCTAAGGCCTAATCCCACATTACTGGGAACTTGGGAAGAGAAGGTAAAAGGCAAAGAATTGGCATCCTGATACAGGAGGGGCTCTTAGAGGCAAAATATCTTTAGGAGCTGATCAAGGTGTCCTGGTGCAGGTGGAACCTTGACAAAGGGATCATAGAGATAGAAATTAACTTTTGGTCCCAAGGTGATAGGTGCACTGTATTATTTTTATGTATGTCTTTTTATTTGTTTTATATACATTGTTTGAAAAATTTAATTTTTTTTAAAAAAAGAAGTAAATCAACTTTAAACATGCCACAGATTATGAAAGATCTGCAGGTTATGATCAATGCTGGAAATTTGATGCATCAACATTTTCACAGTAAGTCTTAATATTTGAACAGAAATGTCAGAAAATGCTGATATTCCCCATGTCATAACAACCTAATACCTTCAGTAAATATACAATATAATTTTTACTCCATCATTAACAGGTAAAGAACATTACACCATGCCATGGTGCAAAGGTGCAAAGGCTGGTTCATGACACAAGGTTTACAGACACTTCTGCAGGTCCTCATAGAATCTTAAGACTGATAAATGCCAATACTCAGCATGTTTATGACATTTTAAACATAAACTAATCAGGTAGGTTTGTTAATGTACATTTAAGAAATCAAACAAAGCACACAGCCCCAGTGTTAGGGACTAAGACAGATACCATATTTTTCCGTGTATAAGACGCCCCCCACTGGGCAGTTTCGCAACCGCGCGGTTCTCCCTTGGCTTACTTCCGTGTATAAGACGACCCTCAATTTTTAGTCTAACAATTTTAGGAAAAAGTATAGTCTTATACATGGAAAAATACTGTATGTACATAAATAAAATAACTTGGACTAAGATATTAAGTCTTATTATTTAAGTCTTATATTATTTAGATTGTAAGCCTGCGGGCAGGGACTGTATTGTTAATTGTTGTAAACCGCCCAGAGAGCTTCGGCTATTGGGCGGTATAAAAATGAAATAAATAAATAAATAAACCTAACCAATGAGTTGACAGGATGTAGATATACTTCCTATGGAGCTGCAGACTTTGCTACTAGGGCCACAGTCCTATGCACAAACACAGTCATTCTATGCACACTTAATTGGGAAGAGCTCCATTGAACCTAGTGGGGTTCTTTTAATAAGGATGCATAGAATTGGGGTGATAGTGAGACTTCTGAATAAATGTGCATAAGATCCAGCTGCATGTTACTCATATCAAGTGGTCAGGCCAAACGATCTTGAACTAGTTATAAATGCCCAAAGCAGTTACTTTATTCCCAACTCAAGGATGGAAAGCAGAATATCGGTGGTCAGTATAAGAGGTTTAAAGATGTTCTTAAGACAAATCTAAAAAAATGCAATATAAACATCCAAAACTGGGAAGCTCTGGCCCATGAACAATCTAAATGGAAGTTGGCTTTTCACAAAGGTTCCATGGACTTTGAAGAAGCCCGAGTGCAAGGTAAAAGGGAGAAATATGCTAAGAGAAAAGTACGTCAAACGAATCCTTTACAGGACCATCTTCCATCTGGTAACCTGTGCCCTCACTGTGGGAAGCTGTGTGGATCTAGAATTGGCCTCCACACACAGTCACTTACGGACCCATCGCTAGAGTCTACACATTTTTTTAGAATTTCCTCCTTTTATAATTTTCTTTTTGTAATTTTATCCTGGAAGACAATCTTACTTGGTCACGAGTGATCGCCTACTACTACTACTACTAATGGCACAACAGGAAATTGCTGCCCAATGGAAAACAGCATCAAAACTCAAAATGATATGGAAGACTTGGAATACTGTGGATTTGATCAAATTAATATTTTTTTAAAGAGTGTGTGAGAGTAACTCCTTTTTCGGAAAATGAAATCTATAAACTACTGGAATAGATTACTGGATATCAAAGCATCTTTGTTGCTCCCAAATACTTCTCCGTTTCTTTTGTTATCTGTTATTCCCATGTTTATTTTTCTGTGAAAGAAATCTATATAAAAAGATATGCTGGGTATCCCCCTCCCCCACCCCCATCCCTTTTATGCTGTCTCAATGTCAAGAAAGTGAACCAATTCACATTTGGCAGTGACATCTATCAGCATATTTAAGTTTACTCCAGAGTTACCATTTGCAAGCCCACCCCCCTCGCATTGCTGGACATTGCCAGCATCGCATTGCCCTAAGGAAATTATAACAATTATAAACTGGAAATCAAAATAAGGCTGTAATCCTATACATGCTTTGATGAACTTTTTTTTTTTTAATCAACAGGGCTTATTTCGGAGAAAATATATTTAGGATGGGATCCTTAATATGAAGTACCGTCATGCCTTGGATTGAGAGCATAATTCGTTCCGGAAACGTGCTTGTAATCCAAAACACTCTTATATCAAAACGAAATCCCCCAAAATAAATGTGTAGAGATCTTTAATTTAAGCCGTACTACAGTACTTGTATTGCAAGACGTCGCTTGTATAGCAAGTAAAATTTTTAAAAATAAATATTTAAAAATTTGCTTGTCTTGCAAAACTCTCTCAAACCAAGTTACTTGCAATCCAAGGTATTACAGTATACATATGTTTATTTTTCAGAAATCTTAACATGCGGGCCAAAGCTCGATCTACCCCCCGCAATCCACGCGGCCCTGCAATATTTTTCTGGTCACGTCACTGAAACCCGCCCCTTCCCCCAGGTGACAACTTTTAATTGGCAAGGAGGAGCGATGGGGAGGTGTCAGTTTTTCACTGCGCACAGAAGGTTGTATCCAACGTTAGTCTAAGTTAGGTCCCATTCATTTCAATGGGTCTACTCTAAGTACGGCTAACATCGGATACAGTCCAAAGATAGTCCCTTTCCACCCCGGGCAACGCGGAACGGAAGAAGCCCGGATCCACCGCCGGCCACCGCCCGGGGCAGTCCCTGTGGTCGAGCAGCAGCCATCCCGGCCAGCCCACTCCCGCCCCACGCCGGCGCCTTGGCCCGCCCACTCTTGCGCGCAAAGCGACCGAGACCCGACGCCGCCCTCACGCGCCCTGTGTCACTAGAGGAAGCACCGCCCCGCGCTTGGCTCCTGGCGCCGCCACGCAGCTCAGCTGATCGAGGAGGACGTTCTGCGGCGGCCGCTGCACCACCACCACCAGCGGCGGCAAAACAAAACAATCACAACAATTCAGAGCGCCATAAGCGATAGCGCCTGGCGCGCCCAGCCCCCCCCCCCCGCGCCACCTTCCCAACGTCGTCGCCGCGAGCGAGCGAGCGCATCTTCCCAAGCTCGAGGCACGCACGCGCGCATAGACGGCCAGGCACGCGCACCCGCCCGCCCGCCCGCGCCGGCTCGTCATCACCTTCGTAGTTTCCAACCCCTTCTCGTACTCGCGCGAGCTCAGTCGGGTCCCTCAGTCGAGCCTCCTCCTCCTCCTCCAGCGTGTGTCCCCCCCTCCCCGCCGCTCCGCAGCTCGGACTGTCATTCCGGTTCAGGGCTGTTGGTACAAACACCCTCTTCAAACCTCCTCTCCGCTCGCTTCGACAGCGGACAAGGCCGGCATGTCCGGGCAGCAGCAGCAACTGCCGGCGACGGCTCCTCAAGCGCCGGGCAACCCTACTTCATCACCGGCCTCGGCCGCCCTTCTACTTCACCCACCACCCCCGCCGCCGCCACCCCCGGCCACTTCGGCCCCGCCGCCACCCCCTCCTCCGCCCGCTGTAGCAGCAGCAGCAGCAACGACAACAGCCGTCGCCGCCTCAGCTGGGCCCATGTCTGCCGGGAGCGGTAGTAGCGCCCCGGCCCCGTTCCCTCACGGCGGCGATCCGGCCCTGAACGAACAAGAGAAGGAGCTCAAGCGGCGCCTGAAGCGGCTCTACCCTGCCGTGGACGAGCAGGAAACGCCGCTGCCCCGCTCCTGGAGCCCGAAGGACAAATTCAGCTACATCGGCCTCTCGCAGAACAACCTGCGCGTCCACTACAAAGGTGAGAGGAGGGGACGACAGACAAGGCCGAGGCCGCCACCCTAGACCCCTCTCCTCCAACAGAGACTTGCAGGCAAACTCCCAGCCATGCTAGGCAGATCGGCCAGCAAAATCCCGAAACGGTGAAGAGGCTGGATTGTTTCCTTTAGACCCAAAGCTAGCATTCCCTTGCACGGCCAGCCCCGCCTTCCCAAACCAACAGTTGGACCCGTAAATCTTCTCCCGTACATGGGATCGAATCGTCCTTGCGCTTCTACCCCCCCATCCCAATTGATGGAGGACCTCCCCCTTCCTAATGATTTGTTTCCCCCACCCTCGGCAAACAATACTGACGCCACTACCATCAGCTCACCCACTCCCAAATAGATCGGATGGCACCTGCTTCCCCCATCCCCCTGCAGAATCACAACCCCTTCCTTGACTCCTTTTGTTTTTCTATTCTCCCCCCCCCCCACACACACACACACACACGCACGCACGCACACCTCTTCCTACCTCCACCTTCTACAGCCTCTCTTCGCTCGAATCGGGTTATGAGCAATGTGGCCTGCTATTTTGGAAACTAGGCCTAGGATTACATTTTAGACTTAAACCAGATCCCTTTACTCTTAGAATCTTTGGATGTTTGTGTCTGTGTGTGTGAAAGAGAGAGAAATCTGGGTCTTTAATCTCTGATAGCCATTGCCTTCCTCCCCAGGTATATTGCTTCCTCAGTGGGGAGCAGCAGCATCTTGAGAAGAAACCATGGGGGAGGGGGGAAATGTAGAAAAATAGAACAACAGGAAATAACTCTCATTGGGTCTTATGAAGTATTTAAGAAGCCAAGTGGAGACTATCAGCCTTTACCCCTCCCTCTTTGCCTCTCTCCACCCCCTCTCAAAGATGTAGGAACACTTGGATGATTCTTTGCTTTCTGGTTTGGGGAGGAGGGTATATAAAGTGGCAGACTTCTTCAGCCGATCTGTTCTCTTGTTGAATAACAGCTTGGGGTTAGGGGAGGAGAAAGCAAGTCAGTCAGTGTGACGTGTCCAATTAAAAATAACCAGTTAGGGCAAGAAATGTGTGTTTGTTTAGCAAGCGAGCAAAGGTCAGCAGAAGTTGGAAGAGTGAGCATGGAAAAGTGAGAAAGAAAGGTTAGAGAGCCATTGTTTGTTTATGTCTAGGAATCCCTTCTGTATATAACATGATTATGATTATAAGTAACCCTAAATATAGTTTATGACTATTTGACTGCTTCAAATTCACTCCCTTTTATATGTTAAATTAATCTTTCTCATCATTACCTCCTGATATTAATATCAAGAAGGAATGATGGGGAAGTTTAATTTAACATACAAAAGGAACTGAATTTTCTACTGTGCTGATATTCCTTGGGACAGTTGACATTTTTTCCTGTTTTTGTTTTTACTAGAAGTGACATACAAAAATAAGATATGGTTAGGTAAAGGAAAATAATAGAGAATTCAGCTGGTAAGTGCCTGTTATAAAACTATGCTATTAACTATCGAACTATACAAATATGCAAACCTGGAAAAACACACATCTATTGTTCTAGGCTCAAGTCCTCTTCTAAGTTGGTTATGAAAGGCAGGCTTTGGTAAGATTGTCAGATGAGTATAGGGGAAAAAAGGTGGGGCGAGGGAGAGAAGCCCAGTGTGATTCGCCTTTCCTACACTACAGTACAAAATGGTGAAATTCATGTCAATTCTTGATAAACATAAGCTCTTTGCTCAAAGTGTAGACAAATGGTAGCAAAAAAAATTCTAGTTGGCTTGTTCTGTAAAACATTCTATTATAAGTCCTAGTATGTACTCAGTACAAAATAGTCAATGTTGCATTGAACATTAAGTTTGATGCAAACTTGAACAATAAGTTTGATGCAAACTTTTATAAACTAGTAAGTTTATAGTTTGTGACATTCTCTTCAATGGGTGGGATACGTTTCTCTGCTTCAGCACTGACTGCCTAGGGACCAAGACTGAAATAATATTTCAAATCCTTAGGTGCAGGCATGACATTTTAGATAAGCAGGAACCAGTTGTTGTTGTTGTTGTTTTAATTGAAGGCACTGTGGTGTTTGGAAATGTTCTATACAGTAATACCTTGGATTGCAAGTAACTTGGTCTGAGCGTTTTGCAAGACAAGCAAATTTTTAAAATAAATTTTGACTTGATAAACGAGCAAGGTCTTGCAAGACAAGTAGTGTAGGGATATAACCGCTCGGCTCGAGCAGGCATAGCGGGCCGGTATCGGCCCTGCTCACGCCCACCAGAGACTCGCTTTGATATAAGAGTGTTTTGGATTACAAGCAAAGTTCCGGAACTAATTGTGCTTGCAATCCAAGGTATTACTGTATAAGGAATTAAGTGGTTCAGATGTAACACTGAACCATAGTTTAGTGTTATTAGAATGAGCCTATCCTCCCCTTGGGCTTGCACACTCCCCCTGCTGCGTGGCCACAAGAAGCAGTTCAGAAGCCTTTGCTTCCATTTTTGGGTAATTGCTGCTTGCTGTGTTGTCCAAACCCAGACAAACTCTGGTTAATCTTAACTGTGATTAGTAGAAACAAGTCCACTTGTTATAGCTTATGAAGTTTTTTTGTTTTCACTAACCATAGTTAAGATTAACCACAGTTTAAGGTTTGGACAATATGCTAAATAGTTTTAGATTAACAGAGGGGAGAGTGTGTAAGCCCAGCGGGAGGCTAGGCTAACTTGAACTTCTATTTGGGGGGTTGGGGGTTGGGAGGGCTTAATGTTCCCATAATGTTTTGGGTAATTTTTTTTCTTGCTAAGATATGCTCACTATGTGGCGGCTTATACTTTGGGCATAATTTGTAGGTGTCTCAATTCTCTCGTCTGTATTTTGTTTTGCTTTGTGTTCTCTTTTTGTTTGATATTGTGTTAACAAGTAAATATGGCATTCTTGTGGTTTGGCTTAATGTAAAAGTATATTTAGTGGCTTCTTTCTTTTTCCTTGTACTGTGCTGCTTAAAAATAGTAGTGTTACACTTTTTTTCAGAGAAATTGTAGTGAGCTATGACTGCACCTGTGGAGAAAAGGAAAAAGCTACGTAATTTATTATTCATAGACAAGTGTGCTGCACTTGGTAATTACTGTTACTCAAAAATGCCTTTAGTTAACTGAAAATGTGGAGGGAAGAACGTTGAGGACTTGACTAGGTAGGCATCATTTGAACTAACCCCGAGGAAGAAGTACCGTATATGGAGAGATGTAGTGATGGAGGGGATACTTTAGTAGTAACAACAATTTACTTGGACTTAAATAGGAAAATGGTGAAATGCTTCTTTCTTTTCTGTTGTGAGGGATGGTAAAATTTCCAGATAGAAGAGCTATAGCAGCCTCGCAGTATAAGCTACAACACCTAGTGGTATATCAAACACCATGGAATAAAAGGAAATTGTAAGATATTTAGAAAACAACCTGCACAATGACTAAAGGGTTAGAAAATGAGAGAGAAGCTATTAGAGAAAAGACTATTATTTATTTGGATATCATGACGTTCCAGATAAGTTCAGTGTTTAATTTATTATTTTGAGCAGCTAGCCACATCAACTTAACAGAGGTTAACGTAACTTAACTTAAAATCTATAATAAAATGATTCCTCATTAAACTCTAGGCTCAAATGGAAGTTTGAAATTGGGCAGGTGAGAGATCTCCATAGCCAAATTTCTCACAGTGGAAGAGGAGAAAGTAGTATAGGTTTTTTGTTTTGGTTTTTTTGCCTATAGACTGCTCTTTAGCATAGTCTATAGAAATATAGAATATGGCTATGGGGTGCAAGAACTTGTCTAGATGTTCTTGTATGTATAGCTCAGCACTGATTCATAATGAAATAACTTGTAATACAGTTAGCATTGGGTTGTTTGTAAATCACATATAAAGACTACATTTACTAGAACGTTCATTTAAAAATCTACTTTTTATAGTATATTTGTAGAAAAAAAGACTCTGCCATACATTGCTAGCTAACTCAGGCTGCATACTTGGAAACAGGAGCGGGTGCTGGCTTTTTTCTGCTCCTCCATTTGCTCCTCAAAGAGGTTCAAAGAACACATGTACCTGGATCTGCGTTGTATGCTGATCATTGCTTCTCTAACCCTATGCTTTGTGTGGGCTGTCTGTTCTGTTTTTCCTCCCAACACCTACATGGTTGACTACTTAAACATATGGCACTTTATTTATTTTTTTACATTAAAAACATTTAACCTGCTCCAAGAAGTGTGGGGATGGGGTGGGGAAGTAGCTTTGTAATTGACACAAGGGCCAGCAAGTCAGCACTGTGCACAGCCCTACTGCAGGAAGGGATGAGCTTCATGATTTGACACAACCGGCCAATGACTGTTGTGTAAATCTGGCTTCAACTTCAAACTAGAAGAACAGGTTTTCCCTAAGTTTGATCTGTGAGAGAGTGGTGCATGTGTCTAAAACTTAGTGTGTGTGCTTCCACAGTGGGCTCACCACTGAAATTATGTGCACCTGTATGCACCTTCAAGTTGCAATTCTGTGCACACTGCCTGAGAATAAAATCCCATGGAATTCAATGGGAGTTACTAATTCTGATTAAACATCCTTGGGATTGGGCAGTCATTAAAACAAAAAAAAACTTTGCATCTAGTAATATATCAGGAAGCTGCCTTATACTGAGTCAGACCATTGGTCCATCTAGCTCAGTATTGTCGACACTGACTGACAGCAGGTTTCAGGCAGGATTCTTTCCTAGCCCTACCTGGAGAGGTCAGGGATTGAACCTGGGACCTTCTGCATGCAAAGCATGCGCTCTACACACTGAGCTATGGTCCCTCCCTGCATGTATTAGCATTATTTAAGATTGCTGATAGATGAAGGGCATATATAAAAATGAATCTTTGTTGGGTGATGTGCTGAAAAGGGATTCCTCTTCAGATAAGATATTAAAATACTAATTTTTAAAAACCATTTTTCACAGTGAGCAAGAAACACTAGCAATTAGGTAATTCATAACTAGTGATAAATATAATTGTTGAATTAAACTATTAACTGTTTAAATAGTTTGGATATTTAATGCTAATTAGCTATTTTATGTAATAGATGTCATGACAGAAAGATCACTAAGTAAGTGGCCATAATCCTCTGCATTTGCTTGGGACAAAGTTCCATTGGTTTCAGTGAGACTTAAGTCCAGTGCAAATGGTGAAGGATTGCAGCCAAGCATAAAAATAAGGAAAAGATTTACAGATTGGAGTTTTGTTCTCTCTCTTTTTAACACCAATCAAGCAAGTCATTGCCAAGTCATGGAAGCTGGATGTAGTTTCAGTTCCAGAGGATGTCTAAAGTTGAAAATTTTTGATTAGTTGAAACTTTCAAGGTGAAGGGAATACTTGAGGAGTTCCCCAGGACCTGATTTATTTTTATTGATCCTGGATGAGAAGGCCAACTTGGTGTATTACTGACACCTAGCTTGGGGAGGTGAAAGTTCCTGCTTCCATCCAGCTAATTCCAGTTGGGAACTTGAAAAGTGTCAGCATCAGTCAGGGAGGTGGGTGTAGCTGTGATCCACAGATTCCATCTTATCAAGTGCCCGGTCTGACAAATGATCTTAACAAGTGTTTTACCTGTACTGCCCACTCTGCTGACTATCAAGATTCATGGGACAAGCTCACTAATGTGGTCCCCAATGTTGCGTTGGAGACCTCCAGATTTCTGATACTGAGGGATTTCAACATTCACATACAAAGTCTTGTCAGAGATAGCTCATGATTTCATGGCCACCATGGGGTTGCCTCACAAACATGTTTGTTAACATGTTCAGTGAGTCATACTCCACACTTGTTTCTGCTCTGGACATATGAGGGACAATCTATGTTTGGGGTAATGTTTGGTGACTCCCTTGTCATGGACAGATCTTACCTAGTAGCTGGGAGGTTCATGGGGTTCTATAATCTTCATAGGTGGAGGGGCAGTTAAAATCATCCATCCCCAGAATCTACTGCATTGAGTGGTTTTTATCTGCATTTAGGGAGTTTGTCTGACATGGGGAGCTCTGCTGTCAATACTCTGGTTGGAATATTGAAATGACCTTGGTGATTAATATGATCACTCCTATATGCCCCCTCCCACCAGCACGTACCAAGGCAGCACACCAGTTTTCAGAAGAGCTGGTGATGGTGAAGCAGTTAGGAGAACACTGGGGGTGGATAGCTTCCCTTCCCCCCCTTCTTTCTTTTGTGTCATTTTATATTCTATGGGGCTAGCTTGTTTTTATTGATCTGTAAGCCACTCAGGGAGCCTTTCTGCCTGAAGCGGGGGTATAAATACTCTAAATAAATTAATAGTAAATAAAACTTGGGATGAATCCGACTGAATATGGATGAGAGCTTGGTTGAAGGCCTATTCTGTGGTGGTGCACCTTTGGATCCAGATGTCAAAAGAAAGGGTTATTTTCTTTCAACCTATCCAGCAAATCTGAGCATTTTGGGGGGACAGGGAAATATACACAGATTTCATGGCTGACAGATAAGGGACTGCAATCAGAGCAGGGAGTGGGAGACAGGACAGGTTCTGCTGTGTAGCACTCTGGGATACAAGCTGGAGGACCGGGCGGGAAGGATGGGGAGAACAACCCATGTTCCCCATGGTAAGCCCAATTGTCTGTCAGGTGCACTGTGGGTTGTTCCACGAACAACTCGCACTACGTAGCTTATTCGAAGGGTGGGTTGCCATGTCGTATGAACTCACTCTCTAATACGGTAAATAAGATACTGGATCTTATTTACCGTATTAGAGACTCTGAATATCAGTTGCTGAGGAACACGAGTAGGAAGGTGCTCTTGTGTTCATGTCCTGCTTTTGGGCTTCCCATAGACATGTGGTTGGCCACTGTGGGAACAGAATCTTTGACTAGATAGACCTTTGGTCTGATCCAGTAGAGTTGCTCTTACATTCTTAAGTGTTAGTTCATTGCCTGCAAAACACTCTTCCTATTACACAAAATATCCAGTTGACCAAAGAAATAGCAGAACTTGGGTATCTCTTAAAATATGTGAAAAATAAACCAAGCTGGTGGTGAGTTACTTAATTATTGTATACTTTTATTAATTTATGGTTTTGTAATAGAATGTGTTTGCTGTATTAGTTGGTGTTGCCTTTAAATGTTTGCCTTAGATTTTCGTTTTCCTCTTTAATTTTAACATCAGCTTCTGTAAGGTTCCTTCATAACTTTTGGGATTTATTTATTTATTGCATTTCTATACTGCCCAATAGTCGAAGCTCTCTTTTATAAGTCCAGAGATTTATGTGTAGTTAAAAATGGCAAGCTAATCTCTAGTGATGGACCATTAAAGAATTGACACTTGGAAATCACAACTACCGGTACTTGAAAACTGGAATGGTCAGCATGTGGCCTGCAGACCTCTCACTGCATCTGACATTGACCATATTTGACCACTCGTTCCAGAAATGGGTTTTAGTATTCCAATAGAGTCAAAATTGATCTCTGTGCCTGTTTAATGACAGCAATTTGTATGAACTGTAAGATAAAAGAATAGAACTAGTCCTCCAAATCATGACCGAGAGTAATTACAGGTATACTCCTTATTGCTCACGCAAGCTATGTTAAATAGCAGCTCAGAATAGGATGAATTGATTATCTATATTCAGTTCTGGAAATACCAGAGCTGTAGCTCTTTGTAATAATTTGACTCAAGAGTGATGTGCCCAGGTTCAACTTTTGAACAAGGTGGATAAAAATTGATTATTTTTAAAAATCAGATTTTTAAAAAATGTAAATACTAAATTTGTCTTAAAGAATAACTACCGTATTTTTCGCGCCATAAGACGCACCGGACCATAAGACGCACTTACTGTATGGTACAAAAAATTTTTTAAAAAAAAAAAAACAGCTGAGAGGCAGGGGCTTCCCCCGCCCCACCCAGGAGTCCTCCGCTCTTCCGGACCAGCAGAGGAAAGTAAAAAAAAAAATTAAAAAAAAATAAAAATTTTTTTTTTACTATATTCACTCCATAGGACGCACAGACATTTCCACCTAGTTTTTTTGGGGGGTAAAGTGCGTCTTATGGAGCGAAAAATACGGTAGGTTAATATTAATTAATCTAAATATAAGCATGTTAGCCCTAAAGTTAATCTTTAAGTGAATCATTGCCTCTACCAGATACACTGGCTTTGTTTGCACATAATCGGAAGCCAAAAATCATGATTTAATAAGCCAGAATAGGCACAGGCAATGCACTGGTGCACACAGCCCGTTCGCTCCTCCCTTCGCACAAGCAGCAAAACAAGTCAGGACTCAGCATTTAAACAAAGGTTCCCACTATATGTGAACTGGGAACTATGGTTAAGAATTTCCAAAGAAGCCAGGATTCATAAGCCTACTTCAAAACCTGGTTAAAGATTGGCTTATAAATCATGGCTTGTCTGGAAACACTTAACTATAATTCCCGCTTCTCTATGTTTAAAAGCTGAATCCTGCCTTGTTTTGCTGCTCACATGGGCAGGAAAGGGGTTGCTTGTGGGATGCCCACCACTCATTCATATCCTGGCTTAGTTGGCCAGGATTGCAATGCTTAGCATAACATGCAGACTGGGTCACAGAGTTAAGAGTCTTTTCTGTGTAAACAAAGAACCAATTTGTTCATTTCTCAAATAAGAATATAGCTTAGCATTACATGCATGAGCTTAAAAAATGAGTAGATGAGCAACTCTAAAGGCATATTACTTTTTTAAACTGACCAGCCTTTTAAATGTTTTGTAAATGGATTTAATCTTGATTTTTAGTCGGATGCCATTAGGATAACTGAATCTTTTAAGTGTCATGTATACTTCATTTGATAGCGGCTTCATTTATGATCACTCTTTCATTTTACTAAATATTAAATGCTGAATTGCATTTTAATATATTTTGCAGGCCATGGGAAAACTCCAAAAGATGCTGCTTCTGTTCGAGCCACACACCCCATACCTGCTGCTTGTGGAATATACTATTTTGAAGTTAAAATTGTCAGCAAAGGAAGAGATGGGTAAGATTTTAGTGCAACTTTATTTCAAATGTAGTTTAAGCCATATGACAATTTCTGATAATATAATAACTTTAGTACAATTCATGTTCAAAAAAAGACCCAGGTATACTACTTTTTGTTCAGCTCTGGTACAAAAGGAGTGATGAGGATTTAATGCACAAATCAAGCTTTCTCCACATATTTAAAGGTTTAATCCAAGTTATTGGATTGAAGACTGTTGCAACTACAGACCAGCATTCTATCTTCAGTTTCCAAATAGTCCAGAGTAATCAAGTTCTCTACTTGACCAGTCTGATTGCATTGCAAACAGACAACTTTTTTAAATTTTATTTACTTTTTCGAGACAAAATATAACAAAATACAAGAATAACACAAAAATATAACATAAACAACGTACAATAAATCATAAAGTGCACCCCCCACCCTCCAAGGGACCAATTTATATACTTCCATCCCCTTGATCAAATGAATTCCAAATTCCAAAAATATAACATATCCTGACAAGGCATGCTCCCCTTCCCCTTTATTAATACATAATCTAGTAATTGATTTCATATATCCTTAAAATTATTCTTCTTTAACAGTCCTTTTTTGCATTTGATACTACAAATTAGTTTATCGTTTAGGGCTATATCCCAAACTTCCTTATACCAGTCAGTTATTAGGAAAACATGTTGTACTTTCCATTTCCTCGCTATCATTAGCCTAGCTGCAGTTAACAAGTTTACAATTAATTCCTTCGTATTTTGGTTGCAAATAAGTTTCTCCGTTATTGATAACAATGCTAGTTTTGGACAGACCTTTAAATTAATACCAATAATTTTCGATATTTCTGTGAAAACTTCTCGCCAAAAAACCAGAACATTTTTACAACTCCACCACATATGAGCATATGTCCCTTTTTCCTGACATCCTCTCCAACAAAATGCAGAACAATTATTATCTATTCTATTTAATCTTACTGGAGTTAAAGACCATCTCCAAATTAGTTTATAAAAATTCTCCTTTATCCTAGTTGACATCACCTTCACAATCCGTCTATCCCATATATTGTTCCTCCCCACCTTCGAGGTCACCTCTACAAATTCATTATCCCATATTGCCTTTAGCTGGTCCTCTTGTTCTTCTGCTTTTTGAATCAATCTATATAAATCCCTTGTTATACCTCTTGTTGATGCATTACCTTGTAGACCATCTCTAGACGTAACAATCTTTTCAAATTTAGTTAAATCTATCTCATACTCAGTTTTCCTTTTCCACTTCTGCGACCACTGCAAACAGACAACTTATGTAGTGTCACTGTCAAATGGAATCAAGAATTCCCTGACAATTTTCCTGTGCAAATGACCAATGCAAATTAGCCAGTGTGGCGTAGTGGTTAGAGTGTTGGACTGAGACTCAGGAGATCCGGGTTCAAATCCCTGCTCGGCCATGAAACTCACTGGGTGACTTTGGGCCAGTCACTGACTCTCAGCCTAACCTACCTCACAGGGTTGTTGTGAGGGTAAAATGGAGAGGAGGAGGATTATGTAAGCCGCCTTGGGTTCCTTTCAGGAAAAAAGGCGGGGTATAAATATAATAAATAAATAAATAAATAAATTTTCATTGGAAAATTTCCAATGCAAACTGAAAAATTTCCTATGCAGAAGACCCTATCACTTAATTTCCATTAGAAAATTTGCCTATGCAAATTAACCTACTTTGCATCGGAACATTTTCTGGAAAATCCAGATCACTGGACTCCCTTTAACATTCTGTCAATGAGGCTGAGTGATTGCCCAGTGGTCATCATGACTTTCCGTGACTCCTTTTGCCCTCTTCTTCTGAAGAGTCAGTTTCTGCCTCAGTGATGCAAAAACCCCACTGTGCTTAGAAGTATAATAACTGTAGTGTTGAAATGAAGCTGTTTCTGATTCCAGCATGGTTATCAGCGATTTTCAAGAAGTAATTGTCTTTGGGAAAGTCTCTGGACAATGACTGACCTTGGTGCTGACTAAATTATTATTTATTAATTATTACTAAGAGAAGAAAGGGTTACTAGATTATTGGATTGGGTGGAAAAGATGGGGACTAGAGACCAAATACTGGGAATTGTTGGGAGAAGAAGAGTGTCGTGGTTAAATTTATTACAGTTAGAACAGTGGTCGAAGAAGTGGAAAAGGAAAACCGAGGATGAGAGAGATTTCACCAAATTTGAAAAGATTGTTATGTCTAGAGATGGTTTAGAAGGGAACGCGTCTACAAGAGGTATAACAAGGGATTTATACAGATTGATTCAAAAAGCAGAAGAACAAGATGACCATTTAAAGACAGTATGGGATAATGAATTTGAAGAGGTGACCTTGAAGGTGGGCTGGAACAATATATGGGATAGACGGATTGTGAAAGTTAGGACAACTAGGATAAAGGAGAATTTCTATAAAATAATATGGAGTTGGTACCTAACTCCAGTAAGATTAAATAGAATAGATAACAATTGCTCTGCACTTTGCTGGAGAGGATGTCAGGAAATAGGTACATATGCTCATATGTGGTGGAGTTGTAAAAATGTTCTGGAATTTTGGCGAGAGGTTTTTACAGAAATATCGGAAATTATTGGTATTAATCTAGAGGTCAGTCCTAAACTTGCTTTGTTATCAATAACCGATAAAATCACTTGTGCCCAAAATACGAAGGAACTAATTGTTAACTTGTTAACTGCGGCTAGGTTAATGATAGCGAGGAAATGGAAAGTACAACATGTTTTTCTAATAACTGATTGGTATAAGGAAGTTTGGGATATAGCCCTAAATGATAAACTAATTTGTAGTATCAAATGCGAAAAGGGACAGTTAAAGTAGAATAATTTTATGGATACAGTATATGGAATCAATTATTAGACTATGTATTAATAAAGGGGAAGGGGAGTATGCCTTGTCAGGATATGTTATATTTTTGGAATGTGGAATTTAATTGATTAAGGGGATGGATGTATAGTAGTTGGTCCCTAGGTGGGTGGGGGTTGCACCTTATGATTTATTTTAGTTGTATGTTTGTGTTTTATAGTTTTGTACTGGTATGTAGTTTATAATAACTAAATAAAATTTAAATGAAATATAGATTTTAAAGTGCCTCTTAATGATTAATAATGTGATAAACACTTCTGTAATTCACACTGTTTTTAGAGTGCTGAAAGCCAACATGGTAATGTTTAGACTTGGAACTTAAAAATTAACTTTGTCCAGCCTTGGATTCACTGGGTAGACTTGGTTTGCTATTTCCCTGCCTGAGTTTGCCAGTAGCAAAATTGAAATACGTGACTTAAATGTGCGAACCAGGTCTTAAGAGTATCCATAGTTACCACACATACTGTTTTTTAAACTGATATCAATGACACCCCATCTCTAAAAATGACAACTTTGTTATTTTCAAAAAAGCTATGGATTTGTGGCATAACTATAATGACATTTCCAGTTTGTTGTATTCATGTTAAAAACACTTGATCAACACGTAAATCAACATGGTATTGGGAGGATGAATGAGGTATGGATGTAAAGTATTTTGAGCTGTAGAATACTTACTGAAATGAAATTAATTTAGCAACAGTTTATGGCATTTATCTGAAAAAAGTGGGTAATTAGACCTGTGATTATGTGTAGAAGTATACTTGATCAGATACTGGGACTTGACCTGTCTGGTTTGTACCAGTTTTTCATAGACACTGGGTTCGGATCTAGCAAACTCTGGCGGGAACTGCTGTAACAAATATTCCTGCTGTTTTTTGTAGGTGATGTACAAATCTTAACAGGAGTTCTTGAAATACATTCTACCAGTGCAATCCTATACATGTCTTCTCAGAAGTAAGTCCCATTGAGTTCAGTTGGTCTTACTCTAAGGAAAGTGGGTATAGGATTGCAGCCTAAGTAGCTTAATTTTGGCTTTTCATTTTGTGTTCTCCTTTTCATTGCATTCCATAATGTGTCTATAGTTCCAAGCCATATTGCATAACTTGTTTGTCTTCATGTTGGAATGTATTCCCTAGTTAGGGAGAACTCCTTTTTCTTTCTCGTCTTCCTCCAAAGCTTATTGTTTTGATGGGGCTGTAGCCTTACTGGATAACATTCCATTATGGTAGTTTGATTATCTTAGGATGCTTACATGTAGCATTTCACTTGTATATTGATCTTGCTGAGACTTTAGTTCAGGCAAGTTCTTTAAGGAAAATGCAGAAAAATCCTGTTTCCTCCTGAAGATTTTCTGTTGTGAATGTTGAAAAAAAATAAGGAGGGTTTGAATAATTTTCTTAATGTTGCCATATTTCAGTGCCTTGATTTTTTTTTACTAGCTGTTTGTGAAGTTAAATAATTTTCTTAGAAGAATTGCTAGACTGAAATATGTTAGCCCACAGATGACTGACGTAGCTATAGGTGGGCTAGTAAAACTTGTGGGTTATTACATCTTGTGAACTTACCTGCTAGGCTGCTTTAAAATCTCTTAAAACCATGTTGAATTTCATCATGGTTTTCTAGGTATTTCTAATTCATCAGTCCATAGAGAAGATTCTACAGATTTAACACCTTTAATTACACAAAAACCCACTAGAACACATACAGATAACATTGTCAGTTCAGAGATCGAGTAGTACAGTTGATCAAGTGTTTTTAACATGAATACAACAAACTGGAAATGTCATTATAGTTATGCCACAAATCCATAGCTTTTTTGAAAATAACAAAGTTGTCATTTTTAGAGATGGGGTGTCATTGATATCAGTTTAAAAAACAGTATGTGTGGTAACTATGGATACTCTTAAGACCTGGTTCGCACAGAAAACCCACCATGGCTGATCAGCCATGGTGGATTGTTGTGCTGTGCGGACCCAGCATGGTTTCCACAGGGTGGCTTATTTTTCATGAACAGGCCACCCTGAGAACCCATGCCTTCTTTTAGAGTTGTTCATACTCATGGGGCCGGTTCACACGACACGGGAACCGCGGGGGAACAGAAGTCCCCCGCGGTTCCCGTGTCGTGTGAATGCTGGCCGGGGGTGCCCCCGCGGGACAGCCGCGTGCGGGAAGCACGGAAAGTCACCATGGGCGGTAGAGGGGTAAGCCCCTACCGTGTGTGGCGGCCCTACCGTGCGAACAGCAGGCGGCCATCGTGTGGGGGCCTCCCGTGGCTGCACACAGGCGGCAGCCCAGAGTGGCCAGAGCTGCGGCCGCTCCAGCCTGTAGGGGCAAACAGCCCCGCTGGGCATCCCTAGCTGCCGCCCCCTAGTGCTAGGTATGAATCGGCCCATGGTGGCTTCTTGTGTCATCTGAACCCAGCAGGGCAACTTCATCTTCGGTTGTTTGGAACAGTTAGAGAGCTGCCTGGGAAGAGTAGCAAAAAACCCTGCCACTCCTTGCGATCTTGCTAGTGCCGCCACCATCCTCTCGCATCCCTTCTCATTGCCCTCCGCCCCGTGCTCTTCAAAATAGAGAAGAAAGGACACTGGAGAGAGTCCTGAACGTGTTCACAATTTTTTCCTGGTCCTGTGCAAGTGTGCAGGAGTGAATGTCCACCGCTATGAAATTTACATAAATTTCCCCTCTGTTTTACTACTCTGCCTTGAAATTTGCACAATTTCCCCCTCCGTGTTATTGCTCTGCCTTGAGATTTGTGCAATGCTCCCCTCAGTGTTACTGCTTTGCCATGACATTTGTGTACGTTTAATGATCCTGCTCACTGCTCTGTGACCCATATGTATACCTGACAGCTAGCAACTGAGACCAGAGCAACAAGAACAAAGGACGGGTTCGATGGGAACTGAAAGCAGCTGGCACCTGCAGGAGAGAAGGCGCTTTGGGGCAGGTGTTCTTACTTTAGTATAACATGAAGCAGCTTTTTTTTTTTTTAAAGGTGTTCACTAGCAAGAGAAGTGCCAAAGTGGAGGACATTGACAAGGGGAGGTAGGAGCTGAAAGCGGCCGCCGGAAATTATTTATTTATTTATTTATTGTCTATGCTGCCCAATAGCTGAAGCTCTCTGGGTGGCTTACAACAGTGCCTAAAACAGTGCCGGGATACCAGTATGCTTGGCTAAACTGGGGAAATTTTTTTTTAAAGCTTGCAAATGTGTTCCTGCGTTCATAAAGGCTCAGAAAATTAATTCCATTTGGCAATCTGATGCTGTGGGTGGGGACTTTCCCTCGGGAGCCAGCAACTCCAGCAGACCAGTTGCAGAAAGGTTGCTGATGTAGGGACCGAGGAAACGAGGAGTGCTGCTGCAAAGGTGCCTGGGATATGTGGCGAAGCCGGTGCGAGGACTGAGGGGGGAAACAAGCCACCGCAAGCCGCAGAGCGCCCAATTGTCTGGTTAGTGAATGAACAACCAACACATGGTGGCTTATCTTCAGGGTGGCTTAGCATGTCATACAAACCTGCCTGTTGTCTAGATTGTTTATAAGACATAGCGTATATTGTGATTCCACTGTGGTTGCTGAAAGGGACATTATGAGCTCTGACTATTACAGTTGTTTCCTGAGGTTAAAGAAGGGAAAGGGTGAAGATGGGGGTTGTGTAAGGGGCAGGTGAATGAAGAGGATGTAGTGCACGGGTGTGTCTCTATCAGCTAGGTGAGCTTCACCTAATGGACTTCCTAGGTTATGGGATTGCAGAGGATTAAGTACATTTAGAATAGATAGGACAAAGAGGCCAATCCAGCCCAAATCAAGCACTTTAAGACTCATTGATTGTAATGGGGGAGAGTTAAGCAATGCATAATATTAAAGCAATGTCAGTAGTCTGCATTTGTTCACCATCTTGCAGGTTTTCCCAGTATGATAACCAGTCCCTCAACTCGGGTTTGTAATCACATGTAATCAAATAGACTGTTGCTGCTGTAAACACAACAATCTTATTTCCCTAAGTTACATATTATCAAAGCTCGGTCTAAAGGATACCTGGAGATGTTGATGTCTTTTTCTTCTAGTCAGACTGTAGAATAGACTCCTGGGAGATTGCACTTTGCCTGTTCCTCAAGGTATCTCGACATGAGTGTTTCATTTTTTAAGTTGTGTATGGAGTTCTAATTACAAGATGTACTGTACTTACGTAGAGACGTACACATGGAGGGCTCCTTCATGGGAGCAGAGTTTGAGAGAGCATACTAGAATCACAAAGGGCTCAGTCTTAATGCATGTTTAGACAGGGAAAAAAATCTTACAACCCCCAGTGTTCCTCAGCCGGCCATTGAAGTGCAGGACTTTTTTTCTGTCTAAACATACATAGGATTGTGCCCTAAATTTGTTTAACAGCCAGAACCTGTGCATATCTCCTCAGAAGTAACTTATACCCAAGTAAGTGTGTGTAGAATTACCACCTAAGGCTGCAGTCCTTCGTAATCTTAGGGTGCAATCCTATTCACATTTAGACAGAAAGCAGTCCTACAACTCCCAGCGTTCCTCCAGCCAGCCATGCTGACTGCAGCATGCTGAGAATTGTAGGACTTTTTTCTGTCTAAACTTGCATAGGATTGCACCCTTAGAGACTTAGAGAATTTAGTAATCTGTTTAGATTTATGCAAAAACCAATCATTTGTATTGGAATTTTTTTCTGGTGAAATGCTACCTATATTACGCAGTAAAGAAAGAAACCAACTGTTTCTGTTTGCACACAGTGCACAATGTAAAATGTCTTGCATTCCATTTGAATTTATTACAAAAATATTTTGTTCCAGATGGAACCTTAAATTCTACATTATAAAAGAAACTGGATTAGAAGGGAAACTGAGTAAAAAGTATTTATTTATTACATTTATATTTCATTTTTAAATTTGATTTGTACTCCACCTTTCTACCAAGAAAATGGCACTCAAGGCCATTTCCTCCAAGGTGGTGTACAGGATTCTCTTCTCCCCCCTACTCCCCATTTTATCCTCATATCACAATACTTTAGTTACTTACATTAAAGCCACTTGATGATATTAAGTTCTTTAGGTGAGAACAGGATCCAGATGCTCTGTCATTTTAATTTTCAGGGTAGATAAAAACCATTGGTTTTTTTGTTGTTTGTTTGTTTTTTAAGGTAGGCTCATTGTAATCAATCTGCTTTAAAATAAAATCAGAATGTTATACAAACATGTTAGTGTACACCAGTCTTCTCCAACCCGGTGCCCTCCAGATGTATTGGACTACAACTTCCACTGGCCATGCTGGCTGGGAATGATGGGAATTGTCCACATCTGGAGGGCACTAGGGCTAAGGAAGATTGGTCTACATTCATAATGTATTGAAACTGAATCCATGACCTGTATATAACAGGTTATTAAAGCCAGCTTTTCTGTGTGAAAATGAAAGGGAGTGGGGGAATATTTGAGGCAAGGTCATGCAGTAGGTCCTGTATATATTACCTTATTGAAACTTTCCAATTTTAGGCTGCCAGCCAAAGTGAATGGACATTACTTCTTTGTTGACTCTGCATTCGTACACATGGAGTAATGACGGTGCTGTGCTTGCAAAGAGCAACACTCACGATGTTCAACAATGTTCATGCTAGTGAACAACTGGTGCTCAACAATTGTAGGCATAGAAAGGCAAAACGGATACATAGCCTTGTCCCAGAGTAATTGCAATTTAACTTTTGACTGTTGTTTGGACTTAATATGCTATCTGAATCCTTGCTAGCTTGTGGCTTCTGGGCACAGAGTGGTTTTGTAGAGTGCACCACATTCTTTACTTTCAAAAGATGGAGTGCCTAGTTGACATTGAAGTAGGCATTAATAAAACATAATTCTAACTAAACCAGAGAGTGGGTACTCACGATGGATTAAAAAAAACATGCTTGGTCATTCTTACATCTTTTGGGCCACTGCAAGCAGGAACTGGACTGAGTTTTAGGGGAAAGGCCAATTCAAACTGTAGCCATGGTGGTACCATAATGTCCCTGTTCTGTAGAACTGGGCTGGTTGAGTCAAGTAAAAAATTAGGAAGAATGTGTCAAGCATACTATATATCCCAGCTTCCATAGCTAAGATGTTCCTATTCAAAGATACTCCTACTAAATAGTGCTACTTATGTGTTTGGATGGGTAATTAATTGGTCCCTTTCCAGAATGATTACAAGACAAGTACTCTGTTCTTTCATAACCTATCAAATGTGAAAAGTAATTTGATTATTTGCATATGATCGCCTGAGATGTGCAGCTGCATTCTAAACTAACTGGAGTTACTTCTGGACTGATGGCATTGTTCCCAGTTATATTATATTACCCTACTCCCATTGAGAAAGGAATTAAAGATGTGTATAACTGAGGCTAGGTCATTGTTCTTTGCTTGAGGTCAGGTTCTCAACACAGCTAGAGTTGAGAAGTTACCGTATATTGTTTAATAGGCATTGACCGGGTTCGCACATTGATTGGGTTCACACAATGAAAGCATTGTGGGTTGCTATCCATGATGGGTTGTCATGTCATGCAAAGCTAGACCAATTTCTGTAGGATGGCTTGTTTGGGCAACAAGCCACCCCAACACCCCATGGGCTGTTGTAGGGGTTGTTATACCCACAATGGGTTGTCGTGTCGTCCGAACCCAGGCTACCAACCCCATCATGGGTACAGGGAATCAACTACTAAGCCCCTTGGTAAGAGCGGCAAAAAAAACCCCTTGCTACTGTTGCTAAGCAGACCCCAGGCAACCACCAGTGCCAGCCTCCCCCAAAGTGCCCAAGTGGCACTTGGGGGCAGCTGGCACTGGCTTCCCCTTGTCCCTGTCATGATCGTGAGCTGTTTTGGGCTTGCCGCAGCTTTTACCCCCTTTACCTTTATTTCCCTGGAGATCACGAAAGCCAGCTTTTGTGATCCCCATTTTGACAGCCACCCCCAACAGCCTGAGAGGCACTTTAGAGGGGCTGTCCATGGCTGTCAGAACCTTTTTTTGTGTGTGTGCAAAAAAATTGTGCAAAAAAGCACTGTTGTTTATTTTTTTTAAAAAATTGTCCGCATTTGCAGAACTGTAGGGATTTGAAGCCTCAGCTGAGGCAATGTCCAGAGAGTGGGGCTGCTGCCAAGGTGCAGCAGGTACCAACCCTGGACATTGCCCAGAAGAGGCTCCAAATTGTCGTCATCGTCCCCACGTGTCCCCCCCCCCAGTTTCTCTTGACAGGCTGTCAAAAGACGAGCTGTTGAGAGAACCAAAGATGTAAGGGATATTTGCATGTGAAAAGGGGGTGTTTGGGGATTCACACCCCCTTAGCGACTGTGAAGCTGGCTTTCGTGATCTCCTGGGGGTAAAGGGGGAAAAAGCCACAGCGAGCCAAAAAAGGTTTGTGATCGTGGCGGTGAGAAGGGCGATAACTCGGTCCTCCCGTGGTGTCCCCTGGGATACCTGCAGGAGGACCGAGTGGGAGGGAGGCAGCCAACAACCCATGGTGAGCCCGACCACCTGTCAGGCTCACCATGGGTTGTTCGCATGACAACCAACCCACCGTGGCTTATTGCCAGGGTGCGTTAGTGTGATGTGTGAACGTGCCCATTGCCTATGTTAGGCATGTCACATTAATTTAATTTAAGCTATTGCTATTCATTGTAGTGCACTTAAGTGAAACATAATGTCTTTTTCTCTAAAAACATAATACAATATAAACATTGTTTTTAATATTGAAGACTGAAAAATGTATTTTTTACTTTTAGGCAGGCTTAATCTTATGACATTTAAATTTTTGCTTATTTCTAAATAAGCTCTGGAGGAATAGTGTGTACAAAACATGCTGAAATGGGAGAGAGTGAGTGAAGTGGCAGATCCTCTGTGCCTTCTAAAGCCCTGCAAGTGTATGCTAGCCAAGGGGGTAGACTTACCTTGTTCCTTCCTTCGCCGGTGGTTGATTCCAGCGGGAGGGAAATTACCTACACCAGCCTGAGGCTGGGTGTAGACTAGTAGCCTGATCCTGGGGCCTCATGGGGGAACCGTGGTCCAGCAGATCCAAACCCACCCTTAGAACACTATGTTTCACGGACTGCTGCTATCTACCAATAGTAATTTATACCTGTGGAGCTTTCCTTGAGCATAAATGGCGCCTCTGGTGTGAATGTGCCCCCTCCCCATCTGGTAGAGCTCCTTTCTGCCAGCAGAGGCAGGCTTCTTCATCCTGCCCCCTCTGGGATGGCCTTTCAAGGGGCATAGGGTTGCTGATGCTTAGCATTTATTTGAAGCTTTAAAAGCTGCATTCCACTTCAGCTTTAGGGGCAGTCACATCCAGTATTGTGATCAAGCAGAGGCTTAGATTCATAGATCATAGAGTTAGAAGGGGCCTACAAGGCTATCGAGTCCAACCCCCTGCTCAATGCAGGAAACTAGAGGAGGAGTCTCCCATCCAAGTAATCACCAGGCCTGACCCTGCTTAGCTTTCCACACTTAGACAAGCTGAGCCAGCCTAAGCCACAGGCTGAAAAGTGGTATCTGCCCTACTTGACTTGAAAATCCTTATTAAAACATTTTGTGACAGTGTTTTGCCAGTGTTTTATGCCAGTAGTAGAGGGGTGGGACTGCTCTGATATTTCTGAATGCAGTGTTTGTTTTTGATCGGAAATTATGGGTTGGGGGTGGGCTATAAAGGCAGGAGAACAGGACTTGTGTGGAGTGGAAGAGACTCTCTTGACCATTTTGTTCCACACACGGTTTCTAAGTATTCAAATGTTCTCTTATGTAGTTCTGAAACTTTTTCTTAAAAATGAGAAAGAAAAATGAGAAAAACTGCTGGCAGTAGTTTCATTAGTGCCTGATATGTGTCTGTAATGGAGGCAGAAGGATCAACCCTAATGCCCAGTGTACAAGGAGGGGTCCTAATGTCTAGTACAGCTCCCTCCCACCCCATTATAATGTTACCAAGCACATATATGCTTGGTAACCTTGGTGCCCCTTACATGACTTAGTTTGTGCCATAACTCATTCCTGGAATCCATTTGCAGTGCCAGGTTTCAACCCTGGACTATTATGGACCCATCAGTTAGCAGCCATCATCAACCATAACCAGCTGGGAGGTGGGGGTGAGAGTGGTAGACTAATATCTAAGACACCACACACACACACTATACTGTCTAGCAACTGAGTGCCAGCTTCTTAGTGTTCTGCCAGGCTTTAACAGACGTTGGAGTAATTGGTGAAACATCTTTTCTTTGTATAGGAAAAAAAAAAATGTACATCTCTGTAGTTGTCAGAATACCAATCATGAGTTTGTTTGTTTTTGAAGATCCAGCAATTGGTTTTAATTAAAAATGCAGATGCAATAAACTAGCCAAGCAAGCTACAGTTAGAGCAACTCAAAATGCAAGAGAGAAGAAAAACATGAAGCTAAAACAGTGAGCTGCCAAAGTCTCCCTTCCTGTTTTCCCATCATACAGATATTGTATACCTTGTGATGGATTTTCATTAGTAAGCCACTTTGTAAACCTATTACTGCTGAAACACCAGGAATGAATAAATGCCTTGGAACTGGTACAGAGTGTATTTCTTTCACTGAGTTAGTTTAGAGAATTCCCACATATTGGGAATTAGGGGAATGGCTTCCATCTTGGAGGGTGGTGCTTGAAAATAGACTTGAGCCCTAGCACTACTCATAAGAGGGAAAAGGCCTTACCAGGAACCTATATTCCCTTGCTGAATGTTCTCAGCTCTATACACATCTTCCAGGAGTAAGTGGTAGTGATTTCAGTGTGGCTTACCTCCAAATAAACACATGTCAGATATGGGTGTAATAACCCCGCCCACAACTGGGTGTTTTGTGGCTGTAATCTTATGAACATGATCCTGGGAGTTCTATATTTTAATAACTTCTGGAGGAATGTTATGTGGCTGAAGTACATTCCACTTCCCTCTTCAAAACCTTATGGTAAAAAAGTAAATGTCCCTCCCTTTTTCATTTCATTCAGTGAAGTAATGCAAGCTAGAACATAGATGAAAAAAGGTTTACTGAATGTTAAATACTGTACATCTGTTTCCAGGGTGTGGCATCCTTGGGCAGCTGCTGGACCCAGCACCCTGGCAGGGCCCAGCACTGATGTGTGCCCTGCCCCCCCGCCTTGTTTTTTCCCCAGAGCAGCACCAAGCAGCTGAGTCTAGCTGCCATTTTAATTTCCCATAATGTTCCTGGTGTAACACTGCTCTGGGGCATTGTGGGAAATTAAAATGGTAGCCCACTGCCAACCAATTCTATTTGGAGTGCTGCTGCTACCACTGCCAGATAAATTAACCAGGGCCCACAATTAGAGGAGGAGGCCCACTAGAGTGCACTTTGCCCTCCCTCAAGCTTGGGAGTTGGCTTTGCCTGTTTGACTGCAGATGGATACTTGACTTTGGCTAATACGATGTGCAGTGTGGGGGAAGGAAGCAGTTATTGAAAAGCATGTGGGTAACTGATTATTAGATTAACTGGTTGATAGCCTCCCATATCTTCTGCAATAATTGCTATCAGAGGAGTTCAGTAATGCTTGCTTCAGTTCTTCTGCTTACAGTCCTGAGAGGTCATCTACCTCCAGCAACACATCTCCCTATATCTGGCAGGTGATGTTAAATACAGCAGAATACTGTAACAGCTGCAGCGTGTTATCCTCTTCCAGGCCCAGGAGAGAGTGGAGGGACATGTCTGCCTTATTGATGTTGGCACACTCACCACCTTGGCTATTCTAACTGTTGCTGTAACAATTACAACATACTGAGTTGCACCTAAATAGGATCTTAATGTAACTGAAAGGCATAATTGAAAACCCTTGGCCACGAAACACATCTTTTGTATAGCAGAACTACATTTATAGAGAAGGCATGTCCACATGCAAAGATACTGAGAAGATCACTCACTTGATTTCAGTCTAAGATTTTGATCTTATGCACTCTTGTTTGTAGACAAGTTCCACTGAACAAATGAAACTTCTGAGTAAAAATGCATAAGTTTGGACTGTAAGAAGTATCCAGCCCCTTCCAGAAGCAAGGAATGGTACTTACTGAGCTTCTCCATTAGATAGAAAGTGAATGTCCATGCTGTTTGGTTGATAGTCACAAATATTAATTTCAGAACCGAACACATTGCCGATAGTTTGGCATAAAATAGATGTACAAGATCATTCAAATGGGCCATTCCATTCTCTCTTTCACATAGAAAGGCAACCTTTAATTCAGTATTTGATAGATAATCTTTGTGAGTTACCGGATGGCATCACCTGGATTCTAGCAATTGTGATTACTTCCTAATCTATGGGTGCAGTAGGAATCCCATAGCAGTAAATATAAAATGCATGATTATAATGCATAATATCCTGGCATTTTCAGGCTTACAGAAATCAAAACCCACACAAAGTGGATTTTTTTCCTGGAAAATCAGACATTTTTACTTAGTGCAGGATTATATAAAAAACCAAAAAGATAATTGAGAAAAGTTTTTCATTTTACACACAGTGGTCAAAGATTGAAATTAAAGATGCTTTAAAATGCTTCTCTTTTTCTAAATGTACTTGCTCACTAGATGTTAAACAGAGCAGGTTGCTTTATCTTGCATTTCAAGTCAATTTCTTATTTGGGTCTCGTCCATGGAATTGTAGTTGGTTATGTTTATGGCACCTTTTTCCAGGCAAAAATCCTATACAGCCACCAGCATTTCTCTTCCCCAAAGTATCTCTGTTCTAGGAGGCATATGTGCTGCATTCCAACAAAGAATTTCTTTCTGCTGTTTAATTCTTACTTTGAACCCACCTTCTTTCCCCTGCAAGTGTCTAATACATTTTTACCTTAAATGTCTAGCCTGGATACCTTGGAATTACAAAAGCTAAGACTTTTATATTTGAAGAGACATCCTCCTCCCTGTGCTCCTGGCTGAAATGATTACACCTAAATCTAACTTGGCAGGCTAATGTTGTATAGACTAGTTTCAGAGCATAAACGGAGTGCAAACTAGAAATTTACAACAGGATCTTTGTGTCTCCCCCCCCCCCCTTTTGATTATTTGTGGAGTGCAGTAGAAAAGATGCTGTTTCCTTAAAGCCTGGATAGGCGAGCATATAACTCATTTGAGTACAAGGCTAAGCCTCTGCCTAAAATAGGCTATCTTCTGAGGATGTCAGTAAACTGCAGTGCTTATGGTGTTCATGTCTGTCTTATGAGACTCACAATAAACTGAAAGCAAAAATGATAATTAAAACCATTTGAGTAAAAGGCCAAGGCTTTTGGCTTCCCTGGAACATCAGTATGTCTTTAAAAGGTTGGAGTAAAATAGAGGAGGGGAAAGTGAGATTCATTTTGTCTAGAACCTGTCAAAAGAAAATACATCATATCTGTGCTGTATGAGTAACTGATTATACAGCTGTCATGCCAGACAATACCTTTTGAATTCAATGGTAACAAATAGATTTTCTAGCAGTGTTGCTCTGTTTTGAACTGGTAACTTATAAAACACAAAAAGGTAAACTGTCTTTTATTTCACTTTTACAGTTATATGGGAATTGGGCTCTCTGCTCAAGGTGTGAACATGAACAGACTACCAGGTATGATGAAGAATAATTCTTTTGGTTTTCAAACCATTGCTTTGTTTCTGCGAGATGCGAACCACTTCATCTTCTATTTATATATTTCTTCCAGCTGAAAACTGTTCTTATTGAGAACAATTACTGTTTCATAATGTATTCTGGGATCTGGAGAGCAGGAAATCTGCTCTTCAGACTGCAGCTTCCCACATTTAATCAAAAGTTGCCCCAGAGTTTCAGGAGTGGTTTGTAGGATGGGAGTGGGGTGGCACTGTGGTGTGAAGTGGGGATATGGAAGCACTGGTGGCTGTGCAGCTAAAATTTAGCTGTAATGATACAAATAAAATTAGGGAAGATACATCTGTGACTGGGTTCACATGAGACAACAACCCATTGTGAGTAACTATCCCCGGTGGGTTGTTATGTCATCTGAACCCAAACTGCTTCTCACAGGGTGGCTTATTTGGGGGCAGTAAGCCACCCTGACAACTCATGGCTTGTTTTAGGCATTGTTCGACCCACGATGGGTTGTTGTGTTGTCTGAACCTGGGAGACCAATTCCATCATGGGTTGCAGGGATCGGCTAGCAAGCTGCTCGGCAAGAGTGGCAACCCACCCCTACTGCTCTTCACTTTTTGGCCCCAGAAAATTGCTCAACTGTGTTTGTCATTTGTAAAATTATTATTGTTATTATATTTGTTGGTCTTTTGTAAGTGTGCACTTATGGCTGTCTGATATGTGTAGTCTTGCCTTGTCAATGGCCTTGTAAGTTTCAGCTGTCAAAGGGAGCAGTGAAGTGAAGTAAGCAAGGTGAGACTGCATATAGGTTAATTTGTGCACAGTTGCCACCTTTCAATTCCCCAGCTGTCGGCTGAAAAGTAAAGGGGAAACAGTGGTGAAAGTAGGTGCACCAAAAGGGGGTGGGGACAATATCACCCCCTTAGCAATGCAATCCTCTAGCTTTTAAATGTTGAACTGACAGTTCTCACTGTCCTCTACCATTTCAACACTTTCATGAGTTCCCAGCTACTGCAGAAAGGGGAAATATTAACCACCACCACCCACCTTTCATAGCACTTACTGCTGTTATTACTGCAGGTCCCTGTCAGTTCTAAAAAACACCCCTGAGGAGGCAGCTGAATGGGGCCGAGTAAATGGTGCTCCATTGAGGGGGGCGGATGTAAGTACCACTGGTGCTGGCATCCCATTTGCTCTGTCCCATTCTGCCACCTCTACGTTTGCTTGTTTTTAAACTCTCAGGAATATTTGCACAGTTTTTGGACTGGGAAATATATGCAAATTTAATAGCTACGAAGTAAATGGGGGGGGATTTGCACCAATTTAAGGGCAGGGCAGTGAATTGAGGGGAGCAGTTACTACAGTTGTATAAATTTCCCCTCCATTTACTTACCAGCCATTAAATTTGCGTCTATTTCCCAGTCCCAAAAAATGTGTGTTTCTTAGAACTGTCAGGGAACTGCAATAACCGCAGCAATAGGTGCTCAAAAGGGGGACTCAAAAAGGGGGGGAGTTAATATCTCTCCTTTCTGGAGCGGCTGGAGACTCGGGGAAGTGTTGAAAAGGTGGAGGGCACTGAGAACTGTCAGTTGAACACTTAAAAGCTAGAGGATTGCATTGCTAAGATGGTGATATTGTCACCACCCCCTTTTGGCGCACCTATTTTCTCCACTTTTCCCCCTTTTCAGTTGTCAGCTAGGCAATTGACAGGTGGCAACTTTGCGCAAATTAGCCTATATGCAGTCTCGCCGTGTCGGTTTCTATGTATGTTACCTAGTCCATGTCTCTACTCCCTTTGACAGCTGAAACTTACAAGTCCATTGACAAGGCAAGACCACACATAGCTGGCATAAGTACTTATCTGCAAAAGCCTGTTGTTGTTTTTAAATGACAAACACAGTTGTGCAATTTTCAAAGGCCAGAAAAGAAAGACCCCAGTTGCGCTTTTTTGAATTTTTTTTAATTATTTGAAAAAATAATGGTGGCAAACAAAAAGGGATCATGATCAGAGTGGGGAGTGGGAGACAAGACGGGTTCTGCTGTGAGGGACACTGGGATAGCGGCTGGAGGACCGAGGGGGAAAACAAGCCATGGTGAACCTGATTGTTGGTCAGGTGCACTGTGGGTTGTTCTGAGAACAACTCACACTGCATAACTTATTTGTTGCTTAATGTGTTGTGCAAACTGTCCTGTATACACTTTTTAAGACTTGAACTGAAAAACATTTTGGGGTTTGGTGTAAGAACTGCTAATACAGAAGCCTGTTGGACAAACGAAAATAGTATGCATGCATCAAAGAGAATTCACTTTGAGGATTGAATGCCAATTATGGAATGCTTAAGACGGCTTGACACTCCACTAGTGCTCTTCTGGATTGCACAGCGTCTCTAAGCTGGTGGTGTTATCTGCATTGGGGTTGAGATTGATTGTATCCAACATTAGTCTAACTTAAGTCCCATTCATTTCAAGTCTACTCCAAGTAGGACTAACAATGGATACAACACTATATTTTTTGGCCTTACTTTTTTCATGGAAGTGTTGCTAATGGTTTACTGGAATCCAGCTTATGTGTGTGTGCATAATACACATGCTTTTTCATTGGGCAACTGATAATGGCAGAAGCAAAATATTCTGTGATGGCATTGTTATGAAGAGATGTCATTGTGAACATCTAAAGCAGAACTTGGGCTAGTTTTGACTTTTCACGAATTCTCAGGCTCAAAAAATTACTGAAAATGTTTGTGAAGTGTTTTGAACTCTCAAACAGGAGGGGGGTTTTAACCCTTAAAAAGTGGCCTAAAAATAATTTTAAATAAATAAAATACAAATTTTGGCTGGGCTTAGTAGCCAACCATTCTTTACTACTGGTCACTCAAATCCAATCGAAACACAATGGTGCTTGTAACAATAAGATAATTTCTAGGCTGGGCCTTATGATCTAAGCTACGTTAATAAAAAGAAAGTAATTTTAAAATTTTATTTCATTTTTGTAAATGGGAAATTTGACATTTTATGTTATATACAGTTACAAACATAGAAACTTCTGAAAGCCTGGATACAGTGAGATGTTTTTATATTGGTGCTGGAACAGAAGCACTGGTAATCTGGGATCATTGGGGTCTATCCTGTGTCTGTCTAGCTAGCTTGTTCTGGGACTGGTTGACTTGGCACTCACTGATAGCAGCATTATGTGTACTAAGCAAATGGTACAAGAAATTTACTCAGTCTTCTGCTGCTGCAAAACATTCCTGCTCATAAAAGATTTAACTACAGCTCTATGCACACTTACCTACCTGGCAGTAAGTACCAGTGAACTCAGTGGGACTTGTGTCTGAATAAACATGTATAGATAGGATCATGGTTTTAGGGAAAAGGAGATGAGAAGGGAGGAAGGGCACAGAAATGAATGAATCTCTCCACTATACATGAGGCGTTATTACCTCCCTTTATTTTCATGCAAAATTCAGTAGATTTATTAAGATCAGCAACTAAGTTGGTGCAAATCCCCAGACAACTTTCTGGACAGCTTTCCTGATGCCCTGCGCCCCCCCCCCCCCACACACAACATATATCTCCCATGCCACACAGGCAGCATATGAATCCATGTGATGGAGCATGCTTGTGAAAGGAGTTGTGGGCAAACAAGTGTACTGAAAGCAGCTTCATTTTCAAGGTCTCCCTCCTGCCTCCTCCTAATGCTACTGTCCATGCTGGCTGGGAGGCACAACCTTCCTCCCAAACCAATATCCGATAGCATTCAGTGCCGCAAAACACTCCATGGCTTCTTCTCCATCTCTGCACTACCTACTGCTGCCCTGGACTCAGAGGTTGGGGTCACTTAGAGAGCCACTGTAATCAATAGAACTTGAGTTAGTCATGACTACCTGAAGCCCCACTGATTTCAGTGGGTCTGTTCTAAGCATGGCTAAATATGGATTTAAATCTCTTTTTGGGCATTTCATAATGATGTGTTATGTTTTCATTTTTAGGTTGGGATAAACATTCGTATGGTTATCATGGAGATGATGGACACTCATTTTGTTCCTCTGGAACTGGACAACCCTACGGTCCAACATTTACAACTGGTGATGTCATTGGTTGCTGTGTAAACCTTATCAACAATACCTGCTTCTACACAAAGAATGGACATAGTTTGGGTATGAAGAAGAATCATTCATGCATCTAATAAATCATGCATCTAATAAATAGCAGTCTTTACAAATCTGAGATTGTGAGAGATCAGATCTAGGAGTTCTCTTGTCAGTAGCTCTTTGAGGGCTGGTATCATTTTTAAAAAATCTAATATACAAAATTGCTTATTTTAAAAGGAGAGGAAAATCAAATTTAAAATTTAACACACAGCAAGTTACTTTATTTCTTTCCATAGCCTTTTTTTTATTATAATGTTTATTTACGGTCTACCGACCACACCAATATATATATATATACAATACAAACAAGATATACCAGCTCTCAGTTGTACACTCAGAATAAAAACATACAATAAAACCGAATCAGGCAAGCATAGAAGGCCTAGTCAAAATAGCAACATTCAAGAATTTTGCAACTTCCTTCGTGATTAAGCTATTTGAGCCATCAAGCAAAATGGTCAAAAGAGACTCTTAAAGATCGTCCAGGGAAAGTTTGTGTGATTGGATGTATTAGAGTCTCTCTAGCCCCTCGATAGAAACTGCAATTAAATAGAACATGCACAACAGATTCCACCTCCTCGTTGCAGGGGCAGCATCTTTTTTTCACTGGGATTTTACTATATCTGCCATCCAAAGGTTTGGAGGGTAGAACATTAAATCGGGCTAAGGAGAATGCTTCCATAGCCTAATAATTTGGAACCTATTTTCTTTTCTGAAGGGTTGGCAGTTTCCCAAGACAAAATTAGCTATGGACAGGTCTCTGGTATTAGGAAAGCAGCAAACTAAATATAATAATGAAAACTGCAAAAACATATTGGCAATTTGGTAACAGATTTGCAGGCTATATAATCTGGTTATTTGAAAGTAAAACAAATTCTCAACATGAACTCTATACTGTTGCCTTAGCTGCCTTAAACAGATGCTGAAAATATAACTTTTGAATCAGTTAATTGTTTGGCAATACAGGTTAGTTAATCTCCCCTCCCCCCGCCCAAGTTGAATTATATTTTCTGAAATTTCAGCATGCATAAATTAATTTCTAGGGAAACATCTAGCTGTTAATAGTTCCTGACCTCTTGCAATCTAAGATGCTCTACTTTTGACTACAAGGGCACGAAGACATTATTTGTATTGACTATTAAAACATGCTGTTCTATGTGACTGTGACAGAATAAATTTTAACTAATGTCTTTTGATTACAGGTATTGCTTTCACAGATCTGCCGGTAAGATGAATGTATTCAAAGAGCTATAATATTCCTATGTATAAAACACTTTCCTCCTGCATGTATAATATGTATTTTTCAGACTACTCATTTCATTTTGTTTTAAAATGACAATTATGGAGCAAAATAGCAATTAAAAATTAATTAATAGAGATAATGCTTTTATTCTGGCTGTAATGGTAGAGATTTTTAAGAAATATGTAATTTTGATAGGAGTATTGGGAAACAGTGTCTCCCCATTTGGTGTGTTAGTACTTGTGGAGCGTGCATAAATTTTGGTACTTTGGCAAATATTTAGATTATGTATTAGGATGACTTGCAAGCATACAGCTGTAAGCTTAGTGGTAGAGCACATATGTTGCATGCAAAAGGTCCCAGATTCAGTCCTTGGCATCTTCAGTTTCAAAAAAAGGTGCAGATAATAGGAAAGATTCCTGCATGAGACCCTGGAGAGTCATTACCAGTCAGTGTGGACAATACTGAAGTATGTTGACCAGTGCTCTGAGACTTTGTATAAGGCAGCTTCCTTTGTTCCTACAATAGTTCCAATGAGCCATCAGGATGTGTTGACTTTACCTCCTTTTATGGTTGACTTTGAGAAATATTCTCTGCCAAGTCCCAGGAGAAAACTCTGAAAAGGCACTAATGACCACCAGAATACCATCCTAGAATATCTGTGTTATCATCAAGAGCATGACAGAAATCAGAACTACTTCAGAATGTTTGACAAGGCTTAATATTTGAACAAACACATGAAGCTGCCTTAAACTGTTTCAGGCCATAGGTCTGTCTAGCCAGTACTGTGTATTCTGGCTGGCAACAGTTCTACAAGATCACAGGCAGAGATCTTTCCTGATCCTGCTACCTGCCAGCTTTTAATCTAGAGGTGCCAGAGGATCCTATAAATGTAAGGTACATGATCTACCACTGAGCAAGCATCTTGCACAGTGCTGATGTACTTCTGTTACTTTGGTGTACCTTTGTACTGTGAAAATACTGATTGAAGGAAAATTAACCACTGTCGTGTAGAGAGGACAAACAGCCTTAAACTTGCTCTTCTATAAATGACGATTCTTCAAATAGCCCTGGAACCCATATTTAATATTTGCTGCTTAAAATTGATTCTTTTACTCATAGAGCTTGCAGAAATTTTATTGCTTTTTATCTTCAGTAATTTGTTGCTTTAATGCTGATTTAAAATCAGTATATTAGGATTTTGAGAGATTAAAGTATGTATCACAATTATCTCTTGCAGCCAAACCTGTACCCTACAGTTGGACTTCAAACACCAGGAGAAGTGGTGGATGCTAATTTTGGGCAGCATCCATTTGTGTTTGATATTGAAGACTATATGCGTGAATGGAGAACCAAAATTCAAGCCCAGATTGACAGATTTCCTATAGGTGATCGGGAAGGAGAATGGCAGACGATGATCCAAAAGTAAGGATTTGAAGATTATTCCTATTCAAAGTTTGAAAACTGGTCTATTCAGGTTTACAAATCCTATTCCACACTTCTGTAGTTGTACACTTGTGTGTCAATGGAGGTAACGCCTGCTAATATCTGTCATTTGTGCCTGAGGGTAATTAACTTATCTGGTGGAATTACCTCCATGTAAAACCATATGTTTCTGTTCATGCAGTAAAGGGATAGAATTTCTTGTATCTGATAACTTAATTTAGTTCCATGAGGTACTTTGTGAAATAATGCCTACTGATACCTGCAATAGCTTTTTGTCCCAAACTTGACCAGTAAAATAACCATCCCTTGCATCTACCGTAATTAAAAAAAATCTGTGTTATGGCATTCCCTTTTATTATGGATTAGCTAACATAGAATGTACCTGCTACCTTTTGTAGAGATTTATTTTTTTTTAGACCTGCTTCCCATGTAATGGCTGAAAGACATGAGAGCACCTTGACTCCTGTATCTGAAAATGTCAAAATGATCTGCACATTAATTTCAGATTCAGAAGTGACTCACAAGTGTAAGACATTGTTGAGCAATTACTTTAATTTACCATAAGTGCTGACTTTTTAGTTTTGATAATTTTACATACTGAAACCGGAAAGAAACAACATTGGAATTAAACTCTGGGGGAAGGGAGAGTAATGGAATATTTGTGATTTAGGACTGATCCCTGTTGTGTGTGCTACCAATTCATACTAGATAATGCAAGTTAAGTAGCAAGAGCACTTGCTAGTACCCTGTTTGTTTGCTTGTTTGTTTGTTTCTTTTACTGTATTAGTAATGATATCACCATAGAAACTTCAAACTTAAGATAGGATTATTCACGGCATTGTGGATTTTCATCTCGGGTATCATTTACTGTATTAGTAATGATATCACCATAGAAACTTCAAACTTAAGATAGGATTATTCACGGCATTGTGGATTTTCATCTCGGGAAAGGAAATCATTTTCCTTTCACTAGTCTATGGACAATGTGGCCAAATTTTCACTCTGTTTCTGCTTGAATGAGGAAGGATGGGATAACTCTGTATGTGCTGTTTTTCAGTAAACACCAAATTAACACATGTCATCTACCAACCTATTGCTGCTGCTTTACAACTAAAGCTGCTTGTCACTAAAGGTATGAGTTTGCACCATGGATCCTGAGAGCAGCTTTGAACAAAGTGAAGGGCAAGGAAATGCAGATCACTCTCCTCATCTGTGTTAATATCCAGGACTGCCTTAAGTCCCAGGGCTTAGAGACTTTCCTATGCATGCACATTGCTACATGTGTGAGGGACCATGTTGCTGATTTGTATGCTTTATCACATCTCTCATTAAATATTTCCCCTTCTGGCATAGTCCCGTTGTCTTGAATGGGACAGCTAGAGTAGGTGTTCTGAGAGTTGTTACCTTGGGCACTCTTCTTTAGTCTCCTAGCAACAAGCAACCAAATGTGTTATGAATTTAAAATGTACATAAATGGTAACTCCATGAAAGCTATTCATTCAAATTTGTACGGTTATGTGTTTGAAAAGTTGTCTCTATACTACATTTTTTACTTGCATATGTTGTTGATTTCATTTTATAGGATGGTTTCATCTTATTTGGTACATCATGGATACTGTGCAACAGCAGAGGCCTTTGCTAGATCTACAGATCAGACTGTACTAGAAGAACTAGCATCCATTAAAAACAGACAAAGTAAGCTTGAACAAATACAAAAGGATTTAAATGTTCAAATATTAAAATATTTTGCATAGTCTGACCTATAAATTTCAGTCTTGCAGTTGTCTCTAACCCTGATCAGTGGAATGGAAACTGCCAGTGGAACAGTTTTCCCCCTTCACACCCCCCCCACATGGGCCCCCAAATCTGCCCCAGAGTGCTGTGGGGCCCTCTACAGTAGATTTGGGAGGTGCAGAGGGGGCTACAGGGGGGAAGAGAGCAAGAGAAAGTCGTGTTGCACAAGTGGAAGTCCTCTTGCAGGATGTTGAATTTAAACCATGGAGTTCTGTTGCTCATTATTTTGTAAATCTGAGCAGTCAACAGTTGTGTGATGAATTTGTTTTACTGCAGATGGTCTTCCATGGTAAAGAGAAAAATGTTTACCTAAATATAATCACCAAGGCTGTCACCAGATAAAGGAATGGTTTAATTGCCCTTAACTGATCAGTTAATTGATTAAATGTAAATGAAGGTACATACTACAACTTCAGTATTGGTACATTCTTAAGTTATTGATGGATGTATAATTTACAATTTAGCCAGTAAAAGCTACTATACTGAGAGGCCATCTTTACTAGATGGTTCTAGTGTACTAGAACCAAAATTGCCTTAAAAATAAAGAATTGTCTTAATCCTTTGCCCTACCAATTAGCTTTGGGTCTCTGTAATTTAATCAAAGCTGTAGTTAATTCACCTATTCAGTGCACTCATTATTGAACTTAGAGGGATATTTTTGAGTAAAATACTTGGGATTTCTCTGCATAGCTTTCAGCCATAATATTTAATTAGTCTTAGAGTTTTGCCTTAAGTTTTTCTCCTTTCTTTATTTTTCTCCTTTCTTTATTTTTAAGGCAATTTTGGTTCTAGTACACTAGAACCATCTAGTAAAGATGGTTTTTATTTGCTTATTGTTTTAATATGTACTTGGAAGTCTGTGAACTGCTTTGTAGGTCATCTTTGTCAAAAGACAGGATCCAAATAGTTTAAAAAAGCAGACAGTGAGTGTGTAGAAAATGGAGGAAAGATGCTGATTTGTAAATTTATATATTTGTTGCAAACATTTCCAGCACAAACATAATCTTTTTGCTTGCTGTTCTTTTAAGTTGTAGGTTAATAAACTTTAAAGACACAATCCAGCAAAAGTTAGGAACTGTTAAGTCCCATTGATTCCAGTAGGAAATCTTATTTATGTTTAATGTACTAAGCTATCAAGGGTCCAATTTACCCCTGTTGAAATTAATGGGACTGTAAAGCTACACAACTCCTAAACGAATTGGAGTCTATTCTATTCCCAGTGGTTTCTCCAAATCGGATAGAGAAATAACATAGCATTTTGCCCATATAATAAATTCCATTTTTCTGGTTATACCACTTCATCAGTACTAAAATAGCTTTTTTAATTTGTTTATTTTTGTTTTTGCTGTACGTTCCTGGGTGTACAACAACAAAAGCATCACAAAGCATCTGCATAGGGTCTGTTAGACACCAGGAGTAACTCTTACCCTGTGGGGTTAATTCTACTGTCTTTATCTTGATACTACAGGGATTAACACTTTCATACTGCAAACTTTGCAACACTGATTTTTAAATTTCTAATATTCTTAGTCAGGGGGAAAACCCTATCAGGCTATTGGGGTACTACATTGGACCCTTTTTGTTCTGTATTATGAGCAGTATTTTACCTAGGTGTTTTTTGTTTTCTCTTTTGTTTGTTCTGTTTTCTCCTTCAGGGCTTCTGATTGCCCAATGAGGAATGTGCATTGGACCCCAAATGTTTTGTGTAAGACATTTTTGCAATGTGATACCAATGAAAACATTTTTGTGTGAGTTAAACTGGAGTCATTTCGAAATTGATCATTAACTTTATTTCCAGCTAGGATTTTAAAGGGGTTTGTTTGATTGATACTGTAAAAAAAAAAAAAAAAAGGTGTGCAAGGGTTTTCATTGAATTCAGTGGGACTCAGAAGTGCCCAAATGTGTCTGAATTGTCCCCTAAAGTGTACTTTTCAAACTGTTATTTTTTTGCTTTTGTGAACAGGAATTCAGAAACTGGTTTTAGCGGGAAGAATGGGAGAAGCCATTGAAACAACACAACAACTTTATCCAAGTTTATTAGAAAGAAATCCTAATCTTTTATTTGCTTTGAAGTAAGTCTTCAAGTAAAGCAAATGCCTATTATTAATTAGCTGCCCCATCTGGAGCAGTGGGTGCGGGTGGTATGTGTGTATGTATTATCATGACTTTCCAGCTTCCATAGTAACAGATTAACTTGTTGATTATCTAGGGCAGGGGTAGGCAAACATTTCAGTCCACAGGCCCACTTGTTTTTGTTTTGTGCCAAGGGCACATTTGTCCTGCGGTCATTTGGGCCTGCACACATTTTTTGCCTAGATTCTCTTTCCTTGCTCCTCCCACGCTGCGATTCTCTCTCTTCTTGCCCCACCCAGGCACTGGGAGTCATCAAATGGTTGTATTGCAGCGAGTGATACACTGGGGTGGAGGGGGATATACTGGTGGAAGAAGGGGCTCCTATTCTACAAAAATTATACATGTCACTGACGTTCATTTATGTTAAATAGCAGCAAAACTACAGGCATTTAAATCTTCAGTAATGCTGAGAGTGGGCTTAGATTTTTGAAATTTTTATCTTAGCTCCATAAACTAACTCTTCTCTCATGCTTCCTAGGGTACGCCAGTTCATAGAAATGGTCAATGGTACAGACAGTGAAGTACGATGCCTAGGAGGTCACAGTCCAAAATCTCAAGATAGTTATCCTGTTAGTCCTCGATCATTTAGTAGTCCCAGTATGAGTCCCAGCCGTGGAATGAATATTCACAGTCTAGCAACAGGCAAAGGAAGTAGTACACATTGTTCTGGTAAGTTTAAGGTGCCTGAAGGAGGTGTTATACAGAAGTATTTATTTTCAGAGTCTTCAGAATTTTGTGTCCATCTGTCTACTAGCATATGGAATAGTTTGTGTTATGGTTGGTATCCTGTAGTGTTGGATGAAGAGTTCTCCCTTTGCTCTTCTTGGCAGTAACTACTTAGGGGGTTATTTTTTCTGTACCTACTGTTGCAGCTGTGGGGATTGTCATGTTAGCAGTCCTCATGGTGTTTAACCTAGGGCAACTGTATGGAAAGCTGCATGCATGGTTCTAGCATTCTAGGACAACATTGATAGTACTCTGTTGAACACCAGTCTAGAAACTTAGGGGTGGGGGCACCAACAACTAGGACTGGTGGAGAAGGGGGGCTCACACTCCACTATCCACTACAGTTCTTGCCACTGCCCTCTGTTTGACAAGCAAATACATATCAAAGAGAGGAACCCTTTCCTCAATCAGAGGTTCTGGCCTCAGCATGGCTGTCTAGCAGGTAGAAGGAATGGTCTCTCCTTCAGCACCCCACTCGTTTGTATGCTTTTGAGGCAACTGTGGAGCAAATAATGGATAGCTTGTTCATGCTTTGTTGAGGAGGGGGGACTACAGGAGGAGAGCCCTCCTTCCAGCTCCAGCTGCCCATCAGGTGACCTGAGATTGGAGGTTAGCTTGCCCTCTCCAACTTGTTTGCATGATGCAATGTATGGACTTACATATGTGTGACATAAGAAATTCAGATACTACTGTTGTTCTAATAATTTTCACTTTTTTGGTTTTAGGTTTTGAAAGTAGTTGCAGTAATGGAGTGATATCGAACAAAGTACATCAGTCTTACTGTCACAGTAAACATCAGTCCACAAGTTTGAACGTACCAGAACTCAATAATATAAATGTAACACGATCACAGCAGATTAATAGCTACTCCAGGTAAGTATATTCAATCCAGTCTGAGGCTACTGCTCTTCATCCAGCACTGTTTGTTTACCCATTATGTAAGCTAGTATTGTACTGATTTTTCTGGTATCAGCAGTTAGTTATCGCTGGCTTCAGTACCCCCTCTCTCCCTGGTGGGCAAAAAGGTGGGCTACATATCTAATATTTTTCTCTGTGCTTTTAGTGTGTGTGTATATACATATAAATATGTTTGCCATATTTATAAGGAGTCTATCATAATTATTACCTGCATTGAACGTAAAAGTGGATAAATGAGAAACTGTATTTTCAGTCAGAGCTCTAATTTTTGGTATACTAAGAAAATCAGGCCCATCACCAGTGCATGGCATACTTGGGCAAGTGAAAGGGCCCCGGCTGGCTCATTGCCACCACTAGGGTTACAGAGTGGCAGTAGCTGCCTGCAACCTACTTGCCCATGGCGGCAGTCAGGAGGGACTGGCAGCTGTGGTTGTGTGCATATGCCAGGGGTGGTGTAATCAAGATGGCAATGCCTGCGCTAGCCATGCAGGACCAGAGCTCTGCTCAGTAGCGTGGGCAAGCAGACAATATGATCGCCAGCTAGTAAGCTGAGAGGGATGAGCACCAACAGGGAGAGATGGGGGGTTGGTCACTGAAGGCAGCTTGCCAAGGGACCCCCGAAACCTGGTGCCAGGCCTTTTTTATGTCCTTGAGCCACCATTTGTCGAGGCTTCTTCATAGTGAGTATTAGATTATTATGTAACTTTCTCATGCTTCAATAATAACATTCTTAGTAACACTACTTTGCAATGTAAGAGAGACCAAATACTCACCCCAGTGTAGTTTATATCATCTGCCAAGTGCCGTGTGGGTGTATAACCATACATAATACGTGGGCATGTTGTGCATGAATGTTTGTTCTCCCCCCCCCCCCCAGTCGTATTGAGACATAGATGAAACATGAGACCCAATTGCAAAGGTTTACACAGTTAATGATGCATTTCCCCTCTTCTCAGCAATGATGTAGATATGGAAACAGATCATTACTCCAATGGGGTTGCAGAGACATCATCCAATGGCTTCCTAAATGGTAGTTCTAAACATGACCACGAAATGGAAGAATGTGACACAGAAATGGGTCTGCAGCAATATATTACTTACATATTTTAATATTACCATTGCTTTTTATTGTTTACTTGTAATGATTTCCAAATGAAATGTAGGCACTGTCTTAGAGTGCAATCCTATACATTTATCTGAAATTAAGGCCCTTTCTGTTTAATGAGGCCCATTTCCAGGTACTTCTGCACAGGACTGCAGCCTTATAGTGCAATCCTATATGTCTATTCAGAAGCCTTATTGGGTTCCATGGGACTTTCTTCCATGTAAGCTGTGTATAGGATTGCAACATTATTTAAACTGTTCCTTTACCAAAGTGCTAATTAGTTGTAGTGGGGAGGCATCATAAACATCATAGATAAGCCCCAAATAGTGAATGGTTCCCACCACCACTATTCTTTTGACTAATTAACAGCACGATCCAATATGGCTGCCCGTAATCCTCCAAACTCTGAGGTCTGTTTGTTTGCTTGTTAATTAATTATATTTATACCCCAGCTTTTTTCCTGCAAGGAACCCAAGGCGGCTTACATAATCCTCCTGCACCTCTCCATTTTATCCTCACAACAACCCTGTGAGGTACGTTAGGCTGAGAGTCAGTGACTGGCCCAAAGTCATGGCCGAGTGGGGATTTGAACCCGGATCTCCTGAGTCCCAGTCCAACACTCTCACCACTACGCCACACTGGCTCTCGATTACAGGCATCCTATTGAGGACAGAAAGAGCGCGGAGGCGAAGGTCACTTCTGTGCTTCTCCCGCGCTGCAAAAGACTTAGACGGCCAATATTGGCCATCTGAATCTTTTGCGCTTGCTCCTGGGGACAGACTGAGGATAGATTGTATCCTGGCAGAGCCTCACTCCCCCCCTTCCCCTGGAACACCTACCCAGTGCTGGCTCCGAGGTCAGTCTTGCAACCTCAGAGCCACAGCCAGCACAGAGGGAAGGCGTTCCAAATGCAGAATCCTTGCTCCGACTTCAGAACACTTTTCCGAGGTCGGAGCTGGGACTCCGAATTATCCTATGGCCATCTAGACAGCATCTAGCAGCCATAGGATTGTGCCCGAAATGAGTCAATATATAGTCAAAGTCAAACACCATGTGTTTGTCACTGATGTGCTGTATTAAGTGATGGCATGATGTCCTTCTTACAGAGGTTGATTCCAGTCAGTTAAGGCGCCAACTGTGTGGAGGTAGTCAAGCAGCCATTGAAAGAATGATTCACTTTGGCAGAGAATTGCAAGCTATGAGTGAACAGTTAAGAAGAGAATGTGGCAAAAACACAGCAAATAAGAAAATGCTCAAAGTAAGTCGCATAATTTTGTGATTTATTCCTTTCACACATGAATCACTGGTAATACGATGAGTTTACATTCCAAGTTCTCAAATGCAGCCCAATCCATGCCATGGAAGTAGCGTAGGGAAAGGGAACACTGTCAGCTATGCTGAGCTAAGTTCTCAGTGCAACAATGTTGTGCAGCTATTTCTTTGTCAAGGAGTAGACCAAATAACAAAACAAGTAGTACAATGTACCGTATTTTTCGCTCCATAAGACGCACTCCCCCCTCCCAAAAAAATAGGGGGAAATGTCTGTGCGTCTTATGGAGCGAATATTGTTTTAAAAAATTTTTTAGCTTGCTTCTGCTGGTTGGGGAAGAGTGGAGGGCTGGGGGTGGGCAAGCCCCCACCTCTCAGCTGATTCCCCGCTGAACAGCTGATTTAATATTTATTTATTTATTTTTTACTAACTTGTGCTGGTCCGGGGGAAGAGCAGAGGGCTCCTGGGTGGGCGGGGCAAGCCCCCGCCTCTCAGTTGATTCCCCGCTGAACAGCTGATTATTATTATTTTTTTACTAACTTGTGCTGGTCCGGGGGAAGAGCGGAGGGCTCCTGGGCAGGGCGGGGCAAGCCCCCGCCTCTCAGCTGATTCCCCGCGGAACAGCTGGTTTTTAAAAAAAAATTTTTTTACTAACTTGTGCTGGTCCGGGGGAAGAGCGGAGGGCTCCTGGGCGGGGCGGGGCAAACCCCCACCTCTCAGCTGATTCAAAAAAAATATTTTTTTTGTTTTTTAACATACCATGCCGTAAGTGCGTCTTATGGTCCGGTGCGTCTTATGGCGCGAAAAATACAGTATGTCTGAAAAGCAGTTCAACGTGTTTTAGGTAGAAATGGTTGGAAATTGTGCCAGCTTTTTCATTTTGCATCAGTCCGTGTAGGAATGAATTGTATCACACTTGGGAATGTAGTGGAAAATTCCAATATAGAACTTATTGTGGAGAATCACTAAATGAAACCAGCTTCCTGTCTTAAACACTTCAGTTCAGCCACCTCTCAACTAGTTAGCAAGCACTTGATCTCTTGCTGTGAAGTATATAGGAAATGATTCTTTTTAATGATTTCAAAGACTTTTTAAAAGACGTATTTGGAATTTGTTTGGGCAAATATTGTGATACACGTACCATGGCAGTTCTTTGAGCAAGATAAAAATACAGAAAATATCCTTAGTTTATTTTAACTGGGTAGAACTTTGTAAACTTTAGTAATGACAAAATTAAGCACTGATTTCTCAACAGGATGCATTCAGTTTACTTGCATATTCAGATCCCTGGAGCAGTCCAGTAGGAAATCAGCTGGACCCCATTCAGAGAGAGCCTGTATGTTCAGTTCTCAATAGTGCAATACTAGGTAAGGCTTATCAATTTTCTTCTTCATAGAACATTTATTAAGGTAAGTTAAGCTGAAAGCAGTTCTATTATAGGTCATGAATTGTGAAATTTATGGTGACCCATAACATTCTGTGGTACAAACAAATGTTGAAAAAAATTCACTTGCCAGTAAATGTCCAAATTATACCCTCATTTCCTTCACTAACTGGCTTGGGGTATTTACTATGCCATAAGTATAAATACCAAAACAAAGCCTAATTACACAAGTTTTAACATTTCCACTGGGTTCCTTAAGAATCTTAACCTGGTGAACGTTGATGTTTAATGGTTTTGATATTTTACAATACAACACATATCTAGTCAGATAACCACAGGCAGAACAATCCTACCTTCTTGAGGGGAGGGAATGAGATCTTTGGTGCAGCCACTATCACATCTAGAGCCCTGCCAGCTCGGGGATAATTATTTCCGCTCCTCCCACCCTCTGGATTCTTTTGAGTTTCCCTTTCTATTGACTAGAATGGGAGGGAATTAAGCATGTCAGCTCCAGAGCTGGTGTATTTTTTCAACCTGTCTGGGGAAACAAGGCGGCTTTGGCTCCTGCAGATCCATGGCCTCCCCCAGAATGCCCTATTCTTGACTCCTCTGTATGCACAAGACTACCACAGTGCCAGTGACAGCAGCCAAGCTTCCTGCTGTTGCACTGGGCGAGGCCTCTGACTGCAGACCTCCCTGTCCAACCATAGAGAAGGTGCTCCACAGTAACATACAGCTTCTCAGTTGCCCTCCCCTGGAGTTTAGGATTGGGAATTACTTGAAATTAGTATCCGAGATGTTGTCCTGGCAAATTTGCTTTGCCTGTAACTGAGATGGTACAAGTGTTTATGCCTCCTCTACCGCTCTCAGAACTTTCATAATCCAGTTCTTTATCTTCTTCTACTAAGAAATTACTGCATTTATGAAGTGTTGAGGACATCAACATTTTGTTACAGTATTACAGTACAGTATTCTTGGTGTGTTAAATTAAAAATATAACCGTTGGAAATGTCAGCCCTTATTTCGAGTTGGGGATGTTCAAAGAATTTTTATTAAAACCCAATTTGGTTACTAGGTGCAGGGGTTTTCTAGAAAAAAGTCATTTAAGATAGGAGTACAACTTAATTATAAACGTGCATTGTTGAATCTTTCCAGAGACACACAATCTACCAAAGCAACCGCCGCTTGCTCTTGCAATGGGACAGGCTTCACAGTGTCTAGGATTGATGGCCCGGTCAGGAATTGGATCCTGTGCATTTGCCACAGTGGAAGATTATCTACACTAGCTATGCATATGAAGATGTCCGAGGTGTATAATGTGGCATATATTCAACATGAAAGTAGACCAGCTCTGCCAATTGGAGTTTGGATTTTTTTTTAATTATGTACTAAGGACAGGTCTGTTGCTTTACATTGCTTCCTAGTTTACAGCATGACGCAAATGATTTTCTAAACTACTGTTAGGAGAAATTTTCCATCTTTAACTAGAGTTAAATATCATCAGTAACATCAGATTGACAAACCCTTGAATTGTTCCAAACAAACCAAAAAAGTTCTGCCTTCGTGGAAGGTGGGGCAAAATAGATAATGTTGTGGATGTGTTAGTATGTGGGTGATGTAAACTTCAAGCAGGATAATTTGCCAACTTCCACCCCATTATTACATAGATCAATCAGTGTAATTTGCAAAATGCATAAGTACCTGACAGTTTGGCTGTATAGTATTGATGGGAAGAAATATTTTTAATGTGTACTGTAAAACTTGAAATACTCAGGAGCTGAGTGAATATGTTTGTTGCTACTTACAATCTCAACCTGTTTCCTAGTGGTTTTTGTTTTAACATGGTCTTTTCAACTCTGTTTCCTGTTTAACTGCAGACAACTTATGTTGTAGACTCACCTGTTTAACTGTTGTATTATAACAGTATTACATGTCAACACAGTGTGGTTATGGCCTATTTATATAAAAACCAAATATTTAGTCAATTTCAGTCTTAATTTAATCTTTGTACACCCTGCATTTTTAAAAGTGCTTAAATGAGTACTCTATTGCAATAAAATGTAGTGATATCATAATTAACCAGCCATTAAATACTTCTACATATGGTAGGATGGCTTACCTTACCTCTTTGCTTGTGTTGCGTTTTTGACTTGAGTAGGTGAACTTCGGTATCTGCATTAAGTGTCATGTGCTGGAACATGGTCATGTTACTCAATCTGACCAGGACTGATTTGCTTGTGTTAAAAGGATGAAAAAGACAGAGGTGCCTGCATTTAGATTTTGTGTGTCTCTCAAAAATAAGATGAGTTCAGTTAATAATATTGAAGTAGCACCATGTGGTTGGTTAGCAAAGATTTTTTTTTATTTTCATAATGTATCTATTCTGTGTTCTGCAGCATAGATTCAAAATAAAGCAGGACTGTGTGTGCGTGCTAAAAAACTGAAATGCTACACCTAGGTAATTCAAGATCTATGCCAAAGAATAGTGAATTCTGTAATCCGTATAAATTGAGCAAATTCATTTACTTTTTTTTAACTTTGCATAATCCTTCGCAATTAATCTTGATTATCCCTACCTTTGTGGCTTCTAAGCTTTCAGTAGGTAATGCTTTCAAGCATATCCTCGCAGCCATAAAACCTAAAGTTTAAAAATAAAAGCTGATTCTCAAAAAGTAAAGTTATGAAACCCACCACCATGTTCTGTACTCAATTGTATCTCTGCAAGAGCTTTCAATCCCTCCCCTCACACACAATACCAAAAGTGAGTGGTGTGAACAAGAGATTTTACTAGTCTGCTTTGCACAGGCACTTCCACTTCTTTGCTGGAGATATCCAAGCCATAGCAGCAGATTGGTCTGGATATGAGCTGTCAGCTAGTGCTAATGATCATCAGAGTGAAACTTGAAGCTTTTCCTTGGTGTTTTTACTATTCAAGAATCACCTACACAAGTCCTGAAGCAAGACATGCCTAGGTAATGCTTAAGAGCAAGTTGTAAAACCCCTTTAACTGCACCAAGGGTATATTTGCACTGTTTTGGAAATAATTTTTAGATTAGCAAGGTCCTCAACACTCTACACTCAGTTTCTCTGGGACCTCCTATGACTGCATTTTAGTTAGCTGTTTACCTATACAGTCCTAGAAGCAGTGTACTGTCATTTGAAAAAGGAAAAAAAAACCTTTCACAATCTATCTAGAGTTAGGTAACTCAAATATAGCTAAGAACTATCTTTTTTCACCAAATTTCATTTGAGAAAATATGCTCAGCCCCAAAAGCAGCTATATTAATATAGGCATATTTACTTGTTTTGCCTGAAAATCACATTGGTGAAACTGAAGAAAGTTTCATTAAACCCACCTGCTTTCCATGCTTATCAACTTCTTAAGAAATGAAAGCTAGTACAGATGTATTTGGAATGCAACATGATTTTTCATACGTGTGAAGTACAACAGAATCTCCAAAAGCAAATACCTTTTATGTGGACTTACCAAAATTCATACATAAGCCAGCATGGTACAAAAGGGAAAAGTATACAAGTCAGACAGGGGTCGAACTTGGGTTAGTTGCTCTCCTTTAACCTTAACTACCGGTACCTCTCACTATTTGGGATAAAATGTGGAAGACATCAAGTACACCACACTGCACTGTTTAGAGCAGGGGTGTCAAACCTCTTGCAGCCCAAGAGCTGAATTAATTTTGGAGACACTCGGGATGCATTCCAGGGGTGGGCGGGGCCAAAGGCAAAATGGGGCAGGACAAAATACCAGCATATTTTAGCTTAGACCTCTTACTGCCAGTAAGTAAACCTTAGGAGAGACATTTCAACCAAATAGAATGGGTGGGGGGAACCTACAAAACCCAGGAAACCGCCAAATGACCAATGGGACAGAGAAAGGGATTGGGGCCAAGGAAACCGGCATGGTCATCTAGGGAACTTCTGGAGAGCCGGACTGGGACCCAAGGTAAGTCAAATTTGGCCCAGGGGGCTGAAGTTCAACACCCCTGACTTCGAGGAAGGGCAGGATAAAAGCCCTCAGCCAGCTACAACACTGTTTAATATATTGAAGTCATTTTGTAGCATCTACACAATTTGGCTTGTGAAGCCAGCTTTTCAACAAGAAAGGAAAATATACCACTCATTTAAGCCCCCCCCATCACCCCAAAACTTAGTACGTTAGATTTACTGTAGATTCCATGGAAGAGAAGGAATACTCAAGTAAAGAGTTTAGAAGACCTAGAACAAAGTTTAATTGGAGCACATGGCTGCAAGGAACTAAGCAGTGTTCAGAAAACAGCACATACAATATTAATTACCCTTAAAGCTTGAATGTAACAATACCTATTACAGAGTTCTTTAAAGAATTCACTGAGCACAGCTTTTCACAATATAAAATGACTCAAATCCTTTTGACACCTGTATAATTTTTAGCGCAATATTATACAGGTTGATTATCAAAATGCAGTCAAGGCTTCAACGTTGAAGAAACCCAATGTTTCGTAAACTGCTTAGCTTTTTGTTTCTTCATTTTACCTGGGGGAAAAGAAAACAGGCAGTTATTTCAAGTGCGCTTGAGAGGTCAACCATTCTCAAGCTAGCAATGCCAGACTTAAGGGGGTTTTAACCACCAGCTGCCACCCCCTACCCCTGTGAAAGAAGACCTCAAATTTGCCACTTCTGCAGCAACCTCATTCAGGCGCTCTCTCCACCGATACCTCAATTCACGAAAAACTGTCAGAAATATCTATAATTATAAATTTCTGTACAGGAGGGGGATTAAATCATGCAACCTTCGCTTTCCATTCAAATGTTACATCCTTGGATTACGTTCATTGCCAAGAGGGAAGGCTATTTCTAATCTCTTAACAGGAATTTCATTTGAATATTCAGGCAGAAAATAAGATGACTAGAATCCCACAAATTCCTACCTTTACGACATATATGCAGGATCCTATGTAATGTAACAGCTAAGGACATGAGCTGTAAGGCAGACCTCAAGTCTCACCTCATCCAGGAATTCACCAAATGGCCTTAGGCAAACCACTATTCTTACAGCCTCAGCCACAATATCTGGAAAATACTTATGTACCTTAAAGGGCTAATGTATGTGTTAGAAAGTATGAGGTACAGTAATACCTTGGATTTATTTATTTATTAATCAATCAATCATATACCCCGCCTTTTTTCCTTCAAGGAACCCAAGGCGGTTTACATAATCCTCCTTCTCTCCACTTTATCCTCACAACAACCCTGTGAGATAGGTTAGGCTAAGAGTCAGTGACTGGCCCAAAGTCACCCAGTGAGTTTCATGGCAGTTTCATGGCTGGATCTCCTGAGTCCCAGTCCAACACTCAAATTTTTAAATTTTTTTTGACTTGATAAACAAGCAAGGTCTTGCAAGACAAGGTAGGGATGTAACCGCTTGCCTCGAGCGGGCGTAGCATGCCGAAATCGTCCCTGCTCACGCCCGCCAGAGACTCGCTTTGATATAAGAGTGTTTTGGATTACAAGCATGGTTCTGGAAGAAATTATGCTTGCAATCCAAGAAATTACCTGACCAGCAATACCAAATAATCCCAGCATCCTGAATTAACCCAGTATAGCTGGCATTACCTACAGCCAGGAAGCAAGGTATCTTGGGACAATTTCATATAGGAGTTCCCTATTCATATAAATTCAGTGTAAGCAAGTGTGTACCCCTCCTGTGATGAACATGCTTCACTACTTGTGCTTTTAATACACTGACTACATGGAAGTCTGTAGGAAAAGTGCTGTGTGTGAAGAAACCTCTGAAATGAATGCCATGAAATAACAGGCAGAGCAATCCTGTGGCTCCTAGACAGCCTCTATAGTCATAAGATCATTGGGATTCCAAGCTCTGACCCTAGAGCTGGGGATCCGCACTCCGATCCCCCTACTCCCCCTCACAGACAGTGGGGAAAGAACCGTGCCAGATCCTTCAAGGTCGCAAAAGCAACCTCAGAGAAAGGGTTTAGTTGTGTTCCGGGGGGAGGGGAGGAGACAGGCACTGCCAAGATATGACATACGGTGGCGCCTCAGGCTCAGCCTCCTTCCCTCCCGCTCCGAAGTACTGGTTAGACAGCTGAAACTAGCCATCTAGCTGTTTTGCAGAGCAAGAGCTGCTCACAGGCAACTTTTGCCTCTGAGTTCTTCCTGTTCTGCATAGGATGCCCATAATCCTCTGAATTCGGAGGGTTACGGGCATCCCCATAGGATTGTGCCCTTAGCAAGTAGATTTCTGGCCAGGTTTTCAGTTTCTCTAAACACTCATTTAAAAGACAGGTCATCCATAGCCAAGCCTGAACTTCAGACACTCAGGCCAGGGCACATAGAATTACCATTAGACGAAGGTTGCTTTAAATTGATCCTACATGACATGCCTTTTATGAATAGCAGCTTGCCATGTGGATCATGAGACTTTATCCATAACCCTGCAACCCTCCTTGAACTACCACACAAAAGGAGCAACATAAAAACTTACCCCAAGACTTATTTACAAACTGGACTGCAGCTTTTTTAACTGCACATTTCTTGTTTTCAACAGAAAAATATTGGTTTGCTGAAAAGACAGAAGTGTAATGTAAATTAATCTAGCTATGCGCGTAGCTGAACATGTAAGCTCTACAAATGCATCAAGCAAAAGCTACGTTACCAGTCGTTCGGTTGCAGCCTGCCCCATAGAGGTGTCTCTGTATGAACTCTTTGGCTTCTTGCTGCTGCCGGTTGGTTAAATCCTGATCTTTTAACCTCACAGCCATATAGCTCTCTTGGAGCCTAATGATAAAGCAAAAGGTTTGAAGATCTTAGCAGTACGTGTCATGCCACATCTTACTGGAGAAGAGCTACATTTAGATTGTTTTAGCCAATGCTCAGCTTCCTTAGAGTTGATCAAATAAGCTGTTTTCCTATTAACAAAACTTGTGCCATCAAGATCTCCTACATAAAGCTATTTTCACTTATGTTGAGTCAAAATTAATCCCTCTATAATGAAGAATGAGCTCTCATATCCCAGAACTTATTACCTACTTGGCATAGGCTTAACACAAGTTGTGATATTTCAGATGCCTGCTTAACATCAGTGGTTCACCACCAGTTTTTTCTCCGCACAACTGAATGTGTGCAAATTTTTTCATAATTATTTTTTGGGCTGATTTTCAGCTGAATAGCTGAAATGGGAAAGCTTGCCTGAGCAATGTCCTGGTACGTGCCTGCTATCAAAGTGCAGCAGCCCCCAACCATGGACACTGACTAAGAGAGCCTGCAAACAGGTTATTTTGTTACTTTGCATTCACTTGACAGCTGTCAAACTGAGAGCTGGCAAGAGAAAGCAAAGCCGTGAGGGATCTTTGCTCACTAAAGGGGGTGGCAACTTTTTCCCCACTTTGCAGTGAGATCCTCAGGGTTTTTAGTGTCCCCTTACATAGCTCCCAGTGCCCCTACTTTTCTTCACTTTCCCGAGTCTGCAGCTACTCAGGAAAGTGAAGACCATGAGGCTGTCCTCTTTACAAGAGCACTTCCTTTTGACAGCTGTCAAAAGAAAGGCTTTTCTTTTTAAAACTCTCTGGCAAATCTCTGCATTTGTTTTTTTGACTCCAAATTCGTGGATGCAGAATTATGAAAAGAACTGTGCACATTCAGTTGTGCAAAAAAATAAAATAGGTGGCAAACCACTGACAGCCCCTCCTATGTGTTCCTTGGGCGCTTTGGAGGGGCTGTCAGTGGCCATCACTTTGGAGATTGTGAAAAGCTATCTCTGGAAAAAAAGGGAAAAGGGCAGCAGAAAGCTGTGGTAAGTAAAAAAGGGCTCGCGATTGCAGCAGGGAGAGTGAGCCAATGACGGTCGCTCCGAAGTGCTGCTTGGGCACTTGGTGGTGCACCTGTCACTGGCTGCGGCTCAGGTGAGCTCGGCAAGGGTTTTTTGCTGCTCTTGCCAAGTGGCTCACTCACCACTTCCCTGGACACATGATGGAGTCAGTTGCTCGGGCTCAGACAACAAGACACGACTACCCATCGTGAGTCCAGCAACCCCTGCAACAAGCCATGGATTTTCAGGATGGCTTGTTGTCCACAAACAAGCCATCTTGTGGAAAGCAGTCCGGGTTCACATGACACAACAACCCACCATGGCTAGTTACCCACAATGGGTTGCCATGTCATGCAAACCCAGTCATTGCTTTAGATAAGATTGAATGTTACAACGGAAACCTTAGTTTGTCTCATTATAATAAAATTTGAGAACTTTTCTTCTAGATACCTAGACAGCTTCACCAGCCATATGAAGAATCTCTTAGGGCTATAAAGTGGGATATAAGCATTTCTAAAAATAAAGGTACCTTATAACAGAAGTACTATCTATTCTGATTGGCTATGACTCTCCAAAAACTCTCATGGTATTCTTAACATGAGATTCCAGTGACTGGACCTGGGAACTGCTTTGTGCAAAGCAAAGCACCTTCTCCAGTGCTCTTAAACTGCTAGGTAGAACTGTATCCAAATCTTGCAAATGAAAACACTGGAGTTTACACATTTGATATGTAATAGCATCTCTACAGTACATTTAATGGATTGGTTTGATGTTTTGCCACCAAATAAATGCTTATGATAAGGCATGGAACAACAAGGAAGTCAGACTGAATCAATGGGCTTTTGTTACAGCAATATGACATACTAAATAAGAACTGCTAAGCCATACCTGGCTGCCAATATTTCTTCTTCACCATCTTCATTTGTATCTTCATCATTTTCACTTTCAGATTCATCTTCAACATTCTGATCTATAAACAATTCGATATGTTGAAGACTTTACACCTCACAGTTACTGTCAGTGGAGACCATACAGAAGTAAAATGAATGTTTCAACTGGTTACAATAGATTCTAATAGTATTTCATAACTTTTTGGGAGTGAAACTATTTGCAAATGCAGGTGTACGAGAAGCTAGTGACTCTAGAAATACCAGAAAGATAGATACAATCAAGTTTTAGACACAGCACATTTAAGGTGCTAAAAGTGTGAATTATGAATTTCTACTATACTGTTTGTTGGAAGAAAAATGAATAAATTGCTAAAAAGTGATATCCTTCCAATATTTTTTGGGACGTGATAAGCATCTTCACCAAAAGATGCATTAGACAAACTAAAAATGTAACATCTCTACTATTAATGGTCAATATAATATTTCATTGGCATTGTTTGGTAGATCTAAATACAATATACTACGAAGCACACAATAACATTGAGCAGAATTTTACGCATACCTGGCTCAAGTGTGTCAGATGGCTGGTTTTTGCTAAGGAAAGCAAAGAAAAGCTGTATTTAGGAAGACATTTAGTAATTAATATTGACATGCAATTATTCATATATCCAGCAATGACACATTAATATGGAGCTAATTAAAATATATGCAATTCCCCCCACCACCATCTTGATACATTACAAAAAAAGTTAATTGCTGTGCTTGCCCATCTACTGTAATTCAAAAACAAAATCAGCTAATACTTCTGAGGAACATAAAAGCAATTTGCAGTCTGTACTAGTCTGTATCAATGTAGCAGTCTTGAAGCTTAGTTTGTATAACTACAAACTTCTGGAGGTGTCTCCCATACATTAATAAAGATATTAAGTGCAGGGAATAATCCTGCTCTCTCTAGGATGCACAAAAACTTGCATATACTCTATGGCACTTTATTAATAGCAGCAGTCTCTCTCCTGGTCACATCACAAACTGCTTTGGGGCTTCAAAAGTGCTTTGCCATGCAACTGAGAGCACAGGTAGCTCTTTAGGGAAAACAAGTTAAAAGCCCTATAATACAGGGATGGGGACTCGGACTCCAGGACTCGACTCGTGAGTCGGACTGAGTCCCCCCTGACTCGAGTCCCACTCAAGTCCCAATATTTTTAATGGGACTCGAGACTCGACTCGGGACTCGAGACCAAGGACTCTTCAACATCCCTGGGCTGTGCCAGAAGGAGTGGAGAGAAGTGCAATTGCCGGTGAAGATTTTATTTTTTAAAATCATTTTCCTAAAATGCAACCTTTTGCAAACATTTTGGGTTTGGCCGCCTCTGTCTGCCTGTTTGGGGTTCCCTGCCTCCTCTGCCTGCCTGGTCTCTTCTTAACCAGTGCAGTTCCACAGTTTGAATTGCCCAAGACAAAGGTCTCTGCCTGCCTGCTTTGGGGTTCCCTGCCTCCTCTGCCTGCCTGGTTATTTTGGGTTTGTCTGCCTGGTCTTTTCTTGTCAAAATCAGTTGCAGAGTTTTGAAATAAAAAGGCACACTTGAGCCTAGAATTTATTTAAGCCACACATCTGAAGTAGCCTTATTTTGTTGGGAAACCCCCCCATGATTTTAATAGGGACTCGTGGAGTCAGCTTTGGGAGTGACTCGTGAGTCACCATTTTGGACCAAGGACTCGGACTCGAGTCCGAAGACTCGTGACTCGACTCGTGACCAAGGACTCTTCAACATCTCTGCTATAATGTAGGTGTTGTCAGTCATATTTCTCTTGACTGCAGCCAAAGGCTGCACACACTTCAATCAAAAAGAAGTTGGAACATGTATTTGTGCTCCAGAAGATATTTTGCTTACCTATTCTGTGTTGATGAAGCCAGCTCCTCTAAGAGATTTTCAGGAAGCAACTTTCTTTTCTAAAAAGAACCACCTCTTGCCAGTCAAGATTACTTCCAAATAATCATTACCAAACTAGCCCCCTGACAATGTAACATTAATTACAAACCTAACCTTCAACTGAAAGTTTCTTAGCAACATAAGTTTAGGAGTAGACAGATTGTTAACGAAGGGTGCAATACTATACATGTATAGACAAAAAGGTCCTACAACTCCCAGCATTCCTAAGACAGCATGACTGGCTGGGGAATTCTGGGAGTTGTAGGACTTTTTCTGTTCATAATCATGCATAGGATTGTGCACTAACAAGATTTCATCTTGGGAGAGGGAAAATAAGTTTCAGGTGGAAATAAATTTCATTTGATTTTTGCCCTTTTGTGCAAGAGTGTTGCTTAGGGTTCAAGAGGTCCTAGATTAAAACCCCAGACATGGGGAAAGTGGAGGTGGGGGAGGACCTTTATTAATTTAAATATTTATAACTAGCCTTTCTGGACCAAGTCCACCCAATGCATCGAACAAAATTCAAGTATAAAATAAAATATAACAATGTATTACTGTAATAAAACTTTAAAATACAAAAAATACAAAAGACCAACATCATATTAAATTAAAATATAATACAACCAGCATATAATAGAGCCAGTTTATTTTCTAAAGAATGGCCATCCAGATGGCTCTAGTAAGTTTACAAACAAGGCACGATGGCAGGTGAGTTATAAATTAGAACACTCCCACCACAACCTGGCGCCCTCCAGATGCGTTGGACTACAACTCCCACCATGATGGGAGCTATAGTCCAATACATATAGAAGGCACCAGTTCAGGGATGGCTGGTTTAGAAGGACATTGCACTACATCAAGAGTAGGCAACCTGCAGCCCTCCAGATGTTCTGGATGATAACTCCCATAATCCCTGATCATTGGCTATTCCAGCTGAGGCTGATGGGAGTTGTAGTTCAAATGTCTGGACGGCACCAGGTTACCTACCCCTGTACTAGACAGAACTATTGTCTAATCTTGAATAATGAACAACATTTATGTCCTTACATATTTATGGGTACATATTTATATCCAGCCTCCTTTCCTTGTTTCTGGGAGCTCAGCACATGGAAAGAATCCAACAAGGATAACTTTTATTAAATCACTTTTGTTGGAGGGCTGCTAAAATTTGGAGCAACACTGAGCCAATGTTGGATCCTATAAGGGGTGGGGAATTATGTTACGGTGGGGGGCAAATTGTCCCCCCCAGCCCTCTGCATGTGGATAACATAAATTGGTTCAGCCACGCATACTGACATTATGATGCCTCACCGCCCGTTTTGCCTTTTTCAGCGTCTCAGCACAGAGAAAGGGATTCAGTCGGCACTGGGAACAGTGACTCCCCCCAGCAAGAGCCAAGTCAGGCACCTCCTTTATGCGCCTCTCACCATGCGCCCCGGGTGGTGAAAGGCACATGGAGAGAGACTCAGCTGGTGCTGGGAGAATTGGTTCCTCCCAGCCCCGGCTGGGTCTACGGCTTCACGTGCTGCTTGTCATCCTGATGGGGACTGCGCACAGTACACAGATTAGGATGACACAGGGAGTCCCCAGCTTCACATGCGGCCCCCCCCATCCCTGCTGTTATCAACCACTCTGTGGAGATAAAAGAATCAAGTATAGTGAAAAAGTTTGTATTACTAAAGTGCAGTGATTTAAATAAAAAGTCCAAACTGAGTAAAGACAATGTAAGTCATATTTCACGTTTTTAAAAGCCCCCAAAAACTAAGGGCGCAATCCTGAGTTAAAGGCTTTTTTCCAGTCTAAACATGATAGGATTGCGCCTTAAATGTCTGTTGAGATTGATCAGAATCAGGAAAATCAGTTTGCATACACATTTGTATCTTAAGGTATGTAATTTTCTCATACAAGTAAATGCTATAGAATACCTTAGGATTAAATGTTCACAAAGAGATTGTCTCCATTTTATGGTGTACAAGTGCAGGAGCAGCGGGTACACAGCTAAATGTTACATTTTGTGTGCAGGATTTTGGTACATACTAAAACATAACATGTAAAGCAACCTCCAGAACCAGAAAAAGGAGGTGCAACATTACCTTTTGTTCCTTAAACAGTTCTTCTTTGTGTCGTCTCTTTTCTTTCAAGATGGCCTTTTCTCTAAGAAAGCAAAGGGGGGGGGCATGGATGGAGAAAGAATCAATGTGTATTTGCTTCACAGTGAATGATGGATGTACTTGTATAAACTGCTGTCTATGTACAGGGTTAAAGAAAGTAGTTGAGAGAGAGGTGGGGAACCGTTTTCCTGTCAAGGCCAGTATTAGCTTGGACAAAATCCTGTTGGGGTCCACATTCAACCAGTGGGTGTGACCAGAGCCTCCATCAGCTTTGTAGTTGGAAGACAGAGCAGGATGGAGTAAACCATATTAATAACTTGGAGCGTGGCCTGGGTATAACCCAGAGGTTCACGTTCAGTCTGTGGCCGGAAGTTCCCCACCTCTGAGTTAAGGAGAGCAGTCAGGAGAAAGGGAAGCTGATTATTTATGTTATCACAACAGTTACAACTGTCTGTGTTTGGGGTGTGTGGAGAAAAGAGCCTTTGAGGGTTCCTGCGCACACACACACACACACACACACGCCTCCTCATGTGTAAACCAAGTAAGGCTGGGAGGAGGCGATGGCGCCTGGAAGTCCTGAAGAGCCGGAGACACGGCTTTCAAATGCAAATGTAGTTCAGGCCTAGTAAGTCATGAGTTCCCCTCCCTGCCTGGCCAGGTGAAGTTCATCCTGATTGGCTAAGCAGCAGCAAAGCTACAGAAAGGAGGGGGGGGAAGGTATATTTCCCAACGTGTGGGTTTTGGTCTTTGTTCGTCGCGTGGTTGCTGGCTGTGGAGCAATGGCAGCAAGCCAGGCAGAGGTCCAAGCCTTCAGGGGGGCCTCAGGATACGACCCCAGGTAGCTCTTGGTGAAATTAGCTGAATGAGGGCTCTGGTAAAGACAGGCCTTGTGGAGGGCTACCCATATCGGACCTTCGGGTAGGTGTAGTAGTCCTCCCGAGCAGCAAGGCTGTGCTGGATCTAACCCTGGAAGAGAACTGACCCCCAGGTAACAGAGTTGTGTGCCTGGCAGATATAAGGAAGTAGGTTTTGTTATTTTGCAGCTTTACTTTGTACCAAAGTGTCTCTCTATTTTGTGCTTCTCTCATTTCTCTATTCTTGTTGTAAAATGCTACCAGAATAAACCTTCTTTGGTTTTTTACCCCACATGGTGTTTGTGGATTGCTCTGCTTGGTTCAGTAACTAAATCCAGGTTATAGACAAAGGCAAGTCCCTGAACAGAGATTCAAGTAGGATTGCAGACAGCTGAGGCTGGCAATCTGGTACCTTGAGATCTCTGGGGGTCTTGGGTCCTTTGGGTAGGAAAGGGTGGGGGTGTGGCGGGTCAGCCAGCCCCCCCCCCTTCCTCCACATGGTGGCAAGTGCTGGGATTCGAAGCTGAACCACAGAGTATGTGCACGTGGGCAAATGGGAGAGATTGGAGAGACTTTAGTACATGGTAGCGGGTTTGTTATTTTTTAGAAATTGAAGTGTGAGATTGAGCGTTAGGAAAAACGTTCAAATTGCTTGGCAGTCTGTGGAAGCCTAGCTGCCAGCGGGGAGCGTTGAAGGCAAGAAATCTCAACTGTGGAGTGAGTAAGCGGAAACGGATCCTACCATCCCCATCGAGTGCAAGAAGTCTGTGGCTGGGGGAAGGCGGCTGTGTGATCCAAGAGAACCAGAGCTGGGGGGAGCCCTGGCAAGGCAAGATATAGGCTGCGTGTGCGTGTCCCAGAGGCTGGGAGCAGCAATTGCCAGTGAGTAAGCGGAAGAGGATCCTACCCATCGAGTGCAAGAAGCGGGTGAGCAGATGGCGGCTGTGTGATCCCAAAGAACCGGAGCAAAGAGAAGAAGAAATAGTGTGTGTGCGCGCACGCACGCGCGTGTTCCAAGGGGAGCAGAAGAAAGGAGAGAAGACCAGAAAACCTCTCTTAAGAGACTGGTGAGCAAAACGTTGAATTTTGGGACAGCATTTGATGAGTGATTTGGTTGCGCTATGTGCCCCAGAGAAATTGTCAAGACTTGGGGGGGGGGGGCATGGTGAATGGCCAGGCTAGGCAGCAGCAAGCAGAGGGGGGGCAGACATCAGAACCCCCCCCCCCCGAAAAAGAGACTTTGTCCCTGTGCTGCTGAAGTGGAGGGCTGAAAGAAGCAGAAAGACAAAGGAATTTCCCTCCAGGTGTCTGCAGCGAGAAGAAAAGAGGACTGAGATTGGAGGTTGATTAAAGCCAATGAAAACTGTTAAATTGTTGCTGGAAGGGAGGGGATGGGTGATCCAAGTGTATTTGTCTTGTCGATAAATTGTTGCTGGAGGGGAGGGGACGGGTGATCCCAGTGTAAGCAACTGAACTATTTGTGTTGTCTTGTCCCCAAATGCAAAAGTCAGTCCCAACTGTATCAGGTCAATTTGAAATTTGATGGTGATAATAATGATGATGATAATAATCATGATGGCTGCATGTATTCAAAGGGCCTCAGGGGGGCAGAGAAGAGTTGCCAGAGAAAAATCAGTCAGAGGCTAGAAAACAAAGCAGAAGGTTAAAAGGAATTTAGAGGCGGGAAGCCCTCTAAAGGCTGAAAGATTGCCAGGCTGGTGTTCTAGCTGCCTGGGTGGAGCCTGCATGGCTAAGCAATTAATTCTGAGAGAAACAGTCATCCCATTCACGTCATTGGGTAGAAAGTGCCACAAGCAAGCCTTCGGGAAAAGGGGTGGTGTATTCGTGTCATTGGGTGGAGACGCCACCAGCGAGCCTTTGGAAAAAGGGGTGATGGATTCATGTTGTTAGGTGGAGAGTGGCAGAAGCAAGCCTTTAGAAGCAAAATTAAAGGCGAATTGAAGAGTCACATTTCAGTCAGCAATCTGCCCCCTACAGGCTTGTGTGAGAAGCAGCAACCCTAGAAAGTTTTTAGACAGAGTGCCAGTCAGGCAACAGAAGGGTTGGGGTTCCCTTTTGAATTGTATATGATGTTTCTTGTGTATGCAAAACGGATGTAATGCAAACTTGTAAGCTTTTGATTGATTGTTTAATGTTGCCATTTTGGTGTTTTGATGTTTTTCATTTTGCCTTGTTTTTGTGTGTGTGTGAATGAGAAGAGGTGTGCTAGTGGTAGAAGGCTAGCAAAGGCTTTTTCTTTTAAGTTAGTTTAAAATGAAATGAGAGGGTTGACCTCTCAGGTTTCATTTTTTTTAAAAGGGAGCGTGTGGAGAAAAGAGCCTTTGAGGGTTCCTGCGCACACACACACACACACACACACACGCCTCCTCATGTGTAAACCAAGTAAGGCTGGGAGGAGGCGATGGCACCTGGAAGTCCTGAAGAGCCGGAGACACGACTTTCAAATGCAAATGTAGTTCAGGCCCAGTAAGTCATGAGTTCCCCTCCCTGCCTGGCCAGGTGAAGTTCATCCTGATTGGCTAAGAAGCAGTAAAGCTACAGAAAGGAGGGGAGGGGGGGAAGGTATATTTCCAAACGTGTGGGTTTTGGTCTTTGTTCGTCGCGTGGTTGCTGGCGTGGTTGCTGTCGCGTGGTTGCTGGCAGCAAGCCAGGCAGAGGTCTTGGGTCCTTTGGGTAGGAAAGGGTGTGGGTATGGCGGGTCAGCCAGCCCCCCCTTCCTCCACAGGGGGCATTTAAAAATTATTTGAAAACATAAACTGTATTTAGATTCATTTATAATATCAATCATCTTTAAACTGACTTTCAGCAATCTGCATGTTACTGTAAAATCTGCCAAAAATCTCAATACCAATACATTCCCAACCAGAATATTTGGCTAAGTTAAGCAGCAGAACAAATAAAACTCAAAGGGTTGGATCCACCCATAGTCATACTTAAAGTAGAAATCAAATGGACTTAAGTTAGGCATGATTACCTTAAATGTCATTGATTTCAATGGGTTTACTCTAAGTGTGGATCTCTCTGGGTGGAATCACAGTAACCATGTCCTTCATGTTGGCTCTTATCTGTGTGCAGAATGGATCTTCTGTTCTCTCCAGCACACAGTGAGTTGGCTTTATGAACCCCTTGCATTTCCTATGCTAAAGGAGCACCAGAGGGCTAAGCAACCACGTTACTTGCTTCATGGTCCTGTGCTCCAATTCCTATTCGACCTCCTGGGGAAATTACCCTACTATTTTCCGACCACAGAAAGAAACAATCTCTTGCAGCCCAGAGCTATTTAACAACAGCAAATGTAGCTTTCTGTATAGAGATAAGCCTGAAAGGCCATTTGCAGCGCTGGAAATGTTGAGAGCGGAAGGCCAAAAGCATGGGGAGAAGAAAACAAAAATACAGTACTGCAGCGGCTTCAACAAGCCCAGGACTCGGCGCTCTCCGCCTCGTTCTCTTCGACGGGCTTAATGTTGCCACAGCATCGCTCTCGCCAACACGTCCCACCTACAGGGTGGGGAGGACAAGGCGAGGCATCGGCCAGCCTACGGCGAGCACCACCAACCCATTGCCCAGTACGAGGTAATTCCACCGACAAAGCAAACCCGCCGCATTGTGTTCCAGTCACGGGATGGTGAGATTCAGACGTTTTGCCTTACCTGCGTGCGCGTTCCCCCGCCAACAGGCGCGCCTCCTCAGCCGCAACCCGCGCATTTTCGAAGGTCACCTCCTCAGGAGCCTCGTCACTCCCCTCGTCCTCCTCCTCTACTGAGGAAAGGGCGGCAGGAACAGCCTCCACGGCTTCTTTTCCTCCCCGCGTAGCGCGAGGCTTCCGTGCAACCATCTTCTTCACTTGACTTCCGGCTGACATTATGTGACCCGGAAGCATCCTGGCGGAGGAACGAAGGAAGGGGATGAACTATACGCCTGTGTCATGTGTAAATAACACTGCCAGTCCGTAAGAAAAAATCCCTGGGAATCAACTTTTTTTTATCTCCCCTGTGGTATGTTGGGGAAGACCGGTATAGACAGACATAGATGTTCAGAATTTGCTCTTTCTAAATAACGTCTTAGGTTTTTGTTCCGTGTGAAAATGTAATTTGTTTTTAAACCCGTAAAATTGCAACGTTTCTGCATGCAATTACTGGATTGGGGCGGTGTGTGTGTGTGGGTGCAATTTTTGTAGATTGACCTCATTTGCAACCTATGGAATGGTATGTATGGGGGTGGACTTGGGTCTGCAACAAAGCCGGCCTCAGCTTTAACTTTCATAATTAAAAGGCTACGTTACGGGCCATCGTAAACCACCCAAGCCCCTCTCCCCCCCAATCTGCAACATGGGAAGATGGCAACCTATACGCACAATATGGCCTAATTTAGTTTGGCTTTGTTGCCAACGTTTGCTTCTGGGCGGGCACTCTGCTGTCCAATCACAGCTACGCTAAAATCTTGGCTTTCTGTATTGTTTCCTGTGGCAATTCTCCCTTCAGCTTGAGGGGAAAACATCAAAAGGAACCCGGAAGTAACGTTTCCAGAAAGGTCGATTGTATCTTTCTAGCGGCGGCTTTCAGTTTGATAACGGAAGTTCATGCTGTGTGTTCCTTGGATGGGTTAGCAACACTTGTCTGTATAGCACGAACAAGTCGCCCCTGCTCACCAGAAGCTACTCAATTTCTGACCGGGTGCCAGAAGACTGCAATCCAGAGTGCAAATGCACATAGCCATCAGTCTGTGGTCCTGACTTACAAGACTTAAACTCATCAGTGGCAAAAGCGTATATCACAATAAATCTATCAGTCTTTAAGGTAACAGAAATTCATGTTGAATTTTTCTTCAGGGTGTTCTAATATTTAGAGTAGAGCCGGTATGCATCTTTGAGAACTGAACCAGCCTTAATAAGTAAGACACGTGCAAGGCTGTACTTCCATCTTGCCAGATGGCGCCAATCTAGAACATTCATTTTCATGGGGGGAAAAGGACACATAGGCAGACATAACGTTTTTGAGAAAGGTCTCTTCCCTGGCCAATCAAACCGGGCCTTGACATATGGACTAGAAAATCTTATTATCCAAACCTTTATTATCTAAACATTGTTTCATATACGTTTACTCACAACTGCCAGAGTGCCTAGCCTCAGTGTTGCATCGAAGTAAGGGTCCTGTACTTGTCACAGCTGTTTATATGGCTTAATGTAGCATTTCTCACCAGAAGAAGCTGTATCTACTGAAATTATCTCTACTAAAATGTTAAAAGGAACACTTCAGGTCAAGATGATTGTGTTTAACTATGGCTGTTAATTTATCCAGATCTCAATGGATGACAGGCCATCCATGTAAATAAGGTTAGCCTGTATTTTTCATCATTTATTCTAATAAAATGCTTTTCAAGCTCAAATTGTCTGCTTTTCAGAACAGATTAGGGGATGAAAGTTTCAAGTCGTTACTAGTGGTATGAATTAGGAGAGTACAGGAGGGAGTACAGAGGAAGTCCTTCCTCTACTATGAGAAAGTTTATTCCACTTAACACAGCCAAAATAGCTGAAACGTGTGGACAGAAGAACATGATTTGCCAATACCATTTCCTTAAACATGACATGGAATTAGGTTCTCACACTGGCATGTGATTATAATAATTGAATCACTCTGATAACTCCAGAATGATATGGGTTGGACCCAGATTGGCCAATCACAGAAGGCACCAGTAGTCAGTAAAGGCTCCCTGGAGGAAGGGGGAGGTGATCCTCCTACAGCCCCTACACCACCACCTCATGCTGCTCCAGATGGTCCCCCAGCCCTCCAGCTTTGCAGGAGGGATTGCGAAGATTGCCTCCCTGCCCCTTCCTCCAGCATGAGCAGAGCTTCATTAAGTGAATCCAACCCTATACATACGTTGAATATTACAAGATGGAAACTCCAGAGCCATATTAGAATCAGAGGTATGGCACTTCTGTTTCACAGTAACTCAATCTTGAGCACCATTCCATTTATCAGTATTATAGTTAAGAACAGGAGTAAACAAGATCAGTGTGGTACCTGCAGCAGCACTAACTTTATCATGAGACCTACCAATATGCTCCGGGTTTGATCAGGAAAATAGTTGTTGAACAATAAAGACAAAACATCAGTTTAACTTATTTTAGTTCCCTAGAACAGTTGACAAAGGAATTAGAAGACTGCAATAAGTAATCCCACAAATATATTCATACAAGTCTGGAACTGAAAGGGAAGCAAGTATCCATACTATCTGTTTCATGTGTGCCTTCAATTACTCTCTCATACTGATTACCACAAAGAAATGCACAATCTCAAACTTTAACCTTTTTGGAAAGTGTAGTGTCTCATGAGAAAGCCCACCTTGATTTATTGATTTCCTGCAAAAAATACTGGTGTGTATGCTATATTAAAAGCTGTCACTGCCCATTTGCTTGCTTTTACATTTTTTCTGAATTTAACACCTGTTGTATAAGATTTATTTTGTGAAGTGTACAGCAATGGTGAAGTCCATGTTTAGGATTCACCAAAGATATAGTCTGAAACTTGGGAGCACAAATGTACCTTTTGTTACCACATTTGAATGAACTATTTGTATTTTATGCTTTCATTTCACATAAAATTTTAGTCCAACAAAAATTTAAATGCTTTTCAAATGTCCCTGGTTATGATAACATTTTCCCTTGCTCATTCTTGTAATCAATCAAAAAATCATGATTTATTTTGTTCACTGTCATCCTCAGATCCCATTGCTCAATTACAAGCAAGGCGTTTTCTACAAGTTCCAAGTTCCTCTTGTGCTTGCCTCCCTTCAGAAATTAGTGATTATATTTTTCCTCTGTGCTTCTGATAAATGTTCATGAAATGATCTCAGTTTCATGGCGAGCAAGTGCTGGGGGGAGCGTGGTACCACAGGGACCTGGGAAATGAAACCTAAAACAGAAGATTATTCAGGATATAAATAGTTCTTCATCAAATAATATATAAATGCACTTTGGCTACTAAGTCAAAACCCTAACCCAAGACAGACATACTGGAGAGAGACAAGCTTTATGCAAGCAGAGCAAGTCTTTAAAGAGGACATTGTTATCCCTTTTGCCTACTCTCTCATTTCATAAGCCAGTTAATCTTTGATTGTCATTTATTATCTATGGTGTTAAATAGGCTTAACGTTCTGTAGCTTAGGCAGCAAGTTAGAAAATGGCATTGCCTTTCCTGGCAAACATTTTAGACACTTCAGTTATATTTACATTACTGCAGCAAAGGATGGGATCTAATTCTCCAAGTAACAAAAAATATTAGGGTGTTACCTGAACCTATCTGTAGCTGGGGTGCTTTGCATATTGAATTCTGCAACTGGCACTCCTCTGGCGGATACCTGAGGAGCAAATATAGCAGCAGGATATACTATAGAAGAGGTTCCAACCTGAGAAAGAGAAAGAACACATCCCGGAATCAAAGTCAACAACACAATGATTACTGACCTCAATAGGCATTAATCTAGCTACCCACTACTTTGGCCTGGTGCACATATCATGTTTCCAACCCCTTAACCAGAGATTGGGAGTGCTCTATGGGCTCATTCTCACTCATTTCCCTTTCCAACTTTAAACATAGTGTAGCAAGAGGACTTTATAAAGGTCAACACTAATTTTTTAAGCAGGGTTTGAAAATCAGTTTCAAACCCTGGTTTCAAATTCTGGTTTTAAAACTGATTACCATTTGCACTGCTGCAGACATATTGCTAACATTACAGTTAACACTGAAAAAGAAAAGGAGGGGGAATTCATGTGGGAGAAAGGGGGAAGTGCATGGGCTGTTGGGGCACTTCTGATCTCTCAAGCATAGATAAGGGATGAGAAAATGTTGCATCCGCACTGGATGCATGACACAGAGTTCAAATGGAAGAGGGCTGAAAAATCTCACTTCATCCCACATTGAAAAGTTGACACTGATGTGATGACTGATTTCAAGTAATCTTTCACCAGTCACAGATTTTGAGATGGAATGATGAAATAACAGTCCAATCTAAAATTGATTACCAATTTGAGAAATTTTTACTTACCCTTAAAGGGATATTGTTAAGAATGTCAAAAAGGTATGATATAGAACGGGATAAGTCTGAATTTGAAATACAATTGTGTACAGGTGATGATCATGTAATTGCAAAAATGTATAAATTTTTGTTGAAGTTTGGGACAGAAGAAGAACAAGTTAAAGACTGTATGGTTAAATGGACAAGGAACTTTAGATATAATATAATGATGGAACAATGGGAACACATGTGGACTAAAGGTATAAAATTTACATTGTGTTCTGATCTCAGAGAGAATTTTTACAAGATGATGTATCGTTGGTACCTAACTCCTGTGAAATTGGCTAAGATGTATAATAATGTGTCAAATGTATGTTGGAAATGTCAAGGTCATGAAGGAACATTTTATCATGTTTGGTGGACATGTAAAAAAGTGAAAACATATTGGGTACAAATACACACATGGATACAAAAGATTTTAAAAGTGAATATTAAACTGAAACCAGAAATGTTTTTATTGGGTATAATGGACTTACAACTTGAGAAAGACTATGGAACATTATTACAATATATGATGACGGCAGCAAGAATAATCTATGCTCAAAAATGGAAAGAAGCAACTATACCAACTATAGAAGACTGGCTGTTGAAAATGTTGGACTTAGCAGAGATGGCAAAATTGACTTGTTTAATTAGAGAAAAAAATTTAACTTCATTCAAGAAAGACTGGAAACCTCTGGTGGACTTCTTGGGGAGGAGGGAAAATGACTTAATAACTTTTGGTTTTGATTTCTAAATATTGGTAAGGTGATAGAAATTCTTTCTGTGAAAATAGAAGAAACTTAGATTGGATAAGGATTGGTAATGTTTGTCAGACAATGAGGCGGAAGCCAAACGTTGTTTTGGAAAATTAAAAAAAAAAAAAAAAAAAAGAATGTCAAAAAAGGTATACATGGGCCATTAAACACCTCCAACGGTATGCCAGCAACCTGACAATTTTATCTGAAACTAGAGTTACTATGCTCTTGTAATTAGCACAATTATCAAATCTGATTGAAATTTTGTTGTTCTAATAAAATTAATGTTTTAAAAACACTTGACCATTATTTATCAATATTTGACCAGTCAAACGTCCAACTCTTCGCTATGTCAACATTTGAAGCTTCATGACTAATGTTACATTTGACAGTTACCACTGGACATCCTTTCCTAGAAATCATGCAGTTTTACAAAGTTAGATGCCCTGAAGTATTAAAGGCAAGGCAATAATTTTAAAAAATCACTTACCACTAAACAAAGATCACAAATCTCAAGTTCTTTTTCAACCTCTGTAAGGATATCAGAATCCAAAGTTTCTCCAAACCACACAACGTGAGGGCGCAAGAGGCCATTGCAGTCTTCACACCTGTCCAAAAACATATGGAGAAATTTTACCATGAACTGAAGCAAAACTGGAAAGGAAATAATTAAAAACTTCAGTTAATTTACTACAAAGTCTATTGCAATTATGCCAGGTTTATCACAAACCTGGACAATGTATATTGTTTACATTCTAAAAAATGATAGGGAAATAATCTTGATAATTTCTATAACAGCTGTAGTCCAAATAATTCTAGAACACTTCAAAAACATTTACCCAATCTTGAAACTGCTACTGTGCAAACAAAGGGTGCGATTCAGCCAAAGAAAGGCATTTTAAGTGTCACTGATTTTAAAATAGACTTAAGCACATGTTTACGTTTTTCTCCAACTAAAATCCATGGGACATAGATCATTTTATGCTAGGGTCACAGTCAATCAGCTGTAAAGCAGTGGTGCTCAGTTTGACTGCCTAGAAGTCAAAAAACTCCTGCCTTTGACAAAAAAAAGCTCTTATCACACTTACATGGATACATACCGTATATATCAGCATTTTTGCTGCTATAGCTCAACACTCACCGAGGGAGATCTTCCACAGGAATCCTGGTATCTTCAGCATCAGGATCTGGAGCACTAGAATAGAAATAATAATAATAATAATAATAAATGTAAACATAAGTGTAATAAATCACTACATATGTTAAAATCATGCCATGTTCTCTCTCATATCAAGGAGACTACAAGCCTTAGATTATGAAAATATGTATTCTAGTGAGGTGAGCAGCAACATGCAGTTCATTTCATGCTGAAAACTATCTTGAGGTAGGCAATAGCAATTACTTTTGAGAAATAGATTTAAAGAGTAAAGTGCCAATTAAAAGTTTTACTCTTATGGGAAGTGAAGACAGATATTTGGCAAACTTCCATGTAATAAAAATTCATTTTTCTTTTCTTTTTCCCATTTATGACATTTTAAAAATTATTCTAGAAATTATTTCTTCCAAAGTTTAATATTAGACAACTATGTTAGACAACTTTTCAAGTGTCCTATGGAATGGACAGGTGTAAAGAAAAAGTAGTGACATCTGACTAAGAAGAAATATGCTTCAAGGTTATTTAGACCATTTAAACTCTATGGCTGTGAAGCTCTGCTCCACTCATGCATAGCAGCTTTTAAGTTCCCCCAGCAAGCAGCAGCCACTAGAAATCTCTCCCAAGATTGGAAGGTCCTCTGGAGAAGCACCTGATAAATATACAAGGTGCTGCCAGAAGGCATTTTTGTCCCTCTCCTTGTACATGAGCAGAAGAGCTTTCCATTCAGTCTTGCATGCGGGGGGCGGGGGGGAGAAGAGCAGGATTTCACCATCTGTATGTTCACCTAACCTTACTTGGGAGAAAATGTCCCTAGTAGGAGCGAATATCTTCCATCACTCCCCACTGACACAAACTATAGTTAGCACTGCACAGATCAGTTACCCTTTTCCAGACAAAGCAGGACAAATTGGACTCTTGTGGTTTGCAGTCACATTTCCACAACCGGTGCATCGGGTTTTGAATAAGCTACCTGTAAAGTAACAATCCCTGGTTACAGCTTTAAACCTTAACTTTATGATTGGTAATGCAAAACTACTAACACAGAAATGTGATTTTAATACATCTTGTAAGAACTGAGAATGACAAAACTCAGCAATTCTAAGCTGGAACAATTATGATGATGTTTTATCCTGTATTCTAGGGTTTTAATTTTTCTGAATTGCCCAGAGAGCTTTGGCTATTGGGTGGTATAAAAATGTAATAAAATAAATGATAAAATAAATATAAATAAAGCACTTACAGGGGAAATGATGTATTCACTAGCCATAGGAGACTATAGAAATGTTTCAACAACACTGGCACTATGATGACACAAACCCAAGTAAAAGATAATTGGGATAGTTTGAGAAAACTATTTAACTTGGGGCAATTTCTCCCTCCTAATTAAAGTTTCACACACACACTCTAAAAGATATATAGTTCATAGATTATTTAGTGTGTCTAAATGTCCAGATTTCTAGGAAGCCTGCCTGGTTGAAGTATTCAGTTAAACTTCTAAAAATAAGATACCGGTAATTAAATTATATAGCTGGAATCTATAGAATCCCGTGTATATGCCTAAAGGCAGGGGTACTACTGATTTCCTTCTTCCTGCTGGAGCCTCTTGGATGGTCCCGAAACCTTCAAGAATGGCTTGGGGACAGGGGATGAGTGGATTCAGTGGGAAAGAAAAGCACCCCAAAACCCTTGTGCATGCATGAAAAGCTATGCATGTCCCTCTGAATCCTGGTTTGTTTAGTCATGTAATTCTTGCTCTCTATCTACAGATGTTAATCTCTAACTTGCTTTTCAAAGCCAATTTACATATTACACAGGAGATCTATTATTGCAGGGGTGGGCAGAAGGGAGATCTGGATCTACTGGTAGATCTCTGGGTGATTTGCAGTAGATTGGCAAGGATTTCTTACTCCCAATTGTTTAACATTAGCAGCACCCCCCTCCTGCCCTAAATTATACTGCTGAAATGAAGAAAGCTTGGCGTGACCAGGCCTGGGTTTGTGTGAGCTCTGTTCCATTCTGGTACTCAAAATAAATTCCTGGGCTCAGAATTCTTTAATTCAAGTGTACGGTATGTCTTTTGCACCAGGCTCCAGCTGGTGAATCTCAGAGTTCTAGGAAAAAACAAAGTAGATCTCCCTCTCCTGTATTATTCAATCTCTGAATGTTTTCTTTTTTATGAAATGCAGACATATGGTTTGCAAATTTGATCAGAGCAGTGATTCTAGGTGTTTTTTAACCCTTTCCATTGTGCTGTTTTCCCAATCAGAACCCCATCCTGTGGTTTTTAGCCCCACAAGGGAAAAATACAGGTACCATCAGTCTTCAGAATACAATGATACAAGTTCTATGTTGTCTTCAGGGAGATTTAGGACACGAAAGAAGAGGGAAAGTGTCTACTTGTAGCAAATTTCCAGGTGCCTACTGGTGTGCTTTGTTTATGCTTGGAAATACAAAAAAAAAACCTGAATAAAGGATGGTTGAATGAGATACCAGTAAGAGATTGCTGTGGATTCTCACCATGAATTTCTAAGAGGTGCTTTGTTCCAGCTTTTCTGTGGAGCTCATCGATGTTCTGTGTGATGACCACAACACTCCTGCCTTGCTTGCTCAGCCTGGTCTCACACTCTGCTATGGCAATGTGTGCTGGGTTTGGATGTTTACTCATCATAAGCTCTCTACGGTAATGGTAGAATTCCCACACCCTGGAGGGGTTCCTTGCAAAAGCCTCTGGAGTAGCCAGTTCCTGTGGAAGAAAAAAACATGTATTGCTTTGTTAATAGAAAATAAGGCCCATACATAATTATGAAGCCGCATGTGCAGGTGGAAGAGCACTAACATGGCTTTGCACTTATACAGTGATTTCAATATTCAAAGTGCTTCACAAACATTATTGGAATAATCTAGCTTGAGTTCAGTCTTTATTTGTTTTAAACCATAACAAAGCAGAAGTTTTAACTAATAAAAAAAATAGTTTGACAGCAAAACTTAAAATTCAGAATTGAGAAGCCAGTCAACAGGACTATCACACATTATAGAATTTAGACCAAAGAGTCTTCATAACAATACACTGCATCCAGCTTCACAAAATCCTCTCCATTTTTCCTGGCCACTTTATAAGTGATATACTTGTGTGGGTTATTGGAGCGATATATAGAACAGTTGTGACGGCTAGACCAATATTACTACCCTCCATATTGCAGAAGGGGAGAGAGATTGACTTGATCAATATAAGGTCATATGGTGAATTGGTGGTTCAGGTGAGATTTGAACCAGGGACTTAATAGCTCACATTCTTGGCCACTATGCTACTCTCATCCATTAATTTCTTCAGTTGTTGCTTGAAATAAGTTATATTATTGGAAACAGTACTTGGATCCAGATTTAATCATATTCAGAGTAGAACCATTGAAATCAATGGGACCCAAGTTAGTCATGACTAACCTAAGTCCCACTGATTTCAATGGATCTACTCCAATGCCTTCCATGGCAACCATTCTGTGGTGGTGCCCTCGACAGTTTCCTCAAATTACCAAATGTGCCCATGGGTCCAGAAAGGTTGCCTACACCTCATCTAACCCAATGAATATTTTCAGTACGAGGGTAAGCTGCACAGCCAACCCCACAAGCAAGTCACTCTGAACCAAAACAGCCTCAGTAACAGTCCCAGACTTGTTAAATCTAATAACCTAATCAGGATGTGTGCCCAAAGCAAGGTTGGTGCCTATCTTTCCTGCATTGCATGGAAAGCCTTGAAAGAGTGACTAATCTTGGAAAAAATAAAACATTCTAGCTACAGTAATACCTCGGATTACGAGTAACCCGGTTTGCGAGCTACTTGTAAGATGAGAAAATTTTTAGCATAAATTTAAATTTGAAAGACGAGCAAGTCTCGCAACATGAGCCGCTGCCGCTTTCAAATTTAAATTTATGCTCTCGCTCTGCTGGCGCCTTGCGCTGCTGCACCGCCGCTAGCCGAGCGAGTGGCCACACCGTGCCTCGCCTCCACAGGGCTCCCAGCCACGCTGCGCCTCGCTCTGCTGGCGCCTCGCGCGCTGCCATACTGGCTCCCGGGCAGGGAAGCGGCACGGCAGCGCGAGGCGCCTGCAGAGCGAGGGGCCGTGCCGCATCTCCTTTGCCAGCGGCAGCTCGCCTCTGCTGGCGCCCAGCGTGCTCCCTGCCTTAGCAAGCGGCGGCTCGCCTCTCTGCTGGCGCCTCGCACGCTGCCATGCCGGCTCCCGGGCAGGGAAGCGGCACGGCAGCGCGAGGCGTCCGCAGAGTGAGGGCCCAGGAAGTGACGCGTACATCCGGCCCAGGAAGTGACGCGTACATCCGGCCCAGGAAGTGACGCGAACCTGGGGCCGGATGTGATGGAGGCGGCGCTGGTGGCTCGCCGCAGAGAGGCAAGCCGCCGCTTGCTAGGCAGGGAGCGCGCTGGCAGTCGGGAGCACGCTGGTAGGGAGCGCGCTGGGCGCCAGCTGGCAAAGGAGACGCGGCACGGCCCCTCGCTTTGCGGGCACCTCGCGCTGCCGTGCCGCTTCCCTGCCCGGGAGCCGGCATGGCAGCGTGCGAGGCGCCAGCAGAGAGGCGAGCCGCCGCTTGCTAAGGCAGGGAGCACGCTGGTAGGGAGCGCGCTGGGCACCAGCTGGCAAAGGAGACGCGGCGCGGCCCCTCGCTCTGCGGACGCCTCGCGTTGCCATGCCGCTTCCCTGCCTGGGAGCCGGCATGGCAGCGCGCGAGGCGCCAGCAGAGAGGCGAGCCGCCGCTTGCTAAGGCAGGGAGCACGCTGGGCGCCAGCAGAGGCGAGCCGCCACTGGCAAAGGAGACGCAGCACGGCCCCTCGCTCTGCGGGCGCCTCGCGCTGCCGTGCCGCTTCCCTGCCCGGGAGCCAGCATGGCAGCGCGCGAGGCGCCAGCAGAGTGAGGCACGGCCGGGAGCCCAGGAGCCGGCACATCAAAGCAAGTTTCCCCATTAGAAATAATGGGAACTCCGCTGATTCAGTGATTAAATGGTTGTGTAACGAATCAGCGGAGTTCCCATTATTTCTAATGGGGAAACTCGCTTTGATGTACGAGTATTTTGGATTACGAGCATGGTTCTGGAACGAATTATACTCGTAATCCAAGGTACTACTGTATTTGTATCCTAAGGGGGGAAATAGATATATTAATACACTGTAACCAAACAGATAGTGTTGCTAACGTGTCTGCTACTTAATAAGCCTAAATATGAAAGGTAACTGGTCTGGTGAAATTGAATTAATGAAGTTCATGTTTGTTGCAAACATACAATGGAATAAAGTATAAGACCACATTGCAACCTGTTCCAGTTTGGCACTACTGTACTCTTAGCTTTTCCCCTTATGTACCGATGGGTATGAACAACACATCTAACTGGCTTATACTTCAAGGTTTTAGGTTTACCTTATGCCTATAGGTTCTTGAAAGCTACTGGAGAATGCTGGGAATTATAGGACTTCTTTTAGTCTAAATATGCATAGGATTGCACCCTTAGGCTATTAAGTTAAGGATACTTAGCATCCTGAAAATATGGACCCATAGTACATACCTGAGCTTGCCATTTCCTCCAGTAGCCCCCTGCACCTCGGAAGGTTGGAACACCACTCTCTGCACTGACACCAGCCCCTGTAATAATAGCTATATGCTTTGCTTTTGCAAATACTTCTCGAAAATCAGCCATATCTTTAAAAAGAAAGGGGGGAAAGTCTTGATTTGTTGCATTTTTAAGAGATACATTTTAAATATATACAAAGCTATTTTGATTGGGAAGTGGAAAACCCAAGTTGAAATTCCTTCTCAATAGTTTTATTACTTATTTAATTTTAGCTCTTAAAATTAAGAGCTAACATTAAAGCTTTTAATTTTAGCTCTTAATTTTAAAAGCTAAAATTTTAAGAGCTTAAAACTTCTAGGGACCAGAATTGGAGGATACATTTTACAAGAAATTATGTTAGTATTTGGGCTCTACAAACATTTAAGTGTTTCAATAAGAGCAACAAATATTGTTTTAGCAATATTGCAAAATATGAATAATAATTTCATGCATCCTATAACCCCATGTATCGAAGTGGGTATGCTACTGGTTTGTAATGGTTAGCTAGTGCATCTTTAAAAAATAAATAAAATGGAAAGCATACTTTGCATCTACGAGGTCTCAAGTTTCAGTTAGGGCGGAATCCTATGCATATTTAGACAGAAAATTGCTACAATTCCTAGTATGCCCAGCATGGCTGGCTGGAGGGATGCTGGGAGTTGTAGGACTTGTTTCTGCCTAAACATGTATAGGATTGCGCCCTTAAGGAATCTTAGTAACAGGTTTGAACATTGTGAGAATCAAGACCTGACTTTGACTGCTGACAATAAAAACTGACAGTACTTGGCTACATGGACTCTTGGCTGAGTACAAAAGAAAATATTTCATCATTTTTCTTTATGCTATTTAAAAATGTCAAGGTTTAAAAAAATGAGCTCAGTTGTATGGTGAAAGAACTGCTCTAACCAATTTCTTCTGCCTTAACAGGCATGGCGGACATCAAAATGGCGTTGAGGCAACAAACAAATGAAGACGAGTGAAGAGGAGGACGACGATGAAGATGGGGGGGAAGATGACAAAAGTCTTTTTTTTTTTAATGAACAAGATGATGAAGGAGAAAGCACGAAGATTTTAAAAAGAAATTTGAAAAGCCTCAGTGAACACTTGCTAAGAGCAAGAGGAACCTTCCGAACACTGCCACATGCGATGGAGGTCTCAGGGAACTGAGGGAGAGGGCGGGAGCCCACCAGAGGGCATGTGTGTGGGGAGGGGCTCCTGCCCCAAACTCCTCAGCTATAGAACATTCCGGAACTGGCCTCCGCGCAGGCGCAGAGTCCATATGTGTGATGCACAGAGACCACGAAGAAGTTATAGCTGTTGTGGGTAGCTCTCACTAAGATTGCATTTATAAATTTGTTACTAATTATAGGGCCAATGTGGCACAGTTAAACACTAACAATTTCCATTGATTTAAATGATATATAAGTGCATTTTTCTGTGTGCTCCATGGACATTTCAGGTTTAGTTTAAATTTGTGCCTAATTTTCCCAGTAACCAACACACACAGGATGGTTTTAGGGAAAGCAACAGGAACTGTTACATTTCATCTCTCCCCAGCCCACCTCACTCCACCCCTGTGGCCATTTTAAAACATGTTTCTTATCCAGCTGGATCCAAAACTGGAAGTAAAGCCAGCTTGGGGGAAGGGGCAAGCATTTGTAAGGGAAAACTGGGTAACACTGGAGGAGCTAACACAACACACATTCCCCCCACCAATTCACCCCTACAATCACCTCCTCTGCCCACAAGTGCATTTGCCAAGATATCATGCGGTTCATCCACCCTTAAAGAAGAGGGTTAGAAGATGTCACCTTATGAAAGTAAGGCCTAAATAAAACAATTACTTAAAACAGATCCCATTGTCTGTATAAATCAATCATGTCCATCAACACTGGGTCTCAAATTCCAAGTGATTCAAATAGAAGGTTTCTCATTTTTAGATGACAAAGTTCTTTCATTACACAAAAGAGAGAAAGAACTAGTTTACAGTATGAATGGGTGAGAATTTTTTATAAGAATTTACCAAAATTTGCACATTTCTTCATGAACATGATTGAAAGAACTTAAAATTTGAAACATTCAAATGTGGGAGATAGCAAAACTGATGGATTCTTGTGTATCCCTAGTTTACAGACATCTTATCTTGTGCATACACAGAAACATACACATGCCACTGGAAGAATCTCCTCTTACTTGAACTGGGTCTTGCCATTTCAAAGCAGGTCCTTTGTTTCTTGGAAGAAGCAGGTTTAAGTCCACAATATACTTGAGAAACCAACCTTCTTGTGGTAAAGTGGAAAAGATTCATCAGGATCACTGTACAATACTAACTGAGATGGAAAAAAGTAAATGGAAAAATGTGAAAATATTCACCTGGCAAAGGAGGATTTCTCACAATGCTCAGAAAGAGATGGCTATTGCCCTAACACATTCAGAGTAATATCCACAACATATGGGAAGCAGAATAGCAACACTCCTTCCTACTCTACCCCTAAAAATATTCACAGTACAATTAGTGTTGTTATTCTGCTTTTCATGCTCATGTGTGTCCCATGACTGTTACTCTTGTTGCCTTGAATTTAAGTGCGTGCATGCTTAAGTTGCACACAGGTGAGTGAGTGGTCCAGTGGATAAAGGATAGATCGCTCTGTCCCTCTTCTGTATCCCTCCTCTGTATCCAGCATAGAAACCACACAGGCTGCTAAAGGAAGGAAGCCCCCCCCCCCCCGTCCAGTTTAGAAATGCAACTCTCCATTCCTCCTCTGCCAGCGCCCAGTAATAAAAATATTTGCAGGCTGGTAAGTTTTGGGATTTATTCACAAGGCTGACCTAAGGGATCACTACACATGAAATATTAGTTTGCCCCATCACTAGAAACTTTTGAAAAGGTTATGTACATATCATAAAATGTATTTTCTTTCTCACTAAAAGGGTACTCCAGATAGCATTTCCCAAGAAGCTCACATCATTAATTTTTATCTTTGTCAGATGCATCCCATGAACTCTTCAATGATTCTAGTCTTTATGAAACTTCCCTTTACCTGAGGGGGCCACTGAAACCTATCACCGACCTCTGCAGTCACGTTGCCCACTCAGCTAGGATCTACACAGGTTCCCAGTCTTGTGTGTTATTGTACTGTATTGGTATGGCTCAAGCTCATCCATATTTCTCACATTTCAAAGAAATCAGGGAGCCACAATTTCCCCATCCTGCCTCTTGCACACAAAAACCTACCTAGCTTCCCATCCTGATCTTTCCCCACCCCAGAGGTCAGGTACCTCATTCTGGAAAATCTCATCTATTGTATGAGGGTATCTTTTATTAAACAATGCAGCCATGCACTGATTATGCTAGAACATTTTTAAAATCATGAGTTGACCTATTCTCTAGGCAAGGTAAATGGATGAAAGCAAACTCTAAAGGGAAGGAATGTGTGTGCTCGCAACTAAGTTCCCCCAATGATATAAGCATAGTGAGAGACTTACAGGATGCCAACTAGCATATCACAGATGAAAAACGCACACACATTCTATCTGTGAAATCTCACTCACTACGGTTTTGGGGTCCCTGTTCTGAACACATTACTAAGCACTGAGCCTTTTAAAAAGCAGTAGGGCTTACATCCCCACACAGTTTGTTTCAGGTAATAATCCAAGGGGCAGGGGGAGGGCATGATCTGGAGGTAGACAGTGCTACTATCTTATAAATCTAAGTAGGCCTGAATCTGCTCTGTATCTGGATAGGAGACCACTTAAGTTTCTTGGGGGGAAAGGCAGGACATAAATAACTACAAAAAATAATTAGTAGTAATTTCTGGAAGTGCTTATAAGCACCAGCACAGCAGCATGCTAAGTAAGGTGTTGAAGCTGGGCTTTGAGAGGTAGGTTTAAATCCAGCCTCAACTCCCTATATTGGGTTGATAACAAACCATTTTGGACCAGCCTCAGTTTCTCAGTCTATAAAATGGGGAGCGGGGGGGGGATTTAGTCAGGGCCGCTGCCAAGACAACAAGCCTCCAAAACACGCTATGCATTTAAGAGCACTGCATAAAGGTCCACTTAAAACTCAGTCTGTATGCAGCTGAGGAATTATCATCTCCAGGAGTTGTTTTGGTGCACAAAATTGGAGGAGGGGATGAGAAAGAAAAAACATTATACCTTTTTATTACAGCAACTTCAGCCGCCGAAAGAGGATGGTTCCTCCAACCTAGGGAAGCAAACAGGCCTAAAGAACCAAGCCCCACTCCCTCATACAAGTAGTACTTCCAGCGGTCCCTGTGAACTGGAAACTGGGGCCGAGGACGCGCTTTCCCCGCATATATTTCTTTTCCCCCGGAAAGAACGAGACTGACAAATTCGTTGCGTGAAGTACGGCAACCCCCCGCCCCGCCCCGCGCTTTCTACTCTGGTCTTCTTCGCCTCCTCGGGGAGAGAGTGGAAAGGAGCTGGCTGGGCAAAGCAGCTGAGAAACCACCGCTCCCCGCGCGCTACGGAGTCCCTGCCTGCGCCCCCAAGCGAGCCCAAGCTGCACTCACCGCCACCCCAGCCGTAGGCCTAGCCAGGCCCCGCCCCGCCAGCCCGCGCAGCAGGAGCCGCCGTCGCTACAACAAGCAGGCGAAGAGCCGGAGGCGGGCGGGCCCAGCCGCTGGAGCGGCCTCTGACAGGCGGCGCTGCGTGAGGCGCGGCACGTCCCCCGTTCGCCGGTCCGCAGACTGGCAGCGGGGCCCTCAGAGGTTACTATGGTAGCCGGAGGAGCGGGAAGGCCGAGCCCGTGAGGGTCTCAACCAACGCGCCAAGCTCACCCGCTGCTGTCCGTCAACAGGTAGAGAAGTCGCGGCAGAGGATTATTATTATTATTATTATTATTATTATTATTATTATTATCAGCAGCAACAACAACAAACAACAACAACGTTTATATTCCGCCTTATCTGCTAAAAGGTGTACAACAGGGTTGTCCTCCTGCCGCCGCACTACTCTGATCCTCAACTCCGACTCACGGACCTTTCATGACAAAACCCATTCCCCCATTAGAGTTTGTATGGATTGCGGAGGAGAAGGGGGAGAATTATGTCATAGTTCTTTCAGATTTTTTTAAATTAAATTTTTGAAAGTAACAATGAAGAGTAACAAATTTAAGTACGCCACTTGTGAGTCAATTTCTTTGCAGACTTTCTGATCACTCAGGATCTCTATTTGGTACAAGGAAGGTTATCTGATAAAGTTATCACTCACCATCCTAATAGATCTCGCCATAGAGTTCCATGTGTCTTAGGAGGTTTCGTGTATTCTTCTCAGTATTATGGATACCATTTTCCATAAAAAGTGTGTCAATTTCTACTTGGCTTCTTTGTACCTGAAGATGTTTAGTGAGTTTCTCCATTAATGCAGGGTCCCAAATTTTCTGTTTCCATATATTAAGAGAAAGCTAATTTGCTGATTTCCAGTTAGCTATGACCAACCTGGCTGCTGTCCAGAAAAAAGTCAGGAGCTCTTTATGTCTTCTTTGCGTATTAGAGTCCATATAAAGAGATGATGATGATGATGATGATGATGATGATGATTTTATTATTTCTATACTGCCCAATAGCCAAAGCTCTCTGGGCAGTTTACAACAATCAGTAAAAAATACAATACAATATAAAATATACACGATAATAACATTATGAAAAAAATTTAAACCAAATTTTAAAAATGACACAAAGAGCTAAAACAAGTTAATACAGCGTGACCAGTAAAAAAGTTAAAAATAACCACCCCACCATGCACTATTTAGAGTTGTTAAAAGCCTCAACATAGAGGGCAGTCTTAACCTGGCGCTGAAAAGTTAGTAGAGTTGGCGCCAGGCAGGCCTCAGGGGAGAGATTGTTCGGGGGGGGGCTACCACAGAAAAGCCCCCCCATTGCTGCCCTCCGAGCCTCCCTCAGAGGTGGCAGTCAGAGGAAGGCCCCAGATGTTGAGAGCATAGTGTCAGAGTTGATTGTGGTTAAGAGAGGCATTCCGTCAAGTACTGTGGTCCCAAGCCGTGTACGGCTTTAAAGGTTAAGACTAGCACCTTGAATCAGGCTTGGAAGCATAGCAGCCAGTGCAAGCAGGCCAGAACTGGTGTTATATGTTTGGACCTTCAGGTCCCAGTAATGAGTCTGGCTGCTGCATTTTGCACTGGTTGCAGCTTCTGAACAGTCTTCAAGGGCAGCCCCACGTGAATTGCATTGCAATAGTCTAGCTTCAAGATTACCAGAGTGTAGATTAATGAAAACAGGCTATTCTTGTCCAGATAGGGGCATAGCTGGGCCATCAGCCGAAGCTGGTAGAAGGCACTCCATGCCACTGAGGCCACCTGAGCCTCAAGTGACAAAGATGGCTCAAGGAGAACCCCCAAGCTACAGACCTGCTCCTTCAAGGGGAATGCAGCCCCATCTAGAACAGGTTGAACACCATCCGGTCAGAGGAACCACCCACTAACAGCATCTCAGTCTTGTATGGATTGAGCCTCAGTTTGTTAGCCCTCATCCAGTCCATTGTCGCAGCCAGGCACTGGTTCAGCACATCCACAGCCTCACCTGCTGAAGATGAAAAGGAGAAATAGAGCTGCGTGTCATCAGCATATTGATGGCAACGCACTCCAAAACTCCGGATGACCCCACTCAGTGGTTTCATGTATATGTTGAATAGCATGGGGGATAAGACCGACCACTGTGGAACTCCTTACTGGAGAGTCCACAGGGCCATATTCCCCAAGCACCACCTTCTGGAGCCGGCCATCCAAGTAGGAGCGGAACTGCCACTGCAATGCAGTGCCCCCAACTCAAGACAGCCGCCCCAGAAGGATACCATGGTTGATGGTATCGAAAGCCACCAAGAGATCCAGGAGTAACAACAGGGTCACACTCCCCCTGTCTCTCTCCCGACATAGGTCATCATACAGGGTGACCAAAGCTGTTTCCATTCCAAACCCAGGCCTGAACCCCAACTGAAATGGATCTAGATAATCAGTCTCATCCAAGAGCACCTGGAGCTGGTTGGCCACTACCCACTCAAGGACCTTGCCCAGGAAAGGAACATTCGCTACTGGCCTAAAGTTATTCAGATCTTCCAGGTCCAGGGAGGGTTTCTTCAGGAGTGGCCTCACCACCACTTCTTTCAAGCGGCATGAGACCACTCCCTCTCGCAAAGAGGCATTGATCATCTCTCTGGCCCACCCGGCTGTTCCCTCCCTGCTAGTTTTTATGAGGCAAGAGGGGCAAGGATCCAGTGCAGATCTGGTTGCATGAACCTGTCCAAGCACCTTGTCAACATCCTCAAGCTGTATCAAAGACCTGGTTCTAAAGAAATAAACATATAAAATATTTTTAAAAATTATGTTGGAATCAGACCATACTGATTATTTGGGGGCTGGGTGGGGAATACTGCTTATTTGGATTCCATTAGCCATTGCTTTTATTTTATTCATATATTTATTGTTTAAAACATTCAGCCCAATCATATTTGCTCAGAAATAAGTCCTAGATAAGCTTTCTGGATCTTGCTTTATATAACCGGGCCTATTTGCTGACTTGTACTACATTTTGGTCTTTTCCATTTAGATTAGGTTTTCCATCTTGGTCAGTTCTGGAATTTTCTTGTCTGGATCCTCTTTCCAAATGGATGGCATTAGGCTCTCAGCATATTAAGACAGATAGGGTTCCTCCCACTGTTATGATTGGTAGACGTGTAGCAGATAATATGTCAATTACATATTGATCCATTTTCACATGCTAAATTGACCTTATGGTGAAATCCAGACTTAAAAATTGGTAAGAAAATGTTTTTGTGGCGGACTTTGATGGATAAGTTGATCCAAAGTCAAAAATCATTAGTGGGGGTTGACGATGAGTAAGTTTCTATCATTTTCGGTTTTCCCTGCCAAATTCAATTTGCCTGCTATGGCTGAACGGCAATACTTGCAATTGCACCATTTGTTAGAATCTAGCATTAATTAGGAGGCTTAAATTGTTTCCCAGATCCTTAGGTGTAATAGTACTAAATTCCCTATTTGATACAAATGTATAGATGCAGTCTGAATAACTAACCAGCATTTGAACTTTTATCTATAGAGGGAGAAATAAGCGGAGTCACTCTTAAGCAAAGCTGAAAAACTCATAACCACAATGCCTCTCTGTTGTTAATTCCTCAGCAAATAGCTGAAGTATCACTTCTGAAAATAAGTTTCAGTTTTGACAAGCAGGCAGTAGTGCTGTTGCAGACACTGTGGGAGGTAGTATATACAGATGTGGATATGCGATAGCAGGGCAAGAGAGGAATAGCTTCACAGAGTAGCCAAAGCTAGCATGGAGTGGTTTGACATTTTATTGTCAGGAGATCAGAAAAGTACATGCAAATGTTGGGAGGGTTCATACCGCATCATTCAGCATTAAAAGTAACACTTACATCCCTAAATATCAGTATATTTTGGAATCCAATATTTGGGAAATACCTGTATTAGGCCAACAAATGGTGCAATCCTATTGAGATGCCTGTAAGCCCCCAAACTTATGGGCATCCAGTGCAGAGAGGGAGGAAAAGCAGAGGCAATTGTCGCGTCCACATCCTGCACTCTGCATTTTCGCTAGACAGGCTTTTTTGCCAGTCTAGCTGAAGCGTCTTGGAGCAGGAGGGAAGGAGGCTGGAGCAGCTTCAGGATACCTCATATCCTGGCTGCTCCAGTCTCCTCCCCTTCTCGCCTCCCCAAATGCCCCCTTTTACCCCTCTCTGAGGTCACTTTCCCAACTTCAGAGAGCAGCTTCACAAGGTGCAGCTGGACAGCCATCTGTCAGGGATGCTTTGACCTGGATTCCTGCATTGAGCAGGGGGTTGGACTCGATGACCTTGTAGGCCCCTTCCAACTCTACTTTTCTATGATTCTATGATTCAAGCAGGCCAGTAGGGAATCAGGCAATCTCTTAAGTATCCTGGTCCTGAATTGTTCAGGGCTTTGTAAACAAGTACCAAAACCTTATGCCTGGCCTGGCAGCTTCTAGGCAGCCAGTGAAGTTCCCTCAGCATAGGTGTAATATATTGGTGATAAGCCAATCATTACCAACCTGGCTGAGACATTCTGTAGCCAACTGCGGCTTCTAGTCTAACCTTAAGGGCAATGCGAGATGACGCACATTGCAGTAATCCAGTTTTTAGGTTAGCGGTACATAGGTCATCATACCTATGATGTATGACCACTGTAGGGCCACAGTGGTCAAGACTCAAGCCATCCCTGTCCAGGAATTGCCATAACTGTCTTACTCACCAGCACTGGTAAAAGGCACTCCAATCCATTGAAGACACCTGTACCTCCAGTGCCAGTGCTGGATGAATGAGCACCACCAGACTTCACACCTGCTCCTTCAGGGGGAGTGGAACTCCCTCCAGAGCAGGCAACTGACACAGTTCCCAGACAGGAGGGCCACTCACCCACTGAGCCTCCATCTTGCCAGGATTCCGACTCAGTTTATTGGTATCATCCACCCCACCACTGCATCCAGGCACCAAAGCTTGCACAGCCTCCCCTGTGCAGATGTTGCAGAGAAATAGAGCTGGCCGTTATCAGCATACTGATGGCACCTCACTCCAACCCCCCCCCCCCCCCCGATGACTGCTTGCAACAGCAGTGGGGACATCTCCCAACATGTAGATGTTAAATAGCATTGGGGACAAAATATTTTATTTTATTTATTTATTATATTTTTTAATCGCCCATCTGGCCGGTCACCCGGCCACCCTGGGCGATGTACAATTAAAATACAGTAAAACACAATAAAATATAATGATTAAAACAAAATAAAAAATTCTTATTAAAAACCTAACCCACCCCATATTCCCGCCTGAACAGCCATGTTTTTAATGCATGGCGGAAGCTCATCACGGAGGGGGCATGGCGAAGGTCACTAGGGAGGGAGTTCCATAATGTGGGGGCCGCCACAGAGAAGGCCCTCTTCCTAGTCCCCACCAGCCTGGCTGCTCTGGCTGATGGGATAAGGAGAAGGCCGTCCGTGGCAGACCTTGTTGAGCGGCCTACTTGATGTTGCTGGAGGCGCTCCTTGAGATAAGCTGGGCCGGAGCCGTGTAGGGTTTTAAAGGTCAAAACCAACACCTTGAATTCGGCTCGGCAAGCAACTGGTAGCCAGTGCAACTCATTAAGCACTGGCGTGATGTGATCACGCCGGCGGCTGCCCTTAATCAGGCGAGCCGCCGCGTTCTGTACAAAATAGTGCTCTGCAGCCAGCACCCCACAGCCTAAACACCAGGGGACTGATGAGCACTTCACACACACCCCAAACCACTCTGAGACGGATCTTGCAGTTGCAGATAGGACCAGAACTATCAAAGAATGGTGCCTCCAAAGGCTCCAATACCCATCTCTAGGAGGACGCTGTGGTCAATGGTATCAAATCTCCTGAAAGATCCAGTAAGAGCAAAAAAGTAGCACTCCCCCATCTGTTTCCTGGTAAATTCTTTATCAGGTAAGATATTAAACAAAAAGGGTTTTTTTGCTTTTGAAGAGGGCGGGGGAAGAGTGGCTGATGTTCAAGCCACGGAATCTACATCTTTTTAGTCTTAAGATAGAAAATGCAAGGAGCTTGCAGACATTCAAATTAGGATCTGTCAGGTGCTGCAATGGTTTCAGGGTGGACCTAGGACCCCAGAGTATTCATGAAAAATGGCAATTGTTTTTTTAAATTTACTAGCAAAGGTAAGTTTGAACGACATGGCAATCCACCCTGCAAATAAGCTGCACAGGGTGGGTTGTTTGCGGAACCCACAGTACGCAAAACAGATGATCGGGATTACCATGGGTTGTTCTCCCCCTCCTTCCCCCCACCCTGGTCCTCCAGCCAGTATGTCAGGGTCCTGCATGGCAGAACCCATCTTGTCTTCCCCTCCCTGCTCCAATCATGACCCCTTTTCATTTGTGGTTTTTTCTTCTTCTTTCCCAGAGCCCCGTGCCACTACCAGTGACAGCTGCTAAAGTGCAGCCATGAAATCTGCATATATTTCCGTCCAAGAAAATGTTCAGATCTGCTAAATAGGTTGAAAGAAACAAACTTTCTTTTGACAGCCAAAAGAAAAGTGCTCATGAAAAGGGGGTGGAATGAGGATCCCCACTTTCCAGAGTACCTAGCGGCTGGGGGAAGTGTGGAAAAGGTGGACAGGACTGAGAACAGTCAGGGCAATACTAAAAAACTAGAGGATCACCCCCAAAAGGAGGAGATATACTCACTACCCCCTTTCAGGGGGGGGGGAACCCTTCACTGCTTTGCTTTTCAATTGACAGCTCACCAATTGACAACTGTCAAGTGTGTGCAAAGCAAGCTATATGCAGCCTCGCTTGGTCAATGTCCATGGATGCTGCCTACTGCACTTTGACAGCAGAAACTTACCAGGACATTGGCCAGGCAAGACTCCACGGGCCGGTTCGCACAACCCAGGCTGTGGGCGGGGGAGGCACCATGGGGCTGTCTGCGGGGTCCGGTGGGGCGCCGCAGATGACCTGCGCCCCGTGCACGTGGGCAGACCCTGCACCGCAGTGCAGGCCTCCCGGCGCTAGGGGGCGGGGCCCCGGGATGCCCAGAGGGGCCGTTTGCCCCTACAGGATGGAGCGGCTGCAGTTCCAGCCGCTCTGGGCTGCTGCCTCTGTGCGGACCCCGCGGGACGGCCACCCGCTGTTCGCACGGCACGGTGGCCACGCACGGTAGGGGCTTACCACTCTACCAACCATGGTCACTTTGCGTGCGTCTGGCAAGCAGCTGTTCCGCAGGGGCACCCCCGGTCGGCGTGCACACGACACGGGAACCGCAGGGGACTTCTGCTCCCCCACGGTTCCCGTGTCGGGCGAACAAGCCCCTCATTTCAGTCCTTCGTAGGTGTGCACCTGCAAAAGGCCAAAAAAAGAAAATTAAATTATGAACGAAATTACACACATTTGTGCCCTCCCCACACATGCACACACAAGGGTAAGGAGCCAGTGGCAGTTGCTCTAGTGTTGCCTGGGCTTCGGTGGAGCAGCTGTCACTGGCCACTTGAGCTTCAGTGAAGCGACTGTTGCTTGCCATTTTCCACAACCCACAATAGGATCAGTCTCCCAGGTTCAGATGGTATCATACACCAGCCCATTGTGGATTGAACAACCCCTAGAACAAGCCATGGGTTGTCAGGGTGGTTTGTTGCCCCAAAACAAGCTACCCTGCGGGAAATGGTCCAGGTTCAGATGACATGGCAACCCACTGTGGTTAGTTACCCACAATGGGTTGTCATGTGAACCCAGTCAATGAGCACACACAACTAAAGTTACACGTTGAAGTCCAGGCTAGCATGAAAGTGGTTGAGAATTTGTCTAGAACACAGATATTCAAATCTTATATATTTAGTGGGAAATAGCTTTTAATATCTTCAAGCAGCCAGGTAACAGCAGCTGTGACACAAAGGGATGGGTTGTAATGTAACTGTATATATAAATAACTGCCAAGCACCATGTGTATTAAAAATTAATTCTGTAGGAAAATATTGTGTGTTTATAGTAGTAAGGTATGCGAAGAACCTTTTTGTGTGGCTGGATCCAAACTTTGGAACTCCCTGCCCAGTGAGACCTATGTCGCTCATTCCCCGATTATCATCTGCTGCAGTGTAAAGAGCTTTATTTTCAGGAAGGCCTTCAGTTGTTAGTGATTTTAGTGTAGTTTGGCTGGTGGATTTTTACTCTTATTATAGTTTTATCTTTCTGGGTTCTGTTGCTCTGTCTCTTTTCTAGATGATTTTAGTGTATCTTGCTTATATTTTTATTGCATTTCTAATCTGTATTCTTTATTTGCCACTTTGAATGTTTTGAAAAGGCAGGCTATAAATGTTTTAAAGAAATATATAAGTATCAGACACTATATTTGCACACTTTAGGCTTAATTAAAATGGAAGTCTAGTAGCTGAAATGAGTCAGTATTGGTATTAGATAAGCACAGCTAAAGAAGCAAACTGATAAGTTTCAAGGGCAGTGGAATAGCTTCTGCTGTTTTATACCTGTAACTGACAACTTTCACATGAAAACCAAAATAGAAGAGGATAAACTGAAGTTCACAGAGACTGGAATCTTTGAATTAGAATTATTGGATGTTGTTCTTGAGTCTTCAAGTCTTTATAAGTCGTTTGTTAATGTGTTCACTTTTGCTAATCTCTGCCTTTTTGCTAACACTTTCACTTTCAGCAATCTGCATCCATAGAATGGATTTCGGAAAGGATTTCTAATGCATACATCTGAAAATGTGTTTGAATGGATTACTTGTACAGCTTCAGCTTGCTCAAAAATGATCCAGTGAGTTGTAGCTGAAGAAAGACCAGTCTAATCACAAAATTCTCTCTGAACAAATATTGAGTGACCTATTCTTCTTTTAATGTATTATTTTGAATACACTTGAATAGAGTTCAAAATATAAATCAAACATGAAACAAGTAAGTTTCAGAACCTTCATAATATGCCCCCCCAACACACAATTATCCATTAAACTGCCCCCGGTAACATGAAGCCTAAGTGCCAGTCTCATGATTAAGAAATCAAAGTTACTTATGTTACCTATTCCAACAAAACATGTTCATGTGTATGCATTAATGGGAAATATTAGGAAAGATGGTATATAAGTGCAGGGTACAGAATATTAGAACTGACACACTAACTAAAAACTGTATTCTAGAACCAAGATTAAAAACCATTATGGCACACACAGCCTCTCCTCGTGGAATATTTATGCCCATTGCAAATTCTAACACAGACTTGCCTGTCCGCAAATGGAACAGTGATTTTCACCAATTGCTCCTCCCCCTGTAGTCCTGTCTCCACTCCCACATTGTTCAGGAGGGTCCCCTGAGCACCTGGAGCAGCTTTTCAGGTGGCATAGGGTACTGTATTGGAAAGGAGAAATTGGCAAAAATGCCATGCCAGTAGAACTCTGCTGAGAGCAACTCTGAATCCAACCCTTTCTGGGCTCTCTTCCCCTCCTCTCCATCATGTATAAATACACTTCACTGTAATGTAGTAATTTCACACTATTTCATCTGAAGCTTTTAGCAAATTCCAACTCTGGGTCCCATAAATAGAAAAGTGTGCATAAAGTATATATAACTATGAATACTTCTGGAGTATTCATATGATCTTAGGTAAACTATTGTTACCTTATTCTTTCATGCGTTTAGATCACTTAGGGTGCAATCCTATACATGTTTAGACAGAAAAAGATCCAGCATCTGCCAGCCATGCTGACTGGGGGATGCTGGGAGTTGCAAGAATTTTTTCTGTCTAAACATATATAGGATTGCACCCCTAAACATTTATTTAAAATACATTTCATTTTTTTACTACAATTTGCAGTATTTCCTATGAGCAATTTATTTTTCCAGGATCATTACAAAAGGTATTGTATTATGGTGGTGCATTTGTGCTTTACTTTGGTGCATTCACACCTACCCTTTCAAAAAGCAGTTTACCTTAGCACTGAACTACTTCATCACAGTTGAAGACACTATGACCTGGTTCACATGATTAAAATAAGCCACCGCTTATTTAAATCTTGGCTCAGGCCAGTTGCAGTTTCCATAATCACTCCCTGGGTGCAGCTTGTCGTATCATCTGAACCTGGGCAGCATGGCTTGTTGGAGGGGCAAACAACCCTCCAATAATCCTACAACAGCCAATGGGTTATCAGAGGGTTTCCCTCTCCAACACACCATGCCACCCAGGTTTGGATGACACGACAAGCTGCGTCTGGGCAGTGATTATGGAAATTATGCCATGCACGCATCGTGATTTAAATAAGCCACCGTGGCTTATTTTGATTGTGCGAACTGGCCCACTGAAATGAACAGTAGTAGTATCTACTCCACATTATGTTGATAGTGTAGCCATTATAGAAGGTAACTATAATTAAAGCTATTTTGCTTGAACAATTTATAAATTGAAAGTCCCCATATAGAAAGTATAATATGTATTTCATAATGTATGTGAGAAAACTTAATGCTTTGCAGGGGCTTTTGAGGAGATCAGTGATGAACACACCTCTTTAACACTGCATCCCCTTTTCAATATGTGTATTAAGAGGTAAATGCAACATATGTCCAGCTATGAATTTGTATTATATTTGATAATAAAGTATTATGTTACAAAATATGAAATCAAATAGGCACAAACATTTATAAAATATGAAGTAAACCATCTGTATTCTAACACGCAAATACTCTGTACCAATTAAATACAGTATAGCAGAAATAGAATATAAATTACACTTCTTTACAGTAATTGCAAAATACTAAGAGTTAGCTTACTATACATATAAATCAATGAACAGCAGCAGCTTGTCTGTAAGGTCCCATTATCTCAATTACGTTCTAAAAAATAAAGAATACAGCAGACCATTCATATCTTTCCTTTTTACCATTTGCTACTTTACAAATATCCAACACAGTATCTATACATGGAATAGCTCCCCAAGAACTCAAAAGCATATTAAAAATCACAGTTAAAAATTATGAAAAACACCAAACATACCAGCTTTAGGCATTGTTAATGTTTTCACTAAATGTCAAGTCGGCACAGTGGTAGGCCCATAAAAAAAGCAAAAGAAAAGAAAGTATCTTCAATGTGCTTCTTAAACACAGGATATAAGGCAGCATGGTGCCTGGTATTAACCGCTAGAAATATGGCACCAAGCTATCAGTTAAAATAAACATATGCAATAAAAATCAAGGTATAAACAGCAAGTGTATCAGTCTAATACAAGTTCTTTGGTAATTAACAGCATATTGTAGATTTTCCCTCAATACATATGTACATCCCATTGCCTTCCCACACAATATTTTGTTTGAAGTATGATCTAACTTGTTGAGTAACAAATAGTCAAGTACCTCAGTTTTATATACAAACAGTGCAATCATATACATACCTACTCAGAAGTAAATCCCACTGAGTTCAATGGGGCTTACTCTCAAGTGAGTATAGAATTGCAGCCTAACTGTAATTTAGTGTGCAGCCATGTTTGCAAATGATACACAGTGTGTGTGTATGTGTGTATATATAATTAAAAAAGAACCAGAGAATTATGTCCATAACTCAAACATTCATTAACAGATTAAAACTATACAATTACTTTGAAAAAAGTGTTTCCACACAGTGATGTGTGTAGCAAGTGCAAAAACAAGAACAAAACCGCAGCTTCAGTTAATCCAAGATTTCCTGATCTCTTGTTTTCTAGAAAAAGCAGAAGCTGCTGCATCTCCGGATTGACAGGGGGTTCCTGCCCCTGCTTTGAAAGCCGGTGACCGTAGAAGAACTGAACTCTTCCACTTCTCTGTGCTGGATGATACCTGAGACTGTGAAGTGCTACTGCATATCTTTGTTGGAGCTGGTGCTTTAGTGAGGCATTCAGGACGAACAAATACCCCATGTCGTGGCTTGCAACAGAAGTATTCTCTGCCTTTTATAGTTCCATCATGCTTCCCTTAAAAACAAACACACAAGAGTTAAATTACCATTTTGCTATACTTTGATTGTATACCATTCCAATAGGAGTTAGCTTGGAGATGTAGGAGTTTGTAATGAGAGGAATTAACTTTACTATCCTTTCGGCACCAGGTTAAGACTGCCCCTATTGCTGAGGCATTTAGCTCCAAATAGTACATGGGGTGGTGGTTATGTCACCTTTTTAAACCAGTCTACTTTTTATAATCTTGTCTTAGCTATTTAAGTACCTAATCTAAAAATTGTTTTTAAAATGTCTAGTGAAATTTCCCCCCGATGTTTTTATTGTTTGTATTTTTATATTGTATTTTATTGTATTTTATAATTATTGTAAACTGCCCAGAGAGCTTCAGCTATTGGGCAGTATAGAAATGAAATGAAATAAATAACTTCTGGATATCTACAAGAATATTTATGGGAATAACTAACCTAACCTATACAAGAATGTTGTATGAAGAGCTGTTCTGGTGGGTAGTAAATTTATGGCTGATGGTAACATGCTCAAAATAAGGTAGTTCAACTCCACTAGGTAAACAAAGTAGTTTCAATCTATGGACACAGTTAATGAATGTGTCACAGAATCTCATGTTTCCTTCTTCCAACCCTCTGCATGAATTCTCCTTACCAGCCATGGTTAATTACTCCACCCTTTCACCACAGTTAAGGCATAAATTAATACTACTCTTAACTGTGATTAATGCACAGAGTTCACTCTTAACCACAATTTTCTAACCAGCTGATTAAGAGGGAACACTGGTAAGTGTTAATCATGGTTAAAGGTTGATGGTGATGTAAGCCTTACCCACAGTGAAAAGGCAGAGGAGATTTACACATGAGCATGTGATCTGGTGGTCAACTCAAATATCTTAACCACAACCAAGATTGAGCAGTTGATTCTGCACTGTTCCCATTCATCCAGACAAACTCCAGCATCTCATGATCCTGAATAAACTGATCTTACCAATTAACACTTAAAAGTGGATTGTGCTGGTGGCTGAATTGCTTAATGCTTACAGCAGCCTTCCCCAACATGGTGCCCTCCAGATATTTTAGACTTCAACTCCCATCAGCCCCAACCAGCATGGCCATTGGTTGGAATGTGGAAGTTGTAGTCCTAAACATCTGGAGGGCACTAGGTTGGGGAAAGCTGGCTTACAGGAAAAGAGGTTTCCATATTTCCACCATGAGCCGGTGGCTGGGTTGCATGCTGTGCACAAGCTGTTTCCGCTTTGCAAAATCAACCTCTGATCAGCCTGATTGTAGGTTGTTGCGTGACGTGCGAACCCAAACACTTTGCGTTGTTTGTTAAACAACTCAAAGTTAATGTACGATTAGTTCTTAGGATAACTTTGAGCTATTTAACCCACAAACAATCCAAAGGCCTGTGGCTTACGCTGGCTCAGCTTGTCTGAGTGTGGAAAGCTAAGCAGGGTCAGGCCTGGTTATTATTTGGATGGGAGACCCCTCCTCTAGTTTCCTGCATTGAGCAGGGGATTGGACTCGATAGCCTTGTAGGCTCCTTCCAACTCTATGATCTATGAAATCTATGAAACCCAAAGTGTCTCGGTTCACACATCACGCAACAATCTACAATCAGGCCAATCAGAGGTTGCTTATGCAAAGCAGAAACAGCTTGCACATGGCACGCAACCAGCAACTCAATCCATGACGTGCGAATGGGCCCTATTAGTTGACTATTTCTTTTCTGTAATGTCTGAAGGGGAGATATGTAGAAAACATGCCCAGGAGCCTCAGCCAATCATATCGCCTGGGTGAACTGAAATGTTACAAAATTAGATGTGGTTGACATACTGTGGGGCCCATATTTTCTGCAATATGTAAAGTAACTCTAAGTGTTTTATCCTCACAAATTGGAAAGCTGCAATTCATATTCCACTACACCAGTTGGTTGAACAACTGTTTTGCCACTGCCTTAATGGAGAAAGACTTAAAAACAACACATTTCCGTGGGAAATGATGTCACATGTATCTAGTTACATTAATTGTGAAACATCATAATAGTTTAACATACATTTGTTCATTTGTTCTGAACTTGTTCACTTATTGTGATTTTGTGTGTGTGTGTGTGTGTGCAAAGGGTAACCTATATAGTGTCCATATAATGTTCAAGGCATTTTGAATGCTACTGTGAATGGATTGCCTTTCTCTTGGCATAGAATGTTTTGGATATCTGTGAACTAATTCAATAAATTCTATTCTAGCTAACAGAGCAATCCTATGGTCCCTACACAAAAGTCGAGAGGGCCATAGGATCATTCAGATTTCCAGCTGCGCAGAACCTGCAATAGCATTTAATACATTTTGTACTAGCTTAATTAATTCATTTACCAATCAGGAATCATGTTCTTAAATAAGTGACACCCCCAAACAGTAATATTTCAAAATCAATATCAAATTTCAACTCAAATTATGAATTATGAATTAAAAATGGCAAAGACTGAAAACTCATCATATTTTGAGTTTTTCATAATTTCATTTCATAATTGTAACCTAGTAGTAGCTAGAGGTAAATATTACTTTTAAAAGACAATCAGCAAATTGTCTCTTAACACTCACACAATTTAAAGTACCGGTAACCAATAAAAACCCAGAGTGTGGTCTGAAACCATATGATGCAGCAACTTTGCAAGTTTGGCTTTGGCCAGTATCTGGATGGGAGACAGCCGGAGAAGCTGGGACCCCAGAACTGTTTTAAAGAAGTGTGTGCATGCGTGGGGGGGGGGGGGGGATGCAGGCCAATATTAAAAACATCAAAGCCAAAAAGGATCCCAATTGTACTGAAAACACACATTTCATTATTATAGAATGGTGAAAGAACTAAAACCTCACTATTTAGGACTCCTCCTCTTCACCCTCAAGTTCAACTCTCTTCCCCACCACTGTACACATTAGCACAGCTCCTGCCTCCATGGCAGAACTCTGCCCCAAAATGATGCAACTGGATGCTAGGTCCTAGAAGATGGATTACACCTCTCCTTCTTTGTCAAACAGTCTTGACTACATCCACAGTCTTTTCTCCCTGATTATCCCTGGGGCAGCTCAGCTTGTCTGGCCAATCTTAGGGAGGATCAACTACCTCCTGTGCCCACTTCCCCATGTGTGGTAGCTGGTGTATGCTGCCTTGAGTTTCATTATGGAAGAAAGGTGGGATATAAATAATAAAGGTCAACAGGTGTTACTATTTTCACATCTTGAAATTCTCCAATCTTGAAATAGAGGGACATGCAAATATTACTAGACATGTGCCTATAAAGGATTGTAAATACAATGATGATATCTTACCCATCTGGAGATATAATTCAACACCAACCCAGGTACCAGTTGAAAAATCCACAGGCCCAACATATCTTACTATGCCAGTCTTATTACTACCAATATACACTTGTTCCCCCACTGCCACCCAATTTGGGAGCTCTTCAGAAGTAACATCATCACGAGAGATATCAAAGTGATTTCTTCTAGTGAAGTCATCTGCTAGGAAAGAATCTGTATACATCTGGCAACATGAAGTTTCTTTTACTCCAACAGCCAATAAAGGATTTTCAATACTGTTTGACAGCTGGTATCCCACTGGTGTGGATTCCAAATAGTGCACAGGATTGTCCTGGTTGTGAGTGTTTTTTGAGAAACCTGAGGCACTGTTCATTCCAGCCATTGAGAGCTTTTTTCTTCTACTAGAAGAGCCACTGGAACAAAATGGTCGACCTACTGAATATTCAAGTTCCTTTCCATCATCAGCACCCATGAATTCTGTAAATGCGTGATCCTCAAAAACATTTGAAGTGTGTTCAACTGTTGCTTCTCGAGATGGGAATTCAATCCCATGTTGTTTGCTTTTATTAGCGGAGGAATCCAAAGCTGAACAGTGTAACTTTGTAGCATCACTGTCACTTCTTTCTGACATTGAAATCTCTGTTGCTAAGGCACCGTTTCCTTTGACTGGTGACATGGATCTCTTATATTTAGCCAAGTCCCTTTCTGGCGCTGAAGCCTCATTGTTTGAAGATTTTAAATCATGGGTTAGATGGGCTACAGAATGGTCATTAGAGTCCAAATCCCTCATCTGACTGGCTAATTGGTCTGTGCTATCACTACAAGGAACAAGCATATCAGACAAAGTAGCATTAGAGGCACTGTGGGAAAAGTAGCCACTAGTAATACTGCTCGTGGTAGGGCTACGAGATACTTCTTTCTCAAGTACACGTGAGTTTACAAAGTCTCCTTTAGAGGATAACCACTCCCTGTTTTCCAGGCTAGCATTGTAAACACTGAAGTCCGCAAACTCCTCGGGCACATAAGGCTTCTTGTTAATGGCCTCCAACTCATCATCTTCCTCCGAGTCCTGCTAAAATGGTAAAGATGTACAGTTACTACTGCTGCATTTTAAGCAAGGGCATGACAAGTTATCATTGAAAAATAAATATGATGAAAAGTACTGAAAATACTGTTCAGTCAGCATGGTCTGGGGGCTCAGTGTAACATAGCAACAAAGATGTTAATCTTACCATTTCAAAACTGGGCCAGTCCATCATATGAAATTTGTGTTCATAACATTAATATTTAAATATTTTTCTCTTAAAAATGACAAGATTCTATTTTCTCTCTCCCTGCAGCAACTTGAGGTTCTAATCTAAGTAGGAACCTACTGTGCGCCACACATTATATAAGCGGTGCAAGTGTAACCCAGTAATGAGGGTAGTTTAATAAAATTATATTATCCTCAAAAAAAAAAAAAAGATTCTATTTTCTTTAGTGATGAAGGCAAATTCTGAAACTGATATAAGTCATTTTTGTCTCTTTTGCTGCAATTAAATGCATTTAAGCGATGCAGCATACAACAGCTTCCAAACATGTGCAATCAAGACAAAACACTTATGCAGTTTTTGCACAATGATAAATACAATGTGTGAGCATTTTATTTTACGAAACTGAAATAGACTGAGCATACTGTTGGCTATCCAGAAAGCTGAAGAACAATTATTTTAAGAAAACATTTATCAGCATATGTTAGTGGCCAGTTCCTGTAAAGAACAATAGTGTTTACCTACACTTAATACTGTTTTTTAATTAAATCTATCTTGTGTACAATCTGCCACTTTTGTACAACAGACTAGTTAAATAATTTCATTTGATTTCAGCAGAACTTATTCTGCAGTGGCTATTTTAAGAGCACTTGCCATTCACATTCTCAGAGTTTGATTCTTGTACTAATGAAGGTGGCTGCCTTCCCAGTTCTCAGAAAAGGCTTTATGGCTGAGATCCAAATTACTGCTTAAAGTTCATTCAGCGGTTTCTGTGCATCCAGTGGAATGTTCTGATTTTCTTTCAAAAGCTGTGTCCGCATGCCATATCACAAACTCCCCTCAGATTTAACAGTTTGCCATGATGGGTAGGAGTGGGGCACTGTGTAGCTTGAGAAAAACAAGAAATTGTTTTGGGTTCATAGAACTAGTTACCCCATTCTTTGGATCCTGAACAAAGAATTCAGCTCCTACATTTTAAGCCATTTTAAATAACAAGGTCTTGTCCCAATTCAGGTCCCACCGAATGGTCTAACAAAAATATTACTTTACTGTCCATGAAGATTTTTAAATCCAGTTATTTTTCCTATAATAGACAAACAGTTTATTTCTGTAGATAGCTTTTAGGCTACCAGTGCAGCTATTGCTGCTGAAGTGAACCTAATCCAAGGGCACCTTAGAACAAATCTTATGCCACATGTAGCCATGTCACATGCCAAACTGGTGAAGCAGTATACAAGATCACTATGGAAAAATCTGGTGCAATTTTCCACTCTTATTCACAGTCTAGTCACTATCTTTTTATATTATTTCCATGCTGTTGTACAAAATATTTAGACTCAAGTATAATTCTGCATCTATCAAAAGATGTACATGGAATTTAAATATTTGATTTATGAAGGGAATGTAGTGTAGGGGCAGTATATTCATGAAACTAGTCATGGACAATGTGTTCCTCCAAGTTTAATTAAGACGTGATTAAAAGCAGCAACACACAGCTGTCAATAAAGACAAAACACTTACGCAATTTTCTCACATTGGTGTATACAATTAGTATGTTTTTATCAGACAGTATGCAGGAAAAGTGTCATATATAGAGTGGTTCTTGGTCTTTTAGATTTCTAGGACGGCAGAACAGGTAATCATTCCCCATTAGCAGATGAAAAGTTTCCCATTCAAATGACAATGGAATGCTTTTGCTCCTTTTGTATTGCCTCAGGTATCACATGCAAGTTTCAAGTAATTATATACAGTTTCTACTCTGTTGGCATGCTAAAACAGCAATCTAATTTTTCATTTTGAATTCCCTAGAATAGCCTTCTCAAATTACTCTCCCTTACCCACCTGCTAACTGCAAAGCATGTTCACTTAAAAATGGCAGCTTTCTACACAAGTCAACTGGTTTGTAATAATACTAATAAGCAACAAAAACTTATTACTGGTGTGGACTATAGATATGTGTGCTAGTCAGAATTTCTGGAAAAAAATAATGGGAGTAATAGGAAGCTTACTATATTTTAAATATATACCCGTCAAAGATGTGTTGGTTAAGCAAATTAAGTTATTGCAAGGCTTCACCATCATTACAAGTATATAAAAGCTGGCAATTATATAAACTAGACCCAAGGTAAAAACAAGCAAATTACACAGAGGCACTCCATGGCTCTGATCCAAAGGTGTAGTTGTGTAAATGGAAGACATTTCCATTCACCCAAAGAGAGGCAGTCCTCAATTTTTGGTGATTCCCTCTTCCTACTGCAGCCCACTGCACCACATGCCATGCTATTTTGGAGGGTCCCCTAACCCTCAGGAGCAATTGATGGGGCAGCGGAAAGGGGGAGATGGGAAAGTCCCATTCTGTGAAGGAAACTCAGTTCTATATCTTAAATATGTTTTAAAGCATACCTCACCTAACCTACCTCACAGGGTTGTTGTGAGGATAAAATGGAGAAGAGGATGATTATGTAAGCCGCCTTGAGTTCCTTGCAGGAAAAAAGGCAGGGTATAAATATAATAAATAAATAAACTAAATAATCAGGATTAGCTTAAAAAATCAGCTAAATCATATCATAATTGGCCTGACTATCCAACAATGGCTCAACAAATTTCCTCCTGCATGCAGTATAAATATCACAATGAAGTACATCATGACAAATGTCAAAGACTTCCACAAACAGCTAATGGTCTGAAGGGATACTTCTGATATTGTTCCTCAAGATTCAGAGTGGGCATGATTTGGCATTTCAATGTGAAAAAGTTAATACACAGGGAAAATGTTAAATCATGAAAACAGCTTTTGAGAACGTAAGAAGAGCCATGTTGGATCAGGCCAAGGGTCCATCTAGTCCAGCATTCTGTTCACACAGTGGCCAACCAGTTGCTCACAGGATCCCATAAGCAGGATATGAGTGTAACAGCATCCTTCTGCCCATATTCCGCGGCAACTGGTGTACATAGGCATACTGCCTCTGATACTGGAATACAAACATGTTATGGTTTGATCAAAGATATGGAGAAACAACAGAAGAGCTAATTGTTTTCTTATCTTGATTAGAGAATTTATCTTTCATACGTTTTTTTGTGGGGGAGCTTGGGCTAAATATCAATTCTTTAAACTATTAGGGTTGATTTGACATTTTCTGATCACAATGAGAAGGTAATTGATTCTGTATTTGATTCTTTGCTCCCAGAATAATTTTTCTAATACTGCATCATCCATTTAGAAAACTTGGAATAATACATGAACAGCATGAGAATAAGCACTGGATAAAACCTACCTCTACCCTAATACAAGTTGTTGAAGTACTAGGTGGGGTTTCAACTAAAGATCTTTGAAAAAAATTTCTATGAAATGTCTATCTGTTCTGTCTCTGTTGATCCCCAAATCTAAGCTGTCTATGACAACTGGGAGAGGACTTTTGGCTTTGCAACAAAACAGCTTCTGATGCCCTTGAGGCTTTAAACTTGGCCGAAGTTAAATGACAGGTCCAATTATCTCATTCTGGGACAGTGGCTCCTGATAGTTTGCTACAGATTGACTTCCAAGTAGCCATTTATGGAAAGTAGTAATCTTTCCAAAGATGACACTATTCATTTTAGTATAATCGTCATCTAGCCATTCTCTCTGACATACCAATCTAAAGTTATTCAATAACCATTTTAACTCTACTTGGGCAGATGAAAGCAAAATCATATTGTCTGGCTATAACAATAGGTTCAGTTTGTGGGAGAGTGTCAATAATGAAAAGTGGTTAGAGAAGTGTACTGGTCAGAACATCAATATACTGTTACCTGTTAAAACTGATTTATATGACAGATCCAGTAATCTGTAAAATGGGGCTCACCATTCCTCAGACTTTTTAAACTAGTCCAACATGGTGGTCTAATCATTTCAGAATCTTCTTGCTTATCCTCCACTAGCTCAGTTATCAACAGTCATCACACTGTATCCAGTCAATGTCCTGGAACAAAGGGAAAAATTCCTTGCAACCCTTTTCTACTCTGAAGGACCCTTTCAGAGGAAACATAAAAGCCAGGGGGAAATTAGATTTGGGTAGCATCAGATGGACAAGACAATAAGGACCTGTAATCTACATGTTTTCTACCTTGAAAAAAATAGTTTTTGTTAACATCTGAAAAGAACCAAATCTTCACAGTGATATTACTCAATTTTTATACTGAAAGGAACTTGGATAATTTTAAATATAGTCCCCCACTAGCAAAGTGCATAACCCCATCAATTTTTCTCTACTCATTCTTTGCACAGTAATGCAGTATGTTGTGCACCTGAATGTAATGCAGTAACTATACCAGTTTCTACAGATGATAATCAAATCCACTTAGCTATCCATAAAACTCACTGTTAATTATTAGAATACCGGCTGTTCCAAGAGGGCTTAAGTTATGCTAGCTGTATACACATTAAATTGTCCAGACGCCTACAGGTTCTTATTGTGTACCTTTGTAGAAATGTTACACAAATCCCTGGCACAATGGTTTACTGGTACACATTTAAGGGCAAAGGGCTTGCCACTATTCTTTCCACGGAACATATGGCCTTTTGCTGTAGGAAGTTTATCCTTCAGCCTTATTACTTCATCGTATATAGCCAATTTTTGGCTGTTCTTACCCCTTGTCACACCAGATTTCTCTGGAGTTACTATACAGAAGAAGGAAAGGACAATGTAAACACCAGATGACTTAAGCCAGCATTAGGGTTTACAGATTATTTAGGAGGAAATGTAGAAGTCAGGCACATTTGGATTTCATGCTGAACTTCAAAAAACAAAGGGGCAGTCTTACACAATTACTTTCTTCTATGCCACTAATTTTGCAACAACCCTCAAGATAATCAACATGGAGCTCTGTCTTGTAAAGAAAAAAGCATTAAGCTTCATATTCACTACATAGGTGGTAAGTCTAACTGTCATATAGCTATTATTTATTAACTTGCTGATTGGGAAGCCAAGAATATCAGCTGCTTTCCATCATGGATATCACCACAAGGTATGCAAAGAATATCACTATACACTTCAAGAGTTCCTAAACTGTGAATTGGCAAATACGTAACAAATATTATTAATTATTATGTATAAGATATTGGTTGAGTATAAGGAATTGTGTTGAACTTAACAAGATTACAGGTAGAAATTTCAAATAGTTCTTGGACTTCCAGGTATTTGTGTAGCAAATTACAAAAGTATGTATACCAGTAGTTTACAGGAACAAGTCTCAGTTCATACAAAACTCAAAAGTATTGTCCACTATCATATGACAACTTATGTGGGAACAGTATTAGTAATTCTAAAGGGTTGGATCAAGAGCTCCTATGGTAACTCTGCTCATGGGATGCTCCCACTGGAGGCAGGGGGAGACCATTTTTGCTGAATCCTGCTTCTCCCTGCAGCCTCTGTGCACCCTGAAAAGCTGTTCCAGTGGGTTGGGGGACCCTTCAGAACACTGTGCGAGGTGGCATGGGGGTATGTGTGAAAGGCATCTGCCGCTTCTGTGAGAAGCTCTGCTGGGCCTCAGCCCTTTTTGCAAACAAAAGGGACACTGGATTCAACCCAGACAGGATAAAGCAGGAGTAGATAGACTTCAGGCTTACGGAATCTACTTTGTTGTTTACTAAAAACCAAAGATCCACCAACTGGAGCCTAGTGTAAAAGACATACACTCAGAATTAAAGAATTATGAGTCCAGGAATTTGTCCTTGCAGACAAAAAGCCACTCCTGGTTACTGCAAGCTTTCTTCATTTCAGCAGTATGGTGTGTTCTTTTGTTGCTGCTATTGTTAAGCAACTTGGAGTCAGAAATCCTTGTCAATCTACAGCAAGTCAACCAAAGAACTACCTGAGATCCAGATATACCTTCTGCCCACCACCAGTTTAAAACCATGACAAATCAAATAGCTCATGAATCTGATTGCCTTGCTCACACACTACTTACTCACTGGGTTTTGAAATGCATGTAATAATTTCTAGGATTTCTTCACTTTAGCTTCTTGATTTTCCTTTGTCAGTACATTCATTAAAAATATTCAGAGCCAAATCATTTTACCTGGATAGGCAATTTTCCTAGCTAAATTTTAATCTCACTAATTTTTAATCTAATGGTATAGACTGAAACTTGATGCTACTTGGGTACATTTCTCATGGGTTATTGAAATTATGAGACTGTATATGGCAGGGGTGGGCAACCGTTGGCAGGGGTGGGCAACCGTTGGCCCTACAGATGTTTTGGTCTACAACTCTCATCATCAGCCAGCATAGCCAATGTTGAGGGATCATGGGAGTTGTTGTAGGCTAAAACATCTGGAGGGCCAAACATTGCCCACCCCTGGCCTATGAAATAATAAATATATTTTTCCTAATGATCTTCACAATTCACTGCTTCATTATTTTAAAACATTCAAATCAAACATTCACAGTTTGTGTAGTGCTAACTGTGCAATGCTGGGTTGGATCCAGAACTACATGTCTGTAATGGGACTGGCAGAAGTGGACTTCCCTGCCCTCTTCTTCTCATGACAGGCTCTTGAAAATGCTACACAGAAGGCAGAGGGGCCAAGCTGACCAGGGTGGGCTGTGGTCCCCCCAAATCAGGCAGAGGCAGTTTCCATGAGTGGAGCTCCAAATTGCAGAAGGTGCCTCTCCCCAATTTTGGGGGAGTTCTCACTTCCCCTCAGTGCCCCCAAGACCACAGCATACTCCGTTCAGCAGGGTCCACTGGCTCTCTATGCAGCATTTTCAGGGGGCTGGGAGGCATGCAGTGGGGAGGAGAGGACAGGAAATGCTAATATACAACGGTAATTCTTGAGGTTTAATTCCTGTGGGAAAGGTGAAAGAAATGCTGATGTTTACCAGTAAATCTGAGCCAAGAGAATACCACTTTTTTCCTTGAAAAGTAATATATGAATGATTAGTCAAATGAATTATCATAAATTATGCATTTTGTCACATGCATAGAAGCCAGCATGCAATAAGGCATATTGTATACACACTTTCCCCCTTCACAGTTGCAGCATAAATGCCCAAAGGACATACACTTAGAATTATGAGCCCAGGAATGAGCTCATAAACCACCACCAGGCATTATGACAGAAACTGATGCAACACTTACAATCTTCTCCTCATGCATGCTATTGTGTTCTACTGGCATGCTACTGGAATTACTTCCTGAGGGTACAACACAACCAGTGTTATGTACCTGAGATGATGGCATGTTCTGCAAAGGTTAAGACACACAAAATGTCACACAAAGAAGATACTGACAGTAACCATGCAAGTTAGTAAAGCAGGTGGTTACCTTATTAAAACAACCCAAGCAAGGACATATGAAACATTTTTCAAGTATGGTGCTATAGTTTAATGGAAATTGACAACTCAGGACAGATGTTTACACACACACACACGCACACACACACACACACACAGCAAAAAGACACACTCCATGCAAGAATGGTTACAAAAAGGAGACAAAACTTGAAATAGTACATCATTCCAATAAATAGAGAGCAAAAACTTGCAAAATTTTAATGTGGGATTCTAACGCTCCATGTCACAAATGCAAGCTATTTGCAGCAAGGTTAAGATAATTACTACTTACACATAAATCTATCAAGATTCAGAAAGGTTAATATTACTTAAATTTCTTCCAACTACCTACCCCTTTGCTTAGAAGAGGCCGAGTTTCAAGAGAGGTCTTTTTATTCTCTTCTTTTACTGGCATTAAGGGTTTGAAAAACTTGGGTGGCTGTGGAGAAAATGCTTTAAATGGGCTGGCAGCTGATGCCTGTGGATTCTCTGATACATAACCTTGGAAAATAAAACAACACACACACACACAACAGATTAGCAATTCTAACAATGATTGTCAAAATAAATGAGCAAGTACACAAAATAAAAGGAAGATAAGGCATCACAGGACATTAGTTCCTCATAATGTGTCATGGAATCGGAGAGCTTATGGTCATTTTGTCCTTACCTCTTATGATAAGTTGTTGCTGTTTGTACACAGAAACAGCACTGGAGATTGGACTGCAACAGGGAATCTATACATCCTTAAGGGGTTACATTTTACGGGCTAGTGCAAGTCCAGTAACCAACGGTTTCGCAATCTGCAAAACATGAGTTACTGATCCAAACCATTACATGGGAACAAGCACCACCACAAACTGATGTTCATGGTCATTTAAAAGACCAAGTAGCTGCTTGATTAGTTAGCTCATAAACAAGAATTTCCATGAAAAGGTGCCTCATAACAGGGAGGTTCCTATACACTAAGCTTTATGTAATCTGCCCAGAGAACTTTGGTTACTGAGTGGGTTAAATAAATAAAACTGTAAGATTCTTCCTCACAGTAACTCCTTCTTTTGTATTAATTTTCCCCAAGTTTCAATTTGAGGATGTTTTGTAATGAACGTGTCTGCATTCAGCACAGACTCCAAAGGGTCAAACATAAACTGTTAATATCACAAAATTAAAGTGTGCCATGCTTTTGTAGAAGTACATGGTGGACAACTGTTTACAATTTTAATGTTATTTTTGTCTGTTTTGCTCAAAGAAAAACATTTAATAAGAGTTCTTCCTAATGAAAGCCTGGGCAACATTGTTTGGTATAACATACTTTCATGAAAGGAGCTTCATGTCCAGATTAGTAAGGGAAGCCCAGGAAACCACTCTTCACAAATAGTGTCTCCTAGGTTCTGGTTCTAGCAGTTAGAGAAATAGCCATTCTAGCACATTAAAAACACTGTACAAGTTTGGATTGAGTGCCTTACATATGTGCAAATGCACCAAGTGCTTTACATATGCGCAAATGCACCAAAAGTTTAAAGGCAGTAGAACAGAGGAAAATGCATTTTTCACCATTGATCTCATTTTCATTATTTTAATAACTGCATTTACTGACCAAATTAAATGAAACAAAATAAAATCTTACCACCAGCATCTTTATTTCTGCGAGGTGAATCCCTGGGTAAAGTACCATAACATGATACATCTTGATAACTGGAAGAACAATCTAATACATCTAGATGACCTTCTGACCAACCCTAATGTCATAAACCCAGAAAAAAGGGAAAGTATTAAGCTGCAAACTAAAATATTAATATTTTAAGAGTTCAGTTTCTTTCAAAGTAGTCAATTTTCTCCCTCCCATATACATATTCTAATATCAATAATGCTTTCCTGAATTAGTGCTGTGCAATCCTCTGCAAATTTATTCTGAAGTTCCACTGTTCATTGGGGCTTGCTTGTAGGAAGTGTTTATTAGGACTGCAGCCTTATGTTGTCAAATTCTATTACAAAAACATCCAGTAATCTCTACTATTTCATAGTGAAATGGGGAAATTCCTAGGAGTTCTTGTAATGGATTAAATCTATACTGTAACTATCCTTACAAACCTATTATGCCCTCCCCTCCACCACCCAAGAGAAATAACTGAAAGGATTCCATATACTGTTATTTTAAAAAAGTTGCTGAGTTGAACAGAAATTACCCTGACTTTTTCCAGTCAGTAATGCTGTGCCAAATTCTAGATTGCTGATCTAAATGATTTACAGTTATTTTCCTAATTGTTAATAATATATGACTCAAAATAATAGTTAAGGCTTTCTTGTATCAAAGATGAAGGAAGAGGCATTTCTATCCTAGAACATTTTCAAACACCTTACAAGGCTAAAGGAGTCAACAATTCAGTTTTCTGAATGTCCATACCTTATCTTCATCATAGCCAGAAAGATCTAATCGACTAGAGGATACCTAAAACACAATAAATAGGTATGAGCCAATGAATGCTATCAGTCTGCTAAGCAGCTGTTTTGGCTCCACAGGAGAACCACAGCTAGAACCACCTACTACTAAGCCTGGTCTGCAATTGAAGGTTCAGAATACAAGAAACTGAAGCATGGCAATCGAACTTTCAGGACCTTATTTTCATCTACTGTTTATCCTACATTTCAGAAAGCAATATACACCTAAATTATCCCTGACAAATGATATTCCACATTTTCCTTTATTTTATTATTTTATTAATTTATATAAATCAAATTAAATTTTATTATTTATTTATTTATTATTTATTGCCATGAACAGATATCCTCTGGGCAGCTTACATTGCAAAAAAGCAACATGCTCTACTGAATATACTTAGGGGAAAAAATCTCTTCCTAATGCTTAACTAATTCTTCTAGTTCATGCCTTAATTATAGATTCCCACAAATAACAAGTGGGAATGTACCATTGACTTGATTGTAGCATCCTATTACATATTTTTTTTTAATGCCCCTTCCCCATTTTTCCAGCATCAGAGTTGATAGACATTTGTCCACAACCTTAACATTTTTAGTAATATATAAGTTTGTCATCCTGAAAGACCATCTTACATTGTGAACGTTTGGTGTGCTAATACTCCTCTGTATGTGTCGAGTTTTAGTAGAAAGAGCTTCTTTGACTGTGACTGCCTGTGTTAAGACAGAAAGAGATAACTGAAATATATTGCCAGTTACAGATCTAGGCAATTACAATCCAATGCAAATCTACTCAGAAGTAAGCTCAATGGGACTTACTCCCAGGAAAGTGTGTGTGGGATTGCAGCCTAAAACACATTTCAAAAATGATATAAAAGGTACATTTATACATAGTACTCATTTTTACTTTTGTACAATCAGGTTTTGGCCAATGTTATAACTTTGGTGTCTCTGAAGACCATCAAGGATGGAAAACTACATCAAAATTACACACCCAGAGCAAGTTTCCATCAACTCTGTCTGCCAGCCACCTAATACTAAAGGTAAAGAAAATAAGAGGCATCCCTAATGGTCATAGTTTGACAACTATACTAAGCAGGCTTGAAGCTCCCTTTGTACTCACCTGTCTTAGTCGTTCAAGGCTCAAAATATTTTCCACCTGTAACACTCCACGTGTATACTTCTCTATATACGTTTCCCCATCAGATGTACCCTCATTTTCATTCCTGGCTGCCATCAGAGCCAGAGTCTCCCGATCCTCAATTTCTTCTGTGGCCTAAAATGTAAACTATATGTTTAAACTGAGACACAACTGGACTGCAACATTACTGTTTTTCCTGATACAGAGTCCACTTCAAAATGTCTCAAACAGTAGTTTGCGGAAGCAATTTGCAGAGTACTCCTCTACTTTGACTTTCCGATTGATTTTAACCTCTTGATAGAAGTAAGGTAGAATTTACCTTTGGTATATTTGACACTATTTCATAGGTCACACCACAAGCATACCATATATTCTTCAGGGACATTCTTCGTTTGAGACTCTGGGTAAAACTCTAGAAAAAACAAAAGCCATTTTTAAAAAACAGTATTACATGGTGAATAGTTTGACCAAATAGCAAGCTCCTAAGCAAGGTACAAAACCAGCTATTTTTGAAATACCTTTTTGTATTCGATCCTACGACTGCAATAAATTTCAAAAACAATTCACAACTCAATTAAATTTGCAGTGCATCTCTCTTAAATAGAAGAACAGGTTGCTTACCTGTAACTGTGGCTCTTTGAGTGGTCATCTGTGCATTCATACACATGGGCTCTGCACCTGCGCGGAGACCAGTTCGGGAAACTTCCATAACTGAGGAGAATTTTGGATGGGAGCCCCTCCCCCATTGCACATGCCCTCTAGTGGGGCTCCCGCCCATTCCCTCAGTTCCCTAAGACCGCCAATCGCGATCCCAGTACCAAGGGAATTCCACCCCCTCAAACTCAGTCCTGAAATGGACATAGAACACATTGTATCCAACCAGACTGGTAGCCCTATCGAACTCAATAGTGACATGGAAGTGGGGTCGGAGGGTGGGCTGTATGAATGCACAGATGACCACTTGAAGAACCACAGTTACCGGTAAGCAACCTGTTCCTCTTCTTCGTGGTCTCTGTGCATCACACATGTGGGCAGAGTAGCAAGCTGACTTACCAGAGGTGGGTCGGTGTCAAACTTAGTGGAGCATCGAGGAGAGGACTGCTCGGCCAAAGGCGTTGCCCTCTCAAGCCCAGGCGTCCAGGTGGTAGTGGCATATGAAAGTTGAAAGTGAGGACCATGTTGCTGCCTTACATAAGTCCGGTAGAGCCACTCCTCTGCCGAAAGCCAGTGGACATCGCCCTTGTAGGATGAGCCCGTATTGAGTCCGGCAATGGGCGTTTCTTGATCTCATAAGCCAGGCGGATACACTCGGCTATTCACGCCGCGAATCACTGGGTTGACACAGGAGAACCCGTCGATTGGCCACCGTAGCACAGGAACAGATGGGGTGAATGCTGGATCGATTCAGTGTGGGCCTTGTAGAAAGCGAGGGTTTGTCTAACATCCAACGGGTGCAATAGCCTTTCAACAGGCGAAGATGGTGAAGTAAAGAATGCAGGTAGTCTAGGGATGTGCGCGGAACTTGATCGGGGGTGGAAGCAGGGCGAACTCACCCCACTGGACCCCCCGAGCTCCACGTGACTTACCTTTCCCTGGCTCGGCACAAGTCCCCGCCAGAGGAGCCAGGGAAAGCAACTTCCGGGTCACCGGCGCATCACTTCCGGGGCCCTGGCACTGCGTTTTTTACATAAAAACCAAGGTAAACCACCTTAAAACAGCTGTGATTCGCTATTTGCGTCCGTTTTAAGGTAGTTTACCTTGGTTTTTATGTAAAAAACGCAGCGCTGGGGACCTGGAAGTGACGCACCGGGGATCCGGAAGTCCGCCGAGCGCCTCAGCTGGCGCTCAGCGGATCGTGCGGCTGGGGTGCTCGCCAAGCACCCAGCGAGTTGAGGGGTGGGCAGTTTGTCCACCCCTACAGGTAACACAATGTCCTGATTTAGATGGAATTTGGAAACCACTTTCGGCAGGGAAGCGATATCTGGTCTTAGGACCACCTTGTCCTTATGAAATGTCAGATAGGGGGAATCTACCCTGAGTGCACACAGCTTGCTGGAATGATGGGCAGAAGTTATCGCCACCAAGAACGCCGTTTTCCAGGTGACTAGTCGGAGATTGGCTTTAGCCATAGGTTCAAATGGCTTTGAAGTCAGTGCCCAAAGAACTAAAGGAAGATCCCAACCAGGAGTCAGTGTTAGAACCGGTGGCATCAGGTTCCTTAGACCCCGCATGAAACACTTCACCAGTGGGTGAGTGAATAAAGTGTCGGTCCCCGGGCTGGGGCAATGAGCGGACAGAGCGGCGAGGTAAACCTTTATCAATGTCAATTTCAAACCCCTGGTCTTCAAGACATGCAGGTACTGCAGAACCACATTGATGGAGCACAAAACAGGATCAACCCCTAAGCTGGAGGTGAAGCTGCAGAAGTTCGTCCACTTCTGAATGTGTGATGAACGGGTCGACAGTTTCCATGCCACTCTTAGCACAGCCCTGAGTCCTCTGCAGACAACTGTGGAAAAGTTTGCCCTGGCGAATCCCCCAAGCTGTAAGCTGTAGAATACCTGGGTCCAGGTGAAGGAGATGACCTCTCACCTGTGTGAGAAGAGCTGGAGATGCCGGCAGATGCTGCTACTCCCCTTGGGATAGGTGGAGTAGCGGGGCAAACCATGGCTGTCTCGTCCAGCACGGAGTCACAAGAATACATTCGGTACCGTCGCACTGGACCTTGGGAGATGACTTTTGTCAGGAGTGGGGTCGGAGGAAACAGGTAGAAGAGAGTCCCCGACCACAACAGCAGGAAGGCATCTGTTACCAACTGAGGATCCTGGCCTGCTCTGCTGCAAAACATGGTGCATGCAGTGTTCTCCGTGGTGGCAAAAAGATCCATAGCTGGGGTCCCCCAACGATCGAAGAGAGATTGTCGGACCCAAGGATCGAGTTCCCACTCATGGGAGTAGAGAGACACTCTGTTGAGAGTGTCCACCAAAACGTTGTCCTTCCCTGCAATATGGACTGCTATTACCAAGATTTCTCTGGGGATCATCCATTGGAAGAGGCGTAGAGTCAAGCTGGTGAATCTGAGAGAATGGGTGTCCTCCTTCCTTGTTCACGTTTTATTTATTTATTTTATTTATAGCCCGTCTTTTTTCCTTCAAGGAACTCAAGGCGGCTTACATAATCCTCCTCCTTTCCATTTTATCCTCACAACAACCCTGTGAGGTAGGTTAGGCTGAGAGTCAGTGACTGGCCCAAAGTCACCCAGTGAGTTTCATGGCTGAGCGGGGAATAGAACCCGGATCTCCTGAGTCCCAGTCCAACACTCTCACCACCACGCCACACTGGCGACTACCGTTGTATTGTCCATAGCTACTTATTTATTTATTATATTTATATCCCCACCTTTTTTCCTTCAAGGAACTTGAACAGATGGCCCCTTGAGGATGGATTCAAGAGATCTCATAGCATTCCATACTGCATGAAGCTCTAGCATGTTGATGTGGCTCCCTCGATCCTGATCGGACCAGACTCCTTGAACAGTCCTGTTGGCACAATGTGCTCCCCATCCTAGGAGGGAGGCATCTGTTGTCAATCAGCGACGGAGAGGGAGGACGGAAGGGAAGCCCTCCGGTCAGGTTCGTTCTCTCCATCGACCAGCATAGAGACTGTTTGACATGGGAAGGGATGATCAGTCGCTCAATGGGCGTCAATCTCGGTGTCAAAGGATCTCAGGAACCAGTTCTGCAGTAGTCACATCCGCAGGCCAGTGAATGCGACCACTGAGATCGAGGAAGCCATGGGTCCCAGGAGGTGTTGAATGGAGTGTGCCCGACATGAGTCAGACAGGCATAAATTTGTGGCAGAGGTGAGTATCGTGACAACTCTGTCCTCTGGTAGGAAGGCCCGACCCGCAGTTGCATTCAAGACTGCTCCGATAAACTGTATCCTCTGTGTAGGAAGAAGAACCGACTTCTTTTCATTCAGAGTCCCAATGTTTTCAGCATGGCGAGAGTCATTCAGAGAGATTCTTCCAGGCAGGGTGCAGAAGAGTCGACTAGGAGCCAATCGTCCAGGTAAGGAAACACACTGACTCCACGCGTCCTGAGGCTGGTGCAGACTAGCGTCATACATTTCATGAAGACCCTCGGCACCGTTGACAGGCCGAACGGAAGGACAACAAACTGGTAAGTGTCCGCACCAGTTCTAAAACCTAGGTACTTCTGGCTGACCTGGTGGATCGCGATATGGAAGTACGCGTCTTGAAGATCGATGGAAGCAAACCAATCGGTCGTGCGATCTTCAAGACTCCACAGCTATGAAAATTTCCTGAACTGGTCTCCGCGCAGGCACAGAGCCCATGTGTCTGATGCACAAAGACCATGAAGAACTCATTTACCAGCATCCTCTCATCAATAATATTAAATAGCTACAGTGCCTTGCAGAAGTATTCACCCACCTTTGACTTTTCTACACTTTGTTGTGTTACAACCTGGAATTGATGTACACAAGATACCCAACACTGTGAAGGTGCAAAATATTTTTATTGTGGCACAAAAGTTAAGTAAACTAAAACAAACTGGCACTTGTTGGTTGCATAAGTATTCACCCCCTGTGCTTTGACATGCCTCAAGAAGCTCTGGTGCAACCCACTGCCTCCAGAAGTCACATACTGTAGTTGAATGGAGTCCAGCTATGTGCAATTCCAGTGCCACATGATCTCAGATTAAATACACCTGTTTCTGGAAGGCCCCAGAGTTTGTCGGAGAGCATATCTAAACAAACAGCACCATGAAGGCCAAGGAGCTATCAAAACAATTCTCGTACTTCTTCATAACTTTGTCCCAAGTGTCAGTTTGGTTTTGTTTACTTAACTTTTGTGCCACAATAAAAATATTTTGCACCTTCACAGTGTTGAATATCTTGTGTACATCAAGCGGTAACAATGCCAATTAAGTCCATTTCAATTCCAGGTTGTAACACAACAAAATGTGGAAACGTCAAAGGGGGTGAATACTTCTGCAAGGCACTGTAAGCCAAGCAAATTCTCCTAGGTCCACTTTGTAGGAATGCATTTTCTGTCATGTGGGATTAGCACACGTCTGTCCTTTTAACTGCATGTGAATGGACAAACAGCGGCCAACTGCTAAACCTAAACAGACATGAATCCAATAACTGCCTAGAACCACTGGGAGTTGCATGTTAACTGCTTTGAACTTTTGAAGGAAGAACAGAATTTAAATACAATAAACAAAAAAATAAATATACATGAGATGGAAGTTGCAATTAGCCAATAAGATTTTATGTGCCATAACAGACACATGTGGCTCTACCAAAAAAAGTGACATTGACATCTGTCTGACATAGCAACAATCTAAAATTACTATATGTGTCAGATCAAGCACAGCAATCCTGATTTTAACACAATGGTGTTTACTTTTGTAGAGAATTGTGTAGTTTACAGATGAACGTACAAGAGCATTGCATGGACATTCTTCCTAGCTTAGTTTATTATTAACTAGTGAATAGACCCAACTTCACATGGATGGGAATAGCCCTTATGTTGATACAGTGAAGGCTGTAAGCAGACCTATGCAGCTGTCAGAGCTGGACACATTATGCCTGCCCCCTCTGAGTAAAGTGATGCCCGCTGGCACCCCTAGACATGGTTTAAACAATTTAAGCATATGGTGCACCCATAGAGCCCCCTGATGGGGGTATGTCCATTATCCTGAATAGGGGGCTGCCATACAGAAGGGGGAGGGGACAGCCATATAACTCTGTCCCCCAGTCTACTAATCTCCTGTGGCTTCAAACTGTATTGACTGCAAAGCTATGCAATAGTTAGGAATTCTGCCCCTAGTGACTGAAGATGTTACTGCAGGATTCAATCACACCAACACATTTAAATTAATTAATGCATATTTTTAAAAAAGAAAATAACCCCAAGGTGCACACCCCTAGAATCCCCTTAGTATGCATGTCAATTTCAGGTGCCTAGGTTTCACGGTCTTGGCACTATAGTGCTGACAGACAGATAGACACACTTCCTCCTTTATTGTTATAGATAATTTTTCTTCAAACCACAAAGATGATAAAATGGAAACAAATTACAGCCAAAACAGGATACATCAAGCTGAAAGCAGGTCTGAATTACATGAATGCATCCAGTACCTGTTTATTGTAAATACTGGCGGCAATTCTTTTACGTAACACCAGTTCCATTGCAGCAGGATGGCTGAGTTGGACTGTAATCTTCACAATCAAGTAGATTCTCTCATTCTGAGGTGTTACCCTATTCAAGTGCACTGAATCATGCACAGAAGAGTCCCATGAAGCAGTGGCTGAAACCTGAGGGCACAATGTGGTAGAATATGAAAAAGGAAACTTTGTTTAAATTGCTTAAATGTAGATCTGCAATGCAGAAATGCCTAAACAATCAATATACCATTAATGAAAGAAGAAAGAAGCTTAACTGGAGATCTTGAAGCAAATCACTAATCCATGGAGATGGAAGGTACAGTGAGCTCTCTAACAGTCCAGGAGAAGAATCTGAAGCATGCAGCAGTACTGATACTTTCTTTCAATCCACATCAACCCTAACAAAGCATCTCAGGCTGTTTAAACCTGGGACTCAGGAGATTCAGGTTCTAGTCCCCGCTCGGCCATGAAACTCACTGGGTGACTTTGGGCCAGTCACTGACTCTCAGCCTAACCTACCTCACAGGTTTGTTCTGAGGATAAAATGGAGAGGAGGAGGAGGAGGAGGAGGATTATGTAAGCCGCCTTGGGTTCCTTTCAGGAAAAAAGACGGGGTATAAATAGAATAAATAAAAATAAAAAGCTAGCCACCTGCATTCAAAACTCATTAATCCTATTAATAAATAATATTTTCTGATTTGGATACAATGGGTTGGACCCAGACTTACTCATGCTTAGAGTAGAACCACTGCAATTATTAACTTGTCTTACTGATTTCATGTCCTGCTTGTGGGCTTCCCAAAGGCATGTGGTTGGCCCTCTAATGATTAGAGGAAGAGGCTCTTTAGAACCTCTGTTCTTCAGTAAGGAAAGGTGAAATGAGTCATAGTACTTTTTATTCAAGAGACATCAAAGGAGCCCAGCTGGATCAGAGCAAAGGTCCATCTACTCCAGCATCCTGTTTTCCCACAATGGCCAACTCCATACCTCTGAGAAGCCCACAAGCAGGACATGAAAACAATAGCTCTCTCATGTTGCCCCCCAGCGAATATGAGAGTGGTTTGATTTCTAATGAAGTTTTAGTATTGTCACACCTGAAGCAGCAAAACAACAGGCAAGCTAGTGGAAAAGACAACAGAAGGGCCAGAAGAATGGGAGCTAAGCAACTGAGAGGAAACCATGCAAGTCAGACTGTTTTTCTTTTCTTTTTTTAACTGTTTACCCATCTAGTGAACTACGACAACAACAACAACTACTACTACTACTACTAGCATCATCATACTAGCATCATCATCATCATCATCATAATCATCATCATCATCATCATTATTATTATTATTGGGAAAATAAGTCTCTCAATCCCACATGAGCTAGACTTAATCAAAGACCACTTTGTTAGGAGGGCATACTGAAACATTTGAAAGAGCTGATCTAGCATGGGCAGCGCAATCCTATGGCTGCTAAACAGCATCTAGACAGGCGTAGGATTTTTTGGATTCCCAGCTATGAGGTCAGAAAACAGCTCTTGGATCCCCCTCCCCCCCCTTCGCAGCCAGCGTGGAAAGAACCGCGCCAGCTGGTTCTCTGAGGTCGTAAGAGTGACCTCAGAGAAAGGCTTTTGGAGCCATTCTGGGGGGCAGGAAGGGGAGGAGACCAGCACCGCCAACATACAACGTATCCTGTCGGCACCTCAGTCTCCTTCCCTCCTGCTCCGAAGCGCCGCACTTCAACAGCCAAAATTGGCCGTTGAAGTGCTTTGCAGAGTGAGAGGAGCATGCAGGCAACCTTCGCCTCTGCGCTCCTCCTGCCCTGCATGTAACGCCCGTAATCCTCTGGGTTCGGAGGGTTACAGGCATCCCCACAGGATTGCACCCTAAATGTATTAAATATGAATACATCAATGAAAGACAAACAGTAGAAATACAGTAACCATAAATCTGCTGTCCAGGATAGCTTGCTAGTAATTTACCTCATCCGTACTGTGTTTTATGATTGGCAGATAAAAGAATTGACTTCCATGCTCCTTTGGTAGTATTGAATTAACTCCTGATGCATGTGGACCTATAAGCTGTTCATTGGCACTGAGGTCATCAGCTAACAAACAAAAAGTTACAAGACAGTAAGTTCTAGCCTTAGAGAATTATATTTGCCACAGCGTTTAGTAAAATAAACTTAAAACCTTATCTTAAACATACTACATAGAAATCATGCACCAATGAAGACAGTATTTTGGATGGAATGACAATTGATATTGTCTGGATTTAAACTAAGGGAACAAGCATTGTTTCTTTCTCCATCCCAGCAGCTCTAGGGGCAGTCAGCAGGACTGCTGTGAAACCATCACAGCACCAAGAAGAGCCTAACTTGAATGTCTGCAATCTCTTCCCAGATTCCATTTTAAGACTAACTAAATAAATAAAGACTCAATGGCTTCAACACGAGTCCAGTTTTTCCCCTCCCTCCCCTCACTTTTGCTTTATTATCTAACCTGATGAAGATTTCTGGAGGACTCAAAAGCTTGCACTTTATTTTGTGTCCTTACGGTTGGCCTAATAAAGGTATTGTCCTAATATGGATTTTGGGGGGGGGGGGGGAATTCTGGCCATCATAGCTATTTTTGCTTTTTGTGAGACTTACCTAAATTTGTCATATTACTTTTGTATACATCAACTTAATATACTTTGTTACCCCAAAATGCTATAACATAGCAATATTAATTATTCCAAAATAGACTTTTGGATGTTTTAATGAAGATGTGTGTGAAGATGAAGAGCCAGTGTGGCGTAGTGGTTAGAGTGTTGGACTGGGACTCAGGAGATCCGGGTTCTAGTCCCCGCTTGGCCATGAAACTCACTGGGTGACTTTGGCCCAGTCACTGACTCTCAGCCTAATCTACCTCACAGGTTTGTTGTGAGGATAACATGGAGAGGAGAAGGACTATGTAAGCCGCCTTGGGTTCCTTGCGGGGAAAAAGGCGGGGTATAAATATAATAAATGAATAAAATAAATAAAAAATGTTCAAGAATGTGTGGAAGAAATATACTGCCCAAGAGCTGGGTTTCTCTCAACATATTCAATAAGCAAAAACTGATATGTTTTTTTTAAAAGTCACTTCAGATTCAGGAGCCCAACACAAATTTTCTTTACTTCCCACACAGCACTAGAACTGCAATACGAATTCTTACTTCCACTGCCTTGGCAAGCTGCAACTTACCATTCAAATCAAGGAAAAGTACAGGAATGTGTGTTTCCATTCCAGAAGGTGGGATCCTAGCAGTAAGGAAGCATCCCAATCAATATAATAAGCCACATACATGCATAGATATTTTAATGGAAAACTCAAGCCATTAAAAAACGAGTACTGTAATTCAAATTTGCATCAGTACTACAGATTGACAAGTGGGGAGCCACAATAAAATGTTGTAGTGCATTCTCAGCCCCTAACAGGAGTCCTTCTGTTCCAGGGTTCAAACAAAGATTTTTTGAAAGGGGGTGCGGGGAAGAACCTTTTTGCTTTCTTGCCCTCCTGGCTGAAACCTTCCCCTGGTACACTAAACGGGCTTAGGGCTGATTGTGGGCCCTGAACCCAAGTACTTTATTGCTCTATAGTGGGGGGGGGGGATTTCTGGAGAATGGGAAAGTAGGGAAGGTATCTTATCTCCTTTAATCTCCCATATAGCAGGGAGGAAAGTTTAAAAAAAACGAACAAAAACAATTCAGGGTATGGGTCTCCCTAAATATAAACTAATATATTTTTGCATAACTGGGGTATCCCCATTATATGGAGAAAACACTAACATGTTTTTCGGTGGGGCCCCATTCTGCTTCCAAACTGGTAGGCACAGGACCAAATGTTGCTAACACAAGTTTGTAAAGTCTTGGATAAGGATGAACGGATAAGGGGTGGGCAATTCTCCGGGACCCAACCCACCTCCAGCTTGGCAGACGCTGCTGCTGCGCCTCCCGAGTCGGGCTGAAAGCGGGCATGTGCTGCACCACTCATCAGACTTCCGGGTTCCTGGCAGGCCTCTGTTTACGTAGAAAATGCCTTAAGATACATCAAAAGCAGCCGCAATTTGTGCAAGTTATGCAAATTGCGGCCACTTTTGGCATATCTTAAGGCATTTTCTACGTAAACAGAGGCCTGCCAGGAACCCGGAAGTCACTTCCCTGGCTTGACTCGGGAGAATGCGAGTTGAGCCGGAGAAGAAGGTAAACGAGACAGAATTTGGGGGGGGGGGGTCGAGCCCGGCCAGTCCGCTGGATTTCCACCCCCTGAACAAAATCCTCACACATCCCTAGAATGGATACAGTTCCTTCCATGGGTTAACTGCTGGGTTGCTTAGCCCCTAAACAATCCATTGGTCCTATGAAGGAGCCGATTGTGGGTTGTGAAGTAAAAGCGGAAGTGGTGGGCATGCGGGAGGCAGCGCAGTCACTCTCTCCCACTCATGCATGACAACCCATGGGTTCTTTAACCAATGGGTTACCACTGCATGTGATCATAGTGGAATATAAAATTCAACATTTTCAACATGAACACATATAATTGGATATAAACTTCAACATTTTTAACATGCACATACCAAGCATGCTACCAAGAAGGTAGTAGCTTATGTTTCCCCTCAAATCTTTATCATGGAGTTAACTGCATATAACTTCATTTGAAGGTATTTCGTCAGCAAGTTGTAATGCTTTCTCTCCACCTACCAATTTGCAGGAGCACCTGGGATTCCGCTGTCTGGTGCTGGGACCAGTACAGCATTTCTCTCTTCTGTTAGTCCCACCCATTGTTCTACAAGCCGTGCTTCTCTTTCTGTGTCATCTTCAGTTTTCTCTATAATGTAAGATAGGGTGGACAGAAGGAAAAATATAGCATGCTAGATCAATAGCTTGTAAGCTACATTTTGCTCAGTATTTCAGAGTAACAAAATGGCTGTCTTTAATTTACAATGTATGCAAATGAGCTCTACAGAAGCCAATGAGAATTTGCCATTGAAAGTGAGTACCCAGTTTTCACATTAGCTGAACATCCCAATGGTTGCCTCATTAAGAATTTCTTTTAAGATTAGTTAATTTTCAAATACAACTTGTTTTTTTAAATGTCAGTAATATTCTAGGGTAGCACTCTTCATTTAAAAAACAAAAAACAAAACCCAAGAGCCAAAGTTCTCATAAAGGAAACTAAGCCACATGAACCACAAACCTTGTTTATTGCTGATTTTTTTAATCTGCTCATCTAAGTACTCTCTGCGTTTTATTAGTGCCTCTGACCATCTCTCTCTCACACAATTTAAGTCTTCCTCCTATTGAAAAGAGAGCATGCTTTTCTGAACATACAGTGTATACAAAACAATGACACACACATTTAATTTTATGCAATTTGCAGCTTTGATTGGAGAAGGTTACTGAATAGTCTTGATTACTGATATATTGAAGTGTAAATGTTTCATTTACATTAGATTAAACAGTATCATCAACCAAGAAGGTAAGCTTGTCCAACTTGCAAATAGCAAGAAGAAAGAAAAGCTGGAGTTGCATCAACTGTTCCATAGTTTGTGTATTTCATAAATGTTTATAAATTTGTGGTTTAGATCTAAGCAGAAAAATAATGCAGAGGCCCAAGAACTATTTAGTAGCATATGGAAGTGAAGAAGATTATAAAGATATTAACATAAATACCCTTAAATCTGCATAAATTCCATCATACATAGCTGCTACCAGTGCAACGAAATCAACCCCATGCAAATGAAAACCCATCATGCAATCATGCTGACTGACATAATAGAAATGTTTGATCCATTTTTCATAACACATTATCAGGAAGCGCCATGAACAGCTTGAAGCAAATTAGTAGATAATTTAGGATAAAACTATTTGTGACAGCAGTAGAACTGTGCATTTAAACCTGAATTGGCCCAAAGCTCACAGAAAACAGGGAATGGTGGGTCCTCACGAGCAGGAAGTGGAAAACCTTCCCCCTGCCGGCAGCTTAACTCCTTAAAGTCTATCCCCTGAAGCCACTTTGCTCTCAGCCAGGCTTAATACTGGAAGTGCCCCTAAATCTGAAAGGCATGCTGGGGGAGAAGGGGTGCAGGAAGGTAAGTGGTGCAGGAGCATGGATTCAGCTCTCCTCAGCCATGAATCCCTTAAATTGGACCCCACTCTCCTCTTTCTACATGATTGGGACAGACCTGGGTTTAAACATGGATCAGTCATCACATGTAGTTTGAGCTTTAGGTTTCCAGAACAACTGCACAACTTACTAAGCTATTTGGAGGTATACTACTGAATTTATACTACTGCTAGTTTTGCTGCTTCTTAAGTTAAATCCTCTTTTCAAATTGGGGGGCCTTATTAATTAATTCACAACTTTATTAAGGCTGTTATCACTAGGGAAGCAAAGTTTACAGGACTATCTTTTAAAAAAAATTGTTTTAACAATAGAAGTAAATATTTGCTGTACTTGTATGTTCACAAAACACACTGTAATTTCATGAAATTTATAATGAATTCTGAGTGGGTGAGCATGACACGACGTGGGTTGTCATTTTATTTATTTATTTATTATATTTATATCCCGCCTTTTTTCCTGCAAGGAACCCAAGGCAGCTTATATAACCCTCCTCCTCTCCATTTTATCCTCACAACAACCCTGTGAGGTAGGTTAGGCTGAGAGTCAGTGACTGGCCCAAAGTCACCCAGTGAGTTTCATGGCAGAGCGGGGACTAGAACCCAGATCTCCCTAGTCCCAGTCCAACACTCTCACCACTACGCCACACTGGCTCTCATGGCTTGTCATGTCATTTGGAGTTAGACCACTTCCTGCAGGGGGGCTTACTTTTGGGCAACAAGCCACCCTGACAACTCATGGCTTATTGTTGTTGGTTTTTAATACCCTGGCATTTTAGCTTCTGAAATTTTATCTGCTGTCTTTTCTCCTGCACTTGTTTTATAATGTTGCTTTATTATTATGTTTTAATTATGTTGCAAGTCACCTTGGGCATTTTAAATGGAAAAGTGGGGTTAAAATATTTTCAGTTATCAAATCACCAATGACATATCAGTGGTTAGGGATGCCATAGTGTACAATCAAATGTAAACAAAATGGCTTGTTCTATTAATCAATAGAGGGTTTTTAAGGCAGAGAGCACTTCAAAGGTTACTTTTGCATGTACTATTTTTCTTCTAGAAACTCTTTGGAGTTGATGATAATTAGCATTAGCTGTGCCCCATGCCACGTGATTTGACAGCAGCAATACCTGATAACTATCCATATCACCATCATCATCTCCTCTCTGGTAGAAAAAAATAAACTTTAGAAATACACAGAACATGCATTTTTCTTGCTAGCACATCCCAAATGAAAGCATACACAAATGTAACACAGACAAAAATTCCACCAAATGTAGCCTCAGAGGCCCACTAGTATGGTGAAGGGAAAGGGAGCGCCTCTTCCTTCTGTCACTCACTACAAGAAGGTGTGAGCCAGGACCTCTATGCCAGGGGTGCAGAAACTTATTCAGTCTGGGGGCTGAATTCCATTTTGGAGAAGTGCTCAGGGTCTGCATTCCAGTGGTGGGTGGGACTGAAGGCAAAAGGGGGGAGGGCCAAAGGCAAAACGGAGAGGGCCAAAGGCAAAAAAGGTGAGGCCAAAAATACCAGCATATTGTAGCTTAAAACTCTTACTGCCAGTTACTAACCCTTAGGAGAGGCATTTCAATCTTTTAGAATGGGGAAAAACTACCCCCAGTGGTTGGAGGAAAGGGGGCATGAGCTTCTGGAGGACCCTGGCGGATTGGATTTGGCCCCCAGGCATGAGGTTCTACACCCCTGCTCTATGCTAGTACCTGATCATGCCAAGGCCTTATTTGTGCAAATTACACTCCCTTGTACTTAAGGCAGATAAATCACAGAAATAGGGCCTCCATGTAATCAGGAAGGTCCTAGTTCACACATGCTTGGAGTGATAGTTGAGCAGAGAAACACCCACCTGTTCTTCCACCACATGAGAACCATCACTGGTAATGTATGAAGGGCATCTTAGGGTGCAATCCTATGCAAGTTTAGACAGAAAAAGGACTACAACTCCCAGCATGCCCCAGACAGCAATGCAGGCTGGGGCATGCTGGGAGTTGTAGCCCTTTTTTTCTGTCTAAACATGCATAGGATTGTGCCCTTAATCATTATGCCTTCAATCTACTGATCTTTGTTTAAAACAGTGGACATGCAATGATCAATTGTGGGTGGTGGGGAGACTTCCAGGCAGGTAATCTGAGCTGTCAAAGCTCTCTGGGTCAACTACTTGTTAGTGTGTGCGCAAGTGAAATTATGCACACAACCCAAACGACTAGATGTGCGTGGGGTGCTTTTTAACCTTGTGCATCACTGTTTGCATCCAGCAAAGTGATCTATGGCTGGGCCCTAGCCAGATCAGAGCACAATCATTTCATGCAGCTGACCTGCTTTGCATTAGCTTGGACAAAAAGTTTAATGATGCACACAAAATCATTTGTTTTAGACATTTTCTAATCTTATTCATTGGAGCTTTGACTTGATTTTTAAAAAAAATTAATGTAGGTTTCTGTCTGATATCATATATAGAACCCAAGGAAGGATAGTGACATTACTACACAATATGCTCATAAGTAAATCACAGAAACATGGGTTAAAAGTACACAATTAGGTGGAAATGCAGAATTACACTTATATCCCGCCTTTCCTCCAAGGAGTTCAAGGTAACAAGGGCTCTCCCTGCCACCCATTTTAACTTCACAACAATCCTGTGAGGTAGGTTAGACTTTTGTTAATGCAACTCAAACTGGCATTTGCCCTTTTCACAACAGTCTCACATGTGACTCAAAAACTTAGTATGATCATGTGCTGCAGTTCTTAGTCCTGATGAGAGTTTACCTGTATCTGTTAAATCTGAGTATCTTATCATCAGGACCGATATGCTGAATCAGAACAACTTAAGAACTAGCTAATATGGACAAAATATGATTGCCACTGGCAGCTGCAACTCCTCCTTCCCTCTTCCCTGGTAATGTCTAGATTAGAAAATGTCAATGTGTAAAATGACATAATTGCATTAAGAGTTTTCCCACCCCTGCAAACAGCAGCCTATGATTGGAGAGGGATTAAGGAAACTATCAAACTTGATTATGTGACATCAGAAACTGGCCTGGTTCAGATGATCATCTAACCCATCATTCGGATGATATGAGAACAAGCCACGGTGAGCCTCAGGCTAGTGCACATGAGAGGAGAGGGAAAGCTTCTACTTTCATTTTAGAACAAAGTGGAATTCTGCATTATGTACAAACTCTGAACTATAGTTTGTCCTAACCAAAGTTAGTGAAAATAAACCAGGATCAAATACTTATTTTGATGATTTGTTTTAACTAACTTTACTTAGAACAATCTGCAGTTCCTAGAGTTCGTATGTAATGCACAACCTGTGGTTTGCTCTAAGTGAAAATGGAAACTTTCACTCTGTTCCACATGCAACAGAGGAGAAGAGGGAGCACATGAGCCTGAGGCATGCCATGACTAGTTTACAATAACCTAAACCATGACCATCTGAACCAGACCACTGAGGTTTACTAGACTTGGCGCCTAGAAGAGAAAGAACTGAGAGACATAGAGCTGCTGCTTTGGGTTGTTGGCATGCTTTCTCCATACTACCTACTTCCATCCCTAGATCTACCCAGCATTCTGTTTCTTACAATGGTCAACCAAATGACTCTGGTCACAAGCAGGGAATGAGGCCAGTGTTGACCACCCATTTGTCCCTTGCATCTAACACTCAAAGGGATACTGACTCAAACATGATAATCCATTCAGTTGTTATAGCTAATAGCCCTTAGGGAAATTATCATCCACGCATTGCTTACACTATATGTACAAATTCCAGACAATGTATCCTTAAAAGACAGAATTGAAACAACAAAACTACACAGCACTGTAATAACTTAGTACTTGAAAGCCAGTTATCCTACCTGGTAACTGTCCAAGCCCCGTTGCAATTTGGTTGATCTGGCAGTTACACAGCCAATGGAGATAGACAGAATGGCTTCTACCATAAGCGGCAATGTTCCTGAATGCTGCACTGGTTTAACCATCACCTGAACTCTACGAGAATGACCCTAGCCATATAAAGCAAGGGTGAGGGGAGAAAAAGTAAAATAAAGTAAACATTTATTCACATGTTGGTATTCTTTTTTGAGAGGAGAAACTCCACTGTACCTGTCTGAGCTGGAAAATTCCTCCTGTGTTTACATCCTTTGCCTGGTGGAGCTCCACAGCAGTATAATCCCCCATTTCATTCAGTTCTTGAATTGAAACCCACATTTCTATCCGACGTGTTACTTCATTCCACCTAGAGATAATCCAAGAAGCGATGAGATTAGTATGAATGTGCTTCTCTATATCGAACTGATGGAAAGCTTTTTAATCTCAGCAGGCTGAAAGCAAAAAGTAAGGTAATTACAACCTCCATTGTGGAACTTCAGTATGCTGATGATAATGTGGTCTCCGCACATTCAGAGGATGATCTCCAAACTATCCTAAATGCTTTTGCAGAAGCATACAAAAAACTTGGTCTCTCACTTAACATCAAAAAAACCAAAGTGCTTCATCAGCAAGTGAAAGCTAACCCTTCAGTGATGCCATCTATCCAGCTTGGCGGGACAATACTGGAAAATGTCGATCATTTTCTCTATCTTGGCAGCTATCTTTCTGTTACAGCTAACATCAACAGTGAAATCCAGCATCGTTTGAGCTCCGCAAGTGCCGCGTTTTCTCGAATGAAACATAGAGTGTTCGAGGATCGGGATATTTGGAAGAAGACCAAAACACTGGTTTATGAAGCCATTGTTTATGAAGCCATTGTATTACCAACTTTATTGTACGCCTATGAAACATGGACTATCTATAAACGTCACTTCCACCTCCTTGAAAGATTTCATCAACGTTGCCTCCGGAAAATCCTGTGAATTACTTGGGAAGATAGGCGAACAAATGTCAGTGTACTGGAAGAAGCAAAGACTACTAGCGTTGAAAAAATGATCCTTCAACGCCAACTTCAGTGGACTGGTCATGTTGTTCGAATGCCTGACTGCCGTCTCCCAAAGCAGTTATTTTATTCCCAACTCAAGGATGGAAAGCGGAATATCGGTGGTCAATATAAGAGGTTTAAAGATGTTCAAAAGGCTAATCCAAAAAAATGCAATATAAACATCGAAAACTGGGAAGCTCTGGCACATGAACGATCTAAATGGAGGTTGGCCTTTCACAAAGGTTCCATGGACTTTGAAGAAGCCCGAGTGCAAGGTGAAAGGGAGAAACGTGCTAAGCAAAAAGCACGTCAAGCGAATCCTTCACAGGACCATCTTCCATCTGTTAACCTGTGTCCTCACTGTGGGAAGCTGTGTGGATCTAGAATTGGTCTCCATAGTCACTTACGGACCCATCGTTAGAGTCTACACAATCTTCTTTAGAATTTCCTCCTTTTATCCTGGAAGACAATCTTACTCGGTCACGAGTGATCGCCTGATGATGATGATGATGATGATGATGATGATGATGATGACACCTCTGTGGAAAATTTCTAGTAGCATTTATTTTACTCAGTACAGTAATACCTTGGATTGCAAGTAATTTGGTTTGAGAGCATTTTGCAAGACAAGCAAATTTTTAAATATTTATTTTAAAAAATTTGACTTAATATACAAGCGACGTCTTGCAATACAAGTACTGTAGTACGGCTTAAATTAAAAATCTCTGTACAAAATTTTTTTGGGGGAATTTTGTTTTGATATAAGAGTGTTTTGGATTACAAGTACGTTTCCGGAACGAATTATGCTCTCCATCCAAGGCATGACTGTACTACAGATCTGCAAGCTGGTAAATTCTATGTACACAAAACTCTCCCTGCCCCCAGACTATCCAATTAGCAGACTATGAGAAAGTATCTTCTTTCTCCTCAATCCCCCCACCCCACAGCTGCCGCCAGTGCATTATCTCTCACAGGCATTCTTCTCCCCTTCTGTCACGCATTTCACATTCTCACATGCATCACCCTCTTTCCATTTTTTCACTCATCCTCAGCAGACATGCTGCATCTTCCCCTTCCTCCCTGATGCATGTGCTGTTTGTTATGAGGTCTCACCACAAGGATGATACAATATAGGTTTACCTGTCTCTCAACGTCCTGTTTTTTGCATGAAGAGAATCCACTTCCCATATGGAACTGCCATTTCCAGCACATCGGTGACCCCATACCTCAATAGCAAGTGCTCCGTCTGCAATGAACTCCAGAAATTCTTCTGTTACGTTCACCACATAATCCTAGAAAATTGGAATACTTACTGAAGTTTTACTGCAGAAAACTTCAAAGACATGATTTTTATCAGTTCTATGGTTAACGACAAAAAATTGAGTGTATGTTCAACTGGCATTGGGAAAATAGGTCTTTGCGTTAATATCTCTCTTGGGCAGTAAAAGCTCCTAGAGGAGAGAAGCAATTCCACAAATCAGTTCACATGCACTTATATGCAGTGCCATAAAGATTACAGGCAATGCTTACCAGATTTCTATTTTATATTCGTACATCTTTGAATTACATTACCATGTATAATCAAAATATAATGTTTTGTGTTGAGGAATAGTGTTTAAGCCCCTATCCCACTGTGATGAAGCTGAACTTGACATGACAGCCTACCATACTAAAAAGCACAAAGCTCAACTTTCAGGGACCAGGAAGCACGCCAGGTTAGTCATCAGTCATTCTTACTGATGTGTAAGAATGACTGTCATTTCTCGCTGCTTTTAATGGTAACATTGTTTTTATTGGCCTGAAGTTTTATCCTACTGCTTTTAATTAAATGTTATTATATATGGATATTATATGTTTTATGATATGAACTATAAGCTGCCTTGAGAAAACTTTTGTTTTGAAAAGGCAGCACATAAATTCTTAAATAAATAAATTTTCATTCCCTTCATCTGACTCCATTTACCCTAACAGGGAGCGGCTGGTCACTCTTTTTCTCTGACCAGGTCCTCTGAAGGAGTGAACTGTGTGTATTCTGCCTGCCCTCCTCTTTCCACTGGGATTCACAATTGAAATGCTACTAGTCTTTAGTACCAGCAGCAGGTTACACAATTCCTGTGTTTGATGTTGCTAATGACTTGCAGGACTCTGATTGACCTATGGCACTGGGGACGTGGAGGTCTTGTATCTCAGGTGGTGCGAGGTTTTAGGCTTAAGAAAGGTGAACTGGAGATCTGTTGTTCACTTCCCTGATGCCTGCCTGGGAGATGCATGGAACAGTCCAACATACAGGCAGCCTAAAAACCATGGTGGTGACTTGATCCTGGATTCTTTGATATACCTTGCACAAAGAACTTTTGCAAATCTTTTCTGTCCTGTCTAGTAGTACATCCAAGCCCAACAAAAAATGAGATACTTTAAGTAATGCTTTGTTTGGTTTATTGATACACACACACTCCCGCTTGGATCTTCCTGTCAGTGGGAACGGTTAAACAAAACCACAGACCTCCGTCCCTGGTTTGTTTATCGTTATGTGCGTACTGGGAACTCTAGACTTATCTCACCCCAGACAAACCAGTCATGATTTGTTGTTGTCTTATAACTCTGGCTCGTCTGGGGAGAAACAAACCAGAATTCCCAGTTCACATGTAATCATAAGCAAACCACAGAAAGAAGGTCCATGGTTTGTTTAGCCACTCCTGCTTGCAGAAGGGACCAAGCAGGACTGATTTGGAAGCATGCACCAGTCTGCTGCTTCAGCACAGTAAGCCAGGGTTCCCCCAGAACATCCAAACTGGGCCACTATGCAATATATACAATTTTCACTGAAATATATGTCCATGATACTCTAAACAAAAAAATAAGAATAATTACCCTACAATGAGAGAAAGTCACTGTAAACTGGGCATCCTTGCTCAGAGGTGAAGGCACATCTGGATCTACAACTGGGGCTGCAACCGTTGACTCACATTGATCCCAGAAGGTATATTGACAAAACACAAAGTTTGAGAGATTCAATGGTAGTCCTGTTGCTTCTTTAATTTTTACCTGGAAAATAGTAAAACAAATTCAGTATGTTGACATATGTATAGTAATATCTGTTTCTAAATAGAATATTATGTTACAAAATATATTTATTAAATGTATTGCATATATTGAGAGGTTAATTGTTTATTTAAAACATCAGTGTATATCAATTGACTAAGAAATAATCCCTGTCCAGATATGTGTATTGCTAGACTAGCACTGAATTCTTAACCGGCTGCAAATTATCCAGCCCCAATACTTAAACAAACATCTTACATCTTTTAAATGAGGGCTAATTTGGTTGACTTTACTCGCGAAACAGCAGCTTTTCTAAAACTGCTATCCAAGGTAATGATTGTGGTATGAACACAGGCCCACTAAAGACAAACCAAGATCTCTGAAGGTTCATGCCAATTCAATGGACCACTGCCAGAGGCATTTCCTATTGCAGTATAGTAAGACATGCAAATGGTTCAGAATATTGTATTGCTAAAATATTTGTCCTTTTAAAATATGAGTGTATACACTGTTTTGCCCTAACCCTGCAGGTGAGCTTTTTTGGCCTGTGAATAATTTCTCCATTGTTGTCCATGATTTCTAAGCTTCCACTTTCACTGGAGTTTTCAGAAGAGTCATCTCCTTCCACTACACGTTCTGGGACAGCACCAGTGACACGCATCACCTCAACATGCAGACGCCCTGCAACCTGCATTACAAAAATATTAATATTTAAAACCTTGGGGCACTGCATAACATCAGTTATCCAGATACATACATACATATAACTGTACCTTCAGCAACTGAATAGAAGAAAAAGATGCATACAAAAATTGCAGGTTAGATACTGACTGGGTTCGCACGAGATGGCCCTATTTTTAGGCAAGAAGCCACTTTGACAACCCATGGCTTGTTCTAGGGGTTGTTGAACCCACGATGGATTGTCGTGTCATCCGAACCTGGGAGACCGATCCCATCATGGGTTGTGGGAAGCAGCAAGCAAGCCGCTTGGCAAGAGAAGCAAAAATCCCTTGTTGCTCTTGGAAATCTTGTCCGTGCCGCTGCCAGTAGCAGCTGCTCCACCTATGCCCAAGTGGCACTATGGAATTGCTCTTTCACAGGTGTGCACTGACTCATTACCATTTAAAAAAAATTTGGGATGGCAGAAATGTACGCAATTCAAGTATATATATATATATATATATTGGGGTGTGTATCTTTTGCAGGTGCACACTTATGGCAGCCTGAAATGTAGATTCTTGCCTGGCTAATGCCCTGTTAAAGTGTTTGCTGTCAAAGTGCAGTAGGTAACATCCATGGACATTGACCAAGCGAGGCTGCATATAGGTTACTTTGTGCACACTTGACAGCTGTTAACTGACGAGCTATCAATTGAAAAGCAAAGTGGCAAAGGGTTTTTTGTCCCCAAAGGGGGTGGTAGTGTGATACTCTAGCTTTTAATTATTGCCTTGACAGTTCTCAGTGCCCTCCACCTTTTCCACACTTCCCTGAGCCTCTAGGATCCAGAAAGGGGAGATCTACATCCCACCCCCTTTTCGTGAGCATTTACTTTTGACAACTGTCAAAAGAAAGGGTTCTTTTTTTTTCTTTTTTCTTTTTTTTTTAAAGTTATCTGGCAAATTTGAGCATATATATATATATATATATATGGACAGGGAAACATATGCAGATTTCATGGCTGCATATTTCCCTGTCGAAAAAATGCTCAAATTTGCCAGATAGGTATTTTTTGTTTGTTTGTTTGTTTGGTTGGTTGGTTTTTTAAAAAACCCTTTCTTTTGACAGGTGTCAAAAGTAAATGCTTGCTAAAAGGGGTTGTGATGTAGATCCCCCCTTTCTGAAATACCTAAAGGCATGGGGAAGTGTGGAAAAGGTGGTGGGCACTGTGAACTGTCAGGGCAGTACAGTCATGCCTTGGATTGAGAGCCTAATTCGTTCTGGAAACGTGCTTGTAATCCAAAACACTCTTATATCAAAACAAAATCCCCCCCCAAATTTGTACAGAGATTTTTAATTTAAGCTGTACTACAGTACTTGTATTGCAAGACGTCGCTTGTATATCAAGTAAAAAAAAATTAAATATTTAAAAATTTGCTTGTCTTGCAAAACGCTCTCAAACCAAGTTACTTGCAATCCAAGGTATTACTGTACTTAAAAACTAGAAGATCACTGCTAAAGGGGAGATATACTCACCACCCCCTTTCGGTGCAAAAACCCCTTGAGCAGTTTGCTTTTCAATTACAGCTTGCCAATTTACAAATGTCAAGTGACAGTCACTCCAAAGTGCCACTTCGGCATTGGTGGAGCGGCTGTCACTGGCAGCAGCACCGGGCTCCAGAAAAAACAAACTGGCGGGAAAAAAATGGGGTCGCAATTGCAGCGGGGGGACGGGGGACAAGTTGGGTTCTGCCACGCAGGACCCTGGAATACAGGCTGGAGGACCGGGCAGGGGGAGGTGGGGGAGAACAACCCACAGGAAGTCCTATCACCTGTCAGACGCACCATGTGTTGCTCTGCAAACAGCCCACACTGCGTAGTTTATCCACAGAGTGGGTTGTCGATTAGTGCGAACTCGCCCATTATCATTCTCAAAACAGTCTCAGAACAAACAAGATGCTACAGAGGTTTACCTGAATCAGAGCTCTATATCTAATGTCTAATATCTAATCAGAGCCAGTGTGGGGTAGTGGTGAGAGTGTTGGACTGGGACTTGAGAGATCCGGGTTCTAGTCCCCGCTCGGCCATGAAACTCACTGGGTGACTTTGGGCCAGTCACTGACTCTCAGCCTAACCTACCTCACAGGGTTGTTGTGAGGATAAAATGGAGAGGAGGAGGAGGATTATGTAAGCCGCCTTGGGTTCCTTGAAGGAAAAAAGGCGGGGTATAAATATAATAAATAAATAAATAAACTACTAAAATTCCAATTTGCTTACTCAACTGTCACCAACATTTACATATTTAGAAATAAAGTGGAAGTTACTGCTGGTTCTTTTCAATAGTCTTCTATGTAGTCACCAGCCTTTCCCTTTGATCTGGCCTCTATATTTAGCATGCTGGAGCCCTATTTGGAGATTCAAGTGAACTGCAGCCAAACGTGAAATTCAGTGGTTTGGCCAGCCTCAACATTTTCTGTGCATGTCCATTCTGCTTTGTTTATCTGAGCGGCACAAAAATCCTCTTGTCCCTAGGCTCTGTGTGATTTTACCACCTTTTATCATTGGTCATCAACGTATTCTCTATGTCATTCTTTCCTTCAAACCATATGCTTTGTGTTCCCCCTACCCATGGCTAGCAGAGACTGAAATCAGCAGCACTGAAAATAAGAGACAGAGCAGACACCAAATAGCAACAACCCAGTTGTTCTGTGTGTAACATAGGCCCTTCTTCCAGCAAAGTTTTACCTTCACAAGCAAAATACAGTAAGTATCAAAACTTAACCTTACCTCCCCCTGCTGGCTAATTATTGGCACTGCATACTGAAGTTTAACATCACAGAAAAGGCACTCCAAAAAGACATTCGCTACACCAATTAAATTGTGATTTTCTTGTGCTTCATAGAAAGGATCACCTCTTTTTCCAGTGAGTCTCTTCATCTATTTTTTTAATAATAAAAAAGACAACTGTAACTTTAAAAGTATAAATGATTTAACACAGCGATTTTTGAAGGGAGGGTTGCCCAAACTCCCTGCAGAGTAGGCAGGAACCAAACAATTACTAAGATAGGCTGGCACCACCCCTTACGTCCACCTCAACTGAGCCAGGGAACTCTCAGAGCTTACAGGACACTCTTGAGGCTTAGAGACTAGGGGTTCAGCTTCACCCCACCCTATTCCCAAGTCTCAAGCCTGAAATGTTAAACAATAGCAAGTAACCAAGCACAAGAGTTAGTACTAAGGCTTGTTTGGAAGGAAGCACACACAACTCTGGAAGTAGGTACTAAGTTTATTTACATAGGGGAAGGGGGAAGGGAATAAAAAGTTATACAAAACCAGAGTAACCCTTGGGAATAGCACTTCAGACAAGAAAATAACAAAAAAAAACCTACATCTGCCCTATACATTACCTAGGTATGGGTCTTTCAATAGGACAGGATCTAACCCAGGATCCAAAGAATCACAAGCCCGAGGGCAAGTTGAAGCATAAAAGGACAAATAGGTGGCTCTAAGCTCCCTCTTTTTATGTTCAAGCCCCTGACAACTCAAGGGAGATCTTAGTTAGCCAATCACAGGCTGACTGAAGCAGCATACCCAAACCCCATAGGGGAGGGTGAAAGTTCCCACAGAAATGCAGCTGAGATCATTCAATTCAGTTAACTGAGCCTTACTCTGGCCTTGAGTGCCAGGGGCATCTCGAGATAAAAGACACATACAGTCATGTGAAAAAGAAAGTACACCCTTCTCGAGTTCCATGGTTCCACGTATCAGGACAGAAGAAAAATCATCGGGCCCATAGCAGGTCTCAAAATTAGGTAAAGACAACCTCAGATGAACAACAACACATGACAGAGTACACCATGGCATTATTTATTGTATAGAAATACAGCCAGAATGGAGAAGCCATGTGGGAAAAACTAAGTACAGTAATACCTTGGATTGCAAGCATAATTCGTTCCGGAACCGTGCTTGTAATCCAAAACACTCTTATATCAAAGCGAGTCTCTGGCGGGCGTGAGCGGGGCCGATTTCGGCCCGCTACACCCGCTCGAGGCGAGCGGTTACATCCCTACGTTGTCTTTACCTAATTTTGAGACCTGCTACGAGCCCAATGATTTTTCTTCTGCCCTGATACGTGGAACCATGGAACTCGAGTAGGGTGTACTTTCTTTTTCACATGACTGTAGGTGGTTGCAACACTAAATGCCACTTCAGCCTGGCCAAATGGAGTTGGACACACAGTTAGAGCACAAAAAGAAAATGGAGTTCTTGGCACGATTCAACATTGATGTGTATCTATGGAATAATTATGAGCTACATCCTATAATGTCATATTCAACCCCCCAATTAATCACTGTACAACATATCTAAACAGAGCAAGTGAGATAACGGGGAAAAGCAGTGGGGTATGTACAGCACTAGGAATGGAGTTTATAAGAGGAGAAGAACACTCTAAAAAACAGAACTTTCCATGTCGTGTTACATGTGTTGAAACCTAACCATTATGAGGACCAGAAGTTTACCCCTCTTTAAAAAAAAAGGCTGCAGACCTTTTAAGAATCCCTATTCTTTTGTGCATAGAAGACCCAAAGTAAAATTATGTATGTGTGAAACAGCAAAAACAAAAACCCACCTGCCATACTTGTTTTTGATTCCAGCAATACGTACTACATTATATAAAGTAATATGTTGACCATCATGTCCAATGAAATAACATTTCACATTTAAACAAACGTATTGCTGAAACCTGGTAAGAGCTCTTATCCATTCATTTAAAATAGCAGGACACTCTGACTGGGTTCAGACAACACAATAATCCACACTCGCTCTTGCCGAACCACCGCCAGTAATAGCCACTCCATCAAGAGGTGAGCAGAGTGGGAAACATACAAGGAAATTGACAAGATGAGGCTGCATATAGGCTAATTTGCACAGTTGGGAAGGACCAGGGAGAAATAATAGTAAGAGAAAAAGGGACCCCGTAGCGCAATCCAGAAGCACAGAAAATAGGGGGGGGGGAGGTGAATGGAGTAAGTACACCAATGTGGGGTGGACAATATCTCCCCCTCGGCAATGTAATCTTCTTGCTTTTATGTGTTGAATTAACACTTCTCAGTGTCCTCCACCTTTTCAACACTTCCCTGAGTCTCCAGCTAGTCCAGAAAGAGGAGTTATTAACTCCCCCACCTTTTCACGGTGGGACTAAAGTGTCAGTTCAACACTTAAAAGTAAGAGGATTACATTGCCAAGTAGGAGATATTGTCCCCCACCCTTTCGTGTACTTACTGCTCTCGCCTTTTGCCCCCATATTCAGTGCTTCTGAATTGCACTTCTGGATCCCTCCTTTCTCTTACTATTATTTCTCACCCGGTCCTTCACAACTGTGTGCAGATTACTATATATGCTGCCTCATCGTGTCAGTTTCCTTGTATGCTACCTACTCCACTGCAGCATTCTCATTGACAGCTGCAACATACAAGGACATTGACCAGGCAAAGCTACGCATATTGGACAGGCACAAGTGCGCTCCTGTGTACTTGTGAAAGAATGGGAAAAATATAAAAAATTACGAACAGGTTTGTGTACTCTGGAAAACAAAGGTGGGGAACAAAAATGGGTAGTGATTCGAATGGGCAGGGGGCCTGGGTGAGGAGACAATATGGGTTCTGCTGCAAAGGTACCTGGGCTACATGCTGGAGCTGGCTGAAAGACTGAGGGGGAACAAGCAGGAGAACAAGCCACAGCAAGCCCGATTATCAGTTGGGCATATTGTGGGTTGTTCAGCAAACAAACAACCCACTGTTGCTTATTCGCAGGGTGGCTTAGCGTGACATGCAAACTCGTCCACTGTTGATATGCTCTGAAAGGACAGATCATGGAAAAATCTAACACTTAGTCAACATAGTCTGCTCTCAAATGTGTACATGAACATTAAACTAAAGCAACAGACTAGGCTAATAATACAACTGAATGTGGCAGTGGAGCCTGACAAAGAGATTTCCTCAAAAACAGGTAACTGTGGTATGTGGGGTTTATAGGCACACACTCCTTTCATTAAAAACAGTATTGGGGAGAAACATTTTGGCCACATTGAAAAAATGAAGTTCAATACCTCATGGACTTTCTCCTTCCATTCCTGATACAGATCTCTCATGTCAATTAATTTGTTCTCTAGCTTTTCAATGGTCCACACCTGAGTTCCTTTTCCTTTTCTTCTTACTTGAATAGCTGGTTCACTTACTATTGCACCTCTCTGGATAAAGACAAAGTAACTTAAATGGTAAAAAATATAGTATTTAGTTATACTATTTCAGGTTTTCAAAGTTATATTCAAGAGTACTGTGTTTTGCATACCTTAATAATTCTTTCTATACTCGATTCACCCTTCTGTGTTTTCAAAATTATTCACATGTAATAATTGTGGCTGAGGGTAGTTTTATTTAGACTCATGTAAGATTGAAAATACACATCTTCCTTAATTAAGTACTCTTAACTACATATACCGGTATTTGTCTAAAAAGAATGAGGTGACCCAAACATGCAGGCAGGCACATAGTACTTCTAACAGCTTCAGACACAGGCATTCCTTGTGTGGCCATATCAAAAAAACCCTGCATACAAAAAGCTAGCATGGCTTTCTATGTTCAGCAACATGAAAGTACCCTAGTTCAAACAAATCATATCTGATACAGAGATGGTACTGGCCTGTTAGAGCAGTATCATGTGTATGTCACTTGAAGCTCAGGTGGCCTCAGTGGCTAGGAGTGTCTTTTACCGGTTTCAGCTTGTTTACCAGCTACAATGGTTTCTGGACTGGGATAGTCTGGCCACAGTGGTTCATGCTCTGGTAACCTCCCAAATGGATTAGTGTAATGCATTGTATGTGGATCTGCTCTTGAGGATGACATGGAAGCTTCCACTAGTGCAAAGTATGGTGGCCAGAACAGTAACTGGTAGAGCCAGTTGGATTCTTATTACACCAGTTCTGAAGGAGCTGCACTGGCTGCCTATTTGCTTCAGAGCCCAATTCAAGTTGCTGCCGCTTACCTTTAAAGCTGTAAATGGCTTGGCACCCAAATATTTGCAAAAGCATCTCTCCCTAAACCAGACTGCCCATGTCCTAAGATCATCAGGGGAGGCTCTTCTCCAAGTGCCTTTGGTACATTATGTGTCAGCAAGGGAGAGAGAGCCTTCTTGGCTGTAGCGCCACGACTATGGAATACGTTCCCCATGGAGATGTGACTGCAATTGTTTAGGTTCCAGCTGAAAACCTTTTTTGTTTACCCAGGCATTTTAATCAGTTGTTTTTGTCTATTGTATTGTATTTGTTGCCTTCTTTGTTTAAAATGTACGGATCAGCCCTTAGTTTTATTATATTATAATTTTGATAGATAAAATTTACTCAGTATAAAACTAAAAATCACAACTGTTCGGGGACACATCAAGATGGCACAATTATAAATGTCTTGTTTTCATTGTATGTGTTCAGGCATTGTACAAGCTTACTGATACAGGAAGATTAGAGAAGCTATATTTATTCTGTGCTTACAACTACTCTCATTTAAGTGCCATTTTCTCACTCACTTGCTGACACACCTCTAAAGTCTATTTCTGTACCCATATGACTTTGCATCTTTCAAGGACTTATACAAAATAATTTAATTCATCAAATTTCTTACCTTCCTATTGGCACTCAGGTTAGCAGCAGGGATTTGTAGTGTGACCTGATAATCTGTTAGCTTGCTCATCTCTTCAGCCAAGAAGTTTGCCTCTCTCACTAGTGTATTGGCTTTAACTATCTGTTCTCTTAGTTTTGCCAGGCTCTGCCGAAATAACTCATCCCTACAGTGCGGGGAGGGGGGGATGGAAAAATGTAAAGGGGGAAAAAACATTTCTATTAATAAGTTACTATTAATAAGTTCTATCAATGTCACTTTTTTACCAAAAAAAGTTTGGTAAAACTTTTGGTTTAGAGTTTTGAGAAAAAGTCTAGAATAAATATGACCAAATTTTTCAATAAGAGACCATAATCATAGAATCAAAATCATAGTTGCAAGGAGTCAAAGGACGCATCCTGTTTTTTAAATGCAAGCCAAGGCTATCTAGAATATGTTGCTCAGGAACAAAATGAATCCCATCACATGATAATCCACTTTTATAGGCATACTGAGGCAAGTTATATATAAGCCATGATGAAACAAACAAACTCTCAGTAGAGCTGTAATGTGCTTCTTTTAATATACTAAAACATCCAGCATAGGGCTTGATTAGACAAGTGCTTTTTCCAAGGTAATTCACCTTCACCTTTCTTCAACTTTTATATACCTAGCTAATGGGCACACCCAAAGTTTAAGTAGCAGATACAGTGTCTGAAATTGTGAGGATGATCAGGAGCTCTCACCTCTGTCATGTCATAAGAATAAATGCACAGCCTTCAGTACTGAAATAGTCATCTTATATACTTTGACGCATACCCCATAATGGTGCCACACATGCTAAAAAGACCCCAAGATAGCAACACTGACTGCCTGGTTTTGATAAGGCTATGATTCCAACTGTTCAAAACCTAGCCCCATAAGCCAGACTTGAGCAAAAATGTCGCAGCTATAGTAGGCTATGATTTTCTGCATGTTTAAGTAAACTAAAAGGGTAGTTTAATTAATGGGTACAACCATCCCAAATTAACACACCTGTAGATCATGAGCTATATAAATACACCCTCCATCTGACTGAGATAGATTAGGACCGCTTCCCCAACCTGGTGCCCTCCATATGTTTTGGATTACAACTCCCATCAGCTCATGTCTACATGGTCAAGGATGATGGGAGTTTGTAATATAAAACATTTGAAGGGTATCAGGTTGAGGAAGACGGGATTTTGTACATGCTTCATGCACAACTAGCAGCTGTAGGCAATATTATTCTTTTTCTTCCTCTTATCTAAGTGTGAGGAAGTAAAAGGAATCCAGGTTGACGGTTTGAATTTAATTAATGTTTAATATACTATTAGGAAAGTTGCTAGGATCATGCAGACAAGCCAGGTACTCCCTGAAGTTCAAGGCAGCTCATTCTGAGCTTCACATCAAAGATATTTTAAAGGAAAAAGAAGTCTGAATTTTTAAAAGCCCCTCCCCCCTAAGATGTCCATAATTGTGACTTGCTATCTTCTACAACAGACTGAAAATGCTGGGCTTCGATATAAGCCCACATTATGAAATTAGGAAGCAAGTACATCCATGCTCACAGAGAGAATTCCTGACAAAAAAGGGTTTCCTGGGATTCTGAATGGCTTTCCCACAAGTAGATATTCTCATGAATAAACCCTCAGACTGCTCATGGTGGCAGGTTAGGCGGCTTCCAGATGTGTAAAGCAGATGTACACAATGAAGTTGTACCTTGTACCACAATGAGGAAAATGCTGAGGATGTCCTCCACCAGCAAATTTACGTGTTGAGGGTATACGTGAGCTATACAAGTTCAGTGAGAGGCAGAAAGACATGTCTGCAGAAAGACAGAGTAGGGGTTGTATGGCATAGCAGCAACTAGGCCATACTGAGCCAAACACTACAGTATACTTTACAGTTGTCTCCAATACAGAAAGAGAGAGAAAAGATTAAAGCCATTTTGCACAAATGCACCGGTCTCTACTTGTTTACATCTACATTAATCTTGGCATTAGACAATACACACAGCTAAATCTTGGAATCATTTGAAGAAAATGCAAGTGCACTGCAGTATTATCAGCAAGTAGAGCTTCATGTAACAGTGTTGATTTGTAACTCACACATCTATCTCCTGACTTAAGACCCAAATTTCTGCAAGCTTTCGAAAATAAGACTCATTGTTATGTACTCTATATTCAGAAGATTCTACCTGTATCCATAGGTCTAGAAAAAGCATATTTGAAAAGCTGAAACATTTCTTCTCCCACTTTCCATAGAAAGTCATATAAGTTTCGGAAGTGAGTGGAATTCTATTAATAGTCGTCACTTTTTAAGAGTACTGAAAAGGAAAAAAAGTGGGAGAAGAAAACTACTATTGTTTGAATCATTTATCAGAACCCTTTACCACAATGCCATCTTATGATTATCTGTGGGCGGTATCCAGTGTAGCTGCTGCTCTATAAATGGAAGGTGTTTCTGTTCGTAGAAGGACACTCCTTCCATTGATGGAAGCTCCTTCTAACTCATAGAGCAGCAATGATAGATGCTGCCCTATAAAAAAAATCAACATAAAGAATGAGACGCAAAACTTTTTATTGCAGCAAATCAGATGCAAGACCAGCTTCCAGAGCTTGCATCAAAGTTTATAGTGTTTATAGACACAAATAAATCAGATAGCTTAGGCAGAGGCTATCAGCACATTGCTTTGTTCAAGAGAAAGTTCCAAGGCTAGAATCCACACAGAGTCACAATCATAGTTCAAGTCCAGCAAGAGATTCCAAGTTGGGATCTCAATGGTACAGAATTCAAGGCAGACATGGATGCAGGAGTCACAAAAAGTCCAGGCAAGGAAGTATTCCAGGCAATTAAGACCTTGTTCCCAGCAAAGGCTCTTTGGTCTCTGCACCGGCTTAAATATTCAATTTATTATGAATTGAATAAATAAATAATAATAAATACAAGGGAGGGGCTGCTAGAGCTCCCCTTCGGATGTTCTATCCTGACAGGGGAATCTGGCCCATAAGCGAGCACTACATCTGAGAAGGCATTTCTGTTCTGCCCTCTTTAGTTGACGCCTTAGCCTGGGTGACACCCTCGAGCCTCCCTCCCCTGCAGAATCTTCCCCCTCATCAGTTCTCACAATCCCAGCTGTAAATCAGAGGTCTCACTCAAGAACAAATCATGCAGCTGTGGCTGGTCGGGAGTATCACCTTCCTTCAGGCTGCAATCAGATGGGAAGCTAGGCAGAGCTAAGCTACCAGGCACTGAGCTTCCCACAACCACACTGGGTTCTAAATTGTCCTGCTCTAACTCTGAATCAGACTCTGGCTCCAAAGCCATAAGCCCAACAGTGGCACTTGGGCTAGGCCCGACAGGTATCTGTTTTGAGCTCTATTTCATACCAGCCTCTTTGAATGGCTTATACCAGCATGTTATCTTCCTACTGACAGAAAATTGTTCCTTCAAACACTGAGGTCTCAATCAAATCCTACTGCAGGTACAGAAGGATACCCATAGGGCATAACTGGGTCCAATTCTCCCCACTTGGCACATGTATATAAGCAAGCATGCAGGTATTGCATCAGGCCATTACAGAGAATAATAAATGTGCATGCAGCTCCCAATTTCCATTCAGCTGTCCCGTCTGCTTGGTCAAGGAATGCAACATCCATGTGCACCATTAAGCCCTATAGCAATTCTGCCACACACAAGCACTTTGCCTGTAGTAGCACAGGATCAGGCCTTTAGACAGGTCTATATTTCTAAATTCTTATTTCTCTTCTTTAATTTTTTTTTTGCATAATTAAAGTATATGATTTAGTCTGTGCAACTTATATTTTATACCTGCACAATTAATGAGTGAAGAAACCACTTCAAGACAACCACACCTCTTTACAGTGATGAACCCAATAGTGGTTATTTTGTTAGGATTTAACCTACAACATTTGTTCTATTCTTCCCAGCCAAGGAAACTTCCAAAATAAATTCCTAGAACCAAACAGATCCCTGGAGCTAAACTGCAAAATAAGACTTTTATAATTATCAGTACATGGTGCGGAAATTATGAGGATAGGACCAAAGCAGGCATAGCCACTTGGTAAATAGGATTACATTCTAGTTGCAGTAGGTACCGGTACATGCAAAACACCCAGTCAAACATATAAGAAGCCCCCCAAGAGTCCCGAATATGAAGAATTTAACTGGACCCATTAAACAACAAGCAGATTAAGTAGTGTTACTTTCTAAAGCAACTAATAATTCAGACCTAACATAATTATTTTTCTTGGACAGATGCCATGAATTTTATTTTTCTTTTATCATTCATCCTCTGTTTCAATTTCTTATGGTTTAAACACCAGTGCTCTCACCTCTCTTCTGACCAGAGTTTCACTTTCTGTTGAGCAGTCTGGGCAGCATCTGCAAGCCTGTCACTACAATGCTGATACCGCCTTTCTGGAGAGAGTTGCTGCCGGAGTTGCTCCAGCTCACGCTCATACATCATCCGCTGCTCCTCCAAAGCACTACGCTTCTCTTCTAAGTATTGTTTCTCCAAGACCTGGACCACATTTTGTACTGGATCTAAGTAGAAAGGAAGTCACTGTAGTTTAGAATTCATTACCCATATTTCCAATATTAAAACTACGGTAATAGCCTATTTAGCTTATATTAAAGATCAAAACTGTCATCCAAAGCATACTACGTAACCAGGAGGTAAATCCCATAAAACTGAGAGACCTACTTCCAAGTAAATATATTTAGGATCAGTCTGTCAGAATGAAAATAACCTTGGGCAAACAACATTATTTACTCCATTATGGCCTCTATTCCTAGAAAGTTACTACAGTTATTGAACATACAGAACAATTATGCATTCCTTATTGCTGAGAGTTAAGACAAGGGATCAGATTAAACAATACATTACTGGGGTCTAGAAATTTATGCGCTCCCGTTTGGCATTTTCAGTGACTCTGAACAACCATTTTCTTACCATTGCAATTCAGTGTTTTCATTATAACTTCCATCTGTGCAAATTCATAGTTGTAGTCTGGTTCTGAAGAAGCTTCACTAGTTGCATCTAGATCATGTTCTGCTAATAGCAGCTCTTTTTCAGAGTCTTTCAACCAATCTCGTCGCTTTCTTTTAGGTAGATTAATTCTATTTTTTTTAAAAAAGGTACTTATTAAAGATCTTGGTAAGTGTACAAAAAGATTGCAAGACAGTAATTACTGTTGTAATTCTGTCTTTTATACACTGAGGGAGTTGGGGCAGAGAGGAATGGGATGAAGGCTTATTTCAAAAGAAAGGAAGATATATGCAACAGGCCAGAGGTGTGACTGCAGTTCTTGATCACTCCATGTGGTAAGAATATGTGACTGTGTATCCAACACAGGGTACCCAACTTGCTCCACTCTATAAACATTTTTTGCAGCTGCCTATCAAGCCCTTGAGGCTTCACTGAACTGCTAGGTAGTATGGCGAATCAAAGGTAAGGAAGGTCTCCTTTTATTAACACTGAGACAGAGGGCCGGTTCGCACGACCCAGGCTGCGAGTGGGGGAGGCACCACGGGGCCATCTGTGGGGTCCGGCGGGGGTGCCACAGACCACCTGCGCCCTGCGCGTCTGGGCATACCCCGCAGTCCCCGCACCACAGTGCGGGCCTCCCGGCGCTAGGGGGCAGCAGCCCGGGATGCCCAGAGGGGCCGTTTGCCCATACAGGCCAGAGCAGCCGCAGCTCCGGCCGCTCTGGGCGGCCGCCTCTGTGCGGTCCCCGCAGGACAGCTGCCCGCTGTTTGCACAGCAGGGTGGCTACACGCGGTAGGGGCTTACCTCTCTACCGCCCATGGTCACTTTGCGTGCATCCTGCGCGCGGTGGTCCTGCGGGGGCGCCCCTGGTCGGCGTTCACACGACACGGGAACCGCGGGGGACTTCTGCTCCCCCGCGGTTCCCGTGTCGTGTGAACACGCCCAGAATGTACTAAGGGGTTATTCTTCCCAGTGCCAGGATGCATTTAGCAATTTGACAAAAAAGAAACAATTAAACTGAACTAAAATTTTCTACACTACAATACAGTGTTTTATATGTTAATTAATATTAATGTCTTAGTTAACGCTATTTGAAAAACCCCTTGGCAACAAAATTATTGACAATTCGTATTTGGACATGGCTCTCTAAAGAAGATAGGAGATGAGAAAAACTGTTACCTAAAAAAGTGGTTGTTTCCCCATAAGATTCTATCTCCATGCCACAGCTGTGTTACAGAACACACCAATGTGCCATTTACACAGGATCTGAAAATAAAACATGTTACTGTAAGACCAAAATCATCCTGTAGTATTTGAGTTCTGACTCCAGCATGGTAAACTTCTCTAACAGCAATTTCCATCGATCACAGACTGTTAACTCATTCTAGTCTACAGGAGGGTTTGTTCCTAAAGACAGAGAAGAGAAGCAGGGTAGCACAATTCCCTCCTACCCACTGGTTGCAGTTGCCCTTAGGTACAGCAGCAGTCACCTGGCTACCTGGAACCATGTTAGAGAGATCTTCTTACGCACATAATGCTCATCAGGAATAGCAATACTTTGTATTCTATCTCGTGGGCCAACACATATACCAATGCCTTGGTGGGAGGAGTGACACATGAACTTGCACATTCTGCAGCATAATCACATGTGCTTTCTCCATGAGGTCTAGCTCTCACTTCCATGGTTCTCCAAGTGGGAGGTAAGCCTCCCTAGCCAGGCATGATAGGCTTTTAGGATAGTAACAAGCCCCTTGCTTACCATATTCCATTCCAATTTGATGTGTGATGATGATGTAAATGTCTATATACTGAACTCTTACCATGACACCTAGCATTGTATGAGAGGGCAGAGTGCCCAAGAGAGGTTGCCATATTTTCTACCCTTTTTTGTTTACTAGTCATTTCCTTCTGGATCTTAGAAGACCATGTTGCAGTGCAACCAGGTAGACATGCTCTCTCTTCTTTTTAGCCTGCCTGCTCCAAGCTCTGGAATAAATGTATGTCAACAGATGAGTTACCCATTCACTAAACTTGGAGAGGATTGAGGAATGTTTTCCTTGATTCAATATTGGGAAGGCTTACTAGGAGAAACCCCTGATCTAGTTTTTCCATCACCACATGTTAAAACATGCATGCAATAAAAGCATAAACCATAGATTCAGTGTTAAATCATGAAGGCTGTAATTAATAAGAGGTGGATTCCTACTGACAAACTATTATTGCTGTTACAGCACCTCCCTGTAGACAGGGGGGACAGAGATTCTATTTTAGCAAAGCAACATGCAGCACATAAGTTTAAGTAATTGGGTCACAGGCTGTTCACTGTAAGCAGTCTGCACAAACCTAGTTAAACCCTCCTTAATGAGGCATGTACATATGTTGTTTCCTCAGTTATACAAATTCTTCCAAAATCAGGTTACTCTAAATGAAGGAAGCTTATTCCACATGTTAGCCTCAGCTAAAAGAACAAAAATATTTTGTTTCAAGCTTTGAGGGACATTTTGAGAGGTAACTTTTGTATAATTTTTTTTCTGCCCTTAAATTCAGGCAAATAAAAATAGGGAAACAAATCATTTTGCACCTAATGTTCTCAGGAAGGGAACTTCTAAACTATCTTCTAGTTCTCTCAATGCCCACAACAACAACAACAACAACAACAACAACAACAACCTCGGAGTTCCAAATCTGGTAAATAACCACCTGAAACAGTATTTTAATTCACCTCTGCATCACAAAGAAGTTACTTTCAATCTCTCTGAGAATCAGCAATGAAATGACTCAATTTATTGTCAGTTGTAGCTCTGGTAACAAGGTTTGTGTCTATTTAGGCATTTTGGATGAAGCACAAACTAAACAAAGCCTATTTAGTTATAATTTTTTCCAGTGACATGCTTCTTTGTTCTTGCTAGTCAAAATGACTAATTCCTAGCAATGTAATTCTATCAAAACAACTCTGAATACCATCTGTTTGGAATTTTTGTGCTCAAGTCTACAGCATTTCAGTATAGCACACTAAAGCACACCTTACAAAAACTATAGGCCCAATAATTAACACTAATTAGGCCTAATAATTACGTTTGTGGTATATATGCATGCATTTAAGATTTTCTGAAGATAAGTAGTCTTAAGATTCCCACAGACACCACCAACTGCAAATAAAAATTCTCAGATGAGAAGTATCCATCCCTGCACACTTATGCACCAAGAACAGTGTAAGCACTTATTTCTTATGCTTATTATTATGATTGTTGCAAACCTAGGTGTGTGGTGACTTCCTCTTTGATTATGAGAGGTCCTTTTGCATAAATTTCAAAGAGAGGGTCCCTTTTGTAAGACCAAACCAATTTTACAGTTGCCCTTACCTTGCATTTTCTTTTGGTGAGAGAGAAACTTCCCCATCTGGTGCAATGTCTATCTCACAATGCTCTGGTTGGATCCCTATCCCAAATAGCTGAATATCCTGTGAGGTATCTGCACCAACTCTAGTATGATCCTGATTAAGACAGATACAATAAAAATAAAACCTGCTGCTTCTGTTAATGTAAGTACAGACTTACTAGTCACTGTAATCCACTCTGAAATCCTATGCTTATGCTCACTACAGTGAAAATATTCCAAGGGGTAATAAACTTGTCCTCCAACACTGCACTCTCTCAAAGTGATTTCACAAAAATAAGGACACACTATTAATAATATTATAGAATAACCGAAACACAGTGCTATATATTTTCAGCCATCTACAAAGCAGCATTAATTGAAAGCGATCACAACAAACTCTGAAGTCAAAAAACCATAGAGCAACATTATAAAGGTTTCAGCAATAACACTGTAAAGGTTTCTAGAAGTATTAAATAAACGTATTTTTGTTTGTTTTTTAAAGTTGCCATCAGACCCATTCAGAGAATCAATTTAGATTGAGTGAAATAGGAATAACAGGCCCACTATATTTTCAATATCCAGTTCCACAAGTGCCAATTTAGTATGGTATTTATTAATTTACTTATTTTAAAGAAAGCTCCAAAGCATTTGCAAGTATGGACTATTACGGAATTCATGTTCGTTTTTACCTTTAAATAATATACCAGTAATTCATTGAGTGCAGGATCTGCATTTAGATTCACTAGATAGCACTTGTCTTCTCCAACCTTGATGCCAGACATTTCAAGAGAAATACCCATACTCTCTAGCTGCTTTTGTCTCTCCTGTAAAATACACAGAAAATTTAAGTTTGTCAGATGTAGTTAGCTTAGTGGCAATAAACCTAAGTGTTACGGACTGTATCGAAAGAATCATGAGCAGAAGAAAAACAGCCGCTTAACTCCTCTGCAAACGTTTACACAAGAGTTTATGCAGTACCATAGCAGGTAGGTCCAATATCAATTTCCATGCTCTCACTTTTGCAAAAGATCGCATAAGTAGAATATCATCTTTGAATTTAGATGCCCTTTTCTTGGACAATGCTACTGTGAGATATAAAACAAACTCTTCTGTGAGCAGAAGCACAATTCCTCATATTGAGGCGTACCAATTGAAATAAAAGCAGAATTAACATTAATCTGCACCCAGCTAAAAGAATAGGACTAAAACAGATAAGAAATCACACAAATATGTGAACAACTATCCAGTAAGCCTTTCATCCATTACGACTCCTGCTCATTAGTCTATGAAACTGCAGCTAGTGAAATAATGTATATAGACCTACCAGCATTGTTTAAGATGATGAAAAACAATATTTAACAGTTTATAATATATCTGTAAACTGCAGGTTGGTCAAGATGTTTAATAAAAAAGAGAATATATGAAAAATATTAATTTAGCATATAAACTCATCCCTTTCACCTTCACTATTTTTTCACATTCCATCACAACAACAGCTACTTAGTACTATAGAGGTGCTAATGGGCAGATGCTAGTTAATGAGCATTAACAGTTGTTAGCTTTTGTAACTTATTCTGAACTTACTTGCCTTATATTTCCTTTTAAATGTTGCAAACAAAATATCAGAGAATACAAAAATACATGGAAATATGACTCAATCAGGCCAAACTAAGCCACATATTAATATCCCACCCCCAACTCTGGAACGCTTCAGCTTTGCTTCAAGTGGGCATGCTTGATATTCATTTTAAAACAGTGAGGGGTTTGAGCTGTCACAATTATTTACTATAACAGGGAATGTTTGGGCTTCAGCATACTGTGGCTGTGGATTTTGAGCCAACTGTTATTTTTGTGAGTATCTATGGTGTGCATAGCTTCATTTAAGCCCTGAACAAAGCCTATGCAACCACAGCAAGTATGCCAATGTTGAGTGCTAGCAACCTGGCTGTACAGTGTTAATGTAAGGTTATTAAAATTAAAAGCCAGTTCAAAGGTAAGACCCACAGAACAAATTACATGAGGAATAGCATGTTCAAACCAGATCACTTCTATATAACATTTGTTCATCTCTGTTATGTAGGATACACAATAGAAAGTCATACCAGTTAAGTAATTAGCATTAAGAATGCAGAAAATACTTAAATACCTGTGCAATTTCTTCCGTTTTTCTTAACTTCTCCTCCCAGGTGACGGTCAGTTCCTTTATTAGCTTTTCGGACTCCTCTAATTTTTCCTTTAATTCTGGTGCCTTCATTGCCTTAATGATATCCAAAACATGACAATTACAATCCTCTTACATTTCCCAATTCAGCTATGACAAATGTTAATCCTGTTCTGCTAGTCCTTTTGTTTCCAAACTATCAGTTAAATAAATTGAGGGTGGGGAAGAAGCATAGGCAAGGGTGGGCAACCAAATTGTGGTGGGGGATGACCCCCATCCAGCCCTTTGCAGGCCGAATGATGTCAGGATTCACGGCCCATCGTCATCTGGCTCCCGGCCAATGCACCAGGTGAACGATCCTCTTGATCCACTGGCTGGGAACCAGCTTCACTGTGCATGGGGCTTCTCACACTGGGGAAGACCCACAAGCAGGGAAGCCACCCTGACCGGCTTTGCTTGCCCTATGCTTTCCCTGACTAGGTGAGGATGTGGGACAGGAGTAGCACTCTCAGCCAGTGCTTGCAGGAGTGCCCAACTTCACTTTTCCTTTGCCTTCCCTGCAAGGAGAAGGTGGAGGACAAGCCAAGGACACATGGCTAGCTTTGCTCCAGCTTCTCATTCTGGCACAGGGAATGAGAAGCAGGAGCAATGCACACTCGGCTGGCACTTACAGGACCTCTAGCAACCATCACCCAAGGGCGTAGCCCAGCTTCACTTGTCATTTGCCTTCCCCACGATGGGAAGGCAGAGGACAAGCGAAGGGCACTTGGCCAGCTTCGCACCTACTTCTCATTCCCAACACTCAGCTCCCTGCAGTGAATCCCCTTGTTATCTTGGATCTGCCAAAAGGATTGTGAACAGTCACCTCCCTGGGTATAAATACTTAAAACACCCACATTGTTCTTCATTCTGTCTCTGTGTGTGCGTGTTAAAACTCACCATTCCCTGTGAGTTTTAACTCTCCCTATAAGGAGTCAAGAGCATCAATTTATCTTCAAACCTGTTCTGATACAAGTTTTATAGCAGATCCAAAACCATTATTTTAGAACTATTTCAAGAGGCAAATTTAATCTATTCTTTGATGTAAAAGCTATAATGGAACCAATCAAAAGCACACACTTCACTAAACATCACCAGTAAAGTAAATATTTCCGCAAGCTTTACCTCTGCCTGAGAAAGTTGCTCTTTCAGTTTCTCTACTTCTTCACGGAGTTCTCTTATGACCCTGGCATTTGGATCTTCATTTACTATAGCATGATTAACAATCCTTTTAGCTCTGTCTGCATATCTCAGTGTAGAGAGGGTTTCTTCGTAATTATCAGCTGCTGGACTGATTGTAGCTATCATAGCTGTTTGGCTATTTCCTCCCAAGTTGTCCTAAAGAGCACATTAGTATGAGAGACAGATTCAAAATAGAACCATGGTCTAGAGGTACTATTTCTTTAACTTTTAACATACAATGGGCAGTATAACATGACCCACTGCTAGAGCAACGGGAAGCTAGCGGGTCCTACAGCCAGCAGAAACTATTGGAAATGTTTGTTTCTGGAACAAGGCAGCTCAATGAAGCGTGCAAAAGTTGCTTTAGGAAATACTAGTAGACAGCAGGAATACCGCAGCAGTATTGGATACTGCACATAATTTCAAAATCCAGATACATCTCTTTCAACTGCATCTTACCTATGCTGCTCTAAGCATTAGAAATTATGTAAAAATCAGAATGGGAAATAAACAATGTTGTCAAAATGTTAATAAAGCAAGAAACAAGTTATACGAGTAAGGCTAGCAAGTATCCAACACTGCCACTCTGCTTATACAATTGACATGCTGCTAGCGTAAGCAACCTCTAGTACTATGCTAGAATGTTGCAGATACAATGGGCAGTATCCCTGGAAAACCCTCACACCAGCTTACACTATTGGCATAGTGCTACAGCTTGCTTATGCGAGCACTGCATCAATTGCATAGGCAGAGCAGCAGTATTGGATGCTGCCCATTTTATCTGCAATATTTCCCACCCCATTAAAGTTCAGAAGCTTGCACAATGGTGTGCAAGAAAGCATGGTATCAATCTATGATATTTCCATTCCCCCCCCATAAGTATGAAAGAGGGTCATGTTTTACCTTGAGAAGCCAGGTGAGTACAGAGTCTCTGTAAGGCACAAATTTGTTTTTCCCCTTTCCCGCTGCTTGGTCTGCAAGTGATGAGATAACCAAACCTAGTGTTGAGAGTGACCTAGGAGAGCAGCAAATTGTCATAGCTTGAACATGTAACATTGTAACATATGATTTGGCAAAATATATAATTAATATTAACAAGAAGTAGTCTTGTAAGAAAAAGCAGGTTCTGCAATATATATAATAAACTCTAGAACTTGTGAAGATTTGAAAAGGATTTCAAGAGTAATAGGAATATGTAGAAGGATAAGATAGCGTTGCGAAACCTATAAATCCAGACACTAACTGATGTTGCACACAGGTTACAATGAACACCAACAGCAGGCTGTAAGGAGAGTGCTATGTAGTACCATACACAGTCAAATAAATAGCAGTCTAAGGAAAAGACCACCCAGGAACTGGGTAGATACAAGAGAAACAGAAGTGGGAAAGGGCTAAGATTTCACAAGAACGGAATTTTAAAGAAATAGTGAACGCGCCTGTTAAATCAAAACTGCCTTGCAACAGAAGGATTCACCCAGAATAACAGATCATGATTTAATAAGCAAAAACATAAGAATGGTAAACCTGCAGCTCTATCTGAGTTTTAAAGGAACAGTCAGTATATGCAATAAATTGTTCTCATTGTGCAATAAACCAACAGTAGGCAACCCAATGCCATCCAGATACTTTGGACTACAACTCCCACAGTCCCTGACTATTAGCCATGATGGCTGGGGCTGATAGGAGTTATATTCCAAAACAACTGGAGAATAGCAGGTTGCGTACCTCTGTAATAAGCTAAGGGGGAGGGGGAAGGACAGGTTGCTTACCTGTAACTGTAGTTCTTCGAGTGGTCATCTGTACATTCACACTCATATGGGTTCTCTGCGCCTGTGCTGAGATCGATCGGAAACTTCTTTAGCTGAGATGAGGCGGGCGGGAGCCCCTCCCCCTCGCGCGTGCTCCTTAGCGCGGCTCCCGCCCGTCTCCTCAGTTCCCTGAGACCGCCTATTGCGACCCTCGGGACCAAGGATGATTGAGAACCTCAATATATTTCCACAGTACCAAATATCTTCCTTCGAGCTCGATGGGAATTGAGATCGAAAAACAATAGTAGAATTGGCCCATCCCATTTCCACCTGGGTATCCATCGAACTCGATGCAGACAGGGGAGGGGAAGGAGGGCGGGGAAGGAGGGCGGGTTGTGTGAATGCACAGATGACCACTCGAAGAACTACAGTTACAGGTAAGCAACCTGTCCTTCTTCTTCGTGGTCTCTGTGCTTCACACACATATGGGTAGATTAGCAAGCTGACTTACCAGAGGTGGGTTGGTGTCGGCAGTCAGATGGTGACCGATGATAGAACCGCTCTCCCGAATGCATTCTGAGCCCTGGCTCGAACGTCGAGGCGGTAGTGACAGATAAAGGTGGAGGGTGAAGACCAAGTCGCCGCCCTGCACAAGTCTGATAAAGAGACTCCTCTGCCGAATGCCGTCGAAGTCGACATGGCTCTAGTAGAATGCGCTTTTACGGAGTCCGGCAAAGCACGATCGGCAAGTTGATATGCCAGTTTGATAGTGTCCACTAGCCAGGAGGACAGCCTTTGCTTTGACACCGGACAGCCCCTCTTCGGTGGGCCGTAGCAAACAAAAAGTTGTTAAGTATGTCTTATGGGCTCTGTACGCGCTTTGTAAAAGGCTAGGGCTCTACGGACATCGAGGCTGTGTAAAAGTCTCTCGACATCCGATGACGGTGATGGAAAGAAAGCCAGGAGTATAATGTCCTGTCCCAGATGGAATTCAGATATTACTTTAGGAAGAAATGATATGTCTGGCCGCAAAACGACTTTATCCCTATGAAAGGTTATATACAGAGGATCAATTCTGAGCGCGGCTATCTCGCCGACGCGTCTCGCAGATGTAATCGCTACGAGAAAAAGGGTTTTCAACGATAGAAGGCGTAGGTCTGATTTCGCCATGGGCTCGAATGGCACTCTTGTTAACGCCTTCAAGACCAGTTGGAGGTCCCATCCAGGTATAATGCTTCTCGTTGGAGGACATAAGTTCTTCAAACCCTTTAGAAATTGTTTCACTAAGGGATGAATAAATAAAGACGTTCCGGTTGTAGTCGTTCAATAAGCCGTAATTGCAGCCAAATACACTTTGATTGATGAAAACTTTAGCCCACGGGCCATCAGCGAGTGCAAAAAGTCGAGGACAGTCGATACCGAGCATGTTACAGGGTCTTTATCCGAAGCCGACACAAAGGCGGAGAAAGCCTGCCACTTCCTTGCATAAGAAAGTCTCGTTGAAGGCTTACGTGCTGCTAACAAAACGTCCTTAACTGCCTCAGAGAGGTCTGTACCCATCGTTATCTGATTCTCCAGGCTGTGAGGCTTAAGGAATGCAGATTTGGATGAAGTACCTTGCCTTGATGTTGTGTCAATAGATTGTTTTGAATCGGTAATTGCAGATAATCTCCTTGGGACAGATTGAGTAGGTGGGAAAACCAAGGCTGTCTTGGCCACTACGGGGAAATCAATATGCAATTTGTCTTGTTTAATGATATCTTGGCCAGTACTCGTGTTAAGAGCGGAATTGGAGGGAATAGGTAGTAAAAACCGTCGTTCCAGTCCAGCAGGAACGCGTTGGTCATCGAGTTCGGGTCCGACGCTGCTCTGCTGCAGAACAGGGGACAGGCCGTGTTCTCGCTGGTTGCGAACAAGTCTACGTCCGGCCAACCCCAACGTCGGAACAGCGAAATTAGTACTTGCCGGTCCATCTTCCACTCGTGGGACTGTAGCGACACCCTGCTCAACGTGTCCGCCAGCACATTGGTTTTCCCAGCGATATGTATCGCCACGAATGACATTTGTCGAGGAAGAGCCCACTCGTAGAATTGCAGAGTCAGTCGCGTGAGGCGCACAGATCTGGTGCCTCCCTGCTTGTTTATATAAGCTACCACTGTGGTATTGTCCGTCACGATTTGTATGTGATGTCCGGTGAGATGATGCTCCAGCGCTTGCAGCGCCCTCCAAACAGCCATCAGCTCCAGCCAATTGATATGCTTGGAGGCCTCTGTTGGAGACCATGTGCCCTGTACGACCTGATCGTCGGAGTGGGCCCCCCATCCTAGCAAGGACGCGTCCGTCGTCAGCATTCGGCTCGGTACCGGCGGTTGAAATGGAACACCGTCGAGTAGGTTTGATTCCTGTTGCCACCACCTCAAAGACTCTCTTACGACTCGTGGAACTGATAGACGAAGAGAAGGTCTGTCCTTCTCCGGCTTGAAGACTCGGACAAACCAGGTCTGCAGCGGTCGCATGCGAAGCCTCGCATAGCGTACGACTGCGATGGTCGAGGCCATGTGCCCCAGGAGTCGCTGTATCGTATGAGCTGACGATATCGGTCGTTTGAATACCTTGTTTGCAAGGGTAATCAGATTGCTTGCCCTTTCGTTTGGAAGATACGCCCGACCATCGAACGCGCTTAGCCTTGCTCCTATGTATTGGATCTCTCTCACAGGCTGGAGGACTGACTTCTCTGCGTTCAGGCAAAGTCCCAACTCGTGCATGAGATCGAGAGTCTCTTCGAGTGCGCTTTGAAGCTCGAGCCTCGACGACGCTACTATCAACCAGTCGTCGAGGTACGGGAAGATGGTGATGCCTCTTGCCCTTAGACTTGCACACACCACCGCCACACACTTTGTGAATACCCTCGGCGTGGTGGAAAGTCCGAATGGAAGAACGACGAACTGGTAGGAGTCATCTCCCACTTGAAACCGAAGGTATTTCTGGCTGCTCTCGTGGATGGCGATGTGGAAGTACGCATCCTTGAGGTCGATGGATGCAAACCAATCGCTCCTTCAGAGTAAGGGAAGGATCGATTGGAGTGTGACCATGCGGAATCTTTTCGGTGGAATAAAAAGATTTACAGTCCGAAGGTCCAGGATCGGTCTGAGTCCTCCTCCCTTTTTCTTCACGATGAAGTATCTGGAGTACAGGCCGTCCTCCAAGTTTTCTGCGGGAACCGGCTGTATCGCCCCTTTTTGAAGGAGGGTTGAAACTTCCTCCAGTAGCACCCGAGTTGGGCGGGTGGTCCTGATCCCGAGAAACGGGGGAGAACTCTGAACTCGATCCTGTAACCGTGCTCTATGATGCTTAGCACCCATCGATCCGTCGTGATGGTCCTCCAGGATTGGAGGTGGTGGTTGAGTCGAGAGCCGAAGAGAGTAGTCTGAGGTGGTGCAGAAGTATCGTTCGTGAGAAGTGGTTGGAGCGTTGGTCGCACTTTGGTCGGGCCGGCGAGGGAGTCAAAGATGACGTCGGGCGAAGTCGCCCCCCCTCCTGCTGCCTCTGGACCGCTGTTGTTGGAATGGTCGCTGCGGAGCCTGAGGCTGTGGTGCCCCGGGTCTTCGGTTCCCGCCCTTGTACTGACCCGACGACTGATATTGTCTGGTCGGGTACGGGAACCGGGACCAACGCCGCGGCCTGAAGGACTGCGATGGTTGTTGGCGGACGAGCCCCATCTTCTTGGCCGTCGCCAAAGCCTTCTGCGCCGAGTCGAGGGAGTCATCCGTGGAGGCGTTGAATAACCCCTCGCCATCGAAAGGAAGGTCTTCAATCTTCGCTCTATCATCGGGAGTCAAGTTGGTAGAGCGAAGCCAGGCGTGCCTCCTCAAGGCTACCCGATCATCAACCTGGCGTCGACTGTCGACTTGATGTCGGGCAGTGTTCATCTGAAGAGCACCGATACTGGTTGCCTCCTTGATGTATTGAGCCGCCAGGTCTCTCTTGTCGTCCGGCAGATAATCACAGTGGTCTCCCAGCTTCTCTGTGATATACATTTGATATCTAGCTAACAACGCCTCGTAGTTAGATATCTTAAGTCCAAGGGAAGACGAGGAATAGACCCTACGGCCGTAGGAATCTAGTGTCTTACCCTCCTTATCTGCCGGCGTGGTATGCTGCTTTCCCCCACAAGACTGCGCTGACTTGACTATGAGCAAGTTCGGGGTCGGATGGGAAAACAGAAATTTTGCTCCCTCCTCCTGGATCTTGTACATCGACTCCAGGCGTTTGGCCGTCGGTTTAGTAGAGGCCGGAGTCTTCCAGGTTTCTTACACCGTCTCCAGCAGTGTCGGCAAGAACGGAAGGAGCAACTGGTTCGACTGTGTCGTCTTAAGGACAGCATAAATGTCATCCTTGACCTTTCCTTTCGACGATTTCGCCTCAACTCCCAGAGCTGTCACCAGCCGGCTGACATGCTCCGCGAAACTCCCCATGTCCTCCGATGGGGAGACCGCATCCTTGGACTCCACTTGCGTGTCCGGCGAAGTGGAGTGGGAGGAGGAAACCGCCGAGTCCAAATCAGACAGGTACGCCGATCCCGATGAGGAGTGGCCTGCAACAGCAGTCGCAACCGGTAGACGCACGAGAGTCTGTGGTTGAGCCGTCGATGTCGAAGCAATTGGCTCTCCAACAATTTCGGTCGGGGCATGAGACGCAGCCGCATCTCGACGTGGTGAAGGAGAGTGCCCTCGGCCACGGTGCCTGTCCGGGGAAACGGAACATCGGTGGTAATAATGACGTTCCAATCTCTCGCGCCTTGGTGATCGTCTCGACCTCGAGTAGTAGCTCCTAGAACTCGATCCCGAGTAGTAGGAGCGTGACCTCGACCTCTCATCTCGGTAGCGGGAGAGTCGAGATCGAGGGCTCGAAGCCGTGGAGATAATCACGAGCCCGATAGCGCGGGGATCGTGACCGGCGGCGGTATTCTCTTCTACGCTCTTCTGCGTGTCCAACCGATGGAGACAGACGTGGTGGAGGACCCCTCGAGCCCGAACGGGGTCTATCCAGTGCCTTCTGTTCCTCTAGTTGGACCGGCGAAGCCACAAGCTCTCCCTCCGACGGGGAAGCTGCCGCAGTCATCGGCTCTTTTTCGGTATCTCGGAGACGCTGTCGAAGCCAGAGTGGACTGGTGGGCAATCGGTCCCGAAGCTCGATCCCGAACACCAGTCAGAGCCTCCATCATTTCCACCGTTCACTTCGAAACCACCACAGTGGCCGAAGTCGACAGGCCCGCCATCTCGCCAGCCGTATCCGCCATTTTCTCCTAAAGGCGCTTCACCTTGTCCTTACGGGCCTTCTTGGTGAGTTTTTTAGCTGTTACATCCGTTAACAGCTTCTTGGCCGACTGGGATCCCCCAGGTCGTTCCTCTGGAGCGGGGCCTTTTGCGGAGAGAGACTGCTCCCAAAGGAGGGCTCTCAATTTCATCTGGTGAGCCTTTCTGGCCTGTTTGGTAAAGGCCTGACAATTCTTACAGGCCTCCATGACGTGCTCCTGCCCGAGGCACAGCAGGCAGAGCGAGTGTTTGTCAGCGGGGGGGATTTTAGTCCCACACCGCCTTGAGAGGCATAGTTAGAAATTAGATGAAAGATAGAATATAGAGATAATATAGATAATATAGTAACTAGGACAAGAATGGGGGAGAGAAGGTTTTAGGTAGGATTTTTTTGGAGGGGTTTTTTTTTGGAAAATGAAAGTATAGCTCGATAGAGAATCAAGAAATAGAAGGTTTATGAGAGGAAAAAAGATTTTTTCAACAGTAGAAAGACGAACAAACTCAGCTTTTAAATTTGTAAGTGAAGAGAAGAAGAACCTAATGACTCGTCGCAAAGGCGGTCGAAGAGGAACTGAGGAGACGGGCGGGAGCCGCACTAAGGAGCACGCGCGAGGGGGAGGGGCTCCCGCCCGCCTCATCTCAGCTAAAGAAGTTTCTGATCGATCTCAGCGCAGGCGCAGAGAACCCATATGTGTGTGAAGCACAGAGACCACGAAGAAGAAACATATTTCCTTAACAGCCTAACATGGGATATGAGAAAAATACCTCTGTAAGACTTCACATTTTACTTTCCATTTATTTATTTATTTACAAGATTCATATCCTGCTCTACATTCAATAATATATCTGAGTGGTGAACAATAAAAAGGGGGGAAATAATGGTTACAATATTTTTTTTATATTATCCTGTTATCCACGATCCACCAGATGTTTGGACTGGATTTTTGGAACCCCACTGCTTGGGTACAACCCAGTACCTAAGAGTAAGCGAGGTATTGTCTGATTATGCAGCTGGTACCTAGTAGTGCTACTCTTTGTAACTGTTCTATCGTGATCTTATCAATACCAATTGCACTCAAGTGCTTTTTCAACCCTTTTGGGATTGCCCCTAACGCTCCTATCACTACTGGAATCACTGTTGTTCTTTTCTCCCAGAGATGCTGCAGTTCAATTTTCAGATCCTGATATTTCGTGATCTTTTCAATCTCCTTTTCTTCTACCCGGCTATCACCTGGGATCGGTGATGATATTATTATTATTATTACATTATTATTATTATTATTATTATTATTACTACTACTACTACCACCACCACCACCACCACCACCACCACTAGTACTATGACTGAAATACAAAATTAAACACTTTAAAATCAGATTGTACCAATAAAAGAGTGGCAGTGGCTGGCTAGTCAGGGAAGGCTTGTTTATTCTCAAGTACAGTTTGCTATCTGTGCAACTTACATATTGCTAACGAATTCCTCAATCAAAGCAGTAAAGAGGAAGTGCTTAACATTGGAGAATAAGGCATTACCGGTATATGCCCAAATACATACAATTTCAATATACATTGTTCAACATACAACTGACTAAATAATACTAAAAACAGCCACAAGTACTCCTTAATTCATGCACCCTTCACCCCTCACACAGTGATTTTACAGTTTCTACATTTTGTCTGTTTTGACACGTACAGGAACAGAAATTCTAAACAATTTACAGTTCTCTCAAACTTTATTAGTCCATTCATCAAGGGCTAATTTAGGACTCCGTTCTTTTTCAAGCTGATAAGTCCCAATGCAGTGCCGGTTAAAAACGCATAAATTGGTTTGATAATGTAGGAACACAGCTAGAGAGCAATGTACACAAAGCAAATGTACAGCATCAATGCACCAATTATAATGATAATGGGGGACCTGGGTCCACTTCAGGTTGGGTCAAAATATAATTAGACATAAAGACTCACTGGGTGGGTTTGCACAACATGACAACCCACACTGTGGCACAAACCATGCAGTGTGGGTTGTCTGTCTGAGGGCCCACGATGTGCACAACAGATGATTGGGCACATTGTGGGTCCTTGCCCACTTCCTCCCTCCTCATTCCTCCAGTGGGTATCCCAGGGGACCCCTCGAGAGCACCAAGGTTTCCCCTCCGCTCCCCGCCACCACGAAAGACCCAGTGGTGGCAGGGAGCAGGGGAACGGGGGAGCAGGGATCGCTGCCGCTGGCTTATGAGTCAGCGGCAGCGATGCCCGCTGCCCACCGTGGCTGGCAGCGGGGGAGCTGCCATCGCTGCCACCGACTCGCAAGTTGGTGGCAGCAATCACAGCTCCGCCACTCCTAGCCACTACGACATGCCCCAATGTTGGGGCACAGCGCAGTGGCGAGGAGCGTGGATGCAGCAATCTCCGGTTCCCCACTGCCCCCACCAACTGAAGTGACCTCCTCTTCCCCACTGGTGCCACCGGCCTGAAATGGCTGGTGGGGAACCGGAGATCGCTATGCTATGTGCATAGCCAAATGAAGCGACTTCCTTTCCCTGCCACACACGCCGGCTATTTTGGGCTGGTGGAAACCAGAGATCACTTCAGCCAGCTATGCATAGCCAGCTGAAGCAACCTCCTTCCCTGCCACCAGCCTGAAATGGTTGGCAGAAGCAGCGGGGAGCAGGGGAAGCTTCTGACAGCCGCCCCAAAGTGCTTCTGGGGCACTCTTGGATCGGCTGTCAGCAGTGCTTGCTGGCTAGCAGCTTGGAAAGAGCAGCAAGGGGATTTTGCCGCTCTTGCCAAGCGTCTCGCTTTTAGTTGGGCTTGACTCACAATGAGTCATGTCGTCCAGGTTCAGATGACATGACAACCCCAACTACAAGCCATGGGATGTCAGTGTGGCTCATTAGCCAAAAATAAGCCATCCTGACAAACCCGTCCCAGGTAGCACAACAACCCACCATGGCTTATAAGCCATGGCGGGTTGTCGTGTTGTATGAACCCAGTCACCCCCTCCCTTGCACCCCAGATAAATTCAAGATGAGATCATTTCAAATTAAGATGTAGAAAATTCATTTGGAAGAAATCAAAGCACAAGAAACAGGCATGGCCTTTTTGGGTACACGCTTGTGTGGACAAACCTAGGCTGCAATCCTATATACGGGTACCTAGAAATAAGCCACACTGGACTCAATGGGGCTTACTTCTGTGTAAACATACACAGGATTGCACTGTTAATGTGTTACCTGGATAACTGATATAGCAATTTCTTGGGTTGCTGGAAAAATTGCCCCATTGTGGCAAGTCAGCTCCAAACCCTGGGTAAAAAGCTAACCCTGGGTAAATTTTAACCATGGATAGTGCTGGTGCAGACACAGATAAATTTATTACAGTCTATTGACCAGCATATAAACTAACAGCATAAAACAAAATCCAAAGAACAATTGTTAAATAAAAAAAGCACATGATGTAGATTTACATAGGTAAAACCTCAAATTAAGGTCTGGCGTATTTTAATTTGAAACCATCCTGAAGAATTAGCGGAGCTAGGCCAACTGGGAAGAAGATAAACTTCAACCAGATGTTAAAGATAGCAAGCCAAGCCCTGGTTTCAACCTTTTGAAGTCCAGCCTCAAGGCACAGGGCCACATTAGAAAGGCAGTGTGGCACCTGGAGGATGGCCTTCAAAAATTTAGATTGGACTACTTCAAGAGAGGTAAAGGTGGAGTATGGGCCAATTTGTGCCCCGTACAAAAGTTGTGTTATCACTTTGGCCTTAAAAAGCTTTATTGCCACCAGGACATAATGGCTGCCTCTAGTATGGAAAAAGTTTAGTATGGCACTGGCACTCCTGTGAGCTGTCTGGCTAATAAAATCCGTGTGCCCCTTCTGTCTTCCATTGGCTTGGAAGATGACGCCTAAGTATTTAAAAACCTTTACCTGCTCAATTGTGTGATTATTAATAGACCACTTGTATAACTTCGGTCGTTTGGCAAACACCATTTCTTTTGTTTTTTGATAATTTATATGAAGATGTTCATTTTGACAGTGTTGGATCATAATGCTCCACCATGATTGACATGGACAAAACAGGGGAGGAGGGATGAATCACATTATCCTATGGCCCACTCCCAAATTCTTAACCACAGTTAAGGGATTGGTGGTGCATTATGTCTACAGCAAGCCAAAGTATCAATACACTTTCTGTCTGCCTACAAAGTATCTTCTTCTTGAATGGATTAACATGGGAGAGAAGTGTGTACAAATTTATGACAAAGTATTCCTACTACGAAAAATATGTAAATAGGAGTTGATTGCTACTTTATTGTCTGTCATTTGTTTAATCAGAAAAAAGAGCAGTAGCAAGGCTTTACTGCAAGCAAATCGAGCAACTTTTAAAATTCTTATTTTGGAGTCAGCATTGTGCAGCTTTTCATTCTAGGAAAGAATAATATAACTTAAACAGTAGGGTTGTCATTTTAGTAGTTTCTGTGAAAGTACATTAGTTATTGTATGAAAGTGTCCTACTCATTGCTTCAATTATGGGAGGCCCAGACTTCTTTAAAGGCTACACACCCTTAAACTGTGGCCTGTTACCTGTTAATTATGCTTGCATTTTTATAACGCACTGCGACAAGTTTTATACTATGATGTGATACAACTGCCTGGGGAAATGGGTGTGTAAAGAAATTGTAATAGGTGAGCACCTTTTCATTCAATGAAATGCTGCAGTCACTTCAAGTTGAAGATCTTGCCTTAGTCATACGGCTGGCTCATCAACGGGGGGGGGGGGGGGGGACACGACGGGACGGGGGATGGGACTACAGAAGAATGAGGCTATTGTAACACTTAGGACTTACAGATGTTATTTGTATGTAGCCTACTGATAAGAAGCTTGATTTGAAGGACATTCTGATGAGTGCAGTTAGAATGAATGTTTATTTGGACAATTTAACTTTACCAATGCCCTTACTTGTTTATATTGCTGCCTTCCTTCAGACGTTCTCCTGCTGCTCCTGTTTTAGATACTCTTTCACTACCAGCCAAATCTACCAGGCTGACTTTACTCACTTTCTCTCCAGAGTTCTAAGTAGAAAAACAAAGAAATATTAAACACAAAAACAATGACTTTACAGAGTGCAAAAACAAAACTGGGACCGTAAGGAACCTGAAGAACAGCAAAAATTATTGGCAGTTAAACCCTCTTTTAAACCAATTTCACATTTCTATGTAGTAGATTTCACCATAGAAATGGTGACGGGTGACCAGCCAGATGGGCGATTTAGAAATATAATAAATAAATAAATAAAAATAGACTTCACCATCATAATCCAACATTAACAAATACTTGTAAATACTCATAATTCCTTTTCATCCCTGTTTTTTGTTTATTTATTACATTTCTATACTGCCCAATAGCCAAACCTCACTGGGCGGGTCACAAAAGAGAGCTAAAACCATACAATTTATGAACTGGAGGACTAAAAAAAACCTGGGAGAAAGGTCACCTGGCACTGAAAAGACCACAACACAGGCACCAGGCAAGCCTCCTTGGGAAGGATATTCCACCACTGGGGTGCCACCACTGAAAAGTCAGTAGATCCCCACCTCACCTCATTTGACAGGGGCACATGGAGGAGGGCCTCTGAAGATGATCTTACGGTTCAGGCATCTATATACAGGAGGAGATTATTCTTCTGGCCCCAAGCTGTTTAGAGCTTTAAAGGTTAATACCAGTACTCTGAACTGGGCCTGGAAAAAGCCTAGAAGCTAGTGCAGATCACCAAGCGCTGGTGTAATGATTGCATCGCCCAGTCCATTACAATTTTACTGCCCTATTACAATCTTACTGACTTTACTGGACCAGCTGAAGTTTCTGGATCATTTTCAGAGGCAGCCCTATTTATAACACATTGCAGTAATACAAACAAGAGGTTACCAGAGCATAGATAATTGTAGCCAGGCGATCTCTGTCCAGATAGCGTCATAGTTGGTATATCAGCCTAAGCTGATGTAAGGTGCTCCATACCACCAAAGCCACCTGTGCCTCCAGCGACAATGCAGGATCCAAGAGCACCCCCAAACTACAAACCTGATCCTTTAGTGGGAGTGCAACCTCCTCCAGAACAGGTTGAACATGATTCAGCTGGACAGATGAGCCACCCACTAAACTCCATATTATCTGGATTGAGTCTCAGTTTATTGGCCCTCATCCATTTAAATTTAAGCACACAAGTATTACCTTTTGTTTACATACCATAGAATTTACAGGTGGTATGGTTAATAAGTGCGCCTGACAGGAGGAAAGGACTCAAAATTTTGCATTGTAAAAGGGCCACATTGGATCTTCAAAAAATTTAAAGTATATTGTATCATCTGTAAACAGCAAAATGAAATACAGTGAGGCTGGATTCAGCCTTAGTTATGCTTAGACTCAATTAAATGAATGGGCCCACTCTAAACATGATGACTAAGTCTGGATCCAACCCACTATCTAATAGAAATATGTGTCCACAAATGACATTTGAGATTACATGTATATATTCTTTGGCTGAAGCTGGTTGTCATGGCATCTTAAGTTTAAAGGTGTCAGGTCATCTGTTATCACTTTAGCTCTTTATCCCAGATTAAAGAGTAAGACTTATATGCCTACAACAGTAGAAACTTTAATTCAAGACTTAATTGCTTTTATTAAAATCCCTTCTAAATCTTGGAGGCTGATACCCCTGTTTTAAATAGCATGTATTTGGGAGTGAGTGCCACTGAAATCGATGAGATGGGACTTATAAGCTTACATTTTGAATCACATTACTAATGTAATAGAATGTTAGAATGCCCATAGACTCAATCCACTTACGCCAGACTGCAAGTCATAAAGCGTTTGAGTTACTATAATATTAAATACAGCATGGGAGCGGCTGCTTTCCTCATTCATGTTGGTTGCTGCAACAGTTCGGGACTTGTTTCCCTCCGACATCAATGATTCAATATCCTGAAGCATAACATAGAACAATGGATGTGACAATGAACTTATTCTTCCCATTTGCAACATTCCCAATGTATGGTAACCACTATATTAACCTAGCACATCACAAAATGTGAAACACGATTTTGGGGTGCAAATAACCATGAGTATACCCTAAAGCATCACATGTTAAGCATGCTCCCCATCCCATTATGGAACTTCCTTCCATGATGGACTCAAAGAACTTTTCAGAAGTAGGGGCTCAGGGTTAATTTAGAAAAAGATGGAGAAATTTCAGTGATTTTAGAAACACTGTATCCTGTTTTGCTGGGATACAAGAAGGCCGGGTTGCCTTCACTGAGCCTTCAGGATGGGGTGGAATAACTAAATAAATACATTTAAGTCCATTTTCAACACATTCTACCTGCACTTACTGAACCCAGACATCCTATCAAAGTCTGTATTTCAAAACATTGTTTAATGACTAAACAGGCCAACACAGATGCATTTGGGTAGATGAACACAATGACCCGGTTTGCACGTCGTAACAACCCACGGGTTTAACCAAGGGTTCAAACTCTGGGTTGTTTGTCCCCCAACAACCCAGAGTTCTGATGTCATGATGAAACAACCCAGGGACAAAACATCCCAGGATTGTTTGTCACAGCAGCAACAGGAGGGCACCAGCATACACACTTGCTCCCACTCATCTTCTCAACAACCCACGGTTTGTTAAGCATAGGTTGTTATGATGTGCAACCCAGGCCACTGCGTCATCCCATTTACATTAATACTATCTTCACTTAATTAGATCAAGAATTTATTTCACCTAGAATCACTAGATATTCCACATGTATAAAGGCCAAAGACAGCTACATCAGGTCTGATACACAGGTTTGCTTAAGATTAATATGATTAATGTTAAACTTTATTCATTCATTCATTTTCTATACCGCCCAATAGCCGAAGCTCTCTGGGCGGTGTACAACAATAATTAAAAACAAACAATAAAATACAGTTAAAAATATAAATAATAAAACATTATGAAATTTTTAAAAACCAATTTTATTCCCCTCTTCTCCAATAGTTTTGGAAATAGAAGGTGCCTGAATTAATTTATCTTCTGCTGACTGACATAATTTAATTGGTACACAAATATCTGAAATGTGTCAATGACTAATATACTGCTCATGAGCAGTATCCTATTCAGTACTAGCACTAACATAAATTACAGTGCACTACCATAAGCTACATCTAGTGCAATGTCGGTAAGTGTTTACTAGTACAATGGGTTTCCCTGGAAAACCCGTTGCACCAGTAAATGTTATTGGCGTTGCACTAGAGGTAGCTTACGCTAGCTAGCACAACGTAATTAATGTTAGTGCTACTGCTGAATAGGATACTACCCATTATGATTTCCATATTAAAATCTCTTGCAAAAGTAGTTTCTTACTTTAAATACACATCAGCCTGAATATATACCAGTTACCTTTTCTCCTTTAGTGTATAACTGTATATGCATATGCATGTTTCTGTGTGGGTGCATAAGCACATTTCTATCCTTCGCTCAGAGAGCAAGTGCACAAGTGCTCCTTCACCCACTCAGTTGTTTACCCGGCCTGGCACAGAGTGCTGTGCTATGGCCTCAGTATATGCTCTCTCCCCCACCCCAGGAATACCATTAAATTTGTGCTTTGCCTACCTCAAAGCTGGTAACGGCTAGTTGAGACAAACCATCTACATATGGACCCAAAACCTTGTGCTCACGAACTTTGAGGGACTGTCGACTCCTTTGAAACAAAATGTATTATCAGTATCCATTCACCAACCTGTAAACTTTTACTCCATCGGGGAAAAATCTCATTTATTGGAAATGCAAGGGTTGATTACACAGAGAATGACTTTAATTAAACATAACTTCCCATAACAATACAACCTGAATTTCAGCATTTTATTCCTCTATTTTTTTCTCCTATAACCTCTAAGCTCCGCTCATTTTTACAGCCACAATGCAAAAGGACTTTATAGGACATGGAGAAACCAGTTGCAAGATAAGGTTAGAAAACAAGACAATGGCTCCATTTGCACATAACGGTGGCAAATTGTGGGTTAATCAACCTAAGATTTGCCGGGTTGCATGCGTGCCACTACTGTTTTGAATATGCAACCTCCAATCGACCTGATTGTAGGTTGCTCTGTGATGTGCAAACCCAGACACAAATATATTCTCATTTCTGACCTGCCATGTTGACTAACACAACAAGTTACTCACCCTTTAGGGTCCAGCAAATCTCTGACCTTCTCATTATAGATTTCCATATAGGACACTTCAACTTTAAAGGTATGTGAATCATTTTCTTCTAAAGTGATTCTCTGAAATAAAGCACAGCAGAGGCGTGGGATGAGACCCAGCTGCTCTGCATTGCCCATCATTGAGAAGGATTTTCCTGAGCCTAAAAGAGAATACATATAAAAAACATGTGTTTTAAAAACCATCCTGAAGTTTTTGAAGGAATTCCTATATCCCCCCCCACACACTAGAAATCTGTATGTAGTCCTGAACTGCATGATAGATTAACACAAGTCAGCATGTTATTCCAAGCACAAGTTGTATGCAAGACTGTACACAGATAAGTCAGTACAGATATCTTTCAGAGTGCCTGCATCCTTATTTGTCATCAATTGCTCTCTCCCTCTCTCTCTCTCTCTCTCTCTCTCTCACACACACACACACACACACACACGACAGGTAACAAATAATGTACAGTGCAAGTTGCCTTCTCATCCCCATCTGCAGGATAACTCCTCCAGGAAGAAAGAAACTGACTGTCAATATTATGGATGTAAAGTTATTTAGTTGTAACTAAAATGTTGTGAAATAATATAGCTATTTGGATATTTCTCTCCATTTGTGAGAAATATCTTCATAACTTAACTACAGGGAAGTGTAAAAGTTGGTAGCTAGTCTTCTGCATGACATCTTTGTGTATTGCCATCAAGTGCACATCTTGAAATACGCCTCTAAACACTAGTATAAACAGGCAGTAGAGCTTTTAACTCCTCAGAATGATTTCATAGAAGCATAGAAATCATAGAATCATAGAAAAGTAGAGTTGGAAGGGGCCTACAAGGCCATCGAGTCCAACCCCCTGCTCAATGGAGGAATCCAGGTCAAAGCATCTCTGACAGATGGCTGTCCAGCTGCACCTTGAATGCCTCCAGAGTGGGAGATCCCACCACTTTCCTAGGTAGTTGGTTCCATTGTCATATTGCTCTGACAGTCAGGATTTTTTTCCTGATGTTTAGGTGGAATCTAGGTTCCTGTAACTTGAGCCCATTATTCCGTGTCCTGCAAACTGGGATGATCGAGAAGAGAAGAAATCCTGGCCCTCCTCTGTGTGACAACCCTTCAAGTACTGGAAGAGTGCGATCATATCTCCCCTCAGTCTCCTCTTCTGAAGGCTAAACATGCCCAGTTCTTTCAATCTCTCCTCATAGGGCCTTGTTTCCAGTCCCTTTATCATCCTTGGTGCCCTCCTCTGAACCCTCTCCAGTTTGTCTACGTCCTTCTTAAAGTGTGGTGCCCAGAACTGGACGCAGTACTCAAGAAGAGGCCTAACCAATGCCAAGTAAAGGGGAATTATCACTTCACGTGATTTGGAAGCTATACTTCTATTAATGCAGCCCAAAATAGCATTTGCCTTCTTTGCAGTCACATCACATTGCTGGCTCATATTCAGTTTGTGATCTACCACAATTCCAAGATCCTTCTCACTTGTAGTATTTTTGAGCCAAGTGTCCCCCATTCTGTAACTCTGCATTTGGTTTCCTTTCCCTAGGTGCAGCACTTGGCATTTATCCCTATTAAATATCATTCTGTTGTTTTTGGCCCAGCGCTCCAGACTATCGAGATCGCTTTGAATTTTGTTTCTGTCTTCCACAGTATTAGCTATTCCACCCAACTTTGTGTCATCTGCAAATTTGATAAGCATTCCCTGCACCTCCTCATCTAAGTCATTAATAAAAATGTTGAAGAGCACTGGGCCCAGGACCGAGCCCTGTGGTACCCCGCTCGTTACCTCTCCCCAGTTTGAGAAGGAACCATTGATAAGCACTCTTTGAGTCCGATTCTGTAGCCAATTGTGGATCCACCTGATAGTTGTTCCATTTGCAAGATGACAATACACAAGGACATCTACAAAACACAGCTATAAAAATGAACAGGTGACTCTAACCTTAGCAAGCAAAGAACAAGAAATTAGTACAATTCTCTTCTGAGCTGAATTTAGATTATGCAGCACCACATGCAGATGTCTGCTTATGCAACAAGACTTCCCCTTCCTTTCCTCTGTTTTGCACACCTCAAATCTGCTCCAGAGGGTCTCCCAATCTTTGGATACAATCTTATGCATACAAAACCAAAGCATAATTGGTTTGAGAAAGCATCTCTGAAGTCACAGATTCCTCTTCTGCAAGACTGTGATTGGGTACCTGTCTGAATAGAACAGTACTGAGCCTACAGCAAGATAATCCTTAATCATACTAAGATTGTTTCTTTTTCAGCTTGAGAATATGTAGCATTGTCTATTTATTGATTGTTTGTCTCATCAAAGCCAGACACATTTAAATCTAATCAGTGGTTCATGCCTTGGTCTCCTCTCGCCTAGACTACTGTAATGAGCTCTACGTGGGGTTACCTTGGAAGACGGTTCGGAAGTTGCAGCTGGTACAGAATGCAGCAGCTCGCCTGGTTAAAGGCTGCCGCTGGTGTGATCACATCACTCCAGTGCTCAAAGAGTTGCACTGGCTACCAGTTGTTTGCCGAGCCGAATTCAAGGTGTTGGCATTGACCTTTAAAACCCTGTACGGCTCTGGTCCAGTTTATCTCAAGGAGCGCCTCCAGCAACATCAAGTAGGCCACTCAACAAGATCTGCCACGGACCAGGCTGGTGGGGACTAGGAGGAGGGCTTTTTCTGTGGCAGCCCCCAATTTATGGAACTCTCTCCCCAGTGACCTCCGCCATGCCCCTTCCTTGATTAGCTTCCGCCATGCATTAAAAACGTGGCTTTTCAGGCAGGAATATGGGGTGGGTTAGGGTTTTTAAGTTTTGTGCTGTTTTTAATTGTGTTTTATACTGTGTGTGTGTGTGTGTGTGTGTGTGTGTGTGTGTGTGTTCCCCCCCTCTTGTATTTTATTGGACTCAACATCGCTCAGAGTGGCTGGATGTCTGGCCAGATGGGCGATTCATACATATAATAAATAAATAAATAACCTACAATGAGATCCAGGAGCATATTTATTCAGGAGTGAGTTCTATTTAGTTCAAGAATATGTGCACAGGATTGCCTCCTTAAGCACTTATAGGTTTTGACATTTCTGCCATAGACATTTGCAGAATTGTGGTTATGCTAACTTCAGTTTTAAAAGTTTATAAACCTGAGGCAAACGTATTTCCACTGTTGACTCAACTTAAAATTTCAATTGGTAACTATCACCACCTCTTTTAAAAACTATTACCGGTATTTCTGGACCTAGTCTCTCACTGCAAAAGTGGTGGGACACACACCAACTACAACACACACCCATTATATTAATGCAAAAGTAATGTGGAGTTTTATATCTGAATATTATGCAAATGGACCACAACACTGTTTTGCCTCTTTTGGATCATGAAAAATCATTTTGGAATAGTAGCTACTATGGGGAACAAGTTAGTCGTGCTTTGATATGCCCTCATGCATAAGATGATACTTAGCATTTATTTAGTGCTTTATTCAAAGCACTTCAGATACATTACTGTGTATGAGGAAACATCCCTATGAAATAGGTCAGCATTATTTCCACAGTGCAGATAGGGGGATGAGGCCGTGATACTGTGGTTTACCTAAAGCCATCTACTGAGTACATGGTAGAGCTGAAATTTGACCCAGGGATTTTCTCTTTCACACCACTATAGCACATTATTCAGTCTTCTCTATACCACTGGCTAACCAAGCTGAGTCTGAGCTTTGTTTCTGTTCCATGGTAATAGCCTGGGAATTTACATAAAATCAATTCACGTTCTAGAAATGTAAGATACGCACATTTCAAGATGGCTCCAACTGACAGATCCTTCTGTTGCACAGACTTTTCTTAAGGATAACATACCTCTAGCCTAACTCTCACCAGATATCATAAACTGAACTTTTCACTATCAACTCAAAATATGAGCACATGGATAGAGCCATTTGCTCTGGTCTGAATGGGATCCATCTAAAATGAACAAATATGGTACCACTAGAAATGTACACAAAGTCATAATTTCAAAGTCTAAGCAGCATCAGGCAATTCCACTAGTACAAATTGACTTATTACCCAAGAGAAAAGCAGCTGCACTGTACTATGAATTCAAATCACCTTGACTATAACATGATAATGACCATAATGTGGTCATTATCATCTACTTATATCTACTTATCTAGTGAAACAGGAGTTCCTTCTCTTCCTTTCATTATTCCCTGGTTTGGGTCACACCCCTTCAGGAAACACTAGTCTTCAGGATAGTTTAAAACACACACACACACACACACACACCTAATTCATTCAACAGAAAACTATAAAACCAATGGTGCCTACATTCATTTTGGTTGCTCTTATCATTTTAATGGCTTTAATTGTAACATGTCTGCATGGTAACATATTCACAATGGGAGGGGCATACCAGAACCAAGGGAGTGACACCAACCAGGGGAGCTGCTCTGCAGTAAAAGTGATATGGCTGAAAGTGAGGGATCTAGAAAGTTAATTGGGCAAGGAGAATTCACAGCTGTGTGTCCATGCAGGCCTGTGGCTCACGCTGGCTCAGCTTGTCTGAGCGTGGAAAGCTAAGCAGGGTCAAGCCTGGTTGTTACTTGGATGGGAGACCCCTCCTCTAGTTTCCTGCATTGAGCAGGGGGTTGGACTCGATAGCCTTGTAGGCTCCTTCTAACTATGATCTATGAAATCTATGTGCATATATACACTATATTTCATAGATTTATAGATTTCATAGATCATAGAGTTGGAAGGAGCCTACAAGGCTATCGGGTCCAACCCCCCGCTCAATGCAGGAAACTAGAGGAGGGGTCTCCCATCCAAATAATAACCAGGCCTGACCCTGCTTAGCTTTCCACACTCAGACAAGCTGAGCCAGCGTAAGCCACAGGCCTGTTATAAAATGGATTATGTAAGCTGCCATAGTTTCCTTGCAGGAAAAAAGGCAGGGTATAAATATAATTAATTAATTAATATATTGATCTATAGACACATTAAAAAACACAGCTATCTTAAGGGAGAAATTGCCATGGTAGGAGGAAAGTAAAGCAGCTTTAAGTAAAGAGAAATTCAGCTCTGAACTCAAGGAGAAGTTCACGCTGGAGAAGGAAGATTCTGGTAAGTGGCTCTTCTTTCCTCACATAAGGAATGTGACAAGCCACTGGGACAATAAAACATCCCTACTTGTAACCCAGAAAGACAATCCTCTCACCTGTTTGTCCATAGGCAAAAATGCAAGCATTATATCCCTGAAAGGCCTTCTCAAGAATTCCTTCACCAAGGCACTTGAACACTACTTGTTGGCCTACAAAATTTAATACATAATTGAGAGACAAAAGACTTGAACATTAAAGATAGATTTTATTGCCACCCAAACCAAAGCAAATCTTCATGTTTAAAAAAGAAAAAAAGCAGCAACAGTTGTGAATAAAGTTGACATCTAAATCCATGCCTAATTTATGTGTGTCTTATTTAAATAATCACAGAGCAACTGCCTCCTTACAATCACATAAAGTGTAAATGAATGCCTTCATTAACACCAACCAATGTTCACAATGAAATATGCAAACTTTTTAGGTATACAGAACTCTTCCCCAATTAGGACATGTGCATGTGTTATTTTTTATGTTAATGGGAAAATGGGTTCTGAATAAATCATCTTCTTTTTCCTTTGAATTTTTTTTTTAATAACATCCAGACTCAGGAAGAGAGTTATGAGTACTTATAAATTATTCTTTTGTTGCCTGTGAATTTTGTTATAATTGAACAAAATGGCTATTTTTATTTTATTGCAGTCATCTTAACCATGGGTATCAAATGCCTCAAGATGCTACAACTGTGTCCACATAAGTACAACATTCATGGTTTGGTTATGCATTGAATATGTACTGATGTTCAGGTCAACCAATTCAGGTACAATCACTATGTCATTATCAGTATTGTCTGCTGAGTGATGACAGGACTGAATTGCCCTGCAAACACCTGATTCTGTCATAACACTACCAGTACAACCACTCCTTACAATATTTATCAGCCCATGGTATTAAAAAATCAGAACACACTGAACCAACAAATACTAATTGTGCTCTTTTGAAAACTGGCCTTCTGTCTAAATCAGTATTTCCTTTCCTTGGCAGAAATAATCAGATCAACAAAAACATATACAAAAAAGTGAATTATGAGTGTGTTAAATTAAATAATGTTGATCAGTTTTGTCTCCTTAGAACTCCTTTTAAATGTTGTGAATGAGTAGCACACATTTTTAACTACAAGTATTCAAAATAAAAAAAAATACTAGATCAAAACCATTTTATTATGGAACAAAATTATGGTTGATTTTCCCCAACATTTGACAATCACTAGCTACAAGAAAAGGTACTTCTGTTGGCTTCCTAAAGGAAGACTAAAGGAGAAAGCTGCATCTACCTGAAAAGCACATAGGCATATAGTCAAGAATGGCACTTTAGACACAGTTCAACCTACTAGGCTTTATTTTACATCAATTTGAAATTTACATATATTTTACATACATGTTTAGACAGAAAAAAGTCCTATAACTCCCAACATTCCTTACAGGAAAAAAGGCGGGGTATAAATATAATAAATAAATAAATAAACATGCCCCAGCCAGCCATGCCAATTCACAATAATGCAATTCAATTTTGTATAAAATATTATTTCTTCTACACTCAAGGAGTCATACTGAACAAGTAATGGCCACAGACTGAACTGAACCAAGTTGCCTTTTTTGTCAGCAACTTGAAACAAGCACTTCCTTATTACAATTAAATATTTCTGCTGTCCAATGAATCTGTCAAGTAAGAGTTTTTAACAGATCATCTGCATCTTATGTACATATTTTTCTGCTGCATTACACAGTTCTCTTCCCTATTACTAAAGAAATGTAGAAACAAACATAATCTGGGCAGCCTCAGCCTTGCTTCATTCTGTTGCTTTTCTTGCCTAAAGTAATTGGGATTAATTCAATGGGGGAAAACATGGCAGATAAATATAACTAGAAAATTAAGATGACTACATGCAAAGGACAGACTGTTGTGTCAGATTGCAAGAATGCCCAGACATACACTAAGCAACTCCTCATGGAGTCACCTACAGCATGGCCAGCCCTATTACGAGGCAAGTGTGATGTAGTGGTTAGACTGCTAGACTAGGATTGGGGAGACCTGGGTTCTAGTCCCCACTCTGCCATGAAGCTCACTGGGTGATTTTGGGCCAGTCAATGACTCTCAGCCTAACCTACCTAACAGACTTGTTGTGAAGATACAGTGGAGAGGGGGATGGCCATGTAAGCCAGCCTAGCCTACTTCACAGGGTTGTGAGAAAAAATGAAGAGAAGGAGGATCATATACACCTTGGGTTCCTTGGAGGAAAGGCAGCATATACATGTAACAAAATAATAATAATAATAATAATAATAATAATAGTAGTATAGTAGTAGTAGTAGTAGTAGTAGTAGTGAGCCATAGGGATCAGACAGCAGATTCTGGGGATGTCCCTCCCACACCTCTGCCTCTTGCTCACCTTTCAGTCTGTACATCAGTCACTTGCCTGCCTGCCTTCATAGAAATTCCCTTTGGCGCCAGCCATGGAGTACCCGGCCAGCTAGGCAGTGGTGGCAGCCAGCTAATTATCTTGATAAAAGTACAGTGGTTCACACCTCAATTTAAAAAATGTCAGCCACCCGCCACAACTGCTGCTGGCCTGCAACTCAATGGCTTTGCTGCTTCTGGCATTTCTTCTCTGTGGAAGGGAAGGAAGAGGTGGGGTGCTGCTCTGGCAGGCTTATGGGTGGCAAGTGAGGGAGTTCAACAACATGGTGCACTGTTCTATGCTTTTCCTTTTCCTCTTCCTCTCCCTGCTGCCAGATCTGACTGCCTCATGTGCACGGATTTCACAGCCAATTCCTGGGTTGTTTAACCCAGGAATTGGCAGCGGCACACAAGAGCTGCCTCAGACCGGTTCACAACTTCCAGTTTTGGCAACACCCCAGGAACTAGGTTGTTCCTGGGCAACACCCCAGGAACTAGGTTGTTGTTATAATGTGCAAACCTGGGAGCAACCCAGAGTTAACCCAACAACAACCCATGCATTAACTCTGGGTTGTTTAACACTAAACGGAGTTCCTGGGTTCGCATGTCACAGCAACAACTCAGGAACGGGATGTTCCTGGGTTGCTGCCAGAAATGGGTGAGAGGGTAGGAACCAGCGTACTTACTCGCTCATGCTCACAAGCAACCCATAGGTTGTTTGATCGTCCAAACTGGGTCTGTCTCCTGAAATTACTACAGGATGGGGTGAGGGAAGCGGTGTGAAATGCTGCTAATACAGATAATTTCTCATGTGAAATTAGTTGAAGAATGGCAGTGGGAAGCAATCCAAAATAAAGTGCTGTTTAAAAACCACCTTGTTTTTCTGAAATTAAATGTATAGCTTCAACATGGTTGCGAATGCTCTGAAATAAAATACTCCTTTAAAACCAAGTCTGTGCATGCTCAGGGTAGTATGCACCTTGACTTTGCTCATATTGGAATGGGAATGGGGTGGCATTTGGTGCTATTCCTCAGGCAGCAAAATGTCTTGGGTTGACCCTGCTCTACAGGTACTAAAATACTCACTGTACAGAGAAATACTGAATTTTCTGCCAAGGGTGTAACCAAATCACAAGAGTTAGAATTCAAAATAACATTCTGTACTGTATAAACAGAGTACGCAAGAAACAAGGGTTTCATTAAATATAGGTCAGGAAATAGAATTTTAATGGTAATGAAAAATTATACCTGCATATTTTGCAGTGTTTGATTCATCCATAGACCAGAAGCAGTAATCAAAGGCAAACACCTGCATAAGAACACAAAACATTAAATTAAACACCAGTTTGAACAGCAAAACAATTTTATCTACAGGTTTGAAAAAACTATTTAAATTCAAATATTTTAGAACTCTCATATTTTTTGCTGATTATTTCACCTATCTGCTTTCTTATCTGGAGTAGGACACTTTCAACTTTATATAGTGATACTATACTCCTGAAAGCTAACAATCAATGTAGTGAAGGTAGCATTCTTTTAGTATAGTCCAGATGTAGAAAAGATATATTCCAGATTGGTCAATTTTCCTATCCATATCTTGTCTGGATTAAGTCTCAACTTGTTTGCCCTCATCCATCCCAAAACTGCCTCAAACACACACACACACACTTTTAAACCATGGGGAGTTCTGATTTTTATCAGAGCACTGGATCTAAGCGAGTGTTTACCAAATTAAGTCCCCGTGCCCAAATTGCTATTAGCTCTACCAGAGGAAAAAATATGGGTACCTCTTTTGTACCTTTTTTTCCCCCCTTCAGCAGATCAACAGCAGCTTCAGGAAAGTACAATTTAGATTGGGAGAATTATGCAAGGGAAAGGATGAAGGATCTCCTTCCCCTGAGTTGCTGCTCCAATAAAAATGCCCCTGTAGCAATTTTACAGATAAAAAAACAAAAACCAATGATGAGAGATCTGATCAAAGACATCCCGTATCATGTCTCTGGCCCTCAGCTACCCTTTGTGCATGTGGTGGAATATGGACATGTATATTAAGATTGTGTGTGCCTTCCACCTCTTAGGGGAAGAATGTAATCCAGATGTACACACAGTTGTCCCAATCCTTCCACACACACCAAAAAAAGTGAAAGCAAAGCAACCCTCAAATTATTCACACAGTCATTTATATATGCATACACCAGTCTAGTTACTTCCTACACGCAGTGGCAAGCATGTTCAACCTGGAGACTTAGATCTAACACACCTGTAGGTTATTATTATGAACATCTGAACTGACCCTGAATGACATACAAACAATCTAGTACATACATCTGGCAAAGCTGACTCTCTGAATATTGACCTCAATCTTATTTTGGCTGTCAGTGGACCAGACATGCATGTAATTTTTAATGTTACAAAAGGTAGACCCACCTACCCATTTTCAAACTTTATCTCTGCACTTGATTTAAGAACTTATTAGGTAAAAATAATGCAGGCAGTTGCTCTAAGTCACATTAGAATACAAAACCACTGATTTGAAAGTGAAGTGGAAATAACTTTTACAGTCATATGTTATATATTCTTGTCAGCAAATGATCTGCATTTTGACAGAATAAAAAGCAAAATGAGAATAAAAAATAACTTACCTTCGGTAGTTTTCTGTGGAATGGAAATTCAAACGTGGCAGAAGAGGATTGTCAATATATCATCCGCATAACCGGAAAACATTAAAAAATGAAAATACGGTTAATGTCTGAAACGATGAGAGCATTCTGTATACACTATAAATGGTTCTGTTGGGAAAGCTCATTGGATTTTTCATTGACTTAGGAAAGCAATTCTTTTTTTCTCTTCCAAAAAATAAAATATCAATAAGATTTTAAGAAGAAATTTATCTGCTCAATTCCCAGACGACAATATTTTTCAAGGATCAATTCATATTCCTAAATTTCCATCATTTTTAGACAAGCTAAGAAGATTAAACTTTGGAAAAGTTATAGTTTGCCTAAAGCCGTAGTAATGTAAAAACAAAAACAAAAACAAAAAACAATCCAAACTGGTGATTTTAATTTTGAGAGGGACAAATGTGTCCCCAAATTTGGGAACATATTCATACCTGAATGAATCTTTGCTAAACTTATTTTTTATTCATTTATTATATTTATATCCTGCCTTTTTCCTGCAAGCAACCCAAGGCGGTTTACATAATCCTCCTCCTTCTCCATTTTATCCTAACAACCCTGTGCTGTAGGTTAGGCTGAGTGACTGGCCCAAAGTCACCCAGTGAGCTTCATGGCCGAGTGAGGACTACAACCCAGATCTCCTAAATCCCAGTCCGACACTCTAACCACTACACCACACTGGCTCTCTTTTCAACATTAGTTAAGTTGAATATTTTGGGAACCGTTTGAATTTTGTAACAATGGAGAAAATTGAGAAAACACTGAGGAAACTGACGCCACATATGAATCTACAAGATGGCTAATGCTATGGTTTTGATATTACGTTGACCTCTGTAATAGAAGGTACTAGTCTCATTGCCTGCTTGTATGATGACAAACTCCCAGGGAGCATTGATTTTAAATCAAGGACATTAGTGAATTAAAATCTCCCAAGAAAAAGAAAATACCAATTTAAATATTTTATTAAAATCATTTCCCATTTTTGAATCCAAGATCAACTATGCAAACTAACTAAATGCTGTAATAACATCAAGCAAAACATTGGTTTGCAACTAAAATAGAACTTTTTATACAACCGAGGGTCATAATCCAAACACTGCTCACATGCCTTTTGTAATGCAGAATTATGTCTGTTTAGAGACAAGAGATATTTCCGTTGGTGTCCTCTGAACATATACAAGGATATAAAGCAAAATCACTTATTGAAGGCTAAGGCTGTAATCCTATGCACTAGAAGCAAGTTCTTTTGGATAAAGTGGTCTTCACTTCCAATGCATAGGATATGAGTGTTCAGAACTTTCCAGAAGGAACAGCTAATTATTGAGTTATTTATTTATTTATTATATTTACCGTATACCCCGCCTTTTTTCCTCTTGCAAGGAACCCAAGGCGGCTTACATAATCCTCCTCCTCCTCTCCATTTTATCCTCACAACAACCCTGTGAGGTAGGTTAGGCTGAGAGTCAGTGACTGGCCCAAAGTCACGCAGTGAGTTATTGAGCAAAACAGTGTTTCTCTATGAGATCAAAGTAAATATCCATGCTGTTTGGTTCGCAGAGTCATAAATACTGATTTCTAGATGTTGCAGAGCTTGTTTAGCACCTAGATGATACTTTCCAATTAATCTGCTGCTTATGACAAAGTAAACCGACAATATACTACAACTTGAGGTGAGCTTAGCCTTTCCTATTACCACTCATTACTGTCAAAACTTTATATGTAGCATGGATTAATGACAGATTTAAAACAACAACAATTTTTTTTAAAAAAATTATAAAACCAGCAAAGTGCTGCTATATTTTTCTTGTTCAGGTAAACATTAACCTGTTTCACAGCAAATTTTGTATGACAAAATGCAAGAGTGTCTTACACATGAAATGGGATGCTTAGGTGAGATGGTATAGAAGCTTAATGTTGTCATACACTGTGCAGATTCAGATTCCCTGTACTGTAATTCCTAAAGTCTCAAATTTTGCAAATTGCCTTCAGAAAGATGGAGACATCATTCTGCCACTACTGACATGACATTACTCTATAGGAACGTTGTAACTGTCAATATGAAGGGTTGTATCCTCCCAAACATTATAAGAAGAATGACAGTGTCTGTTACATGAAAAATGAAATATTCCACACATCCCTGCCCTCAATTTCTTCAAGATGGGAAAAGATCAACACCTTAATAGGCATGATTACTGGCAGTGGCAACTAGCTTCATCACTGCTGAATGCCACAGTACCACTGTCCCAGTATTGTTTGTATTCTCCCTCCCCCTCTCCCCCACACACAGGTCCTCCTTTCAGATATTTTATTAAGGATTTCAAGATTTTGGTTTTACTTTCTAAGCAACTGTCTTTAAGTGGGCTTTTCTATGAGAGTTTTCATACTTTCACACACTTTCAGTCCATTTTGAAAACCATTCATATTGACAATGGACATGCCCCCACCAACTAATATCTTTTATCACTGGTAGCCCAATGGTGAGCTTTCTTTGCCACAGGCACTGTTTGCTTTTCATCATATGAAGGGTTAAGAAAAGATTTCTGAGGCAGGCTAGAAAGCCCTACCACTTAATCCAGCCTTGCAAATAAGTCCTCAGAAGTTACTAGCCCTCAAAAATATTTACTGGCACATTAACTGCCTGCAAAGAGAGATTAGTGTAGGTACGGTATATGTGGGCCACTAAGAAAAAAAGGTACAAAAGCTCTCCTGACTGATCATTTGGAGGAAATTCTTATTGACTACTGGAGACCAGCAAAATGTTATGTACAAGCCTGACTTACCTACTACCAGGGCTTGCAAGGCAGGCTAGGTGAAAAACCTAAACCGAATCTTTGTCATTGCCCTTCTGCTTTTTAAGAATGCCTTCTGAAGCATTCCTGCATTTTCAAAGGTTATAAAAATATTTTTATGGTAAACTCAACTATAAAATAGAAATAGAGTGATAAAATAATAAAAGTAATGGGATTTCCTGAAATATAGTCAATATAGCTTATAAATCTTAAACATCATAATTAGTATGTAAATTTATTCCAAAATGGAGAAAGAGAAGTCAACTTAGGAAAAAAAAAACCCTGCATTTTTCCTGAATATTGGATAATAATGAATATTTCTCAAATCTCTCAAACCTTATGCAGCCATTCATCAACAGGTAAGTAATGTCTAGATTTATAGCACCTACAGTACTTATAAATTAACCTTGCAGCTGTAAATAAATTTCAAATTAATTATGTAGCCTTACTAGGAATCTTAAATAAACAACCAAGGAGAAATCAATATATAGTATTAACATCCAAGCTTTTGGATTTCATGCTTTAAACTTCTTAAGCATCTCTGAATAATTGAACATTTCCAAAATGATGTGAAAGAACAAACCTATAGTTTCCCATCCTTTTCTGCAGTTCTTGCTACTTGTACCATAAACTCTTTTAATGCCATTTGAAGTTAATAGAACCTCATTTCAAATGCCACCATATGGCTAACTCACACACTCATCTCATCACAACAAGGCCCTGATCCAGAAAGGAATGTGCGAAAGCAAGCTTCCATGATTGCAGAAGATACAAATTAGCACCTGGATGGGTGTTCACATCTACACTGTAATGCTCATTAAGACCCCTCTGAAGCCACTGGTTGTATCTTTTGAAGCAGACTGGGAATGCTCAACCCCATCTGGAGCCACTACTTATTGTTGTGACTAATTACACATGATTAGAGATGGATCAGGATGGATAACTGTATCATCAACTGATGACTTGTATATATAAAACTGCCATCACAACACACACACCACAGGCAGAGGTTTCATACCACCTCATTACATAAGACATTTCAGCTAAGATAATTTAGGCAGACAGCTAATCACTGAAAATGAAATATCTAATGAGATATATGCATATGTGGACCAGCCCTTAATGATATTTGCAGAAACTGTAAAATAAAAACTATTATAACCTTTTCTGTAACACAGAAATTACGCAAGAGTTCAGTTATATATATAGAGTCTCATGTTTCTATATAACAATCTCAGTTTCCTGATAGATAATGGAAACAACACTACATGTGCTACTCCAGATAGATCAAGTCACTAGGAATTCTGCTTTGCCAAAAAGAAGGATGTGAAAGAATACTGCTAAAGAGGAACACCACTGCTGTTAAGACAATTATTTCAACTACACTCACATGAACAAGCTATATTAACTTTGCCGTGTGGTGTCAAGATACCCTCCTCTAGTTGTTCTTTTTTATACACACCTGCACATATGAACAATCATCATCATCAGGCGATCACTCGTGACCGAGTAAGATTGTCTTCCGGGATAAAAGGAGGAGATTCTAAAGAAGATTGTGTAGACTCTAGCGATGGGTCCAGTAAGTGACTGTGGAGGCCAATTCTAGATCCACACAGCTTCCCACAGTGAGGACACAGGTTACCAGATAGAAGATGGTCCTGTAAAGGATTCATTTGACGTGCTTTTCGCTTAGCACGTTTCTCCCTTTCACCTTGCACTCGGGCTTCTTCAAAGTCCATGGAACCTTTGTGAAAGGCCAACCTCCATTTAGATCGTTCATGGGCCAGAGCTTCCCAGTTTTCAATGTTTATATTGCATTTTTTTAGATTAGCCTTATGAACATCTTTAAACCTCTTATATTGACCACCGATATTCCGCTTTCCATCCTTGAGTTGGGAGTAAAGTAACTGCTTTGGGAGACGGCAGTCAGGCATTCGAACAACATGACCGGTCCACTGAAGTTGGCATTGAAGGATCATTTTTTCAATGCTAGTAGTCTTTGCTTCTTCCAGTACACTGACATTTGTTCGCCTATCTTCCCAAGTAATTTGCAGGATTTTCCGGAGGCAACGTTGATGAAACCTTTCAAGGAGGTGGAAGTGACGTTTATAGATAGTCCATGTTTCGCAGGCATACAATAAAGTTGGTAATACAATGGCTTCATAAACCAGTGTTTTGGTCTTCTTACAAATATCCCGATCCTCGAACACTCTATGTTTCATTCGAGAAAATGCGGCACTTGCGGAGCTCAGACGATGCTGGATTTCACTGTCGATGTTAGCTGTAACAGAAAGATAGCTGCCAAGATAGAGAAAATGATCGACATTTTCCAGTATTGTCCCGCCAAGCTGGATAGATGGCATCACCAAAGGATTGGCTTGCACTTGCTGATGAAGCACTTTGGTTTTTTTTATGTTAAGTGAGAGACCAAGTTTTTCGTATGCTTCTGCAAAAGCATTTAGGATAGTTTGGAGATCATCCTCTGAATGTGCGGAGACCACATTATCATCAGCATACTGAAGTTCCACAACGGAGGTTGTAATTACCTTACTTTTTGCTTTCAGCCTGCTGAGATTAAAAAGCTTTCCATCTGTTCGATATATAATTCCCACACCGGTGGGAAGTTTCCCCTCGACAAGATGTAAAACCATGGCGATGAAAATGGCAAATAATGTTGGGGCGATAACACATCCCTGTTTAACACCTGATCCCACTTTAAATGGAGCACCATGAGAGCCGTTGTTGTCCAAAACCGTTGCCGTCATGTTGTCATGGAGAAGTCGCAAGATATTCACAAATTTATTGGGGCATCCAATTTTCATAAGGATAGTCCAGAGAGCTGTACGGTCTACAGTATCAAAGGCCTTAGCCAAATCGATAAATGCCATATAAAGGGGTTGATTTTGCTCCCGGCATTTTTCTTGGAGCTGACGTGCAGTAAAAATCATGTCTACTGTCCCTCTAGAGGGGCGGAAACCATATTGAGTTTCAGGGAGGATCTCTTCTGAAATAGATAGAAGACGGTTTGCGAGAATCCTAGCAAATATTTTACCTGCGGTTGCTAAGAGAGAAATGCCCCGATAGTTTCCACAGTCTGTTCTATCACCCTTCTTAAAGAGGGTGATAATTATGGCATCCCTGAAGTCTTCTGGGATCTCTTCTCTTATCCAGATTTTTTCGATGAGTTTATGAAGATGTTGTACAAGTTCGGGCCCCCCTTCTTTAAAGATTTCAGCAGGAATCCCATCTGGACCACTAGCTTTGTTGTTCTTCATTTGATTAATGGCTTTTTTTACTTCATCCAAAGTGGGGAGTATTGCAAGTTCCTCTTTAATTTGTTTTTGCGGGATTTGTGAAAAAATCTCATTATCCACCTTAGACTTACGATTTAAAAGGTCATAATAATGCTCTTTCCAACGCAGTGCAATAGACTCTTTGTCTTTTAAGAGTTCGGTGCCATCTTTTGATTGTAAAGCGTTTGTACCATAGGTTTTTGGTCCATAAATGGCCCTTGTGGCCTTAAAAAAGCCCCGTGCATCATGAGATTCTGCAAAGTACTTGAATGAGGAACTTATTCCTCATAGGCATTAGATATTCTTATAGGCTATAGAGTCTATGTGTGAATGCAAATCATTACAAGGACAAGGAAGCGGCTATAGCTTGCTTGTAGAGCACACGCTTTGCATGCATAAAATCACAAGTTCCTGTAAAATGTTCTCAGGTAGCGGGGCTGGGGAAGACTTCTGGGATGCTGAAGAGCTGCTGCCAGTCAGAGTGGACAATCCGCTAGATGGACTCATGATCTGACACAGTATACGGCAGCTTCATATGTTCATTACATATTTAATACTCTAAAACCTCCGAGTAACAATGTTCAGTATTTAGAAGAACAGCAGCAGCTGTTCCCCTAAAAGGATATTGCTATTATCTTTCCACTATCGCAAAGCTGAAAATACATTCCACAGGAACAATGCTAAGCTAAAGCACATATACCGGTAAGTCTTCTTGCTATACTATCAGCTTCCTGTGCAATGTTGGATAGATTGGGGGTAGGTCAACCAGTACAGAGATTATTCTGCCTCATTGCCCCGGAGCCTCTCCAACATTTTTTAAAAAATATAGCTCATTTTGTGTGTGCTGGGCAGGAGGCTTTGCAAGGTGGTGTGTACACGTGACACTGCTTGCACAAAATTTTGAATAGCAATCCTATTTCTCTTTCTCTCATTCCTGTCTGGGCTTTCTAGTCTGGCTCACTGCCAGCCTCCCATGTTGGGAATGTGAAGCAAGCAGGTCAGCAGTAATGATGTGGAAGAGGAGGAGTGTACCCTGAGCTGGCTTGACTCTGCAAGCTGATGGGGTATTAGCAGAGACAGCAGCAAGAATGGCTCTCTCAATGTAGGAGGGGGGAGTACAAACTCTAGCTGCACAGCCAGGACAGCAGAGGTGGGAGCAGCGGAATATGGATAACAGTGAACTTGCTAAGACAAATGGTGGATATCGTAACTGGTGGTAGTGAGTACCATGTGCATGTGTCCTGTCTCACATGCCCTTTGGTCCATGCCTCCTCTGTGGTGCTCTCATGTTGCTCTCCGCTCTATGCCCCATCATGCCCTATGCTCCCTGCATCTTACTCTTTTAGCTCTGTTACGTGTCTCAGTTTCCGAAATTCTTTGACAGTATGTTAAAACCTGCAGCCTGTGTATGTGTTATGAGACTCTGAGCACATGTAGAATGTAGAGGATACAGAGCAGGGCTCTCCAACCTTGGGTCCCCAGATGTTGCTGGACTACAGCTCCCAGAATCCCTTGCCATTAGCCATGCTGGCTGGGTATGCTGGGAGCTGTAGGTCAGCAACATCTGGGGACCCAAGGTTGGAGAGCCCTGATAGAGAGTATCCCTGCTCCTCTACATGGAATGTATCAGCATTCTCTTTTTAGAGATTAAGCCCTGACCACACCTGTTACAAGAAAACTCAACCAGAGCACATACATTCTGTGCCCCTCCAGACAAGAATCTTTCCCCATTTTTGCAGCTCTCCCCTACCACCTCGTTATGGGAAAGCTCTCGCCTCCGCTTCCCCTTAATTTTACTTGTGGCAAGACATTGCCAGGATTCAGCCAACTAGTTTGTTTTAATACTAGGGTTAAGTTATTGGGAAACTGCCCCTGAACATGTACCATGTGTCTTTCCCACACAATTGAAGCTAGAGGCCATGCAAAAAGGAAAATACACAAATGAAAGGGTTTCCAAATGAGTGGAGTAGAATGGGGTGGACAGTTTATTAATGTTATAGTACCATGCTCACAACTCAGGACATATTTCTGAGTAAACATGCAGAGGATCAGGCTGCAAACCTCCCCATAAAACTAATTCAGGCTGCCTTCCTTTGTACACTTTCCTGGGAGTAAGCCCCATTGAACACAATGGGATTTACTAATGAGTAAACAGACATAGGATTGTATAAATGAGCAGTATTTATCTCTCCCCTTCCCCCCAATTAGCTTCTGCTTTGATTAAAGCTTGTCATTCCATAGCTAGATAACGACAGCTGACAAACCAATTAGCCCCAGATTCCTTCTTTTGCAACCATGCAAACCCACTCTTCCTAAAGAGCTTGGTGAGAAGGAGAAAAATTACTCCTCTTGCCTGTTGTATAAAGCCAAATATAGTTCAGAACTTCTCTTACCTACCACCCTCCCCTCTTGAGAATTCCTTAAGACTTGCTCTTGATGAAATAAAGACAAGAAAGAAAGCCCAGGTCATAGGGGAGGAAAGAGGAAAAGAAGAGTGGTTATTAGAAATGGAGAGGGTAGAGAAAGAATACCCCAAGCCAAGTGGTTCCTTTCAGAAGAGGAGCACTTAAGAGGAATTTGGAGGGGGTAGGAGGGTTGTACCTTATGAGCTCAGGTGTCTGAGGGCCTTGCCACCATGAAATTAAGTTGAGGGCCAAATGTGGTCACTCGTTGTTTGTATGGCTTTAAAAAGGGATTAGACAGATTTATGGTAACTAGTCACGATAGCTATATATTACCTCTATTGGCAGCATTATGCCTTTGTACACCAGTTGCAGGGGAACAAGAACAGGAGGGTGCTATTGCACTCATGTCCTACTTGTGGGTTTTCCACAGGCAACTGGTTGGCCACTGTGGGAACAGAATGCTGGACTAAATAGGCCTTTGGCCTGATTCAGCATGGCTCTTCTTATGTTGGAAATAAAGAGAAAATGGGGTGGCAGAGGGAGGAGAGAGAAAGGAGGGTGGCATAACTGGCATAGTCTGATTTGGAAAATTATATAGCCACCACATCAGATCAAAGTATCTGAGACAATTACTATTCATAACGAGCACCAGTTCAGCTTTCATTCTTGAAGAGAAAATTTAAATGTCAATTGTAGAAGTCAGCTTGGTTTGTGTATCCAACTTGGCAAAAATTACTGACAGTTAAAAGAAACCCTACAGATAATACAGCTCCCATCAAGAACCCATTATGATAAGGTTTCCATCCTGACAAAGGAATGCCACGCTGTTTGTGCACCCCAATGAATACTTTGGGGTCAGAATGTAGTCAGGCAAATGATCAACTCAACCAGAAGTCATAGTTAATCTGTAAGGCAATTAACATAGAATGAAACTTTACAGCAGTGTTCTCCAACCTTGGGTCCCCAGATGTTTTTGGCCTACAACTCCCAGCATGCCCCAGCCAGTGTAGCTGACTGGGGCATGCTGGGAGTTGTAGGCCAAAAACATCTGGGGACTCAAGGTTGGAGAACACTGCTTTACAGAGATAATTTTGCTTAATGAGTTCTCATGCTCTCCCACTCTCAACTGTATAATTCCTTGGGTCTTGGAATTACAATCTTAAAGTAATAAAGAAAAACGAAAACATTTTAATACATGATTCATATTGCCAAAGAAAAATGCATAAATAATTACCACTAAGTATTTATTGATCTGATGTGCATGTCAGGAATCCAGCTTTCCAGTAAAAAAAAACCAGAACCAGCCCACAAATTCTTGTATGGCCCTTATTTCATACAGACATTTTACACACCAGTTATATGTATGAGAGACTTAAACTGGTGTGTATAATGTATGTATAATAATGTGAAATGTGAATATAAACTGGTGTTTATAATGTATGTATAATAATGTGAAAAGTGAAGAAGTATGCAAGATCTCTCTCTAAGGCACAAAACTTGAATAAGGACACAATCCAATGAGGCTGCTCGTAACCCTCGGAACTCACAGAGATTACGGGCATCCTATGCAGAGCAGGAGGAGCGTGGGGGCAAAGGTTGCCTCCACACTCCTCCCACCCTGCAAAGCAGCTAGACAGCCGATTTCAGCCATCTAACTGCAGCACTTCAGAGGGGGAGGGAAGGAGGCTGAGGCGCCACCAGGATCTTGGCAGCGCCAGTCTCCTCCCCTCTCCCCGGAATGCCCCCTAAATCCCTTCTCTGAGGTCATTCTTACAACCTTGGAGAAGCAACCAGAGTCGTTCCTTCCACACCAGCTGTGGGGGGGGGGGGGCGCCAAGCACAGATCCCCAGCTCCAATGTCAGAGCTGTTTTCCGACCTCGGAGCTGGGAATCCGAACGATCCTATGGCCCTCTAGATGCTATCTAGGGGCCATAGGATCGTTCTGTAATTGGAGTACGGTAATATAAAAATCCCACAATGACCCTTTGAGGTTGGTTAGGGTGAGAGACGTTGACTGGTCCAAGGTCAAGCAGTGACCTTCGTGACTGAGTGGGGATTTGAACCTGGGCCTCCATAATCCTAGTCCAACAATTTAACCACTATGCCACATTAGTGCCACAGAAGATACCACTTTTCCTGACTAAGCAATTGATAAAGAATTCAGAAATATAGACATTTAAGTCAGTTGTACCCTAACATACAAGTTACACCAAAATCTTAGGAGAATTATACTACAAAAAACAGTAGTCAGTTGAATAGAGGGGACCTATATGCATTCAGAAAGTACCTGCTGATGACATGAGGTATAGAAACAGCTTTATTTCAATATTCTCTATTTCAAGTGAAACAATACATCAATAATTATTAACATTTTCTACATGCTGAAAGTACACATGAAAATCTTATCAGCCAGAACAATCATTTCCTTATTTCCTTATTGGCATGGTCAATTTAAAAGCATGAAAATAGAATCTCTGCTAATACAGTAAACAAAAGTTGATGTTGGCTTGACAAGAACCAAACACTGAAACTGTATATACTACTATGCTATATATAACTTGTCGAGTTAAGTATTTTCTCTACTAAAAATGAAGTCATTCCTTGAAAGTGACCAGAACCACCACAATGTAGCTAGCAAATTCTACAGAATTTACAAGGCAATGACCATGAGTACTGATGTTCAGTTGAACTTGTATCACTCTGGAACTTCAAAGGCCAGCATAATACTGATATTTGATCTTTAAGAAGTAGAACAATAGAAAGGAATAATAGGACAAAACTTTACAATGTTTGATACATATCTCAAACTGAAAATAAACACTTTAACAGAAACAATGCTTGAAAGCAGAAGTACAGGAGTCTAGCTTGGAGAACTGCCTATTCAGCAGCATGTCTAAAATTTGGGATTTATAGTATACACACACACACACACACACACACACACACACACAGAGCGCTTATATAACCTAGCAAATCTATTTGACAGAGTAACACTAAAATTTAAATAATATATTCCTAAAAGTAAAATCCTGCTTTTCTTTCAACAACACTTAGTAGACTAGAATGAAAGTTTAGAGGCTTAAGAATTTGTAGCAAATTATCTCCCCCAAGGAGGCCAATAGTTCTTGACTCATTCCAAGATTTCCACTTGTGACAGAGACTATTTTATTGATCAATATTATTTTCAAGAGCATGATAGAAGTATCACATATTGGCTTGTAATTGCAAAAAGTATATCCACCAGCTCTCTTTAGATGCTATTGCTAAACTGTAACTTTAACCCAGCAACAGCAGAAAGTAATTACCGTAGGTCTTTAATGAAACAAAACTTGTTCTTCTATTTCATCTCCCTTCCATTACTGTACTACTTCAGAGTGCAGAAAGGAGATAGTGACCAGGTTTGAATGACAAGCTGTGACTCATCGTGGGGTATTTAACCCACAATGAGCTGTGGAGCCTGCAGGTACTAGGTTGCATATGCAACTCCCACTCAGGATTGTCATGTCATGTGAACCTAGCAAGTCTCGGTTATGCGAGAATTAAATCATAGAATCATAGAATCATAGAAAAGTAGAGTTGGAAGGGGCCTACAAGGCCATCGAGTCCAACCCCCTGCTCAATGCAGGAATCTAGGTCAAAGCATCTCTGACAGATGTCTGTCCAGCTGCACCTTGAATGCCTCCAGAGTGGGAGAGCCCACAACCTCCCTAGGTAGTTGATTCCATTGTCTTATTGCTCTGACAGTCAGGAAATTTTTCCTGATGTTTAGGTGGAATCTAGGTTCCTGTAACTTGAGCCCATTATTCCGTGTCCTGCAAACTGGGATGAACGAGAAGAGATCTTTGCCCTCCTCTGTGTGACATCCCTTCAAATACTGGAAGAGTGCGATCATATCTCCCCTCAGTCTCCTCTTCTGAAGGCTAAACATGCCCAGTTCTTTCAGTCTCTCCTCATAGGGCCTTGTTTCCAGTCCCTTTATCATCCTTGTTGCCCTCCTCTGAACCCTCTCCAGTTTGTCTATGTCCTTCTTAAAGTGAGGTGCCCAGAACTGGACGCAGTACTCAAGATGAGGCCTAACCAGTGCCGAGTAAAGGGGAATTATCACTTCCCGCGATTTGGAAGCTATACTTCTATTAATACAGCCCAAAATTGCATTTGCCTTCTTTGCAGCCACATCGCATTGCTGGCTCATATTCAGTTTGTGATCTACCACAATTCCAAGATCCTTCTCACTTGTAGTATTGTTGAGCCAAGTGTCCCCCATTCTGTAACTCTGCATTTGGTTTCCTCTCCCTAGGTGCAGCACTTGGCATTTATCCCTATTAAATTTCATTCTGTTGTTTTCGGCCCAGCGCTCCAGCCTATCGAGGTCACTTTGAATTTTGTTTCTGTCTTCCAGAGTATTAGCTGTTCCACCCAACTTTGTGTCATCTGCAAATCTGATAAGCATTCCCTGTACCTCCTCATCCAAGTCATTAATAAAAATGTTGAAGAGCACCGGGCCCAGGACCGAGCCCTGTGGTACCCCGCTCGTTACCTCTCCCCAGTTTGAGAAGGAACCATTGATAAGCACTCTTTGAGTCCGATTCTGTAGCCAATTGTGGATCCGCCTGATAGTTGTTCCATCTAGCCCACTCTTAGCTAGCTTACTAATCAGGATATCATGAGGCACTTTGTCGAATGCTTTGCTGAAGTCCAGGTATATAATGTCCACAGCATTCCCACAGTCCACAAGGGAGGTTACCCGATCAAAAAATGAGATCAGATTAGTCTGACAGGATTTGTTCTTGACAAATCCATGCTGGCTTCTAGTAATCACTGCATTGTTTTCAAGGTGCTTGCAGACTGACTTCTTTATAATCTGCTCAAAAATCTTCCCGGGGATTGATGTCAGACTGACTGGCCTATAGTTCCCAGGTTCCTCCTTCTTGCCCTTTTTGAAGATGGGAACAACATTTGCCCTCCTCCAGTCATCTGGCACTTCACCTGTCCTCCATGATTTCTCAAAGATAATAGACAGTGGTTCTGAGAGTTCTTCTGCCAGTTCCTTTATTACTCTAGGATGCAGCTCATCAGGCCCTGGAGATTTAAACTCGTTCAGAGTAATCAGGTGCTCCTTGACCATTTGCCTATCAATCTCAAGCTGCAATTCTGCCCCTTCAGTCTGCACTTCAGGTTTGCCAGGGGGGTCATAGACCCTCTTTTGGGAGAAGACCGAGCCGAAGTAGGAATTGAACACTTCTGCCTTTTCTTTGTCTTCTGTTATCAATTTGCCATCCTCATTGCGTAGTTGAACCACCAGTTCTTTCTTCTGTCTTTTACTGTGCATGTATCTGAAGAAAGGTTTTTTGTTGCTTTTAGCATTCCTTGCTAACCTTAGCTCATTCTCAGCTTTAGCCTTCCTGACACTATTCCTGCAGTTCTGTGCTACCTGCCTGTACTCTTCCCCTGTAGCCTGTCCTTCCTTCCACTTCCTATACGTGTCCTTTTTTGTTTTCAGGTCATCTTTGAGTTTATTGTGAAGCCACATTGGCTTCTTCTGTTGCCCTCTGCCTTTTTTCCTTGTGGGAATTGTTTGCAATTGTGCCTTTAAAATTTCCTTTTTTAAAAACTCCCACCCCTCCTGGGCTCCCTTTCTCGTGAGAGTCACTTGCCATGGGATCTTACTAATCATTGTTCTGAGTTTGTTAAAATTGGCTTTCCTAAAATCCAGGGTACGTGTTTGGCTACACTCAGCTTTTGCTTCCGTTAGAATCAAGAACTCAAGTATAACATGGTCACTTTCCCCCAGAGTTCCCGAAACTGCCACTTTATCCACTAACTCGTCTCTGTTGGTTAGAATCAGGTCAAGGATAGCCGATCCTCTAGTTCCTTCCTCCACTTTCTGTAGGAGGAAGTTATCAGCAGCACAGCTCAGGAATTTCTTGGAGGGGCCATGTTTGGCTGAATAAGTCTCCCAACAGATATCAGGGAAATTGAAGTCTCCCATTACTACCACATCGTGCCTCCTTGAAACAATGGCAATTTGCTTTTCAAAAGTTCCATCCTCGTCTTCTCCTTGATTGGGTGGTCGGTAGTAGACTCCAACCGCCATGTTTGCCCCCTTTATTTTAACCCAGATGCTTTCAATGGGGCTGCCAAGCTCCTCTTCCTGTATCTCTGTGCAGAGATACGTATTTTTAACATACAGTGCAACTCCACCTCCCTTTCTGTTGCTTCTGTTCCTTTTGAACAAGTTATACCCTTCAATTGCTGTATTCCAGTCATGGGAGTCATCCCACCAGGTTTCAGTTATCCCTATCAAGTCGTACTTGCCCTCATGTATCAAGAGTTCAAGTTCGTCTTGTTTATTGCCCATACTCTGGGCATTAGTATAGAGACATTGAAGACTATGTGCTTTATAGTCCGACTTTCCCCCTACATTTTGTGGTAGACTATCAATGGGCACCGCTGGAGCTGTTCTCTCCATTGTGGCATAGAGGCCTTCTTCCACTGGTACCCCCGAGTTTATGTCTCCCTCCCCTGTTGGATTCAGTTTAAAGCCCTCCTGATTAAGTTCCTCATGCTGTGTCCAAACACATTCTTCCCAGTCCTTGTGAGGTGCAACCCATCCTTTGCCAGCAGTCCATCTTCCAGGAAGTGTAGCCCGTGGTCCCAGAATCCAAATCCCTCACGTCGGCTCCACCTTCGTAGCCAGTCATTCACTCGGAGTATTTTTCTTTCCCTTTCTATGCCTCTTCCAAGTACTGGAAGGATGGATGAGAAAACTATCTGGGCCCCGAAGTTCTTGAGTTCCCTTCCCAGCTCTTCAAAGTCTGCCGTGATTTCTTTGTAACTCCGCTTGGCAGTATCATTTGTACCCACGTGGAAGAGAAGAAAGGGGTATGTGTCGGTGGGCTGCATGAGCCTCGGCAGCTGCTCTGTCACATCCTTAATCCGTGCCCCAGGGAGACAGCACACCTGGCGAGTCCATGGGTCTTCGCGACATACTTTGGCTTCGATCCCCCGCAGGAGGGAGTCTCCCACTACGAGTACTCTTCTCTTCCTCTTGCTGTAGGCCTTGGTTTGACTGCCTCCAATTGACTGACCCTCAGCCTCCTGCTCGCTGTCACGTTGGGTGCCCGGTAATCCGTCCTCTGCAGGCTGTCCTCTGCTCTCGTCCTCAAGTACATGGAAGCGGTTCCATAGCTCCACTGCTTCCACAGGCGCAGAGTGTCTTGTAGTTCTTCTGCTCCTAACAGTCACCCTTTTCCAGGGAGTTCCCCCTGCGTTATTTTCCCTTGCCTCTGCAGTCTCCGACTCCGCCTCATCCTGCAGTTGCCCTTCTGGCTCCTGTACTGTGCTTTGTTGCTGTAGATCCACCGTTCTGTCTAAGAACTCCTCGCTTTCTCTTATGCTCCTGAGGGTTGACACTTGCTGCTCCAGTCCTCTGACCTTTTCTTCCAACAGCGTGACCAGCTTGCACTTGTTGCATGTGTAGGCCATGTTGATCTCCGGCAGGAAAACAAACATTGCACACCCCTTGCAGGTCACCACCACTGCTGAGTCCTTTCCTTCCATGCTCTGTTTTTGTCTTCCTAGAATATATATATATGTGTGTGTGTGTGTGTGTGTTTTTTTATTTTTGTTTTTTTTTAGGGACCTCCCCCTTGACCTCCCCTGCCGAACTCCGCTGCCAAACTCCTGTTTGCTCTCCCTGTTTGCTCGCTCTCTGGGAGCCTGCTTGCCTTATCACAGTCCCAAAAACAGCTGGAGCCTCTCTCCTGTTGTGCTGCTGCTCAGCTGGGAGTCAGGAACAGAATAACAGACCATGGGTTATGAGAGACTTGTTTTACCCTCAAATAACCCATGCTCACCAGGTTTACACAACACAACAACCCCAAGCAAGAGTTGCATATTCAAAATGGCGGCCACGTGCACTCTGCACACACCACAGCCTCACCGTGGGTTAAATAGCCCCAGTATATTTGAAAGCTGCCTTTCATTTTACACTAACACATACACACGGAGGGCTAGGCTAGAACCCATGTCCCTGACATGCTAGCTTCCTATTAGCAAGGCCGAGGTACTTCTGGTGGGGGACAAGGGGAGGTTAGGGGATGTTGACCTGGTGCTGAATGGGGTACATCTGCCCCTGAAGGACCAGGTCCGCAGCTTGGGGGTCATCCTTGACTCCCAGCTGTCCATGGAGGCTCAAGTGTCCGCTGTGAGCCAGGCGGCGTTGTATCAACTCCATCTGATACGGCAGCTGCACCCCTACCTTCCTAATCACCTGCTCCCATCAGTGGTTCATGCCTTGGTCTCCTCTCGCATAGACTACTGTAATGCGCTCTACGTGGGGTTACCCTTGAAGACGATTCGGAAGCTACAGCTGGTACAGAACGCGGCGGCTCGCCTGGTTAAAGGCAGCCGCCGGCGGGACCACATCACGCCATTGCTGAAGGAGTTGCACTGGCTACCAGTTGCTTGCCGAGCCGAATTCAAGGTGTTGGTTTTGACCTTTAAAACCCTAAACGGCTCCGGTCCAGTCTATCTCAAGGAGCGTCTCCAGCAACACCAAGTGGGCCGCTCAACAAGATCTGCCACGGACGGCCTTCTCCTTGTCCCTTCAGCCAGAGCAGCTAGACTGGTGGGGACAAGGAAGAGGGCCTTTTCTGTGGCGGCCCCCGTACTGTGGAACTCTCTCCCGAGTGACCTCCGCCATGCCCCCTCTCTGCTGAGCTTCCGCCGCTCATTAAAAACCTGGCTGTTCAGGCGGGAATATGGGGTGGGTTAAGATTTTAAAATTTTTATACTGTTTTAAATGTATTTTATTGTTTTTATTCTATGTACATCGCCCAGGGTGGCCAGTTGCCGGCCAGATGGGCGATTAATAAATGTAAATAATAATAATAATAATAATAATAATAATAATAATAGCAGGGAACATCTGAAAGTATTCAAATACACAAGGCCAGCCTTGACCTGCTGCAGCACAAACACTTTGTGACACAGCTGCTCAGATGGCTTCTTATTGTTGGCATGCAGAGTAGAACATTAAACACATAATACCCCAGGAGTTGCTACAGTCCAAACCAGACATGACTGCAGGAGCCATGTTTAATCATGTGCCTGCCCCATTCATATATAAAGCCCAGAACAGAAGTCTAATTTTAACAGCAAAAGGGGGACGTGGTGAGGGGAAGCCTCTCCTGCCTTACCACCCAGTGGCTCATCCATCACAACAAGCATTTTCCTCCCATTTTTCTCTTTACATTAAGCCAGTCTGCATGATCAAACAGCCCACCGGTGGCCATTTTGAATATTCAGTGCCCAGCCACAGCTTGTAGTGTCATATGAACCTGGGGACCGTGGGTTATGCGAGGGTTAAACAACCCTCGCATAACCCACAGTCCTCTGGTTTGCAAGACACAACAAGCCACAGCCAGGCAATAAATATGCAAATCCCACCCACCACATGCTGGCATGGTCCACAGGCCTCTTATGGCTTAACAATCCATGGCGAGCTGTTTTGATCGTGCGAACCAGGTCATTTTCTTAAGTAAAATCCATAAGAAAAATTCCAAAATTCATATAGTAATACCTTTATTCAGCCAACTCAAAGATTTTTTAAAAAATTCTTATGGCCAAAAGAGCTGCTTTTTTCTTCTTCTTTTTTTGTATAACTTGGAGAATACCAGATCCAGCCATTCAACAGCAGGACCCTGCACTGGAGGAAGAGGATTTTATACCACCTAAGTTGTTTAGGACTTAATTCTCTGAGGGGTAATCCTCTCCAACTACCATAGAATTTGGCTTCTATTAACTCTCTTTTTTTACCTAACAGAGCAGATAAATCTCCAGCTTTGTTAATATAAAGACTGCCTAGTTGATCTCTACTTCTGTTTTCCATCAGCCAGGGAGCTTCTCTAGTTTGCACTGGAGATAGTTTTGAGTTAAGAGCTGGATTTTATATTTTCAAAAATGGAGGATCTACAATTGTTTGAGACTTTCTTCTACCTAGTGATCCTAGGGGGCACCAAAACCATTGCTTCACCTGGCAGAGCCCTATTTGAATGTCTGTAACCCCTCCTCCATCATATTATCTTAAGAATCTGATAATGGAGACATTCTGATTACAACATGTAGTCAGCCTTTTCCCCTAACCACCACCACCACCACCACCACCACCCCCGCATGCACCAACCTGCTTTTTGTAACATCTTGCCTCATGAAGAGATCTGGAGATCTCGAAAGCTTGCACATTTTTTGTGATCTTTGAGTTGACCTAATAATCATGCTAAACTGTGCTGTGGCTTAGCTGCAGCCACTGAAAGCCTGTGCACCAAGAGACATTACTAGAGAGTCTGAGTACAGCTCGAGTACAGCTCGAGTACAGCTCGAGGATGTTGACAAGGTGCTTGGACGGGTACGTGCAACCACGTCTGTTCTGGATCCTTGCCCCTCTTGGCTTATAAAAACTAGCAGGGAAGGAACGGCTGGCTGGGCCAGAGAGGTGATCAATGCCTCCTTGCAAGAGGGAGTGGTCCCATGCCACCTGAAACAGGCGGTGGTGTCGTGAGACCACTCCTGAAGAAACCTTCTCTGGACCCGGAAGATCTTAACAACTTTAGGCCGGTGGCGAATGTTCCTTTCCTGGGCAAGGTCCTTGAGCGGGTGATGGCCAACCAGCTCCAGGTGCTCTTGGATGAGACTGATTATCTGGATCCATTTCAGTCGGGGTTCAGGCCTGGTTTTGGCACGGAAACAGCTTTGGTCGCCCTGTATTATGACCTATGTCGGGAGAGAGACAGGGGGAGTGCGACCCTGTTGATACTCCTGGATCTCTCGGCGGCTTTCGATACCATCGACCATGGTATCCTTCTGGAGCAGTTGTCTGAGTTGGGGGTGGGGGGCACTGCATTGCAGTGGTTCCGCTCCTACTTGGATGGCCGGCTCCAGAGGGTGGTGCTTGGGGAATGTTGCTCGGCCCCATGGACTCTCCAGTATGGGGTTCCTCAGGGGTCGGTCTTATCCCCCATGCTATTTAATATCTACATGAAACCACTGAGTGGGGTCATCCGGAGTTTTGGAGTGCGTTGCCATCAATATGCTGATGACACGCAGCTCTATTTCTCCTTTTCATCTTCAGCAGGTGAGGCTGTGGATGTGCTGAACCGGTGCCTGGCTGCGACAATGGACTGGATGAGGGCTAACAAACTGAGGCTCATTCCAGACAAGACTGAGATGCTGTTAGTGGGTGGTTCCTTTGACCGGATGGAGAGTGTTCAACCTGTTCTGGATGGGGTTGCACTCCCCTTGAAGGAGAAGGTTCGTAGCTTGGGGGTGCTCCTGGAGCCATCTTTGTCACTTGAGGCTCAAGTGGCCTCAGTGGCAAGGAGTGCCTTCTACCAGCTTCGGCTGGTGGCCCAGCTACGCCCCTATCTGGACAGGGATAGCCTGGTCTCAGTAATCTACGCTCTGCTGATCTCTAAACTAGACTACTGCAATGCACTCTACGTGGGGCTGCCTTTGAAGACTGTTCGGAAGCTGCAGCTTGTGCAAAATGCGGCAGCCAGGCTTATTGCAGAGACCGGAAGGTCCGAGCACATTACACCGGTTCTGGCCGTTTGCACTGGCTGCCAATATGCTTCCGAGCCAAATTCAAGGTGCTGGTTTTAACTTATAAAGCCCTACACGGCTTAGGACCACAATACCTGACGGAACGTCTCTCCCAACCGCAATCTACCCGGACACTACGCTCAACATCTGGGGCCCTCCTCCGACTGCCACCTCCAAGAGAGGCTCGGTTGGTGGCAACGAGGAGGAGGGCCTTCTCGGTGGTAGCCCCCCAATTTTGGAGCAAGCTCCCCACTGAGACCCACCTGGCGCCAACCTTACTATCTTTTCGGCGCCAGGTTAAGACTTCCCTCTGTGCCAAGGCATTTAATAGTTAGGAGTTCGGAATAGCATGGGGGGGGGGGATTGTCACCTGTAGGCTCAGTTTTATTAGTTTTTGATTGTTATTTTAAACTGTGTTTTTAAAATTTGGTTTTTAATCTTTTGTATGTTTTTATTGTTGTTTTTATGTATAATCTATTGTGAACCGCCCAGAGAGCTTCAGCTATAGAGCGGTATATAAATGAAATAAATGAATGAAATGAAATGAGTGATGCAGCTACCTCAGACAGCTGATTTTGAGTATCATGAAAGAGCAGAAAGTTGTTATTGCCAGGCATAAGAAGAGATATGTGTAGGATTTTCAGCCTCAGGTGCCAAAAATCTTGAACAGCCTTGCACCTTAACTGGCTGGGGGGGGGGCGGATGTTACTCTGCCTCAGGCAGCAAAATGTCATGGGCTATCCCTAAGATACCTTGAACAGTAAATGTTTTATACAGGTTTTTAACATGGTTTAGGTTCCTAAGTATGCAACAGTGACATTAGGGAAAACCAATACCTATATAATGCACAACTAAACCAATACCTATATAATGCACTAAGACAGTAGATTTTATTTTAGGAAATTTATTTAGAAACATATTGGCTAGAGGCCCATATGAAATTCCAGATGATTACATAAAAGAAGACTGAGCGAGAAAAAGATCAATTTTGCAGGTCTTGAATAATAAGAATCTAAAGATCAGTCTGAAATCATATTAGGAAATAGTTCCTCTGAAAGCTGTATTGCCAATTTTGCTATTGTGTATTTCTTTTAAACAAAAACAACAAAAGAAACTTCATCCTTATTCTCTGCCATTCCATATTTGGAAGTCCACAGGAACCACTGCAGAACACACAGCTCCTATATTTTCACTTTGCTGATACACACAGATACTGTTTTACAAAAGAATTGCTTCTATTGTAAGAGAAAATAAAACGAGTCTTGCAAAGAGAAGTTCAGGGTTGGTCATCTACCCCAGCTGTGCCCTCCTGAGCACATCCTCCCATGCGCCACCATTCCTAGCAGTACTCACTTGTTTTTCCACTTCATGCCCTAGGATACAGATATAACATTTCTGGAAATTTTGAAGCCATGGGGAAAACATATTTCCCCCCATTTTTTCTCCAGAGAAAAAGACGTTTTGGGAGAAAATGAAAAATATGGAACTCTTTTTAGCACCCTTTACAGATCTAAAATTACTCTGAGAGCAATCCTATGGACACTACACAGTGTCTGAGGGATCATAGGATACTGGGGATTTTACCCTTCAAGGTCATACACAGAGCTATGGCCTTGGAAACAGAAATCCCCGTTCCCCATCTATCCAGCTGGATTGCGCCCTTTGTTACTTTAGGGGAGCATACAATGTATTATATATAACTTGGCTTTCTCATAAAATTTTGTTTTGTATATCAAATGTCAACAAGAGGAAGCCCACAAGAAGGCACTGAATACTTTTTCCTTCTCTTGAGAAAATGGTAGTGGCCCCTAACGGCAAAAATGCATCCTGCTCTTGCACTTATCCTCAGTGTACAGGATTGTAATGATCAGCTGAGAAGGTGAGGCTGGAAGGGTGAGCATCTGCATGTATTTATGAGCATGTGTCTGCACACAGGCCAGTAGCCTCACCCACTGCTAGCATGTACCCCCACCACTGATGTCCTCAACCCGGGCCAATTTGTCCCTTGGTCTGAAAAGGATTTCCCACTCTTGTGTTATAATATGCTCACTTATTAATCAATCATTAGACCATACTTCTGAAATACAAAAAAAAAATCCAATTATGGTAGTCTGTATTTCTCTTAGCCCTTCCAAATCATGGAGGACGAGATGGTTTTTCATAAGCAATTACCCGGTACTATGACCTAAGAAAAAGACTTTCAAGAAGATTACACCAAAAAGACTTTCAAGAAAACTAAGTCACCTGATAAAATACTATCACCTACACTATCGGGGTGGAAGGCCATTAACATTAACAATTTAGTTTAATTTTACATCCAGCTGTACACAGAATCTCATGTCATCATGGAATTTGGGAAAAATCTATTCCGATCACCAACATTTCAGTGAAGCTGTGTTCACACCAACATTGTGTTCACACAAAAGGCACAAATTCAAATCCCTGACATATATCGAAATTTACACACACAGAGAGAGAGAGAGAGAGAGAGAGAGAGAGAAAACCCTTCAATACAGATATCTGTCTAAACCTCTTATGACAAAAGATTACACAGCACTCCACTACTGGGTAAGGAGGATGGTCCACTATAGACGTTTAGAGCGCAATCCTATACGTATCTACTCAGAAGTAAGTCCCATTAAATTCAATGGGATTACTCACAGATAACTGAGCATAGGATTGCAGCCTTATACACTAAAAGTTGTTGAGACTTTATTAATCAAAGGCATACTGGGGTGCATCTGGTACTATTATAAAATTCAAATTTTAACGTGCCATAGTTATGTATGTGTGTACTATTTTTTTTATTTATGGCATTTATATTAGCCAACCAGTAAGACAGTTCTCTGGGCAGTTCACAAAAATACTACTTACAGTGCTTAACTCATCAAACAGAATGCTAAATTGAACAGTGCTCCATACCGCTAATTATCTCTTTGAGCTGCAAAGATAACAGTCAGGAGTAAGCATAATGATCCCTTCTGTACCCACACAAGTTAATTATATTTAAAGGGTTGCTAATCTCTCACAAACTACAACATATTACATAGTTGGGGTGTTTCACTGTATACTTTTTATCTAGTTAAACAGCGAGATACTTGCTATTGTTCTATGCAAGAATATTCCTAAAGGTTGCAGAATTAAGGTAATCTCTTTCATGGGATCAATTTCTGTATGTGTAGACATACACATTTTCAGTTACACAGAATTTATCAGAAAAGTTTCTGTTCAATTCAAGAGCTTCTAGATCCCATAACAGAAGTTGGTCTAATTTTTGGAAAGCCTAATTTAAGCCAAGATTTCCCATTCAAACATAGCACTGAAAACTTTCTCAGAAATCTACTCTGATATTTCTAAATTTGAATAAGGACCGTCTAGTTTATCTGTACTTAACAAGCAACCTCTGGAAGTTCAATCACTGATCACCGATACCTATACACATACGGGGAAAAAATACTTATAGTGTATGGACTGTTATCAACAGGAACAGATGAGACCTCCTTCCACTTTGATTTCATTTTGCAAGGCACTTTGAGGATAAAATCGTTTGGCTTCATGCCGACTTGAATACTGCTTTTAGTACAGTATCTAGTGAGGTGTCCAATGTACCATCTGGTCTAATTGTATTGGATCAGTTCCAGTTTTTTAGGACCAAGAGGACATGGACAAGACACTTGTAGCTGTTCAGCCTACAACATGCTCTCTCGACTCTTGCCCATCCTGGCTTATTCAAGGTGTGTGTGTGTGTGTGTGTGTATGTGAAGGTTGTTGGCCAGGTGGACCCAGGAAGTAGTGAATGCACCTTTATGTGATAGAGCAGTGCCTACTGCGCTGAAGGAAGCAGTGGTGCCTACTGCGCTGAAGGAGGCAGTGGTGCATCCACTCCTGAAAAAGCCCTCCCTGGATCCAGAGGTTTGTACCAGCTACCACCCAGTCACTAATATCTCCTTTTGGGGCAATTGAAAGGCTGGTTCCTGTGCAGTTGCAGACATTCTTGGAGGACACTGATTACCTTGACCCATTTCAGTCTGGGTTCAGGCCTGGTTTTAGGACAGAACTGGCTTTGCTCACACTGATGGATAACCTCCTATGTGAGAGACACAGAGGGAATATGACTCTGTTGGTCCTGCTTGATCTCTCAGAAGCTTTTGATACCATTGGCCATGGCATTCTTCTGGATCATCACCACAAATTGGGGGAACTGTTTTACAGTAGTTCCACTCCTACCTTGTAGAGATGGTTCCAGAAAGTAGCACTGGGTGACTGCCCCAAAGCTATTTAATATCTATATGAAGCCGCTGGGGGCTGTCATTAGGGGATTTGGTGCAAGGTGTCATATGTATACTGATGGAACCCAGTTCTATTTCTCTGCGACATCTGAATCAGGAGAAGTTGTGCATGTTCTGAACTGGTGCCTGGACATAGTGATGGATTAACACGAGTCTGAATCCCAACAAGATGGAAACTCTATGGGTGGGTGGTTCCCAGATATAGGAATTAGGGAATTTGCTCTATCTTAAGGTATATAGTTTGGGGGTCTCCTTGGATTTATTGCTGTCATTAGAAGCCCAAATGACATCTGTGATGAGGAGTGCCTATTACCAGCTTCAGTTGGTATGCCAACTACACCCTTTCCTGGACAGGGATAGCCTGACCACTGTAGCCCATGCATTGGTAACCTCATGTTTAGATTACTGTAGTCCTTTTATATGGGGCTACCCTTGTACTTGGTCTGGAAGCTGCAGCTCATGCAGAATGTGGTGGCCAGGTTGCTGAGTGGACATATTACACTGTGCATATATTACACCGGTGTTGAAGCAACTGCATTGGCTGCCTATTAGTTACCAAGCCAAGTTCAAGGTCTTGTTGTTGGCATATATAAAGCCCTGAACAACTTGAGACTAGGTTACCTGGCGGATAGAAATGTACAGACATTGTAAAATCTGTTCTGCCTACATTTCGTGGATTGTCAGGAAGCTTTTGTTCCATCATCTGCTCATCGACGGAATTGGATTTTGCACAAATTCCTGAAAATGCACACATCCCCCCCAAATCACAAATCCCCCCAAAATGTGTATTTTCTCCCTTTAGCCTATGGGGAAATGCACATTTTTGGTTGGTGTTTTTTAATTTTTTCGTATTTTTCTATGATTAAATTAGCATAAAATTATGGGGGGGGGGGAGTCCGCAAGTCCACGGAATCTGAGCACTTGGGAAAAGCGGATTTCTCCAACATCCCTACGTGGATCACCTTCCCCAATATAGCCCCGTGTGATCGCTAAGGGTGTCCAAGGCTTTGCTTGTTGTACTGTGACCTGCAGATTGCCCTCTGGTGGCAACCCAGAAGCAGACTTCTCTGTGGTGGTGCCCACCTTGTGGAATGCCCTCCTGGTATTCGGGATACTCCCAACTGCTGTGTGCTTTAGGCGAAGACCTCTCTCTTCACTTAGGGCTTCCCTAACTGATTCTGCTGCCCAGTTTAAGTTATTTTTTAAAACTGTTTTGTATTTTAATCTTGTATTGTAAACCACTACGAGATATGTTTTTAGATATGAGGGTTTTTACCCTTAAAGGCAGTCTAAAAATAATGTTAAATAAATAAATAAAATAAATGTGGTGAGTGGACTATTTATTGATTAAATAAATAAATATTTCTCAGAAACATTGCCATAGATCTGTAACTTGAATAGGGCTTTAATAATGCACAGTTTGAGAATGGTACTCCACTGGAACAGTATCTAGGTCACCGTCTAGAATGTGATTAGTGAAACGCTGCTAAAGCAGCTCATAAATGCTTGTTTCTATTCTTTTTTTTAAACCCTAACCAAATCAAGGCTAGCACTTCAGAAGCTGAAAAGTTTGACAGGAAAAGGAATTTAAGAGAGGTCAAAATCAGATTATGTTTTTACAGTATCTTATGAACAATGGCAAAGTCTTCTGTCAGCTGTTATTCTATCCTCTACCTCAGGCAGGTGATATTAAGAACACCTGCATAGCAGCTTCTCTCTGGCTGATAATTCCTTTGGACAAACAGACAGTTGGTAGCTATCTCATTTCACTTGACACACCATTTAGATAAGTTTCAGTTGAGACTTTTGAAACAAAATACCAATTCCCCAGAGTGGGAACCTTTCCCTAACTTCCTCTAAGGCTAGAAGCAGTAGTAAATAAAAGAACAAACCACATGAACCATTATAAATGCCACATATTTGCCTCTATTGTCTATCACGGTTATGTTCTTTAAGAAAAGGGATAACTGAAAAAAGGAATATAAATTAAGATTTAAAATTTTTAAAAAACACTATACTATAAAACAGTATATGAAGAAAGAAGACAACAAACTAATTAATTTATTGCAATGATATGTTCAACTTGTAGTTGGAAAACTGAAGAAAATTATTAATCCTAAAAGTGAAATGTGATGTTAGAACTGGAATATCATAGGCCAGGCAGCTTCATCCTACTAACAGGTTGATTCTATACCAAGTTAAGCACACCTAAGCCCCATTACCTTCAATTGACTTAGGTATGCCTAATTTTGTATAGGATTGTGTTGTGTGTTCCAGTTAGGTTACTAATACATATCAGGGTTGCAGTTAAATCAATAGAGAGGTGAAAATATTTAGCTGTACATGTTTGTAGTCTAAGAGAACTTCTGGATTCATCATTGCTCCTGGAGGGTCATATTGTTGTTATGGCCAGAAGTGCTTTTCCTCATCTTTGGATGGTGTGTCAACTGCAGCTGTTCCTAGAAGAGGATGATCTGGCCACATGCTTTGGTTACATCCAGACTGGATTAATGCCAAGCATCCCTTCAGGGATGCCATAATTATCACCCTCTTTAAGAAGGGTGATAGAACAGACTGTGGAAACTATCGGGGCATTTCTCTCTTAGCTACCGCAGGTAAAATATTTGCTAGGATTCTCGCAAACCGTCTTCTATCTATATCAGAAGAGATCCTCCCTGAGACTCAATATGGTTTCCGCCCCTCTAGAGGGACAGTAGACATGATTTTTACTGCACGTCAGCTCCAAGAAAAATGCCAGGAGCAAAATCAACCCCTTTATATGGCATTTATCGATTTGGCTAAGGCCCTTGATACTGTAAACCGTACAGCTCTCTGGACTATCCTTATGAAAATTGGATGCCCCAATAAATTTGTGAATATCTTGCGACTTCTCCATGACAACATGACGGCAACGGTTTTGGACAACAACGGCTCTCATGGTGCTCCATTTAAAGTGGGATCAGGTGTAAAACAGGGATGTATTATCACCCCAACATTATTTGCTATTTTCATCACCATGATTTTACATCTTGTCGAGGGGAAGCTTCCCACTGGTGTGGGAATTATATATCGAACTGATGGAAAGCTTTTTAATCTCAGCAGGCTGAAAGCAAAAAGTAAGGTAATTACAACCTCCGTTGTGGAACTTCAGTATGCTGATGATAATGTGGTCTCCGCACATTCAGAGGATGATCTCCAAACTATCCTAAATGCTTTTGCAGAAGCATATGAAAAACTTGGTCTCTCACTTAACATAAAAAAAACCAAAGTGCTTCATCAGCAAGTGAAAGCTAACCCTTCGGTGATGCCATCTATCCAGCTTGGCGGGACAATACTGGAAAATGTCGATCATTTTCTGTTAAGAGAAAGCCATAGCCCACACACACACACGTATATGCACACATACCGCAAGATAGCATCAGACACCCAAGAATCACAATAGGAGTCATTAACATGCCCCCTGGCAAGTCCCTGGTCTGGCAGCCGAAGGAGCTGTGGAATATTCATTCCCAGGTGTTGGATAGAAGAAAGGAACAGCCAAAGACTCCTAGGTGCCGGGCAAACAAGAAAAACCAGTCGTGCCAGGACGGGGGCACGACAAGAGGAGGGGGCCCAACAGAGGGTATAAAGCCCAGGGTCAGTGGCAGGAAAAGGGTTGTTGGTCGTGAGGCAGCAAGCTGCAAGGTCCATGGCTCAGGTCAAACCACCTTCAACCCTGGGGGAGCTCCCAGTGAACAACGCTAACATAGAACAGCCCTTTTGGAGTTAAGCGGCTTTCTAGGAACAAGGCATTTCCAGGTACGACTGTCTGTATTGCTTTTGCAGCTCGCTACCAGCTCAATTGTAGGTGTGTGCTTAGCGTGGTGCTTTGTATATGTTCTGTTACGCTCCATTAAACTCTGTTTACCCATAACAGTGTAGTAGCGTCCATTCAAAACTCGGTCTCCTCGCTTTGCCTGTGTTATAATTGGTCGTGGCTTCTGCCAGAGAGCTGCGAGGGCTACCCGAGTCCGGGTTAACCCCTGAGTGGCCGAACCCGCCAAGAAGGACAGTTGCAGTCTTTCTCCACATTTTCTCTATCTTGGCAGCTATCTTTCTGTTACAGCTAACATCGACAGTGAAATCCAGCATCGTCTGAGCTCTGCAAGTGCCACGTTTTCTCGAATGAAACACAGAGTGTTCGAGGATCGGGATATTTGGAAGAAGACCAAAACACTGGTTTATGAAGCCATTGTTTATGAAGCCATTGTATTACCAACTTTATTGTATGCCTGCGAAACATGGACTATCTATAAACGTCACTTCCACCTCCTTGAAAGATTTCATCAACGTTGCCTCCGGAAAATCCTGCGAATTACTTGGGAAGATAGGCGAACAAATGTCAGTGTACTGGAAAAAGCAAAGACTACTAGCGTTGAAAAAATGATCCTTCAACGCCAACTTCAGTGGACCGGTCATGTTGTTCGAATGCCTGACTGCCGTCTCCCAAAGCAGTTATTTTATTCCCAACTCAAGGATGGAAAGCGGAATATCGGTGGTCAATATAAGAGGTTTAAAGATGTTCATAAGGCTAATCTAAAAAAATGCAATATAAACATTGAAAACTGGGAAGCTCTGGCCCATGAACGATCTAAATGGAGGTTGGCCTTTCACAAAGGTTCCATGGACTTTGAAGAAGCCCGAGTGCAAGGTGAAAGGGAGAAACGTGCTAAGCGAAAAGCACGTCAAACGAATCCTTTACAGGACCATCTTCCATCTGGTAACCTGTGTCCTCACTGTGGGAAGCTGTGTGGATCTAGAATTGGCCTCCACAGTCACTTACGGACCCATCGCTAGAGTCTACACAATCCTCTTTAGAATTTCCTCCTTTTATCCTGGAATACAATCTTACTCGGTCATGAGTGATCGCCTGATGATGATGATGACATGGGGCTGCCTTTGAAAAATGCCTGGAAAGTACAGCTGGTACAGAATGCCGCCAAACTATTGGGGGCAAGTTATTCTGAGCATATTACTCCAATATTCAGTCATCATTGGCTGCCAGTATGTTTCTGGGCCCAATTCAAAGTACCAGTGAATACCATTAAAGATGTATGTATATATTCAAATATAGTGCCATCTTTGTACATTGTGGTCTACAAAGAATGGGAGGACAGTTCCCTACCCCAAGAGTCTTACGATCTAAAACCAGTCATAAGGGAAACAACAGAGGAAGGGGAGGAAACGGAAGCAGAAGTAAATAGGGAAAGAACATGTTGTGATTTCAGATACACAGGCTTAATTAAAATAGGGTAATGGATCTAGCAGTAGTGCTAAAGGCTTCACGGAAAAGGTGGGCTTTGAGGAAGGATGTAAAATGGAGGCATTTCCAAGGATAAAAGATAGCAAGGAAGAAAGGGCAATCGTTTGGGGGAGCTGTAGGCCCTTGGATAGCTGAGGCTAGCATTACTAGACAAGTGAAGGTCACAGGTAAGGATGAGTTAGGATTTAAGAGTAAAGAAACAAGCAGGGGCAAGGACATTGAGGGTTTTGAAGGTAAAGAGGAAAAGCTTGTGCAGGATCTGGGAGAGGACTGGAAGTCAGTGTAGGTATTTAAGGAGCATCACATGTGCTGAGACTGGTGACTGATTTTGGCAGCAGAATGCTGGATAGACATAAATGAAACAGAGTGAAAAAGCAGATTGCTACCATCTTCGCCTGTCTAGCCATCAAGGCATGAGATTATCAGGGCCTGAACCAGAGTTTGGCTGAGGTGAGAGAAAGGAAGGTCCTTATTTTTGTAATGTTGTAAAGGCAGAAGCGGCATGATCAGGTGAAAGACTGAACATGAGAGGAAAGGAGAGAGAGGAGTCAAAGAGAAAACCCAGGCTTCCTGCCTGATCAAAAAACTTAAAGGACCACATGCTCCTGCATAATCCTGCTCACCTGTTGAGATCGTCTGGAAGCTCTGCTCCACATGCCACCTACTAGAGACTGATTTGGTGGGCATGAGAAACAGGGCCTCAGTGGTGGCATGTAGGCTCTGAAACTCCCTCCCCAAGAAGCCCATCTGGTTTCCTCTCAAACTTTTGAAAAGCTGTAAAAACAGGTGTCTAAAGTTTCCTGATCCCATTTGAGAAACTACCCACTTTATCCTGTTGTACTGGCACACAGGATTGGGCCTAAGTGTGAAATGAAATTAACTATGAAGTTTCACACGCCTCTCACTCTTTTAATCAAATACTTTCCTTTATCTTCTGATACCAAAGTTTAGATACAAATGTCCTCAGTACTAGAATTTGAGCAACACAGGAAGAGCCCTACAATCATACATTTCATCAACTGTACAAAATTCTGCTACCCTCCCTTAGTCATTCTTTCTCAAAACTGTTTTTGATAGAATAGTATACTCCCCCCAACCTATTCTACACTAAACAATATATTCTTCTGAGAAGTATCATAACTGAGATCCTGCTTAAATAAAAACATCTACAGAGCCAAGTGTTTACAATAATCAATAGATAACTAATACAAAGACGACGATAATGTAACTGTTTTTCCTTGTGTCTCCTCTGCACAATCTCCCTCCTGACCACTCATGAAGGAAAAAAAATCTGATCTATTTTTACAGTCTGGCGCATTGGTATTTTGGATTGTTTCCAACTGTTCTTTTCAGAGCTTTACAAATAAATGCCAAATATACGAATTATTTCAGCACTCTCTCTTTAATAAAATAAGCCAGAACTAATAAGGCATCCAAGAGATACATCTGCTCATATGAACGTATGGTAGAATCTAGTAAACAGTTCCAATGATTTTCACCACAGCCGAAGAATCTAGAGATTATTTTGCTCTTAACTCAACCCTGAAAACTAGGTGAACTTATAATACTGTAGTTCACACTTACAAGGGAACACTACTAACTTTTTGCCTATGCAACTCTACACTCAAACTGTTGCAGGTTAATATGACTTTATTCCTCATTTGCAGTAGGTTACATTGATGTTATTCCTCATTTACATCAGAGGTGGATCATGCCCCAGAATGCAAGAGCTCACAAGCAACTCATCTTGCTTCAGAATAGATTTGGATTGGTTCCGTTTTACCTGTTTTCTCCCTGCTTGTTGTTTGAAGGTGGAGGATGCAACACAGTTTGATTCCCTTCCATCTCCACAATGCACTTAGTATTCAGCTCCAGCTCTGGAACATAACACAACAGAGGACATCAGAACATTCCCTTACAGAAGGATATATACTTCATCCCCAGCCAGCAAGGCTTTTCCTGTTTCTTTCTTCTTGTGTCTAGAAAACAACTCCTACTTGCTGCTAGGGAATATAGGAAATGATATGGGCGTTGTCCTCCAAAAACAAAAAGCAAAACCTGGAACAAGAAGTTGGGAGACCTACAGATTAGACAGAGGTTCTCCACTAGTGAGGAAATATGTGGCTTCTGAAATACAGGAGGCACATGGACATCTTTCTGAACAGTTAAGATGTACCTACAGCAGTTCCCCTGTTTGTCTCAGAGACTAGTTCAATTGCCTGCATTGCATGTTGCTCATATGCTGCTGTATACCAGGCTATCCTAATTCCATGTTCACACATCACTACGTAAGATTACAAGTCCCCTTTCACACACAACTGTGCACCAAAAGGGTGAAAAAATAGACAGCTCTTTTGCTTTAACCACCGCGATTGTGACTACGGCAGAGGGGAATAACCAAGCCACATTGAGCGATCTTGAATACTGTATGTACCCGAAGAATGAAGAAGGGGCCATGTGAGAAACATTTCAGAGTACTGTCTTCAATACTAGGAGACTGTATTACCAGCTTCTCCGATGGAGGAAAGAGAGCCACAGGTTGAGGTTATCCAAGGAAAAATCGACTCAGGGAATCAACAAGCTTCCCCACCCAACAAGAGAAAAAACGAGTTCTTCTCTTAACAAGCAGCTTTGCAAGGAGCAACGGGGTTTGTCCTGAGCTCCACGCCCCTCATATTATAAAAGGGAGGCTGCGCTCCAAGGAAAACCTCTGGATCGTTAAAGACATAAAACGAGATTGGATCCTCGCTTTATCACCATAGGTTTGCACCCAAACCAGCTCCCAAGCCTTTCCCCAGTTTCGAAGGCAAAGTTTATGGAAGTCAAAAGACACACTTCCCCCTTCCATGAGCCATTAAAAAGGGGGGGGGGGTCTAATAAGCCGCAATTCTGAATTCTTCCTCCCTCCTTCTCCAAACCCATCCCAACTACTCTGCAAACAAGTTAGTCCGATGAGGAAGGAGGGGGCGAGGTTGGTTAAAAGGTGTTCCTAAGAGGTTAAGACGGGGTCAGTTAGGGGCTGTTGGGAATAATAATAATGATGATGATGATGATGATGATGATGATGATGATGATGATGATGATGATTTGAATAATAATTTCATATTACCTCTCCTGTTCATGGGCCGGACTCTGACGGCCACTTTCACCTTGGTATCCGACATCTTCTCCGGCGGCAGAGGCAGCGTGGGGTCCCCACGGCCCCCAGCAGCGAACGTGACTCGGAGTCTTCTTGCTTCACACAGCCCGGGCCACAAGCCACGAGCCGCCTCTCCCTCGGGGGCCACCCGCGGGACACAGTCGGCGGCGTCTCAAGGCAGCAGCAGCAGCAGCAGCAAACCGCGGAGACCCTCCCGTAGCCGCGCTGCCAACGGGGAAAGCGCAGCGCCGTGGTCCATCTCGGGCCGGTGGGAAAAGCGGGGCCGGGGCCGCCGCCGAGAGAAGAGGAGGAGGAGGAGCCGCCGACTGGCTGGAAAGAAGTGACTGAAGAAAAGCTTCCCGAAGACGCGGCGGAGGCACTACTCGCCTCGGCCTCGCTTGTGCGAAAAGCCCCGCTGCCCTTTCCCCCCGCCCAGTGCCGCCTCCTGCTGCTGCTGCCGCTGCTGCCGCCTCCTCCCCATCCGAACAACCGCCATCTTCCAGCGCCCGCAGCGGCGGCGGCGGCCGCTCCTGCCTTCGTCTCCCTACCTACTCAGTCTCTGCTGAGATTCCAGGGTCAGACAGACCGGGCAGGAGTGGGGAGGAGAGAGTCGTAAAACGACGGAGATAGCCGAGTGACTTCGGCCCTGAGGGACCGAAGGGAAAACGTATTCAGACGAAGGTGGGAGATACGCCCAGCGGTCATGCGCGAGCTCTCCTAACACTGTCCGCCCGCCTGGACTGTAGAGCAGCGCCGCATTCGCGCAAGCGCAGACTGATGTGTTGAAGGGAAATGTTCGGATGAAGTGGGAGAGTCCCATCGTCATCCTCTCTCTCTCTCTCCTCCGATTGCCTCCCGCTTTCAGAGGGATGGCTGCGGGTGTCAAGTCGAAGAGCGAAGGGGGAGGTGATAAAAAGCGCGCACGGGCACGTTGGGCAGCAAAGTGAAGTTTAAGGCAGGGGAGATGGCTGAAGTCTTAATGAGGCAGTATGACCTTGGCGGACTGTTGGAAACAGTGAGGAAGGAGAATGTTGTTCAGGCAGGAGGAATGTGCTGGAATAGCAGGAGAGTTGCCCATTTTAAGGACGATCGTAGAATTCTGAATGGTAAGGGTATAGCGTTCCCAAGATCCTCAGTTCCACGGAGCTAAGGCAGGAGCGTGCTTTTATTTGAGCCTTGATGAGTCACCAGGATTTAATAATCATACTTAACATTAATATCGCGTTCCAGGGCAATAGTCCAACTTCTTTGAAATCATGGAACCACCTTTAGCCCCAACCTGCAACATAGGAACCATTTTAAAACTTTAACGTCTCTCACTCTCTTCTCCTTCCCGCTTTCCTCCTCTGTTTCTCTCCCCGCGCCCCCGTCCCTCTGTGTGTGTGTGTTTCCTCTCTTAAAAGTAGGGATGGCTCCAAGGGATAGTGGGCCTCCCGCCCTCCCAAAAAAATATTTCCCACCACCCCCAGCTTTCAGTCACAGTATAATAAAGTCCTATATAGTATGGGTTAAATCCTGGCTCTCCTAATAATGGTCTTTTCCATCCCCGTTTTTCTGAGTCACCCTTGCTTAAAAGCAGCAACAACCAAAAATATAATTAAGGGTACAATTCTATGCATGTTTAGACAGAAAAACATGCTGGCTGGGGCATACTGTGAGTTGTAGGACTTTTTTCTGTCTAAACATGCATAGGATTGTACCTTTAATGGTGGTGGTGCCACTGGTGCAATCCATGTTAGGTTGACAGGGAGGGTGGGAAGGGGAGTGCAACCCAGTTGTGGTTTCCAAACCACCTGTTGCAGACCAGTTACTCAGATTGGTCAAAGCGCTTTGCATACACTTAATCTCAGTAACCCTTATAACAACTGTAAATCAATGCTGTTATCTAGATACTAGTGAGAGGCAGAGGAATATCCTCTTGCTTAAGTTATCTCGGAACTGCAAAGCTAAAGGGAAGCACACTCTGCCCTCTGCCATTGGCTGGGGATGTAGGGCTGCTGGGTTGTGTGTGTATATGTGTACTTAAAAGCAGTCCAGATAAAATGATACCGCAGATTATGTACTGAGATTATGTAACTTCAAGAATTATTTATTTGTTTAAAAATTTCTGGGCTGACTTTCAGGGCAGAAGCCTTCCCAAGGCAGTGTATAATAAAATGGATAGGAGGAGGAGGATTATGTAAGCCGCCTTGGGTTCCTTGAAGGAAAAAAGGCGGGGTATAAATATAATAATAATAATAATAATAATAATAATAATAATAATAATACATAATAAAAACTGATGCGGTCTTAAAAAGCAATAAAAACACAGTAAAAACAGTAACAACAGCAAACATATCAGGGAAAGGCCAAGGTAGAATAGTATGCTTTCAGGGCCACCTTAAAAGTGTGCAATGATGGGGCCTGGAGGACCCCTGATGGCAACTGTGGAGAAAAAGCCTGCACACACACACACACACACACACACCTCCTCATGTGTAAACCAAGTAATCCCAGCTAGGAGCTGGGAGGGGCGAAATGTGCATAAGTTGTCTGATGGGGCCCTCACAGGCTGATGTCAGAGGTAGCTGCTATGCAAAATGCAAATGTTCTAAAGCCCACTAGTCATGAGTCACCCCTCCCCTCTGCCTGGCCAGGTGAAGTTCATCCTGATTGGCTCAAGACAGCTGAGCTACTGAAAAGAGGAGGGGAGGGAAGAATTTTTATTGCCAGCTGTGGCATCTGGTTTTGGTTGTTGATCCTGGGCAGCAAGCAAGCTGCGTGGAGGTTCAGGTCTTTGGACTGGCCTCAGGATCCGCCCCCAGGTGGCACCTGGTAAAATCAGCTGGATGAGGGCTGTGGAGCCCTGAAGAGGGCCACCCATCCTGGACCTTACGGTGGGTGCAGTGGCCTGTATGTGTGGTAGGGCTTTGCTGAGGAAGCCCTGAAGAGAACCGGCCCCCAGGTAAAGAGTAAGTGCCTGGGAGATATAAGGAATCAGCTTTATTGTTTTGTAGCTCTAGTGTTTGTACCAAAGTGTCTCTCTACCTTGTCTCCTTCCCTCATTTCCCACCTTTTGTTGTAATCTGTTTACCTGAATAAACCTTGGTTTTATCCCACACGGTGTGTGTGATTGCTCTATGGTTCAGCACTAAATCCAGGGTATAGATCTGGGTCTTGGGAAGAAAGGGTGGGTTGGCAGAGTCCAGCCAGCCCCCCCTTCCTTCACAGCAACTTATTCCAAAGATATGGGGCCACTGCGAAAAGGCCGTCTATTGTGTGGTTGCCTACCTAACTGCTCTCACAGGTGGGCAAATGAGGATGGCCTCTCTTGCTGATCTTAAAGTGTGGGCAGGCTGATATGGGTGAAGGTGGTCCTTCAAGTAATTTGGTCCCAAACCATTTAAGGCTTTAAAGGTTTAAAAAAAACCAGCACTTTAACTTGGGTTCAGAAATACACCTGTAGCCAGTGCCGCTGGCACAGTATAGGCATTATATGATCAAATTGCCTTGCCCCTACCAACACTTGGGCAGCCACATTCTGCACCAAGTGAAGTTTCTGAACCGTCTTTAAAGGCAGCCCCACATACAACACATTACAGTAGTCCATACACTAGTGCATGGATAACTGAGGCGAGGTCTGTCCTCTCCAGATAGGGCCACAGCTGGCATATAAACCTGATAAAACACACTCCTGGACACCAGAGCCACCTTGGCTTCCCCAGGTAGCACGGAGTCCAGGAGGACTCCCAGGCTATGCACTTGGTCTTTTGTGGGGAGTGCAACCCCATCGAAGACCAGTTGTAAACTTCCATCCAGAGTAGTTGGTTTCCCAATCCACAGTACCTCCATCTTGTCTGGATTAAGTTTCAGCTTGTTTACCCACATCCACCCCAAACAAGTTCAACCTCCTCCTTGGGATATGTAGATGGTAGCGAGAGGTGGAGCTGAGTATCATCTGCATACTGATGACACTTCAGCCCAAACCTCCTGATGATTTCCCCCAGAGGTTTCATGTAGATGTTAGAAAGATGGGACATAGGATGGAACCTTGTGGCACCTCACAGGCTAATGGCCATGGGGTGGAGCAAAAGTCCCCCAACACCATCTTCTGAGGCTGCTCCTCCAAAAAGGCCCAGAACCACTGTAAAACTGCCGCCCAACCCAGATGAACAATCCAGAAGGATACCATGGTCGGTTGTATCGAAAGCCACTGAGAGTTCCAGAAGAACCAACAGGGTTGCACTCCCCCCATCCATTTCCTGTCATAAGTCATCAACCAGGGAGACAGTGGAAGACCGACAACCTGGTCTTCTGCGCGGGTTCAATGCTAAGGGGGTAGCGAGTTCTGGGGCGGGCCTTCTCCGAGGTCCCCAGCGACTATCACCCTTAGCCCAGAACAAAGGGATAACTTATAGCCACAAAAGTATCTTTTATAAAACAAGTTTATTTACAAAATTACCTTCACAAATCCAGACACACACCAGCAATATAGCTTATCAGTACGGTACAAAGTAGCAAGCAAGTAGTCTCAAGGACACCGTGATTTCAGGGCTCTCAGCTAATTAGTTCAGCTCGGGCTCCAGCAGAGGCCCGGTCAACCGCACGCTGCTAGCTGGGTTCCCGGCGGAGGTCCGGTCTACCCAAGCGGCTAGCTGGGTTCCCGGCGGAGGTCCGGTCTACCCAAGCGGCTTGTGAGTGATTTCAGCTTGGTTTCCCGGGGGTCCGGTCAACCCAAGCGGCCAGTGATTTCAGCTTGGTTTCCCAGGGGTCCGGTCAACCCAAGCGGCCAGTGATTTCAGCTAGCTGGAGCGCGCCGGGTTCTGCTACCCGGGGTTGCCGATCCTTCGTTCCCTTACCCCAAGCATGGGGCAAGATTGCTGATCAGGTCCAACAACTCAGTTCCCTTGCGCAGGGTGTTTTATACCTTGGTGTTTCAGGTAGCCCCTCCCTCTGTAATCAGGTGGGTTGCCACCCTCCCTGAGGGGCGGCCTTTTGGGTCAGGTGGGGTGACGCCTTCCCCCCGTGGGGTGGGGTGGGGTCCCTTTGAAGCCACTTGCTTAATGGTCCCATCCTGTGGTGTTGAGTGGTCCTTTCTTATGGGTGCCGAAGTGTCTGCTCTGGCGAGGTATTCAAGTCTTATGTAGATGGGGCTGATATACGAGAGCATTGACAAACCTGGCGATGCTTCCTGTCTTCCCCCCTGGGGTGATTCTATGCAGATGTTGTTTGTCCCCTTTGGCCTCTGTGGAGACTGGCTGTCTCCCCCCCCCCCGGGTCTCCTTCCCCCCACCATGGTGAGTGTGTGTGTGTGTGTGTGTGTGTCAGAAAGGGGGCTTAGGTTGGCTTTCTCCACAGAGACCAAGGCTGTTCTGTCCAATAACCAGGTCTGAAACCTGATTGGAATGGCTTTAAATAATCAGTGTCATCCAACACCACTTGGAGTTGTGAGGCCACCACACACTCCAGGACCTAGCCCAAGAATGGCATATTTTATACCAGGCAATAGTTACCGAAACCAAAGGATCCAGATTTGGTTTCTTCAACAAGGGCCTCACCACCGCTTCTTTCAAAGTGCAGGGACCTCACCATCCCTCAAATAGGCATTAACCACCTTGGAGGTTGAGGTACCCAGCCCAACTCTGGCCAATTTCACAAGCCAGGTTGGACAAGGATCTAAAGAGCAAGAAGTAGGCCTCAGTCCTCCAAGCAGTTTGTTCATATCCTCAGGTTGCACAAGCCAAAAGGTATCCATAACATGACTAGATGGTGCACTAGCCCCGTCCATCTCAAGACTGTCAAAACAATGGCACCCAAGTCAGCATGAATATGAGCAACTTTATCTGCGAAATGTCTAGCAAATTGCTCACAGCGGGCCTTTGAGGGTTCAAGTTGTTGTGTTCTAAAGCCTACCCAAGAGACCTTTAACCACCCAAAAGAGCTCCGCTGGATGACACTGAGCAGATGCAATAGTGGTGGAGAAGTAAGCTTTCTTTGCTGCCATCACAGCCACAGAATAAGATAGCAAATGGATTCTTGCCTGTGTTCAATTGTGTTTATTACGAGTCTTCCACCGTTTGTGCTCTAATTGTTGGCACAGTTGTTTCATCGCCCTCATCTCAGAATACCAAGGAGCTGACACAATTCTATGACTAGGTCGAGGATTTTGGGGAGAGATCAATTAGCATGCTTTACTCTTCCCTCCCTATTCCTTTTTCCTTTTATATTGTGTCTATTCCATTGTGAGCCTCTGGGCAGGAATGAATTGCGCAGGGACTGTATCTCTGTACAGTTCTTAGAAGATTTTAGGTGCTTTATAAGTGATAGATAAATCATCATCATCACATAATGAGTTTGTTGGTCATTGCTGAAACCAGATTTTACTTGGGGACATGACAGCTTAGACTGTATAAGGCCCAAACGAGACGTGTGTGTGTGTGTGTGTGTGTGTGTGTGTGTGTGTGTGTGTTTATTAAACACATGCTTCCCATTCAGCTATAAAGTGGGAGTGGGGTGGTTTTAACTTTCTATACTATGAGGAGAGTGCGGGGGGGGGGAGTGAAAAAAAAACCCTCCCCTACTGTACCTCCCCACATTCAGCTGCTTTAAGCCAGTGTACTCCAACCTTGGGTCCCCAGCGTAGCTGGCAGGGGCACGCTGGGAGTTGTAGGCCAAAAACATCTGGGGACCCAAGGTTGGAGAACACTGGCTTAAAGCCATTTTCTCCCTTGCTGGTTCACTTGCAGTATCACAGTTAAGCTGGGAAGGAACAGTTTAAAGCAGTAGAGTAAGGCAGAGGTGGAGACTGGATTTCACTCCTTTCCCCTGCGCAATTCTTATAAAGAGTTTTAAAACCCCACCCCTTCTTTCTAGCCAAATGGGCAAGTGTCATGTTCAATAACCATGTGTCTGATTGGCCTTGAGCTCCAACTTGAGGCTGTTTTTCAGTGTAAATGTTCAGAATACATGTAGCCTCGATGGAGTATTTCAATTATGTCTTCCAATTACTATATACAGCGTAACAGAAAAGGCGCATAAAGAGATCTGGATTAATACCCCTGTGAGAATAACTTATTTTAATGACACACAAAAAATTAATTACATTAAAATTCAGCAAAGAATAACCCCCAACTCCACAGCTCTCAAAATAGTAAGAAGGAATCATGTTCCCTTATGCCACCAACCATTTACCACAGTTAATCTGACAGAATGAGCCAGGGAATACTAAATTGCTGTGGCAGCTGTGAAAAGTTACAGGCTCCTCTCAATGAAAAAAGATTTGTCACTAACTTTGGAAGGCATTAGGGGTCGGGTCAAGCCATGGATTATCTCAATGAAGGCAGAGCAAGAAGTGGTTGTGGGAAATTTCTAATAAACATCATTTCAATATTGATCACAGAGAATAAGAGAGAACAAAGTTAAAGGCACGATCCTGCTTAAGTAAAACATTTTAAAGCACAGTTTTCAATGGTACTTTGGCTTACCTTTGACTGGATTGTGCTGTAAGTAATGTGGAATGTTGTGTATAAGTTTAAAAGTTGTATACTGTTATGCCATCAGACGTTGGTTCTATAACTGCAATCTTATGCATGCGTACACAAAAGTAAGTCCCACTTACGGTAGTTCAATAGGACTTACTCCCAAATAAGTGGGAATAGGATTGCAGCTTAAATTAAGCTACCTTACCTATTTTGCATCAGGTATATCCTGATGTAAACATATTTACTTGGAAGTGCCATTTATTTCTTTAGTATCTCAGGGTGGGAGAGCGGAGCTCAGCAACTTATTGACCCATATGGGTAGAGCAATCCCTAACTTGTATTGCAGAGAGTTCCAATATCAGAGCCTCTGAGAAATCTAAAGAGAAGGAGCAGTGGCATTTCTGCTTCCTCCACCACCCCGGGCTATTTTGTCTTTTTTAATAATCCAACCAATTGAATTGGTTTCAATTGGGGGCATGTTTAGGGACTGGGAGGGCTATGGATCCTCTCCTGGTATGTCTCCTGGCCCACCTCCTTCCCTGCTTTCCAACATTGGAGTTCTGACATTGAAAAAGAACTGGCTGTTCTGTGTGCCTGCCAGCCAGCCAGCCAGCCAGCCATGCCCTCTTCAGTGATACTCTATTCCAGGGGTCCCCAATGTGGTGCCTGTGGGGACCTCCAAGTGCACCCACAAAGCTCTCCACTCCCTGTCCCCTTCAAAAAAATAATAATAAAAAATAAAAAAATCCTTGGAAAACGTTAGGGCAGTCTTCTTTCTCTCCCTTTCTGGCTTCACTGTTTCTATCTTCCCCCACCTCTTAAGCTCACAGTTACTCCCTCTCTTAGCCTTGCTCTTTCTCTACGCCTTTGCCTTCCTGTGTCCCCCTCTCTCCCAGCCTCTAGCCCTGCTATTGATCTCCCCACCTCTAGCCTTGGTCTTTCTCCCCCCAACGTCTCTCTAGCTTACTTTTGACTAGCCAGGCCCCATGGCAGCCATTGTGTGACTAGCCACAAACCTCCGTGGGACCCATTTTGTGGTGCCCACAGCAGCTTCTCAAATTCCCAAATGTGGCCACAGGTTCAAAAAGGTTGGGGACCCCTGCTCTATTCCATGCACCCTCTCCCCGAGTTTTCCAACTTTTCCCCCAAGAGACACCTAGCATTCTGTGGCCACTGATATGCTTAGTCGTTGGACTGTTTTGGGATGCCCCCTTAGATTTTTAAATATGTATATTTTCTGTGCTTTTGGAAACCTTGGTTTGGCTACAATCCTGTTGGTGCTCACCAGCTGAATTCACCATTAGAGAGAGTAATGACAAATCTGTGTCCCTTCTATAACTCAACTACAGTGCTCTGACAATCAGTTCACCTTCCTTCTTCTTCCAGAGCTCTGTCAAGGACTCCAGGGACTGAACTGGTCACGGGTTGGGCATTGGAGGCACTGTGTTACAGTGGTTTTGGTCCTACCTACGGGGTCGATTTCAGAGAGTAAGATTGGGTGACTATTCCTCAGACCCTTGGCAATTGTGCTATGGGGTTCCACAGGGTATCATCTTGTCCCCAGTGTTGTTTAACATCTATATGAAGCTGCAGGGGAGCAGTCATTAGGGGATTTGGAGCCAAGTGCCATCAGTACGCTGATGAGACACAGCTCTATATCCCTGTGACAACTGAATCAGGAGAGGCTGTGCAAGTCCTGGATCAGTGCCTGAACTCAGTGATGGGCTGGATGAGGACCAATAAACCAAGGCTGAATCTTGGCAAGACGGAAGCCCTGTGGGTGAGTGGTTCCCGAGTCCGGGAGATGGACTCATTGCCTGTTCTGGATGGGGCTGCACTCCCTTTGAAAGATCAGGTTTGTAGTCTGGGAGTACTCCTAGATCCATCATTGCCACTGTAGTCCCAAGTGACTGTGGCGGCTCAGAGTGCCTTTTACCGTCTTCGATTGGTTCACCAGCTACGGCCTCTCCTAGACAGGGATAGCTTGGCCACAGTGATACAGGCGCTAGTAACCTCAAGACTGGATTACTGCAATGCGCTCTATGTGGGGCTGCCCTTAAGGCTGCTCCGGAAGCTGGAGCTAGTGCAAAATGAAGCAGCTTGGCTGCTGTCAGGAGCTGCCCCTTTTCAGCATGCAACTCCTTTGCTGAAGGAACTGTACTGGCTACCTATTTGCTACCGGGTCAGGTTTAAGGTTCTGGTACTTGTGTACAAAGCCCAAAACAACTTGGGACCAGGTTACCTGAGAGAGTGCCTCCTCCCATACCAACCTGCACGGTCGCTGAGATCATCAGATGGCATGCTCCTGGTGGTTCCTCGTGGACCTTTGGCCCGACTGGAGTCCACCATGAGAAGGGCCTTCAGTGTGGTGGCTTCACTTCTGTGGAACTCCCTGCCTCTGGAGGTCAGGCAGGCTCCGACATTGTGCGGCTTTCAGCGCCTGCTGAAGACCTCCTTGTTCCGGGAAGCCTTCTCTGCTCTTCAACCACCAATGTAATTTTAGTTTGTTTTCAATGCTTTGTTTTTGTTTCTTGTATCTGTTTGTCTTTTTATTATTCACCGCTCCGGAATCTGCTTGATGTGGAACGGTATACAAATACTGTAAATAATAATAATAATAATAATAATAATAATAATAATAATAATAATAATAATAATAGCCTAGTACATTACCAAGGATTGTATGTGTCCACACCTCAAAGCTCCTTCAAGCACCGAAGAAGGCACGAATATACAACATCAGTCCCTGCAACAGACAGGCAGTGTGACCAGATCTCGTTTCAACAGTAAGAGCCTGGCCGTCTGCCTTTGCTTGTTCCATGGAGCAGTTCCTTGTGCTTGCCACTTCTCAGGCTCCAGCTGCCAGCTGAGGACACACTGAGCTGGAGAACAGATCTTCCAGTCCAGATGTCAATGTGGCCTCCTACAGCTCAGGCCAAGACCCTGACAAGCCACAGAACCAACTGATACTGCAGAAGGGGGAAGGAGAAGGCTGGTGGATCGCAACAGCATGGAGCCATTACTTGGATCACAGTTGCACAACTCCAATTACTTGGAGGGGCATTTTTATTCACTCAAAATGGCTACTGTGTAATAAATATCTTGTTAACATTTTGACTCAGTTCTTTTTAATCCATACGCTGCTAACCGCTGCTAACCGCTTTTTTCACTGTGTCCCATTGCACACTCAGTGTTCTCTTTCTGCACCACCACAAGGTGTCTCCAACTGACTTTCTGTAAACCTCTCCTTTTGTGTCTCCATGATGCTCTTTCTCTCTCTTTACACAGCAACAGAGATATGTGGGGCACAGAGAGTATTCCAACTGCCATGTGTGTGCTTTACGTGCAAGTGCACATCTGGACTGGTGTGGGCAGATAGCAGGGAGGCTCTGCCCTCCATGCCCATGCAATCAAGCTGCCTCTGACACCTGTGCATACACACACAAAGACCTGGTTCACACATCATGACCAGCCACCGTGCGTAAATTTCCCCACAGGGCTTGCCGTTTTGCATTTTAAAAATTCAACCCACATTTTTTTGACAGGGCAATGGGTTTTGACTGAGACAGATGGCTGTATATGTCCCAGTAAAAACAACAACAACAACAACAACTATTGCCCAGTCAGAACCCCTTTTTAAAGGGACCCAGAGTTTTGACAGCTAGCTATCAAACTCTTTTTCCCTAGAAAAAAAGGGGGGGTGCATTTTTGCACCTTCCGGAGCACCTAGAGGCCTGGGGAAAACTGCAAAATGTGCACCAGCATGTGGACTAGCTGGGGGGGGGGGAGATGAGGATCTTGCCATGAAAGGGGTGTAAATTCCCAAACACCTCCTTTTCATATACAAAGATTCCCCCATGCCTTTGGTTTCTCCTGACAGCTAGTCTTTTGACAACTGTCAAGAGAAACCAAAGGAGGGGGGATTTGGAGCCTCTTCTGAGCAATGTCCAGGGTTGGTAGGTACCCCATGGACACTGCCCCAGCGGAGGCTTCAAACCCGCTGCTTCTGGACGAGGCAAAAAGAATATTATTGGGGATTTAACAATATCTCAAAGTAGTTAAATACATTTGTGGTGTTTCTCCCGTTAAGGCCATTTACCAAGCCACTCAAGTCTGAGGGCCAAGGACTATAGCCAGGTTTGGGTTTTCCTGATGCCCTTGCTGATTACACATAAAAATCTGTAAGTTTTTTAGGAAGTCCACCAATAAATTTTAAAGTTTAATAAACCACACATACACAATTGTCTCAGACAACAGGAAAAAGAAAGAGAAAGGCATTTTTTAAAAAATCAGTACTTTCAACCCACAAATGCCACTATGGTAGTATGTTTTATGATAGCCAGACAGAACAATAAACTAAGTGGTGTGTATGTGAGAGGGAGGGAGGGAGGGAGGAGGCTATTGGTGTTCTCATAATCTTTCCTGCTAATGAAAAACACAGTGATTGACTTTTAACATGAGATCAGATACTCCCAAGTTCTTATATCTGAGGCTTCTGCTCCACCCCATTAACTTTAATTCTCATTTCTGTACAGCATTCCAGCGCTGGAAAATGAATTGCTTATCCCTAAAAAGTAATTAACGGCCACAGTCAGTTCGTGACATGTGCTACATGAATGAGTATGAGCTGTGGAAAGGACAAGACTTCCATTATTCGCCCCTCCCTAAAAAGCGTTCACTCTCTTCATCATTACGATAAAGAATGTCTGGTATGCAAGTATGGCTGAAACAGATCCCTGCCGTTCTATTGTGAATACGAATCCTGAATTGAGACTAGGGGCTCCTGGCAAAACAAAGCAGGAGGCCAACTTATAAACACTGTTAGGTTATTGATGTATTCAGGACAAATGTATTGTTTGGGGGTGGGTTTTTCTTATTATTATGCCTTCAGAAACCAATACATGAAGAAGAAAATAATACAATTTCGCCTGTTAAAGAGTAAACATTATAAGATGCAGATCAACTTGAAGCCTGTCATTCCAAAATGGAATGAATAATTAGCAGCTTTCTATAAAATGGCAGCACATATGCATACTTTCATGGATTTGTCCATAAGTAGTAAATTTCACCATAATGACAACATCCCTAATTCTGTAAAACTATTCCAAGAGAGGTGCATATTTATCTGTTTATCTATCTATCTAATTCCATATAGCGGGTCATTAGGAAAAGAATAGAAAATAAAACTACCAATATCAAAATGCCTTTCTACAAATCTGTGGTGAGACTAGTATACTGTGCACCTCAAAAAAGATATTGTAGACCTGGAGAAGGTGGGAAAATGGCAACCAAAATTATCAAGGGGCTGGAGCAAGTCCTATGTGAGGAATGGTTACAACATTTGGGGCTTTTTAGCCTAGAGAAAAGGTAAGTAAGGAGGTCATGATGATAGAGGTATATAAAGTGACGCATGGCATGGCAAAAGTGGATAGGATATGAACCCTCTTTCATAATACTAGAACCCATGGTCATCCAATGAAGCTGAATTGTGGGAGGTTCAGGACAGATAAGGAAAAGTACTTCACACAAAACATAGTGACACTATGGAACATACTACCACAAGATGTAGTGATGGCCACCAACTTGGGATGGCTTTTAAAGGGGATTGAAGAATTCATGGAGGCTAAGGCTATCAATGGGTACTAGACAGGATGGCTATATACACTGTATTACCTCCAGCATCAGAGGCAGTATGCCTTTGAATACCAGTTGCTGGGGAACCTGCCTGAGCAGCAGGGTGCTATTGCACTCGTGTCCCGTTAATGGGCTTCCCATAACCATCTGGTTGGCCACTGTATGAACGGAATGCTGGACTAGGTAGCCTTTGGTCTGATCCAGCAGGTCTCTTACACTTTTATCTATAGTAGGTGTGGGTAAAACATAGGTCACGGCCTGCATGCATCCGCTGCTGCCCCTGTTGCATCCCTTGCTACACCACCAAATTCAATGGCAGCAAAAAACAAAAAAAAAAAAAAAAACAAAACCCAAACAATAAATAAATGGTGGATTTAGCTTTACAGAGCACTAGAAGGGTTAAATATAGCTTGCAAACAAGCTAAATTTAATCTCTTTAGTGCTCTGCAGTGCTACAGAGAGGCTTGCCGCTAAATTTCAGCGGCAAACCACAGATTAAAAACTATCCTCATCCTTTTTTTCCTGGTGTGCAGCCCACCAGGGGAGGGGGTGTCCAGGTGTGAAAATGGCAGTTGCCCACCCGGTAGACAGACAGACATTTATAGTCAAAACACAAAGACATAAAATCTGGTTTGTTGATAAGATCTCATAAGTACCCAATAGTATGTTTAGAGTATATTTAGGCATTGTATCTGTACCTATCTATCATTTATAGATAGATAGATAGATAGATAGATAGATAGATAGATAGATAAAGATATATAAATATATATATATATATATATATATCATTTATATATTTATAAATGAGAGCCAGTGTGGCATAATGGTTAGAGTGTTGGACTGGGAGTCGAGTTCTGGGTTCTAGTTCTTGTTCAGCCATGAAGCTCACTGGGTGACTTTGGGCCAGTCACTGACTCCCAGCCTAACCTACCTAACAGGGTTGTTGTGAAGATAAAATGGAGAGGAGGAGGATCATGTAAACTGCCTTGGTTTCCTTGCAGGAGGAAAAAAGGCAGGATATAAATTTAATGGAATGAATGAATGAATATATATATATATATATATATATATATATATATATATTCCCCCACAACTTTAGCTACAAGAGTGCCCAAGGCAGCTAACAAGTACTGTTAGCTAACAAGTACAGCTAACAAGTAACAAAAGTTCTCTATGTTTCTTAAAATGACAAATTACATGTAAGGATGCCCTAACGGCCATTTTAAAAAATTTGAAAAGCAGTTTCAAAAGAGGGTGATTTTGAGCAAAGTAATGGAAGACGAAGGAGGAGTCCTAACCCTTTCCCTAACGGCCATTTGCCTGCTCAGACGTGTCTCCCTAAGGTGCTCTGTGGGATTCCAGATCTATGTTTCGAGTAGATAGCATGACAGGCCTCCCTCTGGGATGGGCGGGATGGGAGACATCTATGATACATACACAAGATCACATCCTTGTAAAGGTTGTTAACAGCTAACTAATTTGCAACTAAGCATGAAGAAACATGCAAATCTATAGAAGGGTGATTAACGTTGAGGGGGTTGTTGCAAGCAAAGCTGTTTCCATGGTAAGAAATACCAAGGAGAACAATATTGCAACTTTTTTCTCTAGAAACTGTGCAATCTGTCCCTGTGTTTCCCACACACCGGACACTTCAAGCACGCTGTGCCTGGAAGCACACAAAGATGGCATCTGTTCATAAGAACAGGAAGCATATCATCATTCAAATTAAGTATCATGTACTTAGCAACTGTCAAATCAATAACCATTTCCCTTATTACTTGCTTCATTAACTGTACTCACAATTAACAATCACCACCACCACCACCACCACCACCACCAGTTTCGTAAACATAATGGTCTTCTTAGCTTTGCTTTGTGAAAGTTCTTCTCTTCTATGTGCCAGAGGCAACCTTTCTTGTTAGCCGTTGCCATCCTTCTGTCTAGTATAAGCAAGCAGTCGTGATATTGCACAAATTATCACAGTGTTCTCCAACCTTGGGTCCCCAGATGTTTTTGGCCTACAACTCCCAGCATGCCCCAGCCAGCTATGCTGGCTGGGGCATGCTGGGAGTTGTAGGCCAAAAACATCTGGGGACCCAAGGTTGGAGAACACTGAATTATCAGGTTTCTTCTCATGACATCCATCCTTCATAGCAGGGCTGGGCAACTGGGGGCCCTCCTCCAGTCCAAATGTTTTGGCCTACAACTCCCATCAGCCCTCCTCAGCATAGCCAACAGTGAGGGATCGTGGGAGCTGCCGGCCAAAACATGCGGAGGGCTGATTGCCCACCGCTGCGTTGTAGTTTCTTCAGCCATTATTGATCATTTCACCAGATCCAGCAAAAGGGGGTCGGGAGTGACAGATACTACGGTAGTAAAGGAACTGGCAGGTGCAATCCCAAGTCATGTCCGGGACAGGGATGTGTTTGTTATCTGTCCTGACTTTGATGTCACCTTCTGTGAACATAGGAAGCTGCCTTATACTTTGAGCTTTTCTACATGAGGCATTTGTTATGTGCTCGTCATCCCTACTCATGGTTGTTTACAGGTTCTTTAGATGATGTCATGACCCTCCAGTTTCACTTCTGTTTGTAAACAGCACTTTCTGTGAGTTTTTTGTTTTGTTTTGTTTTTAGAGCAGGGAAAATGGGTTATTATTTCTGATGGTGAAAGAAAGCACAATTTCCTCTTGTGTATTTCCGCTGTACCACAGTGCCACCTAGAAGTTCTGTAGTGGGAAAGCATGAAAGGAAATGCTCCTCATGTAGTGCTCAGATCTCAATTCTGCGATGAAACCCAAAATAGATGCAGCAGATTAACAGCTTTGTGTAGAAAGAAAAGCCCTGAGTCAGACCATCAGTCCATCTAGCCCAGAATTGTCAATACTGGCTGGCAGATTGTCCTGTCCTACCGGGAGATGCCAGGAATCGAAACAGGGACCTTCTGTATGCAAAGCAAAGAGGACATGCGTCACCAAAAAAGGGGACAAGAGAAGATATTTACTTGCATACAATTTGCATATGCTAATCTATAGTATGTATGTATAGTATGTATGCATGTATAGATGCAAATATAGAAATAATTATTGTAATTGGAATAGAAATACTATTCATCTCATCATAGTGTGGAAGTCTGTGACCAGGTGACCTGTGTGTGCCTGTTTAGTCTGCTGTCCAGGAGCTGTTGATGGGCAGCTTCAAGGCCCGGCTCTTCCTTCTCATGGTTTTTTAACTTTAAAATGGGCTTGGACTGGAGAGCCCTTCAAATAGATGATGCCTTCAAAATAGAAGACAGTCCTTTGGCAGCCCTTCAAATAGAGGAATGTCCTCTGTAAAATAGGACACATGACTACACTATGGCAGGCCTGCCCACCTTTGGCTCTGGCTCCGCCCACTAATGGCTTCAGTCTCTCCCACTTGTGGCATAGAGCCCCTGGCAGGAAAAAGTTTTTCCACCCCTGATATAGGGTGGAGGTGGGAAGGGAAACCATTACAAATTTTAGGGGTGGAGGCGTTTTTAGTAGGAAGATGGAAGATTAAGGTTCACAGCTTATTTTAAGTGAAAACAAAAAGGAGATCCAATTATGCACCTCCTCCATCATGTGTCTTTTGGCCCAGAGCTAGCAAATGAGTTGTGTTGATAATGGTGTTGTAGTTTACTGTATGGGGTATTTAAAAATAAATGTAATGAATTCTTTTAAAACACACTTTGGGGGAGCAGTTTAATCTGTTGTGTATCTAAAAATGAGGACAAATATTTCCCCTTCCTCCTGAAAACTCTTCATTCATCTCTATTTTGGCCCTCAGGTTGTAGAACCAATGAGTTGGCCAGAACCAAAAGTGCTTCCTAGCCCCGTTTGCATCACAAGGTACAGTGACCCTGTTATATAAATATCACTTTTACAAATGAAAATGAAGGTATGTCTCAGGGTCCATTGTGTCATTTCTGTGCTGATGTAATTCTTTGTTTTCTGCCACAAGTAGGGTTGAAACATTTTCTCCAGAAGCAAAGGGAAGCAAAAAAGTTACCTTTATTTCATTACTAAACACAGTTATGGTATATTTAAACAGAATCTCACATGGTAAGCTTTTAAAAACAAACCATGGGTTGGATCAAGGGTTAACCCTCCATGAATGGAAAAGTCTCCTCCCATTGGCAGAGGGAACTGGGACCACCCTACTGGGGCAGGGCAATGATTTTCACCAATTCCTCCTTTCCCCAGTGCCACCCCACACACTGTTCTGGAGCATCCTCCAACCCTCCACCTCCAGAGCAGATATTTTTTTTTGGAGAGCAGGAAGAGGCGAGGGAAAGGGGGAACTGGCAAAAGTCACCTCCCCCTTGTATCTGTGGGATAATCCAATTTGTGGAGCTTTGCTCCATGCAACTCTGGCTCCAACCCAATATCTTTACTCATCCTCCCCCCATTTAGATGTCTAAGAATAGAATGTTTTTATAATCCCTCATGAGTTCTTCATGAGTGTCTTTCATAACTTATCAAAGAACGCTGTGTAAGATAAAGAGTTCTACCAGGAAAACCAATGGGCACAAGGCACTGCATTCTTTCAGTCCCAGGAGTTAAAACAACAACAACAACACACACATCAGGGATTCCTTAAACCAGGGGTGGGGCACATGGGGCCCTCCAGATGATTTTGGACTTCAATTGCTATCAGCCATAGCCAGCATGGCCAATGGCTGGGGATGATTGGAGTTGTAGTCCGTCAACATCTAGAGGGTCCCTGGCCCCTGTCTCAAGGAATCTCAATAACATTCTAAAATCACGCATACATTTGATTTAGGAAAGCAGTAACAGGATATGTCTTTGTGCTGATGGGAATAGGAATACACTGTTTCCTTTTGTTTACATGGAGCATCTTAACAATGCCAAAAGACTGTATATTAGGGCCAAGGTACATGTTAGATGCAACCATCTGTCTTTCCCCTTGTGTCTTATTTATTTTAACTGAAAGCTGCCTTTGAGGCCACAGATTTCAGTAGTGGTGAGAGTGTTGGACTGGGACTCGGGAGATCCGGGTTCTAGTCCCCGCTCAGCCATGAAACTCACTGGGTGACTTTGGGCCAGTCACTGACTCTCAGCCTAACCTACCTCACAGGGTTGTTGTGAGGATAAAGTGGAGAGGAGGAGAATTATGTAAGCCGCCTTGGGTTCCTTGCAGGAAAAAAGGCGGGGTATAAATATAATAAATAAATAAATAAATAAATAAATAAAAATGGCAGGAGGGTGAGGTTGATTAACTTCTCTCTCCCTCCCAGCCCCTTTTTCTCACTCAAAATTGCCCCCAGCTGCTTCTCTCCCTGCAGGGGAGTTGATATAGGGCTAGTAGGACAGCCTTCCCCAATCTGGTACCCTCCAGATGTTTTGAACTACAACTCCTAGAATTCCTGACGATTAGCCATGGTGTCTGATGGGAGCTGAATGAGAGTTGATGACTGATGGGAGTTGAAGTTCAAAACATCTGAGGGGCACCATTTTCAGGAAGGCCGGACTAGACAGATAGAAAGTAGCTGTAGGTGGGAGCAATTTTGAGCTGAAAAATGGCCAGAAGGAAAATGGCTAAGGAGCCCTTCCCTGCCGTTCCTTTGTTGAAACTTTACAGGCTTAGAGGTTGTTTTTGGTTAAAAAAATAATAATTAAACAACAAAGAAAAGAAGCATGTAGCTGCTGTGTGTAATGTGCAGTTTGGCCCTTATATTAATCCAAATAGGAGGTTTCACATGATTATATTTAAACAACCCACATGCATACAATTAAATTGTGGCTTCGTATAAGTCTGCAAAGGAAATATATACATACCGGTATATTAAAATAACCAACCAAACAAACAAACAGGCACTCCCGCTACAGATACAGACAGCAATGACCACTAGCAGTGTGAAGCAAATGAAGCAGGTCTGTCCTATAAAAGGTACACCCAGTGGAGCACCCTTGAAAAGGCTTCACTCTGTGTCCTAGGTATGCATGTTTGTACTAGCTTAACTAGCTCCAAGGGGTGTGTGGAAAAAGCTGGTATGATGGCTTGGAAGTGAATCATCCCCTCACCTCCTCCACCCTGAACATGCCCCCCCCTTTTGGCCCTGTTTTGTTCTGCGTAAATGCTTTGAATGATGGCATTGCAACTCATCTGGTGAAGGCAGATGCTCTCAGTGTAGCAGCACTAACTAATGCTGCTGCCCCAGCGCAACATTTCTTAGGTCGGCTCCCAATGACCCATGCATTGTCATAAAACAGGACTTTTACTAATGCAGAAGCTGTCCCTTCTCCTGAAACTGGTGCAGCAGGGGTGGGTGCAGGGTGGGATACACTCTGGCTGAAAGGGTGATTTCACATACACCATCTAAAACCCAGGAGAAACTGAACCTGTCCAGAGCCGAACACGAAACATACCAGAGATGTTCACATACAGGTTCCACAATATCTTACTGCGAAAATTCCTGTGGGAATGGCCAACTTACAGCACAATCCTACACATGGTGACTCAGAAGTACATCCCATTGAGTTCAATAGGGCATACTTCCAGAAGAGCGGGTATAGGATTGCAGCTCTAAGTCTGTGTCACATCAGCTGGACTGAATTCATTATAGGTAACATGGGGAAGACTCATATCAGCTATTCCCATAGGACAGGGGTGGGCAACTTGTGCCCTACAACTCCCATCAGCCATAGCCAGCATAGCCTATGGTGAGGGATGATGGGAGCTGTAGGTCAAAACATCTGGATGGCCACAAGTTGCTTGCCCCTGCCATAGGAGTTGGGGAGCTTTGACTGAAGAACTTCCTTGTGGACTGGATCAGTTTCTCCCAGGCTGTGTGAAAGCACCCCCCAAGTGCTTCAGCTACCAGTATATACTTTTAAAGAATGATCCCCACCATCCAAGACAATCAGAGAATTATCTGCAGTGGAAGTTAATGCCAATGGGTAAGAAAGACCCTTGGTGATTATGGGTTTACATGCAGGGAATTCTTCAGGTTTCCCAAGGCAGAATACTGTTTGGTTATAGCAGTCAGTTACTATTATATGACCTTCCCTGCTGAAGGTCACATCGCTGGCATATATTTTAGACGGAAATACTAGATTTAGGCAAAAACTGTCCACTTGACTAATGAGCTGCAAATCTGCACTGAATATTTTCACTCTTGTGCTGTTGTAGCTTAATCCTTTTGCCATCAAATGTTCTATGACCGCAAGGGCTCCCGAGGTCTGAGAAACGGCCACTTTTCTTGGGTTGCACAAGTTAGAATACAGTTTCTTCACTCCCTTTAATTCCCCCTTTTTAAAGTCAGCTGCCAAGCGATACAGAGTACCTGCCTCCGAATCGGTCATGATAACATCATTCTGAGGTGTTGTATCCAGACCCCACGGCAAAGAAAAGGACTCTGAGATGACCAGCTTGCCCCTGCCATTAAAATCAAAGACTTTGACAGAACGATCCCCACTGTCTGTGACCACCACGTGACCGTCCAGTGTGATCGTGACATCAGTCGGGTACCTGATGTCATTTCCTGCCTGTCCTCTTTCTCCAAACTGTTGTATACAGTTGCCATTGAAAGTGAACAGTTTGATCCTCTTCTTGCCATCGTGAGCCACTGCTACACAGCCAGACTTCTGACATGCGGCCATCCCTGTCGGATTGATCAGTGTTCCCCATCCTCCAAAAGAAAGGTTAAACGTGAAGCCCTGAGGTGCTGGTGTAGACACATCCTCACCTGTCCCAGTTGTCCTTCCTGAAACCAGAGCATTACTGGCTGAGGGGCTCAAGATTTCCATCAGGTGCAACAGCGGCAAGCAATCGCTGGTCTCCGACGATTTGCAAGCTCTGCGGCAGAAAGGGCACTCCAGCTTCAAATTCCGGGGATGGGTCAGAGACATGACACACTCCAGGCACATGACATGTCCACATGGTAAGTTTCTTGGCCGGTGTTTTTTCTGCTGGCTGTATTTTTCAAAGCACACTTTGCATTCAAGCAGACTGTTCTCAGCCTGATCAAGCAGCTCTGTCATTATTTGCATTTTCTCAGGGGCCTCAGCAGCCATTCGTACAACTCATAAGAGGATTATTCCTCTGCCGGTGGTGGTGTGCTAGGCCATCTGGTCACATTGGTTTGGTCACAAGACCCTGTTACATAAGAGGCCTTAATTTATATAGATCCCAATGAACTCGAAGGCTACATGCATTCCATAATGAAAGCTTTGGTTGTAGTTTGCTGCCCTCTCAAGGAAACCCGCTGTAAAACAACACATTCCCAGCAGCACCTGCAGTGTGAGCTCCGGGATACAATGAGTTATTTATATATTCATCTTTTCCTTTCTGTGTTTTATTTTTAGCTTGAATGAACACATGTAACTATGCACCTCAAACGATTGTAATATGAATCTGAACAAAGGTAATGTGCCCACATAAATTTATCTTTGACAATTCAGTCCAGCAGGTCTGAAACTCATCATAATCAATGTAAGATTAAGACCACTAAGGGCGCAGCATCCTATGCATGTTTAGACAGAAAAAAGTGCTACAACTCCCAGCATTTCCCAGCCAAAATAGCTGGCTGGGAGTTGTAGGATTTTTTTCTGTCTAAACATGCACAGTCTTGCTCCCTAAAATGTGTGTGTGTGTGTGTGTGTGTGTGTGTATGTAGAAAGAAAGTTAGTTTCAAAAGTGAGTTGTCTCGCAGAGTTCATCAGCACTAGCAATGTTTGCAACTTTGCTAAACACCCTGCCCTCAAATATATCCAAAATCAGCTATCTTGGCAGTATTAAAAAGATTAACTAGATATTATTTAGTGGGCGATGAGGTAACACTACTGGTCTGACAAGGCTTCCCCTATTGCTGCCTTTTCCATGCATGTTCTTTTCTCCACTTTCTTCTGGATTCCCCAGCCCCTTTTTAACCTTGCTGTCTCCTATCCATCCCCCCTGCCGACCATATTTCCACTGCCACAGTTGCTGCTTCCTTTTGCCCTTACTTTACTTCATCCTCCTCTCAACCCCTTATAGTGGCCAGAGGCAATGGAGGATAAAGCTCCTGTACCTTTAATAGTGTAAAGTAGACGGTGTGTGTGTGTGTGTGTGTGTGTACTACACAACTATTAAAGATATGGAAGTTTATAATGGGAATGGCCATTGAATAGTAGGGTGTAATCTCAGAATTGTAATAAATAACTAAAATGCACAGGGATGAGCTAGCTCAGAGGGCTCCTAGATAGGGGCCCTTGTGGCAGAGATTCTAGCAACCAGAAAGATGATAAGGTACTGCCTGAAGCTGTTCAAAAGGAGTCTGAGTAGAGGATTAACTTTTTTTTTTCTATGTTGGGAAGCAATTTGGTACAAGAGAGGAAATGCAGCCACAACCCCATAGGTAGGGAGGCCACTTATGACTTGCCAAAAAATGCATCACCAGAGGAAATGCATCACCAATAAAAGAGGACAAAAGAAGACACCAGTCTGCATATGCTAATTTATGTACATAGATAAATGTTTAAATAATTATAATAAAATAGAAAAACAGCACATCTCATCACAGTGCGGAAGACTGTGACCGGTGACCTGTGTGCCTGACTGTTCAGTCTGGTGTTCAGGTGCTAACTGTTGATGGGTAACAGTTCCTAAGGGTGCAATCCTATGGGTTGTGCCCTTGATCCTATGGGTTGCAGCCTTTGGCTCCCTGTCCTGTGCAATTTTGCTGGGGAATCTGGGAGTCAGAGGAAACAGAAGGATGGGATGAGACAGCCTTACCCAACCTGGTGCCCTTTAGATGTTTTGGACTTCAACTACTATCAGACCCTGCCAGCATGGCCAATGGTATGGAATGCTGGGAGTTGTAGTCCAAGGCACCTGGCAGGCATAAGGAATGGCTCTGGGTCATTTCAGTGTCTTTTAATTGATCAAAAGACAGAGCCTACCTTTTCCTCCTGTCAAGGCTTCTGAGAGGCTTATCCTTTCTCAGTGGAAGACTCCTGGCTGCTCTTAAGGCCTTGCTGGATCGCACCAAAGGCCTATCTAGTCCAGCATCTTGTTTCTTACAGGGGCCATTGGCCCATCAGATGCTCATGGGAAGCCTTGAAATTCTATCCCTTTCCCACCGCAAGATTGCTACTTTCACTCTTTGCCTTAGGGCCTTCATAATGTGGCTGGGTGGTGAGCAGTAGGCCAGGAATAAGGCAATCAGTGGCTTTAAAAAAGAAGTCCTGCTGCACCTCAAAATATCTCATTTAAATTGGTGCTCTTGGCATAATCTTGGGTTTCCCCCCCCACTCCAGCCCACTTCAGTCCCATTTGTCATTATTGTCAAGCAACAGACAAAGATGCATCTTTTTTTCTCATTAATGATCAAGCTGACTTTTTTTTTTATTTAAAAAATTGCATTAACATCACCCCACCCTTGCCCAAAGCTCTGTGCTTCTCCACTTTCCCACAGAAAAGAACCCATATCAAATATAAAGAGGAAAACCAGTTGGGAGAGGAGGTTGGTTGCTACATAAACCACCAGCTGCTTCTCCTTGCTGCCACCTCTCAATTTCCGCTGAGCAAAAGAAAGAGTAATGTGGCAGTAGCTGTTTCCTCAGCTGCAGCATTTTCTTCCCAATACAGAAAAGACTCTTAGAATAAAGGCATGGAATGACAGAAGCAGAAGGAACAGCTGCCCACCACAACGAAGGATTCATGTTTGCAGCAGACAAAGTCAAGATGAAAACTCAGCTAAGGAATAGCACCAACCATTCTGACATGAGACCATTGCACCAATCATCTCTCTTTTGTCAGCACAAATGTTTACATGATTTCACTGTTCTACTGGTCTCAGTGATGGTTCAGTGATACAAAGGCAGGATGGCTGGCTATACATCATGTGCTTTGTTCCATTAAGAGGTTCCGTAATTAGACTGAAAATCGGAACCTCTGCATTCTTTTATATAGCCATCACATTTGCTGTGGCTACACCTTTCTTCTGCAAATGTTTTCTGAAATGAAGTGTGAGGAGCAGATTGTGTACCTAAACACTCAAGACACACATCAAAAAGACCCGTTTGACTGCAGCTCCAGAGAGCATGCCGTGTTTTTGTGGGTTTATGGATCTGCTGAGAGACCAGCTCTATTTGGCTCCTCCTCTTTCTGAACTGTATCCATTCTAGTTGGTCATTTTAAGCACTTTGTAACTTTAAAAACTGGTGCCTGAGTTTGCTTGTATTCCTCTCCCCTCCTCCTCCTTTTTCCTTTTGTGTCGTGAATTTTAGATTGGAAGCCTGCAGGCAGGGACTGTCTAGTTTGTTACTGATCTTTTAAAATACATCCTGGGACGCTTTTATGCTGAAGAGCAGGATAAAAATGTATTGACCAAACAACCAAAAATGTGCCTTTCCTTTATGCATTACATGTTTGCTGTAGAAAACACTAGTGAAGCTGCAGCAAATATGAGTGCCACACAAAGGCCTGATTTGCATATATTTTATTTAAAATATTTCTATTCTGCCTCATCCTACACTTAAGGTGGCTTATCACCATAACTAAAATTACATCATCCTTTTAATAATAAAAGCAAACCTGCAAACCAGTAAAAACATTTTCTAAAAAGCAGGGCATGTAGTACCTCTTTCTAAATAAAAAAAAATCAAAGCGATGCTTCCACAAATCTCCTGCAGAAGGTCATTCCACAATTCTGGGGCCATCACTGAAAAGCCCTGCTCCTTGCTGCAGTCAACATAACCTCACACAATGATGGAACATCCAATCAGTCCTTTATTACTGAAAAGGGAAGAATGTATGGGGACCATTATACCCTGTCCCAGTGTCCCATGGGCACAATGGTCTTGCACTTTGATGGATTTAAAAGAAATGGGCATAGATCTAGCACATGCAGGATTTTCAAGATGGAACGGTCTTGTGAAGCTTTCCTCAGTTTTCTGACTGCTTGGCCCAATAGATACTGCAGGATGTTCACTGAAAATAGGAGCGGCTAGGATGGTACAGAAAACCCCAATCCTTCACAGCGCTAGTGAATTCCAGTCAGTCAGGCTCTCTCCCTCCCTTCCTCTCTATATGAATGAAATAATTAGGAGACAAAGCATACAAGTGTAAAGCGTATTTTATGTGGAAATTCACAGAAAATTCAAAATACAGATATTAGAAGTCAAATCAAGTATCTGTTCTGAATGTGCAAGATGTTCAACTGTTCTGCAATCAAATTGCCATCCCCTGAGCGTGTCTTGGTGTCAGCTTGACTCTTTTAACATGAGCGTGTAGATCACCTCCCGAAAATAATCTATACCCCACTTCTTGTGTCGCTCTAATAAGCAATCGATTTTCTCAAGGCACTTAATATCGCAGTATTTGCCTGAAAGGAAAGCGAGAGAAACAAATTTCAGTTCTAGAGAGGAATGAGTAAAGTTTGTCTTGTGTTTGCCAAGGATTTAATTCCATTAGGAGCAAAGCCTTCTCACCTGGCCATTCATTACAGTAGGATCACTTGATTAAATTAACGAAGTAGCATTTAGCCCTTCCTCAGAAATGTTGTTAAGAAGTCATTCTGCTTCTGTGCTGCAGGTATAAGGCATCAAACATATGTCCCCCAGGCCACGGCCTGAGGGCACATGATGCAGTGGCTTGCTGTAACTAAGCAGGTTTGGGTCTGGTCAGTGTGTGGATGGGAGACTGATTGAAAACCCCATTTTTGCTGTCTTGAGTTCCATGATGGAAAAAAGGCAGGCTATAAATATATTAAACAAAACAAACACAATGAAAAACACTGCTTGGGTTCCTGTTCCATCCTGCTCACAATCTGCCTTCTGTTGTGACACAGCCCACACTGTAATCCTTTGAATTCTCCCTCAGTACTCTTTGCTACATCTGTTGGCATTCTGGTTTTGCACAAGCTATTCTTTCTGTACTCTTGTTCCCCTATTTCCACTTTATATAAGAGAGTAGTTGCCATAGAGAAATTCTAGCCTTTTGGGGCCAACTCCTATCAGGATAGCACTGGGCTTCAGTATCCAAAACTTTATGTGCGGCAGGGTTATGCGTTCAGACAAAATCTGCTTGAATCACTTTAGTTTGGGTCTCAGATCCATTCTTTTGAGCCTGCTCTCAAAATTTAGAAACACCTGTTGTGATTTTTTAGCTTAGCGTGCATTAACAGCTCACATAGGCTGGATATGGACAGGGGCATAACTGAAACAGCACCAACATACTCAACTCTGCAGAGCAGACATTGATTGGGTTCACATGACACGACAAGCCCGTCTGGCTTATAAGCCGGGGGGGGGGGGGCTTATCGTGTTCTGTGAACCCACCATGGCTTATTTGAGGTGGCTTATAAGCCAAGCCACTGGGCTTATAAGCCACCCCCACAAGCCATGGCTTGTTGAAGGGTTTAGTAACCACCCCCAGGCTTGCCATGTTGTCTGAACCCAGATGAAACGACAAGCCCAGGGGTAACCCAAACTGCTACACAGCCACTTGGCAAGAGTAAATCCTTGCTGCTCTTGCCAAGCAGCTGCCAGGCTAGCGCCACTGACAGCCACCCCCAAAATGCCCAAGCGGCACTTGTGGGCAGCTGTCAGAAGCTTACTCCCTGCCCCGTGCCACTGCCGTTCGAGGTGGCAGCAGCACAGGGTGGGGGGAAGCCACACTGCTCGGCCAACTCCAGAGTAGGCCAAGCAGAGCACGACTTGGCCCCTCTTGTCTGGTGTCGCCGCGGAGCAGCTGTGGTGCCAGGTGGGAAGAGCCGCACTTTGCACGGTGGGACAGCGCTGCTGCCGATTTCATGAGCAAGCCGCCTCTGCTGAGATCGGCAGCAGCAGCACCAACAGCCCTCGCTGCGGCTCGTGAGGTCTACTCGCGAGTTTGGGTGAGGGCTGTCAGCGATGCCTGTTCCCCACTTCCGCTGACAAGCTGCGGCACGGAAGTGGGGAACCTCAGTGTTCCAGCAGTGTTCCATGGGATACCTGCAGGAGGACTGGGCGGCGGGAGGCAAGGTGCACCCTACCCACGATGTACCCGATCATCTGTCAGGTGCATTGGGGGTGAGGGTGGCTTCTTAGCCAGACTGCAGCAGTCTGGCTTAGCATGTCGTGTGAACCCGCCCATCGCTCAAGTAATTAGGGAGAGGTGAGATGAAGGATGCGAGGTTTATGTACAGGTAGGAAGTTTGATACATTTGAAGATAATAAGAATAGATCCAAGTAACCTTGGACCACAAGGAGAGAGTATCTCTTAGCTAGTGGTACAGGTTCAAGTTTCTTTTCTCTAGCAGAAAACAATCAGCAGGTATACTTTTTGGGGAAGTAATCGTTTTTGCGGGCTTTGATACACTTCTGGTGTCTATTTTCAGACTGCACTGACTCTAGATAATGCTTAGGAGGCAAATAGCCAGGCAAAGTACTCCTGTCCATTGCCAGTGGGAAAAATGCCAAGTTTGTTCCTATGTCGTGAACACTCAGTGGGTCTGTCAAATGCATTCTGACAGAAATTAAAGCTGCATTACAGTTGGACTCACCAAATAGACTTTTCACTTCAGAATCAGGAATGTAGAAGGGTGGACCTGGAAAAGAAATAGACAAAATCTAGTAAGCGAAATTAAAACCAAACGTGTGTTGTCACTAAGCTCACGTTGAGAACTCTGATATAGCTGGGTTCTCTAGGTGAGTTTAGGGTTGTTGTAACCAGTTTAATTTCAATCCATTCCAGTGATGGTCCACTTATACGTCCAAAACTAGATGTGTGTGTGGGGTGGGGAGGATTTATGAGAAAGAAGGTAATAGTGTGGGAAAGTCTTGCACAATGGCTTGCTACTGATGCCTAAACCCCAGCCCACATTTTAAATCTGCACTCAGTGCTTAAAGAGTTAAGATGGATTCCCAGGATCAGTGGTGGAGCCCCCCTTTTTTTGCAACTGACTTGTGCATTATTGTGCATATTCTTTTGTGTTGTTATTCATTAGTGACCTGACCTGTTTTGATCTCATTTTTGCACTACATTGTATTTTAACTGGATTTTTTAAAAAATAAGCTGCTTTGGAAGCACAGTTTTAGGGCTGAAAGACAGGCAAAGAACAAAAGAATAAATACTATAAAATCACGGCAAGCGTCAAATGTGCACGGGGATTCTAGGCCAACATACATCTGGGAAGCATGACTTTTCAAGCTTGCAGAACTCATGCTACCCTCTAATCCTGCATCTAATTCTCTAATCCCGTGGACACCTCTCTTGGCACCTGCCTGGCTCCCTGCCTCTCCTGGTTTTTATTTTATTTCTTAAGATTTTTCATTCTTTTTCTTTTAGCTCGGAGGCTGGCATGCTGCAAAGTAAAGTGCTGCCTTCCAGGACCATCTTTATTTGGTGTTTTGGAGCACTTCTGCCTTGTACTAAAGTTCTTCAGCGGGTTACTTTTCTTTTAGTCTCACCAGTTTGCCTTCTGTGAGGCTCCTTCCAACTCTATGATCTATGAAATCTCTGAAATGACTGCTTTGTGACCAGCCATGTTGTGATAGTGCTCACAACACTCTACCAAAATTCCAGATGTGCCCACCAACCCAAAAAGGTTGGGGACCCCTGCTCTAAGCCCATGTTGGACCTATCCCATGACCCAATCTCATATTCATCTCCAGTAACGAAAGGTCATTTCTTGATGGGAAATCAGGTTGTGTGATCCATCCATTAGATTCTCACAATCCCTAGCTGGTGGTTTGACTTTGACCACAATATCCTACCTTTATGTTTGCTTGCATCATATAAACAGGTAACTAGAAGACAACAGCACTTTCTGTTCATTAGTGATAACATCAAATGGGCGTAGCTAAGAAAAAAGAAATCAAACATTGTGTCAAACTGATTTGTGTATTTAAAAAAAGCACTGAAAATGCACAACTAAAATGAATAAGACTCTTGTTGCATACAAGTTTGCACTTAAAAAGAAGAAGATAAAAATAAGATGGTCCTAGAAGAAACCTACGAGGAGGGCAGCAGATTTTAATACCAATAAGCGCTCGCCACTTCTCTGAGCATCGAGAAGTTCCAGTGGCAATGCTATCCAAATTTCACAGGAGAGCACACTAGAGACCTATAGTCTTCTGTAATATTTGGTCTATTTACAAATAGAAAGGGGAGAAGGGAGGTGTTATCTGGATTTTCTGGCTCAGGCTCCAAACTGTCTTGAACCAGCCCTGTATGGGCCAAAGTATAGGATGCAGGGCTTCTGAGGTCTTGTTTTGATCACAGGAGAAAACTAGACCCTCTCTCCACCTATGGCAGATCCCAAGGGGGTCAGAACCTCTAGCAGTCAAGTTTTGGGATCCAAGGGGGTACTGGTTATCAGAGAGGAGCAGCACAGTCCAGAGCAGGCATGGGTCAAATTCCAGAGGTGGCAGTCAAAGGGGCCAGAGGCAGGTAACACAGTCCAAGACAGGCAAGAGTCAAGTTCCAAAGGCAGCAACTTGAAGCTCTGAAGTGCCAGAGGCAGGTGATATCCAACAGAGGCAGGTCAGGTTCTAAAAGGGAGAAAGGAGCCGGGACAAAGCTTTGGGAATCTACAGAGCAACTGTTCCGACTGACAAGTTGTTCAGACTGGGAAACAAGTCTGAAGCATCAGTTATATAAGGGCAGTCAAGGGTCAATGGGCTCCCCAGAACACGTGATCCAGCTGGGCTGAAAAGCTGCAGTATACCTTTCCACCTTTATCAGGGTGGTGCTGCAGAGCATCAAGAATCAAGTGAGCAGTTCCCAGTAGAACAGGGCATGGCACTTGGTCCCTGTTGCCAGATTCTTGGTTCAAGCCTGCTGACACTTTACAAGTTGCATGTAATGCTAGGATATTCCTTGGATTATTTCATTTCTCATGGAATGGTATATTCACTTATTAAGGTGGCTCCATGACTAGTGCAATTATGTCAAGGAAGAAATGGGTGTTTCTTTAGAGCCAGAGGCTCCAGCAAAGAACAGAGTAGATGTCAACGTTAACATAAAACACAATATCAATGTCTGCATTTACCGTTCTCTCTCGCAAGGGTTAACAGCTACTAGGGAGCCCCGGTCCCAAATTCCATCGAACTTGCCAGTAACTGAGCTACAAATAAGGGGGGGAAGTTGCACATCAGAAACTGTTAAGTATCATGTTTTGTTTTGTCCCGAATCTATGAGACAGGAAAAGCAGATGTTGCTTAAAAGAAGCATAGGGTTTTGAAATTACTTCACAGAGCTCCCCAATCTGCTTGAGCAAGACCCACCCAAATGATACAGCTGGGATATTTGTGCAGAGCATTCTATAAAGCTGAAGAGAATATGGGTCATGCGAAACGTGGCACAAGTACTGTTTCTCGTGCTGCACGCACATAGATCTAGTGTTAAATACACACAATACCTGTATTCATGGCACAAATAACACACCGCATATGATGTCAACCAGAGATGTTAAACCCATGGGCCAAATCTGGCCTTCCAGGGTTTCCCAGAAGGCCATGCCCCTTTCCCTGGCTCTACCCTCTTTCCCTGGCCACCAATTGTTTGGTAGTTTTCTGGGTTTAGCATGTTTTTTTCCCCATCCTAAAAGGCTGAAATGTCTCTCCTAAAGCTTAGTTAAAATATGCTGGCATTTTTGGCTCCACCCCTTTTGCCTTTGGCTGCACCCACCACAGGAATGCAGCCCCCAAGAGCTTCTCCAAAATGGAATGTGGCCCTCAGGCTGAAAGTGGTTCAACACACCAGATGTAAACACTTAGGCCAGGGGTCAAAGAACTGTGAAACATGTGACAATTTTCCCTCAAGCAAATGCTGCCTGTGCTGTATTGCAAGCTGCTTTTGAAACTGAGACAAGTTTTAAAAACAGGTTTGTGACTTGGCATATGGGTTAGACATTCAAAGGGAAAAAATGCAAATGTTCCACTTGGGTGGCACAAGTCCCTCGTGTGAGCAAAAGTAGCTACAGTCATGCCTTGGATTGAGAGCATAATTCGTTCCGGAAACGTGCTTGTAATCCAAAACACTCTTATATCAAAACAAAATCCCCCCAAAAAAATTTGTACAGATTTTTAATTTAAGCTGTACTACAGTACTTGTATTGTAAGACATTGCTTGTATATCAAGTAATAAATAAATAAATAAATATTTAAAAATTTGCTTGTCTTGCAAAACGCTCTCAAACCAAGTTACTTGCAATCCAAGGTATTACTGTATTTGGATTCTGGCCTACTCAGGATCTTACACACTAACTATTATGACTATTACGGTGAATTCACATATGGCATGTTCAATACTTAGTCATTTCAGGTGTTTCAACTGATTTCAACTGATGACATGCATGGATGAAACAGCCATCACAAAAACAAAACACACACAAAATTTCTATGCTGGCTCAAGATGTTTGAGGTGTGTGAATATCACACACCTCAAACACTTTTCAACGCAATGTGGTGATTTTGTAGGCACTGCTCCTTGAAGGGAGCTGGGATTATACCCAGATGAAGAAAGGCAGCCTACAAAAAGAAATAAATGAGTTCTGTCGCTCATGTTATCTATCCTTCTAATTTTGTATTTTATTCTGCCTCTTTTATTGGGTACAACACCAAGTTTCATCATTCAGCAGTGAGTCACCACGTAATGAGACATGCATGGGTAAAACAGGCCCAAAAGTTACGTTCTGAACAGGTACTTGTAGTCTTAGATTTTTTTATTTTTGAAACGTCTAAGATCAAGAACCATTTCTGAACTTCAGAGATCGGGCAGCATTTTGCTGAACAAGTAAGCTTTGTACAGCTGTAGAAAGACTAACCCAAAAGGCACTGTGTCGCATACTTGCTGGTGAGAATGGAAAACAGAATTTACAAGCGGGACCTGTAACAACAGGTTGCAGTGTGGAGTCCTCCTGTTCAGCATTTCAGTCAGCAAAACAAGCCCTCCTCCATGATACTCCATTCCATTCTCCCCCCACCCCAAACCAGTCAGCCAGCATTCTGTTGTCACTGAGCACACTCAGTCCTCATAAAGCTTTTGGGGGGTGGGTTTCTTCCCCTTAAGGTGCGATCCTATGCAAGTTTAGGCAGAGAAAAGGCCTACAACTCCCAGGATGCCCCAGCCAGCTATGCGTGCTTGGGCATGCTGGGCGTTGTAGGCTTTTTCTCTGCCTAAACTAGCACAGGATTGCGCCCTTAGGGGTTTTTTTTCTTAAAGATTGTTTTTTCCTGCAAACTTCAGGACTCCCTCTTGTGTGTTGGTGCTGCTGCTTCAGGTACATAAAGTGCCCTCTGGCCAGCCTCTCCCTGCTGCCCTGCCAGCCCTCCCCCCCTTTTCTACCCTGGGTGGTGGGGCTCAGGTTGGCTTGGCTCCATACCTCCTCCTCCCAGCCTGCTGCTAAAAGGAAGCAGTGTGGCACCTGGACAGTTGAGGCTGCAGCTCCACAGTGCACATTTTAAATGGAAGGGAGTGTTTTTAGTTAACTCTGAGTAGCAGCAGGCTGAACCAATCAGACTCTGCCTTTGTGGACGTGCGACCAATGAGGGAACCAGAGTGATAGCGGTCTTTTTGACGCTCCTTTGCCCTCATGGGCTGTGTCCCCCAAAAGGTGGCATCTGACTGGTTCAGCTCACCACTACTCAAAGCGAACAGGGAGAAAAAAAGTTCATTTAAAATGGTGCGCTGCAGGGCTTCAGCCTTCACCAGCTGGCTGATGCAGCAGGTCAGCAGCAGCAGCAGCAGCAGCAGCAGCAGCAGGAAGAACTGCTCCCATCCTCCAGGGGGTCAATCAGGGGCCCTCCCGGACCTTGGGGCTTCAGCCCTGCACCCTGTGGTCTGGCTCTGGTGGCACCACTGTGCATAAGCAATGGCACTCATACCCAAATGCTGGAAACGGAGCATATTTTGAACTCTTGTCCTTATTTCTTAGAAAACTTTGGCGGGAGCAGACCAAACAGAGCTTAACATTAGCAAATGCATTACAAGTTGTAGAACGATTCAGATGCACCATTCTGTTCTTACCTGGTCAAATCATAGATACTGCAACAGTACAAAGAAATATTCCCAGATGTGCTCTACAATGAAAAATAGGGAAGCAGCCTTCAGTTAACATGTAAAAACAAAACAAAACAACAAGCCGAAGGAATAATCAGTATGGTTTTAAAAATCTGAATACCCTTAGAGCATTAACTTTTATTTCACTTTGTAGGGTGAATATAAAAATATCCAGTGCATAAGGATACTTTAAAAAAATATCTTACCTTAAACACATGAGCTTTCTAATAGCTACTTCAACTTGAGCAAAGGAACTTCAAAGGGAGAATCCAGCATAACACTTCTGAATTAACACTTATCAATTAGTTCAATTCTGTCATATTAGTTAGTTCAATTAGTTCAATTCTGTCTTGGCTTCAACCAAGATAATGGGTTATTATTCCACTCAGGTGTTAATTAACTTATCAATGCCAGATGCTTATCAATACTACTTTAGGAATTGTCACTGTAATTATTTTATACACATCTAAGTTTTAAAGTTTTAACATAATGATCACTGTCTTTACTTCCCACATTTTCTTCCCCCTGACCTCATTTCTAACATTTCCCCCCCTCTACACCCATGTACGTGTGTGTGTGTGTATCTGCCAACTCAGGATGACATTCCATGCATCTGATGTGGTGGGCTCTGATCCATGATATCTCATGCCATAATAAATGTGTTAGTCTTTAAGGTGCCACAAGGCTCTTCATTGTTTTTCCAACACAGGTAGGCCTTCCCTTCTAGAAAATTCTGTGCAAACTGCATGCAAACCAATAGTTTCTTCCCAATGTGTGTATAAGCAGTGTAATAGATCCATGTGCTTTCATCACATTAACAATCTACAGAGTTTGCAGGAAAACTGCTACATAGAAATGCAGTCTGCATGAGAAATGCATCACATTTCAAGCAGTCCTCCATCATTTTTTTAATATGCCTGAAGGTAGGAATCTACCTAAGCAGCATGCAGGAAATCAAGACTAGTCTAAAACAGTAACTTCTCCAGCCTAAACCTGTCACTTGCTTCTTTTGCTACAACCAGTGCATTAGGAAGGGTGAGAGAAGAAAAGCAAGACAGGGACTGTACATATGTATGGTACACTACTGTAACACTGGCTCCCTGAAAAGCATGCTTTGCAATCAGGAACCAGCCCTGGTGACATACACTCCTTTCTTTCCTCTGCAGTGCAATCTCTCCCCATTACTTCTCTTCCAAGTATTAACCATCCTTTTCCATTACATATGCACCAAGACAAACCATGGTTAGGGCAAAGTAGGTTTCCTTGAAATCTCAGGTTTATGGGGGAATCATGGTTTACATTAACCATGGTTTGTGTCAGTGCACATGCTTTTAATGTAAACTGCTTTGTGAGGCTTTTATATAAAACACAACAGATACATACCTAAAATAAATTCATAAAACATGAAACGAAGGTTAACATTGGGAAAGGGAGGGAGGGGAGTTCTCTGTAGAAAGGAGGCGGGTGGGGAAGGAAGAGAGCACATGTTTGATTTGCAAATATGGTTTGCAGGGAGCCATGGCAATATCTATTTTGGACCATTGACAACCCTACGTGCTTAGCTGCACTCATAAACACACATTTTCTAAAAAGAATTCTGAGGGCCCAATACAAACCATAAATAATTTAGCACCAGGGATCTCTGGAACTGTTTCTTCTGTAAAGGAAAGTTTTTGTTCTGTGAAAAACTCCTTCAGTGCACTTTCGCTGATTTCCACACCAACTACATGGTGCCCCATGTCAGCTAACCTATGTGTAATGAAGAATGCAAAGTGTTTACTTATGCTTTATTCTTGTGTTTTTTAAAACCAACAACAAAAAAGTCAAAGTCCACTTGGCTGGTAATACGCCGGGCCACTCCTTAACCGTCAGTGTCTGAGGATTGGCAAATGTGTGCAAGAGAGATCCAACAGGGACAGTCTGGCCACTGTAGTCCATGCATTGGTAACCTCACGTTTAGATTACTGTAATGTGTTTTATATGGGGCTACCCTTGTGCTTGTTCCAGAAGCTGCAGCTGGTGCACAATGAGGCAGCCAGGATACTGAGTGAGGCACCTGGCCATGCATGTATTACACTGGTGTTGAAGCAACTGCACTGACTACCTATTAGCTACTGAGTCAAGCTCAGGGTCTTGCTGTTGGAATATAAAGCTCTGAAGAGCTTGGGACCAGGTTACTTGGCAGATCGCCTTCCTGATATAGACCTATGTGTTCGGTAAGATCATCAGAGGCGACTTTAAAAACATATGAAGAGCCATGCGGGATCAGACCAAGATCCATCTACTCCAGTATTCTGTTCACAGTGGTCAACCAGCTGCCCACAGGAAGCCCACAAGCAGGACATGAGTGCAACAGCACCCTCCCACCCACCCATGTTCCCCAGCAACTGGTGTACACAGGCATACTGCCTCTGATACTGGAGGTAGCATACTGCCATCAGGACTAGTAACCATTGATAGTCCCTCCTCCATGAATTTGTCCAATCCACTTTTAAAGCCAGCCAAATTGGTGGTCATCACTACATCTTGTGGAAGTGAATTCCATCGTTAATGCTCTGCGTGAAGAAGTACTTCCTTTTCTCTGTCCCGAATCTCCCACCAATCAGCTTCATGGGATGACTCTGGCTTCTAGTATTATGAGAGGTGAAGAAAAATGTCTATCCACAATGCATAATCCTGTACACCTCTATCATATCTCCCCTTACTCGCCTTTTTTCTAAGCTAAACAATCCCAGATGTTGTAACCTTTCCTCATAGGGTAGTTGCTCCAGCCCCTTGATCATTTTAGTTGCCTTTTCTGCACTTTTTCCAGCTCTACAACAATATCCTTTTTTAGGTGTGGTGACCAGAACTGTACACAGTGTTCCAAGTGTGGTCGCACCATAGATTTGTATAAGGGCAGTATGATCTTGGCAGTTTTATTTCCAATTCCTTTCCTAATTATGCCTAACATGGAGTTTGCCTTTTTCACAGCAGCTGCACTCAGTTGACATTTTCATTAAGCTGTCCACCACAACCCCAAGATCTCTTTCTTGGTCACCACTAGCTCAGATCCCATCAGCGTATACTTGAAGTTGGGTTTTTTTGCCCCAATGTGCAATCTGGTTGTGCCACAGCCTGAAGTTTGCCATCTTGTGGCAACCTGGAAGCGGGCCTTCTGCGTGGTGGTGCCCACTTTATGGAATGCCCCCACCCCCGGTATTTCAGAGGTGCCAACTGCAGTGTGCTTTAGATGCCAATTGGAGATCCATCTCTTTACCCAGGCCTTTCCTGAGTGATTGTGCTGCCCAGTCTGTTTGTTAATTATCATACTTTGAGTACTTGGTTTTAATGTTTTTACAAATGTTTTATTTTAATGTATTCTCTTTATAAACTACTTAAGAGACTTTTTCAAACATAGTAAGTGGTATACAGGTAGTCCCTGGGTTACAAACGAGATCTGTTCGTCTGTCTTTAAGTCGAATGCGTATGTAAGTCGGAACGGAAGCCACACAATGTTTTCAAAGTGTTGCAAAGTATAGTGCATGTGTTCGTAAGTACGAACCATTGTACTTAACTCATATTTTTACATATATGGCAGTCCATTCTTAAGTATGAGTTGTCCGTAAGTCCGTTCGTAACCCAGGGACTGCCTGTATACATCTATTTAATAATAACAACAACAACATAGGGTTGGGGGGTTTTAAGCAAAGAGAAGTCGCTTTGATCATGGGGAGTTTGAAGCAGACAAACAATGGGAGAGCAGGAAAGGGTGCCTAACCCTTTCTTGCTCAAAGCTTTTCTGTTTCCAATTGCCCCTTCATGAGACTTTTCTCCATGGAGTTCAAAATGCAAGCTGCTTTCCCCCCTTTAAATAAAAGGTGTTAGGTCTCTCTTTACGCATTTGCCACTCACATGTAGTTGTGCCCTGAAAATTTCTCAAGCACATGGGTTCCCCCCAGTTACCTATGGGGAAGGAAGGTTCTCTATAGGGAAGGATACAGATGTCTGGTAACATGGTGGCATCTACTCTGAATATGACATTTGGCTCGATTATTGTCTCATAAATTTTAAAAGTCATTCACACACTGGCTAAACCAGCTCAGTTTCTGGATCCTTGGTAAAGTGTGGACACTTGATAAATTATCGATACCTGTATCATAAACATCATGGATGTTCTTTCCGACCATTCACCCGTATCTTTCAAATACCAAGCTGCAGCAGTTTCTGTGGCTTCTAACAAACCAAAGAGGCATGAAAAGATTTGGGGTACAAACTGGACTGTGAACCCCACGCAGACTACTTTATCACATCTCACAGGCCTGTGGCTCACGCTGGCTCAGCTTGTCTGAGCGTGGAAAGCTAAGCAGGGTCAAGCCTGGTTATTACTTGGATGGGAGACCCCTCCTCTAGTTTCCTGCATTGAGCAGGGGGTTGGACTCGATAGCCTTGTAGGCTCCTTCCAACTCTATGATCTATGAAATCTCAAACCTATTTGCATCATGCACTGCTGTATTAAGCAATATTCAAACTTTCAGTACGTTATCAGCTATTCTAGACACCAGACATCATGCCTCTCTATTGTTGTGTCACTCGCAGCTGAATAAAAGGACTCTGGCTGAATATTTGTGCTCTTGCACAACTCTGATTCATGTCAGTGGGGATTGCCCAGGAAAACTTTCTTGTGGATTGTGCCTAGTGAGTCCATTAGGTTCAACAATAAGGCATTTTAAAATGAAGTAGTGTCTAATCCAGCCTTCCTCAACCTAGTGCCCTCCAGATGTTTTGAACTACAACTCTTGTCAGCCCCAGCCTGACATGGCCAATAGTTAGGGATACTGGGAGTTGTAGTCCAAAGCATTTGGAAGGTCCCAGGTTGTGGAAGACTGGTCTGATCCTTGGGATTGAGAAAAACTTCAAAAAGTGAGCTATCAAAATGAAGTTTCTGAAAGTTACAGGAGAGGTGTGTCTGGTAACTCAGATGCATATTGTATAAGAACATTTGCAATACAAAGTACATCATAGTGACTCAGCAATATTACACAATCTTCCCTTCTTCCATGTTTTGGCATTCACCTATGTTATCTAGACTTATACCCAAGGAGCTGCAAAGCCGCATCAAAATAAAACGGAGGAGCTGTGACTGCTCATTTCCCATTTCATTTCAATTAAACATGCATTTACCATTTCATTTCAATAGTTTTGCCACAAAGTGGGAAAAATATCTTCAGTCCACTTCTGCCACTGAGCAGAAGATCCAGATACTTCCTTAGGAGACTGCAGAAGAAAATAGGGTTATTTATTTTAAACAACATTAAGTGGTCATTACTGTCCAATTGTACAAGTCATAATCGTTTGGTCAAAAAACGATGAGTTATTCAACCATTGAGACTACTTTGGTATTTCAAAGCAGTTTTTAACACAAACAAACAAAAGTTACTAAAAAGGACTATATAACTCTCTTTCAACCCAAGGGTCGAATTCCATATTGGAGAAGCTTTTGGGGGCCACAAGACAGAGGTGTGTGGGGCTGAAGGCAAAAGGGGTCCTTTATAAACATAGCACTTTCACAAGGAGTGTGTGTGTGTGTGTGTGTGTGTGTGTGTGTGTGTGAGAGAGAGAGAGAGAGAGAGAGAGAGAGAGAGAGTCTATATAACCAAATAACACATCATAAAATGGCTTTAGTAGAATACAGAACTACATACGGGTGTCCTTGTTCATTGTGAAATCCAATATTGTTTGTTTGCCATTTCTGCAGCCACTGTTCTTCAGTCACCACTTGGTCTTCTTGTAACTTGGCATCACTACATTCTTCATTTCCAGATGCATCTGAGGAATTTTCCATGTAGATTTTCCACCTTTGTAGAGAGAAAAATGTGCCACAACCACTTGTGGATCATTGCTTAAAAAAACATGCCTGGTCATTAAACCAGAACCTTTGTTCACAAGATAATGTCTTCACCCCATCCACTTAGCTTAACTTCAGTAAAGACAATGGATTGATGTAAAAATATTGCATTGTAGGGTTTACTTTTAGAAGTTTTTAATTTTAATGATAATGTTTTGAGCAAACCATGTTAAACTTATTGTATATGTTGCTAAAGTAGCCTTCCCCAACCTGGTGCTTTCCAGAAGTGTTGGACTAAGACACCCAGCATTCCTGATCATAGGCCATGTTGCCTGAGGCTGATGGGAGCTGAAGGGCACCAGGTTGGGGAAGGCTGTCCTAAGGCAACAAAGTTACTTTAGATCTGTAAAGAGTGCTAAAAAAAAAAAAAGTAATGGGCAGTAGCCAACTGTGTCATTCTGCTAGTGCAAGTGACATTGTCCTGGCAGAAGCTAGGTTCCAAACTATGTGCAAGAGAATCCAACTGAAGTTATGTTTGTGCAAGCACGGTTGTGCAAGTGGCTGTGCATTATGCTTGTGCAACTTGATTGCACTTTAGGCTTATGCAACTGGTTGCACAAGCATAATGCACAACCACTTGCGCAATAGAAAGATTCAGCGGAGTTCCACTAGCGCTATTTGAGTGTGCAGAATGACACTGCTGGATATTACCCATTACTTATTTTTCAATTTCCCCCCAATATGTATGTTTTTTTCCCCCTGGGGGAAAACTGGGAAAAAATGTTTTTTTCTTCCCATGGCTTCAACATTTCCAGAAATTTTACATCTCTACATACACACCAAACATCCAAAAGCCAGATATTTAGGTCGATGACAGAAGGATACATTTGGTGATTGCCCATAAACCCGACAGTCCACCAGAACACAGACTGTGCAAGTCAATTGTCAAGTTCTTCCTACTACCTTATTGTGGATAAGCCATCTGAACCTTTAGTGTTGCTGTGGCAGCACAAATCCCAATGAGGTAATAACAATGGAGAAAGGATGTGATAAATTTCAGCAGGCTGGATCTGTGGGCCTGGGAGGGGCTGGATAATAAAGTTCGTGCCAGAGGTTTAGTCAGTGTGTAACCTGACAACAGACCTGTTCAGCGTTTGCTTCAGACTATTTTCTTTTACCCAGCTAAGGGTGCAATCCTATGCAGCATGTTTAGACTGAAAAAAGTCCTACAATGCCCAGCATTCCCCAGCCAGCCATGTTATGTTGTCTAAACATGCATATGATTGTGCCCTAAGCCCAATAGGGTTTTATTTAAGGTTCTGGTACTTGCGTACAAAGTCCGAAACAACTTGGGACCAGGTTACCTGAGAGAGTGCCTCCTCCCATACCAACCTGCCCGGTTGCTGAGATCATCAGATAGCATGCTCCTGGTGGTTCCTCATGGACCTTTGGCCCAATTGGAGTCCACCGGGAGAAGGGCCTTCAATGTGGTGGCTCCATTTCTGCGGAACTCCCTGCCACTGGAGGTCAGGCAGGCTCCGACATTGTGCTGCTTTCGGCGCCTGCTGAAGATCTCCTTGTTCCAGGAGGCCTTCTCTGCTCTTCAACCACCAATGCAATTTTAGTTCGTTTTCAATGTATTGTTTTTGTTTCTTTTATCTGTTTTTGTCTTTTTATTGTTCACTGCTACGGAATCTGCTTGATGCGGAGTGGTATACAAATACTGTAAATAAAATAACAACATCAACAACAACAACTTACCGGTATTTGATTTGTACCCTGCCTTTCTACCAAGAAAAATGGCACTTAAACCCTGACATTCAAGGGTTCCTTCTGTCATTTGTAACTTCACATCTCTAATGTTGTAGCAGTACTCACGATAACAGTCCCCATAACCACAGCCCCAAAGAGAGTCCAAAAATCCAAGCAGCTGTGTTGATGCACATCAACGAACCAGTCCTAGCAGGTTCCAGTTGCCCCAGGATCAGGTCTTCTGTAAAGTCAATGGGTCTTAATTGCCCACTCAGAACCAAGCCACCCCAAAAGACTTTGCCTTATAACAGGGAAAGATATATTATTGTGGGGGAAACCAGCATCTGTGGGGATTGCAGCTAAGCTTAGAGGGGGCAGGGAATTCTGAGGGGGGTGAGTTACAGATTCCGTCAGCATCCCCGCTAATCAAACAGTGCTGGCACTGCAGCCCTGTGAGCCCTACTCCACTGCACATCTCCACAGATGGGGTCAGGTTCGCACATTTATTTATTTATTTATTATATTTGTACCCCACCTTTTTTCCTGCAAGGAACCCAAGGTGGCTTAAATAATCCTCCTCCTCTCCATTTTATCCTCACAACAACCCTGTGAGGTAGGTTAGGCTGAGAGTCATTGACTGTTTCTATGTTGTTGACAATAACATCGAGGGATGTCTTGCATGTATAGGAATGAGTCCCCACAGATGAAACAGTACAGGCATTTTTTTTGTGCTAAAACACAATGCTTCTCAGTAGAACTAGTGGTTCACCCATTTATGCGTTCATCCAGGCCCATGCATGCACATCACTTAATGACCACTACATTCAGTGATGGCTTGCATGTGTAAATGAGCCATCACAGACATAACACCAGGGACAGATCTTATATCTTAGTATATCATATCATATCACACAGCACTTTTCAATGGAGCCAGTTTGCAGGTTCAGCTGCCGATCATTAAAGGCTGGTCTAATGCATACATGTTCTTCACTTGATGACTGTAGTGCAGTGCTTCTCAATTATTTTCTGTCATGCCCCCCCCTAGGAAGAAGAAAACATTTCGCGCCCCCCGCGCGACTGTAAATAGTATCATTTGTCTATAAAATTGTTATAAGTACACCTCTGCATAACACTGTATCCTTATTAACGTATAAGAGAATAAAAAAAGAAAGAAATGTGGATCAATTTACAACAAAGAATAGCTTTATTAACTGTAGCAGAAAAGATTTAAAGGAGCACAGGATTTAAAGGAACACAATATTAAAAAAAACTTTTAACTGAGGTCAAACGAGCCCCCCCTTTACGGAGCCTCGCCCCCCCCCCTGGGGGCCCCGCCTCACTATTTGAGAAGCACTGCTGTAGTGTGAACAGGCTACCACAAATATAGTTTTTAACTTGCTGTACCCATAGCAATTCTTATTGGAACAGTTTGAAATTTTGCAAATTAGAGACCTCATCAGGTAGATCATGGGTTCCAAGTTACTAGTGCAACAGGTATTGTTTTTTATAAGCAACAGAATTCCGAGGCTTATAATGGCGACTTGTCCTGCCCCTTTAATATGACAGACAAGAGTCAGTGTGGCATATACTACAGATTATCCTAGAAACACAGAAACTCGGGTTCAAACCACTGTTCAGTTATGACGGTCTTGGGCCAATTGCCCTCAACCACCAACCTCACCCCACAGAGCCATTGGGAGGATAAAATGGGGAGAAGCCACGTACGTTGCCCTGAGCTTCTCGGAGTTAGTGCAGGCAATATAAATGTAACAAATAAATAGCATAAACAGTAACTAATCTGAGAGAAACCAAATCATGCGCCTGCATATGTGACCGGGCCCCTAAAATGTCCCCTTATTTTACAGCTGCCCAGACAATCGGGCAAATATTTAGCGTTCTCCTGCGCCCCCTTCTTTTCTAATTACTGGTTTGAATTTAAACTGACCTTGAGTTGCAGCGGCCCGTAGCAGTAGTAATAATAATAATTATTATTATTTTTAAAGTATCCTGAACGAGAAGCGACGGCTGAGACGAGGTGGTGGGAGGACTAGGCTGGCTTTAGTAGGCGAGGTCACCGCGGCCAAGTAGCCAGTCCACAATCCCCGAGAGGCCCACGGGGGGCGGCTACCGCTGCTACTACTTGCGCGCTGCTGCCTCTTGCTGTGAGTGGGCTGGAAAGGAAACGAGCGGCTGGGTACATTGTCTCCTCCCCTTGCTCCACACGCTACGCGCTGAGGACAGCGGAAGCAGCCGGAGGCGGCGGTGTGGGGGGAACCGACGGGAGGAGCTGGATGGTGGTGGTAGCAGTAGTAGTAGTAAGCAGGAGGCTTCTTTGATTCTCGGGCAGGTTTCGTGCGGCTGAGCAAGCAAAGGCAGGGATTCCCTCTGGCTGGACGAGGTAAGGGGCGATTCTGTTGTTCACCTTCTTCTTACTCCAACCTGCGGCTGCAAGTGGATGACAGCAGCGCGGCACAAAGCAACCGCGGCCGCTCCGGTTTCTCTCTCCCCTCACGCCGGCTCCGTCTCTGCAAGGGTCTGCTCGGCGTAGGGACCCTTCTTTGCAGGACGTGCATCTTGTGCGTGCGTGGATTTGGGGGTGAGTGGGTGGGGTGGAAGGGAGCTCACTTCTTGGAAAGGAACAGGATGGCGGGGCTTACAGATCCAGGACTTCTAAGGGAATCATGTGGGCACGGCTTCGTTTGAGCCAGAGACGTAGCCCCCCCCCCGCCACCCGGAGCCTGTTTTCAGTGCCAGGGCACGGTAGCCCTTCACCTGTAACTAAATCGTCAGGTCGAGCGTGCCTCAGCCGTGGGCGGAGTGCTTTTTCAGCACCAGGGAGGAAGAAAATAAACGCGAAAGAAGTAAATTCGTAGAAAAACGAGAACCCAAACACGGCCGATTTAGAGGGGGGGGCAGAGGGTGTGATTTCAAGGTAGGGTTGAGCCCCTGCACCTCCCGTTTGAAAAACGAAGCATTTGATTTGGGGGGTTCTAGGAGATCCTTCCTTAGAGTGTATGTATGCTGCGGGTCCATTGTCTTCTAGGCAGGCAGCTTTGGGATTGTGAACACTCCCAATGAGGCACTGGCTGGACTCTTTGGGTCTATTGGGGGAACCATGTGGCAGCTATCTCGACACCTTCTAGGTAGGAAGGTGGCTGTCTCGTCTCCTGCTATGGCCTTATGCATGATTACCTTTCTGTAGCACCTTGGAATCCCCAGAAAATGGAGGTGCTTAGTCCTGAGAAGTTAAGTAGTTATTTTCAATCGTATTTTAACTGTAATTTAGGGGATAGGAGCACAGTTAGTATTGAAAGGTAGGTTAGCCATTAAAAAAATAAAATAATAAACATCCAACCCCCCAAATTAGGCAATGTAGCTGCCTCCCTATAAGTTTTCAAGTGGCTACCATGTGGCTCCACCCTCTTTTCTGGCTGTGGGGTGCCCTCCATACCATACTGATTAGGGCAGGGCGTCCAGCTCCTCTTCAGAGTTCCAGCCCCCCCCCCAACAGGGCCGCCTGCTTTGGAATGCGGACTTGCAGAGCCCCACAAGGAAGTGTGCCATGACCAGCCAGTCAGGATCAACTGCTGCAGGCTGCCTCCCATCTTGGCACTGTCACGGTTGCTGTGCCCACTTGGGAACTTTCTGCCCTGCCAGCTCAGTGCTTTAAGCCAGCCCTCCCCTGCGCCAGATACATTAGACTACAACTCCCAGCATTCCTGACTATTGGCCATGCTGGCTGGGACTAATGGGAATTGCAGTCCTAGAGATCTGGAGGGCACCATGTTGAGGAAGGCTGCTTTAAGCACTAAATAAAAAATGGGAGATGCAGTACCTTCCCAAACGGAAGTCCTGGTTGTGGGGAGGACCCATAGCCTTTCCTGTGTGTCCTCCCATAATAAATAATTTCCCTTGTGAGCCCTAACACTAGCACCAAACCTCCCAGCCTTTCCCAGCCAGGTGTCCTCCAGGTATGTAGGCCTACAGTTCCCATAATCCCAGTTAGCATACTGGCTGTGGATTATGGGAGTTGTGACCTCCAGATGTGTTGGACTACCAGGTTGGCAAATGCTGTTGTAGAGTTTGTGGGGAGCTGGATGTAATGAATGGACACGTCTCTGACAAAATCCCCTTCCTCCAATGTGGATGTGCTTTTGTCTCGAGCTCCTTGAGATACATGTGTTTCCTCTAAACGGTTTCCTTTCACTCACTGACCTGGTTTGTCCATAACAAGAAGCTGCCATGGGTGAATTTCCCTGTGGGGCTTTTTCTCATGGTGGCAGCCACCATTTTGAATATTTGGGGTGCAGCGGAGGCATGCCATAGCTTCTTGTTACATGCAAACCTAGTGAGGGTGGGTTGCTGGCGTGTTTGATAAGCCACCTGGAGCCCATGGGCTGTTTTAGAGTTCCAGGTGGCTTACCAACCACCCCAGCAACCCACCCTTGCTGGGTTTGTACATAACAAGTAGCTACGGCACACCTTTACCATGCCTGGAATATTCAAAATGGCGGCTGCCACCACAATGCCCCCCCCCCCGGAAATTCACCCATGGTGGCTTTTCCTTATGTATGAACCAGGCCACTGACATTCCATACCCTTCTAAGGGCCAAGTATCTCATTGTGGGAAGCCCTGATCTTGGGGAGGGGGTGTCTTTCCTAGATACTCTACAGCAGGGCTCTCCATCCTTGGGTCCCCAGATGTTTTTATTTATTGTATTTCTAGATCACCCATCTAGCTGGTACCTGGCCACTCTAGGCGATACAATGAACGAAAACAGATTAAAATACACTTAAAACAGTATAAAACAGCTCCCAGAATCCCTTGCCATTAGCCCTGCTGGCTGGGTATGCTGGGAGCTGTAGGCCAGCAACATCTGGGGACCCAAGGTTGGAGAGCCCTGCTCTACAGTGTAGAGAGAATTCAGAGGGGTGGAGAGAACTCCCATTGAGGCATCACAAAGAGTCTCTTTGGATACCTTGTTGTCTGGATCCAGATTCAGTGGTTTTTCTTTGCTATTACTCAATTTGTGTTGAGTAATAGCAAAGTTGTGTTTACAGCCCTGTTTAATTTGACACCTGAAAACTGGATGATTTGACTCCAAGGTGAGCAGAAACTTGCTCTTGCTGCTGAGGAAATTGCTCATAATGGTCTTCTCTCTCACATAATTAGAGCCCACCTTTCTGTTTGTAGTCTGTGGGGTTTATTGTGGAGCTCGTAGCCTGTAGCTGTCCTGGTAAACATCTAGAGTATCTATTCCTCAATATTCTAAATAAATCTACATTTGCATTCAGCGCCCTTGAATTTCATTTCATTCCAGAATATTCACTTAGATAGTGGCTTGATGCTGCAAAGAAGAAGTGAATATGGCTATTACTTGGATGGGAGACCCCTTCTATAGTTTCCTGCATTGAGCAGGGGGTTGGACTCGATGGCCTTGTAGGCTCCTTCCAACTCTATGATCTATGAAATCTATGTATGTTCTCATGTGCAGGAAAACTTTGTAAATGTATCTGAAAGAGACTTATGTGAAGGTTCTTGTAGGTTGAGTGGAGGGGTTTGCCCCCAAACTCTCTACCCTGTGGGCAGCGGGCAAACAAACCACCCGGTAGACTGCCACCCCCCCTTCTCATCCACCCAGTCCAAGCCAGGGAGTACTTGGACCTTTCCAGATATCCTGGGCCCCCAGAAATAAGGGTTCATCTGATCACCCTCTATTTCTAACCCTCCAGCCTAAAACCCTAAACAGTAGCCCAAGCAAAGCAGAAGGCGCTGAATTTAGTACTGAGGCCAGATCCAGAACAGAACACACCCAGACTGGAAACGGTGAAATTTATTTACAATAAGCAAGGGGGACAAAAAGGTAAGTGTGCAAAGACAAAAGAAGATAGAAAACCAGAATATTAAACAATGAAGAAATCCTTTGAAACCCTGCTGCAGGCTAAAACCCTATCTAGTCTCTCCCATACATTACCTTGAGGCAGTGCTTCTCAATTAGTATTTTCTGTCATGCCCCCCCTAGGAAGAAGAAAACATTTCGCGCCCCCCGCGCGACTGTAAATAGTATCATTTGTCTATAAAATTGTTATAAGTACACCTCTGCATAACACTGTATCCTTATTAACGTATAAGAGAATAAAAAAAGAAAGAAATGTGGATCAATTTACAACAAAGAATAGCTTTATTAACTGTAGCAGAAAAGATTTAAAGGAGCACAGGATTTAAAGGAACACAATATTAAAAAAAACTTTTAACTGAGGTCAAACGAGCCCCCCTTTACGGAGCCTCACGCCCCCCCTGGGGGCCCCGCCCCACTATTTGAGAAGCACTGCCTTGAGGTAAGGTTCTTCCAGTGGGACAAGGCTTAATCAAGATTCCAGGCTCACAAATGCAATCCAAAGACCGGATGAAGAACATCTAGTAGCCCTAACCCTCCTAACTTTATACACCTCCCAGGCCCTTAACCAGTATAAGGTGAGCCTCCATGGCCAATCACAGTTGGCTGGATGACTTCCTCCGCTTCCAGGAGGGGAGGAGGGATTGAAAACCCCTTACTGCTGTCCCGCTGAAATCAGTCAGCCTAATTGTTGGCTGCTGTTCAGCTGTGACCTTGAGGGCCTGGAGACTAGCAAAAAGCCATGATAATGCATGCAGGTGGTTGCAATAAGTACGTGCCAACCCTTTCTCATGAAATACAGCCTCTTGTTAGCAGCAAAAATCTCCAAAGAAAATGAATTTCTTCACAGCTTATATCCCCAATGAAGGTTGTGTTATCTACCTAGGTATAGATTCATAGATCATAGAGTTGGAAGGAGCCTACAAGGCTATCGAGTCCAACCCCCTGCTCAATGCAGGAAACTAGAGGAGGGGTCTCCCATCCAAGTAATAACCAGGCCTGACCCTGCTTAGCTTTCCACGCTCAGACAAGCTGGGCCAGTGTGAGCCACATTAGACATAGATTTCATAGAATAGAGTTGGAAGGAGCCTACAAGGCTATCGAGTCCAACCCTCAATGCAGGAAACTAGAGGAGAGGTCTCCCATCCAAGTAATAACCAGGTTTGACCCTGCTTAGCTTTCCACGCTCAGACAAGTTGAGCCAGCATAAGCCACAGGCCTGTATAACATCTTGGTTTCTTAGACGTGGATTGAGAGTTGTTTCCCAAGGTCCTCTTCACATCCAAGTAAACTGTGAGGCCTCCAAGCATCAGACAAATTGGTTATGTGCACCTTGTGCAGGATTTAATTTGTTGGCACACATTGGTCATATTTGGACTATCAGTATCTCAGTTTAATAAGCCAAGAAAACAGATTTTGGGCGTAAGCATCTGTTTTGCTGTTTCATCTGAGCTGGGAAAATATGGTTACCAGTTTGAGAAAAAGCCAGGATATGAAGCCATGGCTTGAAATTGGTTTAATATTCCTGACTTGTTCTGAAGCTAGTAACTATAATTTCCCAGTTTGGACAAACTGGCAAACTATGGTTAGTGAAACATTTCCTGGTTTGCCAGTTTGTGGCTCCTGCAAAGGGAGAAGCAGAGTGACCTTGTGCATGCCCAAGGGCTCATTTGTATTTGGGCTCTGGAAAAACAATGTTTATCAATGTGTGTGCTGCTGACTCCTGGACTCTTTGTAAGGCAGGGGGAGAGTATCCCAGGCTTTCAAGTGGCCACCACCACATGCCCAGGTGGTCCATATTCAGCATGCTGGTGGGTCAGGCCTCTTCGAGCCATATCTCATGGGCTAATAGCTTTTTTTTTTTTTAAGGACAATTGGCATAAACATAACAAGGAAAGCAAGAATAAATGGAATAAACAGAACAAAGAAAACCTACATATTGAAATGTTTGACCAGAATAAACTGGAACAAAGTGGCAGTGGGTGGGAGCGGGGAAATAGTGATTTGTCAGTATAGTCCTGCTCTGTTATGTCACATTTACGTCTTTATTTGGTATCTATTGAAGTCCTGTTTTTATGTTTTGTTTTTACATGTTGAAAGGATTTCCCTGAAGTTCCCTTTACCTTTCAATTTGTATAATATCTTTTCTTCGAAAGGCTTCCTAAATTTCAAAATGAAACTGTTACTGCCTTGCCTGCTCTGCTCTGCTTTTCAGATGAGCCTTGCACTTGAGGCGAAAGGACAGCCTAGAGGTTTCAAATTACTCATTATCATATGAAATAGACCATTAAGGGCCCAATCCTATGTATGGTTAGACAGAAAAGAAGTCCTACAGCTCCCAGCATTCCCCAGCCATTATGCCTGGCTGGGGAATGCTTGGAGTTGTAGGACTTTTTTCTGTCTAACCATGCATAGGATTGGGCCCTAAGGCTGCAACCCTATCTCTACTTACCTGGGAGTACTCCCCATTGAACTCAATGGGCTTGCTTCTGAGTAAACATGTATGGGATTGTGACTATTTGAAATGATCAAATTCTATCTCTTCCTGTTATCTAAATGCCACCGCTAGCTCCACCCTATTAAAATATACAGGCCTGTGGCTTATGCTGGCTTAGCTTGTCTGAGTGTGGAAAGCTAAGCAGGGTCAGGCCTGGTTATTACTTGGATGGGAGACCCCTCCTTTAGTTTCCTGCATTGAGCAGGGGGTTGTAGGCTCCTTCCAACTCTATGATCTATGAAATCTAGGAAAATTATCATTGAATGGTACGTGTTTATAGTTTTGACTAGCTCATGTTTTTCCATAGCACAAAATAAGCTCCCGGGCCAGTTGTTTGGTTCCTTTCTCTAGTTCTTTCTCTTTGCTCTTGTTTTTCCTCCTCTTGCTTCTACATTCATATATGTAGCACAGCTTTCCCCAACATGGCGCCCTCCAGATGTGTTTGACATCTGGCTGGGAATGATGGGATTGCAGTCCAACACATTTGGAGGGCACCAGATTTGGGAAGGCTGATGTAGCATAACTTGTTTCATGCTTTATATATGTCACTTGTACATTGAAAACATTTTAATGCCACTTTTCCAAGGCTCTGTAACGACTTATGGGAGAGGGATTCATTTGGAAACTTGAACAGTAGGTTCTTGTTCCTTATTGGAACAGATAAACAGCAATGGGAAGGTGCTTTGCTCTCACACGTGTAGATTACTGTGTTGGTATTTTTTATGTGCTACAAAAGGACTGAATAAATAGTTTAAAAATAGTTAGTAGAATCATAGCTGAAATTTAGCCTGAATTATGCACAGTTCTTGGAATGGGATAACTATTTCTGCTAAATTTCTTACAGTACAATTCTATGCATGTTTACTCAGAAGTAAAGCTCACTATGCTCAATGGGGCTTACTCCCAGGTAAGTATGCATAGGATTGCAGCCTTAAAATGAGTGATGGCTCCATAGAAACATGCAGGGTTGGGGGCTGGCAGAAGGTGACTTTCCCTTCTTGCCCCTGGCAGGCCCCCAAAACACCTCCTCTGACATTTGGGGGACCCTGCTGAATGGGGTGGCCTGTGGCATGGGGGTGCTGAGCGGGAAGGAGGGGATCCTCGAAAATCAGCTGGAGGCACATTTCCCAAGCAGAGCTCCTGATTGTGAAATTTTGGGGATCTACCCCTTAGCTCCCCACACCACAGGCCACCCCATTCAGCGAGGTTCCCTGACCTTCGAGAGATGCATTTCAGGGGGGTTGATGGGGAGAGGAGGGGGCAGGAAAGTCTCCACGTGTTTCTTTGAATCCAACCCAGTTTCTTTCTATCTCCTTCCGCTGCTTCTTCTCATCTTTACAAAGGTCTTTACCAATAAACAGAGTCTCCTTCAAGATACAGCTAGTGGTTGCTTGGTGATGTGTGGCATTTCTTTTTGTGTATGTGTTGGGGGCACTTTGTTGTGGCTGTCCTAGGTCCCTGTGTGCCATTGCACCATATGGGTCCAGTTCTTAATTTTAGTTTCATTCTCCCCAGCTCTGGGGTGAGAGTCAGTGCTGACAGCTAAGCCACTGGTCTGTATGGTGATGCAATGTTAAAGTTAGGGAAACCTGAAGTTTATTTTTTCCCTTGTGTAGGGAGGCTCATTAGGACAATGCTTTTGAACCTGACTTTGAGAGCACTGCCTAACTTCCTCCTGTTTTTTTTAAATATCCTGCAGCACCATGTCAACTGGGAGGGTCCGAACAAAGAAAAAAACACCAATTGTGGACCAGTTTCCTGATAATCTTCCTTTGAGGAGTTCGGGGAGACAGGTACTTTAAATGTGTAAATGACATGAAAACAATCGCCAGTTAAGTCCTTTTCAGGTGTTCTAGTCCTCATGAGATGGGGAGAGTGGGGACGTACTTGCTTGCCCCAACCCCTCCATTGTGTCCCTGTTGCCTGGCCCCACCACCCACCATGTGTTGAAGGGTGAAGTTCTGCAGTGGGGAGCCTGTTCTATGCATGTCGGCTCCTTGTGTGGTTTAGAACCCTGGTTATGTATGGTTCTAAATCATGGGGGAAGCAAATATGTGTAGAGCAGACTCCCCATTTCAGACCTTCATCCTCCCAACAGGTGGAGGGCAGTGTGGCTGGGTGAAGGGGATGCGATGGGGTGAGGCCAACCAGCATGTCCCCGCTCTCTGGTCATGCGATTCCAATTGCGCGATGGCTATAACGTCTGGATAGGGCTTTAGTGTGTGCGCACATGTGGGGATGCCTGTTACTATTTTTATTTATTTATCTATTTACAACATTTGTATACCGCGCTCTATCTAGACCTCTGGAGCGGTGAACAATAAAAAGCTACAACAGAAAAGAATAAAAACAATGCATTAAAAAGAGAATAGCATCAAAACCATGGCTGGTCAGCAAGGAAGGCTTCCCGAAACAAAGACGTCTGCAGCAGGTGCCGAAAACAACAGAGTGCCGGAGCCTGCCTGACCTCCAGAGGCAGGGAGTTCTGCAGAAATTATCCTGAGCTTCTCCAAAATACATACAGCACATGAGGACTTGAACAATCCAACCACAAACTAGTTAAAGTGCCTCTAGATTTTAGGTCAACTATTTTATTTCATTTTTAAAAATTAACCCTCCTTTCAATCCAAGGATCTCAAAGGCAGTTTACAGCATAAACACCATCCTAAAAATAACAATGAAAACAACAGTAAAAATAAGAGACCCACCGACTGACTGAGACTATTCCATCTGTGCAGAACAACCGGACCCTTTGGCCAGTTTTTGCCATGCACTGAAAGTCAAGGCGTAAAGAAGCCATTTAATAGCACTGAAGTCAATAGAACTAATTTCGGCTGAAATCCTAATAATTCAGGTCACGGAGTTGCAGGCCAAGGCTTGTATCCAATGTTAATCTAACCTAACTCCCATTCATTTTGATGGGTCTACTCTAAATAGGATTAACATTGGATTCAACCCAGGGTGCATATGATCTACTTAGGAAACGAAGAGTGCCACAGTTCTGTGCATCATGTCTCCTTCACAGTGCCCCATTGATTTCACATTCAGCAAGTTACCTTACTTTCAGGTAGATGTGCACAGGATTGCAGTATTGGCCCTTAATGTGCAGTGGGCTTCTCCCAGGTCTATAAAACTGGTGCTGATTTTCAGTATTATAACCCTAACATGGAATGAAGTTGTCTTGGACTGTTTCCTGTTGTAGTTATGAGCCTTTCTTTACCATGGCTGTTTTTCTTTCCCTTATTTGAATACATGCATGCAACTTGATCACCTGTTGTTAGTGTTTTGTTTTGTTTTAATATCTGGCTCCCTACAGGAGTGGTTTTGTGTAGGAATGCCTCTCTATGAACACAGATGACTGTCACTGTCTTCCATCACTATTGCAGCAGGGGCACCTCAGAAATAAGACTGCTGTCAGCATATAAATGTAAATCTGTGGAGCTTACAGTTGTAGTCACAAAGTTGTGTCCTGTTAGGTGAGGAAGAAGGCCGCAGAGGCTGCGGAGGATGATGAAGATACATCAGAGAAGAAGTATCGGAAGTGTGAAAAAGCAGGATGTACTGCAACATGTCCCGTCTGCTTTGCTAGTGCTGCCGAAAGGTTTGGATTCCTCTCTCCCATACCTTGTCCCCACAGTTCAGCAAGTGATCTTCAACTTGCTCAATCTTGTTTTCAGCTTTGTTTGTGTGAATTCTCATGCCTGTTTGTAAGAAAGGAAGGTTGACTCTTTTTTCCTGATGGATCTTGGTGGGTTGAACTGTTCTCGGAAATGCTTTAACACTGCCAAATTGCAACTTCAAAAAAAAAAAAGTTCCAAAAGTGAGTTGAACCAGGCCGTGGGGAGCAGGTAGGGTAGTCATGACACTGTTACAAAATGTCAAACTTGCATTGAGGCTGCAGTGTAAAGAAGGTTCCAGTTTTTGTCTCTGCTCTCACCAAATCACAGCTATAGATATAGCCCTGTTGGCATTTTAAACCATATTATTGTTTATTATCAATGTATTTACCGTATTTAAAGTATTTTTATGTCACTCCTCAGGCAAAAAGGCTCCCAGAGCACCTTGCATGTAATCAATTAAACAAGTCAGTCCCTCCCCGCAGGCTTACACTCTAAAAAGACACACAACACAAGGAAAAAGGAATGGGGAGGGGAGGGGGGGAATAATTCTTTTTGCAGGGCTGTTAAAATGGCCATGCTGTCCCTCTCATCTCCCTCAGTGCAGCCTGCTGTATAATGCCTAGATACTGTGGAAAGAGAAGGTCCTCTTGCAAGCACTGATAAGGAGCTGGAGTTGCAGGAAGAAACTGTCTGAAGGGAACACTAGAAAGCTAGGCTGCTTGTTCTGAGTTGTTGATGGCAGCCCTCTTTCTAATTCTCTCATTTAAGAATGGTGTTGTTCAAGCAGTTATGGAGCCCTTCTGTTATTGGTTAGCATATAATTGCATGAAGCAATTTACCAATGGAATGACATAGTTACCAAGTGAGCTAGCACATGTATGTTCTCAAATCACAATGACATGTCCTCGTACCATGGATAGGTTCTTTCAGAATGAGCCAGCTTAAAAATGGAACCAGGTTTTAAGTGAAAACCCTTCTTTGCTTAATGGGTGGATACAGCATCACAGGAAATAGTTACTACCGGTACCATTTCCTCTTTTACAGTTCTCCATTTACCAGTTTCCAAATTAGGGAAGACCAGACATGTAACTTGCCCATTATCAAGCTAGTTACATGAACAGTCCACTGGCTATGTGAAAAGCTCTGCACTGTTTCTTTTCTAAAATGCTCAGCCAGAAGAGTTTCATGGCCAGAAAAGGCCGTTAATGACTACTACTCACGACGGCTATACCTGACCTCCAGTAGCAAAGGCAATATGCCTCTGAATATCAGTTGCTAGGGAACATGAGTGGGAGGATGCTATTGCGCGTCTATCTTGCTTGTGGGCTTCCCCATTGGAGCATCTGATTGGCCATTGTATGAACAGGATGCTGGACTAGACAGGCCTGTGGTCTGATTCAGCACAGCTCTTCTTAGGTTAAGAGAGAGAGAACAATAGAATGTACAATTAAAAATAAAATGATGTAACTAGGAAGCCTTGCAAAACAAAAAATCTCACCTACTTTTTAGATGGCTGCCACTCCCACGTTTTAATTCAGGCTTAGGTATGCATGAGCAGAAGTGCTTTGCAAACTGCTAACATAGGTGGTGTTGTGAATTATTTTCAAATTGCAGGACAAAGCATTTTGGTAAATTTAGTGTTTAAATTTTCTTATGTTTTAGGTGTGCTAAAAATGGCTATACATCAAGATGGTATCATCTCTCCTGTGGGGAACATTTCTGTAATGAGTGCTTTGATCATTACTACAGAAGGTATTCTTAACCCTTTAGAGTCTATGGCTATTCTTGACAAGATGTGCCCTGAACTGTTTTCATGCAGTGGCAAAGGAGTTTAATCACAGTCTGATTCAAGCAAGAAAATATGTAAGACTTATAGCACAATCTTATGCATATCTACTGAGTTCAGTGGGACTTGTTCCCAGGTAAGTGAGCTTAGGATTGTAGCCTTAGACTCTTTAATATACATAATTTTGTGCTTTGTGGGCCCTTCTGATTTAACTTTGAAGTAAGGCCTTGAATCACAGGGCTGCATTTACAATGGTGTATAAATCAACCAAAACATGCCAACAACTGCTGGGAATCAATGCTTGTGCCTCTTTCTAAAAGATGCCATACTAAAATACTGGTAGATAAACTTTTGTGCAATAACCTGAAAACTTTCTCTTCAAAGCAGCTCTGGTAAAAGGCAACAAATGTTTTAAGTTAAAGCTTGTGTATTCTTTACTGAGGGTTTGATCCTATGCATGTTTAGATAGAAAAAAGTCCTACAACCCCCAGCATGCTCCATCTAGCATAGCTGGCTGGGGCATGCTGGGAGTTGTAAGACTTTTTTTCTGTCTAAACATGCATAGAATTTCACGCTAAGTATATCTTGGGTGCTTGTAGGAAGCCAGAGCAGCTCCACACACCCACAGTGACTTTAATAGACCTTGTTGTCAGTTGTGAATTATTGAACAATATCATAAGCTGCTTTCAGCTAGAAAATGTGCAACACCAATGGAATGTGTAAATGTCTTCTTGGAACACAGGCTGTCTGCTAAAGCCTGGCTGCTCTGGAAATATCACATTTGGATAGAGAGAAGGATGGATGAAGAGACCAAGTTTGGATGTGTGTAGATCTGGCTATCCATAATCAGGGGTAGGGGGTATTCAAATGCATCCTTGGATTAATCATTGGATGAATATATAATACAAGTTATCAGACTAAACTAAATAAAAATCAAGCACAATATTGCTTTGAAGTTTCTCTTTAGAAACTATGCTTATTATCTTGACCATCATCCTGTTGTCTTAATCCCTATTTCTTTTTCTTAGCATTTCACATTTAGAATAAGCTTTAGGTATTAAAATACACAAAACCAGGCCCAGCCTATTCCTTCCCTCTACTTACCATTTGCTTTGTCACTCTTCTTAGTCATAAAGACGGCTACGAAAAATACACTGCCTGGAAAAGGATTTGGACCAGTAACGGAAAAAGTGAACCTAGTCCTAAGGCTTTTATGGCTGATCAACAGCTCCCCTACTGGGTGAGGGCTTTGTTCTTAATGATGTATCACTGTGAAAGGAGTGCATGCAGATTTTTGACTTCCCTTCCCATTCCCAGTAACTGTTTTTGAAGGAAGGGCTACGTGGTGGATCCTGGGTTCTTCTGGTGAAAATCAGATTGGAAGAAAACGTATTATTAGTTGGAAAATTTCTTAGTGCTTAGATGGACACTCCCTGTGTATTTGATTTGTTATCTTTAAAATAATTACAAAGACTGTCTGGAAGCTTAGCTGATGGATAGGCCTTGTCACGAACGTGTTGTGCAAGAATGTATGCCGACTGTGCATAAGAACATAGGACCCTGCTTTATACTGAGAGTGCTTCCAGATGAGGCTTTTATTGTGAAATGCTTCATTCACAGACTTTTACAGGGGGTCCAAATGATGCTGTCACCCTGCTGTGTTTCTCCGCTGCTCTGTCTGCCTTTTTTCTATCCACAAAAGTCTGTTAAGGAGGAAAAGATGGAGTCACCGCCCAGTGTCTTTTGTTGGTAGCACTAGGAGTCTTCCAACTGGAAGCAATTCGAGTCAGCAGACCATAGGCCCATCTAGCTCAATTCTAGGTCATTATTGTCTACACAATGATTAGCAGCAGCTCTCCAGGATTTCAGACGGGGTTTTTCCTTAGCCCTACTTGGAGAATGCCCTGGGACATTCTCCAAGTAGGAAAATTTGGGTTATTCTGCATGTGAAGCATGTGCTCTACCACAGAATGTTTTGTGTCTCCTTCATATTATTCCGCCTTTCAATCCCAAGGTGGTCCCCAAGAATATCTCTGAACCCAGATTGCTAAATTTACGTCAAGTGAATCTCCTCAGTTAATAAAAGTCATCCTCCAGAACAGAGGCAGGTGGTTTGACTGGCTGCATTCACTTCTGCCATGAGGCCAGAAAGAGAGAGCAGATTCATTTGGGCTTGTAGGATTGCTGGAGGGGAACCAGGGAACAAGCAAAGGACAGGTAGCTCTTCATTGGCTCATAAGTGTGGGAAAGGGTTGCCAGCAACACATAGTTAGCTGTTCACACATAGAAGCTAGCTATGGGCTAAATAACTCTTAGTTAGCCATGGCCACACCAGAGCAAGCGCACTACCTCCTGTGTGTTTGCACCTTTCCGGATCGCTAGCACTATTTATTTGAAAAGCAAACATAACTAGGAAGATGCCACTCAGTGTAATTAAAGATGCTTACTAAGCATCAACACAGAGAGTCCTTACATTTGCAAGGAGACCTATACTCCAAGCTTGGAAGGAAAAACACCCACCACCTATCACTCAGTGGAATGAAGATCTCTCTGCTCTTGCTACATCTGACCATATCCTACATCCATCACAGTCATATGGATGCCTGTTTAGGTATATAGACTGTTTATATTAACGTATATATTTGAAATGGAAGTGTTAAATCCTTTCCCCTGTATAACAAGGGAGAAGTTAATAATGATTGTACAGGCAGTCCCCGAGTTAAGAATGTCTGACTTACAGACAACCCATACTTAAGAATGGACTTCTGGGTTCCCCCGCGCTACGTCGTTTGCGTAGAGTACATAGCGTAGTATACTATGCAATTTGCGTAAATGCCGATTTTAACGTATAGAACGCTATGCTGTTCCGACTTACATACAAATTCGACTTAAAGACATTCTTAAGAACGGAACTCGTTTTTAACCTGAGGACTGCCTGTATACTGATATGTTTTATGATATGAATGTTTCCCTTTTTTGGTTGTTGTTATTGTTGTGTTGCAAATAAAAAGATGGGGGGGAAAGCATCAAAACTGAATGTAAACACATTTCTGTTTAAGTAATATATATGATGTAATTCTGGGGTGTCATACTTAATTGTTCTATTCATTCTTTTTCTTGTATTTATTGTTTGTTTGTTGCATTTATTACACAAAATGAAAAATACAAAAAAAGAAGAAGAATTCTGGCTTAGCGTCTTGTGTGAATGCAGCCACACAGTCCTACCCATATATTCTTGATGGGAAAAGTTGAGCGGTTTGTATGCCTCTCCAAGCAGGTAGATGTACGTCCTTGAGGAGGTCTGCTGGAACACTTGAGAACCGTCTCTCTGATAGTGTGTATTTGCTTTTTGATATGTAAGAAAAAATGATCGCTGCTTGATTTTATTTCCAGGTCCAGTGCACAAAGCCAGAGTGTGGAAAATGGCGTCAGCTGACAAAGGAAATCCAGCTTACCTCACAAATAGCCAAAACATACCGCTGTGGCATGAAACTGAACAATTCCATCAAGGTACCTTCTGCATCCAGCTGTACTGAAAATGCTGCTGGCTTGGTTGTTTCTAGAGGCTGACATTTACTCCAGGCTTAAACATTTGCACTGTGTTTGTCTGCAGACACCATTGGTCTAGGGTGGCGTATATTTAACAATACGCTTCATATTCTGTTGCAGTGATGTAGCTGTTCACACATGCCAGCACTGTAAGGGACCTTCACAAAGCCTACTTTGCAGGGACAGCTTAGTGCTCTTTGTACCAAATCTCAGATGGAGTTGTTGGGTGCTCCACTTCCCAGTTTGTTGAAGGGAAGTAAGCCTCCCTAAAGAGGCACTCACTTTCTGCATGGAAGGGCTCAAGTTCCTCACCTCCCAGCATTTTTATAAAGGTGAACATGCATCTGAAAAACCTGCAGGGGAGGGCAACTTGGGAGGATGGGGGTTGCACCAGAACATTGGCAGGTGGGTGCAAGGGCTAAGCATCCTCCTCCCCAGCCACTTCTCCACTCCAGATCACCCCTTCTCAAAGCTGTGTTTCCCCTCTAAACAAGCTGCTGTTGGGGTTTTTTTTAGTATGTGGATTTGAGAATGTTTCTTATCAGGTGGATTAAAAATATAATAATACTAATAAATAAATAAATAAAATGAATTAATTTGGCCCTACATTTCATGGTATACAATGGAAGCTATGCTATTGCTTCAGTCTCAAAGCACTGTTTACACAAGAGAACTTACTTAACTTACTTTTGTTTCAGTAATGCTGTTCTGTTATCTGACATAGTTATATATATATCTTGCAGGTCGAAGGCTCAGACCAGTGCTCCATGCCTGAGGATCTGGTGAGCAATGCATGTGGTATCAGAATAAACCATAACTGTGGGAAAGACATTGGGCAGTATCCAATACTGCTGCTGTGCTAGTCGGAATGACGAGTGCAACCCAAGTAATATCTGAAATGACTGCTTCTGGAATGGGACAGGTCAGTGGAGGTCACGGAAAGGAGTTCTGCTGACTTGTCCAGTTCTGGAAATGGAAGTTTCAGATAGTTGCTTGGGTTGTGCTTGCTAGCGAGACTTTCCCATTGTGCTAGCTGTCATTCCCACTAGTGTAATGTGTTTAGAGCTGGCCGATGGTCAGCACTGGATCCTGCCCAGAGGTGGCATGTTTAGCAGTAAATACATTATGACGGCTCACATGTAATGGCAATTCATGGGTTGTTTAAACCCATGAATTGCCATGGTACAGCGGGAATAAGTGAGTGTGCTGCCTTCTGCACGCTCGTCACTTCTGCTTTACGTCCAGTTTTGTAAACATACGGTTTTGTTGTTGTGGCATGCAAACCCAGCACTTTGGGTTGTTTATGGTTAAACCATCCAAACAAACCATGGGTGATTTCTGCATTAAACCTCTGGGTTTTTGTTTAACCCTAAACAATCGAGAGTGCTGGGTTTGCAGGTCACCACCACCACAAAGCTGGATGTAAAGCGTGGGGGAGGCAGCATGCTCGCATGCTCCAGCGCAGCTATTTAACCCATAGTTAGCCGTTTCATGTGAATTGGGTCTAATAGTTAGCCATTACATGTGAGCTGGCTAACTATTTTTATTTATTTATTTATTACATTTATACCCCGCCTTTTTTCCTGCAAGGAACTCAAGGCGGCTTACATAATAATAATCCTCCTCCTCCTCCTCTCCATGTTATCCTCACAACAACCCTGTGAGCTATGTGGGTAAAGATTCTACCCTTGAAACTGGAGACTTTCTGGAAATGCTTAGTTATTGCCTAAAGATAACTAAAGACTTCTGAAGCTATTCAGCCCAATAGAGATAATGTGATTAAGACCTACCGGTTTGATGTAGTGATTATATTAGGGTGTTTATGTGACTAGCGTTCTTCTCCTTTGTCCACACTGGGTGGGATAATGTCTATGTTTCTGTTTTTAAAAGGGCAAACCTCCCCCCCGCCCCCGATCCACCCTTGATTGTTGTCATTGCAAAATCTCAGGTGTCAGATTTGGGCAGTACCTAGGATTTTTCTTAGATCTGGAATAGCCTGAAAGAGAGGGACGGTTAGGAGCCATGTCACCCTTTTACTTCTGCCCAACTGATTGAGTCTGTTAAAGGCATTTTCACAGGGAAGCAAGCTCCCACACACACACCTGGAAATGGCACACATTTTCCCCTTGAAGCACCTTATGTGCAGAGAGAGCCTGCTGCACAAGTCCTGCAAGGGGTCCTGTTAGCCATGCATTCAAGGGATCATACAGGAAAATAGCCCTGCTCATCGTTCCAATGTGGAAGAAGTAAATACCTTCCTTTAAAAAACAAAACAAAATGAATACACCTGTCTTTTAATCCTATGAGGTGAAGTTAATCATGAATGAGAGATAACATGGAAAGCAAAAGCTGTAGTTGCTCATGTGATTATTCTGACTCTCTTTCCTATGCTCCTTCCTAGAGAGTTGCTGAAGTTTCGGATCACTGGTGGTATTCCATGCTCATCCTCCCTCCTTTGCTGAAGGACAGTGTGGCCGCTCCTTTGCTGTCTGCGTACTACCCGGACTGCGTGGGCATGAGTCCATCTTGTACCAGTACTCACCGGTTGCTTGGTGAATCCAATGCGATAAAAATGGAGCATTTAAAGACTCCGCCTACTATAGCAGGTAAGCTGGGAATGCTTTTCTGTCTACTCCTGCCCTTAGGTGGCGACTTAAGCTTTACGATGTTGAATGGACAACACTTTGTTGGTGTTCCTTGCAACTGATGTCTCATTTAAACCATACTTACTGCCATGCATTTGGGCCATTCATATGCAGTGTTGGCAAGACAATAACCAAGGTTCAGTGCCTTTTAAAATGGGATAGCAGCTGTGTTGTACACTTGCCTGGGTAAGTGCTTTCCATGCAGCCTTCTCCTGTTTAAATTGGGCTTCAGTCTAACCATTGTTTTCCAGTTGTTATGCTTCCTGCATGTGGGCTTCCCGTAGGCATCTGGTTGGCCACTGTGGGAACAGAATGCTGGACCTTTGGTCTGATCCAACATGGATCTTCTTATGTTGCAATCTTGCAGACCCTTGATTCTTATATTAGGAAATCAGGACTCAAGTTAAAACTCCTTTATATATATATATATACAGTGCTTTTTTTCTGGAGAAAAGGGTACCGGAACTCTTGGCTTACATTTCCTCGGGAGTAGATGGCGATTAAATTGTAATGCAATTAATAGAAGAAAAGGTGCTGGAACTCAGTTCCGGTGAGTTCCACCAGAAAAAAAGCCCTGTATATATATATATATAATTTAATTTTAAAGTCTTTTGTGTGGGTTCAAGGATGGGTTCTGGGCCTGATGGTGTGTTTCGGGATCAGTCCTGTAAGCTTCCATGGCGTTTTGACTCCATCACATTTACATTTTCCTCTTGTGCTCACATCAGTCCCAATTGTGTGCTTCAGCAGCACCATGCAATCATTGAGAGCAAGAAGAGAAGACTTTGCTGCTGTTGCCATACAGCTAAATTCAGGAAGAAGGCATGTGAAGGCCCTGCAAGATGTTACTTCCAGTCCGTTCAGTGAAAGCACAATGTTTTCATTAACCACAGTATATACTGTTGTTATATAGTCAAAATGTATACTGGAGACAACTCTCCTCCAGTAAGAACGAAGCAAGAAATGATGGCTCAGTGAAGGGCAGATGTGAACGCTCTCTTCAAAGCATCTAGAGCTCTTTTCTCCACTCACAGCTTGATGCACACTTGGGCACATGATAACTACACTATGTAGTTAATTAATGTATGCTGACCCAATTGCTATCAACATTGACCCAAAACTTTCCTATGTGAAAATGTCCCGGAAATCACGTATAGCTAGTCTCGGCTAACCCATAATCCCTTTTTCCAAAAAACTCTGTTAGCTTACCTACATGTGTGCCACTCCTCCTTGTGACCACTTTCCCAGATGTGGCTGCAGTATCCCAGGCAAAGCACTTTAAGGTTGCAATCCTATCCACATTTACCTGGGAGTAAGACCTATTGAACTCAATGGGGATTACTTCTGAGTAGACACCTACAGGATTGCGCTGTAAGGCACATGTTCAAGATCAGCTAACATGAATTAGCTGCCCATTAACTTTTAAACCATCCACGCTTTCCAAACAAGCTTGCTGAAGTGTTGGAGAAGGAGTGTCGTTTTCTGCCCTGGTAATGCATGCTCCACTGATGTGATTCGTGCGTTACCAGACCTGTGTTGGTTGCCTCATCTCTTTCAGTGAATCTCACACTGCTCTGGGATCCTTGGGTGTAAATATTATTCGATACAGATCATGTGGGGTAAAGCCACATCGGTGCCTTTAGTCGAATTGCTAATGTGGCTCCTTCAGTGAGATGTTACTGGAGCAGTGTAGGGAGCAGCCACCCGAAAGTGGGACACCACGTGCTGTACCAGTGAATCGGGCCTGAGTGACATGAGGGTCCTGTTCCATGTCGGAGATGGTGTGAGCATGATGTATATGAGGGAGATTTTCTAAATTAACCTGTAATACAATGCACAGTCTTCTGTGTAGCAAAATGTGAGACTGACCCCCAACCATGTACACCAGCTTTCTCCAACCTGGCGCCTTCCAGAGGGTTTGGACTACAACTCCCAGCTTTCCTGATCATTGGCCATGCTGGCTGGGGCTGATCAGAGTTGTAGTCCAAAGCAGCTGGGGGACACCAGGTTGGGGAAGGCTGATGTATGACTTGTGATATCGGCATGGCTTATATCAGGGGTGGGCAGACTGTGGCCCTCCAGATGTTTTGGCCCATAACTCCCACCTCCCTAGCCAGCTAATTGTGAGGTGTTGTAGGCCAAAACATCTGGAGGGCCACAAGTTGCCCACTTTTGGTTTATAGGTGTAAGCATGTAGTATAAGCACATTCCTCCTATGAGTAATGTATTAGCCCATGTGCTATACATCACCTCAGTCACTTTGGGCAGAAGGGGGGTTCGTAGATTCATAGATCTGATAGAGTTGGAAGGAGCCTACAAGGCTATTGAGTCCAACCCCCTGCTCAATGCAGGAAACAAGAGGAGGGGTCTCCCATCCAAGTAACAACCAGGCCTGACCCTGCTTAGCTTTCCACGCTCAGACAAGCTGAGCCAGCGTAAGCCACAGGGTGGGTAAACATCATAAATATTTGTCTGGTGTAAGCAGCAGTCTTGGTGTAAGCAGCAGAACAAGCAATCTTGTTCTCGGAAGCACATTCTTGAACTGCCTTGCCTGTGATAAGCTGCCTGCCATGTACGTGTGTGTACACTTCCAGGGATCACACCTTTATTGAACTACAGTGCGAGCTTGTGGATGTGGTGCATGCAACTAATCCCATGCTATCTTCTATTATCTTCCAGGGATGAACAAATACTTCCAACCTTTCTATCAGCCCAATGAATGTGGTAAAGCACTGTGTGTAAGACCAGATGTAATGGAACTAGATGAACTCTATGAGTTTCCAGAATATTCAAGAGACCCCACCATGTACCTAGCTCTAAGAAACCTCATTCTGGCTCTGTGGTACACAAACTGCAAAGTAAGCATGCATGGAAAGTGGGCACATTTTAAAAAAGATGATCAAATATTCATCTCATTTTTCAATATTTTAGACCATCGGAGGCACAGGCAGGATCGCGAGAGAGGGTCTTCTCCATGGCTGCTCCCAGGCTCTGGAACTTCCTGCCAAGGGAGGACAGGCTAGATCCATCTCTGTTGTATTTCTGCTGGCAGGCAGAGATGAGAGCTTTTTTCAGCTGGGAGAGAGGGCAGGGCCTGGGAAATCATCTGGCTGGATGAATGGGGAACTCCCTTGGCCATATCTGGCCCGCGGGCTGGAGGTTCCCCATGCCTGACTTAAGGGGACTCTTGTTGGAGGGCTGTTGAAATAAGACCCTTGCTATGGCAGCCATTGGCAAATGCATGTAAGTGTGTGCTGTGAGTGAGGAAAGTATATTCCTTATAGGCAGGGAGCTCCGGGCACTTGGGAGCTGTATCCTCTGAAGTCTGTGTCCTGCGCACAGTTTATTCAGCTCTTATATGTTCATTTTAAATACTTTTCTTTTGCAAAGTAATTCCATGCCTTAAAGTGTACATGTACACGTGATTAAGTGACTGGAAGATTATTTTGCAGTGGCTATTTTTTAATTATTTTTTTACATTTCATCAGTTTTTCAGAGATGTAGATTAATAGGAGTTAAGCTTCATCATCTGAAGCACAGTTTGCTGTATGGCTTGAGCAGGACCAAATTCTTGACTATATTAACAGGATCATATCCCTTTTTTTGTTGTTTTCCCCCCTCAATATACAGGAACCTCTGACTCCTCAGAAATGTACTCATTACATAATTGTTCGTGGTCTTGTGCGCATCCGCTGTGTGCGGGAGACTGAGCGGATACTTCATTTTATGACCAGGAAAGGTCTAATTAATACAGGAGTTTTGTCAGTTAATCGGGACCAGCCTCTTCTTCCCAAAGACTACCACAATGTAGGTGTTTGAGAATTCAGCATACTCATTAACTAGTTCCAGAAAATTCTGATGGGACATGGGGAGGGAGGGTGAATGGAGGAAGGACTCCTTTTAAGAATAAGGGGTGAAGAATGGATTGGATCTCTAGAAACTCTTGCCCAGGGCCCAGATTCCTTTTCAAGTGGGCTGCATCCAAAGAAACATCAGAAATTGGAGCAGCAGGCAGATTCTTTGGCTGATATAGGGCGCTGTGGCCATCTCCAATGCCTCAAAATGATGCCGGGGAAGTGAAAAAATTCAGTAGCCTTCCATTATGGGGAGAAAATATGGTAGATTATGCTGCTAAAATGAGTGAAGCTTCCAACTGAGAGAGGGGGAATATACACTATCCAGTTAAAGTTAACCATCTCCTGCCCTGTGGATGTGGTGAGTGGGGGAGGGAACTAAGGTATATATAAACAAATTTGAGTAGTACTGGGTGATGAATTCCCCACCCTAGTCCTATTTTCAAACAGTTGATTTTTTTTGGACATGATATTTACAATAGCTATTAATGTGGTCTGACATTCATACATTTGCAGCTACTTGCATGGTGATGAGTGAATTGTTCAATAATCCTTTTATAAAGCCAGATCATTACACTAAGCTTACCATTATGGATGCCTAGTCTCATCCGTGAAAAAAATCCGGTGTGAATGAATTTGAAATTCTAGCGCTTGCTTAGTTTCATCTGTGTGGTTGCTAATGGAGCCCTTCAGCAGGCGCAGAATTTTATCCACACAGTCATCCAGGACTATTGACTTCTAAAACTAGTCCTACTTGTCTTCAAAGAACACTATTTTTACCATTTTCTTCTCTTCTTCATTAAAGAAATCTGTAATTGTGGTTGGGGCTGGTCCAGCCGGATTAGCATCTGCAAGGCAACTTCAAAACTTTGGAATAAAGGTAAGACCAGTTCATATAAAGAATGACATTTGAATACTTTCTAGGGATGTGTGAATCAGCAAAACTCAAGCTCACTGAAGTTCTCCGAATTCCATCTCAAAAGCTTGTTTCGATTTGAGTCCGTATCAGATTGCAAACTTTGTTTTTTCCTTTTCGCATGAAACTCCGTGCGTATTTTTATGCATATTTTTCCAAATGTGCACATCTTTGAAATGTACGCATACTTCTTCCATTGATTAAAGCATATTTTTGTGCATTTCTCAAAAGTATGCATTTGAATGTGCATTTTTCAAATGTATGCATGCTGTCGAATGCAATTTTTTTGGACCACAAATCATATTGTGAACTCAGAAATGTATGGACTTCAACCGCAGATTGTGTCCAAATCTGTGTTTGGTCCAGAAGGTGCAAACTGAAAAAATCCTGATCAAAACCAAACAAACGAATTTCTCATACGTCCCTACTCCTGTACTGGCACATCTCCATTCTGCTCCTGCCACCTGATCAGGAATTGTCCTGTTTTAGGGTCCAGGAGGTGCCTAGTGGAGTGCATTGGCCTGTGGCAGCCTTCTTCAACCTGGTGTTGCCCAGGCGTGTTGGACCACAACTCCGATCATTCTAGCTAGCATGGCCCTTGGCTGGTGTATGGCCAGGGACAGACCTTTAATTGCTGAGACCAAAGAACAAAGGCGGACCTTGACATTATTATGAAGGGTGGATTTTGTCACATGTCATGCATGCAGCAAGCTTATCCAGATAATGACAAGTCTGGCTTGTCTGCTCACAATTCCCTTCTTTTAACAAGAGCTTGGTGTCTGAACTTGGTAGACTGAATCTCTGCCCGACGCTCCAAGATTCCAGGATCAGGAGGACTCATTGCAGGTTTCAGTAATTATAATTCTCCCGGAAGCTTGGTAAACACTTAGCATAATGAGATATAATCATCCTTGGCATCTCTAGGTTATCATGTGAACTGTTGAAAGAGCAACGTTTTCTTACAGTGTTTCTTCCCCCCCACCCCATTTGTGTATTTCAGGTCCTCGTGCTTGAAGCAAAGGACAGAATTGGCGGGCGAGTGTGGGACGATAAGAATTTCAGGGGGATCACTGTGGGAAAAGGGGCACAGATTGTTAATGGCTGTGTCAACAATCCAGTAGCGCTAATGTGTGAGCAAGTGGGTTTGCATTCTTATTGATGAAAACATTGTCATTAAGAAGCATATGGATGAATATAGTGATCCTTGCAAACAGTGATCTCTGCTCATTTCGGAGAGGTTTTTCAGGCTCCTGTATCCCGTGGAGAGCCTGAAGGACTTGGACTGAAGATGTCCAAACCCTTAATGGGTAGCTTTGGAAAAGTAGTTGTTCCTCAGCTTTACTTCAAAATTTGTGAAAGAGCAACAATTAAAGATCTACCTCAAAGGGTTGTTCGGAGGAATGAGATACAGAAAGGTGGTTGCTATCCTTAGGAGCAGGAAATTCTACAGATCTTATTTTTTTATTTTTTTATTTTATTTATTATATTTATACCCCGACTTTTTTTCCTGCAAGGAACCCAAGGCGGCTTACATAATCCTCCTCTCCATTTTATCCTCACAACAACCCTGTGAGGTAGGTTAGGCTGAGAGTCAGTGACTGGCCCAAAGTCACCCAGTGAGTTTCATGCCGAGCGGGGACTAGAACCCAGATCTCCCCAAGTCCCCAGTCCAACACTCTAACCACTACGCCAGTACTATCGATCAGCTTCTCTGTTCCTAAAGTTCCTTCTCACTTGATAGCTCTGATATACAGTGCTAGTCATTGCTGTTTAGAATGCGGCTCTTCATAGTTCATGTTGTTAGGCTCATAGCAGTTTATTATAATAAATGAAATAATTCTGATTCCTGGAATATAAAGCCCTCAATGAGGACTTTCAGTTTGTTTGTTTGTTTGTTTGTTTCTTGTTCAGTGCTTGTTTTTGCTGGATCAAGAGAGTTGTGTTTAAATTCTGGGAAACCTTTTTTGCAACAGCACAGTATTACTTGGGGTTGTTAGTTATCTATGACTATGAATGTTTGCATCCCATAAAAGTAACTTTGATTATCCCCTTTTCCATCTTAAAAAAACACACACCCTTTCTTTTAAAGCTGGGCATTAAAATGCATAAAATTGGAGAGAAGTGCGACTTGATCCAGGAAGGTGGAAGGATAACCGATCCTACTATAGATAAGCGCATGGATTTCCATTTCAATTCTATCCTTGATGTTGTAGCAGATTGGAGAAAAGATAAAAACCAGCATCATGATATTCCTCTTGGAGGTAAGGAGAAACAACTTAGGGCCCCCAAAAAAGAGAGTATAATGGGGACAAAAGCATACTGTAGCTGTGGAACTAGTACCAGATATTTGTGTCTGCTTGCCTTTTGGTTCCTTTGTTTTGTTGACAGAGACTATTAAATCCTTAGCATTCTCACAGAGCTGTGGTAGCACACTCTTTTTTGACAAAACCTGCTGCCATGCAGTGGGCACTGTTTAGCGACACTTAGGCACTGTTAAATCCTATCAATTTCAGTGGAAAAGACATTTAGCATGTGCTTAACTCTGGTTGAAATTGATGGGACTTCAAAGTGCTAAACTTTGGCTGGATCATGCCCATAATATTTGTAAGGATCTTTTTGCACAAAAAGGCTTCATTTTAAGAAAGGATGTACATTAAAAGTAGCTTTCACTAATTAGGCTGTTGAAAAGGATGAATATGTAAGATAAATGAATAATTATTACTAACCATTGAATAAATGTATCATTTGCAGATAAAATCCAGGAGATCTATAAAGTTTTTATTCAGGAATCTGGTATCCAGTTCAGTGAGCTGGAGGAAAAAGTCCTTCAGTTCCACGTCAGTAATCTTGAATATGCCTGTGGCAGCAACCTCCATGAGGTGAGCATGGGATGTTTGCTCATAACAACAGTCTGATCTGTTTAAAATGTATGCACTTTCAAGCATCATAAAACGGAGTCCAGATCAGCTGTTTCTGTACTAAGCATAGTTTAGATATGCTGTGGTCTAGAAGTGCTTCTGGACTTTAATAAATCTGGAACTGTTATCCAATTGGTTCAGACCATGGATTCTGGGGAAAAATGTGGAAAGACTGCATAGGGCATCAGACAAGGGTGGGGGACCTTTTTTCAGCCTGAGGGCCAAATTCAATTTTGGAGAGGCTCTCAGGGGCCACATTCCAGTGGCGGATGGGACCAAAGAGGGCAGGGTCAAAAATACCATTTTAATAATAATAATACCAGCATGTTTTAGCTTAAAGCTCCTACTGCCAGGCACTGAAGCCTTAGGAGAGGCATTCCAACCTTTTAGAATAGGAAAAAAGTTGCACAAAAGCTGGGAAACCACCAAATGATTGGTGGTTGGGAAAAGGCAATGGGGCCAGGGAAAGGGGGCATGGCCCTCTGGGAAACCCCAGAGGGCCGGATTGGGACCCCAGGCAAGCCAGATTCGGCAACTGGGCCTGAGGTTCCCCACCGATGACATAGAGCTAACTTCACACAGTCAGCAGTGGAATCCGTCATAACACTTTTATCGGTCCTTTTACCTGAGTACATCATGCTGACACGTGCTAGCAAATCCCACCTTTGTTGCCAGACATGAAGATTTTGCCTCAGAAGCCATCCAGACCAAGCTGGAGAGAGTGCCTTGGAATGCTAAGTCCTAGGCTACAAGCTAGAAGGGATCCCACAGCTGCAACTTGAGATCAGTAGCCTCTCGCTCATATGCCAGAGAGAAGCATGGAGATTGGCCTGCATAGATAAGAACTGAAAACACACAACAGGAGAGGAAATGTATCAAGCCTAGTTCAGTCTCAGAAACATCCGCTTCCAGTGTTTGTGTGTTGTAACTGATTGACGAAGGGAATTCTGCTCTCTTTACAGGTTTCTGCACGCTCTTGGGATCACAATGAATTTTTTGCTCAGTTTGCTGGTGATCACACACTGCTTAGCTCAGGGTACTCTGCCATAATTGAGAAAATGGCAGAAGGCCTGGACATTCGGTTAAAGGTTCCAGTAAGTATCAAAAAGTGGAAGAGGAGCCAGTTTTTGTTTTGTTTTTTGCTTTGCCATAGAGTATTCCATTTTACTAGTGTTTACTTTGGTTCTCTTTGCCTTGGAATGTACATTCCGATGAAACTTAACTGCCTGAACTTTCCAGTGTTATTTCCACCAGTGTCCAATATAGTATTTGCTTTGGAACATATGGATGTTTCTTCCTATGGCTTTTTATAATATATTCTAGAACTTTTCCACATCCTACTCTACATGCTCACTATGTGTTACAATGCCTACTTTGCACCTCATGCTAAACCAGGATTTAGCATTATTGCATGAGCCTCTGTGAGCCTGAGTGAATCCTTGGCTTGCGCACTTCCCCCTCTCCCTTCTGTGCAACTAGGAGGAAGAATAAACTATGATTCAGTTTCAGTTTCCCCAATTCTTATTTATTTATTATTACATGTATATCCCACTTTTTTTGCTCAGTTTGCTGGTGATCACACACTGCTTAGCTCAGGGTACTCTGCCATAATTGAGAAAATGGGTTCTCTTCCAAGGAACCCAAAGTGGCTCACATGGTCCCCCTCCTCTCCATTTCATCCTCATAACAGCACTGTGAGGTAGGTGAGGCTGAGAGTCAGTGACTGGCCCAAAGTCACCCAGTGAGCTTTGTGGCCGAGAGGGGACTAGAACTCGGATCTCCCGAGTCCCAGTCCAACACTCTAACGCAGGGCTCTCCAACCTTGGGTCCCCAGATGTTGCTGGCCTACAGCTCCCAGCATACCCAGCCAGCATGGCTAATGGCAAGGGATTCTGGGATCCGTAGTCCAGGAACATCTGGGGACCCAAGGTTGGAGTGCCCTGCTCTAACCACTAAATCACGCTGGCTCTCAACATACAGTGTTATGTACAAATCAGGAATTGTGGTTGAACACAAACTATCATCCGTTAAACAAACCAGCGACACGATCCAGTGTTTGTTGTTGGCTTGTTTAGCAACTGATTTGTATGTAACACCGAACCAGGAACTGGAGAAAATGAAACTGAATAATAGTTTATGCCTCCTGGCCATGCAGGAGCAGGAGAGGGGAGTGTGTGGGTCTGAGGCTTTGCTCAGAGACCTGTGCATGTAACTCTGTCTTGTGTGAACATGGCCAGTATACCTTTGGATTTTATTCCTTCAGGTAGGCTGAGAGAGAGATTTGCCTAAGACTACATATATTTTAAAATGTAGGAACAAATGTTTAGGAAAGATGATGCACCAAAGCAATCTATTGCTCAGACTGCCCCTTTCCAAAGGAAAAAAAAAAAGTGAAAAATAGTTTTCATCCTCCTCCTGATTGATCATTCTCATAAGGAGCTGATCCATGAGCAGTTAATTTAACTGTGAACCTCTGTTTTTAGGTTCATTTAATCATCAACTCTTTTTCCCTAAAAAGAAAGCTGGCGAGTATAGAAAAGCATAGATTACAAAGATTTGTACTAATGTCTTAATAGTATACAAATATGTGTTTCACAACGATGATTCCCCACATCTCTTTTTAAACAGGTCCGCAGTATTGATTATTCAGGGGAAGAGGTCCAAGTGACTGCAACAGATGGAACTCTGTGGACTGCACAAAAGGTGATGTGTCTCATCCTTCTCCGCTTCTACTATATATTTTCAAGAGTCAATGTAAAGGCCACATCTTCTCAGAGAGTACAACTTGCCTGATGATAAGGGGATGCTTTGGTTGGAGTACCTAAGCAAAAATAACTTCACTCTTTGGTCTCCTCAACTACTGGAGCAGGACAGAGCTGTTTACTTAGTTTCAGTTTCCATTTCACCAACCTGCAGCTCCCAGAGGCCTTTACTGTCACTTCTCAAGGGTGCCCTGATCCTCCCACCACCACTGAATGTCCCCCCCCGATTGTACTCTCAACTCCCTCCTCCAGATATCCTCATAGAGATCACTTTCCCTGCTGCTGCTAGCTACAATGAAAGAGAGATCTGTACTAATATTGCGTGTGTGTGCACATGCATGTATGTGTGTGTGCACAACCGCCCAAGCCAGCATGGCATGTGGTCCTTGGGGCCAAAAAGGTTGTGCACCTGTCTGCAAGGCAAGAAGCCCTAGCAAGTCAGCAAGAGTTCTCCACTGAGGTGTTTAATATCCATCGGGCTCCAAACTTTCCCAAACAGTATGCGTTTTATATGGGGAAATGTAAAGAGAAGCTGTGATGCAGTAAAACTTCACGGAGTCCTGAGGTACCTTTTACACCAACACATTTATTCTGGCATGAGCTTTCGTAGGTGAAAGCCTAGTCCAGGAATGGGCAACCTCCAGTCCACAAGCCACCTCCAGCCCTGGAACTCTCCACTGGCCCTACTCCATGCCCTCCACAATCACCCGGCAGCAGTCCCAGCAGCTGTGATCTTTTGCACAGCATGAAAAAGTCCTCTTGTGAATGAGAAGCACTTCAGGGATGCTTGGCGGGCTTCGTCTTCATCGGTTCCTCTTGGCAGCACTCGGAAGCCCTCCTGCAAGCGCTCCACCCACCTCTTCTTTCTCCCAAGGTTGTTTCAAAAATAAATAAATAAATCCTTTTTTTTTGGTCACATCTAAACTAAAAAATCCAAATGATAAGGACTGTAGGGGCCAAGCATGGAGAAGGGGGTGGCTACCACTGATGGGTGGAATGTTGCACAAGTTAGAGCCAGAGAACGCCAATTTGTTTTCCTGTTCCATTCCTGGTGTGTGGGCGGCAGGTTGTAACACTGTATTTTCCACTGACAAGAGTGGAATTTAAATGACTAGTGGGTGGAGATTGAAGGAGAGACTGAAGGAACTGGGCATGTGGGGAGATATGATAGTGCTCTTCAAGAACTTGAAAGGTTGTCTCACAGAGGAGGGCCAGGATCTCTTCTTGATCATCCCAGATTGCAGGACACGGAATAATGGGCTGAAGTTACAGGAAACCAGATTCCGCCTGGACATCAGGAAACACTTCCTGACTGTTAGAGCAGTACAACAGTGGAATCAACTACCTAGGGAGGTGGTGGGCTCTTCCACACTGGAGGCATTCAAGGTGCAGGTGGACAGCCATCTGTCGGGGATGCTTTGACCTGGATTCCTGCATTGAGCAGGGGATTGGACTCGATGGGCTTGTAGGCCCCTTCCAACTCTACTATTCTATGATTCTATGAATGCTGTGTGTTTCTTGGGGGGAGGAGTTTGAAATGCAGGAAAAGAACCCTCCCTCCCTGGCTGGAATGTGTTGTTGAACTATGGTAACTGGGTGGGGGTGGGGGAGTGATGCACAGGAAAAAGTCCAGAAAGAACTTCTGCTGGATGGAATGTTTCCTGGAATTGTGGGTTGTGGGCAAAACCCTACTGCTTTTGCCTTTACTAGTCACATCATTCTCTGCACTTACCATGGTCCCACCCACTTTGGGGTTTGGTTCCAGCCATTACCACTGAGGTAATGTGGCTCTTGGGCTGAACAAGGGCTGATCCCTGGCCTAATTCTGTTTTCTAAATATGGGAACTGATTTATTTTATCATGGTGTTGAGTTACTTCAACTATAGAATAGGAATGGATGGATCAGTCTATTTCCAGTCTGTTTCAGTTTTGCATGTCTTCATTGGTCTGTTCTACCCTGTTTTTGCATTAACGTGTGATTAAAATAAATAAATTTGTCTATGAATATGTATTAAATACATATTTTCTCACAAAATACCCACTTATAAATATATTTTATCTAAATGTATGCATGTCTAGACATATTTTATCCAAAAATATGCATTTTAAAGCATGTTTTAGAACTTTTTTGAGCTGAGAACTTGATTGCATGATTTGGAGTGCAAAATCTGAAGGATAATTGTGTTTTGATCTGCACATTAGTTCCAGAGGTGTGGATCAGGTCAGTTCACATTGGAATTCACGAAGATGGGATTTCTCAAGCCTCCCTACTGTAGTATAATTAGAGCTACATTTCTTATTCCAGGTTTTAGTGGCTGTACCTCTGACTATACTACAAAAAGGTGCCATCCAGTTTAATCCAGCCTTGTCAGAGAGAAAAATGAAAGCTATCAATAGTTTAGGAGCAGGAGTCATTGAAAAGGTAAGAATGCATCTTTCATAGGGGGATGTGATTGTGACATGGAATATGAGCTTGCATTCTACTGGATTTGCAGGGAACATTTTGTCATTAGCACTGTGGAGTGGCCAGTTAATGTGAATACAACTTAAGACCAGGCTATCTAAAAGACCACATTCTCCCATATGAGCCTTCCCATGTTTTAAGATTTTCTGGGGGCCCTTTTCTCAGTCCTGTCATCATCAGAGGCACATTTGGTGGACACCTGAGAGAGGGCCTTCTTGGTAGCTGCTCCCAGTCTCTGGAACTCCCTGCCATGGGTGGCTAGGTTGTCCTTCCACTGGCAGTCAAAGAGGTTTTTATTCAGGCAGGCCTTTGGCATGTAAGCTGGTCTGCTGCTGAAGCGGTATTATTGGGTTGGGAGGTGTTTATTTCCTTTATTGTTGTGTTTTTCTAAATTGTGCTTTTAACTTATTTGATTTTATGTTATGTTTTAATTAAGTCTTTGTTTTAATCTCAATTTTATTATTTTTAGCCACCTTGAGCAGTATTTTTTGGTGGAAAGGTGGGATAAAAATCTAATAAATACAGTAATACTTTTCACGTATCAGAGCTGCAGAGAAATGACATGATTGCTAAGTGCAGATGTAGAGCACCACATGTGTAATTTATTTATAAATCTAAATGAATAACCCTGAAGATTTGTGACAGGTAACAAAAGGCTGCCCACCCAACATACAGGCCTGTGGCTCATGCTGGCCCAGCTTGTCTGAGCGTGGAAAGCTAAGCAGGATCAGGCCTGGTTATTACTTGGATGGGAGACCCCTCCACTAGTTTCCTGCATTGAGCAGGGGGTTGGACTTGATGGCCTTGTAGGCCCCTTCCAACTCTATGATCTATGAATCTATGAAACCAACCCCAGCACAACAGATTAAAATGATATAAAATTAAAATGATACGGAAATTTCGCTACTCTTTGCCAACTTGAATCTTGGTCTCCCATATCCCAACCTAACACACTGTCCATACCATGGTTTCAAATAACATAACACCTGTTGTGACATGGCTGAACAGGGTTGTTCAGTGAAAATGGGTGTGCCTGTTTGTGTGTGTTCCTCTGTGAAAATGCACCTACAGTAGAAGGAAATTTGTTCCCTATTAATTCCCCCTCCCTTATTTTTTCAAAAACAATGTTGTCTCAGGGCTTACTACAAGTGAGAGCTAAGCTAAATGTAGTTGAGCCTGCTGCTGTATTTACACTGAAACCATCTGAAGATGCCTTTGGGAACATGTGGTACTCAAACTGCATCTCTTTGCTGGTATTCTTAGATAGGGAGAGTGGAAAAACCGCTGATGAGACTAACAGCCAATCCTATGCATATGTATTTGGCAGGGATGTTGAAGAGTCCTTGGTCTCGAGTCACGAGTCGAGTCACGAGTCTTTGGACTCGAGTCCGAGTCCAAGTCCTTGGTCCAAAATGGTGACTCACGAGTCCTGAGTCACTCCCAAAACTGACTCCACGAGTCCCTATTAAAATCAATGGGGTTTCCCCCCAACAAAATAAGGCTACTTCAGATGTGTGGCTTAAATAAATTCTAGGCACAAGTGTGCCTTTTTATTTCAAAACTCTGCAACTGATTTTGGCAAGAACAGACCAGGCAGACAAACCCAAAATAACCAGGCAGGCAGAGGAGGCAGGGAACCCCAAAGCAGGCAGGCAGAGGCAGCCAAACCCAAAATGTCTGACCCTAACCCAAACCCCCCACAACAACACATCAATCAAAATAAATCTCAACACATCGTTGGGGCTGCGCTCCTGGTAGCTGTCCATAGTGGCCGAGCAGTGGTGCACCTCGCTTCCATGCGCTCTTCACCGGTGATCGCGCTCCTGGCACAGCCAGAAGACTCGTCAACAGCCCAGGGATGTTGATGAGTCCTTGGTCTCGAGTCCCGAGTCGAGTCTCGAGTCCCATTAAAAATATTGGGACTCGAATCCGAGTCAAGTCAGAGGGGGGACTCAGTCCGACTCACGAGTCGAGTCCTCGAGTCCAAGTCCCCATCCCTGGTATTTGGAAGTAAGTCCTACTGAGTTCAGTTCCCCATGTACGTGTGCATAGTATTGCAGCAAAGAGGTAATTCTTAACCCTTTTCTCTAGATTGCATTACAGTTTCCTTACAGATTCTGGGACAGCAAAATTCAAGGAGCTGATTACTTTGGCCATGTTCCACCTAGTTCCAGCAAACGTGGACTCTTCAGTGTATTCTATGACATGGATCCACAGGTATCTTATATATTGCATGAAGACTGAATGCTGACCTTTCTTATTTTTCAAATTTGAAAAAATTAGAAGCTTTAAAATCTCTCCTCTTCCCCTTTTTCTTTTGATGCAAATCGGCACTTAAAGAGTTTTCTGTACATCTTCCCAATGTAGAAATCTGACTGATTCATAATGAGATTTGTATTAGGAATGTTTGATAATGTTTAAAATGTTTAAAAAAGGAAATTTTAAAGGCACAATTGCAAACAATTCCGACAAGGAAAAAAGGCAGAGGGCAACAGAAGAAGCCAATGTGGCTTCACAATAAACTCAAAGATGACCTGAAAACAAAAAAGGACACGTATAGGAAGTGGAAGGACAGGCTACAGGGGAAGAGTACAGGCAGGTAGCACAGAACTGCAGGAATAGTGTCAGGAAGGCTAAAGCTGAGAATGAGCTAAGGTTAGCAAGGAATGCTAAAAGCAACAAAAAAGCTTTCTTCAGATACATGCACAGTAAAAGAAGAAAGAACTGGTGGTTCAACTACGCAATGAGGATGGCAAATTGATAACAGAAGACAAAGAAAAGGCAGAAGTGTTCAATTCCTACTTAGGCTCGGTCTTCTCCCAAAAGAGGGTCTATGACCCCCCTGGCAAACCTGAAGTGCAGACTGAAGGGGCAGGATTGCAGCTTGAGATTGATAGGCAAATGGTCAAGGAGCACCTGATTACTCTGAACGAGTTTAAATCTCCAGGGCCTGATGAGCTGCATCCTAGAGTAATAAAGGAACTGGCAGAAGAACTCTCAGAACCACTATTATCTTTGAGAAATCATGGAGGACAGGTGAAGTGCCAGACGACTTGAGGAGGGCAAATGTTGTTCCCATCTTCAAAAAGGGCAAGAAGGAGGAACCTGGGAACTATAGGCCAGTCAGTCTGACATCAATCCCCGGGAAGATTTTGGAGCAGATTATAAAGAAGTCAGTCTGCAAGCACCTTGAAAACAATGCAGTGATTACTAGAAGCCAGCATGGATTTGTCAAGAACAAATCCTGTCAGACTAATCTGATCTCATTTTTTGATCGGGTAACCTCCCTTGTGGACTGTGGGAATGCTGTGGACATTATATATCTGGACTTCAGCAAAGCTTTTGACAAAATGCCTCATGATATCCTGATTAGTAAGCTAGCTAAGAGTGGGCTAGATGGAACAACTATCAGGTGGATCCACAATTGGCTACAGAATCGGACTCAAAGAGTGCTTATCAATGGTTCCTTCTCAAACTGGGGAGAGGTAACGAGCGGGGTACCACAGGGCTCGGTCCTGGGCCCGGTGCTCTTCAACATTTTTATTAATGACTTGGATCAGGAGGTACAGGGAATGCTTATCAGATTTGCAGATGACACAAAGTTGGGTGGAACAGCTAATACTCTGGAAGACAGAAACAAAATTCAAAGTGACCTCGATAGGCTGGAGCGCTGGGCCGAAAACAACAGAATGAAATTTAATAGGGATAAATGCCAAGTGCTGCACCTAGGAAAAGGAAACCAAATGCAGAGTTACAGAATGGGGGACACTTGGCTCAACAATACTACAAGTGAGAAGGATCTTGGAATTGTGGTAGATCACAAACTGAATATGAGCCAGCAATGTGATGTGGCTGCAAAGAAGGCAAATGCAATTTTGGGCTGTATTAATAGAAGTATAGCTTCCAAATCGCGGGAAGTGATAATTCCCCTTTACTCGGCACTGGTTAGGCCTCATCTTGAGTACTGCGTCCAGTTCTGGGCACCTCACTTTAAGAAGGACATAGACAAACTGGAGAGGGTTCAGAGGAGGGCAACAAGGATGATAAAGGGACTGGAAACAAGGCCCTATGCGGAGAGACTGAAAGAACTGGGCATGTTTAGCCTTCAGAAGAGGAGACTGAGGGGAGATATGATCACACTCTTCCAGTATTTGAAGGGATGTCACACAGAGGAGGGCAAGGATCTCTTCTCGATCATCCCAGTTTGCAGGACACGAATAATGGGCTCAAGTTACAGGAACCTAGATTCCACCTAAACATCAGGAAAAATTTCCTGACTGTCAGAGCAATAAGACAATGGAATCAACTACCTAGGGAGGTCGTGGGCTCTCCCACTCTGGAGGCATTCAAGGTGCAGCTGGACAGACATCTGTCAGAGATGCTTTGACCTGGATTCCTGCATTGAGCAGGGGGTTGGACTCGATGGCCTTGTAGGCCCCTTCCAACTCTACTTTTCTATGATTCTATGATACCTTTGATTTTTATTTTTTAATTAGTTGCCTTGTTATAAGAAGGAAATTAAAAAAAAAGATAGCAAAATTGTTCTACACACACACACACTGCTTCTCACACAGAAAGTGCTTCTTTCAGTAAAGGCAGTTTACAAGAGGTACCAGTAATCTTTTATGTTTTATGGATTGGTTTAGGAAAGGCAAGTGGAATTACATTATGTAAGACTGTCCTTGTTTCTGTCTTGTTCTCAGCGTAAATGCAGTGTTCTAATGTCCGTAGTTACTGGTGATGCTGTTGCAACTATTAAGAACTTAGATGACAAACAAGTGCTACAGCAGTGCATGATTGTACTCCGTGAGCTGTTTAAGGAACAGGTAGGTCTGTTTTTCTCAAACAACTGGCATGGATGCAACAGAGATTTAAAGCATGTCTTCCACAGGACACCCTTGACGTTTGTATAGGGGATGGATGAATCTGACAGTTTGGGTTTATGTCAATTTTGTATTTTTCCAATTTTAAGTTCATCCCGTTTCCTCATCAGTTTGTGAATTTTTTAAAAGCTCCGCACATAATGTCATTTGCATTTTTGCATGCATTTTTGCTCAATGTGCACATTTTTGCAAGCAATGCATTTTTACCATTATTTTCACAAATATATGCACGTTTATGTGAACTCTTCCATGATGTATGCATTTTTTTATCGAGGAACTCCATTGCAAAATTCGAAGAAGTGCAAATACTAAAGGGTAACTGTATTCCAATTTATGTATTGGTTCAGGAATTTCTTCCCCTCTCTGTTTTATATCTCTTCATTTTATAATACCAAAGGAAGTATAAAAATAAATTTTAAAACATAAATGTAGTTTTCTAGAGGTTAGTCACCTCTAACTATTATATGTACATGTGTCCCTTTCCTGCAAAACTTTATACTCAGTTTACCTAACCGCAGTGGAGGCTGGTGGCTCCAAGGTCAGTGGGGCAGTATATCCACTCTGGGCTTTAGTCTGAACTTTTAAGGAGCCAAAATAGGTTCAGCGCCATGGATAGCTCCTTAAAAGAATCAGACTAAAACCGGCTTCTGGTGGAGTTTAAAATGTCAGCTTGACGCTTCCACGGATCGTGGGAGACTGGCGCGGCTTGAAATCCAGTCAAGAGGTTATCCTGGCTGGTTAATCTCCTCGGAATAAGAGGATGATTTAAGAGTGATTCCCAGCATATCTCTAAATGCTCTCTCTGTGAGTTATTTGCAGTGGCTTGGGCTGTTGCAGTTTCTCTCGGGGGGGGGAGTGGGAGTATCCATCTTCGCTTGCCATCGCGTTTGGAGTTCTTTTTTCAAGAACCTGAAGATTGACAACTCAATTTCTTAAAAATTTATTGCTAATTAGGAACAAAGATAAATTTTATCCACAATCAGGACTAAATACCCTTTTTTTCTGGAATATTAAAAAGAAAATATGCTTTAAAAACTTCATAATGCGGAGATCAACAAATGTGCTTTGAAACGAGAAAGAATGAGGTATTGTAACTCTTTTTACTTTTGATTTTGGAAAAGTGTAAAGCAGGAGTAGCTGTCTGTTAAATTTATACTGCGTCACAGACAAGATGGCTACTCATGATTTGTGGCTGAAGTTAGCCGAAGAGCTGATGGTTCTATTTAAAGCATTCGAAAAAAAATTGCTGGGGAGGTTGGTGAAATCAGAAGTGTGGACTGGACTGTACAAATGACTCAAAGACTCCAGGATAATAGAGGGTGACCGATCGTCTGTGAAGTTTGAACAGAACAGGGAGGACAAGGGGAAGATTGATATGCTGCGAGAGATAGCAACTGGAACTTCAAAAAGAGGCTTGATTTCGCAGAAACAGGAAGAAAACTTCACAGAAGTACAATCACAGAAGAAAGACCTTGCCATTGAATCAGAAGGTGAAGATGTCTTCGGAAATGTAAGGGGGAAGCTAGCCACGGAGAACTGGAAGGACGATTGCTGGGCTTCTTGGAGGAAGCCATTTACGGGGGCTTACAAGAAAAAAAAACTGTTCTGTGGAACATGAGACTGAAAAAGATTGTGAATACTGTGTTTGATCAGGGGAAATGGTTTGCTGATTATTGGATGGAATAAACGGTTTGACCCATGTTATGATAATTGCTGACTATTGGTGGAAGGGAGAGGTTCTTATGAAAGAAGTAAGAGGGTTTAGTTCCCCAAATGGATTGGTGGGAGGAATCCAAATGGGAGAAATCTAAAGGGATCGCTGATAGTGATCCAAAGAGAACATTCATGGATCTGAACCTAAAGGGGTTGGTGAGAGGAAGCCCTTTGAGAGAAAGCAGAACTTCTCCAGTCGGAGGTGGTTTTTCTTTGTATTTTTCATTAATGTGGTGACTTTGATCCTGAAGGGGGCATACTTGGGAAGGATGGGATTAGGAAAAAGATGAGTTGCTGAGTAAAATAAGGATAAGGTTTAATATTGAATTAGAATCTGAATAGTAATTGGTTATTGGTAAAAATGTATTGAGCCTGGATGAAACTTAACATTGAGAATGAGTAATGGAAAGGAACCAATTAAATGTGGGCTAAAATTTGGGATGTGAAGTAATGTGGAAATGTGAAACTATTTTAAAAAAATAAAAATAAAAGCTAGGCTGTTTGTTTTTATAAATAGAGGGAAAGAAGATAAGAGATTTTCATTAAATATAAGTAGAAATATTAAATATTGTTTAAGTAGAAGGATTTTATGCTTAGGAGTAAAGTGTGTAAGGTTTCGAGGCTTTGTGATTGTGTGAGGTTGATAAATAAGAGAGGGGGGAATTTTTTTATTTTTTGCTTAAGAGAAAAAAGAAAGTAATTTCTTTATAATTATAATATAGAATACTTGATATTATACTTGGTTGTGGAAAAATTGGAAGTCCTTTTTTAGTTTAATGTTGTTGTTTTGTCTTTGTAGTGTATGTTTGGTTTTTGTTTTGGGTTTTTTGGATTTTAAAATTCAAATAAAAAATTTACCAAAGAAAAAAAGATCAGACTAAAACCCAGAGTGGATACACTGCCCCACTGACATTGGAACCGCCAGCATTTATTGCCTAACCAACATGGAAGGTTATACAGTTTTGCTTCAGTGACTGTTGTTCAAATACTCTAGTGGTAATATATGTTTAAAGCATATACACTAGTAAAGCAGGTGAGTTACTTACTGGTCAGTTCCTTCTTTGTTTTCAGAAGGAGAGTGAAGGCACACACATGGGTTAGGGTATATTTCACAAAGGTATTTTTTCCCCCTTTTCTTTGTAATGCAGGAAGTGCCCGACCCAGTTAAATACTTTGTTACACGATGGAACAAAGACCCTTGGATCCAAATGGCATATACTTTTGTAAAGACAGGAGGCAGTGGTGAAGCTTATGACATCCTTGCTGAAGACATACAAGGAAAAATCTTCTTTGCTGGCGAGGTGAAATCTTGATTCTGTATATATATATATATATATATATATATTTAAAACTCAATCAATCCTCCTGAAATATGATACAAGCTAGAACAGAAAGGAAGTCATTCATGTTCTGAGGAAGCATTGTGGAAAGACCTTGTAATCAATATGAATAGGGTGCCGGTCTAGGACCTCACTTCAGATCCTGTATAAATGTAAGGAGCTGTTAGACCAGTGGTCCATCAAGTCTGAGTGGCAGCGGCTCTCCAGCGTCTGTCAAGAAATAACTTTCTTAGCTCTGCTAGCTGGAATCCTTTAACTGAAGATGTCAGGGAATATACCTGGGATCACATAGACGCAGAGACCCATTTCAGCCTCGCTTCAGGCCTGGTTTGGGGGACTGAGTGCTTTGGTTGTGCTGATTGATGTTGTTCACCAAGAGATAAAGTGGGAGCATGGTCCTGTTGTATCCGAGAGTTTTCGGAGAATCATCGGATGCTATTGACCATGGTATCATCCTGGACTGCCTGAGAGTTTGTTGGCACTATGTTGTAGTGGTTCTAGTGCTACTTGACCAGTAGTTCCAGATAATGGTGCTGGGGTACTGGTGCTCCACACTATGAGAATTAACCTATGGGGTAACACAGGGTTCCATCTTGTTCCCCATGTTTAATATTTACATGAAGATGCTGGGAGAGACTGTGAAGAGCTGTCGTTTGATGTCATCAATACATTGATAACAGCCAATTATCTCTCCTTTTCTTCTAATCCCAGTGATGCAATGATTTCTTTGAACTGGTGTCTGGAGTTAGTAAATGAGTTGGGTGGGAGTTAATAAACCATCAACGGCTCAGTCCAAATGAGACTGAATTGATTATGGTGGCTGTGTATGTGATAGGCCTGCTCTGGAGGGAATACACATCCCCAGAAGATAGGTTTGCATCTTGGGGATACTCCTGGACCCAGCACGGCTGCTGGATTCTTTATATTGTCTTTGGCCTTTTCCAGCATGGTGCACCAGCTGCATCCTGGTACATGGGGATGTCTCCTGAAGAATGTTCTGGAAACTATAGCAGGGCTAGACTGCTATGATAAGGTTGCTGAATGGCACTAGCAAGTTTCCCGACACAATTCAAAGTGCTGTTTTTGACCTTCCGAGTCCTTAATGGCCCTGGATATATGAAGGAATGCCTTCTCCCATATACTCTCCCATGCCGTGAGATCTGTTGGAGAGGTGCGTAGCTGCAGCTACCCCCACCCTTTGAGATGGAACATTTGGTTACCTAATTGAGGGCCTTGTCTACGGTAACACTCTCCTTGTAGAACACCTTCCTGGGGAGACCTTACTGGTCAGTTCATTCTTTGTTTTCAGAAGGAGAGTGAAGGCCTTCTATTTTTTAGGATGGTGTTTAACCACCTGACTAGTATATTTGTATTCTGCTGCTTTTTAATTCCAGTCTTTTGGTTTTTTAAATTTTATTTATTTATTATATTTATGCCCCGCCTTTTTTCCTGCAAGGAACCCAAGGCGGCTTACATAATCCTCCTCATCCTCCTCTCCATTTCATGGACATGTGTATATCATTGTCTGGCATTAGTGATTTGTTGCTTTAATGTAGGTCCTGTATTTTTGTAAATTTGTTTTTATGCTTTGTAAGCTGCTTTATGGATCAATGTTTTGGCCAAGAAATAATTATTATTGCCAGTAAACTGTCCCTAATTCTAGATTCACTGGATCCCTTCCAAGTTAACTCCCTGATCTGAAATGGAATATCCTGTTTTCCAACAGAGTTTCTGGACTTTTCTTTCTTAAAAACATTGAAGAAAGATATTCCACAACTGAGACAGCTCATCATACTGATCAACTCATTGGATAGGCTCATAGCCTCTTAGCTGTGAAAATGATCCTAACTTTAAAAAAATGTATTCATGGCTTATTTTGAATCAGTTGCAGATATGTAGACTATTCCATGTGCATCTTTGATCTGATTAAAACGTGAAGCTTCCTGCATGGACATGTGTATATCATGTCTGACTAATGTAGTTTATTTACATATAACAGTCTCTCAAATTATTTTTCTGTTTTTAAATAGGCCACAAACAGACACTTTCCACAGACAGTTACAGGAGCTTACTTGAGCGGCGTTCGAGAAGCAAGCAAAATAGCAGCATTTTGAACACTCAACTACTGTTTACAGATTTTTAAATTTTTTGTACAACAACTTCCTCCAGTTCACACTCAACTTTCAGGGTTAGTATCATTGCTTCAAGTGGTGCTTAAGTCTGTGGTACCTAAAGAGAGACTTTCATCCTCTTTTTTTGTTCCATTTTTTTCATCCTTTAATACCTGAGGATCCAATGATGTTGAAGTTTTATCAGCACAGCATGCTAAGGTAGTAATTATTTATAAGCAATGCCAGCAGACAGATGAACACATTAACCTCTAGACCTGCGTTTTGTGGACAATTTGAGGTAGTTAATTATGTATTACATAAGGCTGGAATGTAGAGTACTTAAAAATTGTGGTAGGTGGACTGTTAAATAGCTCACATGTGGTCAAATGGTGCATCAACAAGAAACGGAAATTCTTTACTTACCGTGAATTTCTGTTCTCCGCGAGGGGAGGAGGCCAGCAAATATGGGGAGTAGCCCCGCCTCCGGGGCTGGAAGGCAGACTTGTTCTGAGCTTCCGGTGGAGGAGGGGCCTCCCCAGAAACTCCAGTTGACACTTCCAAACGAACCGTTAGGCGTAGACGTCCTTGCTATCTATGATAGGGACTCTGTCTGGTCCGTTGATCACAAGCCTGTGGGAACAAAAGAGAGAGACTCCCTCCCACTTGCTCGGAGCGTGTCCAGGAGGAGGCCGGCCCGGGGCGGGCCTTGCTGGCCTCCTCCCCTCGCGGAGAACAGAAATTCACGGTAAGTAAAGAATTTCCGTTTCTCCTTCGAGGGTCGGAGGCCAGCAAATATGGGGATGTAAAAAAGCAGTCCATCCCCTGGGTGGGAAAAACCTCCCTCCCAGCCGGCCTCCTACTGAGACGGAATGACTCCCTGCAGGACGCGCCTCCCAAAGGCGCCCTCTGCTGAGGCCATCAGGTCGATTTTATAATGCCTGGTGAAGGTGTGAACCGAAGACCAGGTGGCTGCCCTGCAGATTTCATCTAGGGGTGCCCTTGCGCTGAATGCCGCTGAGGTAGCCATCGCTCTCACTGAATGAGCAACTATGCCCTCAGGCACTGTCAGACCTGCTGAAGTGTAGGCCAGCGCGATGCAGTCGCGTAGCCAGCGAGACAGGGATGCTGTGGAAACCTTTTTCCCGAGGGAGGAGGGCTTGAAGGACACGAACATGCAACTAGCTTGCCTGTGGGGCTTGGTCCTGTCTAGATAAAATTTGAGTGCCCTCATGGCATCAAGTGAGTGCCACTCCTTCTCTATAGGTGTGGCAGGATGAGGGCAGAAGGAAGGAATTACCAGGTCCTGGGACCTGTGAAAAGGAGAGTTGACTTTGGGCATGAAGGACGGGTCTGTGCGGAGCACTGCCTTGTCCTTGTGGAATGTGCAGAGTTCTTTACTGCAGGAGAGGGCCCCTAACTCTGAAACCCTTCTAGCTGAGGTGATTGCAACTAGAAAGATGGTTTTCAAGGTCAGCACCTTGAGGCTGGCAGCCCCTAGTGGTTCGAAAGGAGGCTTTGTGAGGGCCCTAAGGACCGTGTTGAGGCTCCAGGTGGGGAACCTCCGGGTGGGAGGGGGGCTGACGAGGGTGGCCGCCCTGAGGAACCTCTTGATGTGTGGGTGTGCTCCCAATGGTGATCCCTTGGAGTCGCCTAACACTGACCCTAGTGCTGCCACTTGCCGCCTGAGGGTACTAGGACTAAGGCCTGAGGACAGGCCTTCTTGGAGGAACTCTAGGATGTCTGGTGTCTCCGCATCTAGAGGGTCCCTCGCAGTGGCCTTGGACCATCGGAGAAAGGCCCTCCAGGTGCGGTCGTATGTTTTGTGCGTGGACGGCCTCCTGGAGGCCAGCAAGGTGGAGATTACCTTATCGGAATAACCACGTCTTGTTAGGAGGCTCCGCTCAGTCTCCAGGCGGTTAGCTTCAGGAAGCTGGGGTCCTGGTGGAAGATTGGACCCTGACTGAGTAGGTCGTGCCTGAGGGGGAGTCTGAACGGCTTCTCCCTCGAGAGGTTCACCAAGTCTGGGAACCAAGGCCGGCGTGGCCAGTGCGGAGCCACCAGGATGACTTGGGCTTTCTGGTCTCTGACCTTCTGGACTACCCTCGGGATCAGAGGTAGCGGGGGAAAGGCGTAGAGGAGGCCTACTGGCCACTGGCTGATGAGGGCGTCGGTGAGCTGTGCCCCTTCTGTTCGGTATCGCGTTCCGAACCGTGGCAACTTCGTGTTCTGTGGTGTCGCAAAGAGGTCGATGCATGGTCGGCCTAGATGCTTGGTCAGTAGGACGAAGACCTCTGGGTTTAGGGACCACTCGCTCTGGTCCACTGTTGTCCTGCTGAGCCAGTCGGCCTGAATGTTCATTACCCCGCTCAAGTGTTCTGCTCTGATGGAGCGGAGGTGTTGCTGGGCCCATCTGAACAAGGACATCGCCTCCTTTTGTAGGGCTTCGGATCTTGTTCCGCCTTGCTTGTTCACGTATGCCTTGGCCACGATGTTGTCTGTCATCACCAGCACATGTTGATCCTCCAGGAGTTTGCTGAACTCTCTGAGGGCTAGCTTCACTGCCCTTAGCTCGAGGAGGTTGATGGAGAGCTTGGTCTCTTCTTTGGACCACAGTCCCTGTGTGTGTTTTTCTTGGCAAACCGCTCCCCATCCGGACAGGCAGGCATCTGTTGTCAACGTGATGCGTGTCGGTGCTTGAATCGGAACTCCCTGGGAAAGGTGTGCTGGGTGAGACCACCACTTTAGGGAGCGAGAGACAGAGGGTGGGATGGTGAGAAGTGGATTGTGGTTGCACGTAATCTCTAGTTGGAAGTCCAGGAGAAAGGTTTGCAGTGGCCTGGAGTAAAACCTGGCCCACTGCACTGAGTCCTGGCACGAGACCATCATCCCCAGGAGCTTGGCTAAGTCCTTGAGTGGTACTCTGTCCTTCGAGCGCAGATGTGCCGCCAGTCGGCTTGTCGAGGTCTGTCTGTCTGATGACAAGAACATCATGTCCCTGATGGTATTCAGGGAGACGCCTAGATGAGTGAGCGTCTGAGACGGAACCAGGGAGCTCTTCTTCTCGTTGATGAGGAACCCCAAGTTGTTTAGCAGTGTCACTGCCTGTGAGGTGTCTTTGAGGCTCTGGCTGAGGGACGGGGAACGGATCAGGATGTCGTCCAGGTAGGGGTGTAGCTGCACGCCCCTTGTACGCAGAAGCGCCACTGGTGCCAGGAGGACTTTGGAGAAGACCCTTGGAGCTGTAGCAAGACCGAATGGGAGGGCCCTGAACTGGAACTGCTTGATGCCATAGCTGAAACGCAGGAACCTCCGATGGGCAGGGCGGATTGGTATGTGCAGGTAGGCCTCTGTCAGGTCTATCGATGACAGGAAGTCTTTTTTCCGCAGGCACTCCTTGATGGATCTGAGTGTCTCCATCCGGAACTTCTGCTTCTTGAGGGAGCGGTTGACTCTTTTCAAGTCTAGGATGGGACGCACTTTCCCGTCTTTTTGGGAACAGTGAAAAACACCGAAAATGTTCCACGATTTCTTTGATTCTGGGGAACCTTTTCTATTGCGCGTATCTGAAGGAGGTGTTGGATAGCTGTTACGGTTCTCAGGTGCTTTGCAGGATCTCTGAGATAGTGGGTCCTGAAAAACCTTTCTTTGGGCTTCTTCCTGAATTCCAGGGAGTAGCCTTGCTGAATTGTCTCTAGGAGCCATCGATCCGAGAAGTATTTCTTCCAAATTTCTGAGAACTCGCGTAGCCTCCCCCCCACTGGGGGAGGAGGACCGTCAGGCGGAGCTGGATTTCTTTCCCTGGGCAGATGAGCCTTTGTGCTGGCCTCCTTTCTGGGCCGAGCCACGCTGCCAGCGGGGCTTGTGTCCCCCTGAGGGGAAATTGCGCGTGGAGGATGAGGAGCCGCCATGTGATGAGGCAGGCTGCTGGGGTTTGTAGTTCCGAAAGGAGCCGTATTTCTGAGAAGGACGTTTTGTGTCTTTCTTGTGGGGGACTGGCAAGGCTTTCTTCTTGTCCTTGTTCTCCACCAGGACTTTATCTAGGGGTTCGCCAAAGAGCCTTTTGCCAGCGAAGGGGACACCTGCCAGGCTGGACTTCGTCTTTCCGTCCACCCCCCAATTGCGGAGCCATAGGTTCCTCCTAGCTACCACGTTGGAAGCTGTGACTCTCGCTCCCAGCTGAAAGGAATCGAGAGATGCATCTGCTAGGAAGGCTGCCGCAGAGGACGACTCTTTAATGAACTCCTTCATCTCTTTGGGTGTTGGATTGCCTTGAAGGAGCCTTTTTGCTCCTACATGCATAGCGCGTGCCACTATGGTTGACGTGTTAGCAATCTTGATTACCGTGGCGGCGGTCTCGAAGCCCCTGCGCAGTGCTGCATCTGCCCGCTTGTCGTGGTGATCGGGAAGTTCTTCTCGCTCTGTTGGCAACAACGACTTTGAGGTGAGGGCTGACACCGGGTCATCTACTCGAGGAACTGTCAGGGCCTGCATGGTGTTTTCAGCTATGCGATATAGCTTGTCACAAAGGCGATGTGGGGGCCTTGGAATAGCTGGCTTTTCCCACTCTTGCTGCAGTATCACCTGAAGGTTCCACGGAACCGGGACTGCAGGATTGGTTTGAAGCTGGATAGGAGGGAAGGCCATGGGGTCTCCCAAGGATTCCGGGTCAGTAACGGTTGGGGTGCTAAATTTGCTTACCAGCCCTACATGTGAGAGAGCCTTGGCAATCATCTTTGGGAAGGCTTCCGCTGCGAACAGACGGCCTCTGGGTGGGGCCTCGCTCTCGTCTTTGCTGTCCTCAGGCAGCTCGCCATCTTCAAAATCGGAAGCTGAGGCCCCTGCACTTGTACAAGTTCTACTGCTGTACTGGGTGCGCTGTGACCTGGCTGGGGATGCCGTTCTTGAGCCGTCATCAGAATCGGAAGAAGGGCGGCGGCGCTTGGTTCTGCTGGCAGCCGTGGGACTGACGCTGGCGCGTTTCGAGAGCACGCTTGCTGACCTGTGGCTTTTGCTTGAGCCTGCAGGTGAGGCCCTCAGCTGACCCACGGTCGGCTGGGAAACTGAGGCATGCTCGGAGCTGTGGCGGTTTGGCGACCTGCCCCGGGACCCTTTGAGGCTCTGGATATCACGCCACATTTCACTCATTAGCAGGTACATTGATTCAGGCACACCCTCTTGACGAACCGGGTTTGCAACTGGGATCACACGTGAAGGCGAGTCTGGTAGCATGCTGCTGTCCTTCATTGGAGAGGTGGAGGGATTGGTGGTGGGCGCAGGATCCATGGCTGCTATGGAATGAGCACTGGTAAAAGGAGAGATGGGTGGCGTGAAAAAGGGGCCATTGTATGCTTGGTTTTACCTTGGGGCTGTGGGTCCTTGGGGGTCTTCCTGTGGTGCTTCCAGGTCCCCACTTGCCTAGCCGGTCAAAGGCCTGGGCTGGGCTGAGCCTCTGGGTGTCCCCACCACAAGGCTTGTAGGGCTTGCCGCTTGCCAGTGAGGAGGGAACGCGGGGGGAACCCGATTGTGGCTGGATGGCCAGCAAACAGCTGAGCTGTAGTTGAAATTGCAAAAGAAACCTCCGGAATGGCCTTGCCCTCATCCAAGATGGCGGCCCTGGCCTCACTCACTGGCTTAACAGGGGTCTTGCCCTTAACCAAAATGGCGGCGCCCATGTGGCCTCATAAGATGGCCATGCCCACAACCAACATGGCGGACGCAACCTCACAGCCTGATATAACAAGGGCCTTGCCCTTAATCAAAATGGCGGCGCCCATGGCACCCGAAGATGGCTGTGCCCACAACCAAAATGGTGGACGCAGCTTCGCTGATTGACTTAAACAGGGCATTGCCCTTACTTAAGATGGCGGCCGCCATCGTTGCCCACGCTGCTGCTGGAGGAGCTGGACTGAGGCTGGGATTCCCGACGGCCAAACGCGCAGCAGAGCAGGGGAAGGGAAGAGGCAGCAAGTAATCCCCTGGGGGGTTGTGCCTTTCCGGCCGATTGCTGGCCGAGGAAGCCGCTCAAGCCCATCTTGAGATGGAAGGGGGCTGGGAGGGAGGGGGGAGGTCCGGGACGCCTGGGCCGCGATTCCCTCCCCCCCCCTTGAAGGGCACCGACTGCAGCGGGCTCTCCCACCCCCCTGGCGCTGGCTTCCATGGGGGGAGGCCGGTTCCCTTACAGCAAGGTGTCTCGGGTCCCCCCGGAGTCCAGCCGCCTGTCTTACCGCCAGAGGCGGGGGCGAGGGGCTGGCTCCTTCCTACCGTTGGTAGGTGTGGCGAAGAGGCTTCGTTTTCTTCCTTTTCCACCTCTTCTTTTCTTTGTTCTTTGCTCGCGCTCAGAGGAGCGCGAAAAGTCTGCCTCCCACTGTGAGGCAGGAAGAACAACTGGAGTTTCTGGGGAGGCCCCTCCTCCACCGGAAGCTCAGAACAAGTCTGCCTTCCAGCCCCGGAGGCGGGGCTACTCCCCATATTTGCTGGCCTCCGACCCTCGAAGGAGAAAGATGGCAGGTGTCTCCAGTCATGTTTTGAAAACGTTATGTATTATTTTAAACTGCTGGAGATGCTCATAAATAGAATCATAAGGTTTGTTAGTGGTGTCCTGTTTTTTTTTAAATGAAAATAATATATATAAAATATTCCCTTGGAAACCTTCCTTTATTATTTACCCACAGGAAGTATCATAAAAGCATCTCTTGTGTGTATACTAGGATGATGCTTAGTATTTGCTGATCATGTAAATGGACCAGCAAAAATGTTGATTTTGTGTCCATTTCCTTTTTGTGCAGTGACATTTCTAAATCATAGAATCATAGAATCATAGAAAAGTAGAGTTGGAAGGGGCCTACAAGGCCATCGAGTCCAACCCCCTGCTCAATGCAGGAATCCAGGTCAAAGCATCTCTGACAGATGTCTGTCCAGCCGCACCTTGAATGCCTCCAGACTGGGAGAGCCCACCACCTCCCTAGGTAGTTGATTCCACTGTCTTATTGCTCTGACAGTCAGGAAATTTTTCCTGATGTTTAGGTGGAATCTAGGTTCCTGTAAATCATAGAAGCTGTGTAAATGGAGTCATTTATACACGTATAATTGTGCAAGCATGGTGAAGGTCTGGCAGTTGAATGAGCCGTTCACCTTTTTTGGGGGTTTGTTTAAAAATGAGGTCAAATGGTTGCCTTTTATGAAAGGTTAAAATTATGTGGCATCATCCAGACACACTAAAGTATGGATTTTAATGGGAGATATTTAAGGAAATGCTTATATCTCTCCTACTGAAATCAATGGGATTTGAAAGTACTTAACAGTGGCTGGATAGTACCGGTAGTTGTGAAAAGTTTAGCTGTGGTCAAAAAGCCTGCTGAAGAAAAGCAATTTGTATTCTACTTAAGCAGTATCTAAAGTTTTAAGTGGTTGAAGATATTCAGGTATGCACACAGATCTTTTATCAGCTAGGTTTTACTTCTTGTTTTGAAAAAATAATGGAAAATAATGACAATAATATGGCAGCATCAGCAGCCATTTTGCTGCTACTTTCCAAAGAACCCTCAGAAAATGTGTGATTGAAAAATGTTGTCTTTTACATTTTGCTAGCAGAATGCTAATATGTAAAGTTTTTGAGATATAGAAAACCCTGAATAGTGTCTTGGTATATACGATCACAGTAGAGGATGGATTGAAAACTGATCACCAGTAAAGAAATTATCAGGGTTTACTTTATAATTGAACTGCTATTATTTTACTAAATGGTTTAATAGGTGGAGTGTAATTGTGAAAGCTTGTGGTAAGAAACATAAAATATGAAAATGGGATTCTGATTTCCCTACATTTCCTTACCTTTAAATGTTGAATTGGTGAAATGTTGAAAACAATGTGAACACTTGGCTAATACACATTAACTAGCCCATATCTAAAACCATTCTTCTTGGTACTTCGTAATCCTGCTGTTGGCTGAAGTGCATATTAAAATAACAAACAAAAACAAATGGACACTTGCACTAAGGAACAATAGAAGGAGCACACTTGATCCGAGATTCAGTAGTGCAAAGCACTTGCACACCTGGAATTAGGCATGACTATAACCCATTTTCTAGTAATATGTATTAAGACAAGATGGAGAGTCATAGTGTAAATGTGAAACCATTTACTCTATAAATATCTGTAAATTATTGCATCGTAGAAGTACTTAAACAGCAGAAGCACCTGTTGTCCATGCAAAGACAAGCTGTGTTGAGATATGGAGCCTAATTTTTAAAATTTGTTTAACATGTCTAAGATATCATTCAGGAAGACTCAGTGGGTTCACTTTTAATAATTGATCCCAAAGAATTAAAACACAATCTTGTGAAGCTTACTTTTTAAGCATGCTCATTTTTCTATTTTGTATATACAACTTTTGCCTTGTAAATCTAGGAAAACATTTTGAAATATCTTTTTGCTGTGGAGCATGTGTAAAGTGACTTAATGGCAATGTAATAAAAACTGGAAAGAGTTCACTGAGTTGTTTGATAATCCTTACTAAAATAATAAAGAAAAACTCTATAGCCACTCTGAGTATAATGCATTTTATATGGATTTATAACTTATCCTCTCCCGGAGAACTCAGAAGATGACAGTCTTACATAACCACCAGTAAAATTAGGCACGTATGGACTCATTAACAGCCTTATCAGGCTTTCCATGTTGTATGTACCCCCACCCCATCTCTTGAGCTGTTTCAGGGGAGAAGCAGTGACCTGGTTCACATGATCGCAGGGTAGTTAATAAGGCACAGTGGCTTGTTAGCCACCTTATGTGTGCCAGTCATGTGCGTGTGGGGGGGGGGGATTAGCATAATTACCCTTGGCAGTGTGGTTTTTTGTGTCATGCAAATGCAGCCAGGGTGGCTTGTTGCCATAGGTTATAAGCTACCCAGAACCCTACAACAGCACGAGTTCTGGATAGCTTGTTAGCCACAGCAACAAGCCACCCTGGCTGGGTTTGCACAACAAGACAAGCCGCGCTGCCAAGGGTAGTTATGCCACATACACACCCGGCATGTGCAATGGGGGAAATAAGCCACCGTGGGTTATTCCCCCAGCCGCAATCATGCAAGCCTGGCCTCTGTCTTATGTAGCTTGAGGTTGTAAACAGGATTTGGCTTGCAGCCCACCTTTTGCTGATGTTGTCCTATAGCATCTTTTATCTCTAAACTTGCATGAAAATACAGGCCGCTTCCTTCAGCAAGACACAAAATGGGTTCTCAGTATTTTCACTGAACTCTTCCTGATACTCCTTATAATCACTGTATTCTATTGTGCCTTGCATTGGGTCATTACTCTGGCTCATAGGATCTCATTACGACAGCCCTGCAAAGCCCATTGTTATCTTCTTGGTAAAAGCTAGAAATAGAGGGGGGATCCCTACAACACTGAAAAAAGTCAAAATCTAAAAATGGCACTTGAATGGGCCAGAGGTTGATGGTGTTTGTAATGCAATAGACTATTCTAACAGAAATATCATTTTATATAACAAAGGCTCAAAAATCTAATTTAAATAAAAGTGTGAGCTTAAATAGAATCTTTCAACATCTCCTCCTACCTTAAGAACTCTTGGTCCTTTTAAGTTCATTTATGTAAATACATACATGATGCTGTTGCATATTTTCTCTTGGTAAGCCCCCCCCTCCAAATTTGTATGGAGAAAATTTTGAACCATTGATACAGCTGGAGGTCATATCTGTGATCATTAGCTATACACTATAGTTATCTACAGGCCACTCTTCACCTCCACATCTATAGCTGCCTATAGCGAAACCAGCTCGCATCTAGGACCTGTTGGAGAAGCCATGTAAGTCATCCTTCCTGTACATTAGTACAGCTTTTCAACAACCAGGTGCCCTCTAGATGTGTTGGACTACAACTCTCATTGGCTATGCTTGTTGGGGATAATGGGAGTTGTAGTACAACACATCCAGAGGGCACCAGATTCAGGAAATGCTGCTTTAGTCTTTCCCCCCCTTCTCCATAGTGTTAACACTTTTCCATATGTTCAGCTAGCTTGCCAGAAAGCCTAAACTAAGTTTCAGCTATCTTATATGAAAAAAGAACTCCATTCTTTTTCAGAGATGGAATGGTACAGCAAAAGCTGTATCTAGGTGCCTGGGACTAGAGAGATAAGGTTAAGCTATACCATGCAGAGATGGTACAAGAACCTGGCTCTCATATACCCACAGTACTCCCAGTGAAGATGTTCCCCTTCCACCTGTAGTGAACACATGGAGGGGGCAGTGAGAATGTGCCCACTGGCCCCTACATCTGCATGTTCAGCCAAATGCACAAATGGGACCTACACCTGTTATCTTCCACATATCAAGGGGCTCTGATCACCCAGTGTGGAAGCCCTGCGCATGTAGAGGTCCCTATTATGCATTTGCGAAGGGTGTGGGGGCTAGTAGGCACACGGAAGGGAATGTTTTGTTTTATCATTTACTGATGCTGTCAACATGTTTGTATGTAGACACCTTTGGAGAGCTTTCTGACAAAAAGCGATTAAATTTAATTTATATGTAAGTGGGAAAGTGCAGTATGCCTCTGAATAAATTGCTAGGGAACAGAAGCAGGATGATGTTAATATCCTGCTTGAGAGACTTCCCCCGTAGGCATCTGGTTGGCCACTATGAGAACAGAATGCTGGACTACATAGGCCTTTGGTCTGCTGCAGCAGTGCAGCATGGATCTTATGTTCTTGAGACCAATCCCTTTTTTGCCTAGAACAACTACTGCTAAGGGAAATATATACTTATTCCCAATCCACACATCTGCTTAAGGTAAGTGAAGGTGTGATGTGCTTGTAAACTTCTAACAGAGATAGCCTGCTAGAGATGTTGTCTTATCATTTGGGTTTGGATTACTTTTGTACCTATAAAGCAAGGAAAGATTTGTCTAGATGACAAACAGCAGGCATATTTGATTCTGTATCAAGTTTTACTGTACATGTATTAAAATATCAAAATATACATTCTCCTTAAAGACATTTATTGAATACAAAACTTAGTTACACTCAGCCTTAATATAAAGGATTACATGCAAAGAAAGTGGTAAAAATGGTAGAGATCAATCAACTTACTGACTGAATATTTTCAGAATATAGATCTGACATTTGATTCGTTAACTACCTATTACTACAATATTTAAAACCTCCAGTACTTGCAATCAATACAGTCATGGATGCATTAGTTACACTTCACATTATGACACGTACTTATTTGGCATTTTTGGGAGCTTTAATTCATGATCATGTGCATAACTTTACTAACAAAGGAGTTGTTTTGTGGGTAGGTACTTAATTCTAGACTTCATGAACTGTTTGCAAAACTGAGGTTTTAATGTATAATATCACTCTTAATCAAAGGAGCAGGTGTCTAAAGTTAATACATTTAGGGTACAATCGTATTGCGATTATCGTAAGACCCCGAACTTTGAGGTTTATGTTCATCCTATGCAAGGTGGGAGGAGTAGCGGAGGCAATCTTCGCCTGCTCCTACAGCGAAACCATTTCAAAGGGGGAAGGAAGGAGGCTGGAGAGGCCTCAGGATAGTTCATATCCTCTCCAGTCTCCTTCCCGCCCCACCCACCGAAACACCCCCTTTCCGCGGTCATGTTCCCAACCTTGGAAAGGCAGCCAGCGCAGCCCTTTCTGCGCCGGCTGTGAGTGGGATGGGACGGATAGTGGAGTCCCCTCTCCAAGGTCAGAGCACTGTCTCCAACCTCTGATCTGGAAATCCAAAGTATCCAATGGCCCCTCAGATGCTGTCTAGGGGCCATGGGATTGTTCCTCCAGGCTGCAATCCTATACCCATTGATCTGGGAATAAGTCCCATTGAACTCAGTGAGACTTCTGAATAAACAAGTAGAAGACTGCACTATTAAGCACCTCTCCTCCCACTTACAAATAGACCTTCTCTTTCGACACAGGAATACTAAATTGACAGCTGATACCCTAGAGGTATTAAGGTTCTATTCTGAAATTACTCCTAGATAAGGGCACTCAATTTTCAAGGGATTCCAGGGACTTAAACACAGCAAGAGTAACACACACTGACGATGCCCTTTTTTCAAAGGTTTGCCTGCCTCAGGAAAGACTTACTTCAGAAGTCAAAGCCATATTTGTGTTTCCTATGTATTGGCTTCATTTGAAAGTATCATATAAAGCAAGGGTGTGCAACTTTTGCCCCTCCAGATGTTTTGGCCTACAACTTCCATCATCCCTCACCATTGGCTATGCTGGCTAGGGTTGATGGGAATTGTAGGTCAAACATCTGAAAGGCCACCAATTGCCCACCCCAAAGTAAAGCCTTTAGAACAAGGTAATCTGTAGTCACCTCTACCCAGTTAAACACTGAAAAATATGAGTGCAATAAAGAATCTCCTTAGAAGACAAGCAAATGCCATCTCTTCTGTATGGTAGTTATACTTTCTTCCTTCCTAATTAATCATAACCGCATTCCTGAACACTGACACTGGTCAAATCCTCTAAAACACACTGATTATTCTTTATCTAAACAACCTATTTTTAAGCAAAGAAGTCTGAATTAAACTTATATACAAACAAACTTTTAAAAGTACAAAAATAACATTTGCAAGTTACCATGCTTTGACAATTCTCAGATGTATACACATGCAAGATAGTATAACATAATTTAGAGTGTTCATTGTCAGGACACGTGACTTACTTCTGACTGAGAGAATGGGTATGTATTCGAAATCAATATAATGCCCAATACTGCAGTATTTGACAGTCTCAGCGTGTGTATGTACAGATATAACAGCTTTCATATTTGATTTTTTTTTAAAATCTCTACATTACAATGCACTAAAACCGACAACAGCTATAGTAGATCTGCTTGTACAAGGAAATTCCATGATGTACAAAGTAAAAGCAGGGAATATTTTTTGCCATGCAAAAATCTAAGAACTGCATTAAACGCAATTTTTAAAAGTAATTTCCATTAACACTCAGAACATCAAGTCAGTAGAATCATCCCTGACTAAATACTATGTTATACCAATAGGGCAACACAGAATTTAACATTTTTGCTGGTGTTTGTAAAATATTTAAATCCACGGGAACAAGTCTGCAGCTTTCGTTTTCTTCCCATTAGATCATGAAATGAGCTAAAAAGAGAAGAGTTTGTGTACTTTTAAATCTTTTGCCTATTTTGTAAATCCCCCTTCCCACAAACACGTTACTAGGGCTGCAATTTATTTTTAACAGCTTACTTGGAAGAAAGTTCCAGGGAAATCAATGGGACTTACTTCCAAGTAAATATTTGAAGACACATGCTATGCCATTAAAGGCCTATAGCTCAAATTTAAGATTAAAGTGGGACTAAGCGAACTTACTTTAATGTTACCAAGTTACAAGCTGCAATTTTGGAAACTCTGTTTAGTACTTGATCTTCCTAGCTAACCAAGATTTCCAAATTTAAAGAGCAGCTTATTTTAGTATTTGGATCATCACATGATATTTCACAGATCAAGTATTTACCTCTTTCACTGTCTTTTTGATGAAGTCTTTTCTGTCAGACAAGTCATAACTGGGATAGCTTTCATATACCTGTAACAACAAATTTAATTCAAAAGTTAGTAAAGTACTTCAATCAGAATATACTTCTGATGACTAAGGGCCAAACTAAATGTGCCAGGAACAGGATCTCCTGGGTTTTTGAAATATGCTAATAGCAGATGTGGATGACAGGGATTTGGATTGGAACCACTGCCCTTGGGAGAGGTTTGGTTTTTTTAAAAAAAAACCTTTCCTTGTGCCATTTCCATTATTTAAATTGCTCTCTCTCCCTCAGCTGCTATTTGCACAACAGAAATTATGTAACTGGAGCAAAGCCATGGTTATGCTTATATATCTGACACCAATTCACATTCCCAACACAAAGGTAGATCAGGAGCAGCCCTCAGGTTTTCAGTTTTTCTTGATATTTCCCTGCCCTGGCTCCCCTCACCGTGCATGTAGAAGTGAATGCCTGACTGGAGAAGCCCCTTGTTTACTGGAATGGGGCCTCTCCCTCTACCTTGGATATTGGATAAAAACTCCTAACTTCACTATGCATTGCAGGGGAAGTATGAAAGGTAGGGGATATAACACTCAAATAGATGTTCGGAGTGTCAGACCAGGACTGGGAAGATCCAGGTTCAGATCTCTGCCCCACTATGATGCTCACTGTGTGACTGTGGGCTAGTCACTATCTAAATTTAACCTTCTTTAAAGGGTTGTTGTGAAGATAAAGAGAATGTTTATACACCTGCCCTGATACATACAAAATATGTAATCTATCACAATTATCTTTCAGGCAGCAACTTAAATGGATCTAGATTGCCCTCAATGAAAATAGAAGGAATAAATTGAATCCACTTCAATTTTCCTGCACCATCAGGGGAGCATAAGAGCTTATGAAATACAGGCAGTCCCCGGGTTATGAATGAGATCCGTTTGTAAGTCTGTCTTTACGTAAGTCGGAACAGAAGCAGTGCAATGTTTTCAAGGTGTTGCAAAGTATAGTGTGTGCGTTCGTAAGTACGAACCATTGTATTTAACTCAGATTTTTACATATATGGCGGTCTGTTCTTAAGTATGAGTTGTCTGTAAGTCAGGATGTTCGTAACCTGGGGACTGCCTGTACATAAGTGCTTACAAGTTTACCTTCCAAGGTCTCCATATATAAAATGCAATATAACCAGTATACAAAACTAATGTCAAACACATACCTCTTTACAAATCTGTTTCATAGTAACTTCCTCTAAATTTGCATTAGCTAGTAGCTTTTTCACTGTTTCTTTCAGCTCTTCATCTGTAGGTGGCTTTTTCAACTTTTTAATTAAAGGCTCGTCATCTGAACTATCCTCAGATTCGCTTTCTAAACATAAAGATATTTTTTTCATTAAAATGCAGACAGTGACAATTTGTTGCTTTTATTCCCTACAAGTCAGCACTTGGGCCTGGATCCAAAGAACTGCACAAACAGTTGTTTGTATTCAAGAGTGCTTTTATTTATTTATTTATTTATTATATTTATACCCCACCTTTTTTCTGGCAAGGAACCCAAGGCGGCTTACATAATCCTCTTCCTCCTCCATTTTGTCCTCACAACAACCCTGTGAGGTAGGTTAGGCTGAGAGGCAGTGACTGGCCCAAAGTCACCCAGTGAGTTTCATGGCTGAGCAGGGAATAGAACCCGGATCTCCCGAGTCCCAGTCCAACACTCTCATCACTACGCCACACTGGCTCTCAGTGCAAGTGGAGGGAAATTTCAAACACAGTTTGCAAAGTCTGTGGTTTCCCTTCTCTCTGTTCTCATATCCCTACCGATGATCTTTGATCCCCTCCAACCCTCAGCCACCCAAATGTCTCCTGCTCCCTTAAAACAACTGTCCATTCCCCCTTGCTGCCTCATATATATCTGAAGCTCCCTCCAATGCCACCTATGTGGGCCCACCTCTCCCTCCCTCAAATTCCAGTCACACCTCAAGATGTCAACAAAGTATGTGTAACTGTATTCACATCTATTCTTCTGCTGTTGCCCCCTCCCATAGTCTGTCTCTATCAAAATTTAGACTAAGTTTCTTGGGTCATGGACCTGTTGTGTGTATGTGGCATTAATGGCACTGTAAGAATAATACTAATGAAAGAGTCTGAGGTCCATTTACCAAAGGTTATGTCTATGGCAACTTTAATGTATTCCTGGGAAGCATCTTGAGTAGGCTGAGGAGAACACACTTTTCTGAAGCTCCAGGGGCCTCTGGGTCAGCCACACAATTTTGTTTTGCAGGCAAAACAAACTCAAGACAGTAGGTTTAGAAAAAGTTTGAAAGTATCAATGGAAAGTCTGATCAATTACACCTTCCAAGTGAAAGGACTGAAATTCAGAAGAATCCCAGTAACTTGTCAAGCCTAATGGCTTTAATAATGGGGCTATGGATGTTTAATAAAAGTTGAGCTGAATACTTATCCTTTCAGGGGATGTAATTGTGCTATTTTCAAGTGGGCCCAATTTAGAATTTCTGCCATTGACTCTAGTAGCCAATGGTGAACATAGGAAAGCAAAAAGGCTACATATGGTAGTGGTGTAGAAGTTGCACCTTGTTGAAGGCAATCCCAAGTCTGCTTGCAGGACCCCAGATAAATTTTCTGAGAGGCCGGTTTACCTTTTTTGGAACTGTTTTGACTCTTCTTGGTTGTGCTACTATCTGCTTTCTTGACATTAGAATTCTTTGTGCCCTTTTTGTTTTTTGGAGCTGCCTTTTGCTTGGGCTTTTCTTTTTTTGATGATTTTTTAGGTCGCTGTAGGAATAAAAAGCATATACAGTAGAAGTCTATTATAGTACTTACCACTTCTAATAGTACAAAGCTACTAGCTAATAAATATATTATGGTTACAAAGTTCTCTTTTTGCAATAAAGAGTAAAACAGAGGCACTCCACTCAAACAAGGTATAACTACATTACCTGTCTCCAATTCTAACAGTGTCCCTGCACTGTTAGATACAAAGAGGGTTGTGCCTACAAGCTTGTAGTTAGTATCAAGTATTCTGTCCCTAAAATTTCAGGCTAGAATTATTTGGGGAAAAATGAAGCCATGGTAAATTCGTATATGCACTTCCTAGCACATGGAGGTTTATGAACTTTGTCACAATCCAGCCCTATTTCCAGGACCCAATGACCTGTTTTGCACAACATGACAATGAACCATGGGTGATTATCCAAGCCAGGTTGTCATGCTGTGCAAACCTGGTGTAGTTTCTGCGGGGTGGCTTACTCTTCACGAACAAGCCATCCTGATAACCCATGGCTTGTTCAGTGCCCTCCTGCCCCGTGCTCCTGAATATCAAGAAGTTTGCAAATAAAAAAAAAAAGGTCCCGTGCAAGTGTACATTCAAATGTCCGCAGCGATGCAATGTGTGATTTTCCCCTCCACTTTACTGCTCCGCCATTAAATTTGTGTATATTTACCAATCCCACTCACTCCCTGCTCTGCCTTGATATGTGTTTATCTCAGCTTTTCTGCTGTGCCATGAAATTTGTGTAATTTCCCCCTCAGTTTTACTGTTCTGCCACGAAATTTGCATATTTTTAGCCATCTGCCTCACTGCTCTATAACCCACATGTATATCTGAAGCTAACAATGAAGACTAGTAGAGGGAACATGTATAGAGTTACAGGATTTCCCCCTGAAACCCTACTGTCCCTAGCCCATTACTCTTTAATCAAATTAGAGTGTCTCCAGAATTTGGGCTTTAATGTGTGTTGTTTGTATAGAAGTTTTACCTCCTCTTCACTTTCTTTATCCTCTTCGGATGATTCATCTTTCTCTTTCTTTTCATCTTCCTCACTACTAGATTCATCTGACAGGATCTCAGGACACTTGGTGTGTTTAGCTTTCCGTGCTGTTCCAGAGCTACTGCGTTCTTTTTTACCACCTTTGTTGGGTGTTTTCTTGGATTTTGGCAATGGCTATTAAATAGGAAAAAAAGTAGTTTTATAACCTAAACCTATCAATTCACACAACTCTGTAAGGAATAAATTCCTATATATCTATCTATAAATAAATAGACCTTAACCACCATCAAACTGTGATCCTACACTACAAAGTCATGTTGAAAATAGTATCATGGGATTACATGTTTCTTTTAGAACAAGTCTATAGATACCACGCACATGCATTGTTTGAGGGCAATGATGCAATACAACTGAAGACCAATTTAACTATTAGACAGCAGGCTAAATATGAAAGGTTGGCAACTGCAACATTGCCATGTTTTTGACTGTGATGTAGGTAGTTTTATTTCATAAGAAATTAATAAGTTTCTTCCTTGAGTGGTGCCACATACATGGGTGATAGCTCCCAACTTTTCCTCCTCCCTGTTTGCTTTCAGCTGCCAGTCTCACTAACTGTGGTGGTCTGTTTTCTCCAGAAAACGAGAAGCACAGACTTCAGAATCACTGTTTTTTAAATTATTTGTAGTACATCAGGCAATACTGATCTAATACTCTAAGGCAAGGAGAACATGATTTGATTTTTAGATTTTTATCTCAGGTTAAATGTCCTGCTTGTCTCAAAACTCTTTTGGATAATTTTTGCTTTCATATGAATAAGAACTCATACTGCAGTAGAATGACAAGATTTTTTTTAAAAAATACCTCTATTATAACACACATTCAATACTTCTTAGGCATGATCTCTGTGTAAAGAACGTTAGGGGAGACATTAATGTCAATCTAGTTGTAATGCTGCTGTAGTCATCCATTTAAGGCAGGGGTGCTGAACCACTTTCAGCCTGAAGGCCAAATTCCATTTTAACGAAGCTATCGGGCTGTGTTCCAGAGGTGGGCAGGGCTAAAGGCAAAAGGGGTGGGCCCAAAATAGAAAAATAAGTAAAGTTCTTACTGCCAGTCACTAAGTCTTAGGAGAAGCATCCTTTTCCCTGTCCTTTGGATAGCACCAGCAAGTCGAAATAATAGGCATGATCAACATTACTGTGCTTTTTCTGCCCCCCTCCCCCCCGATTATAAGAATGATCTAAACATAGATTTATTATTATGTCGTATCTCACCTTGCCTGAAGGTTTTGGATGCATTAAGAAGTTTAAGATTCTGGCTACCAGTTCACTATTAACTCCTGATCTTTCCAAATCAAGAACCTCACATATACTTTTCAGCATTGCATTTCTGTATCTGTAGAGAAACACACTTTATTAAACTTGGTTTATAAGTGTTTACCATAATACAGATGGGGGGGAGGGGGAATGTTTCATGCAACCTTATAACCCATGTGATTATCCATATCCAGAATTCCAAAGGATTTGGAATTATGTTAAGCACCCACATCCATTAATATATAATAAAATACAAAGGTCTCAGATAACACCACAATTTACACCGTCTATGATCTTACAAGCAAACAATTGAATAATATTTCATTTATCATCTATAAACAACCTAATCTTACTGTCTGTCTCCCTCAAACACTGAAGGTGGCTCACAAAAATTATGTAAAACACTGGATTACAGAAACACAACTTTGACATGCAACCATTATTCTTCAATTGGCATATGCCCCAATCTCTAAAATAAAACTGCACAATACCTCTGAAAAACCTAGAAACGCCAAGTTGGAGTATAGAGAAGTTTATACAGTTAAGGACTGAATTCTACAAATACAAGTCCAAAAGATTTAAGGACTTTGTTGCTTTTTTTAAAGAGTGTCTTCTTTAATAAGAATCATGGGGAATGCAATTCTATCACCATCGCCCTCGATACATGTAAGCCTCCAAACTCTGAGGCTCACGTGCATCCAATGCACAGTGTGAGGCGGCAGTGACTTTCTGTTCCTGACTCCCAGCTGAGCAGGAGCACAACAGGAGAGAGGCTCCAGCTGTTTTTGGGACTGTGAAAAGGCAAGCAGGCTCCCAGAGAGCGAACAGAGCGAGTGAACAGGGAGAGAAAACAGGAGTTTGGCAGCGGAGTTCGGCAGGGGAGGTCAAGGGGGAGGTCCCTAAAAAAAAAAAAACAAAAACACACACACACACATATATATATATATATATATTCTAGGAAGACAGAAACAGAGCACTATGGAAGGAAAGGACTCAGCAGTGGTGGTGACCTGCAAGGGGTGTGCAATGTTTGTTTTCCTGCCGGAGATTGACGTGGCCTACACATGCAACAAGTGCAAGCTGGTCACGCTGTTGGAAGAAAAGGTCAGAGGACTGGAGCAGCAAGTGTCAACCCTCAGGAGCATAAGAGAAAGCGAGGAGTTCTTAGACAGAACGGTGGATCTACAGCACCAAAGCACAGTACAGGGGCCAGAAGGGCAACTGCAGGATGAGGTGGAGTCGGAGACTGCAGAGGCAAGGGAAAATAACGTAGGGGGAACTCCCTGGAAAAGGGTGACTGTTAGGAGCAGAAGAACTACAAGACACTCTGCACCTGTGGAAGCAGTGGAGCTATGGAACCGCTTCCATGTACTTGAGGACGAGAGCAGAGGACAGCCTGCAGAGGACGGATTACCGGGCACCCAACGTGACAGCGAGCAAGAGGCTGAGGGTCAGTCAATTGGAGGCAATCAAACCAAGGCCTACAGCAAGAGGAAGAGAAGAGTACTCGTAGTGGGAGACTCCCTCCTGCGGGGGATCGAAGCCAAAGTATGTCGCGAAGACCCATGGACTCGCCAGGTGTGCTGTCTCCCTGGGGCACGGATTAAGGATGTGACAGAGCAGCTGCCGAGGCTCATGCAGCCCACCGACACATACCCCTTTCTTCTCTTCCACGTGGGTACAAATGATACTGCCAAGCGGAGTTACAAAGAAATCACGGCAGACTTTGAAGAGCTGGGAAGGGAACTCAAGAACTTCGGGGCCCAGATAGTTTTCTCATCCATCCTTCCAGTACTTGGAAGAGGCATAGAAAGGGAAAGAAAAATACTCCGAGTGAATGACTGGCTACGAAGGTGGAGCCGACGTGAGGGATTTGGATTCTGGGACCACGGGCTACACTTCCTGGAAGATGGACTGCTGGCAAAGGATGGGTTGCACCTCACAAGGACTGGGAAGAATGTGTTTGGCCACAGCATGAGGAACTTAATCAGGAGGGCTTTAAACTGAATCCAACAGGGGAGGGAGACATAAACTCGGGGGTACCAATGGAAGAAGGCCTCTATGCCACAATGGAGAGAACAGCTCCAGCGGTGCCCATTGATAGTCTACCACAAAATGTAGGGGGAAAGTCGGACTATAAAGCACATAGTCTTCAATGTCTCTATACTAATGCCCAGAGTATGGGCAATAAACAAGACGAACTTGAACTCTTGATACATGAGGGCAAGTACGACTTGATAGGGATAACTGAAACCTGGTGGGATGACTCCCATGACTGGAATACAGCAATTGAAGGGTATAACTTGTTCAAAAGGAACAGAAGCAACAGAAAGGGAGGTGGCGTTGCACTGTATGTTAAAAATACGTATCTCTGCACAGAGATACAGGAAGAGGAGCTTGGCAGCCCCATTGAGAGCATCTGGGTTAAAATAAAGGGGGCAAAGAATAAAGCGAACATGGCGGTTGGAGTCTACTACCGACCACCCAATCAAGGAGAAGACGAGGATGGAACTTTTGAAAAGCAAATTGCCAGTGTTTCAAGGAGGCACGATGTGGTAGTAATGGGAGACTTCAATTTCCCTGATATCTGTTGGGAGACTTATTCAGCCAAACATGGCCCCTCCAAGAAATTCCTGAGCTGTGCTGCTGATAACTTCCTCCTACAGAAAGTGGAGGAAGGAACTAGAGGATCGGCTATCCTTGACCTGATTCTAACCAACAGAGACGAGTTAGTGGATAAAGTGGCAGTTTCGGGAACTCTGGGGGAAAGTGACCATGTTATACTTGAGTTCTTGATTCTAACAGAAGCAAAAGCTGAGTGTAGCCAAACACGTACCCTGGATTTTAGGAAAGCCAATTTTAACAAACTCAGAACAATGATTAGTAAGATCCCATGGCAAGTGACTCTCACGAGAAAGGGAGCCCAGGAGGGGTGGGAGTTTTTAAAAAAGGAAATTTTAAAGGCACAATTGCAAACAATTCCCACAAGGAAAAAAGGCAGAGGGCAACAGAAAAAGCCAATGTGGCTTCACAATAAACTCAAAGATGACCTGAAAACAAAAAAGGACATGTATAGGAAGTGGAAGGAAGGACAGGCTACAGGGGAAGAGTACAGGCAGGTAGCACAGAACTGCAGGAATAGTGTCAGGAAGGCTAAAGCTGAGAATGAGCTAAGGTTAGCGAGGAATGCTAAAAGCAACAAAAAAGCTTTCTTCAGATACATGCACAGTAAAAGACAGAAGAAAGAACTGGTGGTTCAACTACGCAGTGAGGATGGCAAATTGATAACAGAAGACAAAGAAAAGGCAGAAGTGTTCAATTCCTACTTCGGCTCGGTCTTCTCCCAAAAGAGGGTCTATGACCCCCCTGGCAAACCTGAAGTGCAGACTGAAGGGGCAGAATTGCAGCTTGAGATTGATAGGCAAATGGTCAAGGAGCACCTGATTACTCTGAACGAGTTTAAATCTCCAGGGCCTGATGAGCTGCATCCTAGAGTAATAAAGGAACTGGCAGAAGAACTCTCAGAACCACTGTCTATTATCTTTGAGAAATCATGGAGGACAGGTGAAGTGCCAGACTGACTGGAGGAGGGCAAATGTTGTTCCCATCTTCAAAAAGGGCAAGAAGGAGGAACCTGGGAACTATAGGCCAGTCAGTCTGACATCAATCCCCGGGAAGATTTTGGAGCAGATTATAAAGAAGTCAGTCTGCAAGCACCTTGAAAACAATGCAGTGATTACTAGAAGCCAGCATGGATTTGTCAAGAACAAATCCTGTCAGACTAATCTGATCTCATTTTTTGATCGGGTAACCTCCCTTGTGGACTGTGGGAATGCTGTGGACATTATATACCTGGACTTCAGCAAAGCTTTCGACAAAGTGCCTCATGATATCCTGATTAGTAAGCTAGCTAAGAGTGGGCTAGATGGAACAACTATCAGGTGGATCCACAATTGGCTAAAGAATCGGACTCAAAGAGTGCTTATCAATGGTTCCTTCTCAAACTGGGGAGAGGTAACGAGCGGGGTACCACAGGGCTCGGTCCTGGGCCCGGTGCTCTTCAACATTTTTATTAATGACTTGGATCAGGAGGTACAGGGAATGCTTATCAAATTTGCAGATGACACAAAGTTGGGTGGAACAGCTAATACTCTGGAAGACAGAAACAAAATTCAAAGTGACCTCGATAGGCTGGAGCGCTGGGCCGAAAACAACAGAATGAAATTTAACAGGGATAAATGCCAAGTGCTGCACCTAGGGAGAGGAAACCAAATGCAGAATTACAGAATGGGGGACACTTGGCTCAACAATACTACAAGTGAGAAGGATCTTGGAATTGTGGTAGATCACAAACTGAATATGAGCCAGCAATGCGACGTGGCTGCAAAGAAGGCAAATGCAATCTTGGGCTGTATTAATAGAAGTATAGCTTCCAAATCGCGGGAAGTGATAATTCCCCTTTACTCGGCACTGGTTAGGCCTCATCTTGAGTACTGCGTCCAGTTCTGGGCACCTCACTTTAAGAAGGACATAGACAAACTGGAGAGGGTTCAGAGGAGGGCAACAAGGATGATAAAGGGACTGGAAACAAGGCCCTATGAGGAGAGACTGAAAGAACTGGGCATGTTTAGCCTTCAGAAGAGGAGACTGAGGGGAGATATGATCGCACTCTTCCAGTATTTGAAGGGATGTCACACAGAGGAGGGCAAAGATCTCTTCTCGGTCATCCCAGTTTGCAGGACACGGAATAATGGGCTCAAGTTACAGGAACCTAGATTCCACCTAAACATCAGGAAAAATTTCCTGACTGTCAGAGCAATAAGACAATGGAATCAACTACCTAGGGAGGTGGTGGGCTCTCCCAGTCTGGAGCCATTCAAGGTGCGGCTGGACAGACATCTGTCAGAGATGCTTTGACCTGGATTCCTGCATTGAGCAGGGGGTTGGACTCGATGGCCTTGTAGGCCCCTTCCAACTCTACTTTTCTATGATTCTATGATTCTATGCCTCACACCCTACATTTCATCTAGATGGTGGTTTTTCAGCTGTCTAGATGAAGCACTGCGGAGAGGGAGGGAAGGAGGCTGAGGTACTGTTTGGATATGGCATATGCTGTCAGCCCCAGCCTCCTCCCGGCACACCCCTTTTCCTCCTTTGTGACCTTGGGGAGGCAGCCAGCACTGTTCTTTCCACACCAGCTGCGAGGGGGGTGGGCGTTCTGAGTCCCAGCTCAGAGGTCACAGGACCTTGGAGGTGAGACTCCGAAGAATCCTATGGCCCTGCAGGCAAGGTTGGAGGGCCATAGGATTGTACTAACACAAAGATTGACTAACCAAAATATGGGCAGTCCAGCATTTTAAAACAATTAACTATGTAACCTTTTTAGGAGCTGTCAAGTCTAGCAAATCACTATATACCAACATGATTATACTACCATGCTCCAGAAGATTCTGCAAGACAATGGAAGACCGCTTCTGTGGGTTAGCAAGTTTACCACCAGCCTGCCCAATTACAAATAAATTTTGGAAGAGTGCAAGTTTTACAAAAATGCTGCAAAAATATTAAGGTGGCAGAGAAGTTAAGCTCTAATTGAACATCAAGGGTACAATTTAGACAAAGTTAAACACTTTTAGATTCCTGTCAAATCACTGGGAATCAAACATACTTAATTTTCCCATGGAAAAATAAATGGGGTACTAATGTGCTTAATTTGTCTGGATCGTGCCCCATGTTTGTATGTGTGAAAATCTGCAGTAATTTATTCAATAAAATCTTATTCTGTATCTTCAAATAAGTAGTTTAAGTAACACTAGAAACAACTTAGTGCCACTAAATGTATTCATCTTGAACATAAAGCATGAGTGTGTAATGTAATGTTCATGGAAATTACTGGAAATAGAATACATTGAAGTTATTAATTTAATTTAATTATGTCCTGGGATAGCAAACTGCGCTCCAAGCAGCTGCTCTGCTCAAGATTTAGAATGCATGCATTAACATAAATCATATCACTTGATCATGCTAAGAAGTTTTAAAATGTTACTTTTTCAACATTTCTTCCTTTTTCTTATATTGGTCACTTCCTTTCTCAAATGGAAAACCACTGAACTGACCCACATTCTTCTTTAGTGAAGCAACCTACAAAGTAAAACAAAAACAATGTGCATTTTAAATGCAGCATATATACAGAATCTCAACTAATTTTATATTTTATGACCATTTTTAACACAAATTACAATATAACTAGGACTGAGTCAAATATCACCCTGCAGAAAATTCTGGGGAGAAATGGGGAGGGGTTGTGGGATACAACAACCATCACACAACAAAACACAATTTACCTTCAACTTTGTTTCATTGCTGTTTGTAGCCACAATGATCACCACCATTTTTCCAGAAGAGTCACAATTACCAAGGCAACACTTCCCTGTCTTTTGGCACCATGCTCCGTAGCAGTGTGGCAAGACAGGGAAGTGTCCCTGTCTAGGGAACTCTCCCAATCTTCTGGATACAATAATTGTGGAATGAATTTGAAGGTAAGTGTGCGCGTGCACATCAGACAGACACTTCAATGGGTTAATGTCTTGCTACCCCCAAACCACTGATGGAGGAGTGATTGCAGCCTGTGAACAAGGCTGTGAAATTAGTACAGTAATACCTTGGATTGCAAGTAACTTGGTTTGAGAGCGTTTTGCAAGACAAGCCATTTTTTAAATATTTATTTAATTTTTTTTTTACTTGATATACAAGCGATGTCTTGCAATACAAGTACTGTAGTATGGCTTAAATTAAAAATCTCTACAAATTTTTTGGGGTGGGGGGATTTCATTTTGATATAAGAGTGTTGGATTACACGTTTCCGGAACGAATTATGCTCTCAATCCAAGGCATGAGTGTATGTTAGTTTCAGCTCAGCTCTAAATATAATTGTTTAATAATTTTTAAAAGAGAACAAGAACAAACTTTTTAAAAGACTAAATAAAAACTTCAGTACTCTGAATGGTACCATTTCCCGATAAGAAAATTTCAAGAACCTGCCTCAGTTCTGATGAAAGGGAAATTGCTACAAGAAATTGCATTTCTGAGTAACAAAGGGCATATACTAAAATTGTAAAAAGAAAAAAAAAAGGTCAGAGTATGTACTGAAATATTGCTCAGTTTGTGTGGAAGTTGTTGTATGGAAGCCTATTTCTACATGTAGACAGATTTTGCTTCAATAGATGAATTATAGAGATAATACAAGTCCCTAAGAAACCATTCATGAGGCAATTTTGATTTTAATAATTAAGATAGGCTTAAGAATGCCACACATAAAAATGTTATAACTGTAACAGAGAGCTTACATTAGATGCCTTATTATCTCTCATTTATCCTAAATACTCATTGTGAACTCATTTTTCAAGTATGGATGCTTCTGTAGCCAAAACAGCACCATCCACACATAAGTCGAAGGTATCATCAGGCTCAGAGAAACCCCAGGGTTTGCATAAGTACAACAGAAATCTTAAGGAAAACCCTATGTGGGGGAACCCCCCTAACCAGTCCAATGAGATCTGAGCATGCTTAGTATGCATGGAATGCTGATTGTTGGGGGAACAAGATGGAAAATCTGAGAGAGGGGGAATGGAATGGGGTATTCTAGAAGAGAGCATGGCTGGCTGAGACCCTCAACAATAGCACTTCATTCTGCAACATCTTGTTGCAGGTCCCACTGGTTTTAGCAAAAATCTCAAACCAAACAAGGATGAGATGTAAGAGTAAAAAAAGATAGACTGAAGAATCTGAGCCTAGACAAGATTGTGTTTAGAAATGCCAGCACTAGCAGGCCCTACATTTCTCAATAGCAGGATTAATGAGAAAAAATATAATGTTTTTAATGGAAAATGAATAGAGACTGATATCTTAAAGAACTCAATTCTAAAGACAGCTGGCCAAGATCCAAAGAACTAGTTTCAGTACAGCTTGTTTCATTGGCCAAGAGGTGTTTGGACTCACTTTTCTCAAGTAGCAACCCCCAGCCCAATTGCCACATGGTAAATTGCTTTGGAAATGTGAGTTTGGCATCAAACACTCAAACAAAATCAAATAATTTCAAGAAGCATAGATAAAACCTTGGACATGGCTGAAGTAGCTTGGATACAGGCCAATTATCTCTACATCCACTGATTTCAAAGGAGTGTCTTTCCAACTTAGGAACCTTTAGGGTTATAGTCTTCAGAAAGAAAGCTATTCTATACTTTGTATCTGTTTCAAACCAACTTGAATAAAGACAGTGTTTTGAGACTTCTTACTGTGCCTGGTCTGTTGTACAGAAGTTTGTGCAGATTCCGAAGTTCATCTGTTTTCTTCTTGCTTAAGAAGTACTGTATCCTTTCAATTTCACAAAGTTTTTGTCCCTTTCCTGAAAGGGAAAATGTGTTATATCCGCCACATGTTAAATATAGCACAGGGACTACAGACAAGTATCTTTTTTTATTTAATATTTTGTATGTGTCCTTTCTTAGACTATGTAACATACTTCTGCTTGAGAGGCAGTCAAGTGATAAAGATTTATTATTCAAGAATTTCAACATTACGAAGTGATAGCTGCAATGCATAACTACCTCCAAATGTACTGAGCACCTGCAGCAATACTTCAATGGTGTGAACCCTAAGAATGGCTCACACATAAGGGTCCTCTTCCATAGTCCTGGGGATAACTTGTCTTATCATACAGGTGCTAGGAACAGAGTACTCTTATGGACTCTAAAGGCTGCACAAAGAGCCCGCTGTAAACAAATGCTAAGCATATACCTAGCAGTAAGGGAGAGAGATTTGCGGTAAATCAAAATAGAATTAATTAACCGAGCTACACTTCCAAACTTAGGACTGAGCTGCAATGCAAATTGATGCTTGCATCACAATGGCACAAACCTCTTAACAGGATCAGATGACAATACCAGATGTAAAAATTGATTGATGCCCCATTAAACTTTTAGAAGCAACTGACGTCTAGTTTAACATTTATTAAAACTTCAAAACAATAAAGGTAATTCATGGTTAATATACAAAATTCTTAAAACAACTTGCCAGGTGTAATTGTAAAAGGTTCCTTTTGTAATGAGGACACTTGCATGGTCAATCTTTCTACTTTTTTCTTCTCTCGCTTTCCTTCAACAATGAGGCTCTTTTCTGAAAGAGACAATTATGCATACTTTCGTAAAATTTAGAAAAGCTGTTAAATTAAGCTACAGAAGAAACAAAGAAGACCTTCAAAGTCTAAAGTACAGCAATCATCACTAAAAAATTATTCTGAGAACATCTGAAAACACTGGCAATTAGGGTTAGGCATTTTACTAGATTTGGTCAATTTATCAGTCAATGTCACTCAAATAATGGTCAAGTATTTTTAAAGCCTTAACTTTCTTAGAACAAAAAATGATACCTTAATCATTAACGCAGGTTTGATATGTATGCTAACTACAAAAAAATAGTTAACTGTTATTGTGAAACAAAAGTTAACTTAAAAATGTAATCATTACAATGTAATGAATTATTATAACCTAACAATGTTCTATAAATGAGGGGGGGAAATCACTGAACAGTTTCTTCTCTGGGTTTTATCTTGGAACACCAGGGTCAGCATACAGTTGCAGAATTAAAAACAACAAAAGTACCAACTATGAAAAAACAGATCAGATTTTTAAGACAATTGTGCTAAGTAGGCAGCAGGTCAATTCATCAATCACCATCATGCTTCATGAATACAAGTCCTTGCAAAGGCTCAAAAAGCAGCTGTGTGGAAAATAAAGATGACTAGCCCTTCTAAGTACTAACATGTATGTTGTACAGATTACAATTAAAATGGAAAGACTGGTGGGAATGGTATCAACAAATCCCTCACCATACTTCTCAATGGGCCTGTTCGCACAGAACAGCGGGAAATCAAGAGTTAATTAACTGACCCACAATTTGCCAATTGTGTGCTGCACCAGAGCCTGCTGTCTCCTTAAATATGCAACCTGGGAGGGGAGGAGACTGGAGAGGCCAAGATACAAGTTATCAGGGAGGCCTCTCAGCGTCAGCCTCCTTCCCTCCCCCTCCAATGTGCCCCAGCTAGATGGGCAAAAATGCAGACATATGCATATAGCTTTTTATAGCATCCTCAGAGAAGTACCGTGCAGTGCGTGAACAGAATTTCTGCTTGCATTGGGACAAGGGGCTATACTGGAAGAGGGACTGAAAATGTCTATTGCACAGTTCACTATTTGTCTCTTTCAAAAATGCCCATCTAGCAGAAAATGCAGGGCAGAATGGGGAGATGAAGATCGCCTTCCCTGCTCTTCCCGCCCTGCACAGGATGCTCATAAAACTCCAAGTTCGGAGGCTTATGAGCATTGAAGGCACAATCCACAGGACTGCGCCCTTAGAATCTCAAGCACTCAATGAGGATCCAAATATGAGACATCTGCTATACATCCAGAAACAATTTTTTAGTCAACCGAGGGTACCAAAAAGCAATCTGTATCTTGTTGTTTTTTTTAAAAAGCTTACAGTTTTATAAAATCTCAAGTGGAAGACATATGCTTTATTTCTGTTAAGCAGGGAAAGTGCATATAGCTTTTTATAGCATCCTCAGAGAAGTACCATGCGTGAATAGAATTTCTGCTTGGATTGGGACAAGGGGCTATACTGGAAGAGGGACTGAAAATGTCTATTGCAAATACAGCCCTTTGGCTCCTAGCCCATATATTTAGTTTAGCACAGGTTCCAACCTTTTTAATGTGGTCAAACGCCTACCTTTTTCCTCCTCCTCTTCACTATCTTCAAGTTTGCTTTCAGTTTCTGGTTCTATTTCTTCTGTTTGCTTGACAGACAGTGATTCATCTTTTTCAGAAACAGAAGACATGGCTGGTTCTTCTGCATAGAGGTACAGGGTAAAATGTCAACATGACTTAAGTATGAAAGTAACACTTGAAAGTGCACCTTTCAATCTTTCTTGTAGCATAGGAAGGTGTTCTCCTTTATAGAAAACTTAAAGAGCCTTCATTTACTATACTGGTTATCAAGTATAGCCCAAAGAGTCATGTGAATATTTTACATGTTTGACACCATTGACCTTATGTATTAGATAAAACAGATGGCTAGCAAATATGTTGTTAAAGAATAACACAAGGAGGGAAGAAACAAATGCAAGATCATTTGTAAGAGTTGGCGTAAGCAATTGCTTGTTCTGAGAAGAGAATCTGTTCTATTCAAGAAGATTATATGTAGCACTGTTTATCTTCTGCTATTCTACATACGTACACAAAGTTTTGTATGAAGTCATAGTCTTCTTTGTTAAAAGGAAATTTTCTGGAATGCAATTTCAGTTGTATATAGATACAGGCAGCATCTGAAGTCTAGAGCTGAGTTCCTGTGTTTTCTGTGGCTATTTAGTTCTAACGGCCTCCTGTCACTTTTTTTGTACCCAAAGCAACCTACTGCCTCTAATTTACTTATACATACTACTTCTCCACATGGTTCTTGTAAAAAAATGTTCTGCAGTGTGTAAATATTAGGTGCAGACTAAAGCATGAAAGTTGAACAGATGCATGCAAAACAAACTTGTATACATCTCACGCAAATTGGGCTGGATCCAGAATCAGTCGTGCTTAGAGTAAACCCACCATCAATGGGTCAAGTTAGTCATGACTCAATGCAATACAAGAACAATGCAATATTAGACCTTCTGAGCAACACGGATTTTTTCTTCAGGATGGATTTTTTTTAAAAAAACTCTCCAGCAAGTATGAGTAAACTTTCCGTTTAAATAATCTAGTTTCCACCAAAATGCTCTTTCTTCCTTAAGGATTATAACTCTCTGGAGCTTTGGGGAACCATGACAGAAAAGATACACAGAGACACAGAAGCGTTGTTCGGCTGCCCATTCACTATAGTAAGGGGCTACGCGGCTGGCAGGCAAGGGCAGTGACAGACAACAGAATTCCGGCGGGAAAACGGAGTTCGCGCGGAGGAAGACGTCAGGCCTCGCGCCTGGAATGCCTTCCAAGGGAAGGCACAGAAGAACTGACAGGCTCACGGTCGGGAGAATCTGCCTTTGAAGCCTGCACTATAGAATACCAAGGTGGCCGAAGACCGGCTTTGGGAACGCCGCCAAAGCTATCCTTCTGCCCAAGCCCGTTGGAACGTCCTCCGCCACCGTTATTCCGGAGTAACGGAACACCCACCTGGCCGGGAGACGGACAGCGCGGACCGCTTCTCAGAAAATGGTAACGGCAACGCTGGGAGCGGGAGCAGCAGCGAACGCAACAAACCCTTTCAGGAAATAAGAACCCGGACTGGTAGAGAAGGAGGGGGGTGGGACTTGAGGCGTGAATCTGGCGTTACTCCACTCTCCCCAGAAAATCAACAACGTTTCAAAATGGCGGGTTGTCAAAGGGGAAGAAGGAAGCGGGAAATCGCCGGCCAATCGACGCTCAGGACGCGTTCCGCGTAAGGCGGGGTTTGGAAAGTGATGGGCAGGAAGGAAGGGGAGGGTTGAGAGTGAGAAAAAGGGAAAGGGAGTTTACTTTGGAGGAAGTTGCACGGAGCATGCTCAGGGTTGGATGGTCTTGCTGCGGGAGGCGGGGAGTGTGATTTGTGTATTGACGTAGTGGCGGCGGCGGCACCGCCGCCTACTGTCGTGGTTTGGGCGCCCGCTCGCCCGCTCGCATGTTTTTCTAGCAGCAGCAAGATGAAGGCGCGCTTTCAAATCCGGAACAGGGAGCAGCGCCCTAGCTTTGCTCCTCAGCGCTCTGGTTCTCCTGCAAACTCAGGCAGGCCTACTGTGCACCGTGTCGCTTGGGGCTATTTTGGAAACAAGCCCCGTTGTGGCGCTTCTACTTCCAAGCGAATAAAGAAGGGCCACTGGGCTACACAACTGCTGTTCTGCACACTTAGGTGGCAGAAAGTCTAATTGAAAACAGGCTTCTTAGGAAATGTGGATAGAATTGAGATTCAGTTAGACCTATAATAAATTTCCAGAGGAGTAGCCTTGTTAGTCTGTAGCAGCAAAAACAAGAGTTTTGTGGCACCTTAAAATTTATTCTTGTATACGTTTTCGTATTCATCAGATGCATTGTCAGCCTCAGATTGGTTGATCTATGTATACATGGGGGGTGGGGGGGTGAAGAAAGATGTAAATAGTGCTGTACCAACAGTGATAATTACCTTAACAGTTGCCATTTATGAGATGTTGGTGATAACAAAATCATTGCAAAGGTGGGCCAATCAATCTATTGAAATGCAGGAAGGTACAGACAGTGATTATTGTAATAGTGTCTGTTGGGTGATAGCACAAACATTGTTGTAATTGTGAGCTGATTAACATGTAGCATGAGAAAAAAAATTGTTTGTTCTTATTCAAACTACAGGAAATGGAGCTGAATTTCTTAATGAATGTACTTCAGCAATTTCACATTGGTATGTCTTTGAAATTCCTTTGTTCAAGAATAGCCATATTAAGGTCATTCACAGTGTCCTTGGAGGCTGAAACGTTCCCCCACTGGTTTCTGCACATTTCCATTCCTTATATCAGATTTCCTTCCATTCTTTTGCACAGAGACTGATCTGTTTTCCTATATAGAGTGCAGCGGGGCATTGCTGACATATATCACAATGGAAGATGAGGAGGTGTACGAGCCCCTAATATTGTCGTTGGCATGATTACGTCCTGTAATAGTGTTGCCAGGGTAGATATGGGGATAGAGTTTGCATCTGGGTCTGACACAGGGTCTGGTTCCTGTGTCTGTATCTCTGTTGTGAGGTCTGTTCTTGGTGGTGAGTATCCCTTTTAGGTTGAACAAGTGTCTGTAAGCAAGCACAGGCCTACTAACATGGGCAGGATGGTATGGGAGGAGGTATCCTGGACACAAGCTATTTAGGGCTTAAAATGTAACCACCAGCACTTTGAATTGTGCGCAGAAGCAAACTGGCAACCAGTGCAGCTGTTGCAGGATTGGTGTAACATGGATGTGCACTCTTTCGGTGAAATGTTGAAAAGGTGGAGGGCACTGAGAAATGTCAGTTCAACTTTTAGAATTGAGAGGATTACATTGCTAACTTGGAAATATTGTGCTGCCCCCTTTGGTGCACCTACTTTTGCTGCTTCTCTCCCCCCCCCCCCTTTTTGGTGCTTTTCAATTGACAACTTGGCAATTGGTCCTTGGCAACTGCATGCAAATTAGTGTATATGCAGTCTCACTGTGTCAGTTTCCATGTATGTTACCTACTCCACTTTGCTGCTCCCTTTGACAGGTGAAAACATACAAGGAAATTGAACAGGCAAGACTACATATATTGGACGCCCATAAGAGCATACTTGCACACTTGTGAAAGACCAACAATTTAAAAAAAATTATGAACACAACTGTGCAATTTTCTGGGGGTGAAAAAAAAACGACAACCCCAATTTTGCATTTTTGAGGCTCTGAAAAACAAAAAGGGGTAGCGATTGGAGTGGGGAGGGGGAGACAAGACAGGTTCTTCTGCAAAGGACACTGGAGTACTGGCTGCGGAACTGACAGGGAAGCGGGGGGAGAACAAGCTACGGTGAGCCCAATCATCTTCCAGTTGTTCTGCAAACAACCCACAGTGCATAGCTTATTAGCAGGGTGGCTTAGCGTGGCATGTGAATACAAACTATATTTCCAAAGACATATTTCACAGAACTTAAATGATCTTTAGCCATGACCAAGCAATGGTGGAAACTTTCCTCCCTGCTTTTTTCCCTCATAAAAGGAAAAAAAAAATCCTTTGCCAAGGTTTATCTATGACTGAGTGGGCTGAGGAAAGCACTGTGATTTCTAGCTGTGACTGAACTGGCTGCTCAAGGATCAGAAATGCAAAGTGGGTGACATCAGGACTTCTGCAATGAGTGGGAAGATAAAATTTCACTAGTGTGTATGATGAGTGAGCAATGTTGGTTGCTTCTCTGGAAAGGAGAGAAAAGGCACAGGGCGTACTCTGGATGCACTGTGCTCAAGAAGGGAGCTGGAAGGTGATCTGCCTTTCTGGCACACATTCTGGTTTGCTCCACTCTTTTCTGGAAATGTATGAGATGACAGGAACAAGCTGGAATGCTCAGCGCATTCCAGGAAGCCAAAAAGCAGTTTACAAATTAAATAAATAAAACCAGCAATGGCTGCAACTTGGGAATGCAATGGTAATCAAAGGCCCAAAATCAGGCAAGTGGGCACGATGTTGGGAAGGGGGAGTGTCTGTCCTGAAAAGCTTTGTGGGCTGGATTGGGGATCTCCATGGGCAAGGTTAGGCCTGTGGGCCAGAGGTTCCCCTCCCTGGCTTATGACCATGCTTATAAACCTCTTCTTCATAAGTCTGATATATATGTATAGCTATAAACAAAGTATATACAAGATTTATTGCTTTTTAATTGCCAAAGTGAATATATACTACACTAAACCTAGATGGCAACAACTTTTGTTCTGACTTTCATTGCTGTTCTTAGGAGTATCCATACACTAAATATTCACTGGTAATATATGATCTTGCATATACAGTGAGTGAGTACACAGGAGTACTTTCTTTTGAGGGTGAGCTTCCCTATTCCCCACCCCAACAGGCAGTAGCTGTGGGAATCCTTAGAGACACTGTATTCCTGAAATGTAGAATGAATTTGCCCTTTGTAGGAGGAGGAGGAGGAGCCTTCAGACACAAACTGCCTGTATCAATTGCTGAACAGACTGCTGCAGCTCTAAGGTCCCTTGTCAGGCTAGGCCAGTTCCTGGAGGAGCAATTGTGGCATTTTCAGCCCAAACTGAAGATGTACGTGCAGCAAAGAAGTCCCTGTAATAGGTTACCCGATACTACTGGGACATGGAGTTTCTGAACTTCTGCAACTTCTCTGGAAAATGTGATAAGTTAGGAATGAAAGGGAGTGTAGGGGAGATATGAGAAGAGTGACAAAGGGCTAGCTACAAAAAGGGATTAAAAAAATTACCTGAACCTGAAGCTGTCATTAGTTTCCTTCTCTGCTGTGCTGAAGAAACTGCTGCAGTTACAAAGAAAGAAGCAAGCTGTATCCTGCAGAAACAGCTTTCAGACTGTTTCCAACACTATTAATTGCCAAGGCAGAAGAGAAAGGTGAGACCCCCTCTATGCCGCTGGACAATGGTAAATATTAGACTTTTCTCAGAGCTTGTCATGCATACTGTGGATTTAATTTTCTCTCCCCTGATGTTTTCTGCCTGTAAGTCTCCTTTTGCAAACTCTGCTTTATGGCAAGGCATTGCATTCATATTTGTGGTGAAGTGTGTGTGTGTGTTGGGCATGATGCCTTCTAGAGGATCAGTTACTCTCTTACCACAGTTTTCTTCAAGCAGCTACACCCACTAGCATAGTGTTGCCAGTGGGCAAACACAGAGGAAACTTGTGGTCCAGTTGAAGTTAGAGGAAATTTGCCACTGGGTTCAAGGGACCTAGAAAGTTGCTCACACAGGCCTAATCAGGACATGCTGGATATCCAGAAGTTAAAGAATACATTTTGGCATTTTCAAGACCCAGACTCTTCAGAGTTCTCCTTGCAAAATCTTATCATACCCTACCATCTGACAGAGTAAAATAGGTACATTTGTGTTACAGTTAAATCAGGTTCATGGTGTGGAGACGAATGAATTACTTCTGTAGGGTGTGATGGTATCACAGCCAATACTAACTTCCAAATATATATTTCCTTGTATCACCCAAAAGGAGATTTTTCCATTTAGCTGTTTCTTCTGTTGTCATGAAGCACCTGGGTCACAAATTACTGTCATAATTATGTGGTCATGAGAAAAGTTGTGAGGTCCTGTTTCATACTGACTAAGATACAGAGCTACAGATCAGGAAGTCCCTGGCTTGAGTCTCACCTCTGCCATGAACTCACCCTGTGGCCTTAGTAAGCTACATGCTCTCAGCTTCAGTCCCCTCATCTGCAATAAGAGGGCTATAATGATGCTGATTTACCTTACAGGGCTATTGTGAGGATTACACCTCGATAATGCATGTGAAACACTTTGAACACTTAAAAACTCTATACAAATGTTAAGTGTAATTGTGTCACACAAGGCAGAATGTTTATGGCAGCAAAATGAACACACTTGGCTAGTAATCTGTTTACTGCCCATGGGTTCCTGAGAGTGTGGACAGGATCCTTGAAGAGGTGAGACCTACCACACGTGTGCTTGACCCTTGCCCTTTCTGACTTATCATCATCATCATCAGGCGATCACTCGTGACCGAGTAAGATTGTCTTCCGGGATAAAAGGAGGAAATTCTAAAGAAGATTGTGTAGACTCTAGCGATGGGTCCGTAAGTGACTGTGGAGGCCAATTCTAGATCCACACAGCTTCCCACAGTGAGGACACAGGTTACCAGATAGAAGATGGTCCTGTAAAGGATTCATTTGACGTGCTTTTCGCTTAGCACGTTTCTCCCTTTCACCTTGCACTCGGGCTTCTTCAAAGTCCATGGAACCTTTGTGAAAGGCCAACCTCCATTTAGATCGTTCATGGGCCAGAGCTTCCCAGTTTTCGATGTTTATATTGCATTTTTTTAGATTAGCCTTATGAACATCTTTAAACCTCTTATATTGACCACCGATATTCCGCTTTCCATCCTTGAGTTGGGAGTAAAGTAACTGCTTTGGGAGACGGCAGTCAGGCATTCGAACAACATGACCGGTCCACTGAAGTTGGCGTTGAAGGATCATTTTTTCAATGCTAGTAGTCTTTGCTTCTTCCAGTACACTGACATTTGTTCGCCTATCTTCCCAAGTAATTTGCAGGATTTTCCGGAGGCAACGTTGATGAAACCTTTCAAGGAGGTGGAAGTGACGTTTATAGATAGTCCATGTTTCGCAGGCATACAATAAAGTTGGTAATACAATGGCTTCATAAACCAGTGTTTTGGTCTTCTTACAAATATCCCGATCCTCGAACACTCTATGTTTCATTCGAGAAAATGCGGCACTTGCGGAGCTCAGACGATGCTGGATTTCACTGTCGATGTTAGCTGTAACAGAAAGATAGCTGCCAAGATAGAGAAAATGATCGACATTTTCCAGTATTGTCCCGCCAAGCTGGATAGATGGCATCACCAAAGGATTGGCTTGCAGTTGCTGATGAAGCACTTTGGTTTTTTTGATGTTAAGTGAGAGACCAAGTTTTTCGTATGCTTCTGCAAAAGCATTTAGGATAGTTTGGAGATCATCCTCTGAATGTGCAGAGACCACATTTGTTCCCCATAAAGGGGGATTGACTGAGTTTGTAAGGGACAGGCAGTGGTGAGTGCCCCTTTACAACAGAGTGTGATTCCATCATGCCTAAGAGTCAGTGATGAGACCTTTAAGAAAACTCCCCCCTGAATCCCACTGTATTGGATAATTTCCAGCCAGTCTCCAATATTCCATTCTTAGGCAAGGTGCTGGAGTGTGCAGTGGTGTCTCAATTCCAGGGGTTTCTGTCTGAAGCTTATTATCTAGGTCCATGTCAATCTGGCTTCAGATCTGCTTATGTGACAAAGACTGATTTAGTCATCTTGGTCGACAATCTGTGCCGGGAACTGGATGTAGGAAGTTTGTCCTTGTTACTTCTACTGGACCTCTCAAGCTGTTTTCAATACCATCAACCATGGTATTCTTCTGGACTGCCTGGCTAGGATGGGACTTGGAAGCCCTGTTTTATGGTGGTTCCAGTCCTTGGAGGGGAGATTTCAGAAAGTGATGCTGGGGCACTCCTATAGTGTCCATCTTGTTCCCCATGGTATTTAACATACAGTATCTATGAAACAGCTGGGAGAGGTTGTCCAGGTATTTGGTTCGGTGCTACCAGTATGTTGATGACATGCAACTGTATATCTTCTATCTAAATCCAAGGAAATGGTTCTAAATGCCTTTAATAACTGGAAGAGGGCAAACAAATTGAAGCTTTCTCCCGACAAGACAGAGGTGCTCTAGGTTAGTTGAAAGGCAGATCAGGAGATAGGGTTTCATCCTATTTTGTATGGGGTTACATTCCCTTTGAAGACTCAGGTTCAGCAACAGCAATTGCTGTTAGAGCAATAAGACAATGGAACCAATTACCTAGGGAGGTGGTGAGCTCTCCCACTCTGGAGGCATTCAAGGTGCAGCTGGACGGCCATCTGTCAGGGATGCTTTGACCTGGATTCCTGCATTGAGCAGGGGGTTGGACTCAGTGGCCTTATAGGCCCCTTCCATCTCTACTTTTCTATGATTCTGTGATTCACCTGGGTGCCCAGGTTTTGGCAGTGGCCAGGAGTGTATTTGCACAGCTCTGGTTAGTGTGCCAACTATGCCCGTTCCTGGAGATGTCCGATCTGGCTACAGTGACACATACCTTAGTTACATCTAGTTTGGACTACTGTAATGCATTTTACATGGGGCCACTTTTGAAAGTGTTTGGAAACTTCAGCTGATCCAGAATGCTGCAGCCAGATACTGGGACCAATTATAGGAACCATATGATTCCCTTGTTACAACAGTTTCACTGGCTACCACTCCATTTCTGGGCACAATTCAATGCGCTTTTTATGACCTATAAAGCTCTAGATGACTTAGGCCCAGGTTATTTCACACAAATATATAACCTCTTTTGTCCTCTCTCTCTTTTTTTTTAATGACACATTTCCTCTCTCTTGACAATGTGCACACAGTGGCTACTGTGTGACATCTAATGAGAGAGTGTTTCCTGCAATACCTAGGTTCAAATTGTGCCTCAGTTATGGATTTACTGGGTAGTTTTGTGCAATTCTCTCAGCTTTACGCTATGTCTGCACCATGACCTTTGTGACTTTTTTTTTCTTTTCACTTTGTTTGCTCTTGTCATCCTGGCTCTGTCCTTTCTTGTTCCTGTTCTGCTCTTGTGTACCGTATTTGCAACACACACATGCAAAGTTCAACAGAAAAAAAAATAGTTTACTTGTGGATAGGCGTTAAGGTGTCAGGAGTTTTAAACCAAGGACTCTGGTACCTTATTCACTATGGTAGCTTACCAAAGGAAGGATCTTTTTGCTTGTTCTCTACTACATTTCAACACTCCAAATGTGAATAGGCAGAGGGTAGTATTGCAACAGCCTTGTAGGCTCCTTCCCCAACTCTATGATCTATGAAATCTATGAAACTGTGTCAGGTGACACAGGAAGCCAATTAGATTCCACCTGGCCCTATACAGTTTCTTACAGTTTGAGAGCTGCAAAATTTTCTGATGGTATCTTCTAGAGACTGAGTACGGTACTTGGGGAGATAGAAAGATTAATCTAAATAATCTATATAGAAGCCTATGGAACCCCATAAAATTGAGGCCCCAATGCAAGACCTTATTTTAAAAAAAGATTATATAAATACATTGTCTCATAATACAGAATTAGAATTTATAATCCCTATTCCATAATGATATCTTTGAACTATAACACATTTTAAATTAAAACTATGATCATGTAGGGCTTTAAAAAAACACAACCCTCCCCAGAAGCATTTAAACAATAAAAATGAAAAAAAAATCGGATTTAAATTTTTTAAAAAACCGATTTTTAAAAATTCCTTTTAAAAAAATCATTGATTTTTATCCACCCTGCCTGAGCTACTCTGCTCACCTGGGTAGAACCTGCTAACCTTCAGACTGCCAGCCCTGACAATAGGCACTTCCAATGCAGCTTGGTGTGGCTACTTGCAAGGGGCTTACTCAGTCACAGGTAGTTACTGTACCTAGTTTAAATACTCAGTTACCGATCTATAAAATGAGAATAACATATTTTAGAGAGTGGCAAGAATGGATACTGGCAGCTCTTCCACTATGGGATACATTGTATATGCACCCTCTTCAAACACAACTACTGTACACTGAAGGCCAGCTTAAGGATAGAAACAGTAAAAGACTTCAGTGTACAAATATATATAGAGAGATAGACAGACAGACAGACAGACTTGGGGCTTGTTCTTGTGAGCTCCTAATTTGAGTAAAAAGTGGTTAACTCTACTCTTGGCTTTGTTCTCCTGAATGGAGAAAGGGGGTGGTTTAAAATAGAGGTGTGTAGTTATGAGCACATCTTTTCCAAATTACAGCTAATTGCACTCTTTATACAGGTTATGCTTGTGAGAGCATCCCAGTGGCAGATTTTTTTGGCTTGAGGTGGAGGACCTTACTGAAGCCACAACTTGTGCCAAAAGGGCTTGGCCTTCCCCTTCAACAAATAGCACCTTGAGGGTTTGGGGCTTGATTTTTTTTGGCAGCTTTTCACCTTCATTTGCAGGTTCGTAAAAAATACAGCTGTACTACTTAGTGTCAGGGGCTTGTTGGTATATGAGCTGTGTTAGCTGGGTGAGGGTCTGGGATAAAGGTTTTGGCGAATTTAAGGATTCACAGTGTAATCTTATACACATTTACTTGGAAGTACGGTAAGTCCCATTGTGTTTAATGAGGCTTACTGCCAGGTAAATATGCATAGGATTGCAGCCTCGGAGATCTGCAGCAAATGTGGATCAAGCCTGGTTATTACTTGGATGGGAGACCCTTCCTCTAGTTTCCTGCACTGAGCAGGGGGTTGGACTCAATGGCCTTGTAGGCTCCTTCCAACTCTATTTATGAAATCTATGGTCAAGTAAACAGATGAGCAGTGGCTTGGCTACAACATCGGAAGGTTGTTGTGCAAAAGGGCTCTAGTCCTATAGCATTCATATGTTTACTACAGGACTGTGATGCTCAGTTGGTTAATTGATTAAATTAATCATTTAAAAACCTTTTAGGCTGCAGTCCCCACCTACTTGGGGATAAGCCTAATTGAAATCAATGGTATTTCTGAGTAGCCATGTCTAGGATTGCACTTTTAATCAACTAAATAGAGAGATGGAGGTGTGGGCCTCCAGATGTTGTTTGACTACAGTTCCTGTGTTATCCCTCACTATTGGCTGTGCTATCTGGGGCAGAGGAGGAGAGCTGGAGTCCAAAAACATCGGGAGGGCCATACGTTTCCCATCCCTGAACTAAAAGGTACCCCTGATTGTGCAGTCAGCAGATTTTTTTCCAAAAATGTTTAATACAAGAACTAGCTAGCTACTAACTATGATGGCTATATCCTACCTCCAAGATCAGAGGCAACATGCCTCTAAATACCAGTCACTGGGGAATAACAATGGGAAGGGTCTATTGCCCTCCTGTCTTGCTTTTGGGCTTCCCAAAGGCATCATTGTGAGAAACAGGATGCTGGACTAGATAGGCTATTTTGGTTTGATCCAGCAGTACTCTTATGTCCAGTCAATCCATCAACCATAATGCATAAGAAACAAAGAGACATATGTAACATTCAATATTAAGTACAGGTTGAATTATCAAGCACGGAAGGCTTAGCATGAATAACATTTAAGAATTTAGCTGCTGACAAAGTATTGTTGGTATTGACCCCACAAGACAGTTTTCCCTTATTAAGGGAAACAGCAAGTTTTTCCTTGCACTCTTATACAACTACAATAGAAACACTTGTGCAAGAGATTCAGTTTCATCCAAATCACAAGGACAAAGTCATTATATGAGGGGAATTCTTTGAAAGTGAGCAGGTGAGGCTGTGGATGTGCTGAACCAGTGCCTGGCTGCAACAATGGACTGGATGAGGGCTAACAAATGGAGGCTCAATCCAGACAAGACATGCTGTTAGTGGGTGGTTCTTCTGACCGGATGGAGGGTGTGTCAAGGTTCTGCTACTACAGGGACCCCTTGATCTGCCTTTGGAAGATCTCTGCCTCTTCTCAAAGTCTCTCCCGTTCCAGGAGATCAAATCCTTTGCCTGTTTCCAGTAGCATGGGTGTAGGCTTTAGACGTGGTGAATAAGTCACTCCAAACTCTCAGGGTAAACAACAGCACTTTACTTATTATATTAGGGTATTTACTTAATAGAGTGGTTATAATTCAAAAGCAAGTAGGATAAAATTAAACAAACAAACAATCCAAGGTTCTCTAGCTTAACTTCAGACTACCTCTCTCCTCTGCAGTCAGTCTCTCTCTCTCTAATCAGTCTCTCTCTCTGCAGTCTGCTGACCACACCCCACACATATATAGCCCTCCCAGGAGTGGAAGGTTATAATCAGGTGACCTTGATCAGGAGACTAATTCTTAACTTCTATTGGGTTCTAAAACTCTCAAACTCCCCCTCCCATCCTGGAGTGTTTGGGCCTTCAGGCTTCAACTAATCTAGGGAAGTGTTTGGGCCTTCAGGCTTCAGCAACCTTAAGCCTGTGTAGGCCTCAATCCTTCACAGGGTGTTCAACCTGTTCTGGACGGGGTTGCACTCCCCTTGAAGAAGCAGGTTCATAGCTTGGAGGTTCTCCTTGAGCCATCTCTGTCACTTGAGGCTCAGGTTGCCTCAGTGGCACAGAGTGCCTTATACCAGCTTCGGCTGGTGGCCCAGCTACACCCCTATCTGGACAGGGATAGCCTGGTTTCAGTAATCCACGCTCTAGTAATCTCAAAGTTAGATTACTGCAATGCACTCTACGTGGGGTTGCCCTTGAAGACTGTCCAGAAGCTGCAGCTTTTGCAAAATGCAGCAGCCAGACAAATCACCGGGACCAAAAGGTCCGAACATATAACACCTGTTCTGGCCCGCTTGCAGTGGCTGCCTATATGCTTCCGAGCCCGATTCAAGGTGCTGACCCGTACACTATGTTCAACATCTGGTTCAACACTATGTTCAACATTCCTCTGACTGCCACCTCTGAGGGAGGCTCGGAGGGCAGCAACAAGGGGAGGGCCTTTTCTGTGGTAGCCCCCCAACTGTGGAACAAGCTCCCCTCTGAGGCCCGCCTGGCGTCAACTCTATCTTTTCGGTGCCAGGTTAAGACTGCCCTCTACGTTGAGGCTTTTAATAATTAAATGGTATATGGTGGGGTGGTTAATTGTTTTTAGCGGTCGTGTTTTATTAACTTGTTTTAGAGATATTTTTAAAATTGGTTTTTAAAATTTCATAATGTTTTATTGTTCATTTTAAACTGTATTTTATTGTTTGTTTTTAATTATTGTTGTACACTGCCCAGAGAGCTTTGGCTATTGGGCGATATAGAGAATGAATGAATAAATAAATAAAGTGACCTTCCATTGCCATAGATGGCTTAGCATGAAGTTTTTATGCATAAAACCCATGGATGCCACCTTAAAAGAGACATTCCTCTTTCTCTTCCATAGGAGAAAATACTTCTAAGGTGGACCCTGATGCAACATGCATGATTAAAGTTTTCTTTAGCTGGAGACAGCCCTAGTTTACATACATGAAGCAGTACAACACCCCGTGAATTGCTTTCCTGAGAGTATAATAGAGGGTTGGCCCAAGATATTTTGTTGCCTGAGGAGAAGAGGCCTCCCCCATTCCTTATATAGAAACTGACCAGACTGACAGTTGAGTCTTACTTCAAGACTAGTGATGGCGTACGCCAGCGTGGCGTAGTGGTTAGAGTGTTGGACTGGGACTCGGGAGATCCGGGTTCTAGTCCCTACTTGGCCACGAAGCTCCCTGGGTGACGTTGGGCCAGTCACGGTCTCTCAGCCTAACCTACCTCACAGGGTTGTTGTGAGGATAAAATGGAGAGGAGGAGGAGGATTATGTAAGCCGCCTTGGGTTCCTTGCAGGAAAAAAGGTGGGGGTATAAATATAATAATAAATAAATAAATAAATGTGGAGAAACGAGCCTTTGGGGGTACACACACACACCTCAGGTGTGAACCGGCTGGGGTGGGGTGTGCATAGTTAGCGTGTGGAAAGAGGGGCCCTTGGGGGTTCCTGCATGCATACACACACACACACACACACGCCTCCTCATGTGGGCACACACATAGTGGCAAGCGCTGGGATTCGAAGCTGAACCACAGAGTGTGTGCATGTGGGCAAATGAGAGAAATTAGAGAGACGTTAGTGCAGGAATAGAGAGTTTGTTATTTTTTAGAGATTTAAGTGTGAGATTGAGCCTCAGGGAAAACGTTCAGATTGCTGGCAGTCGGTGGAAGCCTAGCGCCAGTGGGAGCGTTGAAGGCAAGAAATTTCAACTATAGAAGAGTTCCAGAACAGCTTGTGTGCCCAGCAAGTGGGCAAAGGGCAACAAGTGATGAGATTGAGCCTCAAAGAAAACGTTCAGATTGCTGAAAGGGGCTACCCCAGTCTGGGGAAAGCCTAGTTCCCAGCAGAGAGCGTGAAGGCAAGAAATCTTGATGTCTGTAGAAAAGGCAGGGCTAGTTCCCTTTTCCAGGCGTGGAGAGGCCAAGGGGACAAGCAAAAGAAACTACCCATCGAGTACAACAGAGGCTGGGAGTAGCAGTTGCCAGGGAGTAAGCGGAAGAGGATCCTACCCATCCAGTGCAAAAAGCGGGTGAGCAGATGGCGGCTGTGTGATCCCAAAGTTTGGGGGCTGGAAGAGCCCGGGAAGAGAAGAAGAAATAGTGTGTGCGCGCGCACGTGTGTTCCAGGAGGAGGGAGAAGACCAGAAAACCTCTCCTAAGAGAATGGTGAGCAAAACGTTGAGTTTTGGGACAGCGTTTGATGAGTGATTGTAGTTGTGCTATGTGCCCCAGAGAAATTGTCGAGACTTTGGGGAGGGAGGGCACAGTCCTGCCCTACATCTCTCCCACGGGAGAAGGACTCAGATTTTGAACTTAAGAAGACTGTCTATTTGCTCTTGGGGGGGGCATGGGGAATGGACAGGCTGGGCAGCAGCAAGCAGAGGGGGGGCGGACATCAGAAAACACCCCCCCCCAGAAAAAGAGACTTTGTCCCTGTGCTGCCGAAGTGGAGAGCTGAAAGAAGCAGAGACGGAAAAAGGAATTTTCCCCCCAGGCGTTTTCTGCTGCCACCTGAAGACAACGGGCTGAGATTAAGTGGTTGTTTGATTAGAACCAACACATGTTGCTGACTTGTTCCTCGGAGGGGGAAGGGATTCAGGTGTAATTGTGTTGTCTTTGTGCTGTCTTGTTGCTGGGTTGTTGGGGGACTGGGGACCAGTGCTCCCAGTGTAAACAACTGAACTATTTGTGTTGTCTTGTGTCATGTGCAAAGCTCAATTTGAAATGATGATTAAAGCCAATAAAAGTTGCTAAATTGTTCCTCGAAGGGAGGGGGGGTGATCCAAGTGTATTTGTGTTATCTGGATTGTTGCTGGGGGGGGCGGGGGACGGGTGATCCCAGGTAAGAAGTTGAACCATTGTTGTTTTGTCTCCAAATGAAAAAATTAGTCCAGACTGGATCAGGTCAATTTGAAATTTGAATGTAATGCTAACGTAAAGCCAGAAACCTGTAAGTTTTCAAAGGGGCCTCGGGGGCAAGGAACAGTTGCCAGAGAAAAAAAATCAGTCAAAGGCCAAAGAACAAAGAAGTTAGAGGCAGAGAAAGCCCTCTAGCGGCTAAAAGGGGGTGGTGGGAAGCCACCGGCAGGCCTTTGAAAACTGAGTAGAGCCTCCAAAGCTAAGCATTCAATTCGGAGGGAGACAGTCATCCCGTGCAAGTTTGGGTGGTAGGCTAAAAGAGCCAAGCCCAAGAGGCTGGAAGATTGCCAGGCTGTGTGTTCTAAAAGGTGCCTTTAGGAAAAGAGGGGTGGGGGGAAGCCATCCCATTCAAGTCATTGTGCAGCAAGTGCCAAATGCAAACCTTGGGAAAAGGGAGTAGGCATTCATGTCGTTGGGTGGTGGGAAGCCATCCTGGCGGGTCTTTGGAGGGGGGTGGTGGGAAGCCATCCCATTCAAGTCATTGTGTAGAAAGTGCCAAATGCAAACCTTTGGGAAAAGGGAGTGGTATATTCATGTCGTTGGGTGGTGGGAAGCCATCCCATGGGCCTTGGGAGGGGTGTGTGTGATGGTACTCAGGTCAGTTGAGTACAGAGTAGCAGAGGCAAGCCTTTAAAAACAAACAAAGGCGAATTGAAGAGTCACATTTCGGTCCATAATCTGCCCCCTACAGGCTGTGTGAGAAACAGCAACCCTAAAAAGTTTTTTTTGAAGTGCATGAAGTTTCTTGTGTATGCAAAACGGATGTAATGCAAACCTGTAAACTTCTGATTGATGGTTATTGATTGTTGTTTTGCTGTTTTGATGTTTAAAGATTTTAAGAATTAAGATGTTAAAGCTGTTTAAGACTATAGTTAATGTGTTTGATGTTTTGATGCATGCTTTTTTGTGTAGTTCTGTTTTTGCGTGTGTGTGAAAGTGAAGAAAGGTGCACTAGTGGTAGAAGGCTGGCGCAAGCTCGTTTCTTTGTTTTTTTTTTGTTAGTATAGATGAAAGGAGAGGGTTAACCCCCTCTTTTCATCTTTTCCCAGAGGAAAGGGATATGGAGAAACGAGCCTTTGGGGGTACACACACACACCTCAGGTGTGAACCGGCTGGGGTGGGGTGTGCATAGTTAGCATGTGGAAAGAGGGGCCCTTGGGGGTTCCTGCATGCATGCGCACACACACACACACACACACACACACACACGCCTCCTCATGTATAAAACATAAGATGGGGCCTGGCGCCTGGAGGTCTGGAGGAGTCAGGCTGAAAGCGTTCATATGTAAATGTAATTCAAACCCAATAAGTCATGAGTTCCCTTCCCCCTGCTTGGCCAGGTGAAATGCATTATGATTGGCTGAGAGGCAGCAGAGCTACAGGGAGGAGGGGAGGGGGGAAAGGTATATTTCCCAAAGTGTGGTTTTTTGGTCTTTGTCCTGGATCGCGTGGCTACCGGCTACCCTGGCTATTGGGGATGGCGGCAAGGCAGAGAGAGGCCCCAAGCCTTTGGGGGGGGCATCAGGATCCGACCCCAGTTAGCTCCTGGTGAAATGAGCTGGATGAGGGCTCTAGTGAAGGCAAGCCTTGTGGGAGTTTTATCCATCTCAGACCTGCGGGTAGATGGAGTGGTTCTCCTCGGGCAACAAGGCTGTGCTGGATCTCACAGCCTTGAAGAGAACACCCTCAGGTAACTGGTGTGTGCCTGAGAGTTATTAAGGAATCAGATTTTATTGTGTTTTAGCTCTATTTCTGTGTACTAAAGTGTCTCTCTCTTTATTTTGTGTGCTTCTCTCATTTCCCTAATCTTGTTGTAAAATGCTACCAGAATAAACCTTGTCGTGGTTTTACCCCACATGGCTTTGGAGTACTCTGTGAGTTCAGTATCTAAATCCAGGTTACAGAATTGAAGGCGAGTCCCTGAACAGAGATTCAAGTAGGGTTGCAGACAGCTGAGGCTGGCAGTCTGGTACCTTGAGATCTCAGGGGGTCTTGGTTCCTTTGGAGTAGGAAAGGGTGGGGGGGGTGGCGGGCCAGCCAGCCCCCCCTTCCTCCACAATAAATAAATAGTGTCCTCTATCGCACCTGATGGCAACAGGCTAGCTTAGGGGGCACGGGGGGGGGGGGTTGTATGGCATGCACAGCTCTGTCCTCCAATGCCTTGTCACCACTCCGGTTGCTTCTAGATGGAGGGCTCCTACTGCTACCAATCCAAAGATAATATGCAGTTATTCCATTTTTCCCTCCACAGATTTTTTTCTGGTAAGAAAAAAGCTGCAAGAAGCGGTTGGAAAATGCAGGAGGGTTCAAATGGAAGACGACATCTGGACCCCTCTTGAAATTTTATGAATGAAGTGGCAAGGCAATTGCACAATAAAAGCCTAGTCTAGAGGCACCCTCTGCCTGGCACCTGCTCCCTGCCTACTTAAACAAATGCTGCAATGTAGCAGCACCAGCATGCCAGCAGAGCCATGCATACACCAGTGCAATGCCTGCTGGAGCAGAATGGCCTGCGCCCTTTCTACCTGCTCATTGGGCCAGGTGCCTTAGCAGCTGGGGTAGCTGCCGTTGGTGCCCCCTAGCTTCTGCTGGCTTAGGCGGTTGCCTGCTAGGGATGGGCGACCAGCCTGGCACTCGACTCGCGGTGTGTGAGCCGAACACGAGCACCAGCTGAGGTGCTTGCCAGACTTCCGGGTCCCTGGTGCTACGTTGTTTACGTAGAAAACAGCCTAATTTGTGCAAATTAGCTCAAAATATGCACAAATTAGGCTGTTTTCTACGTAAACAACGTTGCGCCGGGAACCCGGAAGTCTCTTCCCTGGCTCGGCTCACGAGAATGTGAGTCGAGCCAGGGAAAAGGTAGGGTCAGTGGCGCTCGGAGGGTTTTTTTGAACCCGCCAAGTTCCCCGGACTTCTGCCCCCTAATCAAGCTCTGCACACATCCCTACCTGTGAGGACAAACTTATATTCTGGTGTAGCTCAATAGTGCCTTCTAGTAGCTGTGTTCTGTATTTCTGGGCTTTTGGCAAGAAAATCCAAAGCATCTTTCTTTTCTTCCCCATCTTCAAATAATAATAATAATAATAATAATAATAATAATAATAATAATAATAATATCATCCCTGGGCAGTTTACATAAGAAAATATTAATATTTGTTTATTGATCTGTAAGCCATTCTTGCAGCCTTTTCATCTGAAGAGTGGGGTAAAAATGCTTTAAATAAATATGTGTTTGTGTCTCCGAAATATAAATACGTATGTTCGTGTCAATTTAGAAACAGATGAACATCTTTATATAATAACACCATTCTTAAACAATGGTTTTGCTATTCCAGGGATATGCTATCTAATTTGTTAGTGTTTAAGGTACCACAAGACTTGTTATATTTCACGCAGTGGCTTTAGAAGGCCAAGGAACATGGATGTTTTAATTGCAAGTTGTGTTCCACAGAAATGGCCTGCCATCTTTGCAAAGGGTATATAGAGCTACATAAAGCCAGTGCTGTGACCGAACAAGCTGTCAGACCACTTACTGCACTTTTTGTTCCAAGGCATGGACAAGTAAACATTAAGTACAGAAAGTTAATATGTATCTAGAATGCCGTACTAAACAAAATTTTGTAACAAATTTGAAATTGTGTTGGCTGGCACATTGCTGCCTAATACATTTATTATTTTACAGACATTTTTACTTGCTTTAGATCCTTAAAAAAAAAAAAAAAAAAAAAAAGCCCCTCCAGAGACAACCCAAAGTGCTTGTGATAAGGGAATACCTCTGGCGGTATTTTGAAGAGAGATTTTGGTCTAGTAAACAATTCTAAGAGTGCAAAGAGCAGTGATATGCAATGAAGAAAGCAGTGTACTGGTCATATCATTATGACTCCATTTCCCTTCTAACTGGCAGAGTTTGGTATTCCTACATCTCTTCCCGGGGAATGGAGCTTTCTTACTGCTATTCTGGGCTGCTTCACTCCCAGTGAAACCAAAGGGAAGGAAGGGAAGGAGAACCCCATAATTCAGCAGGACAATACATTTGCTAACATGTGTTCATTTAAACATACTGGACATGTTTTGATAGTAAGAACATAAGAAGAACCTTTCTGGATCAGACTGAAAGCCTGTCTAGTCCAGTGTTCTGTTCCCACATTGGCCAGATGCCTATGGGAAGCACACAGACATGAGTGCAATAGCATCTTCCCTCTCATGTTTCCAGAAACTGGTGTTCAGAAGTATATTGCATCTGATACTGGAGGAAGCATATAGCCATCGTGACTATTTTATTTATTTATTTATTTATTTATTTATTATATTTTTAAACCGCCCATCTGGCCAGTCACCCGGCCACCCTGGGCGATGTACAATCATTAAAATACAATAAAACACAATAAAACACAATTAATATATATATATATTTTTAAAAACACCCTAACCCACCCCATATTCCTGCCTGAAAAGCCATGTTTTTAAAGCCCGGCTGAAGTTCAGTCTTTGTCCAATCCCCTTTAAAGCCATCCAAGTTAGCGGCCATCACTATATCTAGCAAATTCCATAGTTTATGTGCTGTGTGAAGAAGTACCGGTATGTCATTTTATCTTTCCTGAATCTCCCACCATTTAGCTTCATTGGATGACCCCGGGTTCTAGTATTATGAGGGAGGGAGAAAAGGTTCTCTATCCATTTTCTCTACACCATGCATTCTTTTATACACTTCTGACATGTACCCCCTTACCTTGTTTCTAAGCTGAAAAGCCCCAAGCATTATAACCTTTCCTCATAGGAGAGTTGCCCCAGACTCTTGATCATTTGGGTTGCCCATTTCTGCACCTTCTCCAGTTCTACAATATCATTTTTGAGGTGCTGTGACCAGTGGTATATACAATATTCAAGTATGGTCACACCACAGATTTGTATGGTGCACCTCGATTCCTTTCCTAATATTCCCCAGCATGGAATTTGCCTTTTTTGCAGCAGCTGCACACTTGGTTGACGTTTTCATCAAGCTAACGACCATGACTCCAAAGATCTCTTTCCCAGTAAGTCACTGCCAGCTCAGATGCCATCAGCATATATGTGAAATTAGGAATTTTTTTGTCCCAATGTGCTTCACTTTACATTTGCTTTCACTGAACTGCATTTCTAATTTTAATGCACATTTCCCCAGTTTGGAAAAATCCTTTTGGAGCTTTTTACAATCCATTTTTTGTTTTGTTTTTCCCATTTTGGGTGTCATCAGCCAACCTGGCCACCACACTACTCACTTCTAACTTCAGATTATTTATGAACAAGTTTAAAAGCTGTAGTCCTAACACAGATCCTTGGGGGACCCCATTATTTATACCTCTTCATTGTGAGAACTGTCCATTTATTTCTACTCTCTGTTTTAGGTGATCGGGAACCTCCAGACGGGGTTGGATATGGCCCATGGGTTTTCCCCATCTTTCTCAGGCCCTACCCTCTCATCTCCAATCAGCACTACTCTTTCATCCCCAATGCACTATGATGGAGATAAAGATCTGTCCCCCTCTGCTGATATGTGTGGCTCAGCTGAGGGCCAGAGTGGCCCCAATTTTCATCCTCATTGTGGCATGCTGGGTGGGGAGATTTTAAACCTCTCTATCCAGCATGCCATAATGGGGATGGAAATGCCCCCCTCAGCTGATCTGCATGGATCAGCTGAGGAGGGGGGTGCTGGGAAGGGTGTGGGTGTGTTTGTGAATGGTATGTGAGAGAGCAGGGTTTCATAGATTTCATAGATCATAGAGTTGGAAGGAGCCTACAAGGCTATCGAGTCCAACCCCCTGCTCAATGCAGGAAACTAGAGGAGGGTCTCCCATCCAAGTAATAACCAGGCTTGACCCTGCTTAGCTTTCCACGCTCAGACAAGCTGAGCCAGCATAAGCCACAGGCCTGTATAAGCCACAGGGTGACCACTCCCACATTGGGCTATGGCCTTGCCCTCTGCTGGCATGTGGCCCTATGAGGTTTCCTAGGTGGCAATCCAGCCCTCAGCTCAAAAAAAGTTCTCCACCCCTGCTTTAACCAGTTCAGTTAGTGATCCATAAGTGGACCCCTCCTCTTATCCCATGACTGCTAAATTTGCTCAGGAGATAGTAGTTATAAATAATACTGTTCGGACACCCATTTGCTGTTAATAAACCCTGTCAGGAATGTTTGAATGTCTAGACACCACAGCCATTAGCAACAGAACTAACAGCACGAACTACATGGGGAAATATATCCATGACTAGAAAATTACACCCTTTTATTCATCTCTAGGTTGCTGTCCTTCAACATATTTCAATTTCCCCAAATTATGTCAATCAATGTATTGTTACTTATTTAGACAAGGCTTTCAGAGTAGCTAGCTTAACATATTTCATGTTAAATCCTAGGAGGTGTTTGGTTCCAATCATCTTCTGTTACAAGATTTTGGGTACCGTAAGTCTGCTCTGAACTCATAATCTGGAATGGACCCTAGTTTGTCATTTATTGGAGAGAGTCTGTATGTGAACACTAGGGGGCTCTTTGTATTATAATATAGCAACAGTTATATTTTATGTTTAGGCTTGGCCAGAAGAACTTCTAATGCTGTGCTCCGTGCACAATGATTGGAAGTGAGGCCCATTGAACTCTGAGAGACCTATGTCAGACATTTATAGGATTGGAATTGACCTTTTTGCAAAACATACAGATTTAATAAATAAGTTAGAACTCAGAAAAGATGGCACTCAGTGCTTACATTGAAATATAATCTGCATTTCCTCTTTGTTACAACAATCCAGACTTTAACAACAAAAATCAAGAATAGATTTTGTTGTTTTTTGAATAAATACATTTGGGGAGGGGAAAAAATGACAAGGAGAGGTCCCAGACAGAGGTGTTGTGCAGCTATTCCAGCTTTCCCTCCTTACCAGCTTTTTTTTTCTGGTAAGAAAATAGATAGAAGTAGCAGTGGGAAAACATGGGAGGGTAACAAATGGAAGATGATGATGCCTGGACCCCCCTCCGCTCTGAAATTCCATGGAGGCAGAGGGATTGCATTAAAAAAAAAGCCTTGCCTAGGTATTCTAGTCCAGCCTTCCCCAACATGGTGCCCTCCAGCTGTGTTGGACTGAAACTCCCATCATTCTCAGCTAGCCTTGGAGGAAAGGTGGAATATAAATGAAACAAATAAATAAGCAGCCATCTGCACAGGAGCTGTGCAAGAAGAATAATTGGCAACCTCACAGAAGAACAACAAGATTCCTGATGATTTTGGCTGCTCCTGGTGTTGCTGTTGGCTTTGCATGTGGTTGGGCTTGCTTGGGATGGGGAACATTCTTGTCTTTGCATCTATTGGAGGACTGCCTAGTTGCCTGTACAGAGATTAGAGACTTGGGGATCACAATGAGTAGCAGCTGCAACAGATAGTTCTGTGACTAGGTGTTTTGTAGAGACTGGTGAGCAAGTGCTGTCATCTAGGTGTTCTTTTTCATTCCTCAAGCTTCAGCCCCACTAACCTATCAGTGGTCCCCTTGATGTCCATGTTTGTTGGCTCACCTGTTGGTGCTAGATATTGTCATTAAGGTGATTCTCACCCATCCGGAGGGAGTTGAACTGGAACTCTGTCTCTAGCTGTTGTGTGGCCTGTTCCCATGCTCTGGCTCTCATCCTTCAATAGGTAAAGGTATTCCTGCTTTGTATTACTGTATTCTAGTTTGCAAATGTGGGGTCCTATATTTAAATGCTCTTTCCCATAGAACTCTTAGCACATATTTATAAATTTCTATACTGCCCTGTGATTCAATAAATCTCAGGGTAGTTTATAATAAGAACACAGAAAAAATAAAACACAAAAGAGTAGGCTGAACCTTTCTCATTTAATTATGTGCAGGATGCCTTTTAAACTCCCTTATCTATTCTCCCACCCACCCCCCACACACACCTGAAGTTCTAGGAAGGGATTACCATTTCTTTGGATTGTATAAAATAGCCTGTTGCTGAACTTCACTTGCAGCTGAGACATTTTTCCTAATGTTTAACCTAAAGGTTGCTTGCTGCATGTTATTGCTCCTTGTCAACAAGATTGGATTGCAGCCTGAGTGAGACGGGTTGAGTCATTGCCTTGACCACGCACTGCACGGCTGCAATCTTAAGTATACTTACTAGTGATGCTTAGAATCATGCTGCACATCCGCCTGGTTTCTTCAGCCATTCCTCATATGAGTTGCCTTCCAGTGGCCTGATCATATACAAGTTACAAGTTCCCACATAAGTGCACACTCAGGATTGCAGACTAAGAGCTTTTCTACATGAGGCTGTTAATTGGCTGTTAATCCACTGTATCTACTTTTGGTTTCATCGGACAACTCATGACGAAACTACACGAGGAATGTTTCCTTTCCTACTTTTCTGCTACATAACCTCTGCGTGACTCTGCGCTATAGTGGAATAGCGCAAATACACAAAAGGAAATTGTACTTGCTTTCGCTTTCACTATTAAATGCTGCATTTTCCCTGCTCTAAAAAACCCCCTCACCTCATGCAGAAAAGCCTTAAGACATTTCATCATCCTTGTTGACCACCTCTGCATTCTTTCTTCCTTGTTTTTGCATCGCTGTATCTGAAAAACATTGGTAGCGTTCCAAACAAGTCATTACTGTTGGGATAGTTTTGTCTTCTGTGCAGAGTTTCTGTTCTAAACAGAGGCCTAAATTGCCTAATGGGTGGGCTGCTTCAATTGTTAGTGCATGTCTGGGACCCTGGGACCCTGTAATTACATTCTGCTGATGATTCTGTGTTAAATAATGAACCCGCTGTGCACAAATTATTTATCATGCATTAGTTAATGAGCTGTCTCCCTGTGCAGAGAAAAAGGAGACCTTGTTGCTACTCCTTCTCTTTCTGGGATCCCACAAGGGGGTATAAACAGATGAGCTGATCCTACTCCTGCTGCGTGGTCCATTACTTTCTTACACAGTGAGTAGCTTGCTCTCCTGCCACTCATGCTGTAACCTGTATGCTGGGTGTGTAGGAGCACAGCACATGCAATAATCATATATTCCCATATACAGAAACATGAGAAGGAAAGTAAGGAGGTACAGAGGAGTTAATGCATTATTTTTAGCTGGGGCGTAATTTTGAGTGGATAGCCTGATTGCCATGGGTTTCTTTGATTCACTCCCACCCTCCTCAGTCACATTGGTGGATAGGATTGTGACTAACACAGGTGCAGATTGCAGTCCAGCACCAGAAATATATATGCCCCAGCAATGCAACCATGTGTTAAAATGGAATCTTCTTGACAGGTTGGCAATAAAGCTGACAGTATTTGTTGAAAAAGATCTCCACTTTTATATTTGCCAGCAGGAGTGGAAAGGTTAAAAAAGCTGCACAGTTTTCAGGTTCTTCATCAAATGAATGAATGGGAATAATCCAACGCTTGCACAATGTCAATAGCATGAGTGCAATGGGAAATTTGGCAGTGTAGCAGCTGTAGCCAACCCCCCCATAATTTCCCTTTAAGATGAGGCACATGGGGAGCGCATGCCTTGTTTCAAGGAAAATCATGATCCCGGGAAGCTTCCATGAGCACAATTTTGCTTGAAAACAAGGTGTGCGCTCCTCATGTGCCTTGTTTTAAAGTAAAATAGCCCTCCTTTTTTTTGTCGCTGCCACATTTCCCATTGCACTAGCAAATGCTATTGATGTTGCACAAGTGTTGGTTTAAGCTAGTGCAACGTTGATAGTACTAGCAGACAGATACTGTTGGATCCTTTCCAGTGTTTACTAGGTCACAAGATAAGTCATTATTAACACTAATCCCTGAAAAAGGACAGTTTTAAGGAAGGTTTTAGAAGAATTCTGATATTTTTGTGCAATGTTCCAAATGTTGGGATAGTCAGTACCTGTTTTCTTCAAGGCCACACTCCTTTCCAAAAAGTAGTCTGGTCTCGAGGCAGAAGGGATGTTTTACTATACAACCCAGTTGCCTCATGCATTATCAATCTTCAGTATAATTACAAGGGCATTACATACTGCATCCAAACAGAAAACATTGAAGTGTGAAATGTCTCCCTCATAAATTTGAAAACAATCTTTTGTTCTCTTAAGTGTAATACTGTGATCAAAATGTTACTAGAGCATTATTTAAAATTTATGCCGGGGGCAGTGGCTATCGTATTATAGCTGAAGGACCCGTTTTTCAAATTGATTAAAAAACTGATTACTTTTTACCTTGTACTCTGAGTACTTCAAACCTGCCTTTTTGCCCCCTTAAGGTTTTTTTAAATAAAGTTTTCACAATGTAGTTTTTATTAGTGATCAATAAGCAACAACCATGCCAAATTTCAGCTTTCTAGCTCTCACTTTTATAGATGGATGGATGGATGTCGATAGACTAATCTTCCATTAATTTGTCTAATACTTTAAAAAAACCAACACCACCATCTTAAGCTAGAGGCCATCACCACTCTTTTGGTAATGGCCACACATCATGATGGCTGTGAATACCAGTTGCTGTTGAACAACAGCAGGAAAGGGCTTTTGCCCTCATCTTCTGCTTGTGGGCTTCTCATTGGGACATCTGGTTGGCTGCTGTGGGAAACAGGACGCTGGATTAGATAGGCCTTTCGTCTGATCCAGCGGGGCTATTTTTCTGTTCTGTAGTGAAATCAATGAGTTAATTATGTATTCTGTGAAGGAGTACTTTCTCTTGACTATCTTGAACTCTTTCACTTCTAGTAAATTTCCTTGAGTGTTCTGAAGTTCTAGTGTTATTATTGTGAAAAATGTATCTCTTTCTATCCGTGCCATTAATTATTTTACATGCTTCTATCATGTAAAATAATAGATAGAGCCATCTTTTTTCTAAGCTAGTAATAAAAAGGTGGAGGCCCCTGCTGGCTCTAGTAAGAGGAAATACATCCCCCCCCCCGGGAATTTATCGCAGCTTGCATCATTCCCAATGTATGTTTATTCAGAAGTAAGTCTCATTGAGTTCAATGGGACTTATTCCCAGGTCAGTGTGTATAGGATTGCAGCTTTAACCACTGAACCACATCTGCCTACTCAAGTAATTGTGTAAAAGTACACAATAACATCTAAGCAATATTATTAACGGATGCCAAGCAGAATGCAATGGTATTCTGTTTAAAACCTCTTTTCTTTCTTTGGGATATAAAGAATTGGAAGATTTGTTCCTGGCAACAGCAGCTGTTAGGAGGCATTTCAGAGGCAACATTCACCTGTGCACATTTTCAAATATTTGTTTAGGAATCCTTATAGCAGGTATGAATGTGTTTGATCTTGTTCTCGTCTGACGGGCTTCTTTGTAAAACCTGTTCGAGTAGTTTTCCCCGCTTCAGCTAATGTTATTGAATTAAATTCAGCTTTACAAAAAACAATGACAGTTCCTTTTTATACTAAAGGTAGCAATTTACATTTTACACTAGAAATGTAAAAATTCTGTGAGGCCCCTCAAAACATATAACTGGAATCATTACGCAAATCAGGGAAACAAATTCTTAACGATATTTACTTTGGACACCAACTTCTAAATAAAAGATTTATTTGTTCTGTTTTGATATGCAATGCTGGATTTTATTTTATTTTATTGCCACAGATTGGGTCCTTAGAACAATGTGTAGAAGTAATGCAGTATGCTTATGGAAGTAGACCATATTGGTATGGGTGCAAGAAGGAAAGAGTGGGAGAATGCTGACTGAAAGTGCTTCTACCCAAGGCTTTTACTATGCAATTATCCTGCCCCATTCACAGAATTGTACAGGTGACTTCATCTTCTATTTGTAACCATCCCGTGTTTTCCTACTGCTTCTTCTAACTTTTTTCTTTTCACAAAAATCCACTATGGAGGAAAAGATGGAATAGCTGCACAATGCTTTTTGATTGGTAGTGCTAGGATCTGTCTATCTGGAAGCAGCAAGTTCCTGTATACTCAAAGCCCCACCCAGCCCCTAGCTCCACCCCCATTCCTTTAACACTCAGTGGAAATTGCCCATGCATTTTTGTGCTCTTTGCTATAACCTCGAAGGCTAGAAATTTCCTTTTTTTGAAATGTAAATTCAGAGTCTTAGGATTTGCCTTACTTTTTGCTTTCACAAATTCTAGGACACTGGGTTGAATTCCTCTCAGCACATGCAGCCTTGGTAAAGTGGTGGGTTAAAAGCCTCATATAGAGAAGCCCTCAGAGGCTTAGAGAAGACTGTAGCCTGGGAGCGGTTCTGTGAGGACTGGTGAAGCACCAGTTAGGTGCGGAAGATCCTGATTACCTGATTGGAATCAAGGGTAACTTTAGGACACGGGTGTGCAGAAGGTAGGTTTGATTTTGTGGAAGACCAGCAACTGGGTCTTTGGCGTGAGTTCGGCACTGAACGGGTTAATCGCTGCTGAGATATAGCCCTTTCAGTGCAAGTGAAATTGACTAGACTCTTACCCAGAGAGAATAAACACTCTGAGCCTTTCGTTGCCCAAATAAGGCTTTATTTACTAGTAGTTAACTGAAGCGGAACTAATAGCTTTCGAGGAATACTATGCGTCAACACGACCTGAGCGTGACCTCTGACTTTATGAATGAAAGGTTCCCAGGCTAGCGTATTGAGGGAAGAAGTTACCTTAGGTTCAAGACTTTACGCTGGTGGGTTTCCAGCCTGGCTCCGAGTCCTGCCTGACCCGGGGAAGAGAACAGCTTGCTCCAGCCACAGCTGGACGGAGTTGATGTCTGCGCACCCGTGTTCCCAACAACCCCCAGGGGGTGCTGAGTAGGGTTTTCTACCATGGTTTTCCCACTCTCCGCCCCTGCCTGGTCAGGTGGGCTTATGCCTGCCCCTTCGTGTCAGGTGGGCTTATTCCTGCCTGGGAAAAGATGACATGTCGTGGTTCCTGGGGTACTTTACAGCTCTTTGAGACTGCCCTGCCTTCTTGATGGTCCATACTTCTGTCTTGTGGATTCCAGCCGAGGGTGCCCCATTGTTGGTATACCTGATCCGTCTGGCTGCCCCCCCTATCTCCGGTGCCTCTCCCGCCCCCTCGGGGGAGATTATGCAGACAGGGATGGTCAGGGAAATCATATGTGTGCGAGTGTATGTGTGTGTCAGGCTTTCTCCACAGATTTGCAGGAAATCAGTAAGGATTTCAGACTCCCAGGTGTTTCACACTAGTAGCAACTAAATATCTCCCAGCCCACCCACCCTAAATTAGGTAGCTGAAATGAAGAAAGCTGGGGGTACCCAGGAGTGGATTTTTGTGTCAAAGGATTGTAAGCTCCATTCAGTTCTGGTACTCAAAACAAACCCCTGGGCTCAGAATTCTATAATTCTAAGCTGCACCAGCTTCAGTTCATATTCTCAGGATTCTAGTAAAAAACAAAGTAGATCCTGCAAGCTTGAAGTACTGCAACTGGCTGTGGTAAAAGCCCAAAGGAAAAAAGGGCCTAATGAGGCCTATAGTTGAACTGGTAACTACGGAAACGTGGTTAAAGACTTGACATATTACATAATGAATCCAGTTCTTATGTGTCACCCCCTAGGTAGCTGCAAGCTTCCCTGTTTTGTGTTCCCTATTAAACCACCCCTTGTAGTTAGCCGTGTGTCAGTGGGATTGCGGGAACCACCAGGATTAGAATAGAGGTTGCTGATGCTGGAGTTCTTAGAGCATTTGCCTACAATCCTGGCTGCAGAGGTACTTGTTTGATCTGCACATGGGCAGCAGAGTGGGAATGCATCCATATTTACAAAGCATGTGCACACGCTTGCTTGCACTCACTGCTTCCCAGAGTGTGCACACAGTGGAAAGATGTGTGCATGCTTCTTCCTACATGGGTGTTCTTTCTATGTAGGAAAAGTGTAATATTTTGAAGTGCCCTTGTATCTCAGTTATAAAACTGTGGCTTTTGGATGGAAACTGCTTACTTGCAACTATGTTCACTGCCAAGAAATTACTCACCGGTAAGATTTTGGGATTGTGGGCTGTGACTCTTTCCTGGACTTTGAAAGGCAAGGGGTGGTGGTTGCGTAAATGGCATTTAAAAGTATTGGCTTATCACTGAACAAAAACAACTCCTCAAAGAATACAAGTTATCCTTCTGTTTTTTTCATGTGACCAAATTCAAACACATAAGAGCTGTGTGTGCGTAAGAAGTTAGAAATTTGCTTGGTGCCTCCCCTTCCATACAGACCACGTCCCAATAGCACAGTCCAAGCTGCAGAACTGTAGCCTGTGGAATCCACTCCTGTGTCAGGCAACTGTAGGTTTTGCAGGAGGGCCTGGCCTAATTTCACGTGGATTGCCAGAGCTGGATTTCAGGGGGCATAGGCAGGCTCAGACCCACTGTACTATGACCCTCTGCATGCATTCTGCAGGTGGAGGATTGTGCCACCATAGGGGAGGAGCCATTTGGATTGTCTGCCTCTGGTGCCTGAAACAGTTTGGTTCACTACAGTGGAAGACCGACAACCTGGTCTTCTGCGCGGGTTCAATGCTAAGGGGGTAGCGAGTCCTGGGGCAGGCCTTCTCCGAGGTCCCCAGCGACTATCACCCTTAGCCCAGAACAAAGGGATAACTTATAGCCACAAAAGTATCTTTTATAAAACAAGTTTATTTACAAAATTACCGTCACAAACCCAGACACACGCCAGCAATACAGCTTATCAGTACGGTACAAAGTAGCAAGCAAGAGGTCTCAAGGACACCGTGATTTCAGGGCTCTCAGCTAGTTAGTTCAGCTCGGGCTCCAGCAGAGGCCCGGTCAACCGCACGCTGCTAGCTGGGTTCCCGGCGGAGGTCCGGTCTACCCAAGCGGCTTGTGAGTGATTTCAGCTTGGTTTCCCGGGGATCCGGTCAACCCAAGCGGCCAGTGATTTCAGCTTGGTTTCCCAGGGTCCGGTCAACCCAAGTGGCCAGTGATTTCAGCTAGCTGGAGCGCGCCGGGTTCTGCTACCCGGGGTTGCCGATCCTTCGTTCCCTTACCCCAAGCATGGGGCAAGATTGCTGATCAGGTCCAACAACTCAGTTCCCTTGCGCAGGGTGTTTTATACCTTGGGTTTCAGGTAGCCCCTCCCTCCGTAATCAGGTGGGTTGCCAATCAGGTGGGTTGCCACCCTTCCTGAGGGGCGGCCTTTTGGGTCAGGTGGGGTGACGCCTTCCCCCCGTGGGGTGGGGTGGGGTCCCTTTGAAGCCACTTGCTTAATGGTCCCATCCTGTGGTGTTGAATGGTCCTTTCTTATGGGTGCCGAAGTGTCTGCTCTGGCGAGGTATTCAAGTCTTATGTAGATGGGGCTGATATACGAGAGCATTGACGAACCTGGGGATGCTTCCTGCCTTCCCCCCTGGGGTGATTCTATGCAGATGTTGTTTGTCCCCTTTGGTCTCTGTGGAGACTGGCTGTCTTCCCCCCCTGGGTCTCCTTCCCCCCACCTTGGTGAGTGTGTGTGTGTCAGAAAGGGGTTTTAGGTTGGCTTTCTCCACAACTACACTTACATTGTGCTTGCAAGCTCATTTAATCTGCTACAAAAGGTGGATGTTTTAAGCCAGGAGTGGGGAACCTTTTTGGGCCACACACAGTTATTAATTAATCATATTACACAATTAAATTATATGTTCTTCATTGTATTATAAATACATCAAAATATTATAATGCCTAGGAAGATAGTGTTGGGTGGTGCCAGCTCCTGAAGCTCTGGCTACTCAAATTGGAACCTACTACAATACTATAAGTATCTTTGGAGAGTGAGGCATGTGTAGACAGAAGACACACACCTGCTTCTTTTATTAGGGAATATTCTCTCCAGAGGAGGAAAGACAGGCAGGGTCGGGTTGGATGTTGCTGCTGAAAAGTGCTTGGGGTACCTTCTAGCAGCAGTTTCCAATTGACTGGTCTCCTTGCTGGCCCTTCCCTCAGTAAAGGGCTGAGGATGTTGGGTGCCACTGCTGGCCCTTCCTGGGGGCATACTCCCTAGTGATGCCCAGGGGACAGATGAAATTAAGTGGAGGGATGCATCCAACCCTTGGGCTTCAGGTTTCCCACCCCTGTTTATTTGGTTATTAATGGTTTATTCAGTTTCCCCATTTTTCAGTACAATACAAACAAAAAACATCTTCCCTTTCTCCCTATCCAATGGCCCTTAACCATTGCTATGTAGGCGAAGAGTGCTTCCAAATGAGGCTTTTATTGAACTATCATCCTGCCTCATTCACATAATTTTACATGGGGTCCAGATGTCATCATCTTCCATTTGTAACCCTCCTGTGTTTTTCTCACTGCTTTGTCCGTCTTTTTTCTTACCACAAAAAAATCCATTAAGACAGAATAGAAAGACAGAATAGCTGCACAATGCCCTTTTGATTGGTAGAGATAGGAGCTGTCCATCTGGAGGCACCCCAAATGATTACCATTACTGGTATTTAGTCTGGTATAGTTAGCAGGTGCCAAGAGTAAGTAGGAAACTTATAAACAAAATTTGTAAAAGAGATGTTCTGTACACAAGGTTCAGTGAAACCTGTGCAAAAATTGAAGTGATGGCATCTTGAGTTAATGGAAAGACCCAGATTATTTCAGTGCAAGTGAAAATATTAGTGCTCCACCCATCCTGCTTGTTTTGAATCTACTGTGCTAATCTCAGGAATGCGGCACTTAGGTAGAGTGGGTGTGAGGTACAACATTCCAGAGGGATTATTTTTATTACCCTTCATCCTTTGCTTTGAACTGGGGGAGAAATGTGTTTGGTACTAGTCATTAGTGGAACAAAGTGCTGAGAAATACCTATGTTGTATACTGAATTATTATTATTAATTTTATTTCTATACTGTCCCATAGCCGAAGCTCTCTGCAGAGTGGGAACTGAATGTTTTCTAAACAGTAAGTAAATAAATATTACATGATAATGTCATGTGATGTAGGCAAATTCCTCAGTTACACCTGGTATAGTCTAATCTTGTCACTCTCCACCTAAAATTTAGGTGGACCCTTTAGGTTCAGAGGTGGGCAACTTCAGGGGGTCCAGTGGCTACTTTCCACCCGGTGGGCCACACTCCTGCCTCCATGCCACTGAATTTGGTGACATGGCAGCAGCAGCAGCAGCAAAAAAACCCTGTGGTGTGGTATGCCTCTGAAATTTGGTGGCAAACTGCTATGGATCCTTAAAAAGGCCAAATTTAGCTCGAAAACAAGCCAAAGAGAGCGAGAGAGACAGAGGGAGATGCTAAGCAAAACACAAACATGGACATATATCAATGATGGTAGGCTGGAGCAGGTCATGTGGTCTCCCACTCTGACCCTACAAGAGTTTCCAGATCAGGTTTGCTTGTTGTTCTAAGGAACAAGGAGAGTGCTGCTGTGTCAGATTGCCTCTGCCTTGACCTCACCCCACTTTGAAGGATCTGGGTCTGATAAAAATATCTGTGTGGGGGATCCTGCCTTGAAGCAGGTGTTGGACTAGATAATCTTCAACTGTCTCCAAACCTCTATGATTCTATCACTAATGAAGAGGGCAGCAGTCATAGAAGAGGCACAATCATGGAACAAAATATAAAAAAGGAACTATCACTCCATTAGCAGGAAAAAGAACCAATAAAAAGAAGAATCCCACACCAAGAACTTCTTTAATAAACATCAAGTAGGCCCACCATTGCTCACAGTTATAGGAAATAAATCAATGGCTGATTATGACAGATTTATACAACCTTCAGGTGTATTGAAACATAGACTACTGAGTGTAGAGTGACCATTCAATCTTCGTAAGTTATTTTTTTTTTGTTATAGTATATCATTGGATCACAGCTTGTCATACTCTGTTGAATCAAGGTGATAAATTATAGTTAGCATGGTGCCATGTGTGTTTTAACATGTGGTAGGTTCTGATCTGGGTGCATGCATTGATACAATCGTATACTGTAGTTGCTTCACTGTGGACTGGATGGACACCATAAGCCCAGCATTCCATATTTTGCCAAACCTAAGGCCAGTTCAGAAGACCAAATTGGCATGTTGAGAAGGTGCATTGAATCATGGATCTATGCAGAATTGCTGAAGCAGTGTGTGATTGCATCAGCATGGTAAACATGTTTTATGTTGCATACTGGTGAGGCAAAGCTGCATTCAGCTGCTGTATATAACCACCTGATGAATTCTGGAGATCCACTCAATCCATATTTCTTTTTCAAAATAACTAAGGGCTGCATGAATTATATGTGCAGGAACCCACACGATTAAATACTGTTTGAATCTCTCTCCTAACTTGCTTGCTGCTCATCTGTTCTTGGAGGAAAAACATAGTTCAATTATCATGCCCAAGATTTGTCCTAATGAAGAGACATGTCGGAGACATTTCACTGGTTTAAAAATGTGCTGTTGCACCTCAATATCAATATACCTCAAATTTCCCATGGGTGCGTCTTGGCACAAAACAAGATCCAGGAGAGGGACATCCAGGTAATTAAGGGCTGCTGTTATTCAATGGCTTCCAGTGAATTTTGTGGGACAAAACAGAGATGCTACAATCTGGAACACAGTTATGATGGAGACAAAACCTGCCTCTCTCTCAAGTCTCTGAGCTTACTAGGTACAGATCTAGCCCCTACAGTGAGTGGTGCCTCCTAGATAACACCCCTTTACATTCTCCATTAAGTAAACAGCTGACAATCAATCTAACTGGGGTGGGAGGTGGGGAATAAAGAACTACGCAGAGAAAATGTTACAGTTGAGGCAAAACCCATCCACTGCCTTTTTCAGTGGGTGGTCTTGCTTTCATTGACAAGGTACCATATCCAGCACATTGTGTTATTTTTCCATACACAACACACAGGAACTCCCTCTCTCCATACCAGCCCAGTCTGTCTGATGGTGGGTATTTTGCTAGTTGTTTCTCTTAGTACAGAAAGATGGCCAGCAATTTAGACAATATTATATATTGTACAGTCATGGAGAGGTGTAGGTGTGTAATATTTGAACCTGAAGTATAGGCTGTGGGAATTCTATTGCACTTTAATCTGAAACTATTTTTGCATCCTGGTGCTGAGATGGAGGGACACATGCTTAATTCACTTAATAACTTGATTTCTGTAGTATAGGGACAGCAAAACACATGGGAAGGAGTCAGTCCTAAGAAGTCTAAGCCTGTGATCAGAGAGTGTTCTTTTTTCTGATTATAGGGCTTAACATTTGATCTTTATTACAGTGAAAACAATCTGTTTGCCAGCACTGTGTTTTTGATCTTCCAGATTTCAGTGCAATGTAACTTGACTGCCTAGAATTGTTGCAACATTAGGTAGGTTATCAAGGTATGTAATTAATAGTTAAAAGATGGTATCGCTTTTAGCATGCAGTCAAACCCGGAAAGGTATATGTATATACACTAAGGACCATGCAAATCTCTGAACATGGCTAATAACAGGCTAATGTTTAAATTGGCCAACCCTGGTATTATGCAGCCTGATCCTGTGCCTGTTTACTCAGAAGTAAGTCCTGCTGTGTTCATTGGATCTTATTCCCATGTAAATGTGCGTAGGATTGTAAAACTGTAACAAAACAAAATGCTTAATGCTTCCATATTGTGCTCACTGAGACTGAGGGTGCTTCCAGATGGAGGCCTCCTAGTGCTAGCAATCAGAAGGCTTTGTTCAGCTGTTCCTTCTTTTTCACAATGGATTTTTTGCATTAAGCCAAAAAGTCAGAAGATGCAGTAAAACATGGAAGGGTTGGAACCCCGTAAATGTCCATGAATGAGGCATGGTGGTGATGTTATAAGAGCCTCATTTGGAAGCACCCTGGGGGATAGTTTTGGAATGAGTTACAGTGGTATCTAAGGAAAGGGTATAAGTCCTTTACACAAGTTACACTGAACATGAGGATGTAGTAACCTTGATCTCTTTCCCCACACCCCTACTTCACACTTTCAATTGACATTCTGCATAAAATCTATGTGTGAGTGTACCCCATTCTCTCTTTCTGATTGGAAACCCTGGAAAAGCAGGGTTTCTAATCATGGAGAGTAAACTCTTAAGTCAGTACAGTTAGGGTGCTTCCAGATGAAGCTTTTATTGTGCAACTTCCCTGCCTCAAACACGGACTTTTATGAGGTGTTCTAGATGCCATCGTCTTCTATTTGTAACCTTCCCTTGTTTTCCCATCTTTTTCTTACCACAAAAAAATCAATTAGGGAGGGAAAAACAGAATAGCTGTGCAATGCCTTTTAATTGGTAGAGCTAGGAGCTGTTTGTCATGAAAAACATAGGTTCTATGTAGTCAACAACTCATGGGGAGGGGAAAACAGGATTGCTCATCCCTCTTCATGAATTCAGTGTAGCAAATGAAAAGTTCTATAGCAGGTGTCGGGAACATGTGGCCCTCGATGTTGGTGGACCACAACTCCCATCAGCCCTAGCCAGCATAGCCAATGATGAGGGATTTTTAATATATAGTTATGGCTACAGGTGCTTGATTTGGTAATCATATTGTAATGTCACATAACCCAATGAACAGTGGCTTTTTGCTTAATAAATTGAAAGTTACCTAACACTTTGGAATCTCAAAAAGTAACCTGTATTGAGGTTTTGGTAATATAAAGTTTATTTACATGTTATTTTATCATTTGTAAGGCAGATGCTCAGTGAAAAATATGTAATTGGTTGACAGCTATGTACTTTTGATAATAGGAATAGGTCCTTGACCTGCTATTCAGCTATAAGAGGGACATATACAAGTATTCCCTCTAGTTCAAAATCATATTATACATTCTGTACCACTGAATCCTGTATCCTGAGAATCCATATAGGAGAAATTCTATGTCAAATAATAAATGCTCATAAACTTCCTAGTATTTGATAAGAAGCCCACTATTCTGGTATCAGCTGCCATGGCAATTGCCAGTAATTTTTTGTTGAAGCAAATATACATGCAGTTTTTGGTCCTTTGCTGATGGAAGTCAATGGCCTCCCCTTTGGTCAACTCTCAAGGATAGTATGAAGTGTTTCAAAATATAATCAGATATTCTTGCTATACATCTGACAGATATCAACAGCTTGCATCTTATGACTGATTTAAGCTTTTTAAAAAACCTTATTTATTCTGTCTGTATTTAAGATACTATTTTGGGACTGTAGGTAGTAATTGTCTGGCAATATCTATAGTTTAGAACTATATGACTACGGTACTTACATGGTGCCCAGTAGAATAATATTTCTTAAGATTTTCTTAACTTAGGCTGCAATACTATGCACACTTACCTGGGCATAAATCATATTAAATTCATTGGGGCTTACTACATCTGGGTAAACATAGGGTTGCATTGTTAGCTGGCTGGATTATGTATATTTATCTAAAGCCAAACTGGATGAAGGTTGGCCTTATATGAAGGATTCTCCGAGTCCAATTTTGTGCTGTCTTTTCCTCCCATATTATGTGGCAAACACACCAAAATGGCTGGGTGAATGGCTGTGTAGGATGGACTTCTCTTAAATGATTGCTAATCACTTTTATTGTACAAAGTGATTAAACATTCTTATATATCTGTACAGCAATTGTGGGAAATGGATTAGCCAGGTGACTCAACGATGTTACGGTGGAGCTAGTGCTTGAATCCAGCATTCTGAAGTCCACTGGTCTATTCCTTGAAAGTTGTAGGCTTCTCTTTATGGGCTCTTCATGTCAATCAACTACCAAGTCTCCATTTTAATACATATGGTTAGTGAGGGCATATGACACATAATAGTCATTGGTTTAAGGCAGGGTAGGGAACTGGTGCCCCCCATCAGATATTTGGCCCTACAACTCCTATCATCCCTCACTATCAGCTATGCTGGCTAGGGCTTAAAGGGCACATGTGGGCAACATGTAGAGGGGCACATGTTGCTCACCCCTTGTTTAAGGGCTATGTTGAACCAATTCAAGGCTAATTGGGTTGCTTACATTCAGAACTTCTTTGCTTTTGTTCATTGTGTTCACATTAGCAATATCAAATTTTGTCCACATTAACCATATCCAACAGTTCAAATGTTCAGAAGGAAAAGCATCAGTAGCTTCTGTACAACTCTGTTTTGGGGATGAGATAATGTAGAATAATCATGGTGATATTGTTCTTCACTTGCATTCCATGTTGAAGTGCCCATCTTACTGCTGAATCTTCTTAACAGAGAAGTTTTTATTAAATTATTCAGTTTGATAGGCTATACTTCACAGCTAAATACCTTTATATAAGAAAGCTTAATTATGGTTTAGCTTAAGGGGGTAATTAAAATTTCACATCTGCAGAGCAACAGTGATACTTTAATAGGAGTAGGCAATTAAAAATCAATTTCAGTTTGATTTTTCTGGTAACAAACTGAAATGAACCTTATATGTTGGGAGGTACCAAAGATTGTAAATGTACCAAAAAGCAGCATACAGAAGCCTTCATATTGTTGAATCATAACAAGACTCTGTATATGCAAACACGTGCACGCACACACACACACACACACAGTTAATCATCTCCATTCCTTACAAAAAGCACTCTGACTCCCCAATCCAGTGGCCCCACATAGCATATATTCGTCTCCCTCCCCCTCACCAGTCCTCAGTCTCTTCCCTTGTCTTCCTTCTCCCAATCCAGCCTACATTCCTTAAGGATTCCCCACTACACACATTTTGTAATCTCACAGATGGTGCTGCTATGGGTGGCTAGAACTATTCTTCCTTTTTGTTCACAGCCACCTTTGATAAAGCATGTGGTTTGTGGGAGTGTCACAGGACAAGCTTCTGAGGCAGTTGTCACACATGACACCACAAAGCACCTTCAGTCTGCTCTTGTGATATTATTTATTTATTTATTTATTCTATTTATACCCCGCCTTTTTTCCTTCAAGGAACCCAAGGCAGCTTACATAATCCTCCTCCTCTCCATTTTATCCTCACAACAACCCTGTTGAGGTAGGTGAGGCTGAGAGTCAGTGACTGGCCCAAAGTCACCCAGCGAGTTTCATGGCCGAGCGGGGACGAGAACCCGGATCTCCCGAGTCCCAGTCCACCACTCTCACCACTACGCCACACTTGGGATATGGTAAAGGAGGAGACAACGTAGGTTTTACATCAGGGGTAGTAAGGGCCGGATTGATACGCAGGAAACCTCCTGGGGCAGTATGCAAGAGTGGGTGGCACAGTGGGTGAGGCCAGAGGGCACAGTGGGTGAGGCCAGAGGCCAAAGTGGCTGTGGGTATGCCACTCTCTCACACCATTCACATAGATATGCACACAGCATCCACACACATGCCTTTATTTTCCAAGCCCCCCTTCATGCAGATCAGCTGTGGAGGGAGGCGGGTATTCACATTTACAATGGAATTTGAGTACAAACCCAATGTAAATACCATATGTTTAAATACCACTCTTTTCTCTTATTACCTACCGTATATGTATTTAGCATCCTGTTTAACATCTAAGCCAACTTTGTTGAATAAGCCCAGAAAAGTTACTAACCTGCAAATATATTTACTAGCCTGCTGAGGGCTGGCAGTGGAGGGACAGAGGGTGAGTTCGCATGACACAGCAACCCACCCTGCAAAGTTACGCCGTGTGGGTTGTTCAAGGAACCCATGGTGCGCCCAACAGACTATCAAATTTCATGGCTGTATATGTCTCTGTGAAACCCCCCCCTGCTTAGCCCTGTAAAAACCCTGTTTAAAAAGAAAGCCTTACTTTTGACAACTGTCAAAAGTAAGTGTTCCTGTAGTAGTAGTAGTAGTAGTAGTAGTGGTAGTAGTAGTAGTAATAATAATAATAATAATAATAATAATAATAATTTATTTCTTACCCGCCTCTCCACTCAGATCGAGGAACAACCAAATATAAAATACATAAGTAATTAAAAACACAGCAAGTATTATTTAAATATTCTTAAAAACCTTTAAAAGTATCCTAAAAATTCTTTAAAACGCTTTAAATTCCACTGGGTAGGCCTGTCGGAAGAGGTCAGTCTTTATGGCCTTTTTAAAGGCCAAAAGACTGTCTAGTTGACGAATCTCCTCCGACAGGCCATTCCAGTCTGGGAGCAGCAGAAGAGAAGGTCCTCTGGGTAGTACTCGCCAGCCTAGTCTTGGCTGACTGAAGTAAATTCCTCCCAGAGGACCTAAGTGTGCGGGCCGGATTGTACGGGAGAAGGCGATCCTGCAGGTAACCCGGATCCAAACCATGTAGGGCTTTAAAGGTGATAACCAACACTTTATACTTTGCCTGGAAACTGATCGGCAGCCAGTGTAATGCTTTTAAAGCTGGTGTAATATGGGCACCTCTAGATGTACCAGTGTAAATGGGGTGGGCTGCACTTCTCCACCTTCCCAAGCACCTACTGTCTCAGGAAAGGGTGGAGGACACTGAGAACTATCAGGTTCACACTTAAAACCTAGAGAATCTCCCTGTGAAGGTGATCTACTTGCCACCCCTTTCGCAAGCAAAGATCTGACAGTTTGCTGTTGACAGCTGTCAAGTGACAGCAAAGTAACGTATTTGAAGCCTGGCTTTGTCAGTGTCCATGGATGGTGCCTGCTTTCATAGCAAGCACTTCCCAGGACACTGACTAGGCAAGGCTTCAAATTTCGGGTAGTTGGAGTTGCGCACTTGTACAACTTTGAACTACCAACCAAAAAACCACAAAAAACAATTAGCAAAAACATTTGTGCCCATTTGTGGCGGATAGGGAAAAAGTGGTGAACCAATGACAACCTCTCCAATGTGCCGCTTGGGCACTTTGGAGGAGCTGTCACTGGTTGTTACTTTGGATATTGCAAAAAATGATCTCCGGAAAAAAAGGGGGGAAAGCTGCGGGAACCACAAAAGATGTTGCAATCGCAGTGAGGAGAGTGAGCCAGTGATGGTCGCTCCAAAGTGCCGTTTGGGCACTTGGTCAAGTGGCTATCACTGGCAGTGGCCCAGGCGAGCTTGGCAAGAGCGGCAAGGGGTTTTTGCTGCTCTTGCCAAGCGGCTCACTTGCTGCTTCCTGCAGTCCACAATGAGATCGTTCTCCCAAGCTTGGATGACATGACAACCTGTGGAGAAAGCCTGAGCACATGCACAGTGACATGAACCCTGACATAGTTTTCCCCTTGTACATTGGCAAACCCTTTTGCATAATCCCCCACCCGGGGGACAGGAGCCACAGTTCTGGTCAGACCGGTTGTACATGACCACATCTGCATACCCTCAATAGAGCACATCTGCATCAATCCACATGGAGAGGCATGAACAATCCAAGGTGAGAGGCAGTCTCAAAGAGAGGCAGTCTCAAAAGGCGGCTGGTAAATCCAAGGCGCCACCTTTTCCCGGGCAGGAAAAAGCCCACCTGATCGCCAAGAGGCGGGGAGGGGGCGGACAGGGAAGAAAAAACCCCTCCCAGAGGTACTGAGTTGTTGAGAACATGGGACGGGCTGATCTCTTCAAACCCCAGCGCCAGCTAGGGCCAAGCAGTTCTCTTCCCTGAGCGTGGCAGGCTCGGAGTCGGTGATGCAGACCGCTATGCAAAGTCCGCAAGTCCAGAGTCTGGTGTGAAGTGACTCTCTCTTACTGCAATATGCTTCGCCTCTGTATTCAAGCTTGCTAGTGATTCAGGTCACAACCTGGTTTTGTTTATAGTGCAACATTCCTGGAAGTCTATTAGTTCCGCTCCATTAACCTTGTAGTAAATAAAGTCTATTCTCTGGTTTAAATACGGTTATGTGTTATATTTAGGTCGCGGTTGGGTTTAAATCACTTGATATCCCTGTAAAGGGCCATATCTCAGTGCCGGTTAACCCGTTAAGTGCCGAACTTGCGCCAAAGATCCGGTCGTTGGTCTTTCACACAACCCATCGTGGCTTCAACAACCCCTAAAACAAGCCATGGGTTGTCAGGGTGGCTTGTTGCCCCAAAACAAGCCACCCTGTTGGAAGCGGTCCAGGTTTGCACAACACGACAATCCACCGTGGCTAGTTACCCACAATGAGTTGCCATGTCATGTGAACCCAGTCAGAATGTTCCTTCACTCCTACGGCAGCCCACTATACAGTAATACCTTGGATTGCAAGTAACTTGGTCTGAGAGCGTTTTGCAAGAGAAGCAAATTTTTAAAATAATTTTTGACTTGATAAACAAGCGACGTCTTGCAATACAAGTAGCGTAGGGATGTAACTGCTTGCCTCGAGCAGGCGTAGCGGGCCGAAATCGGCCCCGCTCACGCCCGCCAGAGACTCGCTTTGATATAAGAGTGTTTTGGATTACAAGCACGGTTCCGAAACCAATTATGCTTGCAATCCAAGGTATTACTGTATTTCCGTGCTGGCTGTAGAAGAAGGGGCTTCCCTCCTCTGGCAGCTCATTCATGCCCCTGCATGGAATTCCATGTGCTCATCTACATGCAGTTGCTTGTCATCTATGACTGCCAGGCTGTTGCTTTAAAAAGGGCTGATCTAAGCAGTTCCTTGGACTACACAAGAGCGGTTTTGTTCACATGGATATGAGATATGCATGAATAGCCATTTTGTGTAGATCACTGCATAGCAAACCTCTTCAAGAATGCAAAACTTTATGTAGGAACAGAGTGCAAATAAATTATAATACAAATGTTTGCCAACAAGAGGTGAGCACTGTCTAGGTATAGTGTATTCCTGCATATGCATGAGAGACAAGGGACACAAAATATATTCTTACTGTTGGAGCGTGTGCAGGTTGGGAGATTTCTTATCCTGTCTGTGTACTAGCAGACGCTTGAAATTCCACACACAGATCTTCCAGATCTCACCTCCCCCCTCGCGCAGCGTGCAGCGTGTTGTGCCAGTTTAACCAGCCCAGCTTCTCCATTGCAAATTAATCCATGGAGTCAGGAAACACTCTGTAACACCACAGGTTTAATTCTACCTGTTTATTCACTTAGCAAGTAAAGTTCTACAGAGTATACATTTCCTAGTTACAGTCCATGTGCAGAGTATAAATGCATAGCAAGCATTACGTCCAGTGGAGTAAGTTGAGCTTCACTCCACCTCAGCAAAGACGTTACATTGTTGCAGTAACAAAGTCTAGCAAGAAGAACCAAAGAGAAGAGAGAAAGCAGTCCTGCTTCTCTCGAAGATGGCTTCATACAGAAAAACAAGTTAGCACGTCATCAGAACATACAAACTAGGTGACCAGCCCATATTGCTCCCACGGTCTAGCTTCCCATGCGAAAAACACGGGAATCAAGAAAGACATAACAAACCTGTTTACAGCCATTCTGTCCCTTCCATGTGTAAACAGTGTGCTGCAGCTGGTGAAGTGATACATATCACAACACTTACTGGTGAGTACTGTACCCTCAAAATACTGCTAGGAGCCACTACATAAATATAGGCATGGGAAGGCTATCTTGAAACTAGGAAAAAAAGGCTGCTGCTTGTTGTTTCCTGGGCAATTTTCATTCTTTTTGTAGACATTTTTTCTCCTCCTTACAAAATTTCTATACACTGCAAGAAATTTATCTCTGCAGTGAATTGCGAAATTGCTGTAATGTTACAGAAAAGTGGTGCAGGCAGAAGGCTCTCTGGCTGCCATTGGCCAAGCAACCTAGATCTTAGAGAAGGAGAGCTCAGGGAGAAGAACCAAGAAGGGGTAATCAAAAAGCAAAACAGAGGCCTAGGAAAGGCAGAAGCCTAAAAAGGCAAAAAGTTTGGCCTAGGAAAGGGGAAGGGGGTTGAAAAAGGAAGGAAGGGTTCCAAATGGTGGAGAGAAAGGCTGGACAAGAACTCTGAGAGGGGAAGGAAAATTGGGGGATGAAAATGGGCAAAGAGAAGAGATGCACAACAACCTTACTTGCTGCTGCCATTAACAGGATTATTTGGGGATCCAGTCTTCTGTATGTTATTGGAAAGTATGACGTGTGTTTATACTGTTGTAAAATTGTGGAGGGATAGATGGATGGGAGGGGGTTAATGGAGCCATAAATACTGTTGGCGACTGCCTGCTGTTGGGGACCTGGCAGGGTGGGCAAGAATCTACATTGTTAAGGAAATTATTCGTAAATGGGCCACAGTGATTAGGAAATAGCTGGAGACTCCTTTGGGAGGTGAGATCCATTTTGCTAAAAGGACATGCCTTTCTCTCCCCTACTTTGCTATGGATGCTATAATCTAGGTATCTGTGAAGAGAACAGATTGCCATTTGAGAGAGAGACCAAGAAAGGCACAGAGAGCTGAGTTTGGGGCTCTATAAGCTATCAGCATTTTGGGAGTGCTGGCTATCAATTCCTAGAGATCTGATGTGGGAGCGGTAGATTTTGGCTGCCTGTCAGAGCGTTTCAGCTGTGCCTCCACCGATCCTCAAGATATTTGTAAATAAATACAAAGATTACAAAATGCCAGTAAGCCACCAGTGACTTCCTTGCACCTGTTGAACTGCTCACTGCTCAGAGAAGTGGGGTGAGCGTAACAATACTTTATTGCCACAGATTTGCAAAATTAGCTTTTCATTAAAAACAAACACACACACACCCATAATGTAGTATTATAAATTATTATAGATGGATGGAAGACCTGGGTATTTAGACATGATAAATGCATGTTTCTCCAGACATCAGAAGAATATTTAAGGCTGGCTTATATAGGGTTCCGGGTTGCAACCCAGAGATCTACTCTGTACATAAAGTCCCAGATTGCAGGGAGAAATAAGGCCGCCATGGCTTCTCCCTTCCTATTGTCTACCCTCTCCCTGACTGCTGTGGCATATTTGCTTGTTGTAGCTGGCAGGGGAGGAGGGCAGGTTACAGGGGCAGGGGAAGAATGCATATGCTCCAACTATCCTTGTTTTTTTTAGTGTCTGTTCCCAGTGCTGTCATTAGAGTAGGACTTTGGGGGCAGAAGTCCAAAGTCCTGAGCAGGAGGGTTCTCAAACACAGCAGGGCTGGCTTACCACATTTTGAAGTAAGTGAAATAATACACTTTACCATCTAAAGTCCCCCCCCCCCCGCATCCTGCTTGTAAGACCATTACATCCAGTCTATAATTACTTAACTGTACCACTCCCTGTCTGATAAATCACTATCCCTGTTTTGTCCTTATTTTCTTGCCTTTTAGGGATATCTTGTCAACATGTGAGTTAGTGTTGTCATTCTTCAGGGTCCAGCTCCCGTCTCAGGATTTCTAGAAGTTAAATCTCTGGGTGGATGAGGGGATGCATCTTGTCTCGCGTGCACATGTAGATAAATGTACGTACGTGAACACTAGGGCACTAAGCAGCATGTGGCCTACTATTTGAAACACTATAGCTAATGCCAAATAAACAGTGCTAGTGGTGAAAAGCCTCCAACTATGACCTGGTTCACATATAACACTCACCCATGGGTTGTTTAACTTACGGTTAACCCATGGTTTGTTGCTGTGCTCAGGGTTTGGCTGAGTATGGCAACGATTGAACAAACAGTGACGATTGAACAAATCGTGGTTTGTTTTCTCAATCCCTGGGTTGTTTCCCTCTTCCTTCACCTGCTCCTTCCCTGTATCCCAAATGCCCTTGTGGCAGTGTAATATTGGCATGTAGAGCAGCTGGGGTTTTTGACCAATATTGCCGCCTGTACAGCCTGGCAAAACAACCCAAGAGCAACCCACAGTTCTGGGTTCACACATAAACCCATGGTTTAAGCAACCCAGAGTTCACAACCCAACAATAAACTATGTGTTTCTCTTTCTGAATTGTTTGCAGTTAACAAACCCTGGTTTGTTAGCACAGCTGGATTTGCACATCACGACAATCTGGAATAAACCATAATTAGTGTTGTGTGTGAACAAGGTCAACGTGTAATAGTGAAGTGTGTAATAGTGAAGGGGATGGAGCTCAAAGTAATCCTTCATATGAGAATTGGAGTTTTATAAGCATTCCTCTATTTTCACAGGTGAAAATAGGAGGTTAGATCCAGATTTAGTCATGTTCAGACTAGGTCGATTGAAATCAATGGGACTTAAGTTAGTCATGACTAAATTGTTCCATTGATTTGAATGGGTGTACAGTAAGCATTATTAAGTCTCAAACCAACCCAGGATATGGAAGCAGGCAAGAGAAGCTATAGGTGCCTCATCTCCCGTTAACGACAAGCTTCAACATGAATTTCTAGGTTGTGCACTGGGAACTTTAGGCATGTATATGAGGTATACCTTTGTGCCTCCAAACTGCAGAATGAGGAGCAGTGATGTCCCTCCCTATAGAAACACAACAGTTTACCTACTGAAATATCATTAGGAACACAAATGTCTAGCCACAATAATTAAATCAGAATATTTAATTAAAACAATGTTGCTGTAATGTAGGAGTGGGGAACCTTTTTCAGCCTGAGGGCTGAATTCCAATATGGGAAAAGTCTTGGGGGGGCGCACATTCCATCTGTGGGTGGGGCCAAAGGCAGAGTGCACAGGGCCAATATCTGATTATTACTGATTTAAAGCCTACTCATAAGTAAGAATGACAAAGCTTCTGCATCTCTACTCCAAATTAAGCAGGACTGAATCACTCATCAGCACTTTCCAATAGCATCCCAAGTACCAAGCTTCTTCATGTCTACTCAGAAGTAAGCATGAGCCTGAATTACTGAGCAGCTTCCTCCTTAGGGCCCGCCCCCTCTCCTCTGCTGCAAAAGCTCTTATCTCTGACCAGCCCAGCTTCCCTTTCTCACTGCGCAGCAGGGAAAAGCTCTTATCTCTGATCAGCAGAAGATCAGAAATAAGCTTTTCCAACAGATGAGATAATAGCTTTTCACTGCCAGGAAAGGGGACGGGGCTTAGGAAAGATGCTGGTTGGCTGGATGAGGAACCCCCGTGGCTGGCGGTTACCCATTCCTGCTTCAATGAAAATGAAACTCTGTCTTCCTCTGTAGCTGAATGAAATTTAGTTACCTCAACAGCATCCACCAGCCCTTCATTTCAGCTTTACCTGAGATCTTTCCTAGGTAGAGAATTCCTTCTACGCTCTGCTCCCTGTGGAAACTTCCAGTCCAGATTCCTGATAAGATAATGGTTGTTGTAGCTTCTTCACTAAGGGGAAGCTAGTCCCCTTTAGCAACTTCCTCTAAGGAGCCTGAAGTGCCAGCTGTCTGACTCTCTTCCCAACCATCTGGACAACACCAATGCTTATGCCCCTCATCATGGTGCTTAACAGCTCTTTACCTTTGCATCCTGCTCTTACTCTTGAACATGTACACTGCTACAGGACTTCCGGGCCTATAGCATATCCTTTCTAAAGAATTCATCCTGTCATGCTACACACTGGCATGTATTGCTCTCCTCTGCTATATACAATCTGTAGTTTTTGTACGGTGCCTAGATTTTTGAGGTGCTTTATAAAACAATAGTAATCTTTATTTATTATTACTACCATACCCTATATCTAAAATATATGTTCAGTCATTTTATTCCTGGCAATGAATAGGATTGCCAGCTTTTGTTTCTGCTTGGTCTCTATTGCCTTTAACAGATGTGCGACATGCAGAAATTCAACAGGTGCAGTCCTTTATGGTGTCCCCTGTGTTTTTGCCCACCATGCAGCCGTTAAAGACACAAGGGCTGCAGAAATAAAAAGCAACAAACCCTACACAGGGCCTGTGTGGCTTTTGGCCATATGATATATTTTTTTGGGGGGGGTCCATCTGTTAGGATTCAAATCTTTAGCCACACTGAGAACTGGAGCATTTTGCTAGCCCTCCTGTGTTATCCAGTCAGAAATCAGAAAGAAATTTGTTTTTCCTAACAACAAGGCAATTTGTGGTATGTATCAGCTAGGCTGGGGAGGGTTAAAAACAATCACCTGCAGTTGAAATGGGAAGTAGGAAGTGCTGTGGCTCTAGCTTCCTGTATAAATAAGTGTAGCTTTCCCACAGCTACTGCATGTGTGTGGTAACATGTGTTTTAAGAGATAATGGCAACATGTTCCTAACAGCGGGGGAGGAGCTTATTTCTCCCAGTGACGAGAGGCTTGGAAGATGAGTTCTCTTTCAGATCTATAATGTGTAAAGCTTGCAGATGCAGGGAGAAGGCAGGAAAGAGAGAAATGAAATATGTTTCTTCAGATTGAGCTTTTTGCCGGCCGTGACATGTCTTGGAAGCACTGAAGTGTGAGTGAAGGTACTGGAGAGTCAAACGTCTGGGAGCGAATCCTGAGCTCCTTTGGCAAGGTATGCTGGAATGACCTGTGTGTCTTTACAGCAGGAGCTGTTAAATCAGGGGCCGTGTAATGTTCATTTTTAGTGCTTCAAGGGAAAAGGGAGCTAAAACAGTCAGAACTCGTTTGGGGTACGTGATTTTAACGTAAGCTGTCAGCACTGTAGTTCTTAGAAAATCATCTGAGGCAAAAATGGGTTTCTTAGATATTAAATGTCAGTGTTAAAGCTGTAACAATTGGGTTCTTTTGGGAAAGAATGATGCTGGTTTTATCAGTACAGCATTGCAAAAACATTCCAAAATATGACTGAAAATACTCATTTTAAGTGTGTAGAAGCAGAAATGCAAATGGCTTGAGATTATGATGAACTTACCCACTTCAAATGGAAACTTAAATTCTATCCTTTATGTAAAGGGATGATCTGAAAGGTGCTGAAAAAAGGATCTATTTGAAAATGTATACATTTATTGTGTTTGTGTCATGTAACTGGTGGAACAACTCCAGGTGTATCTTGTGTGGGAAAAATACACCAGGTTATAGGTGACAGCCATTTGTTTCCCCTAATTGCTTTAAGAATTTAGGATTCCCCGTGTTATGCTGCCAAATACTGAATGTGTAATATATATGATTTCTGTTTCTAATGTAGATTATTTTATTGTCCTAGGCAGAAAATGAAATCCGTATGCCTGTGTGTCTGCATAGACCTAGATATCTTGGATACAGTATTTTTATACAGGGATAACAGTAGAAAGTGGCTTCTGTGCTTTGCCTGTGAATGATTTTTGCTTCCAGTTTTTGTATAATAAGGTGCTAGTCAGTTGCAAGAGCTTGAACTCCAGTTAAATATCCTGAAAGCTTTTTTAAAAATGGTGTAGCATGACTATTGTGGAGTATTCTCCACAATACTCAGTGATAGAGTTTTTTCTGAAGACATGTCTTCACTCTCTGTGCTTAAGGGGTCTGTGCTTGTGAAATTTCTGTTCTGCTTTATGCCACATGCACCTTTAGTCTTGTGCAGATGGTCAAACTGGGTAGAAAGATATGTACACGTGGGAAGAGGGGAATTGGTATTGCGCCTGCTTGCCCCGCCTGTGACCTTCATGCTTTGATCGTAACTTCTGCCCTAGGAGTCTAGTATGTATATGGGTTCTCAATATATGATTCCTATCTTCCATTTCTGCAGGCTACAGACCATGTGTTTGAACTAGCCTATCTGCATTGGAGGTATGCTTCATGTAGGCTCCTGTACAGGATTCTGTCTGGGGGTCAGAAGCAGGTCTTGCTGGTGAGATATACACATCCCATGTGTATATTTCTATCCAGCTTGTCCATCTGCACAGGGCTCTTGAGATGTGACGGTGAGTGAAGACAGTCATGTTGCCTGTTCAGTGGCCCTTTAAAGCTGAATGTTGTGGGTTTAAAACTGGGATTGTAGAGCAGCAGTTCTCACTGGCTGGGTTGAGAGTGATGTGACAAAGTTTCTGCCACTTACTCCTTGTGTGTTATCCAATATCTTTTTCACTAGCAGCCTCTTTATTCTTGTAGCTTTCACTATACTTAATTCTGCAGCCAATCAACAGAGAGCAGGACATCACTTCTCTGATCACCTGACAGACTCTGGAAAGGTGAAGATCTCAGTGCTCTTCGCTGGTTTATCTTTTTATGGTGCTGTCAGTGGAGTAGACTCTTGACTGGCTGCATGTTTCTATTCTTTTAATAAACTGTACTTTGCTGATAATTGAAGTATGTGTGAAAAGGATCTTGGAGTTGTAGTCAATCACAAGCTGAATATGACTCAGCAATGTGATGTGGCCGCAAAAAAGGCAAATGCAATTTTAGATTCCACCAATAGAAGTATAGTTTCTAAATCACAGGAAGTAATAGTTCTACTCTACTTTGCACTGGTCAAACCTCACCTCGAATACTGTGTCCAATTCTGCACACCACACTTTAAGAAGGATTCAGAGAAATTGGAACGGGTTCAGAGAATGGCAACAAAGGTCATAAGGGGACTAGAAACTAAGTAATTTGAGGACAGATTGAAGAAACTGGGTATGTTTAGCCTTGAGAAGAAAAGTGCTATCATACCCCCTTCAGTTTTCTCAAGTACCTAAAGGGTTGTCACACAGAAGAGGGTTGCAACCTGCTCTCTCTATCGTCCAAGACTACGACGCGAAATAACAGGCTTAAGTTACAGGTAGGCAGATTTCCGTTGAGCATCAGGAAACACTTCCTAACTGTCAGAGCAGTCAAACAATGAAACCAACTGCCTAGGAGGGTGGTTGGCTCTCCCTCACTAGAGGTATTCAAGCAGAGACTGGACAGCCATCTGTCAGGGTTGCTTTAAACTGGATCCCTGCACTGAGCAGGGGATTGGACCCAATGGCCTAATTGGCCCCTCCCAACTCTGATTCTATGACGTGAGGGAAGCTGTGAGCCTCTCTATCTCTTTTTAATAGAGTTACCAGCTTCACATTCTGTTCTTCACATTTCTTCGGCAAACTGAGTGGAATGGATTTGTTCTTCTTGGGATGTGTCACTTAGTGGGTTTTGCTATTAACATTCTCCTTGAGCATTGTGTGTCTTGTTGTCTCTTCACCCCCAAATTAACTTTTGGTTTCCTTGAGCCTTGGTTTTTACTCGTTTTCAGTGGAAATATGCCAGAGCGAATTAGTAAATTCCACACCACATGGTGACCACAAGGTGAAATCCATAATCTAAGTTGTAGAGACATTAAAGGCTTTAGTATATTGAGACCTGAAATGCTGTCTTGGGCCGGATCCACACCTAAGGTTTATTATAGTACTGTATCGCTGCCGTGACTTGTGGGGCACACGACGCACACACTTTTCAGTGCCGGTCACACTAGTCCTGCGTATTCTTCCTTCATTTCTTCCGGAATTTCCCAGACTAGGCTTATCACATTTTTTTCAGTTATTGCGGTTCACTGTCGCAGTACGTGGCTAGTGTGTGCTAAACTTGCGCTGCAGTTGCTGAGGTGTGGCCATGAAAGTGTTGTCACTGGAGTTAGACAATAGTTTTTGAGGGGCGGGGGGATTGTGGTGTCATGTGCGTCTGTTGTTGAAGAGAGGTACCCACCATTTGTTGTTCGGTGGTTCGCCCTCTTCCCTGGAAGCTTGATTAATTTTGTTTGTTTGTTTGTAAATGTTCCTGTGCGCCTGTGGCTTATGCTGGCTCAGCTTGTCTGAGCGTGGAAAGCTAAGCAGGGTCAGGCCTGGTTATTACTTGGATGGGAGACCCCTCCTCTAGTTTCCTGCATTGTGCAGGGGGTTGGACTCGATAGCCTTGTAAGCCCCTTCCAACTCTATGATCTATGAAATCTATGAAAACCTCTGAGCAGACTACTTTGGGAAATTGCGTGCTGGTGGTTTTTTTTTTTTTTTTTAAACAAATTCGCCCCTGTGCACGTGCACACCTCCACAAAAGCGGTGGACCAGAAACAACCCCCCCTTCTTCTGAAATGGCCATTTCCCCTATGTGTGAAAGGCAGTACCCCCAGGATAACCGCCATGGAGTTTGATAAGGGACAGGAGCAGGAGGCTTTCCTTCCCTTTTTTAAACAGCCACGTTCACCCCCATTGCTCGAAGAGCAGGGAGTTGTAAATTTAGCCAAAAGGCTCAGAAGTACGGTAATTCACATTCTCTCCAATGTCCTTACTACCAAGTATATCACATTGATTTAACAGGAGCCTTGTGCTTGGAAAACTCCGAACAGGAGGAACAATTCTTTTTTGCTTTCTTTTTTAAAAGATTGCTCCTGCGCTCCTTCGCAACTGCGCAAAGACAACAAAGCAAAAACACACACACAAACAATCCTGTTTCAAGGCAACACCCAGTTCTACTGCTACGGAGTTAGGTGTGGGGTGGCAAACCGGGATGCGTGCAGTACGCTTAACGAGTGTGCCCTGTGAGTAGTGACTGTGGAATGTGAATATAGCAGTACTGTTCTGCTAACTTGACAATACAGTATGCAGTGTGATGTGGATCCCCCCTTGTGCAACAAGTTAGCTTGATTGAGTTAATCTTGGTTCTAGGTCAAGTTATCTAACCCAGAACTAGAGATGTAAAAGTTCCAGAAATTTTGAAACCACGGGAAAAAAATCATTTCCCCCCATTTTTTTTCTGGGGAAAAACAAATTTTGGAGAAAATGGAAAAATAAGTCACTTCATTGCCTTAGGACAGCCTTACCCAAGCTGGTACCCTCCAGATATTTTGGACTTCAACTCTCATCAGCTACAGGCAGCGTGGCCAATGGTGAGGAATGCTGAGCATTGTAGTACAAAACATCTGGAGGGGCAGCAGGTTTGGGAAGGCTGCTTTAGGAATATATATTATATTATGTAGAACTTGGTTTGCTTATAAAATTGTCATTATATTTAAAAACTTTTGAAAGTAAACTGAGGGAGCAATCCTATGGCCCCTAGACATCATCTGAGGGGCCATAGGCTATTTCGGATTCCCTGATCTGAGGTCCAAGACCGTGCTCCGACCTCAGCAGGGGAATCGGAGCTCTGGTGCCCCTCCCCCTTGCAACCAGCGCAGAAAGAACTGCGTGGGCTCGGCTGCTCTCCAAAGTCAGGAATTCAACCTCAGAGAAGAGGATGTTTTGGGGGGAGGAGAGGAGACTGGAGAGGCCAGGATATGAGTTCCCTCCCCCTCAAAATAGCCCCAGCTAGACCGGCAAAAAAGTCCATCTAGTGAAAAATGCAGGGTGGAAGGGTGGGGAGGCAAACACCGCCTCCACTGCTCCTCCCACCCTGCATAGGATGCTTGCAAGCCTCCGGGATTGTGCCCTCAGTAAAATTTGTAATGATTCTCTGAATAAACTATACTTTTAAATTTAAGATACCAAACATGATAATTTTATTAGGAACCAATTCATACATAACATATTTCAGGTTCCTATTTTATGTCTCACAAGAGAGAACTTCAGCAAGTAGTCCCTAAAACATCTGAAGCTAGATGAAAAAGGAGGAACTGGAGGCAGAAGAAGACTGTTTTGTACAGCATTGGTTCCTGTTTGTAAGAAAGTTTAGGGAAATTCCTAAACCTGTTCCTGTTTGTGGGGTGGAGTTTAAGGAAATATAATCTGAAGGAAAAGCTATTGAGATTTTATTTAGCCGGGAAGACTCAGCTTTGGAATAGTAAACAACCATATTTAATTTGAGAATCTTTAAGCAATCTCAACCTATTATTTGAAGAGTGACATTTTATTCACTCTTGTAAATATTTCCCGTTAATGAACACCTTATTTTTTGCTAATTTTGAAAGGTTTTCTCTAGTGGTAGTGTCAATCCCATGCCTGTGCCATAGGAACCAGAAATTACTGGGTTTCTTTTAGGTGCAGAGTGTTTTATTTTATTTATTTATTTATTATATTTATACCCCGCCTTTTTTCCTGCAAGGAACCCAGGGCGGCTTACATAATCCTCCTCCTCCTCCTCCTCCTCCTCCATTTTTATCCTCACAACAACCCTGTGAGGTAGGTTAGGCTGAGAGTCAGTGACTGGCCCAAAGTCACTCAGTGAGTTTCATGGCCGGGCGGGGACTAGAACCTGGATCTCCCGAGTCCCAGTCCAACACTTCCACTGCTACGCCACACTAACTTAGTGTGGGTTTTAAATTAGAACTACATTAATTGACTGCTACAGCATCTAACCAGAACAAGCCCAGAAACACAGGACTCTGTAGAAACAAACCCAAGTGTCAAGAATGCACATTTTCTTCCATATTATGGTATGGTGATTCTACTCATATACTGGGAAACTGAGCATAACTTGGAGCATCCCTAAATATCTATGAGTAAAAGATACATTAGATCAATAATTGTAATAAGAAATTGAAAAAGTAACTCTGCTGGGAGTCTTACAGAGAGGATTAAAAAAAAAAAGATTTTCTCCTATGGCTTCCTTATTTCCAGTCATTTTACATCTCTACTTTCTATAAATGTCTTCGTATTACATAGTTTTTGGAAATCATTTGTAGGCGAGTAAAGGCTCAGTAACAATAGATAAACATATTTAAACATATCTTAAATTCTAAAAGAAAATATTTCATAATCCAAAGCTGTTCAATTTTTTCAATTTTCCAGGTGTTTTTTTGGGTTTTTTTAATGGTCCATGGAAAAAACGGGAAAAACCATTTCCCCCCCAGGCCTTCACATCTCTACCCCGAACTGAGAATCGGGACAGGTTTGCCAATTGCACCTATCAGAGATGGGTGATTTGTTTTTGTTTTGTATTTTGTTGTTGCAATATTTCAAATTTTATCATTTGGCAGAACTAAGATAGGGAAGGAGGCATGGGTAAATGGGGGCGTAAGAGAGGGACTGAAGGCCAGGCAGGAATTACTGCTGCAGGGAACCATAGCAGAACTCTGACCATTGGAATACCTAGATCAGTGTTCTCCAACCTTGGGTCCCCAGATGCTTTTGGCCTATCACTGGCTGGGGCATGCTGGGAGTTGTAGGTCAAAAACATCTGGGGACCCAAGGTTGGAGAACACTGGCCTAGATGTTTATGAGGGATAAACTGAAATAGTCTGGATTCTTCCCTTAGTGTGCTTTTTGCAACCCTGAGGATTAGAAATTTGCTCTGTTTTTAAAAGGAAAGCAGATAGCCTGATGGTTTTTCAGAAAGCTACCCAGTTCGACCATCTGCTGTATTACTTGTTCACAAAGTTTCTAGATGGCTTGTTAGATTGGTCTTGCATCTGCCTCCGATCTTTGGAGTTTGGTGTGATAAGAAGAATATTGCCCTTACTTTTTGAAAATAGCTTCAAAAGGCAAATAAAGACAAGCCAACTGCCCTGATAATAGACAGGTAGGCAGGTATTCTTTAACAAGCATTAAATCCAGAGCTACAAGGTATTATTCTATTCTGTACTGGCTTAGTGGAGCACAAACACTAGAATTTTCTGCCCCTAGAGTCTCAGACGCATTATAAATACAATTTTGAGTGCTGTTGAATCACTGGATAAGTTTGCAGTGTTCACGAATGTTTACTTAGCTGCTTGTGCCAAATAACTTTGTACTGAATGTACATAGTCTTTGTCTTTCACATACAAGGTACTGGTTCAGGAGGGACTGACTGGGTCTTGTAGTGTAATAATGTATAGGAAGCGTAATAATAAATCTTAATTTAAAAACTGTACAGCCAAGATAACAATTATACAGCCAGATATATATGATATGATTCTGCTGGACATAGTCCCAAACCTGGACACACTTGACTGTATGAATGCCAAAATAGACAATTTCTGTTATCCTAGAATTACTTGGTGTGTGCCACATTACTTCCCAGTTTTTACATGATCAGGCCCTAGACTAAAACTCCCATGACTACAACAAAAGCAGATGCATGTCTACAGTTGAAGAGTACAGGAAGGACATATGAACAGAGTAAGGTCTAAAGCTTTTTTTGGTTCTATTTGAGTCCCAAATCTGTAAACATGTGAACATCTTTAACCCTAATAGTATTGTTATCATAGAGCAGCCTTCCCCAAACCAGTGTCCTTCAGATGTGCTGGACAACTCCCATAATCCCACAGCCAACACTTGGAACTGACATGGATAACACTGCACTCCTTTCCCATACACCACTGGTGTGCCCTGGGTTTCATACAAAGATCTACAAGGTTTGGTCCGCATTGAATGCAACGTTTTTGTTAAGTATTCCTCCATTTTGTTCCAATGGAACACTTCTCACCCCCTGAAGTTAATGGAAATGATTCCACTGGATTTGGTGGGAGAAGAAATTAAGCTACAGCAGCCCCGACTGTTTGTGTGGGGCACAGGAAGTGGGAGAAGGAAATCTCTGCTCTGATGCTTTGCAGCAGTGGAATTCTGTGGTTAAATGTAGCAAGATTTCTGACCACTGCAAGGATCTTTACATTGCTTTGGAGAAGGCAGGATCCTTTGTGCCTTTTGATGATGGCGGAGATGGAGATTACAGAGAGGCATGATCACACTGCAGCTTTATTTTTACAAGCTAAAAAAGATTGTGCTGAGCTTTTGTACCCACACTCACTCCCACTTAACAGTATTGGCTTTTCAGTATTAGGAAACTCAGAACTGGTTTAATGCTTTGTCTCTGCTCCTCTGCTGTAGTCATGGGAATAATGCAGAAGCATTTAGAAGTGTGTATGAGTCATTCATAAAGGAGGTGGTGGCTGTCACTACATCTTGTGATAGCAAGTTCCACAGTTTACGTATGTGCTGTGTAAAGAAATTCTTCCTTTTGTCTGTCCTGAAACTCCCATCACTCAGCTTTATTGGATGATCCTGGGTTCTAGTATTATGAAAGAGGTAAAAAAACTTCTATTAACTTTCTCCACACCATGCATAATTTTATACACCTCTATGTCTCCCCTCAGTCAAAGCTTCTAACATTATAACCATTTCTCATAGTGGAGTTGATCTATCCCCTTGATCATTTGGGTTGCACCTTTTCCTGCTCTACAGTATCCTTTTTGAGGTGTGTTAACCAGAACTATACACAGTATTTCAAGTGTGGTTGCACCAGGGTTTTATATAAAGGCATTATGATATTGGCAGTTATATTTTCAGTTCTTTTCTAAATAATCCCCAACATAGTATACAGTCTAGCTGAGCTTCTATTATTGTGGTTTTGAGTAATCCCTAATATGGAATCTGGAGAGATTTGACCCTTTTGACTTTCCATTTCAACTTCCTTTTTACCAGTTCCCTCATCTTTGATAACTTCTTTTGAAGTAAAATGTGATATGTGACTGTGTTGGACTTCCTTGGCAATTCAAAGTGTTGGTATTGGCATTCAGAGCCATATTCTGGTTTGTGTTGAGAAGTGTCTACTCTCATATGAACTTGCTCAATTTCTCCAATATTTTTTGAAGGCCCCGCTTCATATACCTCCACTAACAGAAGTATAGTGATTCTTGTCTAAAGGTAAGACCTCTGTTTAAAAACAAACAAACAGCCCTTCCTGAACCCTGCCATACTGGATAATTTCTGGCCAGTCTCCAGTATTCCATTTTTGGGCAAGGTGCTGGAGTGTTTGGTGCTTCTCAGTTTCAGGGCTTTTTGGATGAACTCGATTATCTAGATCCATTTCAATCTGGCTTCAGGCCAGGTTATGGGACAAAGACTGCTTTGGTCTGTCCTGGATTTTAAGGAAATAGCTAATTTTGCTTTATTAAAATTGCTGGGAAAGCTATTGAAAAAATTGCTGAGAAACAATATAGGATTTTTTATTATGAAATGCAAATGCAAATTGTTTAATAATAAATAATTAAGAATTTGACAATATAAACAAGCAAGGGTACAATCCTATTGTGATGTCCTAAGCCCCTGAACTCAGAGGCTTACGGGCATCCTATGCAGAGTGGGAGGAGTGGTGGAGGCGATCTTCACCTCCCCTTTTCTTGCCCTGCATTTTCCGCTTGACAGGCTTTTTCGCCTGTCTAACTGGAGTGTCTCGTAGTTGGAGGGAAGGAGGCTGGAGCGGCTGCAGGATACCTTGTATTGCTTGGGTCTTTCTTTTTGCCTTTATGAACTGAATGTGTACCACACAGCACCCATCTCTTTCTGCAAATAGGAGAAGATCCATAGAGGTGAACAAGCTGAGTAAACTATCCTTTTAAGAAAGCTTGTCTGCCGTTAGTGATCTTATTGAGGAACGCCTAACAAGTTTCTGAGGAACTTTGGGGCTTTGCAGAACACAGTTTGAAAACCACTGCCTTAGAATAAAACTACATAGCATGACGTAGAACATCTAGATATCCTTTGTGGAGCATTATTGTTCTCTTCAGTTCATCAGAAGTTGAAGTGGTAATATCTATGTTCTGGCTTTTGTTTTTAATGTCAGATGGATGTATCACAACTGTCAATGAGTAATTTTTATGAGAACCTATTGTAGTTGAAAGTTAACAAACATCTACTCAGTTTGCCAAGTAGTTTAGACATTCTTATTAACTTTTAATCTTTCTGTCTTGCATTGAAAGGATCTCTCTCTCTCTCTCTCTCTCTCTCTCTCTCTCTCTCTCATTGCATCCTGTTCAAAACACTGGGGAATGTTATGAGTTCTGATGCCCAAATGAAGGGTTTCTTTGGTCTTGTTTGCTCGTTTCACTTTCCTGATGGTATTATTTCTGTCACTTTCAGATGTAGGCATGAGGTCCTGCGTTTGCTGCTCTCCATTAGATCTCCCCAGTTTGTCAGCATCAGTTGCTGTAAGAAATGGTCCTCCATATAAAGAGCCCAACTAGATGTTACTTTTCAAAGTGTTTTTGCTTATGTGCTTAGGCTTTCTTTTTCTCTGACAAGTTTATGTTGATTTCTGTTGAAGACATGTGCTTTTGACTACCTTGCTTTAATTAGAGATGATCAATATGAGGATGGGAATTGGTGTTCATCATGGTTTGGATTATCACTGTGTAAAGGTGCAGATACTCATAATTCAAGATTTTCATGGAATGGTGGTAGACCAGTTAAAATGGTCCCATCTCAGACTTTATGGATTCAATTGGCTTCTAGTGGATTTATTCATTGATTTCAGTAGGTGGTGTGGTAGATGTCTCAAATAAAAGTTTGATCTTTGTGATTGATGTGGTATACTTCTAGGCATCTCCTCTTTCCACTTCGTTGTATCATCTCTTCATTTTTGAGCTTGCATTGTCATCTGGTACATAGCATAATGTGGTATAGTAGAAGCTCCAGCACCATAAAATCTCTCTGCCCCACTTATTAGCCCTTAGCTGGTCACGGAAGTGGAAGTCCTTGAAAGGCTCATCTCCTTTCCTTTGATTACACCTAATGTGCACACATGTGTCTGTTACAGATGTCACACTCAGAGTGGAGGGAAGTGTTTGGCTAAACAACTGCACTAGCCCTTAAAATGGTTGCATTCTCTAGTTTGTCAGCTCTTGAAATGGCATATGAACTGGAAGCTTATAAGAGTATAATATTAACATTTTAAAGACCATCTTTAACTAATGGATAGTTGTCTTTAAGAAGATGTCTGATTTTGTGCATAATGTACATCTTTGCATGCTTCCAGATGAAGGTCTCCTAGAGCTAGCAGCAAAAAAGCCTCATCTGGAAGCACCCTTGATGGCACAAAGAAGCTATGATACCTTGCATCATAGCTTTTCACCCACCTCATTCTTTTTCCAGTCAGTTGTGCTTTATTGCTGGCAAGCAATATAATAATATCTAGTATATATTTACTGCTTTTAAACAGAGAAAGCATTGTTTTAACTTCCTCCTATCCCAAGATATTCTATTGGGCAGATTAATCTTTAAACGTATTTTCTTAAACTGTATAAAAGGCAATTGTGAAAGATTAGAAGGCTGCATATGGCATAGTGCTGAAGATAGGAGAACTTCCTAAAGTGAATAAAATAAAGGTTCCTTAAGTATGTATAGTATGACTGCGTGCTCTCTAAAGGTTTTCAGACTTTTGGATTTTAAAGGTTAGGTAAATGTGAGTCCTGTAGTTCAGCTCTAGTTCTCTCTAAACATTAGTCTGATATGTTTCAATATATATGTTTAGATATATGTGAGCCTGTGGCTCACGCTGGCTCAGCTTGTCTGAGTATGGGAAGCTAAGCCAGGTCAGGCCTGGTTATTACTTGGATGGGAGACCCCTCCTCTAGTTTCCTGCATTGAGCAGGGGGTTGGACTCGACAGCCTTGTAGGCTCCTTCCAACTCTATGATCTATGAAATCTATGTTTTCTCTTGCAGGGTCCATTTTTAACATTAACAATCATAGTACTTCGAATCCCACCTAGACAATGCTCTGAAGATACCTGAGGCAGTTCTGTCTCTGAAGCTAGGCAGGTTTGGACCTAGCCAGCCTCTGGGTGGGGAACCATCAAAGAACTCTATGTCTGCTTGAGAAAAGGGGTGGGATATCACAGATAAATATTACAGAAAGAATTATGAAGAAATTCTAATCTAATACCTTTTTCTGAGGAAGGAAATACTGTTGTCAATCACAAATGCCTTCATTAGGCCACAAAAATTAGTAACAACCAAAGAATGTTCCCAGTTAATCCTGGTTGCAAGCTACATTGTGTCTGGAAGTATAACAAAGACGTACTTAGGCCTTTCATTCTATTGTGTTTCTGGAGACAGACTTTTTGGATGAAACTGCTTTTTTGTGCTGGCTATAAGGAAGTGTGAGGAAGAATGAGGATTTGTACGGACCTATACCATGATGATTTTAAGTGCACTGTAAGGTTAATTTTGGAATTTTAGTACCTAGAGACTTGGTTCAAGCGTCTTCAAATTATGTACTGTAGTAAATTTCTTTTATACTTCAGCAATGAAGCTTGAATGTCTTCAACTTAGGTATAACTGGAAAAGGCTCATATAGTTATATCTAAGAGAAGCAAAAATCAACTGCTTGGCTGGCAGTGTAAATTCTTCTTGGCTATAGTCTCATAGTAATACATTTTTTATTTGTTTGAAGAGGCTACTCCCTGTACTGTATTATGCAAACTGAACTTTGTGTGTGTGTGTGTGTGCGTGGTGGTGGTGGGGAGGAGAGAGAAAGAGAGAATGTTTTCAGTGCTTGTTTTTGCCCCGTTCCTTTTTTTTTTACAAGATTATACCATGAAGTCTTGGAGCCGCCTCCCACATTATGCTTTAAAGATACAGTGGGTGAGAACTGATACTTTGAGAGAGTGTTCTTGGCTCTTTTTAGTATAAATTGTCCATTGCCTGATATCCTCTTTCCAGTGGTAGCCAATGTTCATTTAAAGTGTGCATATTTAATTAACTGTAAGAAATTAGTATAATATAGAGATTTGGGCCAGGATCCAAAGGAACTGTGCACCTGGTTCTGTCAGTCCCAGGGGGCCTTTGGATTTGTTTTCTGGAACAGCAGTCTCCCACGGCATATTGCAAGCCATTTTTGAAATTGAGTAGACTTTCAGAACAGCTTGATATGGCATCACAGTTTGCTGATCATATGAAAAAAGAAAAAACTTCCAGGTTTGCAGCAGCTCTTGGCTATGCCTAGAGCAGCTTTTTAGATCTGAACCTTTCTCTGGTGTGGCAAAGAAGTGGCTTGCAATGGCCAAGGCACCCTCCTGCTGGGCCTCTCAAAGGCAATTAACTTTTGTGGCTTTTGATGCTACTTGATGGGGGTGTGTTCATCTTCTGCTGACTCTGTGCTGCTCTGAGGACGCATTTATGCTTTGCTGCTTGTAAGATGCATTAAGACACTTAAGCGGTGTCAGAGATTGCCAAGACAAAACAACAGAGCTTTCTGTTGAGTGGAATGGGCAGAAATGCTGAGGATACTGTAGACGGTGCTGAGAGTCGGCAAATTGAACTCATGGCAACTCTGTTTACTTCACCCAAGGCTGAAAGTCTGTTTACATTGATTAAAATCTCCTGGACATACTATGTCATGTCAATAATATTGTGTTATGTTTCTAAGATTGTAAGTATCTATTTTTTTTTTTTTAAATTAAGAATGTGTAATTCAGAATAGATTTGTCCTAAAAACTGGCTCATTTGGCTCCTTAGGCACTAAGATAAATACAATTACAGGTCATTGTTACTATGCCTCCCCTTCCACAACTCCCACACACCTTCACATACATAGCCCATCTGCCCCCATACCACTCTCTCCTCCTCCCACTCTGCCTCCCACCACTCACTCTAGCGCTCACCTGGCTGCTCCTCTGTGCTGTTCACTGCCCTTCAGCTAATTGTGGCTGCAATCCTAAGCATGCTACCTGGGAATAAGACCCATTCAACACAGTGGGACTCACCTCTGAGTAGGCAGGGATAGGATTGTACTGAGTGAGGCCTTCAAAGTCCCTGCACTGGTTGCTGACCCCAGGTTCTGGGGAAGGGAGGGGTTATACATCATTGTCAAGGTTCTGCTACTGCAGGGACCCCTTAACCTTCCTTTGGGAGATCTCTGCCTCTCCTCAAAGCCCCTCCCGTTCCAGGAGATCAAGTCCTTTTACAGCTTCCAATAGCATGGGTGTAGGCTGTAGACGTGGTGAAAAAGTCACTCCAAACTCTCAGGGTAACCAACAACACTTTACTTATAATATTAGGGTTTTTACTTAATAGAGTGGTTATAATTCAAAAGCAAGTATGATAAAATAAAGCAAACAAACAAACAATCCAATGTTCTCTTGTTAAACTTCAGACTACCTATCTGCTATGCAGCCAGTTTCTCTTTCTCTTTCTCTCCTTCTCTCTGCTGTTTCTCTGCTGCTGCTTCTGGCTCTCTCTCAGCACACACTGACTGCTGGCTGACCACACCCCACATATATAGCCTTCCCAGGAATGGAAGGTTATAACCATGTGACCTTGAATAGGATATCTAATTCTTCTATTGGGTAACTTAAAACTCTCAAACTCCCCCTCCCATCCAAGTGTTTGGGCCTTCAGGCTTCAACTACTCGAGGGAAGTGTTTGGGCCTTCAGGCTTCAACAAACTCAAGCCTGAGTAGGCCTCAATCCTTTACAATCATGCCTTGGATTGAGAGCATAATTCGTTCCGGAAACATGCTTGTAATCCAAAACACTCTTATATCAAAATGAAATCCCTCAAAAATAATTTGTACAGAGATTTTAAATTTAAGCTGTACTACAGTACTTGTATTGCAAGACGTCACTTGTATATCAAGTAAAAAATAAATAAATAAATATTTAAAAATTTGCTTGTCTTGCAAAATGCTCTCAAACCAAATTACTTGCAATCCAAGGTATTACTGTACTCTGTTCTAACAGGAAGTGGAAACTGCAACTTTTAGTATGCTGCTGCTTATGCTGGTCTCAAAAAACAAACAAACCACTTTTTGCAGTTGTTTTAAAATGTGCATGTATTTTCGCTAACTATTAGGGAAATTAAAACATAAACAAATCAAGAAACAGCAAATTGGAGAAGGATTTTTTTTAAACCATTCCAGAGGGAAGAACTAATAGTTTGGTACTCCTTACCATATGGTGGTAGCAGGATTTTGTAATAATGTAGCTGAAAAGAACATACACAGTTATATTCTTGAGGTATCAGATTTGGAAGAAAATGCAAATGCAATGTCAAGATAGCCCCTGATGCGTTATTTCATTGTTGATGCTTCACTGATAACTATTGTTGTAGCAAATAATAGTGGTGTATGGATTCTGAGTAAGCTAAAAGGCATTGTTCTCAAGGCTTCTGGTAATAGTTGCAACTCCAGTTCTATCCATAAGGAATTATTTGTTGCTAATGGCATGTAAAAAGGTACAAGATTGTTTTGTAAAGTATTCAAAGGCAGACATTAACTTTCATAGGAATGGACTCTGCAATCAATGACCCTTGCTGTGTGATTCATTTCAAAGCATGTACAATTGCCAAGTGAAGTGCACTCCTCTTATAGTAGATGCTTTTATGTCGCTGACTTACATCAGACAAAAATTAATTTGCTACTCAGGTAAATGTTGGAAACACCACTTCATTGCAATTTGCCTATATGAAAATAGTTTCTATGCAGGCATGTATGATGTGCAGTGCAAGTTCTTATGTTGCCAGATGTTCAGTGGTTCAGAAGTGATCATGTGTGTTGGCTTCCTATCATCTTCATGTAGGAAGAATATGTGTGAAGCACTCCTGACATGATGAATTAAGCCATTGATGTTGGACAAAATAAATTTACACTCATGTGTCCTTTATAAGAGACATTGACTGGACTCGCACAACATAACAAATTTTAGTTGGACTTGCGCAAGTGTGCACTTGTGCGGGTCCGAAATGACCTGCCTCACCTGGGCAATGTCCAGGGAGTATCTGCTGTTAAAGTGAAACAGGTACCCCTCATGGGCACTGACCCAGAGAGGCTCCCAAGACCTTTATTTTTGCCTTTGGTTTGTCTTGACAGCTGTTGAAAGGCAAGGTGACAAGAGAAAAAGCAAAGATGTGAGTGACCTTTGCTCACAAAAAGGGGGTGGACAGTTGGTCACCCCCTTCATGGCGAGATCCTCATGGTTTGTTTTTTTTTTGGACCTGCCTCCTCTAAGGGTCCTCTCACTTTTCCACCATTTCCCAAGATTCTAGGTGCTCAGGAAGGTGGAAAAGTGTGAGCCACCTCCTTTTCAAGGAGCTGTCGGTTTTGACAGCTATCTGTCAGAACTCTGGCTCTTTTTCAAAGGGACATATGCAGGCAAAGGGACCCCCCATCCCCAGCTCGTGTTCCGCAGCAACTGGTATACAGAGGCATATTTTCATATTCATCTGCCACTTTCCCACAAAAATTGCTCGAGCTCACAATATTCACAAAATAGAATGGCAACGACACACATCGGAACATAATATCAGCTTTGCAGTAGCTCCTTCCATGCATTACTCGCATGAAGAGGCTCCACATAATTAAAGTGGCAAAGGACCAGCCTGCTGGCCTCACCCGGATATTTTACAACTTCCCTACCTCCCATGTGTTGAGCCTGGATATCCATGGCAGGGAATCCTTTGTGTGGATGTCAGGGGAACTGCTGCAAATTGGCCCAGCTGCCCCTTTAATCACATGAAGCCCCTTCACACTAATAATGTAGGGAGGGAGGCTAATATGCATGCAGACTTAGGAGTAATTCTAGTGTCTACAAAACATCAAATACTAGCCCTATCTTGAGTTTCTAGCCTCAGATTAAAGTTTCCCTTTAGTTCTTTCCTCCTAAAGCTTTTCCGTTCTTGTAATTTGCTGATTTGCTGGCTCTGCTGTATGGAAGTCCTTCACAAATGGACTGAAGTGGCTCAGCTTGCCCTTCACCAGTGAGATGATTCATTAAAGGAGGGATGGAGAACCTGTGGCCCTCCAGGTGTTGGACTCTAACTCCAGTCAGCCTCAGGCAGCATGGCCAATGGTCAAGGATGATGGGAGTTGTAGTTAAGCAATACCTGGAGTGTCACAGGTTTCCCACCCCTGCATTATAGAAATGGCACTACTAAGCAACTTGCTGAAGCCTGTTGTGGTCACTCCTATGATCAGTGATCCAAGATCTTGGCAACTAACGTGTTGCAATGCTGAGTAGTGTATCATGCAGCTGCTTGTTTTGAGATAAAGTACCCTGTAATCCTTCTAAGAGCCTCTGCTTCTTTTGTGAACTATTCTTACCGTTAGGAAAACTCTTCCTAAAACTTAATCTAATTTTGTTTTACTGTAGATTAAAACCCAGTGCTTTCCAAGGGATAAAATAAATGGGGTTTCTCCTTCCTTTGGATAAGTAGGAATTCTGCCATTTCTTTTGTATCTCCTGGAACTGTCAAAGTTGTATGGATGCCTATTTAGATATATGGACTGCTTTTATAAATGTATATATTTGAAATTGAAGTGTTAAATCCCTCCCCTCCCTTTCGTTCCCTTTCCCCCCATATCAAGGTTTTAGTTTTTCATTTCTCTATGTTTGCTCATCATTCTCCTCCTTCCTCTTCCTTTCCCCCTTATACTCAAGGATATGTGTATGTAATTAGTATTCTGTTATATTGATATGTTTTGTGAGAAGAATTTCCCCCTTTTTTGTTTTGTTGTTGTTACTGATGTGTTGCAAATAAAAATAATAATATTTTTTTTCTTAATCTACTGCTTCTTCCCCCCACCCCAAGGGGAAATATACAGTAATACCTTGGATTGCAAGTAACTTGGTTTGAGAGCGTTTTGCAAGACAAGCAAATTTTTTTTAAAAAAATTGACTTGATAAAGTAGGGATGTAACCGCTCGCCTCGAGTGGGCGTAGCAGGCCGAAATTGGCCCCGCTCACGCCCGCCAGAGACTCGCTTTGATATAAGAGTGTTTTGGATTACAAGCATGGTTCCGGAATGAATTATGCTTGCAATCCAAGGTATTACTGTACTTAGTCCCTTCACCTAGTCCAGGGGTCAACAAATGCAGGTGCCAAATCACCATATTTTTTATTCTGGTAACCGCATGTTCCTGATCCACCATAAAGTGAAAGTCTCCTCCTGTTCTCTGCACAGCATAAAGAACATGGAGATTATAGAGGTGTCTCACCTTATGCTGGGTGAGGGACAGAAAGAAAGCTACCTATCCCTGTGTCGGGCAGGGGGCAGGGCCTTGTATTTGACCTTCTGTGGGATTTTGGAGGCAATTGGAAGTAGCAAGAAGTCTCAGTGCTTCCAATTGCCTCAGAAGCCCTGAAAAATCAGAGATGTTTCTGGCGCCGTGAGGGGTACTGGAAAACTCGGGTCAGGGTCAGAGGTAACCACAAATAATGGGTGGTTACTATAGCCAGACAAAAATCTTAGACCCCTGGCTTAGTCCTTATCCTTCTAGCCTTCTAGTTCTTTTCTAAGCATTGGGTTTGAACTGTAGAGTCCAGAATTGCACACAGGGCTCCCATTTAGATGGTATCTAGATAGGCCAAAGTGGTAATATTGCTTCTTGACCCTTGAAATGTCCAAAAATATGACTGGGATTGGGTGCTGTGTGCCTCCCAAAATGTAGGGTTCACAATATCATAAGTACATTTGCTTACCTGTTTATTTTAACTCCATTAGGTACTCCATTAGCACTGGGTTTTAATGTGCATTGTTGTTGTTGTTCTGTGGAATATTGGTCCTTGTAATACTTCATTTTGGTTCTTTCTGTCCAGTTTGACATCTTGAATTTTTAGCTTACCCTGTAAAAATGTTTGCTAGTCATCCTCAGCTTAATATTGCCCAAGTATCCTGTCCAAACTCTCATCCGACTAATTAAATATACTGAATAGTGGTGGACTTTACAGGGAACATTATGGGATATTTATGAATACTTCTGGATAAAAAAATGTTTCCTCTTGACCAGCTCATATCGTTTCCCCTCTAGAATAAGGAGGACACACAGGTGTGTTAGTGCTCACAGAACATACCTAGGTCAGCAGTGGCCATTCTGATTGACAGGCTATGTTGATGAATACATATGAATATAGATTAGAAGCTGGACCTGTACTGGAAGATGCTGATTTTAAATTGCTTAAAATGCTGCTATGTTGAATGTTGGCCTGCAGAATTATCCTTAGTAGCTTACTCTTACTTATATCTTTTGTAGAGCTGGTGGGCCTGGTTAAGTTGATGGCCTCTGCTGCTAAGATCTGCTATTGCACCATGATGACTGGAATATCAGAAATTGGGGAATTATCCTTGGAGCCTTTGGTCACTTGCAAACTGTGCCTATCTGAATATTCACTGGATAAGATGACCGCTCTCCAACAGTGCAGCTGCATCTTTTGTACATCGGTAAGTGCAGACAGTAACATAACTAATGTTGAAGGAAGAGAGAAGGCTAAAATTGTCAAACAATTCCATAATAATAACAAATAGATTACAAATTAAGAATAAGCAGAATGAAACTTTCATTTTTATATGCCAAAGCATAATGCTAATTTAATTTTATGCATTAAATTAGCATAATTTGCATCATGTCCTGAAGAACTGTCAAAAGCTAATTATTTTCTAGGGCCCATTCCAGGACACAATAAATATGCAGTTGGTACTCATCTGATATAGCTAGCTTAATACTGTCTTACTCTGACTGGCCACTGCTCACTAATGCATGGCGAAGAGGTCTATCCCAGCATGCTGCTGAGATCCTTTCAATTGCATATGTCAGGGATTGAATTTAGGACTTCTGCACACAGAGCATATACTCAACTACTGATCTATGTATCCTTCCTTTAGAATTCAGCTCTTTCATCAAGACAGTGCTTCTTTCGGGGACGGGGGCTAATGTTGTGATATGTATCACTTTACCAGCTGCAGCACATTGTTTACACATGGAAGGGACAGAATGCCTGTAAACAGGTTTTGTTATGTCTTACTAGAATCCTTGATTCTGGACTGTGAGAACAACATGAGCTGGTCACATGGTTTGTATGTTCTGATGACGTGCTAACTTGTTTTCTGTCTGAAGCCATCTTAGAGAGAAGGTGGACTGCTTTCTCTCTTCTTCTGGTTCTTCTTGCTAAGACTTTGTTCCTGCAACAATGTAACGTCTTTGCTGAGGTGGAGTTAAGCTCAACTTACTCCACTGGATGTAATGCTTGCTATGCATTTATACTCTGCACATGGACTGTAACTAGGAAATGTATACTCTGTAGAACTTTACTTGCTAAGTAAATAAACAGGTAGAAATAGACCTGTGGTGTTACAGAGTGTTTCCTGACTCCATGGATTAATCTGCAACGGGGAAGCTGGAAGCAAGTCTGATTACAAGGGCAGACTGGGCTGGTCAAAATTGGCACCGACACAACACGCTGCACGCTGCGTAGGGAGGTGAGATCTGGGAGATCTGTGTGTGGAATTTCAGGCGTCTGTTATCACACAGATAGGATTATAAATCTCCCAACTCTGCTCACACGCCAACAGGGTTATGGGCCCAGCCCAGGCAGGAGGTCGGTACCAGACCAGAACCAGGCCCAGACCGAACCGGACCCAGTTCGGAACCAGGCTGAAGGTCGGCACCAGCACCAGCACCAGGACCTGTTTTCTAACAAAGCTTTGGCAACAGCTTCGACTCCGGTGATTGCAGTGATTAATGGCAGAGGAGGAAGACATCAAAGAAGAAAAATCTCCTGGTCCTTCACCCGGTAAGAGGACGAAAGAGGGGGAGGAAACTGTTAGCTGACACAGACAGCTTACAGGAAAGTTCTCAGGCCGAGAGCTTGGAGGGAGAGAGAGAGGCTGAAATTTCTGGGGAGGAGGAGGAGAATCCCCCGGTCACAGAAATGGCGGCTGCACAATCCCTGAATCCACAAATTATGGAGAGACTGTCTGGATCGAACTATGTGCTGTGGAGTTTTCAAATGCAGCATTATTATTATAACCCATGCGGGACTCTGGTCTGTAGTAACACAGGATCCAGTTGCAGTGGGCGATCAGGCATATGATGAATGGAAAGAGCGGGATGATAAAGCCAAAGCGATTCTTTGTTTATCAGTTGAAAGCTCACAAGTGCCATTTATCCAATTTCAAAACACGGCAAAAGATATCTGGAATGTGTTGAGAAATACGTATCAAATGCAAACAGCTGGGAGCAGAATTTTGCTGGCACGTAAGCTATACAAGTTAAGCTTGCAACCAGGTGGCTCTATGCCAGAGCATTTGAGTACAGTCAGAGACTTGTTTAACAGGCTGAGGGCTCAAGGGATGACTATTGATCCATTGAACCAGGTGTCCATTCTGCTATCAAGTCTTGATCCATCTTATGATACAATTGTCACTTTGATGGAGGGGCAGCCAGATCAAAACCTGACGATGGAATATGTGTCAGGCAAACTTCTTTCTGAGTGGGAAAAGCGACAAGGAAAGAAAAACAACTCTGGCCGTAAGTTTGCAGAAAGCCAGGCTGATGTGGCAAACAGCCAAGCTGCAAACAACAAGCAGGGAGTAACCCAAGCCGCTGCTTTAAAAGTGAAAAAATGCTTCAGTTGTGGATCTACAACTCATCTGAGACATGATTGTAGAATGAAAAAGAAAAAGACAAGAAACAAACAGAAAACAACAAGCACACCTGAGGAGGCAGTTAAAACGGGCAAAAGTTTGATTGCAAGGGTGGGGTTTTTTCTAATGTTGTTTGGGTTTTAGACTCTGGAGCTTCTTGTCACATGACTAACTCCAGGAACGTATTTCAATCTCTGGAAGAAGGTAGATGTCCAGGTCAGCACGTGGAATTAGCTAACGGGAAACGTATAAATGTTTCAGCAGCAGGAACAATTGAATTTACTACTTTGGGTCAACAAAGGGCATTGCTTGTTCCGGAACTGGACACAAATCTGATAAGTATTTCCCAATTAGCTCAAAATGGCTATGAAATGTGTTTTTCAGACAGCACATGTGTGATTTCACGTGAAGGGACAGTCTGTGCAAAAGGTGATTTGCAGAATTCTCTGTATGTTATAAATCCATTTGTAACACATGATGAGAGTGTGAAGTATGCAAATTGTAAACCTCATGATGATTGTGTACATTTATTCCATAAATGTTTTGCGCATGCAAATTGCAGAAGCATCGAGAAGATGCCGGGTCTGTGTGAGGGCATGAAAATGAAACCTTGTTCTAATTATGTGGAATGTGAAGTATGCAGTCAGGCTAAGTCACACAGGACTAACATTCAGAAACACAGTGATAGAGTGAGCACAAGAATATTTGAGCTGGTACACTCTGATGTTGCTGGGCCATTTGAGGAAAGCTATGGGGGAAACAGGTACTATATGACTATTATTGATGATTTTAGTAGATTTGGATTTGTTTATCTTCTGCAAAATAAGTCTCAGGTTCGAGCGAGATTTGAATAGTTTGTGAAATGGGCTGGTAACAGGTTCAAACAATACCCCATTGCTGAATTGCTCACAGATGGTGGGGGAGAGTACATGAGTACAAAATTTAAGAAATTCTTGGAAAGTGAGGGCATTGGGCACAAAATCACAGCCTCAAACTCACCGTTTCAGAATGGCGTAGCTGAAAGGCGCAACAGAACACTCCAAGAAATGATGAGGGCTGAATTAGCTGACTCAAAGTTGGGAAACCATTTCTGGGGGGATGCACTTTCAAATGCTAACTATTTGCTGAACAGATTACCTAACACCACAACTGAGAAAACTCCATATGAAATGTTTCATGGGAGGAAGCCAAAGATAGCACACGTGCGAATTTTTGGGTGCAAATGTTTTGTTCATATACAGGCTCAAAACAGAACAAAGCTGTCACCTAGAAGCTTTGAATGTTTTCTGCTGGGGTATGATGGACAAACAAAAGGATACAGGCTGTGGTCACCACAACACAGAAAGGTAATTTTAAGCAGAGATGTGATTTTTCATGAGCAAACACATGAAAAGAAACAGCTGGTGGAATTGCCAATGCATTCAATGGCTGAGACACAGCAGGAAGTTTCTGAAACAGAACAGACCACTGGGCAGATATCTGGGGAACAGGAGGGAGGTGAACAATCTCTAAGGCGTTCAACCCGAGAACGTAAAGCACCTGTTAGATATCAGGATGAATTCCAAAGTGGCAAAACTGTTGTACATAAAGCTCTCAAAATAGCTTTGAGGAAATCCAGGGCATGGAACCAGCAGTGAGAAATGATTGGTTTGAGGCCATGCAGGATGAAATCAATGCCATGCATGTTAACAAAACATGGAGTCTGGTATCTTTACCTGTGGGGCGAAAAGCCATCACCTGTAAATGGGTGTACAAGGTGAAGACAAATCACCAGGGGCAGGTGGAAAGGTACAGGGCAAGACTCGTGGCAAGAGAGTTTGCACAAAAGCATGGAATAGATTTTGATTCCGTGTTTGCACCAACAACAAGGTATGCAACGGTGAGATTGTTGTTGAAATTGGCAGCACAAATGATGGCATTTCATTTTGATGTAAAAACTGCTTTCCTATATGGTGATTTACAAGAGGAAATCTACATGGTGCAACCAAAAGGTTTTGTAGAAAATCCCGGTCTTGTATGTCGTTTGCACAAATCCATATATGGATTGAAACAAGCAGCAAGGTGCTGGAACCAAAAATTAGACAGAGTTTTGATTAGTTTGGGATTCAAACAAAGCAAGGCTGATCACTGTCTGTACACATGTCACACAGAACTGGGACATTGGGTGTATTTGTTAGTCTTTGATGATATATTACTGATAACAGAATCAGTAAGTCAAAAAGACAAAATTGCAAAAGAATTGCAAGCACACCTTGAACTGAAAGATCTAGGTTTGGTAAAACACTATCTTGGAATACAATTATCCCAGGATGAGGAAGGTTCTTTCTTGGTTGAACAAAGTGGAAAATTCAGAAATTGCTGGAGATTCATGGATTGGAGAATTGTAACCCAGTTACCACTCCAATGACTCTTGAATATCAAAAACACACAGATAACACTGAATTTGAGGATATTGGAAAATATCAGAGTGTTATTGGAAGCCTGCTGTATTTGGCAAATGTGAGTAGGCCAGACATCAGCAATGCTGTGAACATACTTAGCAGGAAAATGCAAAATCCTTCTATGTATGATTGGCTAGCTGTGAAACGTGTGTTAAGATATTTAAAAGGTTCCATGAATTGCAAACTGAAATTGTCATCACACACAGAGGGAGGTTTTTGTGTGTACACTGATGCTGATTGGGGAGCTGCAACAGATAGAAAGTCCACAAGTGGAACTGTGATCATGTATAGTGAAAGTCTAATTGACTGGTATACATGAAAACAATCTTGTGTGGCTGTATCTAGTGCAGAATCTGAATTCTGTTGGTGTTTGAGAGTATGCAGAGTGTGGGAGATTTATAATCCTGTCTGTGTGATAACAGACGCCTGAAATTCCACACACAGATCTTCCAGATCTCACCTCCCCCCACGCAGCGTGCAGCGTGTTGTGCCAGTTTGACCAGTCCAGTCTGCCCTGTTGTCAGACTGCTTCCAGCTTCCCCGTTGCAGATTAATCCATGGAGTCAGGAAACACTCTGTAACACCACAGGTCTAATTCTACCTGTTTATTCACTTAGCAAGTAAAGTCCTACAGAGTATACATTTCCTAGTTACAGTCCATGTGCAGAGTATAAATGCATAGCAAGCATTACATCCAGTGGAGTAAGTTGAGCTTAACTCCACCTCAGCAAAGACGTTACATTGTTGCAGTAACAAAGTCCAGCAAGAAGAAAACAAGAAGAAGAGAGAAAGCAGTCCAGCTTCTCTCTAAGATGGCTTCAGACAGAAAACAAGTTAGCACGTCATCAGAACATACAAACCATGTGACCAGCTCATATTGTTCTCACAGTCTAGTTTCCCATGCGAAAACACGAGATCCCAGAAAGACTAAGGGTCTGTGGACTAAATAAACTTATTTGACTGAGATCCCAGAAAGACACAACAAACCTGTTTACAACCATTCAGTCCCTTCCATGTGTAAACAATGTGCTGCAGCTGGTGAAGTGATACATATCACAACAAATTCATCAGTTTATCTCAAGCATGCAATGAGATTGAATGGTTCAAACAATTGTTTACTGATCTGCAATTACCAGTAGACAAGGCTGTTACAATTTTTGAAGACAACCAGGCTTGCATAAGCATGGTACAAACTGAAAAATGTAGGCCAAGAACCAAGCACATTGATGTTCGTTACTCTCATGTAAAGGACTGTGTGCAGAAAGGGTGGGTAACACTCAAATACTGTGCAACAGGGACATGGTGGCAGATCTTTTCACGAAACCATTGCCTGTAGTAAGACACAGGAAGCTAATGATGGCGCTAGGCCTCATTGAGCAAATGTGAAACAAGATGTACTCAGCTTGTGGGGGGATGTTGTGATATGTATCACTTTACCAGCTGCAGCACATTGTTTACACATGGAAGGGACAGAATGGCTGTAAACAGGTTTTGTTATGTCTTACTAGAATCCTTGATTCCGGACTGTGAGAACAACATGAGCTGGTCACATGGTTTGTATGTTCTGATGACGTGCTAACTTGTTTTCTGTCTGAAGCCATCTTAGAGAGAAGGTGGACTGCTTTCTCTCTTCATCTGGTTCTTCTTGCTAAGACTTTGTTCCTGCAACAATGTAACATCTTTGCTGAGGTGGAGTTAAGCTCAACTTACTCCACTGGACGTAATGCTTGCTATGCATTTATACTCTGCACATGGACTGTAACTAGGAAATGTATACTCTGTAGAACTTTACTTGCTAAGTAAATAAACAGGTAGAAATAGACCTGTGGTGTTACAGAGTGTTTCCTGACTCCATGGATTAATCTGCAACGGGGAAGCTGGAAGCAAGTCTGATTACAAGGGCAGACTGGGCTGGTCAAAATTGGCACCGACACAACACGCTGCACGCTGCGTAGGGAGGTGAGATCTGGGAGATCTGTGTGTGGAATTTCAGGCGTCTGTTATCACACAGATAGGATTATAAATCTCCCAACTCTGCTCACACGCCAACAGCTAATGCATTTTCAGCACTCATAGCTATATTTTGTCACAAGCAAAAAAGATTTCTCACTCAGCTAGCACATCCATTGTAATAGTGAATACATGTGGGATGTATTTGCACAAATGTTGTGTGATCCTGTTAGGCGTTGCTTCTGACATTACTGATGAGTGACACATAAATTGTAATGTAGGAACTTCACTATGTCAGCTGAAAGGATCAGGTATGCATGAAAGCCCCATTCAGATTACTGCCGTTTCCTAGATGGGCATAGGTTTGCTATCTAAGGTACACAAGGCAATGTTTGTTTTACTGAGTAAATATTAAGGTACCAACCTTTTAACTTTGTGAATGGGAAATAGTCTAAGTGTATGGTTCATCAGTATATGTGCATTAAGAAAACAAAGTAAATATCAGTGGTTCTCTATCTCTCTTGCTTATGGTACATGATAATCCAGCATGGTGCAGTGCCTGAGTCTAGTCTGTCCTTGCTAGCCCTCTGTGTGCTCAGTGGCACACATTATATTTCTTTCTATGTGGCTGGCAACTGCAAAGTGCCAAGCTTAGTGTAACTGCATGAAGAGGTGACCAGAGAGAACCCATATGGTAGGCCCAGTGTTGCCACCTTTTCCTACCATTGCAATGGTAATTGTTTTACAAGCAGTGGTGGAGTAGTGATACTGTTTTACTCTGTCTGTGGCTACATTTAACCATTTATCTATGCAGTATCTGGTACCATATGATAAAGTTATGACTACCGTATAGATCTTCTGTCTTCATCCTTGCTCTGGGGAAACTAGGCTGTGATTAGGGATGCAGAGTTTTATTTTAATTTTGTTTTTGGGGCTCCTCCCCCTGCAGCACCTCGACACACATACCATTGGGCTTGCCTAATATAATTAGGCAAAGAAGATTGAAGGCTATACTCCTTGGAGCAGGGAGGAATCTGTGTGAAGGCAGCGGCTGGAACAAGGACACTGTTCCACATGAATCATCCTTATATCAAATCTAAGAGATCATATTCTTGCAGTAGGCAAAACTGTAACAGGAAAATTTGCCCTTCTCAATTGTAGTGCAACTTAAAGCTCATTACCATTATGTTGAAACAAATTTGCAGGTGTTTGTGTTTAGCAGTGCAGACAATGGCAGACTGGCCTCATGTGACATGTAACTGACTCCCCACTAAAATCTCATGCAAACAAGGGCCTCAGTCTTGGTAGCTGTTTGGTACCCCTGTTCTGTACCCCTGGTGTACTCTAAGTATGACCAAGTCTGGATCTTGGATCAAGGGCTAAACATGGCCCAAAATATTTAAAGAAAACCATCAAACATAACCAATTTAGTTATAATGCACAAAGTACAGAATTGCAAAACCTTCAAGCTGTAATTATTTTCTCTTAGTAGGTCTTATAATGATTGGGGGCGGCAGCCTGGGTTTGGGATGTATGGGTGGTACGCTACAAAAATGGGTACCATATTGCACAAAATGTTTCCAGTTTTGTGTGACCTCTCACAACTTTCATGTGGTGAATTTGTTTTTGTGTATTTTTAATTTCAAATGTAAATATGGCTTCACTTTTCCTGTTCATGGTAATATGAGAAGTCCAGTCAAGAAAAAAACTGTTACCGCTGCACAGTCTCTTGGAACTATTTTTTTTCTTCTCAGTAAGGAGGGAAAATTGGTCCTACGCACAGCAAGTTAAAACACAACATATCCTGTGTTCAGTGCAGTGCTGTTTTTTTTAATCTACTTTCTGTTTCTGTTTTGTGTGTGTATTTTGAGAACTGTTGCATCAAACCTATTTACCACTTCCTCTCTTTATTTGACTGGGATGCTTTTGCAGAAGCAAAACTGTTGCAGCAGCATGTAGTTTCGGTTGCTATCTTCCTGCTCCTTTGCCACATCCTTGAGATCTATGCAGAGATGAGGACAATGTGAAATGAAGGGCTGGTGGGATTTATATTTGTATGCTAATTGCTTTTGTACTTCAGTCTAATGGTGATTATCCAGATGTGGGATCTACTCTAAAACATCATATTGCTACACTTTTTGCTTTGCTTTACTCAGGTTTGTTGATCTCTTTGAATTAAATCCACTCACTCCTCCAAAGTACTTGCATTCTCTTCTCATTTAATATCTGCACATTTTTAGAAGTGCACTTCTATTCCTTTAAATAGTTCTGGCCCCAAGTGAGAACCGGGTATAACTCCAGCTTAAACCACTATAGGCACTGCTTATGTCTTTGAAAGAAAGGATTAAGCTCCGTTACCTTCCCATACCTCATATAGGAAGCATCTGTGTTCATAAGAGATACATTTCTCATTTAAGCAGGCACATACCATGATAAAGACAAGATGGCATAGACTGGTCTGTTTTCTGTGGACAGGGATTTGCCAGTTCCATCCTCCATTAGATCACCTGTTGTCAGCAAAAGTATTGATGTCCAGCTTCCCCCTACCCAGGGATGTTGAAGAGTCCTTGGTCTCGAGTCACGAGTCGAGTCGTGAGTCTTTGGACCCGAGTCTCGAGTCTCGAGTCCTTGTCCAAAATGGTGAGTCACGAGTCACTCCCAAAGCTGACTCCACGAGTCCCTATTAAAATCAATGGGTTTTTCCCCCCAACAAAATAAGGCTACTTCAGATGTGTGGCTTAAATAAATTCTAGGCACAAGTGTGCCTTTTTATTTCAAAACTCTGCAACTGATTTTGGCAAGAACAGACAAGGCAGACAAAACCAAAATAACCAGGCAGGCAGAGGAGGCAGGGAACCCCAAAGCAGGCAGGCAGAGGCCAGGCCTTTGTCTTGGACAATTCAACTGTTGAACTGGTCAAGAAGAGACCAGGCAGGCAGAGGAGGCTGGGAACCCCAGACAGGCAGGCAGAGGCAGCCAAACCCAAAATTTCTGAAAGGTTGCATTTTAGAAAAATGATTTTAAAAAATAAACTTGCTGTACTTCCTAAAACTTATCCATGTTGCATTTGAGGAACATGATTTTTTCTAAATGTTTGGCCCCCATTCTGGAATGGTGAGATCTCATCACAATTCCACCCTCACTGAACACCCGCTCCACTGGTGATGAACTTGCTGGAACCAGAAACACACTCAGAGCAGCCACACAGAGTAATCTCAGGTCCTTCTTCTGCCTCTCCCAAGTACGCAACATATCAATCAAAATAAATCTTGACACACTGTTGGGGCTGCACTCCTGGTAGCCGTCCATAGTGGCCGAGCAGTGGCACACCTCGCTTCCATGCACTCTTCGCCGGCAATCACGCTCCTCTCCACTCCTGGCACAGCCCAGGGATGTTGAAGAGTCCTTGGTCTCGAGTCCCAAGTCGAGTCTCGAGTCCCATTAAAAATATTGGGACTCGAGTCTGAGTCGAGTCAGAGGGGGGACTCAGTCCGACTCACGAGTCGAGTCCTCGAGTCCGAGTCCCCATCCCTGCCCCTACCTTCCTGGGCAATAGTGATTTGAACACTTGTAAGGAGTCTTGCTAAGAATGCCATTTAAAGAGTAGGTAATGTACTAGATCAGGGGTGCAGAACCTTTTTCAGCCCATGGGCTGAATTTCATTTTGGAGAAGGTCTTGGGGGCCACATTCCATTGGTGGGCAGGGCTGAAGACAAAAAGGGTGGGGCCAAAAGAACCAAAAATACCAGCCACTCTCAGCAACATTCTGAATAGTCTGCTCAGACTATGGTGGGAAGGCTACCGTTTTAGTAGCTGGAACTGGCAAATGAGGATTGTGTATAAATAAAATTTTACTAGTGAGCATGCAAAGGAAATGGTTGGGAAGTTGTACCCGGACCTGAGCCTAGATGCCCGCCTGCCTGACTTCAGCAAGCCGTGACCAGAAGGCAGCAATGTGTTGAGCAACTTGTTTGTGTACATTTAATAGGGCGAACAGCTGTGGCTGGTGAAAAAGATGCTGCCCTGGTGAACAGCAGGTTAAGTGCAGTGGTTCCCCAGCACCACACACTGAGTAGATAAAAACTACTACTTAGCGTGGTTTACGGTGTATGTAACCACTTGACAAGCTGGCTGATTGGCTATAAGCCCACACAGAGAGCCAATTTCTTTAATACAGTACAGTAGTAGTTGATGTGTGGTAAAATTGTCCTTACCACCTGGTAGGATAATACAGATGAAAAAGTTTCCTCGGAGAAAGAGGGAGAGGTTACACTGGGGTAGTTTGGATATGTGGTTTGGTCTTTATTATCCTGCAAAGTTGTGAGGAGAACTTGGCCATGCATCAGGTGCAGACATGAGGTAAGGGAATGGCTGTCTATATTCTTTCATGCAACGTGTACCAGGAAAGGAGCTGTAAGAGAGAGACTCCCCTTCCCCCACCCCCCATCAGCACTGTTACAGTTTCCTGCCTCAGTTCTTTCCACCTGCACAACTAAGTAATTTCCCTCCTCTTTTGTAATAATATCAATGGGTATTTGCAGGAGTTACAAATGAAACATTCTCTTTGTGCTCCTATCTTTTGTTACTGAGGCCTTCAGGTGACATTTATTTCGACTCTTCATAATTACAGATGAGGTAGATCTGCAGACAGTAGGAAAATTGGTGCCACAAGTGAACTTAGTACGGTGAGATGCATGGTTTGAAGAAATGTAACAGTGGTTTTCTGTGGTCATTTTCAGTGGTTAGTCCGGCTTTGTAGCTTGTAATTTCCCATCTGGGAAAAAAAATATGTTTCCATTATCTATTGGAGAGGGAGTTAATGGAAATTTAATCACTTTGCCATCCAGGCTTATGTCTGTCTCCATTTGTGGTCTGTAAAACAAAAGAAATTAATTATTACTGTACATCTAATATTTATTGCTGCAATAAATATTATTTTTCCATAAAAATGGCATTCTAGCCAAAGTCAGTACATTACTCTTGATGATGCATATGTGTTTTCCTTTGGTGCCAATAAAGGTTTTTTCCTTCTTCTAGCCCGTGTGTGTGTGGAAGGTGGGTGGGTTGAATTTAGGGAGGAAAAGCAGCTGGGTGGGAAGGATTAAACCTCCTCTACCTATTCACGGTGGTCCCAATCCAGATCAGGCCCTGCACACTTACTTGGAGCTAAATAAATAAAAAGAAAGCGAGGATCTGCTGCATGCTATGTACCGTATTTAACATAGCATGTAGTTTAGCCCTCAGTAGGAGCCTGACAGCACCATCCTATACATGTCAACTAAAAAATAAGACCCAGGTAGGTGCGTATAGGATTGCAGCCTAAGAGAGAGTTAGGAGCTATAAGCTAAAGGCATTTGGGAATGCATGGGTATTTCTCTCTGGAGAGCTGATGTGGGAGCAGTTGGCTTGTTTTGTCAGAGTATTAAGCTGTGCCTCTACCTATGCTCAAACTCAAATAATATTACAGAGTCTCGAGTGTCATCTCTCCTTCTGAAGGGAACCAAACCTGAGTAAGTGCTGCCATGGTACATTCGCCACTCATGGAAGTGGGGAACCATGTAACAATACATTGAAAAGTGTATCTCAAATGTGCTTGTGCAGAAGCAAGTCTCACTGGGGCTTATATTCTACAAAGCATGCTTGGGATTTCAGTCTATGCTTTATTTAATAAAAGTTTCTTGTGGACTTTAGAATTCAAATATCTTGAAGCCATTGGGTGATCTGCTGTCACAGTGAACTTAAGCAAGCTAAAGCATCACTTGCAGCCTCTCTAACATCAGAGCAGCTAAGCAAATGACAGCCATTAGGTTCAAGACATCTCTGTCTAGGTTCAGTGTGACAACAGAACAGATCAGCTAAAGGCTTTGGGAGAAGTGGTGCAGGCAGAGAGATCAGACAGAGGCTGAAGGGCTGAATGAAAATACAGCCTCTCCATAACGACAAGCCATGGGTGTTTCCAGATGAAGCTTTTTTCACACCATCACCCTGGCTCATTCATGGTATTTTACATGGGGTCCAGATGACAGTCTTCCACTTGTAACCTTCCTGTATTTTCCCACCACTCTTTTTCTTACCCCCAAAAAACTCCATTAAGGAGAAAAAGACTGAATAGCTGCACAATGCCTTCTAATTGGTAGTGCTGCGGCCTCTCTCCCTGGAAGCACCACATGTGTTAATCGTCTGTGTAATAGATTTTTTAGAGACTTGGAGGGTGGTTTGAAAGGGGTGTGTATATTTTCACCTCTGCTTGTGGTGTATATTCTCAGGTAAGCAGGTTCCCCCCCCCCTTCCAAAAGCATGATTGACCAGAGACCACTGTGGGCTGCTGGGATGGAGAAACAAACAAATAATGGCTGATCCCCCATTTTTGAAAATATAAAATCAAGCTGTTATGCAGAACCATCTCTATTCGTAGGCAAAAACACAGTTTTCTTAGTAGAGAGAAACTAGGCAGTTGTTATAGTAACCAAGCTGGAGATGATTTTAGATGGTATACTAAGTTAAACAAAATTAATAGAAGCCAAAATGGATGTACCATTTTGGAGAATAAAGTGCCAATTTTTTAAATAGGTTCTCAAGTTGTGATTTTTCAGATACCACAAAAGTGCTTTGAGTGCTACAGGCAGCCTATAGGGGGTCTTGGCGGGCGCCAGTATGCCCATGAGTGCTGTGTTGCTGACCCCTGCTATAGGCCATATGTTTGCCCAATGCCCACCTTGATTCCAAAGTGTGAAAGGGTCACTCTCTTCTTTTTAGGGAAGATATAATGAAGAGGTGATAAATACTACTTTCTTTTGGAACAGTGCCATGTAGATTCTGGAATAAGTGAGGTCTACTGCACAGATGAACAGAGTTTAGGCTTACACGATCTACTTTGTTTTTGCTATAACCCTAAGATTCACCAGCTGGACCCAGATTAAGAATTAAGAAACAGGATACCTCTGATCACATGCTCAGTCCTGGAATTTGTTTATCTTGCAGTATTTTTAAAAGGGCTTTTTCACGTGGTACAATTGTACAGTACACTGTACAAAAGTGTACACTGTCACGTATCATCGTGACACAGTATATACTTGCATTTTTTAAATGCATGACAAATGTACATGGGTGCATGCGTAACATTTCTGTGAAGGAAAAAGTATCTTGTTAAGCTGCTCTAAGCGAGCATAATAGCACAAACTCAGTGTCGCAGTGCCCCAGTGATTTTAAATAAAGGCTTGTCCCTATTCTCCACTCCCTTCCCCTTTTCTACAGTGCTGTCATGAAACTGTCACTTTCTGGCACCTCCTTCCTCATTTGATGCGCTTAGATTTTTCTTAAGAAAATAGAACATCTGACCCATAATATGAACTTAACTTGTAATAGTTAGCACTGCATACTTATTTAACAACAAAAATAGACATGCTCCTTCTAAGGGTGTACTGATGTGGGTCCTTATAGTTAGTTTATGGTGGTCTTATAGCAGAATGGGTTTTTCAAGTTTATTTTGGCGTTGGTGATATTTTGCCCTTGTAAACTTCTCTAAATTAATTTAATATCAACTTTGACATTAATTAATACTCATTGACTTACTTTGACAATTAACATACGTAAGTGCATTTTAAAAAAGGGAACTACTGCTCAGTATTTAATGCCATTACTCTATGATTGGGGACAATAGGGGAAAAGCCGGAAAGATTGGACTTCATGGTATTACCACATGTTAGCAATCCACTACTGAAGGATAGTAGCCTTTGAGAAACAGAGCATGTGGCCTGTTGGCATGAGCTGTCAGTACTCAGTCAAACAGACACATCCATCATTATTTAGCTTTTATGATGTGATAGATTGGCTGGCTGAGGCTTCAGCATCTCCTAGTAATTGCCTGTGTTTGCCCTATCTTTTGAGGATCATCATTTTACAGTATTGTGTTTGGCATAATGAATATATTGGCACATCTAGAATTTTCCTGACTAGGCCACTAGATGCAGTTTGCAGCCTGATTCAAAATTGTAGCTGCAAACTGTTTGTAATCAGAAAATTCTAATAAATGCTGAAGCAATGAAGGTCACCTGCCAAATATGCAATGAGAAGTTTGATTCATATACATGACAATCCATATGCATTTAGCTAGTAATGCTCTATATACGTGACTCATGCACTCTTTTCAACGTCCTTGGCTTTCATTTCATCCCAAATGTATAAAGATGTCTCCTTTTTTCTGAATAACCAGTAACTGATTAACCAGTAACTTCTGGCAATTTTTTTAAAAAATGTACACAATATTAAGTATCTAGGAGTTATGTTTATAACACATATTGACATTCTATTCTTGTCCTGTGTTTTATCCGGGGGTGCTTTCAGATGGACAGCTCCTAGCAGTTCCAATCAAAAGACATTGTGCGGCTCTTCCATCTTTCCCTCTTTATTCCTGGGCGGGGGGGGGGGGATGAAGTAGTGGTAGGAAAACATGGGAGGGATACAAATGGAAGACGTCATATGGACCCCCTGTAAAATTCTGTGAATAAGGCGAGGTGATTGCAGAATAAAAGCCACATCTGGAAGCACCACTACATTCCCTCTACCTTTCCTTTTTAAAAACTAGATGTTAAAATTTCTCACGTTGCATTTGTGTTTTTCCTTTTGTCATTTGCTTTCCAAAAGTACTACAAGTTGCAATTAGTCAGCTGGAAACCTTTTAAAGTGTTGGAGTAGGGAAAGTTAATGGAACATGTTGAATGAAGGACTGGATGTACTTGAAAAAGCCATGTGGTGTACTGATACCAGTCCTTTTTGTTTGTGGATGTGGAGGAAGATTATCTATAAGTGGTCTTGAATAATAACATGGACTTATAGTGAGAGGAGTACAAGTGCCTTGTTGAGCCATTACCTAGCAACGTGAGATCAGAACACACTGCCTGACTTGCAAACTATATATTATACACAAGTCAATCCCTCAATGTTTTTTTTTAATGGAAATTTTGAGCCCAGGAGTGACAGCAAAGTAGGTGCTTTAACTCTTTCCTCATCAACCTTTTTTTTTTTGCTCTCACAATGGCTACCATGTAGCTTCCCCCTCCCCCATGGAGTGTTCCAGATGCTTAATTATCCTGGTAAACATGTACCTGGACCCCAAAGAAGAAAACACAGCTTGGAAGGAATTCTGAACGGAAAAACAGCTGATGAGGAAAGGATTAAGCCAGACTTGCAAATAAGACCTTAAAAGTTACTATCCTGCAAAAAAATATTTACTAGCTCAACTGCACTGCAGGTTAGCAGAGGAGGTATAGCTGCATTTCTATGTTGGGCACAGAGGAGAGGGTGGTGGTCTTCTCTCCTCTACCATGCGCTCACCTGCATGCAATTCCTGGTAATCTATGCAATTCCTGGTCAATCTATGGGGCTACCAGGCTACCACTTAAATACAAGGCTGAATTAAGAATTTCTTTTCCCTTCCCTAGAATTCCTTCACTCAAAAACCCAACATCCTTCTGGCTATTTTCCATTTTAATAAACCAACTGTCAGGACTTACTTTGTTGCACATGTCAGTGATCATTTTTTCCTTGAGGTAATGTTAAAAAGTTATACAGTCATGCCTTGGGTTGAGAGCATAATTCGTTCCGGAAACGTGCTTGTAATCCAAAACACTCTTATATCAAAACGAAATCCCCCCCAAAAAATTTGTACAGAGATTTTTAATTTAAGCCATACTACAGTACTTGTATTGCAAGACGTCGCTTGTATATCAAGTAATAAATAAATAAATAAATATTTAAAAATTTGCTTGTCTTGCAAAACGCTCTCAAACCAAGTTACTTGCAATCCAAGGTATTACTGTAAGTCCTATGTGGAATTTGAATACCATACTAGGGAAAGAGGGGAAAACACATTTTCTCACAATATCTTGAAGGCTTAAGGGTGCAATCCTAAGCATGTTTAGACAGCAAAATTTCTGATAACTCCCAGCATTCCCTAGCCAGCATAGCTGGCTGGGAATTATAGGACTTATTTCTGTCTAAATATGTTTTTCTGTCTAAATATGCATAGGATTGCACCCTAAGTTATTTAAAAAAATAGGTGGCACCAATGTGACTTTTAGAACATGAGTTGTCAGAGCTTTAAGTGCTCGGGTTGGCATTACATAGTACATATCGTTTAAGCCTGACAGAATTCTGCAGCATTTCTGTTTCAGCAAGCAGCAGCAGACTGCACCAATTTTATTTATTTTTTAATTGAGGTCCAGGAGCAATTTGTGCATTTTTTTTACTTGGTCTTGAAATTTGTGCAAATTGTAATTTGTGCAAAATGATTTTTTTAACTGTTAAACTGCTACTCAGAATTTCATCAAACCAATGAAAGGCACACCTCCTCAACAAGCCTGAATAACTATATCAGTAGTTTCCACCCAAATTTGAAAAAAATATATGATATACCAAGCCATAGCTTCAGTAAAAAGTACAAATGTGTCAATTTTCAGCACTTTTTTTTTTAACTTGCTGTATCTGTGGCAATTTATATTGGATTAGTCTGAAATTTTGCAGAATTGTGGACCTCATCAGGTAGGTTATGGATGCTATGAAGGACCGCCGCTGGTCCTTTGCGTGAGTTCGGGAGTTAACGGGTTAACCAGTGCCGAGAAAACTCCCTTTAAGCGGTCCCCGGCTAAGCGGGTGGCAGCATCTGCTACCAATAGACACTGAATGAAGCGGAAATCGACTAGCACAGGAATTTGTTTATAACAAGTTTAATGGAGAGTAACAAATCATACAGATAAGAACTCCACCGTAAACAAGGGGAGTCTATAAAACTTAATGGAGTGTGCAACTCCGATCCACATCCAGCTAGAAAGAAGCTTTGCAGACAGGCATAGACAGCATTGACCTTAAAAGACCTAAGTTCCTAGAAAGAGTCTCACCGCAAGTTGTCCAAGCTTACAGCGGGGTACCGAGCACCTGCTCGGGGTGGAGTTTCTTTGTCCTGACCGAAGTCACGGATGGTCCGTGCAGTCCTGCACCTAACTTCCAACAACCTACCAGGTGCCCCTCTTTTACCCCCCTCTCCTCACTCCCCCCTCCCTTCCTGTTGACAGGTGGAACCGGCTTTTCCTGCCAGGATCTTGGTGCCCCTGGGTGCTTGAGGGTACTTGGCAGCTCTTTGAGACTGCTGGGGAATCCTGGTGCCCCTCGGGTGATTGAGGGTGTTTCACAGCTCTTTGAGACTGCCAGGGGAAACCACTGGGAGGTATGTAGATATGTCCCATTGAGGTGAATGCAAATGTAGGCTGATGTAAATGACTGCTCGGAGCTGAACTGCCTCTGCCCTAGGCAGAGGTCATGTAGGTGGCGGTGTGTGTGTGTGTGTGTGTGTGTGTCTGGTCCTGCTTTCTCTCCACAGATGCCATGTCATTTCAAGTTATTACCTAAACAGTGCCATTTTTATGAGCAGTAGAATGTTGAGGCTTATATTTGCGGAACCTCCCCTCTTTTTCTTTTTTTGGCCACACACCTTATCTAAAGGGGCACTCTCATGCCCTTTTAATGTTCTATGTGAGTGGTTATTTTATTTTTTATTGCTAAAATGTACACCTTCAATGTACCGCACCTTCAAGGCCAATTGGCATTCCTGAGGCACCCTAGAGACGGAATAAAAATACAATGTTACAATACCCAATAATACAAGCAACAATTTAAAATAGCAATAAAACAGCAGCACAACAGAAGATAAATACTCTAGTCCAGGTGTAGGCAACTTGATGCCCTCAAAATGTTTTAGACTACAACTCCCTGAGCATTGGCCATGCTGGTGAGGAGTTATGGGAGTTGTAGTCCAAAACATCTGGGGGGTACCAGGTTGCCTACCTGTGCAGTCAATATAAAGACTCACCACAGCTTTAAAGGCTTAAAAGCCCAGGAAAATAAAAAATAAAAATGTCTTCATCTTGTACTACGTACAAGATGAACAAAGTAGGTGTCAGTGGTAGGCTTACCTCTGACAGTGGGGGCTCCTGAAAAAGGCCCTCGGATGAAATCTCAGAATCGGTACGGGACAAGATGGTCCAACAGATACTTGAGTCCCAAGCCATGTATGGCTTTAAAGGTGAGCACCAGCACTTTGAATTGATCTGGAAGCAAACAAGGAGCCAACTAAGTCATTTCTAAACAGGTGCAATATGTTTCCACCTTCTCGTCCCTGTTAGTAACCCGGCAGCTGTACTCTGAACTAGTGGCAACTTCTGGATGTGGGTCCTTAAACTTCATCTAATTCTCAGAAGCATCTTGCCTTTTCATTATACCATCAGTGGTCAGCAGAAAAACACATAGGTACACTTTTGAGGACCAGGTTTTGGACTAGGAGATCCTCAGATTAACTCTATGCAGATATAATTTGGACATCAAGTAAATCTATTAAATATTATTTACAATATTTGTATACCTTTCTTCAACATTTAAAGCAGATGGCAGTATAAACAAATACAACAGAGAGTGATTAATTTAATTTTAATTTTGTATGCTGCTTTTCCACATCGATGTGCCCATAGGCTAAAGCTAAAATCAGGCAGCAGCAGCCCCAATTGCTTGATCAAACAGATTAAATTTTTGTCTGTTCTGAAAAGCAGCCAATGGATGAGGCTGAGTGCACCTCTCATGGAATGGCATTCCACATCATTGGGGCAACTGCTGAGGAGACCCTGCTCCTAGTAGATGCTGATCTAACATTACCAAAAGAGAGAACTCTGAGATGGGCTGCTCTGGAAGATCTGAAAATGTGTCAAAGTTATGAGTTTTGTGAGTTCAATAAGATCTCATTAGGCAGAAGCCCTGTTCTTTCTCACATCCCATGCCATCTGGCAGTGGCTATGGTCATCCTACATTGCACAGATTGATTTGTGGGGAGTGGGTGAGTAGTATTAGTGCACCTGGTTGGCTGTGTGTGTGTGTGTGTGTGTGTGTGTGTGTGTGTGTGTGTGTGAGTGAATGTAGCAAAAATGATCCATGAGTTTGGATCTGTGCTTTGGCACAGATTAACCACTAACTTCAACTTTGAGGCTTTGCTGTTTGTTGAAAGATGTTTCTGAATCTTCATGTAAGATGCACTGTGGAAGCTGATGCAAGGGTTTGGCAGACGTGTGTGTGACAGTGTGTGTGTACATATACATATTGCTAACATGTAGAGGACAGGAAGCATTGCATCATTTTGGAAAACACCACATTTGTTTGGGACTTTGGTCTGAGTTTACATTTGGAACGTTTTGGTGTTATCAGTTTCATGACTGTTTGACACGTGGCAAAGGCAAAGTGGTACATTGAGCTCCTTGAATTGATAGTGAAAATCAGCTTTCACAGGTGATTTTGCCTGATGGAATGACCCAGGTTTTCTTTTGTTTTTGTTAAAAAATGCTACTGTCAATTACTCTTGGTAATTAAATGATGTGGAAATGGGCAAGTGCCCATAAAACTATGACTATTTGCACTAGCCCTCGATGCAAATTAATGAAACAATGTTCCTTTTTGTGGAGTGGGGAAATTTAAAACCTTAACACAAAGACTTTTCTGGTAAATTGCATAACTGCTTACATGACAGCTTGCTGAGGAAAGTGCACCCTTGTAGCAAACAAAGGAATATGCTTTTAGTCATCAGGTAAGAGGGACTGAATTAAGAATACGTAAAGGAAGACCAGAAAGACAACCTCCCCTTTTTAATTAGACGAAAATGTAGTCTGACACTTTTCAAGGCTGTGTACAGAAAGAAAGAAAAATTAGTACAGGATTTGAATTTCTGACTTGAACAAACTGAACACGTGGAGGAGATCTTCATCCATAACAAATATTCCTGTATTCAGTTCTTAAAGTAATTTTTTCTTTGCCATCACAATTAATGTTCTTGGAGCACTGAAGCTCCAGGATAGCCAATTAAAGAAGTGAAGGTAGACTGTGCAATGTAGCTACTGTGACGGCTTCTGTTGAGTTAAATATGGTTTGTATCTTATCTGTACCTTCTCTTCCCTCCTCTTTAGTGCCTAAAACAATATATGCAATTGGCCATCCGTGAGGGTTGTGGTTCTCCCATCACTTGTCCAGACATGGTGTGCTTAAGTCGTGGGACTCTGCAAGAAACGGAGGTATCTACACTTGTCATCTTTCTTTTTAATTTTCTTTGTTCATTTACATATTAGACTGTTTCCTCCCTCCCCTTAATTACTCTGATGACTACTTGGCAGAAGGCCCACTTGACAGGAGAAACAAGCAGATGGTTTTCCTCTTGTTTTTCCTTTCCTAGGGAAATGTTTACTTGGCATTCAGGCGGTCTCAGAATTGCCTGCTTAAAAGCCAGAACATCCCCCATCTGAATGTCACTAGTCCTCCTTTAGCAATGAATGCTGGAATATGCATGGTGTTCTGGGTTGTAAAACACACATCGAAGAAAGTTTTACATATCGCTTGCTGTTTAAATTGTAAACTGGAGCCAAGTATGAATAGAACTTGAGAGGTAATGGCCTTTGGAGGGAGGTGATGGTATTTATGGGTTCACATAAGGGCTGTATGTGGACACAAATTACTTAACTTGCAACCAGGAAGATTCTGAAGAAAATCTGGACACATTATAGATGAACTTGGAGATGAAAACAACAAAGGGTATTGTGGTATCAGTTTTTGAGGACTAGACTTCACTTCAGTATATACCCTCATGCACATGACAGTTCAAGACATTTGCATATAGTTCCTAAAGGGCCAACTTGCCTCCCCTGCCCTTCCTCTCTGTCCAGCCATTGCTCCATCTGTGTCATCCTTGATATCTCAGCACTTTCTTCTTGATATCTCACCACAGTAACAACTTGTGCATAGCAGTTGGTGGTTGAGCTCCAACTGCAAACTGTCGAGGTTTACTGAACGGGTGGCAGGCTCCAGTTTAGTGCCAGCAATGTGGTTGGCATGGATGAACAAAGCAGCATGGATGATGCCCTTCTGGGATGCCTTGCAGCTCATTTTAAGTGGATAGGATAAAAGGTGAAAATTGTGTTTCTGACTTCACCTCTCATTAGAACTAGGAACTGGGGAAGGAGAAGAGACAATCCAGCATTTGTGTTGGGGTAGCAAGCCATGTGTGACTGGAGACAACAGTAGCGCTCCCATCGGTCTCTTCATGCCTTCATCAAGGACAGAATTAAAAGAAAGCCTTGATAGTCTGGTGCCATTAACCCTGAGTTAATGGAAGGCATAGAACTTGTGGAAGATGGATGTATAAAGCCAGATCTGGGCTGCAACAGTGGTATGTTTTAAGATGCATGTTTTTGGTTGTAAACCACCTCGGGGGCCCTTTTGAGATCTGAAAGGTGGTACATCAATATGTCTATAGATAATTCATATTCCCGATAAACCATGAACAGGTAGGGAGGGGTGGCAAAGCTTCATGCTACCTCCATTAGGAAGATACCAGAAGTGGGAAATGCATAACAGTTAGGAGTAATGATACCTCAAAGTCTTCCTGAGAAATCCACTCCTGGTTCTGTCCTTTAGAACTAAAAGCAGGATGTCCTTAGGAACAATCAGAACTGGTGCTGAATTTTAGTTTGGAACTGGTTCAGGCAGTGCTGAAGGAAGCTGCAGTTAGAAAAACTTAAAGGAGGCAGAGCTCCCCCCCACCGCACCCACACTGGTTTTCTAATCAGCCCCCTTTTTCATGTTTCTTCTGTTCCATGAAACCGAATGACAACATTTTTTCTGTTCACTTGTATGGAACAAGGGGTGGGGTTTGCAGTTAAAATGGGTGAAGGGGAACCCATCTGGCCTGACCTTGCCTGACCCCATCTTGCCTGAAAGATGGGGATGGGGGAAGGGGAGATGAGGGTGCTCCCTCAAAGTTATCTCCAGTTGCATTGCCTTCTTGCCAGGGATGGGGACTCGGACTCGAGGACTCGACTCGTGAGTCGGACTGAGTCCCCCCTCTGACTCGACTCGGACTCGAGTCCCAATATTTTTAATGGGACTCGAGACTCGACTCGGGACTCGAGACCAAGGACTCGTCAACATCCCTGCTTGATGCCACCTGCAGGTGCTGCCTGGACCCAGTTGCAGTAACAATCCAAGTTTATTTTTAAAATCATTTTCCTAATGCAACCTTTCAGACATTTTGGGTTTGGCTACCTCTGCCTGCCTGTTTGGGGTTCCCTGCCTCCTCCGCCTGCCTGGTCTCTTCTTAACTAGTTCCACAGTTTGAATTGTCCAAGACAAATGCCTCTGCCTGCCTGCTTTGGGGTTCCCCGCCTCCTCTGCCTGCCTGGTTATTTTGGTTTGTCTGCCAGGTCTGTTCTTGTCAAAATCAGTGGCAGAGTTTTGAGATGAAAAGGCACACTTGTGCCTAGAATTTAAGCCACACATCTGAAGTAGCCTTATTTTGTTGGGGAAAACCCCCATTGATTTTAATAGGGACTCGTGGAGTCAGCTTTGGGAGTGACTTGGGACTCGGGACTCGTGAGTCACCATTTTGGAGCAAGGACTTGGACTCGGACTCGAGACTCGGGTCCAAAGACTCGTGACTCGACTCGTGACTCGAGACCAAGGATTCTTCAACATCCCTGCTTCTTGCTCACTACAACAGATAGAGTGAAGGCTGTATATGCAGGATATAAAGGCACTTAGTTCGCTCAAAAATGCATGCCACACAAGTGGAAGAGTTGCAACTGAATTTGCAAGTGGGGCACACAAATTAGTGGATCACAAATTCATCTTGGATTTCACCATTTCCAAATCTGGGGAGGGACATGGTGGCTTTGTCTTTCTAAATCAGTGTTCTTGCTCCACTAATGTAATAATAAATCTTCACCAGCCTTGACAGTGGAGAGTGTGCGAGTTCAAAGTTTGCATGAAAAATACAGAAACGATGTTGCAATATGACTGTGTTTGTAAAGCTCCTTAAATCTAAGATCCATTTCAATTAGTTAGGCAAGGGGGCATTTGTGGGTATGCATTAATGGGCCATTAATGTTTTCCTCAGTATTCTTTGGGGCTAAGGATTGAATGAATAAACAATGATGAATGTATTTAATGGTCCATGAATGATGGAATGCACTGAATTCTGTTCAGGGTTATTATTCCTCATGTATTTATGATCTTCACTGAGCCTGTATTACACTGAGGAATAATAACTCCTGAGTAGAATAGAAGCAAGAGGAAGAAGTGAACTTTATTGAATTAAAGTTTAACAAGCTGATGGCTCTTATGATTATCGATAGTGTGGCTTTCCTGCCCACCCCGCTGCCACCTATTGCACTTCCTATCGAGTTCTGATCATACAGTAATACCTTGGATTGCAAGCATAATTTGTTCTGGAACCGTGCTTGTAATCCAAAACACTCTTATATCAAAGTGAGTCTCTGGCGGGCATGAGTGGGCCCGATTTTGGCCCGCTACGCCCACTCGAGGCGAGCGGTTACATCCCTACGACTTGTATTGCAAGACGTCGCTTGTTTATCAAGTCAAAATTTATTTTAAAAAATTGCTTGTCTTGCAAAACACTCTCAGACCAAGTTACTTGCAATCCAAGGTACTATTGTATCTCCATGTTAATCTACTCCCGCCTTCCCCAGCCTGGTGCCCTTCAGATGTTTTGGACTGTAATCCCCATCATCCCTTTCAGTTAGTCTAAACACATCTGTGGGACACTAGGTTGGGGAAAACTGCTCTACTCGTTGACTATCTTTAAGAAGCAAACAAACGATACTTGCCCTTAATATTCTGATCAGTCTATGACCTCCTTCCAAGAACTGACCTGTTGTTTTTGTCATGTGTTCTTCCAGGTTGAGGCCTGATATTAACCTAAAAGTGTAGCATGGATATCCTCATACACTGCCACCATGCAATTATATATTTATGCTACTGAAATTATGTACAAGCTTATTAGTGCACTGAAAATCATTGGCTTCCTAAGTTCAGTATTAGTTTCCCCATTGGTACTCTAACTTTTACCAGTGGTAAGAACCCATACTCAACCCATACTCTGGATTGTCATTATGTGGAAACCAGGCTGTCTGTGCCAAAGTAGAAGAGAAGGAAGAATGAGAGTCCCGCACATGGCTCAGTTGAAATGGGCTACAGCCTTTATTGCATGCTGAGACATTGACCTGGTTCTCACATAACGACGACCCATGGTTTACTTTAAACAATGCATGGATTATGCACAAGTGGGAGAGAGCGAGTGTGCTGCCTTCTGTATGCCCACCACTTCCGCGTTTACTCAACAACCCATGATCAGCTCCTTCGTAAAATAATACTATTAAACGTTTAGAAGATTCCTCAACAAAGAAACTGACTCTGGCATTATCAAATGCCACATAATGACTCTGATAGAGCTAGGCTGGTATTACAACTCTTGCAAGGCTCCCTGTTGTATGTAGTCATAAGGGCAGTAGCAGATCTGTAGAGCTAGTCCTCCTGATCTATAAGCATCATGACATCAAATGATGGAGCTGTGTAGTGGTTCTGAAGGCTGAAAACCTGACAGAATACTCTTTATTGTTTGCCAAGTAAATTTTCAGACAATTGTTCTGTCTGGAGATGTACCATTATGCAGTGTACTGATTAGATGCCTGGGAGGAATCCGCAACTGAAAGAATATTTATCCGATTCATGGCAAACATGGTAGTCTGGGCCCATGGTGGGGATATGGGCAACTTCTGGAGTATGGCAGACTTCAGGGAATGGTCTTCAGGCTTTGGGTGTTATATGAGAGATGGAGGAAATTCTTAAATCACCAAATTAATTCGTTGCCTGTTTAAAAGGACTCTCTCTTTCTATACAGTAGCCCCCCTGTGTATTGGGGCTTTGCTGAGTTCTGGCCTTTGCGGATACATAAATATAGTCCTTGTATGTCCACCATGGAAGCAACAGTTTATTTAGATTTATAATTTTAAAAAAACTTGGGTCAGGTTTCCCAGGCAGACAAAAACAACCACCTCTTAACAGAATAAAAATATAACTAAATCTGTTGATCTCCCCACATTGTCATACCCTCCAAGCCCTAAAGGCCAGCCCAAGAAGAAGGCTTCACAGTGTGGCAAAAAGGTGCTCAGGCTTGGCCCCCGGATCTTCAGTAGTTGTGTGATATACTTGTACTCTTTTTATCCATGCTGATGCATAGAGAGAAACTGAGGGCACCTCTTAAAGAAATTGTAATGGGACATATGGGAGGAGATGGTCTTTAAAGGTAAGTCAGTTTCTATCTGCATTTATTGCAAGTCATGACAAGTAAGATCCAATAATACAAACATCTGCTTTCCCTTAACTGCTATGAAGTTTTGCAGAGTACAACATCATTGTCTGGAAAAGACAAATCTGCATCTTTGGTACATACTATCTCAAACTATTTTTTACCACACAATAGTTTCTTGCAGGCTGCTCCTTCTTCTAAATTCTGGTTTAGCTTTTGTTTTGTTTTTGTAATCTTTAGCAAAGAGGAGAAATGTTGCCCCAAGATGTTTACTTTCAGCTAGCCAATTATTTCATTTCACTCCACATGCATTGCTGTTTCTAATAAACCCATAAAGACTTGTTCTAAATGGCGAGGGAGCTCTTTAATGGAACAAATGAATATTTTATGATGGAAGTAATGCACAGTCTCTTGTTACAGTAGGGATAGTAATAATAATCTGACATCCAGTGGAAAGCAAAAGTAGTGGTGGTGATATAAGAGGGAAAGCAAATTAAATCTTCGCTTTTGATTTATAGAAATGTGTTCTCTGAAATGACAGTGTCAATAGTAATCTTCCATTACTTGGCATGCAGTATTACTGGCACATAAATATTTACAGTGTGGACTAGGTGAAATATTTGTAGACCTAACATATACACAGCAAGCTGAGTAACCTTGAGAAATTATTTGGAAGTTGCAACCATCAGACATGTATGGTACTGTTAGTGATTTTTGTCCGGGGGGGGGGGGTTAAATAGCTAAGGGCGCAATCCTATGGAGATGAGCATTAGCTGCCGAATGTGGGGGGTCATGCTCATCCAGTGCAGAGTGGGAACAGCGGAGGAGGCGATCTTCGCCTTCCTGCTCCTCCCGCTCTGTATTTACTCTGTGAGCTTCCCAGAAGCATCTGGCTGTCCACTGTTGGAAACAGGGTGATGGACCAAGTAGATTCTTTGCCTGATTCAGCAGGGTTTTATATTCTTATTGCCCATGGTGTACACCAGCTCTCCCCAATCTGGTGCCCTCCAGATGTGTTGAACTATGAATCCCATAACTTCCCATAGCTGGCTGAGGGGTCATGGGAGTTGCTGTCCAACACATCCAGAGAACACCAGGTTAAGGAAGGCTGGTGTACACCTTCATTTTGTGTGTCCCACCATAGTCTCTGGTCAAACTCCCAGTCTGTATAAGTTTTCATGTGGAAAGACCAAAGCAAGTATGACCAAGTGCTGCTGCTGCAATAGATGTTTCAATACTGTGGTGGTGCGTGATAGTAGCAGGCACCTTAATGGATACCACGCCCTTGTCGCCCACCCCACCCCATTCTCAGAACATTTTTTAAAAATAAAAATCACACACAGCCATTTCACCATGTGAAATGTTGGATGCATGTCCACATTTTTTATATTTTATTTGTATTCATAATATATAAATTATTATTTTATTTTATTTCATATTTTTGTTGTTCTGCTAGTACAATCATCTTGAACTTCCCTCCACCATACAGTAAAAGTAATACAATTCATATTACAATACATATTATATACATCAATCGATAAGATAATCCCTTCTCTGAATCACTTGAATAAGGTATGCATTTTTTCACATTCACTTATATGTACATTATGTTTCTGATGCAAAATCCAAAGTTACCAATAAACAATGTTCTCTTCTTTATATATCCATGAATTTTATAAATAACTAAGGGCACAATCCTATGGGTTGCGCCCTTGATTCTCATAAGCCCCCAAGCTCGGAGGCTTATGAACATCCTATGCAGGGCAGGAGGAGAGGCAGAGGCAATATTCGCTTCCCTGTCCTCCCACCCTACATTTTCACTGGATGGGCTTTTTTCCCATCTAACGAAAGCATTTTGGATGGGGAGGGAAGGAGGCTGGAGAGGCCTCAGGATATCTCATATCCTGGCCTTTCTAGTCTCCTCCCCTCCGCACCCAACAAAACACCACTTTTACTTCTCTCCGATGTTGCATTCCTGACCTCGGAGAGGCAGCCGGCGTGTTCTTTCTGCACCGGCTGTGAGGGGAAGGGTGGTGGTGGTTAGATTTCTGATTCCCAGCTCTGAGGTCAGAGTGCTGTCTGGGAATCCAAAATATCCTATGGCCCCTCAGACAAATATCCTATGGCCCTGTAGGATTGCTCCCTAAATCAAGTTATTGAAAAACAAAATTGAATATTTGGATATATTGCTTTACATTTACAAAAATTAATAAAGCATGTCTACATATCTTACTCATATAACCATTTCCTTTTAGAAGTGGATTTGATTTGTATTGGGTGAGGGGAACAACTACTATTGTATTCTAATGCAATCTCTGGGATTACACTAAAGATTAAATTGTTCTAGGGTTTTTATTTGGTTTTTAAAACTGCATTTTAGACCATTGTGTTCTGCTCAGTTTGTAAGATGTGGAAGAAGGTTGCATTACATAAAGGGTGATTCTTGTCTGAATATTGACACCAATCATGTAGCCTGCATTGGTTACCATAGAGCCTTTTCTGTATTCCAAATGATAAATATATCGTCTTTTTAAAAATTATTCTATGTACCGTATGTATACACCCTTCAAGCATTTGGTTCCCAGGGCCATTCACAACAGTATAGTTAACAGTACACAAGCAGAATAAAAACAGACAATAAAAATAAAAAGCAGCAGCTGACAACAATTCAAGGTCAGAGCTTTGAAGGCCTAAGGATGTAATCCCATACATGTTTTTAGTCAGAAAAATGTCCTACAACTCCCAGACATGGCTGGCTGGGGAATGCTAGGAGTTGGAGGACTTTTTTCTGTCTAAACATACATAGGATTGCACCCTAGAAGGAAAAAGAGGTCCTTGTCTGGCACCAAAAGGATAGCAAGTGTGTGAGTGGTGGGCCTCTCTGGGAAGAGAGTTCCATAAACAAGAGGCCACTACTGAATATGCCCTCTCCCTGCCAGAGGTACCCAGAGGAGAGCTTTGCTTGATGAACTCAACACATGGGCAGGCTGAAGTGGGGACAGGCATTCCTATTCCCAAGTCATGTAGGGCTTTAAAGATCAAACCCCCCCCCCCACTCCAACCTTGAATTGTGCTCAGGAATAGTCTGCCTACCAGTTAAGCTCTTTTAGTACTGGTGTAATAGGATCCCAATGCCCAGTCCCAGTGAGCAGCCTAGCAGCTGTATTCTGAACTAACTGTAGTTTTTGAGAACTCTTCAAAGGTAGCCCCATGTACAATGTCATTGCAGGCCTGTTACCAGAGCATAGCGAGCTGTGGCTGGGCTATTTCTGTCCCAAGGGAGGCTGCAGATGGTGCATCAGCTCTTTAAATACTGACAGACACTAATGGTTTATTTCAGAGGAAGGAAGCAAATATTGATGAGAACAAGGCGAGGTGGGGCACAGGAAGACTACATTTGCTTAACTTATGTGTGTCAAAACTAGTAGCTTTTTTTTTTAAATTTACAAAATCTTTATAAATAAAATAATACTGATGCAATGTAAATGGACATTATCTTGAGGGATTAATATGTTGGTACTAAACATTATGTGGCAATACATTAAAGATTTGAGCTCATTATTGGTATGTCTTGAAATCAGCCTTCCCCAGCCGGTTGCCTTCCAAATGTGTTGGAGTGCAACTCCCATCATTCCCAACCGGTATGGCCATTGGCTGCTCCAAATGTTTTCTCCCTATATTAACACCCACACCATTTCTTTTGATTACGTCTGGCTCCATTTACCATGATTACAGGAGATAAAATCACTAATGGCTGGGAGCAGGATTTTTTACTGCAATTGTCCTGAGGATCTGGAATAATCTCCCTTTATGGCTTCAACACTAGCTCCTCCCTTCCAAAAGGGTGGCAAGATCCACCTATTTCAGGTGGTTTTTGGAGACTGACTTGACGGGCACCTGCTCTGAATGTGATGGTGGTGGTATTTGTAGTAATGTTTTTTTGTCTTTTAACTATAGTTCTATATTGTCTTCCATGTTTACGTGAACTGCATTGAACCTAGGAAAGGTAATAAGTAAATAAAATTAAAGTTGAATTGCACAGATGGAAGTATTCCTCTGGAGGTTCCCTATCCCAAAGATATCGGGAGAAACATGTCTATGCCTTTTAACAACCGCTGTGTTGTAATTTTTGCATTTAATCAGCCTTTGAATATAAAAGTGAAATTGCTCTTAAGCTCCTAAGATCTTAACTAACAAAGGTAAGAATGCGTCTTCTAAGTATCTTCTCATGTTTGGAAGTATTCCATCAAATCCTTTTCCTTCCTCCATTCAAAATCATTCAAGAATCCATAGAACTTTCAAACTTTGATGTCAGCTACATTGTTGCTGCTGCTGCTGCTGTTGTTGTTGCAATGTCAAATTATTGTTTAGATCAAGTAGGCAATCCAGACATCTGCTTTTCAGGGGACCCCTCCCCCCAGACAATTCCAGGAGCAGGCTGAGTCTATTAGTCTATTATTATTATTATTATTATTGGGCAGATTATTTTTAAAGGATGAACATGCATGTGCCATTCCCCCCCCCCCCCTGGCAACATCTGTACTCAGGGAAGATGACTTGGAATAGATTTTCTTCTGTTTGTTGCAACCCAGAATACTCCACATGCCTTTATGTGCCTGTGTCCATGAGAGCAGGATCAGAGTCCAAATTAATATCTAAGAGAGATGCTAAAGGCACCATTCTGTCTGAAGGGAATTAATTTATGTCTGGGGATGCGTTTGATCTGGAATTATTAGCATCTTGCACCAGATGTTAATCTGAGTGTATTCAAGAGGTGATAATTATATATCGAACAGATGGAAAGCTTTTTAATCTCAGCAGGCTGAAAGCAAAAAGTAAGGTAATTACAACCTCCGTTGTGGAACTTCAGTATGCTGATGATAATGTGGTCTCCGCACATTCAGAGGATGATCTCCAAACTATCCTAAATGCTTTTGCAGAAGCATACGAAAAACTTGGTCTCTCACTTAACATCAAAAAAACCAAAGTGCTTCATCAGCAAGTGCAAGCCAATCCTTTGGTGATGCCATCATCCAGCTTGGCGGGACAATACTGGAAAATGTCGATCATTTTCTCTATCTTGGCAGCTATCTTTCTGTTACAGCTAACATCGACAGTGAAATCCAGCATCGTCTGAGCTCCGCAAGTGCCGCATTTTCTCGAATGAAACATAGAGTGTTCGAGGATCGGGATATTTGTAAGAAGACCAAAACACTGGTTTATGAAGCCATTGTATTACCAACTTTATTGTATGCCTGCGAAACATGGACTATCTATAAACGTCACTTCCACCTCCTTGAAAGGTTTCATCAACGTTGCCTCCGGAAAATCCTGCAAATTACTTGGGAAGATAGGCGAACAAATGTCAGTGTACTGGAAGAAGCAAAGACTACTAGCATTGAAAAAATGATCCTTCAACGCCAACTTCAGTGGACCGGTCATGTTGTTCGAATGCCTGACTGCCGTCTCCCAAAGCAGTTACTTTACTCCCAACTCAAGGATGGAAAGCGGAATATCGGTGGTCAATATAAGAGGTTTAAAGATGTTCATAAGGCTAATCTAAAAAAATGCAATATAAACATCGAAAACTGGGAAGCTCTGGCCCATGAACGATCTAAATGGAGGTTGGCCTTTCACAAAGGTTCCATGGACTTTGAAGAAGCCCGAGTGCAAGGTGAAAGGGAGAAACGTGCTAAGCGAAAAGCACGTCAAATGAATCCTTTACAGGACCATCTTCTATCTGGTAACCTGTGTCCTCACTGTGGGAAGCTGTGTGGATCTAGAATTGGCCTCCACAGTCACTTACGGACCCATCGCTAGAGTCTACACAATCTTCTTTAGAATCTCCTCCTTTTATCCCGGAAGACAATCTTACTCGGTCACGAGTGATCGCCTGATGATTTATGTAACTATGACAATGATTGCATGATAGCCTGGTCATGTGAACCTTGCATCACATACTGACTCACTGTCAGTCTTCACCTTACAGCAGTCACTGTCAACAGGGAAACCACTCCCCCCTCCACACACACCTTCATGTTAGGATGCAATGAAAATGGGTGAATGGGTTGTCTGAATCCACTTTTTGGAAGTTCCCACCAGCTGTTCTGCATGGCCAGCCCTGAAGTAGCTGAAATGAGTTCTGTTTATGCACAGTATTATTTTGAGTGCTAACTACCCCATGGACATTGCTTGAGACCCTCATACATTTTGAGGCATTAAATTTCTTCAAATATTATGACCTTCCAGCATGTTTTTTTTTCACTTACACTGATATGCACCAGCCTCCTAGTAACTGCACTTTGATATAGCAAGTAGTTGGCCCCTCTTTCAGTGCTTCCCTCCTCCCCATTGCATTCATGGAGGTTAACCTATTTTATCCTAAATAACAGGTGAAGATGGATCAACCTGAGAGAGAAGAACTAGTCCAATATCACCATCCACCATATCACACTTGCTGGTCGCTGGCTGTGTTGAGCCAAGAATTTGAGGGGAGCAAGGCTGGATCAGAAGATCCAGTAGTCCTTGCTGACTGGTCTCAGTCCATTCCCACTATTAGGAGCTAGAGGAGGTATTATTGGCATAGGTAACAGTGTAGTCATTTCTGGCTCATAGGGCCATAAACAGCAAACTGTGACTGTTTCAAAGAGCTATTTATTCTACTATTATCTTGTAACAGAGGGCTACAGATTGCTGTAGTGATTTATGATGTGCCAAGATTCTCTGCACAGTTCAGTGTTCTAAGCTGTTATAAGCACCAGATTTCTTAAAAGATCTACTCAAGTTCATCCTAGGACAGGTGAAAGTGAAAAATGATGTGTCTTCTATGCTCACTGTTCTTCCATGGTTATTCATCCATAAACATAGAATGTTAGATCTGGGAGGGATCCTACAGAGTATTTAATTCCACATTCTGCAATAATGGAGAACACTTTGTTCCTAAAGAATTGATATACACCCCTTCCTTTTTGATTTGAAAGCTGGAATTTCCCTGCCACTTAAAATATCCTTGAGAATAAATAAACACATTCCTGTCAGTCTTTTCTCCATAATGAATTGCGTTCTAGACTTCTTGCCATCCTTGTAGATCTTTCCTGAATTTCCTATTGACAACTTTTTTTGTATTGTCTTCTGGAATGGCATGCCACATTCATAATGAAGCCTACACAGCATTAAGAACAATAGTACAGTTACTTTCCAAACCATAGGCTGAGCTATATTAACAGAAGTACATTAAGTAAGAACATAAGAAGAGCCATGCTGGATAAGGGTTCATCTAGTCCAACATTCTGTTCACAAAGTGGCCAACCAGCTGCCCATGGGAAACCCACAAGCAGGACATGAGTGCAACAGCACTTTCCCGCCCATGTTTCCCCACAACTGGTGTACATAGGCACACTGCCTCTGATACTGGAGGTAACATATAGCCATCAGGACTAGTAGCTATTGATAGCCTTATCCTCCATGAATTTGTCCAATCCCCTTTTAAAGCCATCCAAATTGGTGGCCATCGCTGCATCTTGTGGAAGTGAACTCCATAGATTAACTATGCACGCTATGAAGAAGTTCTTCCTTTTATCTGTCCTGAATCTCCCCTCAATCAGCTTCATGGGATGACCCTGGGTTCTAGTATTATGAGAGAGGGAGAAAATGTATCCCTATTGACTTTCTCCACACCATGCATAAATTCCATGGTGACATAGGCATTGCCTTTTTCTGCCACAGCATCATATTGTTGGTTTATGTTCAGTTTATTATTCCAGATAACTTAAGTCTGAGTGGGTAATACTATATATATATATATATATATATATATATATATATAATAGTCATGTGAAAAAGAAAGTACACCCTTCCCGAGTTCCATGGTCCCACGTATCAGGACAGAAGAAAAATCATCGGGCCCGTAGCAGGTCTCAAAATTAGGTAAAGACAATCTCGGATGAACAACAACACATGACAGAGTACACTGTGGCATTATTTATTGTACAGAAATACAGCCAAAATGGAGAAGCCATGTAGGAAAAACTAAGTACACCCTTACTGCTGCCATAGGTATGAAGAGGCTAAGGAGTAGCCAGGTGCTGCTAAACAAATGCCCCTGATGAATTGATCATCAGCAAGTGTGACCACCTCTATAAAAGCTGAAGTGTCAGGAGTTTGCTGGTCTCCAGCAGTCAGGTGTGTGTTACCACAATGCCAAGGAGAGAAAACATCAGCAATGATCTTAGGGAAGCAATTGTTGCTGCCTATCAATCCAGGAAGGGTTATAAGGCCATTTCCAAACAATTTAAAGTCCACCATTCTACAGTGAGGAAGATTATTCACAAGTAGAAAACATTCAAGACAGTTGCCAATCTTCCCAGGAGTGGGTGTCCCAGCAAATTCACCCCAAGGGCAGACCGTGCAATGCTCAGAGAAATTGCAAAACATCCAAGTGTTACATCTCAGGCGCTACAGGCTGCAGTCAGCAGGTGCAACGTTAAAGTTCATGATGACAGTACAATTAGAAAAAGACTGAACAAGTATGGTTTGTATGGAAGGGTTGCCAGGAGAAAGCCTCTTCTCTCTAAAAAGAACATGGCAGCACAACTTGGGTTTGCAAAGTTGCATCTGAACAAAGCACAAGCCTTCTGGAACAATGTCCTTTGGACGGACGAGACCAAAGTGGAGCTGTTTGGCCATAATGTACAACACCGCCGCTCATTAAAAACTTGGTTATTCAGGCGGGAATATGGGGTGGGCTAAGATTTTAAAATTTTATACTGTTTTAATGTATTTTAATGGAGAAAAATGTTTTAATGTATTTTGTTCTGTTTTATTTTCTGTACATCGCCCAGGGTGGCCGGTTTGCCGGCCAGATGGGCGATAGATAAATGCAAATAATAAATAAACACCACGTTTGGCGAAAACCAAACACAGCATATCAGCAGAAACATCTCTGACCAACTGTCAAGCACTGTGGTGGAGGGGTGATGATTTGGGCTTGTTTTGCAGCCAGAGGACCTGGGCACCTTGCAGTCATTGAGTCGACCATGACCTCCTCTGTATACCAAGGTATTCTAGAGTTGAATGTGAGGCTATCTGTCCATCAGCTAAAACTTGGCTGAAATTGGGTCATGCAATGGGACAATGATCCCAAGCACACCAGCAAATCTACAACAGAATGGCTGACAAAGAAAAGAATCAAGGTGCTGCAATGGCCCAGTCAAAGTCCAGACCTCAACCCGATTGAAATGCTGTGGCAGGACCTTAAGAGAGCTGTGCATAAACAAATGCCCGCAAACCGCAATGAACTGAAGCAATGTTGTAAAGAAGAGTGGGCCAAAATTCCTCCACAATGATGTGAGACTGATCATGTCATATCGAAAATGATTATTTCAAGTTATTGCTGCTAAAGGTGGTTCTACCAGCTATTGAATCATAAGGTGTACAGTAATACCTTGGATTACGAGCATAATTTGTTCCAGAACCATGCTTGTAATCCAAAACACTCGTATATCAAAGCGAGTTTCCCCATAAGAAATAATGGAAACTCAGATGATTCGTTCCACAACCATTTAATCATATAAAAATGATTAAAGTAATACAAAATACAGTACATATAAAGTAGAAATAAAACAAATTAACCTGCACTTTAGCTTTGAAAAGAATCGTGGCTGGTGTGAGGGAGACGAGAAAGAGGAGAGGAGGTGATCTGTTGGCTCACTGGAATCTCCTTTTTTTGCAACTTTAACAAGTTGCAGGGCAAGGCGCCGGCGCCTCCAAGGGGCTCCCTGCCCGGGAGCCGGCTGAGAGAGCGGTGGCTGCGCCGCACCAGGCAGCAGGGCAAGGCACCGGCTGAGCAAGCGGCCGCACCGCGCCGCCCCTCCACGGGGCTCCCTCCGAGGTATTACTGTACTTAGTTTTTCCTACATGGCTTCTCCATTTTGGCTGTATTTCTGTACAATAAATAATGCCACGGTGTACTCTGTCATGTGTTGTTGTTCATCTGAGGTTGTCTTTACCTAATTTTGAGACCTGCTATGGGCCCGATGATTTTTCTTCTGTCCTGATACGTGGAACCATGGAACTTGAGAAGGGTGTACTTTCTTTTTCACATGACTGTATATACATTTTCTTAATCATTTTCATTTAATTTTGTTTTCTGTTCTATAGTATTTGATATTTTATTGGTTTTAGTTCAGCTCTGTCAAAGTTGTTTGTGAATTCAGAGAATAGCAAGTTGAATTAGATACATTACAAACCTAAGATTCTTCTGCTTGTATTGAATTGCTTTAAGCAGCAGTGGCTGGTGCCTGCAATGTCAGTGTATCCACTCCAGGTTTCAGTCTGAACTTTAAAGGAGCTATTCATGGTGCTGAACCTAATTTGGGGATAGGATTCAGAACCATGGACAGCTCCTTAAAAGTTCAGACTAAAACCTGGAGTGGATACACTGCCCCACTGACATTGGAGCCACCAGCCTCCTCTGGTTTTAAGCAGTGTGAATCAATGCAGTGGTGTTAAATGTCTATAAACTTTGCAGTAAAATTAGAAGACAGTGCCATTTCCCAAGAGATACTCAGTTCTAATTTACGGTACTCCCAGCTGAATGTGGATATTTGAAAAGAATGGAAGTTGCTTATCCAGCAGGTTTTATCAAAATGGGTTGAAAAGTGCTTTCAGTGATGCTACAGTAGCAATTAGAATAGCAATGGATGCAATCAATTGGGAGTTGTGTGCATATGAGTTTTGCAGGTCTCGTTGAAATGAATAAGTTGGGGCAATTGGACTTATCCAGGAGAACAATTTAGTGGCTTGTACCCCAAGTTTTAGATCTTACCCATGTTGGCTTTAGTAAACTATTTCTGTTCTTCAATTTGGCTTTTGTAAATACTAACCAATTTTGCTTTTTTTTTTACAGTTTTCAACATTTGTTTTCCTCCTCAATTACCAAATGATTGTGAATTTAAAGTCTTGTGAGCATATGGGGCAGGGGAGAAATAATGAAGACTTCTTCATCAAACGTTCTTATTAGACTCGCTTTTGGGATTGGGTGGTTTCCCATCTTCCATACTTAACATTTTGTCTTGTTCTTGTGTTCTTTGTTTCAGATCTCCAGCTTGGTACCCGCTGATCAATTTCAGTTATACCAGCGGTTGAAATTTGAAAGAGGTATGGTTTTTACATTAAGTTATGGGGTTAATGTTGAATACACTCATATAATTAAACTCACAGAGTACCAAAGAATGTGAAGGAAGATTTGCTAAGATTCCATCCCACTAAGGCTGTACTAAATTGACAGAGCAATCCTTTATATGTCTACACAGAAGTAAGCCCCATTACATCCAATGGGGCTTACTCCCCAGTGAATGGATATAGGATTGCAGCCTAATCAAACGTCTTTTAAATTTTTTGTTGAGAATGTGCAATTATTTCCCTTTTTAAATCATAGGGTCCTGAATGCATTTATGTTCTTTGGTAGAATGTATTCAGTGGAGCTGTGCTACAAGTGGCTTTGGGGCATAGTGGGTGGTCAGGGGTGGTATGCCCATATGTTATTGTCTTGACCCTTTTCTAGACTTTGTGCCAGTTAACCCAACATGAACAAACAAGCTCTGCTCTGCATGGCTATGCTTGCAGAGACTATGGGCCACACTCGACTATATATGAAACATACATTTGTTTCATGTATCTGTTTCTTTGGCACAAGAAAGGGTTAACCCCTGCTCCCTGCATGCCCTGGCATCAGGCATCATCTGTGCTGCTGTCTAAATGTTAAAAAACAGATATGTGAAATGCCCTCACACATTTCACATGACATCTAGTTAGGACACAATCCTCTTGATTGTGCCCTTGATGTTCATAAGCCTCCGAACTTGGAGGCTTATGAGCATCCAGTGCAGAGCGGGAGGAGCTGAAGAAGCAATTTCCACCTTGTTGGAGGATATGGAAAGGAGTTGGTCCTATACTGGTTAGGACGAAGCAGAGTTTTCCCCCTTATGCGCAGCCTGGTTATTGAAACTGGTTATCATCATGTGGGTTGCTAAACCCTGGTAAAAGGCTCTTTAAAGGAATGGATTGTCCATACAAGGTTTAAAAACTAATAAAGACATTTATTAGTTTAACACAGTCCGTTTATTCATATATGCAGGATGCATATAGGCAGATTAGAGTCTTTGGTGTTAAGAGTCTGCTTCATTGGAGATCACTGGCTGGAAGCCAGCTCAGACCGTGTGTCCATCAGGTTGGAGAAAGAGAGAGAGAGAGAGCTGGCCACAGAGAGGCCAGAAGTAGGGAGGAGGGGTTACAAAACATGCACCTGGGATTGTTCAATTAGCCCTTTCCTCCCACTCTAACTAGTGGTTACATTACCTCATTGATTTAAGCAGGATCATAGAGTTGGAAGGGGCCTACAAGGCCATCGAGTCCAATCCCCTGCTCAATGCCATTCAGTTAGATGGCCAATTTCAGCCGTCTAGCTGCAGCACTTCAGAGGGGGAGGGAAAGAGGCTGGAGTGCTGTCAGGATATATCCTGGCAGTCCTGGTCTCCTCCCCTCCTTGTGCCCTTTACCTCCTCTCTGAGGTTGTTTTTCCAACCTCGCCAAAGCAGATGGCACAGTTCTTTCCGCACCAGCTGCAGTTCGGGGGGGAGGGGGATCAGAGCACAGATCCCCAGCTCATAGGTCGGAGTGCTATCTCCGACCACGGATCTGCGAATCCAAAGTATCCTATGGCCGTCTAGGGGACATAGGATCGCTCTGCTAGGTTGTTTTATGCCTGGAATCTCCTGCTGCTGGGATAACTGATATGATTCCACAGTGCCTCCTCATTTAGATTAAGGAAAAGTCCATCTTTCTCTATCAGTGCTGCTCCGGAAAAATATATAGTAACCTTTTGGAAATGATAAAATCTCTGGTTGTTGGGCAGCTCTACATTTATCTTAGAAAAAGAAAAGAAAGGTAGAAGGATGTCTCTGTCTTCCATCTTGCATCAAATTGTGGCCATCATAGCAAAGATTGCTGTGTCATCTGTCTGGTGCCTCTATCTAAACTGGATAAGCAAGACATATCATGTCATATGATGTTTATATCTTGGTGGAAATAATTCTACCATCCAATTATAGCATTGAAAAGGAAGGAAGTAAAGGCAGTTTTCAGATTTCTCTTTTCTAGAAATCACCCGTGGTTACAGAGTTAGGTCTATTTGACAATGTTTCTTGATTTACTTTTCAGTGCAGTAAACTCATGCTTTTTAAAAAAGCTCTCCCGTGAATAAGCCCCCGTGAGTCCTAAGTCACTATTTGATTGAAGCCAAAGGCAGTTACAGTTTGATTTCTGAAGCCAGTGGGGTAGAGAGATCAAGGCCAAATACGAATAGAGAAATAGCAAACTAGGTACAAAAGGTAAAATGTGTTTGGATTTTTAATAAACATTTTCAGAAGTACATTTGGATCCACTCAGAACCTGGTGCCCTTCTGCTGACTGTCAGACCGTGTGCCAAATTGAACCGAGTGAATCTGGATTACCAGTGCCTGTAAAATGCCAGGCTTGCTACTTGACATTCTGTTCATCATGCAAAGAACCTTGGCATCTGGAGAGGTCATGCCTGGAAAGCCATCTTATTGTGGTACCAAATGAGCAAGGGTAAGAGAAGCATTTCCCTAGGTGGTGCACATTTTCCATATTGTTGTAATTGCAATAAATGCTACTTTAGTCATAAATACAGTTTTTAGTTAGAATAAATCTGTTGCCTGATACCTTGAGGGGGTGGGGAGAGCATTTTAAATAGAATGCCAGGACATAGCCAGGTGGATTGAGCTCAGGGGTTTGATGTGCTGTTTCAGCACCACTGATTCCTGAAGTCCAGTTCCATGGTTGCCTCAGGCCTTGCTGGTTTCCTGTTGGTCCCAAATTCTTGTTAGGATTATTATAGCTAGTCCACATGGCCGACTTCTTGTGAGTGCGTGTTTTGGTCGAGTGCTGCAGCACCAGTTGTGCCCATCATAGCAGAGATTGCTGTGTCATCTGCCTGATGCTGCTGAACTGGAGGCACGTGGGAGGTATGTCTGGATAGTGTGTGTGGGAAGCTGCTGCTGGATATAACCCGTGCAGTGTAATAAGGAACTTTACTAAGAGCTGCTTTGCACTTTATGAGAAAGCTGTGATAGAGAATGTGTGATTCACTTGCACATCCTCTCTTTGCACTTCCAGCTGGAATGCTATTGGGTGGGGCGGGGGGGGGGGGAGAAAGGCAGATGTATGTACAGACCACCCATTTCTCCAGTGGAAGAGATGTTTGAATTCCATCTTAGCACAATACTTGGATGTGTATAAACAATGCATAGATGGCTTGGGCATCCCCTATGGATGCACATGTTGAGGTAAATGCATGGACTTGTAAGGATGTTGTAAACATCAAGTTTGCTACATAGAGTGCTGCCATGGGGAAGTGCTTTTCTACTGCCTTACATAGAAAATCACTTAAATTGGCCAGATTCATCCAGGAAACTCTGCCCATTGCATGACCAGACAGCACAGCCTAAACAACTATGAAACAATTGTGGCAATCTTAAGTCCCTATGTTGAACTGCCATCTTTCACAGATTTTTCTCTTCATTTTTCTAGAGCACTTATCAGGACCGATACAGAAGCTCCAATTAAACAGTGCCCAATTTGCCGGATCCATATTGAGCGGAATGAGGGTTGTGCTCAAATGATGTGTAAGAACTGCAAGCACACATTTTGCTGGTACTGTTTACAAAACCTGGATGTAAGTGACCTGTGACAAAGGTTTTGGGGCAGAGATTTTACAGGGTGTTGCCCTATAGTTCCTTAACACTTCTTGTAAACCAGAAGATTATACTTGTTGTACCCCCTTGAGGTTGGTCCGGAAGCTTGCAGGCAGTGCAGAATGTTGCTCCCTGGCTGTTGCCAGGTGCCAGTCCATATCACCATGTAGCACCTCTGCTGAAGGCTCTGCATTGGCTGCCCATCGACTACTGGGCCATGTTTAAGGTTCTTGTAATAGTCTATAAAGCCCTGAACAACTCGGTACCAGGATACTTCTCCTTTATCATCCCCGCCTGATCACTGAAGTCTTCTGAAGAGGCATTCCTAGTGGTCCCACATGGGTCAGAGAACTGCTTGGAAACCACCAGGAATAGGGCCTTAAGTGTGGCACCTCCCACTCTGTGGAATGCCCTTCCAGCTGAAATCAGGCATGCACCTACTACACTACTTTGTTTTCAGCATTTGCTAAACACTTTTACTTTTCAAGTAAGCATTTCCTGACCGATGAATAAATACCAAGCACTGTTTTATTGATTTATTTGCTTTTACTGTAACTTCTTTGTATTTTGTGTTTCAACTTATTATACTCTGCTCTGATATCTCTTCATGTGGAGTGGTTTATAAATTCTAAAATACATACATACATACATACATAAATTGTGGACAGCTAAGGACATAAGAAGAGCCCTGCTGGGCCAGACCAAAGATTCATCCAGTCCAGCATCCTCTCTCTCACAGTGGCCCAATCAGATGCCTGGGAAGCCCCCAAACAAGTTCCGAAGGCAGTAGCCCTCTCCTCCGGTGGCTTACACAACAATTTGGCTTTACAACCCACCCCAAATGGAGAGGCACCATCTTTACTGGAGTGAATCTCTCTCTAACTGGGGGGTGGGTTCACTTGTTGTGCTACTGTAATAACTGCGGTTACCACCAGATTGTACTCATTTAAGTTAATCATTCTCTTCTTTCAGGCTATCATCTATCACATGGCAGCTATCACTTAATCAGAATGGGCTGCTTCGGACATAATGCTAAAACATTATGCAGGAGTAGGCAATCTGATGCCCTCCAGATGTTTTAGACTGCAGCTCCCATCAGCCCCAGCCAGCATGGCCAATGGTCTGGGATTATGGGAGTTGTATTCCAAAATATCTGGGGGATGCAAGGTTGCCTACCCTTGGTTTAGTGGTATGAGAGTGAGCCTAGGTGAGCCTATAGCTCACGCAGTCCCCCCCACTCCTCTGGTGCAGCCCCAAAGAGGGGTTTGGAAGTATTTGCTTCTGGTTTTGATTAACTGCAGCTTGCTATGTCATTTGAACCTGGTTAGCTGAACCACAGTTTTACGGTAATCGTAAAACTGAACCACAATTTAGTGTTACGTGCAATCCAGCTCATTGTGAACATTCATCCTGCGTAGCTCTTAATAATATCAAAGGGGTACTATACTAATATAGAGGAGGATTATGTAAGCCGCCTTGGGTTCCTTTCAAGAAAAAAGGCGGGGTATAAATATAATAAATAAAAATAAAATAAATAAATATTAGTCTTGCTATACTGGCAATAAATGGATATTGCATGATGCATTTTGGAAGATGAACTTTGGCTTTCAAAGTTGTATTTCTTTTTCTGTGACACACTTTCCCATTTTTATTTCTGAAATTGGGGAAACTGTTACGTGGTTTTAAGAGCATATAGAATATATTTTTGTTACATTACTGCTAATTATAAACCACTGTAAGTAGTTTATGTCTAAACTATCATGGGAAGATGCTGAACTGGTGGGAGTCTACATTCATCCCACTGATTGTCTTTGTTGGGCTAACTCCCCTGTAAAAGTTAGATACTAAACAAAATCTTGCAGTTCTCCTCTTCCCAAATTCATCGCATCGCATGAATTTGTACCTATTCTCGATTAACAACCTGCTAATTTCCTTTTTGGGGGAGTAAACTTTCTGGCCTTGCTTACATACCCTTTCTATTCCATGACCAAATCTCATTTTTCCTCACCCTCTCTTTGTCACACTGCCTCAGTGGATGCAAATCTCTTGTACTTGTAACATTTGATCACGTTAAGTGAAGTTTTGCATATGATGCATCTTTCTTCTTGTCCAGTTTCATTAGCTTACTTTCCACATTTGCAAATATGTTTTCTCTGCCATATGTCCCTGGTAGCCTACTTTTATAAAGCACACAATAAATGATCACTTTGTAGAAGTTTAAGAGGTGTCAAATTTCTATGGCATTCAAACTTGTGAAGTTCCAATTTGTAGGAGTACAGCCTTCCCCAACCTGGGGGTCTTCAGATGCGTTGGGCTGCAACTCCCAGCATTCCCCAGCCAGCCATTCTGGCTGGCTGCTGGGAGTTGTAGTTCCCAGGGAGTTGTAGTTCCCAACTCCCAGGATGCTGGGAGTTGTAGTTCAACATATCTTGAGGGCCCCAGGTTGGGAAAGGCTGTAGTAGTATGAGAAGAGCCTTGGCAAGCCAGATACGGCCTTGAGGCCTTACACTGCTGCTTTGTTACCTAGGGCAGGGGTTGGCAGAAGGTAGACCTCCAGATGTTTTGGATTCCAACTCCCAGCATTCCTGACCATTGGCCATGCTAGCAGGGACTTCTGAAGATCTACCTTCTGAACACCCCTGACCTAGGGCACTGGATAATACTTAAGGCTAGCCCAGCAGATTCATATAAACTGATCAACACGTTCTTTCTCTTGCCTTTCAGAATGATATCTTCCTAAGACATTACGACAAAGGCCCCTGCCGAAACAAACTGGGCCATTCCCGTGCTTCAGTTATGTGGAACAGAACACAGGTATGTCAGTAACCCAAACTTGTGTTTTATATCAGGATTTCAACAGTGCATATGTTTTGCCTGTGCACTCACCCAGTTTTCCTGTTTCTTACCACATTTATCCTTTTAAACTTTTCAGGTTGTTGGGATCCTGGTGGGCCTGGGTATCATTGCCCTGGTAACATCTCCCTTACTGCTCCTTGCCTCGCCGTGCATCATCTGTTGCGTTTGCAAATCCTGCCGAGGCAAGAAAAAGAAACACGACCCACCAACCACCTAGAGCGTTCAGCCTGTTCAGTGTGAATGTCTACATCATATATGTAAGGGAGAAGACCTGAAAGCTGACCTCTGATGCCAAGGCTTTCCCAACCAATTCTCCTTCTCTTTGCCAACTTCTGCAAAAAGTGCCTACTGTTTCACAGGACACCATGTTGTTTGCAAGTTGCAACTCAGCAATGGGATGGATGTCTGTTGTGTTCTGGGTTCAGTCCTGTTTTTGTAAGGATGCAGGGCTTGTAAGGTACTTCTAAGGTTCTTCAAAACAACCCACCCTTGTTTGAATCTTGCAGGTGAAGCTACTCCCCCCCCCCCGATTCTGGATGTGTATCAATTTTAGAGCACTTTAATTTTGCATCTCCTGAAGCAGTCCTACAGTTAAATGAGGGAATATTGGGGAATGATCCAGCCCCATTTTAAAAAATCTTTGAGTACTGTAAGTTTTAGCTTTCCAGGGGCAGAGTGAGGGAGCACAATATAGTATTACTAAAAGTTACCATTTAAAACAAAACAACTGTACCTGAAAAGGTAGAAATAGTAGATATCAAGTACTGAACTTAACGGATATGGGAATCTAATACGCATTTGCTAAAAGTCCGATTCAGACTAACAAATTGCTTCGAAGTAGTATCTGCCTTAGTGCAGCATCAGAAATAATGATATGAAGCTGCTATTGCAAGAACACCATATAATATACCGAGCAAATCACCCTCTCTGCACCAGTGACTAGGACTGGCGTGTGAACTACTGTAAAGCATTTTGAAAACCATTTGAAAACCTGTGGCACTGGTGCTAGAAGTGGCAAATGTCGTGAAGCTTTGCAGTATGCAGGAGGATTCTATTGGCCTGGCTATTGCATCATCAGGCCTGTACTTCTCTCTCCCTCTCTCCTGCATTGTATTGCTGCTACCCTATTCCCTGTCCCTGTCTCTGTAGCTGAGTCAAAACCATCTTAAGGCACAGTTGGCGGCATACCTCCTGCAGTGGCGCTAGAGGTCCACGCACACTTTGGGCCTCACTTGTGGCAACTTATGGTGCACTTGCCAAAAATGTTGGCCATCACAGGTGTAAACTATGCTTTTGGTGTAAATTAGATAGTTACATGCACACTTTTTAAAAAGGCATGCCAGTGATTTGTTTAGGTTTGTTACATCACTTGGGCCAATACTGCCAAAACAAATACGGCTGCACTACATTATTTCCCAGCATTGGTGAGGAGCTGTGAAACAACACCGTCTGTACCTCAGAGCAAGTCATACAGTTAATGACTGCAAACTTTCAGGTGAATTGACAGTAAAGTCCACTGTCCCATAAGACAGGCCCAGAGCTGGATCGTAATCAAAGGAAGAGCTGCATGATCTGGGAAATATTGGAACAGGTCAAAATTGTAGGGTGGTGGGGAAGAAAGACCCATTGTCTCTAGTTTCTGGCCTACAAGACTGCATAAGAGCAATCATATTCTATCCCAGCAGTGCAAACTGCTGTTTTTCTTTCTAATTCTATGGAAAATGATGGCATTGTATAAATAAGACATAACAGCTCTTTCTTGAACTGTTCAAGTTTATGTACCCTCCTGCCTGCAGCTTTTGACTGGCTGTTTATAGCTAGTTGTGGCCTTATTTTGTTCTGTATTGAGTAATTTAGTGGTAGAGTACTAATATAAATAAATCTAATGCTTCAAGGAAAGCCATGTATGTCTTACACTATATACTCTGTGTGAGTGTGCGCACAAAGCAAATATACATTTGTGTGTAGCATTATAGTACATAGTATCCATGCACCCTGGGAGTAAGTTCACTCAAGAACAATCTGAAAATACTGGACCATCTAGTTTAGAAAATGAATTGTCATCTTGGCCAAGGAACTTTTTAGTCAAAGGGATCCTTTGCAATTGTTCTATCTCACACACCCCTCATTAATCAGCAATATTTGGTCCAAACTAGAATTGACTGACATGTAGTCATATGTATTTTAAAACCCTTAACATTTTAAAACAAAAAACAAGCCTCAGGAAACCATTAGTCTGAGCAGTGAAACAGTAGGAGGAGGGGGTTCTTAACCTCCCTACATCTGTTTTTCTGCTCAAAATTCCTCCTCCCTCCAGCTGCTGTTCTCCCCACAGGAGAAAAGAAAGGTCACATTAAAAACTATCCAACATTAACCTGGGAATTCTCAGCAACTTGGGGAAATGGCCAGGCACCTGAATTACAGTACGGAATGGACAGCAGTGACATATTATAGTACTCTGGGATACTCTGTGTTTCCTTTTTAGAATTGTACTGGTAAGGTTTATTAGGGCCATGGTTTAAACTTCTGTGGCTTCCCCAGAGAAGCTGTGGGGATTGTAGTTCCATGGGGCTTTTGAAAATTGTCTTATTAGAGACAATAATAGTGCTTGGATGGGGTCAGGAGTTCTGCCAACTTTAACCAGTTTAGGTTTCTAGTGTGAGTATGCCCTAACGCTAGGAATGTCACCCAGTTAGAGAAATCTTATTCAATCTTATTAATGTTTCAGTTAACCAAATTTGCAAATGAATAAAGTAATAGCCCTGGAGAAATAGTCCTAACGTTTGTTTTTGGAACAATAAGAAACAACAGGAGACCTGCTTGGTCATTCTTAAACACATTTCCTCCACGTGAGCAGCAGGGCTGTGCTGCGTAGCCCCCCACCCCACCCCATGCCGTTCATGCATAGAGCTTCAGCTCTGGAGGGGGAAGGGCTACATTCATACAGCTATACGTGCATTGGCCTTCCCCCCGCCAGGTGTTCGTGCACTATGTGTGAACGCCTGGGGGAGGTACACGATGTGCACGACGGTGGTGGTGGGGCTACATGGTGTGACCTCCTCCCCCCTCACATGTAGAGGTAAGTGTGTTTAAGAATGCCCGAATAGGACCAGTATTTAGCTGTTATTCTGCAGCCAGGATTTTAAACCAACTACCTTGCTCATTTTTACGTAATGCAAGATTATGGCTTTTTTGGATGTGTGTGAGAGAGAGTGGGGGGACGGGCAGAATGGAGAGAGTGTCTGATTGCCTTCTTCTGCTGCCTTTTCTGACTGTTTCAGTTCTTAACACCCTTACTTCATGCTGCTTCCTTGAACGCTCTGTGTGTGTGTGTGTGTGTGTGTGTGTGTGTAGCAGCTCATCAGGGAGAATGGCTGGGTAAGCTCTTGTATTAAAAATCTACCACCCTATTTGATCAGGGGCATCTTCTTTATCAAACTGCTTAATCAGCTAAATGTTGTATCTCTGTGTGTCCTAACGCTCCTCTTTACTTTCACTAGTAAATGGAAGGAAAGACTATGTCCATGAGCTCCTTATAGCAACTCTCACCTTGCAATGAATGCAGGCAAAGTGATTGAGGCCTGTACAACCTCTTTATGAGCCACACACAATGTTAGCGTTGCATGACATATTCTTGCCAATGAGTTTAGTATTGTGCATTAATTGTATTATTAAAGCCATTTCCCCTCTCTTTCTGCCAAAGTTGCATTTTAGGGATGGCCATTTTATTGTCCATATTACTATGAGCATTGCTGTATTAAAATAGAAACCAAATCCTTAGTAGCCCTATTTAGACAATTGGTGGGTGGGAGGGGGAAGGGAACACTTAAATTTACATACACTTTCTCTCTTCTGTTGATCTGCCCTGGGCAGAGCAGGTCCAACATGAACAAACAAGTCTCCTGCCTGGAAGGGCTGCCTCAGGTTTTTTTCCAGTTCTTTTCAGGTGCCCCCACCCTGGAAATGAGCAGGAGAGGCAGCATGTGCAAGTACACCATATGATGTTCGCTGGAAGTCAGAACATTCATCAGGGTAATGGTTCCAGTCCAGCAAATCAGATCCATATGCTCAATAAGGATTTCCCATTGTCTGCTATGAGATTAGAAAGAATCCAATATACCAACCTTCCTCAACCGGGTGACCTTCAGATGGGTTGGACTACAACTACCTTCAGATGGGTTGGACTACAACTCACAGCATCCCCAAGCAAGCATGGCTGGCTCTGGAATGTCAGGAGTTGCAGTGCAACCCATCTGGAGGGCACCAGGTTGGGGAAGATTGCTTTATATCACCTGGAGCGTTCCTTCTGTGGTACTAGTAGGCTTGTGCATTTGTGGTCTTTTGGATTATGAGTAGCTCCACTGACTTGATGGAAAGCCAAATTGACTGCTCTTGACTCCCTACAGGAGAGTGGATTTCGATTTTTATTTGTTTTCATTGTTTTCCATAGGGATCTTAATTTACATTTAAACCATTAAGCATCATCTGGAAGAGGACAATAGTGCACTAAATGATGTTACGATGGAAAATGTGTATTATAGAAGATTTAAAAAAAAAAAAATTGTTGGAGAACTAGAAGAAAATCAAGCCATCAAGTAAAATCCCACAGAAGTTTTCAGAACTATGTTGATGTAGGACTTAAAGCAGGGGTGGGCAACCTCAGGCCTGCAAGTCAAATTCCGTCTGCGAAGGCCCCACATCAGTCCCGCAAAAGGCCCTTTCCTGAAGCCCCTCCCCCTCCAAGGAGGGAGAGGGGGTTGGAGCATGGGTCCCGACTGAGTCACAGCTTCCCAAGGCTGCAGCTTAGCTGGCTTCACCCCCCTCTCCCCACCACACTGTAACTGGGGAAGGTGAGACAGCAAAACGGGCTCTGAACTGACACACAGAAGCCCATTCTGTGTATATGTGCGTGTGTGCGCATACGCATGTGTGTGTGCGTGAGTGAATGGGGGAACAAGCATTTTGGGCTCTGCATGCCATCTCAACAGCGGTGGCCCGTCAGTTTGGGCTGTGCCCACACCCACTGTTGACATGTGGCCCCCCACATACTTATTTAGAGCCAACTTGGCCCTTTGGCCGAAAAAAGTTCCTCACCCCTGACTTAAAGGATTCTTACTTAGGTACTCAAGAGAAGACAATGTCTACTGGGATTTACTAGTTTAATTTTCTTTCACTTCGCCATTCTTAAGATGGTGAAGGGCCAAGGCTGTGCTCCATGTAATATTCAATAGAATCTATTTTCTGTGTGTGTTCCAAAGAAAGCAGAGTATATGAAGAAACTACAAGTGCTCTTTGTAAGTTTTATTTAATGATTCAGCATTTGGAAGTTTTAAAAATTAAATATTGAAATGTACTTCACTCTGTATATTCATACAATATATATTTTCATCCTCTGAGGTTTCCTTCTCTTCCGCCCTCCCCTCCCTTCTAATGTCGTAATATGCAACATGTGCACAATTAAAAATTTAGCAAAAGCAGTTTGTCTCTGTTTGTCTTCAGCAAGCTGCTTTTAAAACAGATTGTGAACATTTAGGAAAGTTTTGTTACTAACGAAAGGACAATTCAAAGCCATCTGTCACATTTTAAGGATCGTTGGAGGAGGGGGTGCAGAAAAGGCAGCAGGAAGAAACTTGCTTAAGTGTCTTTCTTGAATCCCTGTGGATTTTGTGCATTTTGTACCCCACCTTTCTTTCATGGTGGCGTAGAGGGTCCTCCTGCAGCATTTTATCTTCATAAGAGTAATCCCCTGCAGTGGGTTCTGCTGTGAGATAAAGTGACTTGCCTTGGGCCACCAGTGACTTTGATGGCTGAACAGAGATTTGAACCTCAGTCTCCCTGGTACAAGTCCAATATTCTCTAGCCACTACAGCACACTGGGTGTACGCTTCTTGGTTCCCTAGATAAAATGCCAGCATAGTGCCTGTGGACCTCGTGCTCATGGACACGCCAGTCTGGCCCCATAGCTCAGCAAACCAGTATCACTTGCCCTTCATCCAGCTTTTCCCATCCAGGCTTTTCAAGGCATGTCCACTCTGGCTTTTCCTGCAGTCCCATTTTGATGCCTTAGCACAATGCTGGGAATACACGAAAAGCACCATGTAGCATGAAGCTCAGGTGTCCTTTCAGCCTTTGATGACAAAATGGTTTCTCCAGCCTGCTATATGGACTACTTGGAAATCAAAGTGGATTCTGATGCTGTCAGAAATCTCATGAGCTGAATCAATGCCTTGGGGTTCCTTTAAAAAAAATTAAAATCATTCCGTATGCACATACCTTTTGTAAGCTCTAGTCCTTTGGACATAATAGGTACTGTTATTGGGACTGTTGCCACTCATGCCCCGTCCCTTCTGCTGTTAATGCCTTATTTCTTTCAGAAAGGGTCTTTGCTGGTTGAGAACTACCTAAACTTTCAGCTTTGTGCAGAATGAGTCTACTGCAAGTAAGGTAAGGAGCACAAGGATTGGTCAACCTGAGCACCAGAGTTGCAGAGATGTTGACAGATACAACCGTCTCTCTATGAAATACTAAGGAGGCCTTCAGCAAGCTCACTAACTGTACTGCTGGGGCAGAATCCCAGTAATTCATTGTGTGGCCATCCCTTGAATACTGTTGTGAGTTTGGCTGTCTGATTAGTGTGATCACTAGATCTTGCTGAAAGTGTATTTGTTGAAAAATCTGGCAACAGCACTGCCATTTCATCTCTCCCCCCGCTGGTTTCCTGAATAGGTAAGTCACCTGTAGGGGCATGGTCTCAGACTGGAGTGTGTGTCTGTATGTGGGTCCCCCCCCCCCCCGGCAGTTTAATAGAGAAATTGAGAGCTGAATCTTTGTAGTTGAGTAAACTCTAGGAATGTGGGGGGGGGAAGGGGGTTAGACAAGTTGATCTCTGGTTCTGCTACTTGTGGATAGGATGGCCGCCGCTAATTCATCTCCACAAAAAAGGACAGAGGTTTGTATAAAACCTTCATGGGCTAGTTTATATGTATATGTGCAAATTTAGAATTAGTATAATTGGCTTGGCTGCTGGAGACACTGTAGAGGTGGAGTGGTGATCATTAGGGGTGTCTATGTATTCATGACACAGGGTGGAAAGCTTCATGCTGTGTCAAATGCAGTGCCAATCTCCTCCAGGCTCTCTGGGTGCACAAAGTTCAAAACCCCCTTTTAGCAGCACAATGTTTATTTGTATTCTAAAGTAGCTAAAAGCCTGTCATCAGTTTTAATGGGTGCCACTTATATTTGAGAGTACTGTGTTTTTAAATGACAGTGACAATAAGGAAGGTTCTTGCTCCCAAGAGAGATCATGCATTTCATAATGGCAGAACTGGAGTACAGACCACCAGCAGAAGCAGTAAGATGCTGATCGACTTAAACAAAACGATGCAATAATATTACGGTAATTGTGTGTCTCAATTCTCTGCTGCTTGCCCTTTTGAACTTTTCCTATGTTTTGAGTGCAAGACAACTGAAGGACTGAGTGATGACATGCAGATTTCCAAACACTTTCAATATGATAGAATTAGTTCTTTGGTAGAATCTACATGGAGCAAGGTGTGTGGAATGTGTGGCACGCTCGATATTCATGGACTGCAACTCCCATCAGCCCTAGCCAACATAGCCAATGGTGAGGGAGAACAGGCATTGTGGTCCAACAACATTGGAGGGCCACACGTTCCACATTCCTGATGTACAGGGTGTTCTGCCAAGGGAGGCAGCAACATATTAGGGCTTCTCTACACAAGGCATTTACTGTGCGCTTGTGATTCCTCACTCACTGTAGTTTGCAGGAGCTTTACACGACGGCATCATCCTCCAGGGCCTCTCCCGTGTTTTGCAGCCATTTTTGCGGCTTTTTGTAGAGCGGGGAAAGTCGGGCATCATTTCCTAATCTTGGGATAAGCTGCTCTGAGAAGCTCGTGTATTTTTGCAATTCCGCTATATCACAATTCCGCTACACCACAGCACCACTTTGTGGTTGTGTAATGGAATCTATAGAAAGGCAGAAAAAGGACCCCCCCCAGGGGGGGAAGCCATGCATAAAGGAGCTGATCTTAATTCCGCAAAGAAAATGGAAGCAGAAGCCTCGGTAAAGTGGCTGGTTAAAAGCCTCATGTAGAAAAGCCCCAACCCTTGCTCTGAATGGAATCCTAAATGATGGGTTGTCACTGGCACCTTTATTCTCCCTCTATGGATGAGATAGTATGAGGGACTAAGCCATTGAATTACTAGGATTTTTTTTAAAAAATAAATGATGCTAATGTATTTCCCTAAAACTGGAGTTACGTCGCTTTTTCCCCCCTCCCCAAGGGTGATAAATAGCTGGGGTGGGGTAGCAGTTAAGAAAATGAATTATGAACTCAGGCATCAGATTAGCTGAAATAATATTTTGGCACCGTAGTAGGTTATGATTTCAATTGCCTTAATGTTTCAGGCACAGACTATACATTACAGAGATTATGAAGGCAATATGTAGACTACGGTGGAAGTCATTTCTCAGACAATCCTGGGAACTGTAGTTCTGTGAGGTGGACAGTCACAGCTAACGATCAGTACTGTCATTATGATTCCCAGGATTCTTTGTGGGAAGAAATGCTGGCTGGGGCATGCTGCGAGTCGTAGGCCTTTTTTCTGTCTAAACTTGCATAGGATCACACCTTAGTACAATAAAACCAATACAGGTTTGGAGTCTAGATATACTCAAGGAAGTGTATTTGTAATCTCTACATACTTTTTATTTTTATTTTTAGAACAAGCTAAATCAGCCTTCCCCGACCTAATGCCCTCCAGATGTGTTAGGAATGCAATTCCCATCATTCCCAGCCAGCATGGTTGTTGGAGTCCAATATATTGGGAGAGCCCTGGGCTGGAGCAGGCTGGGCTAAACATTATACAATGGAGTAGAATGGGGCTTTAAATATATATATATATATATATATATATATATATAGTTTAGCAGGTGGCTGGATAACCAACGACAATGTTCTACAAAGAGTCTTCTGGCAGTTTAAAGTCTTAACACGTTTATTCTGGCATAAGCTTTGTGGACACTGTCCCCTGCATCAGATGCACTGATGAAAGAGGATGAGGAGAAATAGCAGCTGGTGACAACGATGGTGAAAAGGTAGACTCATGAGGGAGGGCTCCATTGAGGATGTCTTGCTGAAGGGCCCTCGGACGGTGCATGAAGTGCATCCACAAGAGCTTATGCCGGAATGAATGTGTTAGTCTTCAAGGTGCTACAAGACTCTTTGTTGCTTTTGCTGCATGAACAGACTAACACGGCTGCCTGTGGAAATTCTAACAATCTAGTTAAGTTTCCTGTGCCTTTCCCCCCTTCGTTTGTGGTACATGTGGTTTTGGTACCAGAAATCAGTACCGGGAGCACAAAACAATCATGAAATGAAGAATCGCACAGAAGAGCATCCTGCGTCGTTTTCTTGGTTTATAGGTTGAGTCATTTAGGGTGCAATCCTGCGGGGATGCTCATGACCCTCCAAACTCGGAGGGTTACGGGCATCCTATGCAGGGTGGGAGGAGCGTGGAGGTGAAGGTAGCCTCTGTGCTCCTCTCACTCTGCAAAGCACCTAGATGGCTGGTTTTGACTGTCTTAAGTGTGGCGCTTTGGAGTGGGAGGGAAGGAGGCCGAGGTGCCGCCAGGATATGTCGTATCTTGGCGGCACCAGTGCCCTCCCCACAAAAAGCTCTTCTCTGAGGACTCTCTTACAACCTTGGAGAAGCCGCCAGTGTGGTTCTTTCCACGCTGACTGCAAGGGGGGGGGAGAGGGATCTGAGTATAGATCCCCAGCTATGAGGTCAGAGCAATTTTCCGACCTCGTAGCTGGGAATCCGAAAAATCCTATGGCCTTCTAGATGCTGTCTAGTGGCCATAGGATCGCTCTGCCTATGAGTCAACTTAAAGCATCCATTCAAGCCACTGTACCTCCCATTTTGTGTCTCCTATTAAGTTCAGAAGTGTTTACGTTCTGCTGTTGAATGTGATAGAATAGGAGAGAGCCACAAAAAGATGGATATGATTATAGGAAGGATCGGGTAAGATGGGGAGCTGAAGATTTTCTTTCCTCCCACCAGCTTTTTGGGAATTCAGTCATAACTTCATTATCAAGGCAGGTGGGTGGAGTGAAGTTGGTCTGACTGACTCTACTGATTTAACATACTAATTGCTTAGTTAGATAAAAAGAACAACAGACCTATTGTTTAATAATTTAAATCAGCCTTCCCCAGCCTGGTGGTCCCTCCAGGTGTGTTGGACTACAGATCCCACTGTTACGAAAATGTTCATAAAGAAAGTACCAAGTGAGCCCTCTGGGAAGGGCATTCCATTCCACAACCAGGATGCTACCACCAAGAAGGCCCTTGCTGCAATGACCATTTCCCCAGTCTGGTGCCCACCAGATGTTTTGAACTACAATTCCCAGGATTCCTGACCATTGGCTATGCTGGCTGGGGCTGATGGGAGTTGAAATCCAAAAGATCTGGAGGGCACCAGGGTGGAGAAGGCTGCCTTAGTGATTAGGGTTGCCACCTTTTTGTTGGGGTTTCCTGTATCTAAGAGCTGCATAACAGAGATTCCACTGCTTAAGAATGTAAAAGGGTTGTGTTGGATGAGAGCAGAGGCCTGTCTAGTCCAGCATGCTGTTCCCACAGGAGCCAACCAGATGCCCCAGTGGGGAAGTCCACAAACAAGACATAAGTGCAACAGCACCCTCATCCATGCAGGTTTCCCCACAAATGCATGATGGGAAAATTTGCCCCAGTTGGATCTCTGTCCCCGAGAAAACTTTGAGTCACTATTGCTACTGTTGCATAGAAAGGCAGGTCAGGTCAATCCCACACATTTTAAAAATAGCATTATTCCTTGTTTCTATTTCCAGCCTTGGCTGAGATGTGAAGAAAGCATTGCTTGAAAAATGACACGCACAAGGGCTCTAGGGTTACAGTGATGTAACCTTCACTCATCTTAAAAACAGCAACAGCAAAAACCAGATCTTTTAACTGTGTGCTATTTGGAAACTGTCCCAGAATCCACCGTGTGTCCCAAGCCACAAAATGCAGTAGAAAAGAAAATCACTAATTGGTTCCCTCTGCCTTTGGGTGTCCAAAGCATAGGAAGTTTTCACTGGGCATGGCTCAGAAAGGCTGACTCTGTTCTATTCCATCCATGAGAAAACCTTGTTTTCCTGTTTTAATAGCCTTGCTTGCCGCTATATGCTGGCTTTGGACAATTATAGCATTTCATGATATGTGAATGGTCTCTGCTGAAAATTACCGTGAGGGGATATGAAAGCACCTTCTGTGGCATTTGGTCTGCAATGGCCGTTTCATGCCACGCAGAAGCAACATAAGGTCTCCTGGACAATCTGATTTACACACAACTACCCCACAATTGAAAACCCACCTCAGGCAGCAAGCCTGTAACATAGTATCTTTGCGCCACCTAGTGGTGGCATAGTGTGAATCCAGTGTCCCGCCCCGTCGCCCCAATATTAGTGTACAAAGAATAGTAAGAAACTAGTAGATGAAGTACGTTCGCGGAAGGGTGCCAATATGATGTATTGAGCGGACTGTCAAACAATGTACTGGTTCAGATGACCTTATTCAGTGGAGTTTTGTGTCTGGAAAGGTAACTGGGTATATATACAATATGAGATGGCATTTTCTCATAAGGCAAAGGTCAGACTGTATACGGATTGATTAAAAGTGTTTCTATACCACCCTTCAGTTTAACAAACTTCCAGAGTGACTCACACAATTATAAATCAAGTGCACAAAATGCAGACAATCCAATTAACACCACAGAGAGGATTAAAACTAGGGGTGAGCAAAAGCCTCGGGCGAGGCATGAATATGAGGCAAGTATTCATTCTTCCGAGGTATTTGGACTGCCTCTGAAAACAAGCCAATCTGGGTCTGAAACAGTCCGAGATGAAGTGGGCTGGCCATGCCCCTTCCTCCCTGCCACCACCTCGTGCCCCTTACCTCTGCCCCCCTTACCTTTACTGTTGCAAGGCTGGAAAAAGTGGCCTCCCGGGTCTCATGAGAGTTGGGTGAGCTCTTGCGCGAGCCATGCATCCACTTCTTCCGGCTGTGCAGCTCTCGGAGGGGAAACAGAGGGCGGGCAACTTCTCCACTGGCCAGCTCCACTGGCCACTCTCTCACTGCGGCAAATGCCACCACAGCAGGAGAGCAGCTGGTGGTGCTCTCTAGAGCAGTGTTCTGCAACCTTGGGTCCCCCTATGGAGAGCATAGCTGGCTGGGGCAGGCTGGGAGTTGTAGGCCAAAAACATCTGGGGACCCAAGGTTGGAGAACACTGCTCTAGAGCACCTGCTGGAGGCGGCGGGGCCAGCAATGAGGACAGGCCCTCCTGGCTGTGCTGTGCTGGGGCGGTGCAATTTGCCGCTCCTCCAGCTCTACTGCCTGATACGGGTGCCTCGCCGTGCGTCATGGGTCAGCCGGCCTTGCCACCAATTCGATATATTTTTGAACCTCCTGCAAGCAGCTGCAAACTCTCCAAAATGAAAACCTCCAGAAGAGCAAGGGGGGGGGCAGTGCTGCAGATAGGGGTGGACCTCAGGTCTGAGGTCCAGCCCCCCCCCAAAATGACCACCTATAAAGCAGCACGTGATGGGGACAACAGCAAACAGGCCCAGCATGAGTATCTGGTCCAGTTCACCAAGCAGGGGAGGCTGGTGACTCCTATTTCAGTGGGGCGCCTAATCCACTGCAGTTTTTATTTGGAGCCTTATGGGAGCTGTCCATGGTGCTGAACTCCATCCCCAAAATAGGTTCACCACCATGGAGCACCATGGATAACTCCTATAAAGCTCCAAATAAAAGCTGCAGTGGATTAGGAGCCCCACTGAAATGGGAGTCACCAGCCTCCATTGCCACCAAGGCTGATGCCGGTTCTTTCTCCTTATTTTTAAAAACTGTTTATTGTCAAGGAGTGACTGGTTGGGTCTTGGGTGTGCACATGGTTAGAGGTTAATAGATTTCATAGATAATAGAATTGGAAGGAGCCTACAAGGGTATTGAGTCCAACCCCCTGCTCAGTGCAGGATGCTGATTTCATTTTTACTTTTAAAGTATTTTTATCCTTTTCTACAACAAAATAGTGCTTATTCTCAAGTACCGGTAAATGTGTTTCACATAGACCAGCAGGAGCCTTATTCCTGCAGTCATGATGGTGCTATGACTTAATAGAGTTTAGAATAGAAAACTACATGCTCGGAGTATTTTTTTTTTAAAAAAAACAGGCTTGGCAAACAGGCCTGTTTGTTTCTTTGCGCAAACAAGATCAGGAACACAGGACAGAAGCCGTTGTAAAAAGTGAAATTGTGGGCAAGGGGACGGGAAGAAGAGAAATATTAATTCTGTGCTTCATAGGTGAAGTACTGCACATGACCATCAAAAGCCCACCCACCGTAAGGCCATAGAATTACCGTATTGTTCCGAGTATAGGCTGCACTCCCCCCCCTAATTGAAGTACCTAAACTAGGGGTGTGGCCTACAATCGGGATGTTGCAAAAAACACAACATCCTGCTGGAGGGATGTGCCCACTCTGCGCCCGGCCGAGACCTGCGGCGCCCCCAGAGAGGCGCGCACCGAGGCCGCCGCGCCTGGGACTCTTCCCAGCAATGCCTCGCCAGCAGGCTGTGCCCCAGCCCGGCGCACCCTCGCCGCCGCCTCCTTGCCGCCCTCCTCCTCTGCTTGGATGCAGCTGGGGTGGTGGCTCCCATGGCGCCTCTGTGCCCGGCCGAGACCCGCGGTGCCCCCGGAGAGGCACGCACCGAGGCCGCCGCGCCCAGGCCTCTTCCTGGCGATGCCTCGCCCGCAGGCTGCGCCCTGGCCTGGTGCGCCCTCACCGCCACTGCCACCTGGCTCTTCTGGGCGGGGGCGGCAGCTCCATGGGTCCGGCGCTGGGCCATGGCTGGCTGCTCTCCTGCTGCAGCCGCCGCGGCCGCCCCACCTCCTCTTTCTCCCGCAGCCGCCACCACCAGCAGGATAGATAAATAAATTTTATTTCGGTCACAGACCAGAGATACAAGACAGAGCAGTAAGATCAATACAAATATATAAGCAATAAAAACCTATAAAGTAAGGTAAACCTTAACTGCTAATTTAAAAAATACATATTAGCACATTATATATTTGATTTCTTAATGACTTGATTCCTTAGTTTTATTGCAGCCGCACAAAACTTAGCTACATTTAAGGAGATCTTTGGTTCCCGATCCCCTAGTAAATGTTTTAAGTAATGGTCATCAGAATTGTTTGGGGTTTGCTGCTTAATTGGATTAATAAATATAGTACGTATATCCCTATAAAAACCACCAGCAGGATGTTCCTTTTCCACGCCGCTCATTAAAAATTTAATATTTAAAAAATGGCACCAAACTTCAAGGGTGCGGCTTATAATCAGGAGCAGCCTATACTCGGAACAGTACGGCATCTAGCTCACCACTGGTGTGGGGAAGGGAGGCAGAGAAGGGGATGTGGTTCTATGACTGACAGCTGTCGCTTCCAACCAGGGGTTGACTTTACCAGTGCTCGCTTTCTTATTTCAAATCTCAGTACTTTGGGGAGGGATGTAGAAGGAGCTTATGAGAACACAGCAAATTGCCCACAAAACCACATGGGAGGAGAGAAAGGTTTAAAGCAGGGCTGCAGAGCTGTTTTGGGGTGGGGACCAGATTTCCCCTGTCCCCAGGCCCATTGAGACTGGAGATCGCAGCAGGGATTAGAGGCATTGGGACTCTCCCGTGTGGGGAAGAGAGGCCGCTCTCTCCATGCATGGGCAAGTCCAAATTTTCAGGCCCAGAGTGCAGGACACGGAATAATGGGATCAAGTTACAGGGAGCCAGATTCTGCCTGGCTATCAGGAAAAAAATTCCTGGCTGTTAGAGCAATACAACAATGGAATCAACTACCTAGGGAGGTAGTAGGCTCTCCCACACTGGAGGGATTCAAGATGTGGCTGGACAGCCATCTGACAGGGATGCTTTAACTTGGATTCTTGCACTGAGCAGGTGGCTGGACTCGATGGCCTTATAGGCCCCTTCCAATTGTACTATTCTATGATTCTGTGATTCCCGCTGCTATCTCCTACCGGAGATAGCAGAGGGAAGATGCCTTCTGAAGGGATTCCTCCAGGTGGCAGGGCTTGGAGCCTATGCTCCGCCCCATGGAAGAACCCCAAGAGGCTGTGTAGGCTGGACTGGGGTGCCCTGCAGGCTGGATTAGTCCCATGGGCTGAAGGTTCTGTACCCCTGCTGTAAAGGAACCCAAAACTTTAAAGGCTCCCCTTGCTCAAACACCCCTGCATCTATCCTTCAGAAATATTGCAGGGTATTTCCCTAGGGACACCTCTTACCCCTACTTGTATTTCATGTTCATGTACCTTTCCCAGAAAACTATGGAGAAAGTAGGACATCCCTTAACGGGGGAAAAACCCCAACCCCTCAAACTTTACAGGAAACCTCTATACCCATCTTTCTGAAATTTGGCAGGGTTCATCCCATAAGTAGGGTTTATTATATCTGCCAATTTTATCCAGTGTTGCCACACAATAAATAAATAAAAACAAAAAAAGGTTCTAGGCACCTGTTAATGTCGCCAATCATGCTCAATGAGGATGAAATCTGAGGCTTCAGAAGATGAGATGAGGCCTCAGTTCTGAGGTGAAGTGTGATGTCAATCCATGGCCAAGCGACTTACAGTCCAAGCCAATGAGGTGGGTTCCAGAGTGATGGTTTTGTTTTTTTGTTTTTTCATACATTCCTCATTAAAACTCTTCTAAGCAATAAAACTAACAGAAATGATAAAAGCTCACAGGACTAACACCAGCTAGGTAACATGCTCTACGGCCTGGGCAAGTCCCAAGGTCTTCCCCTGCTTCTGAAGAGGCTTCTGGTTTGGCAGCAGGGGAGCCTTCTGGGAAGCCCATTCCACATGTGGTGGGCCACAACTGAGAAGACCCTTTCCCAGCCACCACCAGCCTAATTTTAGAAGTGTGTGTGTGTGTGACTCAGAAGACATTTGGGCTGACTCATGCAGCAGGAGGCAGCCCATTAGATACCTTGGTCCCAAGCTTGTAGGGCTCTAGTGATGTGGATGCTAGTCTTGCTACTGGTTTAAAAAAAAAAATTGGGTTGGATCCAGATCTGCCTTCTGTGAGCTGAAGGGAGTTTTTGTGAGGAGAAGGGCTCTGCTAGCAGAAGGTCCCTCCACCTGACGTTTGGGGACCCCCTCTCCCACACACCGCAGCTCACCCCACTAAGCAGGGTCTCCTGACCCTTTGTGTAGCATTTTCAGGGGCCTGGAGGGGCTGCCGTGGGAAGGAGTGGGCAGGGAAGTCCACTTCCACCAGCCCAGTTGCTCATGCTTAAATTTGATCCAACCCAAAGTGTTGAAGGCTGTGTCCAACTGTATGCTTCAGCCAGAACTCATCTGGTGGTATCTTATAGAACACGAACGCACCTGTTTCATCACTATAATTTCATAACAGCGACAACACTCAGAAACCCAATGTCCAAACGTTCACCTTTCATCACTAACTGTTCTTAAGTGACACAGATTTTGCTGAGATATGGATCTCAACGAATGTACACCGCTTTATCTTTTCCTTAGGGAAAGATTTCCCCAGCGATGGTCAAAGTTTCTATTTCGGTTCCACTCCCTCTCCCCCACTCCCAAATTCACTGTTATTTCAATCCTTTATTCAGCTTGAGCGGATACAGCAAGGTGCATTGCGGCACAAGACTTCATTTTGGTAAATCACGTCGCAAGGAGAACTTTAAAGCAAGGTTAAAGAATAAATGTGTCATTGTAGGGTGTGTGTGTGTGTGTGTGTGTTGTTTTTTTTAAAAAAAATCTTTTAAGAAAAGGTTATTACTTACACAATCAACGTTAGTCCCTGTAGAGAACTGGGAACTGGAGACTATTCTTTCACATATGCAAGAGACATGCATGTTTCATGGGGGAATTTCTAAGGCACTTCAGTGGAACCGGGAGTCACACATCTGGGATGCTCGTGGAGCAGATAGCCTCATAATAAGGCAGTAAAGCAATATAGAGCATCTCCAAAGGTGTATCCATCTTCCCCGTGATAGCCTTCTGGTAGCTGTTGGATGCTGGGAGGATGCAAAGCTTGAATAGCTTCTCAAAGTCAAAAAGTTCCTGTACATTTCCCAAACTACCCTCAGAAGGTTAAACTCAGAGTTAGCTACAGAGCACCGTCTCGAAAGGCTAATGCTCTCCCCTCACAGTTAATACCTTTCATATTACTCGTTGTTCCGGAATCCTTTGCAGTGATAACTTCTACTTAAATCTTGCCATTAATGATCGGAGCATCCTTGTCAGCTCCGGTGGGTCCCTGATCAAGATAATACACAAATAGACTGTACTGGGAATTGCGGAAGATGATCGAGGAGTACAGGACTGTTGTACAAAGTTCTGCCTCTATGCTCTGGGCTTGATTTAAAAAGCTAAAATTTACTGTGCTGTGCTATCAGCAAATGCCCTTGGCTACTTGGCTGCTTGCCAGCCTGATGCAATCTTCAGCAACTGACCGGCGTGTGACCTGGCTGTGGGCCAGAAGAATGACACTGCAAACAGCACAGGTGCTATCAATTAAACACAAGATCTGCAGCCCATGGCTAGAATGGTATTTAAGCCTAGCAAATGCAGACTGAGGTGTGGTTGTTGGTAGTGGTAGTTGGTAGTGGTGCTTAGTTGGTTGGTTGTGTTGAAGTGTGCTGAGAAGGAAGGAGAGAGATCCAGGAGCCGTTTGGCTGCCAGCCTGAAGAAGGACAAAGAACCAGCAGGAGCCCTGACATGGACAGGGGGAGAGAGACCTCAAGGCTGAGTGACTACAGCAAGGACCCAACTGATACTGGAGGCAGAGCTTCTTGACTGGTTGGTTGGTGATATTGTGGTTGCTGCCTGTCCAAGGACTGGGGGTCTTACTGGGGGTTTGGAATGATTGTACTCTGTATAATAAGGATCTTAACTCTCAATAAAAGATGTTTGGCTTGATCCTCCTGGATTTATTATGGCATGAGAATTAATTAAAGAACCCCTGCCAAGCCCTTTGGGAAAACATTTGGCAGAACATAGACAAGGCCATTCCTGCTTGATGAAATCTTAGTTTGCCCTGGTTTCTCTCCCACCCGCCCTTCCCAGCAACAGAAACAGCGCGGTATGGCAAGCACTATGTTCCTTTCATTGTTTGGTCAATGATGTCTAAGGGCACAATCCTATGCATGTTTAGACAGAAAGAAGTCCTACAACTCCCAGCATGCCCCAGCCAGCATGCTATGGGAGTTGTAGGACTTCTTTCTGTCTAAACATGCATAGGATTGTGCCCTAAGTACATAAAGTTCAGCACATCCGTAATCAGTTGGGAAAGAAAGTCTGCAGTAAAACTTGAATGTCTCTCTAAAGTAGCCTTCCCCAACACGGTAGTCCCCTCCAGATGTTTTGGACTACAACTCCCATCACCCTGACCATTACAGGGCACCAGGCTGGGGAAGGCCGAATTAAAGTATTTGTGGACAGCTCTTCCATCGCATTCAGGGCATTTCTTTGAAAGTAATGCTGACATTATCGAGCGTCGATTTAGAAGAACCAGCTTTACTTGGTCTGAAGAAGAACCTCATCTCTGGCAACAGCCTGCATTGGATGGGAGTGCACATCCATCTAATTTAATAGGCCCACACTGCCAACTGCAAATATGAATCATTATGCAAAAGGTTAAATCCATACAGATCAGAATGTTGTGCTCTATAATGCAAAGAGAGAGGAAAAAAAGGGGGGGGGAGAGAAGACTTTGTGTAGATTTATTTGGATAGTCAACCCCTCTCCACCCCCAAGGACCTCATATGCTGAAATAGACTGTAAACACAAACTTAAGATGTGGAAAAGAAAAGAGACCCTTCAGACAAATTTAATGAGATACCCATCTGGAATAAATAATCCTTGTTTGGCTGCTTACTTATGCAGTCGAGTAGCTTTGAAAATCTAAGAAAGTTTTGGATGTTAATGGCAAAAAACCAGGAATTCTAACTGGCATAAAGCCTAGTGACTTTGAGCCCAAGGACTTAACAGCTGTAGCAACATTAATACACATCATAGTAATGAAGGTGACTTATTTGGAACAGACAGAGATAGCTCAGCCCAGACTGGCTAGAGCTGATGAGCCTATACTCTAATGATCAGTGAGTTATGGTGCTGAAGTGTGAGAGTTGACTTTGGGAAGGATCCATGCATTCATACGTTCTCTGGATTCCCTGTCACACAACTGAAGAAGGAAACGGCAAAATTGGGCTTGCGGTCCCCGCCCCACGCACAACCAGCTTTAAAAAACAAAACAAATGGAACACGGCCTGCCTTAGCAAGCTCATGCCTGCAAAACATCGATCACCTTGCCGAACACAATCTGGCGTGTATGGTGGCTCACCAGGGACTCAAGTAAGCAAGCGGAACTTCAGTTTTCCACACAGAGATGGCAGAGAAGCATGAGTGATAGAACCTGGGAAGAAACCAGGTAGGCAGTGCCAGTGTGTGCTGGTTCCATGTTTTGGAAGGCCCTTGGGCAGGACACCACCAGAGGGCCCCCTCCCTCCGTGAATCTACTTTCCTACTAGCATTGTTACCAGCTGCCTCTACTCTTCCTCATCATTGCCTCTTCCTGCTTGCCTGCCAGGAAGAGAGGAGTGAGCAAGTAGGCAGCGGCACCTACTGCTCCTTTTTCTCACCACCACTGTTGTCTGGGCCAGAGCAAGAGGCAGGTGAACAAGCAGGCTGCAATGGTAAAGAGGAGTAGCAACTCCAAGAGGCTCTTGTCAGTGGCCCCCTGCTGTGGTGTGGGCCATTGGCAGGTGTCCAATTATGCCTACCCTTCATACGGTCATGACCTAGGAGTCCAGCAGTGACATGGACTTTGAGGCCAAAGAGCCGGTGGTGCCAATAGAGAAAACTCCAGGCCCAGCACTGCAGAGCCTGAGACCCCCGAGCTTGACCTGCCAGAGACCCCCAAGCCTAACTTTGGCACTTGGCCAGCACCATGGAGCCAATGTGCCAATGCCAGCAGTGGAACTATAGTTCAGCAACATTTGGATGGTCACATGCTCCCCTGTATTATATGATACTAAGAGGAGGGTAGTGATACAAATTGGACAGGTAGGGTCATACTATGTTTCATCATTACACAAAGACATAATTTATCCTCAAAAACCCCTAAGAAAGCAATCCTATGGTCCCTAAACAGCATCCCAGGAAACCATAGGATTATCTAGAAAACCCCTCCATGGCTATAGATGGAGCTCCAACCTCAGGGTTTTTTTTCCTGACATTTGACACCCCCTTCCTGGCTCCTCCCAGCCACCATGCAGGTTTCCACAGTGGCTTCCTTTACAAAGTTGGAACTCCAAGCTCCTAGAGGGCGGAAAATGAGTATTATGGGGTGTGCCGGTGGGTGGTGAAGGAGTGGTTGAGGCGCCGAGGAATCCTAAGCCCTCCCAGTTTCTGACCATGCCTCAATTGCTGGGAAACATTTAGATGTGCTCTTAAATGTTTTCCTACCATTGCCAGCTTCTCTCTCTCTCTCTCTCTCTCTCTCTCTCTCTCTCTCTCTCTCTCTGTGTGTGTGTGAGAGAGGGAGGGAGGGAGGGAGGGGAGACTCCTTTATTGTTGTCCTCCAACACAAAGCTGATTTTCTGTGGGAACAACTGAACGTTAAATCCAGCCAATTGGGGATTTATTATATATTTTCAAAATGTGCCCTTAAAGACTGCACATGAACAAAGAACAGGGTAGATTGTCTCCTTTTCCAGATCTACACAGATTTAGCTCATACTGGGCTATATGAAAACTCCATTCCAGCCCCTCTGTAAAGATTGTCTTAAAATATTAGGGTGCAAAGGCCCTTCTCTGAGACCAATATGCCAGCCCCGTGATATATTCATTAAAGTTGTGTGAGTCTTAATTTAAAACAATGGAAACAAGAAGAAAATCTAGAATTCTTCATAGCCACAAGACCATCTGAATTTGTATACGTTGTAACATGTTCTTAATTTTTTGACAACTGCTAGTAAATTAAGGGCCTGTGGGTCACAGCAATACAGCAATAGGTGAAATTGCTGTTCTAGGAATGGTGCCAAGTTCTGTAATGACTTGGATTGGTGTGCGAATTTATCCAGTTCATAAGGGTTGGCTGTATTACAAACTAAGCGCCAGTTTGGAATGTTAAATGCGATTCTGCGAAGGCCTGGTCTGTGTCCAAGTCAGTTGCATCCATGGGCACGTTCACAGCATGTTATGCTAGAACTGGGGGGACCCGGGTTCAAATCCCCATGCAACCATGGAGCTCACTGGTTGACCTAGAGCCAGTCACGTATCTTTCAGTCTAACTTATTTCACAGGACTGTGCTCACGCTGGCTCAGCTTGTCTGAGTGTGGAAAGCTAAGCAGGGTCAGGCCTGGTTATTACTTGGATGGGAGACCCCTCCTCTAGTTTCCTGCATTGAGCAGGGGGTTGGACTCGATAGCCTTGTAGGCTCCTTCCAACTCTGTGATCTATGAAAATAATATAAGCAGCTTTGAGCTCCTTGGAGAAAAAGTGAGCGGGGGGGGGAGGTACATTACTCTCTCAATGAAACTCATGTCAACTGACGTCAAGCTACATGACCAGACTACCTGACTAAGCCATTTCCCCCCCTTGATGAAGATCTTTTCTATTTGGATCAATTCTCTTGAATGTTACTCACAAATATTTTAGGTAGGAACTGTCCCCCATCCAGAGTTAAAAACTCTTTCTTGTTCCAAGTGTCTTTGGTTGTCATTTCGTGTTTATGTGTGTGTGGAAATTGGCAATGGGTCCTGTGAGGTGGGTGCAGGGTAGGTGACACCAAACTACAAGACTCGGGAGCCGTGCAATAATGCTCATGTGTACTGACCATCAGCAGCAATGCTGCAATCTGAGAGAGAAGTCTTGTTCAATTCCTCCCACCCCACCGACATTCACCAAGGAAGCTCACAGATACTGATCAGATTCTGAATTAAACTGAGAGGAGTTTGCCCATCTCTAACAAGAGCCAGTGTGGCATAGTGGTTAGAGAGTTGGATTGGGACTCAGGGGATCCGGGTTCTAGTCCCCACTCTGCCATGAAGCTCACACTGGGTGACTTTGGGCCGGTCATTAACTTTCAGCCTAACCTACCTCACAGGGTTGCAGTGAGGATAAAATAGAGAGGAGGAGGATTATGTAAGCCGCCTTGGGTTCCTTGCAGGAAAAAAGGTGGGATAGAAATATAATGAATAAAAATAAATATAATGCTTCTGGATTCTCGCACTTTTGGGAATGAAGTAGGTAGATCATTTAATTCAGCAAGGCTGCAATCCTATATACACCAGGGGTATATAGTCCGGCCTGCTTGGGGTCCCAGTGCAGCCCTCTGGGGTTTTCCATAGGGCCACACCCCTTTCCCCTGACCGCAGATGTTTGGTGTTTTCTTGGTTTTTGCATGTTCCCCTCACACACACCCATTCTAAAAGGCTGAAATTATTGGCAACAAAAAAAGGAGAGAACTAAGTTCTCAGGATGCAAAAACTTTATTGAATAGAGGAGCCCGACGCGTTTCGGCCTGTGTTTTCGGCTGAAACGCGCCGGGCTCCTCTATTCAATAAAGTTTTTGCATCCTGAGAACTTAGTTCTCTCCTTTTTTCGTTGCTACTGGATGCTCATCTCCTCCTGTTTTTGTCTTTGAAATTATTGGCAGTAAGAGCTTTAAGCTAAAATATATTGGTCTTTTTTGGCCCCACCCCTTTTGCCCCCATCAACCTCTGGAATGTGGCCCCCGAGTGCTTCTCTGCAATTGAATCCAGCCCTCAGCCTGAAAGAGGTCCGACACCCTTGCTATACACAACTACCTGGGAGCAAGTCTGATTGAATTCAGGGACGCTTACTTCTGAATAGACATGCGTAGGCTTGCACTGCTAGGTTGCAATCCTGCACCTACTGAACCTGTGATGATGAGCGGCTGCACTCCAAAATTTACCACGAGACTGCTGGCTAAATGGCCACTAGATGCTCTCTCTGGAAAATCTCTGGAAAATCTCCAGAAAACCTGCGAATTACTTGGGAAAATAGGAGAACAAATGTCAGTGTACTGGAAGAAGCAAAGACTACTAGCGTTGAAAATCCTTCAACGCCAACTTCAGTGGACCGGTCATGTTGTTCGAATGCCTGACTTCTGTCTCCCAAAGCAGTTACTTTATTCCCAACTCAAGGATGGAAAGCGGAATGTAGGTGGTCAATATAAGAGGTTTAAAGATGTTCTTAAGGCTACCGGTAATCTAAAAAAATGCAATATAAACATCAAAAACTGGGAAGTCCTGGCCCATGAACGATCTAACTGGAGGTTGGCCTTTCACAAAGGTTCTATGGACTTTGTCCATAGAAGCCCGAGTGCAAGGTGAAAGGGAGAAACGTGCTAAGCGAAAAGCATGTCAAACGAATCCTTTACAGGACCATCTTCCATCTGGTAACCTGTGTCCTCACTGTGGGAAGCTGTGTGGATCTAGAATTGGCCTCCACAGTCACTTACGGACCCATCGCTAGAATCGACACAATTTTTCTTTAGAATTTCCTCCTTTTAAAATTTCCTTTTTGTAAATTTTTATTCTGGAAGACAATCTTACTCAGTCACGAGTGATCGCATGATTATGATTGATGATGATGATGATGCTCTCTCAATAGTTAGGAAACAGCTGGAATGTCCTGTGCTGTGGTGTGCTGAACAGGGGCATCTTTTACACCTCCCACCTCAGCTAATGATGAGGTCATCCATGCCTCTCTGTGTGAAAACAAACAAAAGAATTTTCAGCTTTCAGTCGAGAAGTGAGACTGAGATTCACAGAGAGGGCTGAGATGAGTTTTGGCCTCTGTAATCTAAGGGCATCTGGTGAAGCAGGGGTGCCTCTCTCTCGGGATCAGATGTGGGAGCAGCAGACATGCTTTCTAGGAGTGTTAAGCTACACCTCAGCTTGTATATTTGTAAATTTAATGAACAAGAACCCTTTTGGTTTAACCTATTTTTAAAAGGACTTTCCATGTTCACTCAGGCTCCAAAATGCTGGGAAATTACAGCTGTTAAGGGCCATCATGCCCTTAGCAGACATGTTATCTAGGCAATGTGGTTATGGTGTGATATCCTAAGCTGTTGCTAGTTCCAGTTTCACCACTACTTTGGAGCCGGATGGATGTCAGTGGCAGAGTGGTGGACCTAAGTCCCAGACTTGTCTGTTCACTGGAATGGACACATAGCCCTTAACAGTTGTAATCTCCTATCCATTTCCATCCCTGCAGGCCACCATTGTCACCAGCACTCAGGATAAGCCCTGTCAAAATTAAGTCCGTAATGTTGGACTTAAATGGTTGTTTGAGCTAACTTCCCCCCAGTTGTAGTCCAAGTAGGTGTTTCCCACTCCGTTAGAGCACAGCGCATAAGTCTGTGTGCCTGCCACACCTCTGGTGAAGGTCCCTTCAGTGCCCCAGTCATCATCCCACGTGTACACATCCAAGCTAATGTGTGCATATGAATGAGAACTCATAGCAACACATGCCAATGTCATGGACGGCATTTCAAATTCCAAATAGTAGTAGGAATGGTAGTGTGTAAGTAGATTTTTTAAAAAGACCTAATTAGGTTGAGGTCATTGGCAACATGTTACCCATCATACATTCGGCATATCCTTAGGAAACGTCTGCAGTGGCCTTTGCAAAGGAACAACCAGTCTCTTCCACCTTGAACAGGAAGGAGCTCATTACTCCTTATTAATTAGGCTTTCAGTCCCTAATCTGTTTATGTGTGTCTCCAACAACTGTTTACAGATAACTGTTGTAGGATCTAATTGATGGGAGATAATTAGCTCCTCCCTAATTAGAGTGAAGTATGTTCCCTTCACTCTGTGGATTATCACTTACGGATGAAGGGCCACAGAGGGAAAGCGAAGGATGTGCAATATGGCTGATCTTAATTTGTTTAACCTGTTTTCAAAGGCATACTATATGACCGGTGAAATGTCGAGCTTGGACACGGGCTGCCACCTCTACCCACCGTGCTCACCCCCCGTGTGCTTGAGCCAGATCAAACGGATATTTTCCCACTGATTTATAGCACAGACTACAGCAACACCTTGGATTGCAAGTAACTTGGCTTGAGAGCGTTTTGCAAGACAAGCAGATTTTTAAATATTTATTTAATCTTGTTTTGACTTGATATACAAGCGAACGTCTTGCAAGACAAGTACTGCAGTACGGCTTAAATTAAAAATCTCTGTACAAATTCTTTTGGGGGGGATTTCGTTTTGATATAAGAGTGTTTTGGATTACAAGCACGTTTCCGGAACGAATTAGGCTCTCAATCCAAGGCATGACTGTATTCCGTAATCAATGTGTCTTGAAGAAGCCATGTGGTTTAGCCCCCTCAAACCATTAGAAATCATGGCTGCTAGATTAAAATATACAGGCCTGTGGTTTACGCTGGCTCAGCTTGTCTGAGCGTGGAAAGCTAAGCAGGGTCAGGCCTGGTTGTTTCTTGGATGGGAGACCCCTCCTCTAGTTTCCTGCATTGAGCAGGGGGTTGGACTCGATAGCCTTGTAGGCCCCTTCCAACTCTATGATCTATGAATATCTATGATCCAAAGTTGGAGAAATGAGAGGGGGCAGGATGGGGAAATCTGTGCTAAAGAGAAGGTTGCGTGCACGGCCCCGGGTTCGGCCTGCATTGGACTATCCAAGCCCCGCTCCCACTACTGCTCGTGTCCTACCCAGGATCCCCCAGCTCCCCAAACACTGATCTCTGTGTTCCTGCTATTCTTAACATAATGTGCATCATGGCTTTAGAATGGCTGCTGCACAACAACCAATATGGTCCCTTCGAAGTGAGCAGCCTGCCACAGACAAAGGAATGCAGTGGTGCCCTTTAAAGGACCACTGCAACCTCTCAAGGGGTGTGATTGTGTGAGTTGCTCTACAGCAGCCATTTAAAATAGATGGTGATTGCTTGCACACAATGCTCAAGGTGTCAGTGATGGGAGAAGATGGCACTACCATTAGAATCCATGAAGAAGGTCAGCATCCCAGGAGAAAGGAAGAGTTTCCCAGTACATGATGCCATCATCACTGGAATGCTTTTCCACATAGAGCCCTTGGGATGAAGCCATAGATTTCAAAGTGTGGTGCAAACCTCAATAAAGATATGTGTGCTGCTGCCTGATCCTGCTTCCAGCCTGGATGCTTCTGGTGTATCTTGATTTGGCCAGGAGATTGAGACTTGTAGAAGCTATGCATTCTTCATCTCCCAGTCACAGTCTTGATGGTACCAGGATGCCACTGATTTGGCCAGGAGATGGAGGCTTGTAGAGACTATGGCTGCATTTGTACATAAAGATAAACCACAACTCCTGGCTTATCCTGACTTACTGTAAATGAGCAGTGTGCTGGTGGTGCATACAGTCAGTTCACTCCCGCTTTGCTCCCCCCTTCACGTGCACAAGTTAAACTAACAAAGAAGGGATAGCTTCTTGTGATGTGTGAAACTGGGATCCTGGCCAGTTGATCTCAATCAAGCCAGGATCATAAGCCAGAAACAACCCAGGATTTGTTATTTTGCTTATGAACCATAGCTTGTTTTGGAATAACAAACCAGGATCCTGGGTTTGGACATCAAGGCATGCTCTCTTCCTGATTAATTCAACTTGCTTACACAAAGCGAGAGCAAATATGTTGCATGCACCTATTTACAATAGGCTTATTGTTATGTATGAATGCAGCCTATGGGTTCTGCCCCCCCTAGTTGTAGTCTTGATCAATGGCATTGGCAGCCAGTAGAACATGCCTCCATGTCTATCACACAATTTCTATTTTTTTTGGCTCTCTGTGCATCTCAAACCATAAAGGTCTGCATCTACCCTCTTTTTGTGTTCAGACCTGAGATAAGAACAAGGAGTAAGACCTATACTTAAAACATCGAGGACACGGAAAGTCATACTGTCCAGAGCAGCCACTGCTCTCCTAGCTCTGGCACTTTCCCCACATAGGGATCAGCCAAAGTCCGAGCCTGTGTGTTTCTCAGAAAGAATGTAAAATGTCTTGTTCAAGCAGGCTTTCAGTGAATGCGTATATCCACATTTGTCTATGTATGACTGTGTGCACCTATATATGGACATTTGTTTGTATGGAATTTTTGTGAATTTAAAATGGTTGTTTCCTGCCTTGAACTAAAGAAATGGGTAGGTTAAGAAAAAAATAAATTACATAAATACAATGAATACAAATGATGGACTAATTTCTGCTTTTCCAAGGAAGGCAATTGCAAAAAATAAAAATAAATTAGCCACCTCTATGCTTTGGCCATAACGTTTTCTTTAAGTATATTGGAAGCAGGAAGCCAGGAAGTTATTCAGACAGACCAAAAGATGGAAGACCACTCTGCATCCATGCTCCACAATCATTTTTCTCCATCCAAATCATCATTCGATGGGCTATGACAATCCATTGCTAGCTGTTCCCTCTCCACATTGACTTTACTTATCTGCCTTATGGCTGGGGTGTTGAACCTCTCTTGGCCCGAGAGCCATATTCCATTTTGGAGAAGCTCTCGGGGGCTGCATTCCAGTGTTGGGCGGGGTGAAGGCAAAAGGGCAGGGCCAAAACTACCAGCATATCTTAGCTTAAAGCTCTTGCTGCGAGTAACTAAGCCTTAGGAACAGCATTGCAACCTTTTAGAATGGTTGAATGTTTTTGGTATTATTTAGAAAAAAAACTGCACAAAAGTGGGGGAATCACCAAAAATTGGCGGTCGGGGGAAAGGGGGCGGGGTCAGGAGAATTGGGACCCCAGGTGGGCTGCACTTGGCCCCTGGGCCTGTGGTTCTGCACCCCTGCCTTACAGCCTGCTCCTATAGATGTTTACTCACAAATGTAAAGGAAGTGGAAGGAAGGCCAGGCTACAAGGGAAGAGTGGACGCAGGTAGCGCAGAACTGCAGGAATAGTGTCAGGAAGGCTAAAGCTGAGAATGAGCTGAGGCTGGCAAGGGATGCTAAAAGCAACAAAAAAGCTTTCTTCAGATACCTGCATAGTAAAAGACAGAGGAAAGAAATGGTTGTTCAGCTGCACAATGAGGATGGCAAAATGATAACAGACGACAAAGAAAAGGCAGAAGTGTTCAGTTCCTACTGTGGCTCGGTCTTCTCCTGAAAGAGGGTCTATGTCCCCCCCGCAAACCTGAAGTACAAGCTGAAGGGGTAGGATTGCAGCTTGAGATTGATAGGCAAATGGTCAAGGAACACCTGACCTGATTACTTTGAACAAGTTCAAATCTTCAGGGCCTGATGGACTGCATCCTAGAGGAATAAAGGAACTGGCAGAAGAACTCTGAGAACTACTGTCTATGATCTTTGAGAAATCATGGAGGACAGGTGAAGTGCCAGATGACTGGAAGAGGGCTAATGTTGTTCCTATCTTCAAAAAGGGCAAGAAGGAGGAACCTGGGAACTACAGGCCAGTCAGTCTGACATCAATCCCTGGGAAAATTTTGGAGCAGATTATAAAGAAGTCAGTCTGCAAGCAACTTGAAAACAATGCAGTGATTACTAGAAGCCAACATGGATTTGTCAAGAACAAATCCTGCCAGACCAATCTGATCTCATTTTTTGATTGGGTAACCTCCCTTGTGGACTGCAGGCATGCTGTGGACATAATATATCTTTACTTCAGCAAAACTTTCGACAGTGCCTCATGATTATCCTGATTAGCAAGCTAGCTAAAAGTGGGCTAGATGGAACAACTATCAGGTGGATCCACAGTTGGCTATAGAATCGGACTCTGTAAAAAAGGCAAATGCTATTTTGGGATGCATTAATAGAAGTATAGCTTCCAAATCACGTGAAGTACTAGTTCCCCTCTACCCAGCACTGGTTAGGCCTCATCTTGAGTACTGCATCCAGTTCTGGGCACCACACTTTAAGAAGGATGTAGACAAACTGGAAAGGGTTCAGAGGAGGGCAACAAAGATGATCAGGGGACTGGAAAGAAAGCCCTATGAGGAGAGACTGAAAGAACTGGGCAATAAGGGCATGTTTAGCCTTCAGAAGAGGAGACTGAGGGGAGATATGATAACACTCTACTCTTCAAGTACTTGAAAGGTTGTTACACAGGCAGGCCTGGATCTCTTCTTGATCATCCCAGATTGCAGGACACGGAATAATGGGCTCAAGTTACAGGAAGCCAGATTCCGCCTGAACATCAGGAAACATTTCCTGACTGTTAGAGCAATACGACAGTGGAACCAACTAGGGAGGTAGTGGGCTCTTCCACACTGGAGGCATTCTAGGTGCAGCTGGACAGCCATCTGTCAGGGATGCTTTGACTTGGATTCCTGCACTGAACAGGGGGTTGGACCCAATGGCCTTATATATAGGCCCCTTCAAACTCTATTATTCTATGATTTTATGATTCTATGTGCATAGGATTGCAGCCCATGCAGAGCAAACATGCTCATTTCCTTGTTTTGAAGAACCAGGTCATAAGGGCAAACCTTGAATTCCTACTTTAATATGGCTTGTGTCCCTTTATATTAATAGTTGACACTTATTAAATATTCCTCCTAAAAACAGTCAGTCACCTGGACAATCTATTAAATACACTCTGTGTATTTCCTTCTTGAACATAGCAGTTAGAGGGAAAGCAAACATTTCAGTTGCATCCTGGGGGGAAAACAGAACACCCAACACTGCCTCATTTTTATTCCTGACCCAAAGTTTCCCCTCACTCATTTCGGCTCCTGCCTTGTGACATACAGTTCAGCCTTTAGTAAGTTATAGGATGTAAGTTTCTAGTAACAAGATATGCCAACAGGGATGATAACATAAATTTCCCGTCTCCCTCATGCCATTAAAAAGAGAAACACTTTCCCCTCACAGATTTCTCTTGGCTCATGAACACAAATCACGCCATAAACAAGAGAAAAGCCCAAGTGGGGATTCTGGGGTGGTGGGTTTTTTGGGGGGTTTTTTTTGGTATTAAATAACTTATGACTTCTTCAGAGAACCTTTGGGAGTCTCTGAAGTGAAAGGTAACACCTTCCTGTACTTTATTCATCCCCTGCTACATTGGAGGAAGCTATTTTCTTAGCCTGCTGACTTCTTGATGTCAGTGTAACCATACTAATTGGAAAAGGTTGTGAACTTGGCCACTATGGTTAAAAAAACCTTTCCCCCCATCTACCAGAGTTGAGGAACTTTATTTGCAGGATAAAATAATCTGCATTAAATTGCAATTCTGGTAAGAAGAGAGAGAGAGAGAGAGAGAGAGAGAGGCTTTTATAGAAATGAAAACCCATACTATTTTGTTTACTGTGAGCTTCATTGACCTAAAGGACTTGTTGCTGATCTGGAGCAATTTATAACTTCAATGATTTGTGATTTGCACACTATGCAACAGTTAAAAAAAAAATAAACACCTGATTAGGGTGTTAAGATAAAGATAGGATAAAATACATTTAAAACAGTATAAATTTTTAAAATCTTAGCCCACCCTATATTCCCGCCTGAACAGCCAAGTTTTTAGTGAGCGGTGGAAGCTCAGCAGAGAGACAGGATGCTTTCTGCTACAGAAATTTGATTCAACCCTTCCATATTTTACATCAATATTTATCTTATTTTATTAGTGCACTGAGTGTTGTATACATCTTATTTGACTTCACAGTTGCCTTGTGAGACAGGCTAGGATAAAAGATGGCGACTTGCCCAAAGCCACCTACTAAGCTCTGGGGTTGGGTAGGGGGTTGAATGGATCCCTCATGTCCCAGCCCAATACCTTCACTGTACCCTACTGGGCAACTGGCTATAAGTGGTGCAGCCAGGTTACAAGAAGAGAAACTATAATGCTGAAGGATGGCAAAGTATTTCCCAACAGCCTTAAGTTGATCATGCAATATTGCCAAGAATGAAATAGTTGAAGGAAATCTAGTACAAGGGTGGACAACCTGTGGTCCTCCAGATGTTGTTGGACTGCAACTCCCATCATTCCTCACCACTGGTTATGCTGGCTAGGGCTGATGGGAGTTGTCATTCAACTATATCTGGAGGGCCACAAGTTGCCCACCCCGATCTAGTGATTTGCACTAGAGTTATGCTATTTTCCCTCCAGTTTCGATTTCTTAGCAGTCCCAGTGGATTAGAAATGTCCACCCTGAAAAATAATAATAATTTAAAAAGGCAAATATTTGCCTTATTTCAGTCCTGTGGAATCAGTTTCCCCCTGGCAGTGGAACTTTTGACTTTAGTGGCTGTTTCTTCCTCCATCCTAGATTCTTCCCATGAGTGAGCCCATCCAATCAGGGATCACACACAGGAAGAAAAATGACATCACAATGTGACATGATTGCATCACTGGGGGCAAATGAGATAACTGAAAAGGAATAAGCAAATATTTTTTTGCAAGGAATGCAGAAAAAAATCACAATGGTGGGTTTTTGGGGGCACTGCCCAGAGAGAGCTGCTCTGAGAGCCTTTTCTGGCTGAAGAGCGGGGCATAAATGCAATAAAGAAATAAATAATATTCATGAAAAACTGAGCAGTTGCAATCTGCAGTTAATCATAACTTTTTCAATAAAGGCACTGAAAGAGTAAATTGTCTGAGACTATCTGGGGACACGAACATCAGGCTTACAATATTCCAATGTAGGTTTGTTCTAGCAGGCTTCTGTGCTTTCAGCTGCTTGGCAAGCAGAAATTCAGCAGGTAAAGTTTTACCCAGCCTACAGAGGCAGTGATGTGATAAATTCACCCAGTGAATTTCCCTCATCACATATCTGTTAAAAAGCAGCACTGCAAGGAGTACTGCAAGGGAAAAGAGTTAGTAATCCAGCCTTTATTTCTAGCTATAACATGCTTCAGGATCTGGATGAAAGCTAAAGAAAAAAAAAGTCTTGAAAATTCATCTATAATGCTTCCTGAAGAAAGAATATAGCAGCACAATCTTATGTACAGTATATCTACTCAGAAGCAAGTCCCACTGAATTTGATAAGGTTTACTCCCAGGTACGCATGTATACCTGGGGTCGGCAACATGGCACCCGTGGGCACTGGTGTGCCCGCAGACACCTCTCTTGATTTTTATTTTCTTTCTTTCTAATTGGGAGGTTGGTATGCTCCAAAGTGCTGTCCTCCAGTGCCATCTTTATTTGGGTTCAAAAGAGTGGTTTTGTGTTTTGGAGCACAGACACAGATTCCATCTTTGCCTTGTAAATACATTCTTGGGCAGGTTACTTTTCTTTTGCTCTCACCAGTTTGCCGTCTGGGAAATGAGTGTTTTATGACCAGCCATGGCCACTATGGCATCCATTTTATGAATGAGCAAGTCCCCCCATGGCAGCTATTATATGAGAGTGCCTATAACATTCTCAAAATTCCAAAGAAGGTGCCTACCGACGCAAAAAATCTGGGGTCCCTGATGTATGCTATACACTGTATAGATTGACACATTAAATTTTTCAGTACCGGTAGGTTCTGCTAAACTCTGTTTTATTGCTTTAGTTAGAAAATGTTCTGATCTGGCAAGACAAGCCAGTGGTCTGAACGGCAACAACTTTTCACAAGCTCATCCTTTCAGGACTTGGCAAAGTTAGATGGCTCTCTTTGGTCTTAGCAAGATAATTGGCTTCCATTTATTTGTCTCTGAAGCTTTGCTTTTAACACATGCAGGCTGCCTGCAAGGCTGAAGGCAAGGAGAGTGGTCAGGTGTTGTAGTAGTCTTGGATAATTAACAGCTGGAAGTCATTACCTGAAACCAGGAACAGGAATGATGGCTGCAAGCAAGGAACAGCTACTTGGGGCCTAGAGGACCTTTTGGCTGACTTGAAGGTAGCATAAATAGAATGGGAAACAGCAAGAGTAAATATCTGTACAACCCCTTGTCTGCTCTGGTTGTGGAGTGTGTTCTGGCAATGATCTGGATCTCAAATTGTTTTGAAGAAGGTTGCTCTAGGGAGCAGCATCCTGGAATAATATTTCTAGCAGTGATGAGTTTAGACATTTCCTGGTCTGCTATGGCTAGCTTATTTGTGTGTGTGTATATATATAAAATAAAAATAAAGTGTTTTTAAAGAGAGACAAATCTAACCTTTTCCCTGTAAGCAGGTACATTTCTCACAGAATGTAAGACACCCCACCCCCACTTTTCCTATATTAGTCTTAAAGGGGAATTACAAAATGAAATAGTATAGTTCATCCTCCTGTACCTTGGGATGGATGAATTTGTCAGTTTTGCTTTCTCCTGCATTCATTTTTTAAAAATCTGATCCAACCCATACATGAAGAAATTCACAAATTTTGATAAAAATCTTATAAAAAAATGAACCAGAACAAAATTCTTGCCCATTTGCACTGGCCAAATTCAATATGTAAAGCTATTGCCAACATGGAGAAGACCATGTTCTACCCACCTGCCATGTAGCTGTTAAAGACGAGGAGCCTCTGGGAGAAAAAGAGATGGCAACTCTAATTCAGCACCGCAAATGTGGCTGAATACACAAGGATTTAAACCCAGAGTTTTAAAAGCTTAGCACTCAAAGCCCTGTGCCTGGTTGGACAAATCTGGACATTGATCTTTAAAAAAATTTCAACTTTTTCCCTTCCTGTTTATGCAGGAATTTATGAATTTTAGTAAGTTCTTATCCATAAATGAACCAATGAAATCCTCACTTATCTCTAGTTTAAGATACTGCAGTAGGACTGGAGAGTTGCATAGGGTAGTCATTTATGAACTGCCAAAAAAAGGGGGGAAAATGACACTGATTTGTATAAAATGGAGATATGCTAACTCATATGTATAGATACACATTTAGAAATAATTAATATAACTTAAACAGAAATACAGTCCATCCATCTCATCACAGTGTGGAAGTGTTATGATAGATAATCTGGGCATTAGAGTCCCTTAAAGAAGAGAGCCCAACCCCACACTCTTGCAAAAGGTTTGGGATCTTTGTCTGGGGTAAAGACGCACAGAGCTGGGTGGAGTGCGTGCTTTGCCCTTTAACACTGAACAAACACACACTGACATCAGAAACAGAAGAGTTGTTTGATTAAAGATGAAATATAGAGCAGGTACAGTGTTTTACTTCTGGTGGTACAGTAAACCCAATGATTCCAGGTAGCAAAGTACAGTAACACTTTGGATTGCAAGTAACGTGGTTTGAGAGCGTTTTGCAAGACAAGCAAATTTTTAAATATTTAATTTTTTTTGACTTGATATACAAGCGACGTCTTGCAATACAAGTACTGTAGTACAGCTTAAATTAAAAATCTCTGTACAATTTCTTTGGGGGGGGATTTCGTTTTGATATAAGAGTGTTTTGGATTACAAGCACGTTTCCGGAACGAATTATGCTCTCAATCCAAGGCATGACTGTACACTTATGCTATCTTCAAGCACACTCTGAGAGAAAAGAGTCCCTTTTTGGCCTGGTAGTCTTTGTATTGAAAGGGGTAGAAGAAAGGCTTCTGTCTAAAAGGGATAGTTAGAGAAAGAAGTCCCGGTTACTACCTTGTCCATTGGTGGTCCCTGCAGTGGATTCCCAACCGTAGTCCTCCTGTGGAGGCAGGAGGTGATCAAGAGGCCCTTGTCTCAAGGTGCCAACTGCGCTGGACAACTTAGGATGGCTCCCTTGACTCTCTCCCGACATACATTCCCATTACTAAGACCTCAGTTCTTATACCTTTTGCTGAGTTCCTTGCTACATGAGCGGGGCAAGGGTCTCCTTTGTTCCCTGATGTTCTTAACCACTGTTGATCACCCCGCTGAGTGCTTGCCACTTTAAATTCCTTTGTGTGCCTATTGCAGCGGGTATTTTATTTCTTAGTGAGAAAATAGGAGCTTGCAGGGTGGGCCTGTGCTGTGAACCACTTTGCACACTCAGATATCTAAATGTTAAATATTAGTAATTTTTTTTTTTTTGGTGGCAAACTACTAATTAGAACAAAGCCACCATGGAGGGATCCATTTTTTAAGTGGGAGGGAAATCTTTAAAACAAGGCATTTCCTGCACAATGTGGGGAAGTAGGCTGAAAGTTATGTTTGACTGAAATAATGGCATATTCCTCCCCGGTTTACCCCTTCCTGCCATTTGTTGTTGCCTCTATGTTACATTTTAGATTGTAAGTTATTTGGGGCAGGGAACTGTTCTCTTATACACGGTAAAGCACCATGCACATTGATGGTACAGTCATGCCTTGGATTGAGAGCATAATTCGTTCCGGAAACGTGTTTGCAATCCAAAACACTCTTATATCAAAACGAAATTCCCCCCAAAAAATTTGTACAGAGATTTTTAATTTAAGCCATACTACAGTACTTGTAATGCAAGACTTCACTTGTATATCAAGTAATAAATAAATAAATAAATATTTAAAAATTTGCTTGTTTTGCAAAACGCTCTCAAACCAAGTTACTTGCAATCCAAGGTATTACTGCACAATAATAATAATGACAACAACAGCAATCACCACCATCATCATGGGTCTGGAGATCAAAGTGGCTTCAGTGTGGTCAGAGAGCCCTTAAACGGTTAGAATATCCCAGGGTGGGTGGCTTTACCCTTGGCCATACCCTCATGTTGCCTGGCCACACCCTCTTGATCACACCTTCATGTTGCTTAACCATACCTCTTAAAAATCCACATGTGCGTCCCTATTTTCATCTGTGAAATGTTGGAGGGTATGCAAAACGTTACAAGATAGTGAGCAAGCTTCATACAGGCTTGCTCTTCTACAGGCCTGGTGTTATGTTAAATAAAATAGTAAAAAAAGAAAAAGTGGAGGTGTTTTGGGACCTGATAGAGAGGTCCCATGGACCACTGTAATTTCAGGATTAAAACAGAAACTTTTATTTTATGTATGGTATGGAAACAAGGCATGCGTTTAGAAGGGGGGTGGGTCTATGCTACAAGTTTGTACTGGGCACAAATTGGGCTACAGATTTTGTTCTGGGGAGGGCTCCCTGTGCCTTTTGACAGCTGTGTAAGAGGCAGAAATCCTTGCTTTTCCCAATCACTGGAGGTTCAAGCCAAGCAACACCTCCCCTGCTGATTTCTACCTGCTTTTAAAGGCACAGGAGCCCTGCTAGATATAAATTTAGCCACCTTAGCTCCAAATGCTACAGAGCTGGGGGTTTCTGAATCTAGGAAAGCTGTCTTAATTCAGATCAGAGTCCATCGAGTCCAGCATTGTCTACTCAGACAGCTCACCTGCTACCTAGTGCTTTTAAACACCAGCACTGGGGCTTGAACACAGGACCTTCTGCATGCAAAAAATGTGCTCTTCCCAATGAGGTGTGTGTAATGAGGGATATTAGTCATAGACGGTGTTCTGAAATAAGGTACGGTACATTCCCTTAAGATGTGGGATATCCTTTCATTTGAAAGGTAGCCAAAATATATCCGTAAATTTGCTTCAGCGTTTGTCCAAAGATGCTGTGTGCTGATGCCAGGCCTGCTTCAGAGCACAGGTCCTCCAGTGGGTACAATTTTTCTTCTCGTCACCATTTCCTGAAAATAAATGTAGGAGGAGGAAATGGAAAAAAAAGGGGGGTGGTTTATTCACTGAAGATAGAGGAATTTCCCTAATCAGGCAGCCGGCAATGATCCCGGGGAAATGGTTGCCCTTAAATAGTTAAAGGGACGGATGCCTCTTTTGGCTCTCACAATATCACATTGAATTTGAAACAGGGAACTTTTTATATCTCCCCTCCCCCGATTGTGCTGGCACCTGGCAGATGCCTATTTACCACAGGCATCAATACACATAGTAATCAAAGGAAATCAGAGGCACAGATTAGCAACAGCTGCAAGTCATTAGTGGCAGACATGGGGAAGCACAGCTCTGCACCCAACTTTGAAATAACTAAGACGAGCATTTCAGAGCGCAAGGGTTACTGCAGGCCACATCTGAGCATGAGAGGCGGGAAACAATCGCTTTGCTTGTCTCGCAAGAGAGCCTCCTCCCTCCCTCTTGAAAGGAAATAAAATAAAGTGTTCTGATTCGCTCTCTATTGTGGGGTTGCCAGATCAACTTTTTTCCCCATATTTTTTTTTAAAGGGTGCACTGACTGGTGGAGATCTGGTCTTTGGCGTTCAGCATAGCTAGATACAGAAACCCTGGAAATCACTCGTTCCAGCTTAATTGTGAATTTCTGGACGTGCTGGTCAAAGGAGAAGTCTCTTGGCAAACGTTATCAAGGGAGAGGATTTTCTCCCGCTCCAATAATATTAGAACCCAGTGGGGGCCATCACATGAAGCAGAATGGTGGGAGATTCAGGACAGATAAAAAGGAAGTTCTTCTTCACACAGTGCATAGTTAAACTGTGGAATTCACTACCACAAGATGTAGTGATGACCACCAATTTGGATGGCTTTAAAAGGGGATTGGACAAATTCATGGAGGAAGGATAAAGCTATCAATGGCTACTAGTCCTGATCGCTATATGTTACCTCCAGTATCAGAGGCAGTGTGCCTATGTACACCAGTTGTGGGGAAACATGGGCGGGAAAGTGCTGTTGCACTCATGTCCTGCTTGTGGGTTTCCCGTGGGCAGCTGGTTGGCCACTTTGTGAACAGAATGCTGGACTAGATGGACCCTTGGTCTGATCCAGCAGGGCTCTTCTTATGTTCTTAAGGGGCCTAGGGGATGAACTGCCCAAGGGCACCTACCTTCTCCATTCCCTACTGTCTGGCTACGCTTCTCCCAGGGGAGTGTGAGTTTTCTCAACACCTTCTGTAGGAAAGGGAAAGAAGGTGGGTTGTGCACTTACTAGAGACACCGCATAAGTCAGTCCAGGAGGCACAAATGAGTTTTCCATATTGAGGCTCAGTCCCATGCTATGCTCAATCTTAGTTTGAACTCTCCTTCAGCTGTTCGCAGCTACATCTAGCGTAGGGACAGCCCAAGACATTTGACTGCCTGAGGCAAAGGACAGGATGTCACCCCCCTCCATTCCACATACAGGAGCCAACTGTACTGACGACTGACTCTTACTACAGTGCTGACAATGGGACAGAGTCACATGGAGGGTAGCAGCAGGCTAGTTTGGAAGGTGCAGGACAAGATGAGTGGCAACATAACTCTGTCCTCCAAGAAAGGGGAATGGCTGGGGAGATGCCACTGCTGCCTCCCAGCCCCTACTGCCAGAAGTGGATGTCTCACTCTGCCTCATGGTAGGGCTGGCCTTGATCTAGGGTTGCCAAGCTGCAATGTAGAGATTCACTCCCTTCCTTTAAAACTACTGATGAAGCAAGAGACAGAGCAGTTTTGGCCATTCCTCCCCCAATCCTTTGGTATGCCCCTGCCTACTTGCAGTCATACTTCAAGTCCAGTAGACTTCAGCAAGGGTGGGAGGGGTCAGAGAAGCCTATTGGGATGACTCAAGGATGTCTGAAGACTTATACTCGACTATTCCATGCTCACTGGATCATGTCAGTCATGATCGGTGTGCTGGACACCATGACCAGCAAGTCAAGACTAGCTGACCCATCACCTCCAACTTGTGACTTCCTATAGAATTGCTTCAATTTCCACCTTGGCTGTCACCTGTGTCCCAATGGGAATTGGTAGCAGATTCCACTGACGTCATTGGCAGAAGCATCACAGAGACCCCTCATGAGGGCATACATGTGCATTATCCTGGGTCATCATAACTACATAGTGGAGTTTCTCCGGATTCCATTCACAGTGTGCCTCCACAATGCCCACTTTCCACCGAGTGCTGTGCCTATCGAATCTGGCATGGCGGCTGTTCTTGTCTTATGTCAACACATGCTGCATTGCCAAAGAGGTGTTTCTGAGTCACCTTGCACCATCAGCGAAACTAGTACAGCAATCATTGAGTCTCCAGCACTAGTCATGCTTACAAAGTGATCAAACAGTGGTGAAAGATTGTTTCCTCCCTGCTCTTTTAATGTACATTATGGGTGAAATGGAAACTCTGATCTAATTATGGGTTGTAAAAAAAATCAAAGCTGTAGCTATTCCATGTTAAGTAATCCGACAAGAATGTCATCTCATGTGTGTGCCACTCTACTTGCAGGTGCATCGGTTCATCGGACAGCACGGTAAAACATCTGGACAGGCCAGCCATGCTTTTGCTGTGCTCAAGGCTATGGGGGAACTCTGGAAGTCGCACTCTGTTCAAGGTATGCGCGCCATTAGAGAGAAGCTATATTTGTGGTGGCCCAAGAGGCCTCATTAAATTGCGATGTGTAGTGTCACATTTCAAACCTTGGCAATTTCTGCTGTCCCTTGTTTAGAATGAGATATACGGTACATTTGCCTTAAGTATGGCCCAGGAGCAGTTTTTGACACTTCATGAAAACAACACCAAAAATTATCTTCAAATTTGAAATAATTATGTGTCTACTACAGCACCTTTTGTCTGAATATTTAGACAAATGGAACCTGCTTTTTTCCCCACCAGTGCATCCATTTATATTTTTAGTTCTTAACTAATAATAAAAAAGAATTTCCAGAGGGCACATAAATCTTGAGCAGTTAATGAATAGTAGTAGTAGTGACTAATAATTCCATGTTATAAAAGCTCTCTCTCTCTCTCTGTATTTATGTCAGCCAAAAAAAGAAGGACTACACTTAGTCTTTATAGTTTTAATTTGTGAACAATTTGACTAAACAAACACAATAATAATCCAATAATAATAATGAATCCAGGAACATATTTTTAATGAGGCTATTTCCCTTCTTCCCCTTTGTGCATGAAATTTGCTGATATTCAGTATTTTAAAAGTATGCACAAATCTTTTCATTAAGGTCATCTGTTTGTGATACAGATTTTGAGGAGGAAATAGCGAAAGAAGAGCGGAACAAGATATAGGATAGGCTGGGCGTATATTGAAAAATATGTCAATAAGGATAAAATAGAATTTTTATAAATTAATTTGGAGATGGTACCTGACTCCGGTGAGATTAAATAAAATAGATAATAATTGTTCTCCAATGTGTTGGAGAGGCTGTCAGGAGTTGGCTATGTATGCTCATATGTGGTGGAGTTGCAAAAGCGTACTGGATTTTTGGGAAATGATTTTTGAAGAAATATTGGAAATTATCGGTATTGATTTAGAGGTTTGTCCTAAATTAGCATTGTTATCAATAACCGAAAAGGTGGCTGGTCCTCAAAATGTTAAAGAATTAACTGTAAATTTGTTAACGGTGGGTAGATTAATGATAGCAAGAAAATGGAAAGTGCATCAAGTTTTCTCTATTACCGACTGGTATAAGGAAGTGTGTGGGACATGGCTTTAAATGATATGTTTATTTATTTATTATATTTATACCCCACCTTTTTTCCTGCAAGGAACCCAAGGCGACTTACATAATCCTCCTCCTCCTCCTCCTCTCTATTTTATCCTCACAACAACCCTGTGAGGTAGGTTAGGCTGAGAATCAGTGACTGGCCCAAAGTCACCCAGTGAGTTTCATGGCCGAGCGGGGAATAGAACCCGGATCTCCCGAGTCCCAGTTCAAAACTCTCACCACTACGCCACACTGGCTAACTTGTAATTATATAATTATAATTAACAAGTTATAATGTTAACTTGTAATATCAAATGTAAAAGGGGGCAATTAAAGAAAAACAATTTTAAGGATATATGGGGGTTATTTTTAGATTATATTTTAATTTATGGAAAGGGGATTACACCATGTTAAGATATGATGTATTTGGGGGAGGAGCCTGCGCTGGCTATGGAGCAGTAGCTTTTCTGCCGAGCTCCCGGAATGATTTGAAAACATCTGCAAATACACAGGAGAGACAAAGCGTGAGTTTAAATTCCTTTGCTGTTTGCTTTCTGGAAGGTATGCAGATGTAGAGCTAATAAAGAAATAAAAAGAATAGCTTTCTTTTGATGTGCTTCGCTCTGGATTGTTTATGAGCTCCAGACGGGTGAAAAAGTCCCTACCCCCTCTTTGGAAACGCGATCGGGCGCATCCCTCGGATAACAGTTTGAAAAGGCTAATTAGGATCCTTGACACTAAAGATATTGAATGTTCTTATCAAACTGTGCAACTGGGTCCTGATAAGAAGCCACGAGGTAGTGAAAGTTTCGAGACAGCGAGGGGGAAGGGCGGAAAAATGGCGGATTCAGCTGGCAAATTCCCTGCTGGTGCCAAGCCAAAGTCAATATCTCCAGCCAAGCTTAAAGGGGCAGCACCAGATTGGGAGAAAATTCTATTACAGTTTCAAAGCTCTATGGAAGCAGGCCAGCAGAAACAAATAGAAGCAATTGAGAAATTTCAAAATCTGCATCAAGAGGATATGAAGCACATGCGAAAGTCCATAGATCATTTAGGGGTTCAAGTTAAAGAGCTGCAAGTTAGAGTGGATAAGGTGGAAAAACTCCAGGTGAAGGATGAAAAAAGTTTTGAAAAGTATGAAATGAAATTTAATGAGATGGAAATACAGATGATTAACATGCAAGACAGGCAACGTCGTTCCAACATTCGGATCAGAGGCTTCCCCATGGAGATGGGGGAGACTGGATATAAGTTAAGAGGCAGTATTTTGGAATGGATGAATGAAGCTGTCTCTGGAGAAACAATTTTTTGGGATGATACGGACATTGAGATTGTGCATAGAGTGGGAGCATTAAGGCGTGGTATGACATCCAGAGATGTTGTACTGAAATTTGCAAATTTATACAAGAAGGATGTCTTCATGAAAGAGATTAGAAAGAAAGGTCAAGTAGCTTTCAAGGGGGCTACTTTGCAAATCTACAATGATCTTTGTCAGCAAACAATAAAGTGGAGGCGAAGTGTTAAACCGTGTACAGCAGTCTTGATCAGAAAGGGATTACAATACAATTGGGGTTACCCAGTTTTTCTTACTTTTGTGTGGAACAGTAAGAGATACAAGATCTCATCATGTGATCAAGGCATGGGCCTGCTGGGAGAGTTGGGGCTTCATGATGATGCGGAGGGTCCAGAATCGATGGGTCAACTGGAAGAAGAAGGAGCCAGTGGAGGAATTGTATAAGAGGTCGTTTCAACACGAGAAGAAAAAAGAAATAGAAAATGTTTTATAAAGAAGTTATCCGGGAGGGAATGAGGGGCTGCTGTTCGGGCTGGTGATGGGTCCTTTCCCCCCCCCCCCTGGGAATAGGTGGGTAGGTTTAGGGTGGGGCAAGTTGCCCTGGCTAAGCAGGGGGGATAGTTTAGATGAATGTGGGGGTGGGTTAAGGGGTATGTTATTGTGTATTATTTTCACTTTTGGGGACCAAAAAAGAAAAAATGTTGTTAATAGATGGATTATAAGTTAAGAATTTCAACTTTAAATGTTAAGGGGCTAGGTTCAGTTACTAAGAGAAGGCGAATAGAAGCACTTCTTAAAAAGGATAAGGCAGATATTATATTCCTGCAAGAAACGCACCAGGCAAGGAAAGGAGTCAATGAATTGAAATTGAGGTGGTCTAGAATATATGAGATAGCATGTGGATCATCTAAATCGCGAGGAGTAGCAATTATAATTTCAAAGAATTGTGGTTTTAATGTTCTAAAGGTGAAAAAGGATGATACAGGTAGATATATTATAATGTATGGGACCTTGGGAGGGGAAGAATATGTTATTGTTAATGTTTATGCTCCCAATCAAAATCAAGGAGAATTTTATCAACATGTGTTTAAAGAAATGGGTAATTTTCAAAATCAAAGGGTTATTATGGCTGGGGACTTTAACATGGTATTGGATAGAAGAAAAGACAAATCCAATCCGACGAGAGAAGATCAGAGAAATAATCTAACGATCTTGAATAAGTTAATTAGTAAGGAAGGGTTGCTAGATGTTTGGAGAGGGGTCAAGGGGAATGAGGAAAGATATACATTTTACTCATCAGCAAATAAGAATTATTCTAGGATAGATTTTATTTTTGTGTCCAGGACACTGTTTTCAAGAGTCCTGGGCACAGAGATAGGAGTGATAAAAGTTACAGATCATGCTTTGGTTAACATGGATTTGAAGATACATAAGGATTATAGAGAAGCGAAAAGATGGAGATTGAATTGTAATATTTTTCGTTATAAACATTTAACAGAGAAAATAGAGAAGGAATTGAGGGAAATTTGGGAATTTAATCAAACAGAAGAATGTACTGAAGCGATAATATGGGATACAATGAAGAGTGTAATGAGAGGAATAGGATTGAGAGAGGCAATAAATTTGAGGAAACAACAAGAAGTTTTTTATCAAAAGCTAGAGGGGGAGATTAGGGATTTGGAAAAGAAGTATTTAGAGAAGAGGGATAAAAAGATTTTTGCAGAAGTTGAAAGGAAAAGAATTGGAGAATAAAGAACTGGACAGGGTACAAAGGAATTTGATTTACACAAAAAGGGAGTATTTTGAGAATAGTAATAAAAACTCTAAAATGTTGGCTAGATTAGCACACAAAAAAAAAGAAAAAAGCTTAGTGGGGATGATTAAAGATAAGAGGGGTAAAGAATATAATCTAGTAAAGGATAAATTGAAAATTTTTCATGAATATTACACGGAGTTATATAAGGCAGGAAAATGGTCGGAAGCTGAGAGTAGAAGATATATCGAGAAAAATTTAAAAATAAAAATCCAGGATGAAGATAGAGAGAAAATGGAGCAACCATTCACAGAAATTGAAATAGAAAGTGCTATAAATAAATTAAAACAGGGGAAAACGCCAGGACTGGATGGTCTGGGGGCGGAATATTATAAAGTCTTTAAAAAAATGTTAATTCCGAAGTTAAAACGGTTGTTTAATGATATTTTACAGGGGGGAGAGATCCCCCCGTCATGGAAACAGTCCTTGACCATTTTAATCCCGAAACCAAGGAAGGATTTAGCAGAACCAGGTTCTTATAGACCAATATCATTAATTAATCAAGATGCTAAACTATTGACAGCAATTTTAGCTAGAAGAATGAATAGTTTTCTAAATAAGTATATAGGGATAGATCAATGTGGGTTTATTCAAGGAAGACAAATGGCAGATTTAACAAGAAGGGTTCTGAATATAATTTATTTAATAAAGAAAAATAATTTGAAAGCGGGGGTTCTTGCATTGGATATTTTTAAAGCCTTTGATTGTGTGGAATGGCCTGCATTAAAGATGTTAATAAAAACTATGGGGTTTGGAGAAAAATTTATAGGTATTACTAACCAATTATATACTCATAATGTCACGTCGGTAATTGTAAACGATGGAATAACAGAAACTATTAGCCTAGGCCGGGGAACTAGACAGGGTTGTCCCCTTTCCCCAGTATTATTTGTGTTAGTTATGGAATTGTTAGCGAATTCGATAAGACAGGAGAAGAAATTATTGGGGATAGGAATAGAGACCAAATGTAAGATAAACCTTTTTGCAGATATCTTGTTAACATTAGAACGGCCTATAGAAAATTGGGATTGGATAGAGAAACATTTAGATGAATTTAGAGAAGTAACAGGGTTAAAAGTTAATTGGGATAAATCGGAGATAATGACATTTAATTATAGTAAACTGGAGGAAAGGGGATTTAAACAAAGGGGAGTGGATATAAAGATAAAAAATATAATTAAATATTTAGGTATTGATATATTAAAAGATTTGGATAAAATAGGGGAATGTAATTTTAAAAAACTAAAAGATGAAGTTAAAAATCAAATAGAGGATTATAAAAAATTGGGATTATCATGGTTTGGTAGGATAGCTTTGATTAAAATGAAGATTTTACCGAAGTTTAATTTTTTATTTAGAATGATACCATATAAGATATCAGAGAAAGAAATTAAAGAGTGGCAAGTAATGTTAAATAGCTATTGTAATGGGGGGAAAAATCAAGGATTACTAAGAATAGATGGTATAAAGCTCAAAAAATAGGGGGACTTGGTCTCCCTAATTTAAAATGGTATTATATAGCTAATCAACTTAGATATATCATGGATATTATTGTTAGAAAAGATTTTATGTGGTGGGAAATAGAAGCATTTGAATTGGGTAATAGGGTGGATAAATTCTTATTTACAAACAAGGACATATTATGACAAAAAGATTAGAAAATCCCTTTTTAAAAAATATGTTAGAAATTTGGGGTAGAAATAAGGAAATATTTTTACCAGGTATATCCCCGCTTACTCCAGTGGTGGTTATGGAAGATTTTCCCGAGAATGTTAGACATTTAGAACGAATTTTTAGAGAGAAAAAGGTGATAACTTTAATGGATTGGCTGGAAAAAATGGAGACAAGACAGCAAATAATTGATAGGGTTGGGGCAGGAAGAATTTCTTGGTTAAATTTAATTCAATTAGTACAATGGGGTAAGAAATGGAAGAGGAGACATGAGCATGAAAGGGATTTCACTGCATTTGAGCAGGTGGTTATGTCTAGAGAACTTGTAGAAGGAAATGCATCAGCTAGGGGTCTTACAAAGATGTTATATAAAATGTTGCAGAAATCAGAAGAGCAAGCAGAAAATCTTAAAATAGTTTGGGATACAGAGTTTGAAGAGGAAATATCAAAGGATGAGTGGAATAAGATTTGGGATAGGCGAATATTGAAAAATATGTCTATAAGAATTAAAGAGAATTTTTATAAGCTAATTTGGAGATGGTATTTGACCCCAGTGAGATTAAATAGAATAGATAATAAATGTTCTCCAATGTGTTGGCGAGGATGTCAGGAATTGGGTACATATGCTCATATGTGGTGGAGTTGTAAAAATGTAATGGATTTTTGGAAAATGATTTTTGAGGAAATATCAGAAATTGTTGGAGTTGATTTAGAGGTATGCCCTAAACTAGCTTTGCTAACAATAACGGAAAAGGTGATTGGTTCACAAAATGTTAAAGAATTAATCATAAATTTGTTAACGGCAGGTAGACTAATGATAGCAAGGAAATGGAAAATCCAGCAAGTTTTCACTATTACTGAATGGTATAAGGAAGTATGGGATATGGCTTTGAATGATATGTTGACTTGTAATATTAAATGCAAAAGGGGTCAATTAAAGAAAAATAATTTTAAGGATATTTGGGGTTTATTTTTGGAATATGTGTTTAAAAGGGGGAAAGGGAGTTTACCCTGTCAAGATATATTGTATTTTTGGAATAATGAACAATTATAGAGTTATTGGATTGTTTGGTCCCATGGTGATGGGAGCACAATATTAGTTATGTGTGTATGTTATTTTCTTTGTATTGTTTTAAAATTTAATAAAATATTAAACAAAAAAAAAAAAAAAGATATGATGTATTTTTTGGAATGTAGACACAATGGTATAGAAAAGTAGTAGTTGTTTATCATATTGGTCCCAGGGTGATGGGGAGCACATGTTTGATTGTATTTGATTTGTTTATGTTTATTGGGGGGAAAATAAGGTCATCAGGGAACTGAATGCAGTCTCACCTTTATAATCAAGAACATACTTGGAATGATAGTGAGAAATTACATTAAGGGGGCAATCCTATGGTCCTCCAATCTTGCCTGGGGGGCCATAGGAGAAGTCGGACTCCCCACTATGACCTTGGAAATCCCTTCCGAGGTCGCCGAGCGCCCTCCCCCCAGCAGCTGGTGTGGTTCTTTCTGCGCTGGCTGGGAACCGAAGCTGGAAGACTGAGTTTGGTTCCGGCATGGGGGGGGGTATTCCCAGGGGCGGGGAGGGGTGATGCACCGCCAGCTTCCGAGGAAGCCAGGCGATGCCTCAGCCTCTCCTCCTCATGAGGAGAAGAAAAACATTTAGAAATCAGCGTCTAAATGTTTTCGAGAGTGATGGGAGAGCAGCTGAAATCTGCCTTGCTCCTTCTACCCTCAATTGGATGCTCGTAATCCTCCGGCGGGTTTGGAGAACACACATAGGATGAGGCTGTCAGTGAAGTGGATTCTACTGTGCTGTGTAGTTGGGGATCCCAGCTCCATTCTAAAAGTTGTTAAATTTATTTTATTTATTCTATGACTTTATTTATTTATTTATTATATTTATACCCCGCCTTTTTTCCTGCAAGGAACCCAAGGCGGCTTACATAATCCTCCTCCTCTCCATTTTATCCTCACAACAACCCTGTGATGTAGGTAAGGCTGAGAGTCAGTGACTGGCCTTATTCCACCTTTATATACTGATGGAAGCCATGTATATTCAAGGTGGTTAAAGCTGCAAGCCTATGCACACTTACTTGGGAGTAAGACCTATTGAACTCGTTGGGACTTACTTCTGAGTAGGTATGCATAAGATTATGCTGGAGAGCAAAGCAACAGTTTTAAATAGGAATCTAGCCTTCTTTAGGCATTCAACATTCTAATGGGGGAGAGAGATGGGGATACATGCTTGCCCCCCTTTCCCCGCACAGACCTTCCCATTTTTGAACCAGAATGCAGTGCCAGCTCCAGGTTTTGGAGAGCCCTTGGGCACGGCTCCTCAATGCACCCTGTGCCTCAGTGAGTTCTACCGTCTCACCACCATTGTCACCAGCTGCTCTTGCTCCTCCTCCTCGCTACCACTTGTTTGCTTGACAAGCAGAGAGCCAGGGAGCAAGTAAGCGGGGACATCTCCTCCTCCTCCTCACCACCACTGCTGTCTGCACCAGAGCAAGAGGCAGGTGAACAAGCAGGTTGCCGTGGTGAAGAGGAGGAGCAACTCCAGGGGGCTGTTGTCATTTGGCCCCTGCTGGGGTGTGGGACCTTGGCAAGTGCCCGGCCATGTCTGCCCTTGACCCCTGATGACTGAACAGAGGTTGTAACTGCTTTTGGCTGCATGTGATTTGGAACCCTGATTACACTCAAAGGGATATTCCAGACCTCTTCCCTAAACTTTCCATGCTCACGTAAAACAAAAAGTACATCTTTAGCTCTTTGCTTTATGGAGCTCTAATGGTCAGGCAGTATTCTAGCTAGTTTCTTGGTAGGGTGTGAATGTGATCCTATGTTCTGGCCTGTTGTGTAGTCTGGTGTGACTAACAGCAGAGTTGCCTTATACAAAGAAAGCGTAGTAACACGGCATTTAGTTCTAGGGGCAATGAACACAGGCTACAGGCAGCTTGGTTTAAAGAAGTTCCAAATCAAGTTGCTTTTATTAGTCCTTTCATACACATTGTTGGAGAAGACTAACTAACATGGTTTAACTACCAGCACCTTCTAAAGCAGGTGTGTGAGTACAAGTATGCGAAAGAAAAACATGAGATATGGTTACTTGCTTCTGTCATGGAGGAGGCACATGTTGCTTGGTTCTTGGTTGCAGAGGGAGAGAGGAAGAAGAGGAGGAGGAAGGAGAAGACAAGGAACTGATCAAAGTTACAGGACACCAAAGGGATGCACTAGACCTTCTCTATCGCCCCCTTGTGCCTAGAAGCATGCAGAGTTGTTCCTATTATCCAACATGGCCAACAAATGCCAACAACTGGGATGACTGGTGGTTTGTGGTCCATGTTGACTTGTGAGTCACATAGAGGACTGTACCCATGTTCACCCAAATTAAGTACAGATGCAACCAGTGTTCCCTCTCTGTTGTAAGCAATTGGCCTTTCCCTGCTCAGGTCTCTTTTTAGCGGTTTGCTACAAGCTGTAAGAGGAGCTCTGAGTTCATATACGAGAGGAGAAAAGTTTAAGTTATGTCTTCAGATATGTCCAGTACCTGCTGCAAAACGGTTAGTGGAGTGTTAGGCCTCAGACAGATAGGCTCAGAATTCTGCTTCTAGTCCTGTGATAATTTGCATATCTGAAAGGAGGAGTAGCAGCTTCAGGTAGTTTCTCCCTGTGACTTGAAGAAAAGCATGAGTCAAATTCACAGCCTTCTGGTACTCTAGATAAGGAAAATATCTTCAAAAGTAGTAGGGTTGAGTGCAGAGAGGCTTTCCATCCCTCCTTCCACATGTCCTTGCATTTCCACATCCACAAATGTGCTCTGTCCAGATAATAGAAGGAAGTAGAAAGATGGGAGAAAGAAAGTGGTCTGAAATCTGGAATTTGAAGTATGTGAATGACCTCTTCTGCACTACTGACCTTGAACTGACACCACAGTTTCTGTGGGACAATTGCAAAGTTTAGAGAAGCCTTTAAGTCTTTAAGAGGGCAAACCTATGCGTGTTTAGACAGAAAAAAGTCCTACAATTCCCAGCATTCCCCGGCCAGCATGGCTGGCCGGGGAATGCTGAGAATTGTACGGCATTTTTCTGTCTAAACACGCATAGGTTTGAGCCCTTATGGAACTACCGTATTTTGAGAGGATTTCTGTGACTACAGTTAGGAATAAGAGGGATTCTTCTGTGCTGTTCTTGTATTGTGTTCTGTGGGTTTGCTCTGGCTCTCATTCCATGCCTCTGAATACTGGTTTAACTAGAGCCCTATTCAGGTGTTATGTGTAAGAGGCACAGCACCAACAGCACTGGCCCCGCCCCCAATGTCCTTGTGGACAGCGGCCTCTCCCTCTAAGTCCCTGATTTCCCCATGTTGAGCGGAGAGGTTGCCAGGGGACCTCTACTCATTTTCACTTGAATGTAACTAGAAGTCTTCGCACGACTGGGAACCCTGCTTTAAGCCCCCTGTAGACCTCCCCACTCAACACTGGGAGGTTGGGGACACTGAGGACAGGGCTGGCATGCGCAGCCCCATCCTTCTTACATGCGTTCCTGTAAGAGAATGACATCTGAATAGGGCGTAGGGGAATTTATAAAATTAACTCCAGAACTGGAGCAAGTGTAGCTTGCTGCAGTTGTTTAACACTGTTGTGAAATGCAAATGCCTAATTTGCTGCCTCCTTTGCGGGTAGTGAACTGGGGAGGGGGATATTGCAACTTGGGGGCAATTCTCCAAAGGTTGTCCCTACTGACCCAGCTAGACCCAGAAGGGTTCTGCCCCCTGAGGAGAGCATGCAGGCCCAACCATGCACACAGGCTTCTGTTGCAAAAGTGAAACTGTTTCTTCCAGTTCACCTGCATGGCCTGCCCGTGCTGCTGGGCCTTCTGGGCTGTCAGAGGGCTGTCCTCTTTTTGAAGGTGTCCTCTATTTGATGGGCTGTTTAAAGTCAAAGAACCATAAGAAGGGGAGTGCAGGGTCTGTTGGCCATCAACGGCACCTGGACAGCAGATGGGGTGAGCAGGCGCACAGGTCACCTGGTCAGTCTTCTCCACTATGGTGAAAGGTCTTGTATTTCTATTTAAATACCGTATTTTTCCGTGTATAAGACGCCCCCAGTCACTGACTCTCAGCCTAACCTACCTCACAGGGTTGTTGTGAGGATAAAATGGAGAGGAGGAGGAGGATTATGTAAGCCGCCTTGGGTTCCTTGAAGGAAAAAAGGTGGGGTATAAATATAATAAATAAATAATAAATAAATAAATATAAGACGCCCCCCACTGGGCAGTTTCGCAACCGCGCGGTTCTCTCCTCGGCTTACTTCCGTGTATAAGACGACCCTCAATTTTTAGTCTAACGATTTTAGGAAAAAGTATAGTCTTATACATGGAAAAATACTGTAATAGTTATTATTTCTAAATTTGCACCTATTCACATACATTTGCATATGCAAATATTATGCAAATTTGTGTCCTCCTTTTTGGTGATGCATTTCCTTTTCTTTGCCTATTCATATGGCCACCCTATCAGCTTCCAAAGAAAGGAAGGATAATAAGAGTGTTTAGGATTAGGGGGGAGGAGGATAATAATAAGTTTTCATTATGCAAAGTTGGCACATCCAGAGGCAGCATAACTGTGAGAACCAGGTGCAAGAGACAAACAATGGATGGTCAACACCTTCATGCCTTACCTGAGAGCTTCTGGAGGCATCTGGTTTTCCAGTGCTGAACTGGATGGACCTCGGAGTGATCCAGTAAGGCAGTTCTTGTGTTTTTATTGCACAGGTATGGAGTGGACTAGGGGGGTTAGAGTTGTGTTGCTGATTCCTAGCAATGTCCTAGGCACTGTTCAATAGGTACGCATGAGATGCATGCAATCACAACCTAACAAAACTTGAAGTAGCAATGGAAGCTACTGGTTGGGGAAAAATGCACTCTTCACTTACTGTGGGTTCAAGGCTGTTGTCAAGGGTTGGCATAGTCTGGCAGCTGCCGATGGCCCACACCTCAGCAGGGGCCCACTGGCAAAAGTCCCCTGGAGTTGCTCCTCCTCTTCACCATTCCAAGCTGCCTGTTCACCTGCCTCTTGCTCTGACCTAGACATTGTGGTGGTGAGGATGAGCAGCAGATGCCACTGCCTACTTGTTCACTGGATCTCTGCCTGTCTAACAAGCAAGTGGTAGCAATAATGAGAAAGAGGAGGAGGATCAATAGCAGCTGGTGACAATGGTGGTGAGAAGGTAGACTCACTGAAGCTCGGGACCCATTGAGGGTGTCTTGCCCAAAGGTCCTCAAAAACCTGGAGCCGGTATCGTGTGGGTTCAGTGTTGGGGAAATGCAACAATCTTTATGAAAGATTCCGGAACCTCAAGGAGAACTGTACTGTTTGTCCCCTTTGAAAAGAATAAATCTATACTCATGGTGCAGGACCAGCTCCAGGTTTTTGTTGGGCCCACTGCGTGAAAGATCTGCCTTTCTTCCAATGAAAACACACCATTTCCATCTCTTCCTCAATCCTGAGAGAAACTGGTTTGCTAGAATTCTCTGGGCTGTAGGCCAGGGAGTGTTGGAAATGTATTATTATTATTATTATTATTATTATTATTATTATTATTATTATTATTATTTTATCAAATGCCACCTTATTTGCTAAAAAGCCATCAAGGATGTAAACAACAATTTAAAACAATAAAACCTTAACACAATAAAAATAATATTAAAAATGGTAAAACTTTAAAACGACTACATAATTTAAAAGGCTAAATTAAAAAGATGTGCCTTCATAGCCTTTCTAAAGGCCATGAGAGTGGGGGCCAATTGTGGTTCTTGAGAGAGCACATTCCACAATTTGGGAGCGACACAGGAGAAAGGCCTTTCACTTGTGCCCATCAAACAGTCCTCTGTGGTTAATGGTGATGTCAAGAGGGCCTCTCCTGCAAATCTTAACAAAAGGGCAGGTTCCTGTATTGTATATTAAATACCTAAAAATAGACACCCTTGTGGAAAATTGACCTAGAATCCTAGTTTGTGTCTGTTAGCAGTGTTAAAGGAGCAATTGCAAGTCATATGATTATGGCAGCTAGAATAATATATGCCAGGTATTGGAACAGTACACAAATATAAAAAAGGAGAGAATGCAGCACCAATGCTTTGAGTTTGAGTGGACATTTTTATTGGAGTGTCAGACATAACATGATAATTGGTAACCCTTTCCCATTGTTATAGGCATATTATTCTAATATTGTTTCTATGTTTTTGCTGTGTTTCTTTTGTGTGGCCTTTGTCTCTTTCAGATGTGTCCTTTCTGTTTCTTTTGTGCTTTAGTAAATTGAAATATTTATGTTTTATAATAAAATAATAATAATAATAATAATAATAATAATAATAATAATAATAATAATTTCTTATTAAAAACCAGTTTGACTATCATGCAACAGGGCAGATTAATATGTGTTTTGTGTGCAATGGGAAGAGTACAAAATGAACATCAGTTTGGATAAGACCTTAGTTTCTTTAAATGGTATTAAACATTTATAAATTATGTATGAAGTCTTTTCAGGTCTTTTTTTTTTTTTAATTTAGAATTTACCGAGTAGTGAATTTTTGTTTTCTCTAGAATAATCTTGCTGTGAAGAGACTGCTAAAAGATGGGTTCTGTTTTTTCTCATTAGCTGACACTCTTCCCAGCTCTTGAGAATCACTGCTAATTGATACTTTTTCCATTTTAATTACATATAATTTTTCTGTTTTGCTATTCAGGGAACAAGGAGAAGAAAACAATACTCTGCATGCAAATATTCCAATCAACAGTTTAAAACCTTTTTGCTCTTGAATTTGCTCTTTATATTTTTGAAATGAAAATGAAGTGTTTATACATGCCCTTTACAAGTTTTCAACACTTGGGAAATCTTTACAGTTAAAATGCCTAGAATTATTTCAAAATGCAAAACAACCTTCCTTTCTCTGTGCTTCATAGGAAAACTCCATACTTATAAAAATGTCCTTTATAAATTTATTTCAGGGGTGTGGAACCTATTTCAGGGCAAAATTCCGTTTTGAAGAAGCTCTCGAGGGCCACATTACAGTGTTTGGTGGGAATGAAGACAAAAGGGGCGGGGACAAAAATACCAAGCACACCAGCATATTTTAGCTTAAAGGTGCAATCCTATGCGTGTTTAGACAGAAAAAAAATCCTACAGTTCCCAGCATTCCCTAGACAACATGGCTGGTTGGGGAATGCTGGGAATTCTAGGACTTTTTTCTGTCTAAATACACATAGGATTACACCCTAACACTCCTACTGCCAGTAACTAAGCCTTAAGAGAGATACTTCAACCTTTTAGAATAGGTGTGTGTGTGTGTGTGTGTGTGTGTGTAAGATGCAGAAAAGCCAGGAAACCACCAAGTGATTGATGGTTGGGGGAAAGGGGTGTGCCCTTTTGGGGAACCCTGGAGGGGGTCACATTGGGACTCCTGGACGGCCACATTTGGCCCCTGGGCCTGAGGTTCCCCACCCCTGATATATTATATTTGTTAGTTGCCCCATAATCTAAGATCTCTGGGTGACGTACAATTAAGCAATTTAATGCATAAAATCCGATACAATCCAATCAGATATGGGACACTAAAAAACAAAAACAAAAACACCCAAACCCAACAACAACCAGAACCAAACTAAAGAGTAAGCATAATACAGTAATACCTTGGATTGCAAGCATAATTCATTCTGGAACCGTGCTTGTAATCCTAAACACTCTTATATCAAAGCGAGTCTTTGGCGGGCGTGAGCAGGGCCGATTTCGGCCCGCTACGCCCGCTTGAGGCTACATCCCTACACTACTTGTATTGCAAGACGTCGCTTGTTTATCAAGTATGGGTGTATCACATACCTTGGGGGGGCTCACTGCTCTCCGCGGCTCAGTTCTCTGCGCTGGCGGCAGCCTGATCTCGCTCTTCTGAGTGGCGCGGAGCATCACTTCCAGCTGCTCCGGCACGCTGGACCCCCGCGCTATGATTTTGGCAGCGGGAACCAGGGCAACAGGGCTTAAACAGCCCTGTTGCCCTGGTTTCCCCCCAAAAAACATAGTGCGGGGGTCCAGCGTGCCGGAGCAGGGTCCTGTCGCGTCACTTCCGCTGCGCCGGAAGTGACGCGATGGGACCAGCGCGGGCGGCGCGGGTGGCTCTCCGCGGAGAGCCAAGCCGAGGATCCACAGGACGCCCGAAGGTAGGTCCGTGTGAGCCTCGCATGGGTGCGGGCGGGGCCGAGTTCAGCCCCACTCAGCCCGCGCAAGCCAAACGGTAACATCCCTATATTAAGTCAAAATTTATTTTAACAAATTGCTTGTCTTGCAAAACGCTCTCAGACCAAGTTACTTGCAATCCAAGGTATTACTGTACAGGCAATCATCATATGACCGTAATCATGCAGAGAGCTAAAATAACCTCAGAGAGTAAAAACACACTAACCACCATAAATCAGAGATGGGCAGTGCCATCCAATGTGGCTGCCCATAACCCTCTGAACTTAGAGCAGGGGTAATCTTAACCTGTGGGGTACACCTCCCCAGGGGAGGTTTGGACTGACTCCAGGGGAGGTGTGAGTGAGTAGCCCCTCAACTATAAATTGTTTATTTTACAAGTACATAGCAGCGCAGCTTGGCGGTTGGCCCAACCTTATTTCTTTCTACTAATCTTGGGAGTGACGCCGTTCATTTAATTGAATATGCTTTTTTTTTAGTCCAGAGACCGAGCATAAACTAAAAAAATGCAAACTCGTCCTGCCTAAGCCTAAATTTTGGCCCATTAACACATGGGAGGCGTGGGTCATAAGATTTTTCACAAGGGAGGTGTGACACCAAAAAGGTTAAGAACCACTGACTTAGAGGAATGCGGGCATCCTATCGAGCATGGGAGGAGGATTACCTCCGCGCTTCCCTTGCCCTGCAAAAGATATAGATGGCCAATTTCAGCCCTCGATGTCTTTTGCCCTTGCTCACGAGGAAGACGGGCTGAGGCTCTGGTGGAATCTCAGTCCTCCCCTTCCCATCCCCCAGGATGCCCACCAGTGCCGGCTCCAAAGTCGCACTTGCGACTTCAGAGCTGCAGCTGGTGCGGAAAGAACCGCACCAGCTGCAAGGGAGGAGGGAAGAGGACGCTCTGTGGTCGGAGTCCCAGATCCGACCTCAGAACGCATTTCCAAGGTCGGACCTGGGACTCTGACCTATCCCATGGCTGTCTAGGCAGCATCTAGCGACCATAAAATTGCACCCTACAGGTGCAATCCTATGCATGTTTAGACAGAAGAATAGATCTATAGCATGTGCTAGGGCATGCTGGGGGTGGTAGGCTTTTTTTCTGTCTAAAGATGCCTAGGATTGTGCCCTAAAATATTAATAACAATATTGTAAATGATATTAAATTTATTTATTTGAAATATTTTGATGCTGCTCCTCAGCCAAAAAGGCTCCCAGAGTGGCTTACATATAATCCATTAAACAAGACAGTCCCTGCCTGCAGGCTTACAATCTAAAAAGACACGACACACAAGGAAAAAGTAATGGGAAGAAGGGGAAACATTAATTAATTCTTCCGGAAGGGCTGGTGGAATGGCCCTGCGCTCCCTCTCATCTCCCTCTGTACAGCCACTGCCACTCAACTCTCCTTTTCAACAGGCCCAGGACAGAGCTCCAAGCCATCGCACTTGGCACTTCAGTTTGATGAGGAACCATTGATGAGCAATCTTTGAGTACAGTTTTCCAACCAGTTTGAGTACAGTTTTCCAATCTACTTGATGGGATTATCCTAGCCTACACTAAAATCAGCTTGCTAAACAAAATATTATAGGGAACTTTGTTCAATAATCTGCTGAAATCAAGATAAATAATTTGGTTGTATCCAGTGTTAGTCCTACTTAAATTAGGCCCATTGAAATGAAAGGGACTTAAACTAAACTAAACTAACATTGGGTACAACCTTTCATCCACAGTGGGTATTTATTTATTCACTGCATTTTATTCATTCATTTCATTTCTATACAACCCAATAGCCAAAGAACTCTGGGCAGTTCTCAAAAATTATAACCCCCAAATACACCTTAATAGAAATATAATATACAAGCTTTAGCATACAAAATTTTAAGAGAAATGAAAACAGCTAAAAATAGTTACAATAAGATATCGGGACTGTTATCCTGGTTTTCAGACAATTATTGTCTCTCCAAGTGGCTCACATCAGTGAAAAAGAGAGAGACAGGCTCTGCCATCAGGCTTACAAGCTAAAATGACACACGAGGGAAGGGGGTTGCCACAGCGCCCTCCCCCCCAATTCTCTAAGCCTGATTCGTTTAAGAAAAGGTAAGGTTAGTCTGATAAGATTTATTCTTAACCAATTATGCTGGCTGCGATTAAGGCCCACATTGTTATCACGATACTTACAATCTGGCTCCTTTATTCTAATATTAATCTATTCTAATATCTTACCTGGTATCTGTGTCTGACCGACTGGTCTGCAGTTTTCCAGCTCTTCCTTTCCTCCCTTTCTGAAGACTGGGACAACCTTTGTCTGTCTCCAGTCCTGTGGCACTTCTCCTGTTCTCCAAGATTTCTCACTGATGATAAACAGAGGTTCTGATAGTATATCAGCAAGTTCCTTTAGAACCTTAGGATGCAGTTCATCTGACCCTGAAGAATTGAACTCATTTAAGGTAGCTTGGTCTTTCCTCCTGGCCATTTCCTTCCTCTTCTTGCTTTTAAAAACCCTTTTGTTGCACTTAGCTTCCCTCGCTAACTGCAACTCATTCTGAGCTTTAGCTTTCCTGACATATTTATTTATTATATTTATTATATAAATTTATTATATAAATTTATTATATTTATATTTATAGGCTTACATAACCCTCCTCCTCCTCTCCATTTTTTCCTCACAGCAACCCTGTGAGGTAGGTTAGGCTGAGAGTCAGTGACTGGCCCAAAGTCACCCAGTGAGTTTCATAGCCGAGCGGGGACTAGAACCCGGATCTCCCGAGTCCCAGCCCAGCACTCTCACCACTGCAGTTTTAGGCTCCTTGTCTGCACCAGTCCTTGGCTACTGTCCTTCCTTCTACTTCTTATACATTTTGTTTTTTAATTGTCAGCTCATTGCTAAGCTCTTTGTTCAGCCACAGTGGCTTTTTTAGATGTCTCCCATTTTTCTGTGTTATTGCAGTTGTTTGTGATTGTGCCTTTAGTAACTCCTTGTTCAGGAACTCGCTCCCATCTTGGTCTTTCCCCCCCATTAGTATATCTCTAGCCAAGGAAACATTTCTCTGACCCCATGGAAACCTTAAAGGACCATGGAGACATTTCTCTGACCTTATTAAAGACCAGCTTCTCTGAAATCCAAAGGTACATATTATGCTATGCTCACCTTTGGCTTTCCATAAACTTGTGAATTCCAGCATTACATGGTCACTTTACCCCAAAGTTCCTGGTACTTTAAGCTTGTTGACCATCTCTTCCATATTGGTTAGCCGGTCACCTTGTTCTTTCTTCCACCTTCTGAAGGAGGAAGTTGTCAGCAAGGTATGCCAGGAATTTATTGAAGATTCCATGCTTAGCAGATTTTGTCTCCCAGCAGATATCAGGGTAGTTGAATTCACATCATCATCATCATCATCATCATCATCATCATCATCATCATCATCATTATTATTATTATTTCATTTCTATACCGGCCCACAGCTGAAGCTCTCTGCGCGGTTCACAACATTTTATACAATAAAACTACATAAAAACTAACAATAAAAACATACAATATAGTTAAAAAGATTAAAAACCAAATTTAAAAGGACAGTTTAAAATGACGATACAAACAGTTACTAGTAATGCTTTCTTCCTTCAGTTGGCTTGTTCAGTTGGCCTTGTGAACAGAGCCTATATACATATGATTTGAACACAATAATTGCATTCAGACAACACGATAACACACTCAAGGGTTGAGAATGGGTTGAGTGTGGGTTGTCATTGAACCATGGCTTGTTGTTGAAATGTGGGTTATCGTGTTGTCTGAACCCAGCCGCGCTAACAAGCCATGGCTTTTTATTTTTTAAAATTTTTATTTAACAATTTTCAAACAATATATAAAACAACTAAATAACAAACATACAACTTATATAGTGCTCCCATCACCATGGAACCAAAGAATACATTCTATCTCTATAATCTATTGTTATTCATTATTCCAAAAATACATCAAATCTTGACATGGTGTAGTCCCCGTTCCATAAATTAAAACATAATCCAAAAATAAATCCCAGATATCCTTAAAATTGTTTTTTGTTAATTGTCCCCTTTTACATTTTGATATTACAAGTTAACATATCATTTAAAGCCATATCCCACACTTCTTTATACCAGTCAGTGATAGAGAAAACTTGCTGAACTTTCCATTTTCTTGCTATCATTAATCTACCCGCCGTTAACAAATTTACAGTTAATTCTTTAACATTTTGAGGACCAGCCACCTTTTCGGTTATTGATAACAATGCTAATTTAGGACAAACTTCTAAATCAATACCAACAATTTCTGATATTTCTTCAAAAACCATTTCCCAAAAATCCAATACATTTTTACAACTCCACCACATATGAGCATACGTACCCAGCTCCTGACAACCTCTCCAACACATTGGAGAACATTTATTATCTATTTTGTTTATTCTCACCGGGGTCAGGTACCATCTCCAAATTAACTTATAGAAATTCTCTTTTATCCTTATTGACATGTTATTCAATATTCGCCTATCCCATATCTTATTCCACTCTTCTTTTGCTATTTCCTCTTCAAACTCTGTATCCCAAACTATCTTAAGATTTTCCGCTTGCTTTTCTGATTTCTGGATCATTTTATATATCATCTTTGTAATACCTCTAGCTGAGCCAGCCATGGCTTGTTAACCACAAACAACCCATGAAGAGAGCCTATCTATGGTTTGTTGTTGAGTTGTGAACTGTGGGTTGTTCACCATGGTTTGTTATCTCGCCTGGATTCGGACAACACGATATCTCATGTTTCAACAATAATCCATTGTTCAACAAAAACCCACACTCAACCCTTGAGTGTGGGTTATCATGTTGTCTGAACCCAGTCAGTATTGTCTGAAAAGGCCCATTTAAAGGGAATAGTATGGATGCTGGTGTTGAGGTAACCCTTTGCCCTGGCAAGAACATCTCTTCCTACCATGAAATCTTGGTACAAGAATGTGAGAGCAGTGTGGTGAAGATCTTGAAAGCTACGTACATCTGGGACAACAAAGTGCCTGCTGAGACCCAAGGGCTGTGTATTTGACAACCTATATACATGTATGATTATAGTACCCAAAGTGATCAAAAGGCTTCTAGCTAGTATACCCGGGGGGTCAGGTGTTTTCTCCTTCTCAGAAATACAAGGCAGGACAGGGCAAAGGCTGGAAGGCTGTGCATTATTTGTGACCTCCTGTATTGACTGTTGGAACTGAAGCTATACACTACAGGTATAGAGATGCTTCCTCTCTCCTCCCATTGAGAGGGCACAGTGAACTAGTACTAAACCATTTGCTACATTTCAGGACCTTAAAAGCTTACCTTTACAGAGAACTATCTTTCCACACTGTGGTGATGTGAGATGTGTATAATCAGAAATACTATGTGTAGTATTGCATGTGTAGTAGTATTACATACGAAGTGGATTAATAGACTGGCCTCCTGACAAGCTTCTGGAATTTACTTGAGATGTAATTGTGATGATTGGTTAGCGGGTTTCACTCCATTCATGAATTGTCACGACTTATTGCAACTCCATTGTGCATAAAGGATTGCCAGAGTGGATGGACTATCCCTTCCCAACTTTTCTGGGGGTCATAGCAGCTGGACCCATAGAACAATGAGATAAATACACACATGCATGGAAGCGTTTTCTTCTTCTGGTCTCAGTTAAGAACAAAACATTCCAATTCCATTCATACGGCCAGTGCAGCTGTCCAGCTGGCCGAAACTGAACTGTTAATGTCAGTGAGCAGATGATGAGTCACTTTGTAGAACTTATTTAGGACTTTTCCTTCTTCCTTTGGACTCATTTATTTCTGTGGCTTCTTCTTGTCTGCCGTTCTCTGCCAGCACATAATGTGGGGCCATCAGACAGGAGGAGAGTTCTGATAATAAATGCCCTGAGTTTTGATCACTCTTGGCATATCGGGTTAATCTGGGAAGATTCAACAGATCTAAAATGGACACACTGTTTTGGCCTGATACTTGTTTAATTTCTTTTTTTCTTTTTTAAAGCAGTTTAAGCAGGCAAAGGGCACACATGTATAGTGGTAGAATATAAAATCAACTTATTATCATATCCGTAGGATGCATAATCACTATAAAGAATATATTTTATGTCCATTTTAGGGTTCAGTCCTATGGGGATGCCTGGAACCCTCCGGACTTGGAGGACTAGTCTACGGGCCTCCTATGCAGGATGAGAGCAGTGCAGAGGCGATCTTTGCCTCTGCGTTCCTCCTGCCCTGCAAAATGGCTAGATGGCTGATTTCAGCTGTATAACTGCGGCACTTTGGAGGGGGAGAGAAGGAGGCTGAGGCACCACCAGGATACATCGTATCAGATTTCATAGATCATAGAGTGGGAAGGAGCCTACAAGGCCATTGAGTCCAACCCCCTGCTCAATGCAGGAAACTAGAGGAGGGGTCTCCCATCCAAGTAATAGCCAGGCCTGACCCTGCTTAGCTTTCCACGCTCAGACAAGCTGAGCCAGTGTGAGCCACAGGCCACAGATATGTATCTGAGAAATACATCGTGTAACCAGATTATAACAAATTATACTCCAGCTATGTTTGCAAACCAAGCAGGCCCTACACTAGTGCAGGTTAAAGGTAGTTTCCATTTGAATAACTATTTCCTAACAATAAAGATTGATATTTAAGCCAACCTGAACAAAATGTGTTTTGTTTATGTTCTTTATCTTGGTGGCGCCAGTCTCCTCCCCTCCCCACGCCCTCCTTGCTCACTAAACCCCTTCTCTGAGATCGCTTTTGACACCCCGGAGAAGCAGCTGGCGTGATTCTTTCTGTGCCCGCTGCAGAGTGGGGAGGGGGATACAAGTGTGGATCCCTAGCTCCACACTTTTCCGAGTTCCGACCTCAGAGCTGGGAATCTGAACAATCCTATGGCTGTCTAGACTCTGTCTAGGGGCCATAGGATTGCTCTGCCCATGTATTACCCACATGCTGTATTATTTAGCAGTTTGTCAATGAATCCACTGACATGATTTTTCTTAAGCGCACTGGGGGCTGGCAAACGAAAGGGGGAAAAAGTAATCTAGAATTCAAGTTGCGTAAAGGAATACAACTTTGCAGGACTTTCTGCTGGGCTATATTGAAATAGCATTTTACTGCAAATTAAGGCAACAAGGCCTGACTGAAGATGCCTCAGCAATTAATTAATGAGTTCATGCCTCATGTAAATAATTATGTAAAAACAGAGATACAATGCAGAATTGTAATTTTATTCCTTGGACTGAGGACCAAACTGGACATTAACTATATTACTGCATTTAGCATACTTTTTTGGGTGTGTGTGTGTGCTGCCCCCCACCGCCCTGAGCAGGATTGGACCATGGTTGGGGAAAGTGCAATCCCTATAGGAGTTTTCCTCCAAATAGGATTGCACCCTAAAATGGACATAAAATATGTTCTTTATAGTGATTATGCATCCTACGGATATGATAATAAGTTGATTTTATATTCTCTGTGTGTGCGCGTGTGATTCTAATTGGGGAGGGTTAATCCCCCCGCACAACCTACCACTGTCCCAACTAAAAAGGGTGTGCATGTTAAATGCAGTAATCCATTTACCATCTAGTTTTGCCCTTAGGAGTGATGCTGGAGTCTGCTTTACAGGCACCCGTTTTTCTATATGTGTATTGCCAACTGGTAGGTATAAAAACCTGCATATGCACAGTCATGTGTGACAAATGCAGATGTCTTCACTTTGACCCTGTGTCTTCTCAATGCATATTTGTAAATTTAGTGTGTGTGTGTGGAATTAAATGCTGGGTAGTCTATAGTGCCCCCCACCCCATTGCCAGCTCAAGAGGATGTGACAGTTGACCTTTGGCCCAGAGTCAGGAGGATTCCAATCAAAGTAGAAGGACAGAGGAGCGTAGGAGACAGGGAGCCTTCCATATTAAATACCCGTCTCTATTTCCATATTAAATACCCGTCTCTATTTCCCTCAGGGGCATTCTGTGCCTCTCCACTGAAAACTGCTTATTGCAAAACTAGGATATAATTGGAATATTAGCATCAGGGAAGCCTTTTGTCTGGGGAAGAGACCCTCAAAAAGCTGATGCCATCTCTGGACTTTTGTTATTTCTTCTTCTTCTTCACCCATACTGAGTTGATATATATTGTACATAGACTTTTGTGGGATTTTGTCAGGGTGTGTGTGTGTGTGTGTGTGTTTTGAAGCCAAATCATCTTGGGCAGGCTGCAGGTCAGGGCAGAGAAAGAGCAGATGGAGAGAGACTGCTTTCATATGGGGCTTCCCCATTGTTCCTGAATCTCCCCTTTGCGCTCCTCTCTTGTACTATTTGTACCACTTGTGAATCTTGTTAATGTAGGACATAATGGCTTACATAACAGCTTAAAGGCCAGGTCTAAATGTCTCAACTTGTTTGGAGTTCTCATGTGATATTGCTAATTTGTAATGTGTAACAGGCATGGATGGTGCATTGACTCTCTTTTCCACCTCAGGAATCCACCTCAGGAATTCTGTTAGCTGGCCATGCTGTCCTACTCATGTGGTAAGTGCAACATTTACATTAAGTTTACATGGGACATGGCTTGAGAGAAAGTTTATTTTGTCTACCAGAGCAGTTTGTATGGCAGCCAGAGTGGCTGACTTTGTGGAGACAATATAGCCCACAAAACTCATTTAGGCCGGGCAAACAAAACACATGGCAACATTCACCTCAGTTCCCATGCCAGCATCTAACAACTTGGTGTAACATTTAGACCTGGCCTAATCCCCCCAAGTGGTAGAAATTCCTTATGTCTTAAGGAAAGTTAAAACCGTGATGGGCAACACATGGCCTGTGGACCGAATGTGGCCCTCTATCCTTTGGTGTGGCCCCTGCTGTGGCCCACCACACTGCCAAAATGTGCATTGGCGGAAGCTTGGATTGATCATATCCATGATTTTTTCTAGATAATCTCCTTTTCTAATATACTTGCATTGTAACTAGATTTCATTGGACAGCCATTTGTTTTTGTGACACCTTGAACAGTTTAATAATGGTTGTTGCAAATAAGAAAGGTTATTCACATTGCTCAAGTAGTGTGGGAAGGATCTGCACTGCAGTGTCTCTCACACCCCAAATGTACTGTAAGAAAGAGACGTCAGAGGCTGAGCACTTCCATGATGTGCCACTCCAGTGCATAAGCCTTTTTAAAAAAATGGTGAACACACACAAGATTACTCCTTTCCCACCTTCTTTCAACCAACACTCTTGTATCTCATGGCCCCTTTGCTTTTGTTTTACTCTCTCTGTGTGTGTGTGTGTGTGTGTATGTGTATGAAAGCTTTATGCTCCACTTCTCCCGCACTGCCACTTCTCCAGCACTGGAGTGTCCATCAAATTAAGAAAAGAATTAGCACATATCATCAATACCTTTCACTCTCTCTGTTAAGTGTAGACTGGATACACAATTTGATGCTGAATGGGTATATTTGTAGGACTGTTGTGCAAAGGCTAAAATGTGGTTAAGACAGTAATCTTCTTGATAAGCAGCTAGGCCAGCCTCCCCCAACCTGGTGTCCTCCAGATGGCCATGTTGGCTGGGAATGATGGAAGCTGTAGTTCAACACATCTGGACGGCACCAGGTTGGGGAAGGCTGTTTAGGCCAGGGGTGAAGAACCTTGTTTGGCCTGGGGCCCCAATTCCAGTTTGGGAAGTGTCTCAGGCTGCATGCCAGCAGCGGGGAAGGCTAAGGGGACAGAGTGGGCAGGGGCAAATGGAAGTGGGTGCGGACAGATGTAATTTGTACCAATTTGGACATTTTCCCACCAAGCGTACAAAGCAAAGCTCAATTCTGTGCATGTCTACTCAGGAGTAATTGTTGCCCCAGTACAACAACTTTCAGGTATACAAACCATAGCTCCTTAAAGGACTGGTTTAAATACCTTGCTCTTGAAAGATATTTAAATTTTAAAGGTGATCAAAAAAAGCTGGGTACTTAAAGTTTAAATACCTTTAAATTCCCATATATCAGATCACTGGTCAGAGATAACCATGGGGTTTTCCTGCACTGTGCTGAAGAAAGGCTGTTTTTCTTCAGCGCTCAGCAGGGAAGTCCCTGCTCTTATCTGGAGATAAGAGCAGGGTTTCCTGCGCAGGGTTGGAGGGAGAAGGGGTGGGGGCCTGTGGAAGAAGCAAGCAGGCTGGATGGGGATCCAGCCCATAGGCTGGAGGTTCTCCATCCCTGGTTTTCCATGAAGTGTAACCCTATTCACCTCTAGTGGAGGCTTGGTGGCTCCAATGTCAGTGGGGTGGTGTATCCACTCGGGGTTGTAGTCTGCACTTTAAAGGGGCTATCTGTGGTGCTGAACCTATTTGGGGGGCTAGGGTTCAGCACCATGGATAGCTCCTTAAAAGTTAGGACTGCAACCCAGATTGGATACACTGCCCCACTGACACTGGAGCCACCAGCCCCATCTCCACTCAGAGGTAAGCTCCATTGAGGTAACCCACCACTGCATACCCTCTCCCAGCAATCCTAATATGGATGGCTTTTTCCTCACTGAAAGTAGCTGCGAGGAAAGTGCGATCTGTATCGAGATCTCTGCGGGAGCAGTGAAGATAAGGCTCTCCCGTTCCTGCCCCAGAGGCCCTCATACAGATTTGTATCAGGAACGCTGGAAGGGGGTTGGAGAGAAGGCTAGCAGTGAGGAAAGAGTGATCTGTAGTGGTGGGGCTGAGCCTGAAGTCGGCTCGTGGCTCGCTCCTGGCTCGGCCCTGGAGGCGGCAGCGGCCGGTCTCGCCATTCAGAGCGGCGCAGAGCGTTCTCCGCGCCGCTCAAGCCACCGCCGCCGCTGCCCCCGCCCCCCGCTGGACCCCCCTGCAGCCGCCGGACCCCCCGCCACCCCCCCGCAGCCTACCTTCTCCACCCCACCGCAGCCTACCTTCTCCACGCCACCACCGCTGCCGCTGGAGCCCCGCCCGGGCTCTGTTTTGGCGGGAGGAACCAGGGCAACAGGGCTTAAACAGCCCTATTGCCCTGGTTCCCTGTGTCAAAAACAGAGTGCGGGGGTCCCGTCACGTCACTTCCTCCGCACCGGAAGGATGCGACGGGGCCAGCGGACGGGGAGGCAGGCTCTCCGGAGAGCCTGCTGCAGGTAAGCCCACGGCGGCCGAGTAGCTCGGCGGGACACGAGCAGGCCCAGTTTGGGCTGCTCGACTACATCCAGGCTACTTGGCTACATCCCTGTAGCAGGATTGCTGGTGTGTGTGTGTGTGTGTGTGTGTGTGTGCATGCACATTGTGTGTGCACGGGCAGCCACTGACCATGTATTACATGTGGATGTGGCCCTCGGGGTTGAAAACGTTGTTCACCCCTGATGTATCGAATTGCATCCTTAGCTATTTTTTCTCACCACCATTTCATCTAGCAGAGAACTCCCCCCCACCCGTTTCCCAAATATTCTCTCTCTATTCAGAGAGCAGTTTAACTATCTCTCATCTTTGAACATTTTTCTGTCTAGGAGGCCTTCCCCCCCCACCCCCTGCTACTTCATTCTCTCCGTTATCAAAAATATGCTTATCTGACCATTTTTTGTATCCTTCCAAGAAGACCAAACACTTGGACTAACACTGCACCATGCATAAAGATGAGGTATAAAAGAACATGATATAAATCATATGTAAGGAAGGTATCATCATCCTGCCAAAGATGGTCTCCTTGACGTTTTGTATGGTATACTTTCCCCAGAAAGTATTAATGAGCAAACCTTGAAAGGACTGCTAGGTTGCCCTTGAAAAGTGGAGCGAGATGTGATTCTGTTTGGCTTCAGTCCAAACATCCTAGAGTCACAGGCGTACCCCACAAGAGTTGACTTGCCACTGCTGCGCACAGGGGTGAGCACATCTGGCACCAATACCCTCCTGCTCTCGCTGAGGAGCATGCTGCCACGTCAGGGGCAACCTTCTTCCTCTTCATGCTCACTCTCCCACCTGCCTAGTCACCTGTAGAGAAAGGTGAGGACATGGTAGTCACTTTAGTTTATCAAATGTGGAAAATGTTCCTTCATCAGGCCTGCAGTGCTTTGTGTTTTTTATTTGTACTCAGCATTTTACAATGTGGCTCAGGCAGCACTTCCCTTAGCGCATGGTGAAAGACTTTTTCCAGTGGGACCCTTCAATGAGTTTTTATTTAGTCAGAATGAACCACTTTGTTAGAAGTATCTGGTTTGGTAATGTTAAGTATTAACTCACACTTTCCCACACGGAAGTAATTTATTTTGATGATCTTTAGGCTGCTCTGTGTCTATAAACTGATTCCCGTGATTATGTCTGAGGCCAGAAAAGTGTCATCAGGTAACTTTTCCTTTTAGCATCTGAATGATCTTGTAGAAGCTTCCCCACATGATAAGATGGTTCTTTACCACATCTTGAAAAATGTTGGGGGCAGCTTCTAGATCACATCCCATGTGATGGCGTGTGACCCCTCCCCCACCCCACCCCCAACTTACAAAGCATCTGGGGTTTGCAAGCATTCTTATCAAATACTCAGTGGTTTTTCCAAGCATCCAGAAGGAATGCCCACATGATCCCAGAGGGGTTTCACATCCTCTTCCCCTTTGAAAGCACCCCCCTGCCTTTGTGAAGGGGAGGGAATAACTGGTGGCAGGGAGGGCTCTTGATAGGCTTTCATCCCGAGTTTAAAATGATGTCATGTCCTGCTAAGGTCATGTGATTTGTAGTTTTCTCTGAGAAAACTGGCAAGAAGGGCTACTGTCAGGGCAGTGGTCAATCCTCATTTCAAGTCAATCTTGACTTGGTCTGGGCCTGCCTCAAAATAGGGTGCTCCTTTTTGAGAGGGGAGAGTTTGTATTTTGAGCCCCATCTCTAGTCCCAAGATCTATTTTGGGTAGCCATGTGTCCCATAGTCTCCAACTGCCCTGAAAATGCCGGGACTGTCCCGAAAACCCTTAAGCCATCATGGCTTCTCATTTTGTTATGCCGAGTCCCGAATTCCCCTGCCTCCGGCAAGCTAAAAGGCAGGCTCTTAAAGGGGCCATGGGCAAAATTGCAGCTAAGCTAAAACTTTTAGCTTAGCTGCAATTTTGCCCATAGCACTTTAAGATAGCTCTGCTTAGGCTCGAACGGCTGCCCACAGTAAGCAGGGAGGGAACAGACCCAAGGATGTGTGTGCGCGCGTGCACTCTACCTGCTGCCTCTGCTGATGGAGAGGTGAATGAGGGAATTTATCACATGATTCCTATCTTTATATTACCAAAGATTTTATTTCCTAACAGAGCTGACTCTGTGCTGCTGACAGGTGAAGTTACAGTGTCAGAAGGAAATGCAAGAAACTTCCCCTTCTCTCTGAAGCTCCATGTTTCGGGGTGTGGGGTGGGTGGGTAAGCTTCACCTGTTGAATTTGTGCCAACCTTGACAATTTTAAAACAAAAGAAAAAGATTGCCCTGCAAGCACTGACCCCCCCTGAAAAACACCAGATATCAAAAATTAAGGGTTTAAGTAAGGTAAAAACAATATTACAAAAGCCACATAAAATATTATAAAATAATATATAATATAATAACGTAATAATTATAATATATAAGATTTTGTGTGTTTCCTCTAATAACTTTTGTACTTGACCATGCCCTTTGGTTGCCTGGCCATTCCCTTGGCCACGCCCTCATGTTGCCTGGCCACACCCTCTTGATCACACCTTCATGTTGCTTAACCATACCTCTTACAAATTCACATGTGTGTCCCTATTTTCATCTGTGAAATGTTGGACGGTATGGTGTCCTGCCTTTGAGAAGACAGTTCTATATTGGAAGGGCTTTCAGAGGACACTCGTCTACTTGAAGGCATCCTCTGTTTGAAAGGGTATCCGGTCCAAGTCTGGCTGAAATATAAAGAAGGGAGAGGAGTGTCTTTAAAGTTTCCCATCAGCAGTGAGCACCTGGACAGTGTGTGAGGGCTTAAATTGGTTAGAGGGGCGGGGCCATGTACACGGTCCCACCTCCTATGCCTCCTGGTGCGCAGGCCCCACCACTTAGAGTTCACACCTTGCTGTATTGAATTGGCAAGGTCTGAACAGCAGCTCTACTCGTGTTTCTTGAATGTGAGTAGAACTCTCTGCATGATTGTGGACCTTGCCTTGTCAGGAGACCTGATCGCAGGAGAGTTCAACTCATGTTCAAGGAAACATGAGTAGAACTCCATTTCAAACCTTGCAGATTCAACATGGTGAGGTCTAAACTGAAGGGGAGGGGGTGACATAGGGGCCAAGACCGGGGCCAGTGTGCATGACCCTGACCCTCTACCCACTTTAAGCCCTCACATGTTCAGGTAAATGCCTGAACACGACTAATGTTAATATCACATCTGGTTATGTTGGTTTGACCCATAAAATATGGCTGAGCTATGCAAAGCAGTGACTCTATGTACTGGGTTTATTAATCAATGTGAAGCATCATTTGTAAAAGTCCTGGGATTATTACAAAAAAGAACTTGGAGTAAGAGAACCAGATACAAATGTCTAAGGGCTCCAGCCTAGTATGTGAAGTCCCTACCTGGCACAAATGAAGGGAAGGAAGGTTTGCAAAATTTCTTAGTTAATGAGCTGGTTATTTTGTAAGAAGAGGTGAAAACTGGAACTATTCTTGACCATCCTGTCATGTCACAATCCTATATGTGTTTACTTAGAAGTAAGTCTCATTGTGTTTGGTGGGCATTCTGCCAGGAAAATGCAGATAGGATTTGCAGTCTCGGAGTACAAGAAGTCAGAATACCAGGGATATGTTCTGAAGGCACATGATGCAGCAAGCTCTGGGCCTGGTCCGTGCCTGGATGGGGGCTTATTAGGCTCAGGCAGCACTTCCCTTAGCGCATGGTGAAAGACTTTTTCCAGTGGAAGAATCATGGAAGAAAGGCAGGACAGACATATAAATAATAATAAAACATTAATTAATTTTCCTCTCAATTAATTATAGGTACCACAGCAATTGGACCAGCCTCTCTGTCTCCTCCCCCCATTTAATTTTAATTTAATTTTAATGAGCATGCATTGCTCTCATCACTGCGTATTGATGAAAACAATCTGCACAAGGCAAGTAAGCCCCTTGTAAATTCGAAGTTGTTGAGTTTCACCATTACACTGTGAGCCTTCACGGCCCCTCCACCACCTACCGGAAAGATGTGGATTCAGGGCCAAACTAGACATGACATGAAATGTGCCTTTGCATTTAATATACTTGTTTAAAAAAAAAAAAAAAGCAAACGGCATCAGTTGGATGGGCTGATAATGATCAGGAATGGAGCAGGTATAGACAGGGGGAATTTAGTCCTTTCCTCCCCTGCTGAATTCCTGTGGAAAAGCCCTCTTCTGAAGCTGGTATTTACTTGTTGGGGTAATTCCCCCATCATTATTTCCAATAGATCAGTGTTCTCCAACCTTGGGTCCCCAGATGTTTTTGGCCTACAACTCCCAGCATGCCCCAGCCAGCTATGCTGGCTGGGGCATGCTGGGAGTTGTAGGCCAAAAACATCTGGGGACCCAAGGTTGGAGAACACTACGCTGGCTGGGGCATGCTGGGAGTTGTAGGCCAAAAACATCTGGGGACCCAAGGTTGGAGAACACTACGCTGGCTGGGGCATGCTGGGAGTTGTAGGCCAAAAACATCTGGGGACCCAAGGTTGGAGAACACTGCAATAGATGACCCCCCCTCCACAAGCAAATATCAGTGAATACCTTTCAGAAGAGACTAATAAATACCATTCAACTAATGCAGTTCAGAATAGGGATTTTCCTCAGGATTGCAGCAAGGGAGGAGAGGATTAAACTCCCCCCTCCACGCTAGCTGCAATCCTGATCATTATCAGCCCTTCCCAGTGGATACCAGTTTGCCTTTGGAAGAGGACAGCCTGTTAAATGCAAAGATGCATTTAACACAAGTCATATCTAGTTTGGTCTGGGGTAGTGGGGATTCCCCATGAGCCTTCCTGGCTGTAAAACTCTACAAATAAGGCCCTGCTTTGAATTTTATCTTGTGCAGAGACCTCCAGTTGGCCCCCACAACGAGAAGCCTGCTATTCCCCATTGCAGCCCTACCCTATACAGTAATACCTTGGATTGAGAGCATAATTCGTTCCGGAACCGTGCTTGTAATCCAAAACACTGTTATATCAAAGCGAGTCTCTGGCGGGCGTGAGCGGGGCCGATTTCGGCCCACTACGCCCGCTCGAGGCGAGCAGTTACATCCCTACGATTTGTCTTGCAAGACCTTGCTCATTTATCAAGTCAAAATTTGATAAATGCTTTTTTTTGCTTGTCTGGCAAAACGCTCTCAGACCAAGTTACTTGCAATCCAAGGTATTACTGTACTTTGGAATTCCCGTCCCCAAGAGGAAGGGAGTCTTTCTGAAGGGAGGTCAAGAAGACCTTACTTTACCAAGGAACTTTTGAGTGGATGGATTAATTTCACTGTGGTTTGATTTCTGTATAGATGCCTTTTCAATGTTTTTTAAAAAACAACAAAACCTTTGAGCACTACTTTTGGCAGTTTTTAAAAATATATAAAAGAGTGGTTCAAAATAAAAATTAAATGTGATGGGAAGTTCTAAACAAGCTGCTTTCAAATGATACTAGTAAGATGGAGATCACGGTACAGCAGCCAACCAATAATGAAAGTAATAATACAGATTCGATGCATCTTCCCTGCCAGCCTTCTCTCTGTGGTGGTGGCACAAGTGCAAGTGGCTGGGGTACCGTTCTATATGGAGAAGGCATCAAAACATATTTAATGTGATGTTTCATTTAATAATTTCAATAAGTTATTAATCATTTCAACAAGTTATTGATAATAGGAGCTGGTGTAGCATAGTGGCTATGAGAGTGAGCTACAGATCAGGAAGTCCCTAGTTTGCATTTCACCACTGCCATGAACCCACTAGGTGGCCTTAGGTAAGGCCCACTCGCTCAGCCTCAGTCCCCTCATCTGCACTATGGGGGATAATAAAACTGACTTACCTTACAGCAAGGGTGCAGAACCTCTTTCAGCCCAAGGGCTGAATTCCATCTCAGGAAAACTCTCGGGGGCTGCATCCAAGTGGTGGGCGGGGACCAAAGGCAAAAGGGGCAGGGCCAAAAGCACAGAAATACTGCCATATTTTAGCTTAAAGCTCTTATTGGCAGTAACTAACCTTCAGGAGAGGCATTTCAACCTTTCAGAATGGGCAAAAAAACCTGCATAAAAGTGGAGAAACCACCTCATGATAGGTGATTGGAGGAAAGGGGGGTGGGGCAGGGGGATGGGCGTGGCCTTCTGGGGAGCCCTGAAGGGCTGGATTTGGCCCTCCAGGCCTGAGGTTCTGCACCCTGCCTTAACGAGTTATTGTAAGGATTGCAGCTAAATAATGCATGTGAAATGCTCTGAACACTTGAATCTGCTATAAACATGTTTAGTACATTAATAATAATAATAATAATAATAATAATAATAATAATAATCAATGATAACAGTAAATGACGGTGTGGAGCTGTATATTTTGTTGAGTGCTAGAGAACTGTTTTTGTTATACGGAACATCCATTGTACTCCTGTGTAGCTGTGATGCTCAGGAATAATAGGACATCTGGCAGCCCTGTCTACAAGGCCAGTTCGCTCGCAGGAGAGAGACAGTTGTTATTGTGGGCTTTATGGCACAACAAGAATCCCCTTGTATAGCGATCATGCCAGCGCAGAAAGGGTTAATGTGTGCCACTGTAGCAAGGGCCAGGAACCGAGATACAAGATGTACCAACTAGAGCAGTGTTCTCCAACCTTGGGTCCCCAGATGTTTTTGGCCTACAACTCCCAGCATGCCCCAGCCAGCTAGAACACTGAACTAGAGGTTCAGCCCCTGATGTGTGTTGAGGCCAAGCTGAAGATGATATTTTGCTGTGTACAAGTTAAACATCAGCATACGAATTAAAAATGTATGGCATGGTACTATCCAGTTGACTCCAAGTGTCCTGGCATTAAAGGGCCAGTGCTACATGCTTGGAAGAGAGATCAAAAGGGTATCTGTTGGAGGATATGGGAAGGAGTCGGTCCTATACTGGTTAGGATGAAGCAGAGTTTCCCCCCTTATGCGCAGCCTGGTTATTGAAACTGGTTATCACCACGTGGGTTGCTAAACCCTGCTAAAAGGCTCTTAAAAGGGACTAATCCTTTTCCATACAAGGTTTAAAACTATTTTTTCTCTTTCTTTTCTCTCTTTTCTGTTTTTTATGTTTCAATAAACTTAAAAAAATTCTCCCCCCCAAAAAAAACTAATAAAGACATTTATTAGTTTTACTTACTGTCCATTTATTCATATATGCAGGATGTATATAGGCAGGTTAGAGTCTTTGGTGTTAAGAGTCTGTTTCTTTGGAGGTCACTGGCTGGAAGCCAGCTCAGACCTTGTGTCCATCAGGTTGGAGAAAGAGAGAGAGAGAGAGAGAGAGAGAGAGAGAGAAATGGCCACAGAGAGGCTGGAAGTAGGGAGGAGGGGTTACAAAACATGCACCCTGGGGATTATTCAATTAACCCTTTCCTCCCACTCTAACTAGTAGTTACCTTATCTTGTTGATTTAAGCAGGCAATACTACAATTTCCATCAGTATCTAGTTCAAATCCCTACTGTATTATCATCCATCTACTACTACTAGGCCTCTAAAGAAGAACCCAGTGCAATCAGGGCCAAAGAATCATTTCTTGGGGCCCAGCACTCAGGAGAGCATGTCATGAAGGGAAACACAAATCTCTCTCAAACTACAAGTTGTAGTTGAAGTGCACAACCACATTCCCTCCATTTTGAGAAGGTCCTCCTCGGCCAGCAACTTGCTGTTTGAAATGTTGCTTGTTCTGTTCTAACACTGCTTCTGATTGACTTCAGCAAACCTCACAAGATCTGGACAATAGGTATATAGGTATAGGGAAATAGGTTTTCGTAAATATCCTCAAGCATGCTCTACAATGTATTCAGCCTCAATTTTTGCCCTCTTGGGAATGGGGTTGCTTGCATCCTGGGCTGGGCCCTCCTGGATCTCTAGGCCTCGAGTCAGCGTACCTTCCCCTGATCCCCATGCTTGCTCCCTGCATGCAGTCGAGGCAGCAATGGCCAATAAGTAAAGAACAGAGGTACTCCGTAAGTGGTTACTGAAATATAACACTGATTTATGCAAGTAACACATGCCACATGCTGTGGGGAAGGCATCCAGTGCCCTGCTCCCTTCCTCAGGATCCCTAGCCCATATGCCCTGGATGAAAAGTCTTTCTTGAACTCAAGGATGGTACAAGGAAAACACAGCCTTTGAATAATCAAAGTTTCACTGGATGGAAGTGGAACTCCATGCCACACAACATTCTGCCCCTAGCCAAGAAGGAGGTGTTGTTGTTGGTCAGTAGTAAGCCTGACTCAGGGAGTGGGATTCAATGTATTCCGGAAAGGATTGTGCTCTCCTTGAAGGATCAGGTCCATAACTTAGGAGAGCGTCTTGATCCTACACTGTCCCTGGATCTTTAGGTGGTGGTGGTGCCAAGGAGTGCATTGGCACAATTATGCTTGGTGCACCAGTTGCAACCCTTCCTGAGTCAACCTGATTTGGCAACAGTTATCCATGCCTTGGTTACATCATGTGTAGACCACTGCAATGTTCTCTATGTGGGGCTACCCCCAAAGAGCTTCTGGAAGCTTCAACTGGTGCAAAAATTGCCAGCTAGACTGCTGACCGGTGCACAGTATTGAGACCATATCACACTTGTTCAAGATGTTGATTTAAACCTTTAAAGCCCTGAACAGTTTAGGACCTGGCTATCTAAGGGACCACCTGTCTTCTTATGAACGTTGTTATGAACCAGTTATGAAGATCTTCAGGAGAGGTTCTTTTGAGGGCACCATTACCCGAGGCCTGTTTTGGCATGCGTGAAAAGGCTTTCTCTTGTATTGCTTCCAAGCTGTGGAATGCACTCCCTCTATGATTGGCCCCCATTCCCTTGGCCTTTAGAAAGGGTGTGAAGGCATATCTTTTTAATTATGCAGCTGTTTTAATGTTTTACTGTTTTTAATCTTCTTTGTTTTCTTTTTTAAATGGTGTTAAGGTTTTATTGTTTTCAATTGGTTTAAATTGTTGTACACTGCCTTGATGGCTTTTTAACAAATAAGGCAGTATATAACTGAACAACAGCAACAACAACAACAACAATAAGAAGAAGTACCGTTAGATGCTCATACTGTTGAAGAATATATAGCTTTTGATCTGCCTATTTGAAAGCAATGCAGTGCGCATAGATGGTATCCACGCTTGGATGTGCATTCCAATGTGCTTTTGGATGGACATCCAATATATGCCTGTGGCTCCCCATCCAGCAAGTGATGCATGAATGGAAGCTTATATATATGGAGCTCCTTGGATCAACCTGATAGCCTTAATCTTGGATTAAAAAGTAAAATGACACCACTTACCGTAGTCCATTAGTGAATCACTGTAATTTTTATATCAGTCACTAGAGGGAGGGCAACTACATGAAATTGTACACCTATCTCTCATCTCCAAGAAAGATCACTAAAGAGTTTTTATTATGGGCTTATCTGTATGCTATGTAAAAATTGGAGTTTGGTAGATAGGTAGTCCTAATGTAACAGGGCTGGAATTTCTACTTCCTGTGATCTGGAATGTGGAGCTGAATTCACACTGGAGCCTCCCCTCCAGCCCGCAAAGAGTACCTTATCTTTGTCAGGTGTCTGAAGAATATGGGGGGAGCAGTGTGTGTGTGTGTGTGTGTGTGTGTGTGTGTTGGGCATCTCAGTGGGTCAGTGAATACTAATACTGGCTCTTGATTCATGTCTGGATGGTGCAAAAGTTACAGTTTTACTTGAGTCCTAGCGACTGAAAAGTAGCAGTAGGGTAGGCTCTTGGTATTCTATCTGGATCGGAACTCCACAACTTCCTCTTGCCTGATCTCAGCACAGCCTGACTAGCCTAGCTGATCTTTGATGGAGGATGAAAATTTTTGGTGAAGAAGGGCACAGATCTCCCAGCCACTGTATCTGAAGGCATCCTGAAGGTCAAGGAGGACAAAAGGCATAGGTGTATAAGATCTAGTAAGAAGGCCTGCCCAGAAACCATGGCCTGCCCAGAAACTCATATTTACCAGCTGGGGGGAAAAAGATAAAGGAAGAATATCATGCAAATCACAAATGCTCTAACTGGGCCTGTTTTCTAGGGTACCTGCTACTTGTCCTTGCTAAATAATGTTCCTGATTTTGTCTCTTAAAAAAAATATCTTAGTGTAAGTTGGTAATTCTTCAGGACTTGGGTCCCATCCCTTCTGTTATAACTGAGCAGTAACATGCAACCCAATCCAGTGCATGTTTCAACAGAAGCAAGTTGCATTTATGGGACATAGTCCCAGGTAACTATACGTAGGAATGCTGGAATGTTCACATAACCGCAATCATTTCCATTCATACCCTCCAACATTTCTCAGATGGAAACAGGAATGTGCTTGTAAATAACAGCACAATTCTCATACAATGTATTACTGCCTGAGCAACCCCACAGCCACAACCTGGGGTTCCATCCCAGGGTGTCTTGAAGTTAAATCTTGGCACAAGGAACAATGGCATGAACCTATTCAAGGGCAACTATATTTCCCCCCTGTATCTTTAACCAAAGACATTCCTGTTTTTTGAACTGGGGGAAGTCATAGGATTGCAGAGTAAATGAATTCAGTAGACAGAAGGCAGAGTAGAGCAGTCGGCAATGTGTAATGGTGGTTGTGGGGGGGCTCAGGCAGTAATACTTGGTATGAGAATTGTGCTGTTGCAGGCACGTTCCTGTTTCCATCTGAGAAACGTTGGGAGACTATGAATGGAGATGATTGCTGCTATGTGAACATTCCTGCAACCCTATAGTAGGGAGTATCCACTGGCCCTGTTATCTCAAGTCATGCAGATTCATAATACATTCTGAACAGACTCTATCATCTGCCACAGACGGCCTTCTCCTTGTCCCTTCAGCCAGAGCAGCTAGACTGGTCGGGACGAGGAAGAGGGCCTTCTCTGTGGCAGCCCCCGTACTATGGAACTCTCTCCCAAGTGACCTCCGCCATGCCCCCTCTCTGCTGAGCTTCCGCCGCTCATTAAAAACTTGGTTATTCAGGCGGGAATATGGGGTGGGCTAAGAGTTTAAAATTTTGTACTGTTTTAATGTATTTTAATGGAGAAAAATGTTTTAATGTATTTTGTTCTGTTTTATTTTCTGTACATCGCCCAGGGTGGCCGGTTTGCCGGCCAGATGGGCGATAGATAAATGCAAATAATAATAATAATATCATCATCATCATCATCATCATCATCATCATCATCATCATCATGTGATCACTCGTGACCGAGTAAGATTGTCTTCAAGGATAAAAATTTACAAAAAGGAAATTTTAAAAGGAGGAAATTCTAAAGAAAAATTGTGTAGACTCTAGCGATGGGTCTGTAAGTGACTGTGGAGGCCAATTCTAGATCCACACAGCTTCCCACAGTGAGGACACAGGTTACCAGATGGAAGATGGTCCTGTAAAGGATTCGATTGACGTGCTTTTCGCTTATTTATTATTTATTTATTATATTTATCAATCGCCCATCTGGCCGGTCACCCGGCCACCCTGGGCGATGTACAACCAAAATACAGCAAAACAACACAATAAAATATAATAATTAAAACAATATAAAAAATTCTTATTAAAAACCTAACCCACCCCATATTCCCGCCTGAACAGCCATGTTTTTAATGCACGGCGGAAGCTCATCATGGAAGGGGCATGGCGAAGGTCACTAGGGAGGGAGTTCCATAATGTGGGGGCCGCCACAGAGAAGGCCCTCTTCCTAGTCCCCACCAGCCTGGCTGCTCTGGCTGATGGGATAAGGAGAAGGCCGTCCGTGGCAGACCTTGTTGAGCGGCCTACTTGATGTTGCTGGAGGCGCTCCTTGAGATAAGCTGGGCCGGAGCCGTGTAGGGTTTTAAAGGTCAAAACCAACACCTTGAATTCGGCTCGGCAAGCAACTGGTAGCCAGTGCAACTCATTAAGCACTGGCGTGATGTGATCACGCCGGCGGCTGCCCTTAATCAGGCGAGCCGCCGCGTTCTGTACCAGCTGAAACTTCCAGACCGTCTTCAAGGGTAACCCCACGTAGAGCGCATTACATTAGTCTAGGCGAGAGGAGACCAAGGCATGAACCACTGATGGGAGCAGGTGATTAGGAAGGTAGGGGCGCAGCTGCCGTATCAGATGGAGTTGATACAGCGCCGCCCGGCTCACAGCTGCCACCTGAGCCTCCATGGACAGCTGGGAGTCTAGAATGACCCCCAAGCTGCGGACCTGGTCCTTCAGGGGTAGATGTACCCCATTCAGCACCAGGTCAACATCCCCTAACCTTCCCTTGTCCCCCACCAGAAGTACCTCGGGGTTGGGGTTCAGTTTCAGCATGTTCCTTCCCATCCAGCCAGCCACTGACTCCAGGCACTTGGACAGGGTCTCAATGGCCAACCTCGGTGAGGACTTAAAACAGAGGTAGAGCTGCGTGTCATCCGCATACTGATGACACTGCACCCCAAACCACCTGATGATAGCTCCCAGCGGCTTGAGGTAGATGTTGAATAACATCGGGGAGAGGATGGAACCCTGTGGCACTCCACAAGTGAGCAGCCGAGGGTCTGAAGCCTCCTCCCCGAGAACTACCCTCTGATACCTTCCAGAGAGGAAGGACCGGAACCACTGCAATACAGTGCCTCCCAAGCCCAACCCCTCCAGACGGTCCAGGAGGATACCATGGTCAACGGTATCAAAGCCGCTGAGAGATCGAGGAGGACTAGAAAGGAGCATTCGCCCCTATTCAAAGCCCTCCTCATATCATCCACCAAGGCGACCAAGGCCGTCTCCGTCCCATGTCCAGACCTGAAGCCCGACTGGCACGGATCTAAATAATCGGCTTCATCCAAGTGTGCCTTCAACTGAGCACCCACCACCCGCTCGATCACCTTGCCCAGAAATGGTAAATTGGAGACTGGGCGAAAGTTGTTTAAATCCTGGGGATCCAAGGAGGGCTTCTTTAGAAGCGGTCTTACAGGGATGTTGAAGAGTCCTTGGTCCCGAGTCCCGAGTCGAGACCCGAGTCTAGAGTCGAGTCTAGAGTCCGAGGTCCAAAATGGTGACTCGAGTCGAGTCCCGAGTCCCTCCCAAAGCGGCGGCCCATGGAGGGAGCAGGAGGGTCTCCGCGAGAGGAAGAAGAGCTGCCCTTCCTCCCGCGGAGACCCTCCTGCTCCCTCCGTGGGCCGCTGCCGCTGCCGCCCTCACCTCCACCTCCGCCGCCCTCACCTCCACCTCCGCCGCCGCCGCTGCCCTCGCCGCCGTCCTCGCTTCTGCTGCCGCCGCCGCCGCCACCGCCGCCCTCACCTCCTCCTCCTCCTCCTCCTCCTCCGCCGCCGCTGCCCTTGCCGCCGCCCTCGCTTCTGCTGCCGCCGCCGCCGCCACCGCCGCCACCGCCGCCACCGCCGCCCTCACCTCCTCCTCCTCCTCCTCCTCCTCCTCCGCCGCCGCCGCCGCCGTCCTCGTCGCCGTAGCACACAGCACGCCGTAGCACACAGCACGCCGCCGTCCTCGTCGCCATCGCCGTAACACACAGCACGCCGCCAGCGCCGTCGCTCTGTTTTTGGCGGGGTTGCTGTGGTTCAAAAACAGAGCGCCGTCGCTAGCGGCGTGACGTGGCATGCCGCGTCACGCCGCCAGCGCCGTCGCTCTGTTTTTGGCGGGGTTGCTGTGGTTCAAAAACAGAGCGACGGCGCTGGCGGCGTGACGTGACATGCCGCGTCACGCCGCTAGCGACGGCGCTCTGTTTTTGAACCACAGCAACCCCGCCAAAAACAGAGCGACGGCGCTGGCGGCGTGACGCGGCGTGCTGTGTGCTACGGCGATGGCGACGAGGTCGTCGTCGTCGGCGGCGGCGGCGGCGGCGGAGGAGGAGGAGGAGGAGGTGAGGGCGGCGGCGGCGGAGGCGGCGGAGGAGGAGGAGGAGGAGGAGGTGGTGGTGAGGACGGCGGAGGCGAGGGCGGAGGCGGAGGAGTCCTTAGGCTCGAGTCCCGAGTCGAGTCCCGAGTCCCACATAAATTATTGGGACTCGAGTGGGACTCGAGTCAGAGGGGGGACTCAGTCGGACTCACGAGTCGAGTCCCCGAGTCCGAGTCCCCATCCCTGCGGTCTTATTACTGCCTCCTTGAGGGCTGATGGCATCACTCCCTCCTCGAGGGAGGCATTCACCACCGCCTTGATCCCCTCACCCAGTCTCTCCCTGCAGCTCATGATGAGCCAGGACGGGCAAGGATCAAGCAAGCAGGTGGTCGGCCTCACAGATGAAAGCACCTTGTCCACTTCATCAGAAGGAAGAAGCCGAAACCGATCCCACAAAACCGGTCTGCCATTGGCCTCCTCCCGCTCACTCCCTGTGTCCACGACGTACGATATCCCACTCCTAATCCGATCGATTTTATCTGCGAAGTGCTTTGCTAAAGCCTCACAGGAGGCTTTTGACTGTTCCAGTGGGTCCGGAGCGACTGGACCGACCAGACTCCGGACCACTTGGAACAGCCTCCTGGGGCAGCACTCTGCAGACGCAATGGAGGCAGCATAGAAATTCTTTTTTGCTGCCTTCACCGCCACCCGGTAGGCTGAAGATGCAGCTCTAACCTGTGTTCGATCGTCTTCAGAGCGGGAATTTCGCCAGCGGCGCTCTAGCCTTCTCACCTCTTGTTTCAGAGCTCGCAGCGACGGAGTGAACCATGGTGCTGCGCGAGCTCTGTTTAGGCGAAGAGGGCGCTTCGGGGCAACTCGGTATAATGCCCTGGTGATTGCAGCATTCCAATCATCCACCAGGGTCTCGACCGAGCTACTGTTTGTGTGCTCCAATTCCCCAAGCGCGTTCAGGAATCCATCTGGATCCATAAGACGCCTGGGGCGGACCATCCTAATAGGTCCCTCACCCCTGCAGAGGGGTTGTGGCACCGAGAAATCCAACCCCACCAGATAGTGATCTGACCATGACAAGGGGGTGGTGGATATACCCCCGATTTCCAGATCATTTCCCCCCTCTCCAGAAACAAAAACCAAGTCCAGCGCATGACCGGCTACATGGGTAGGTCCAGTTAATACAGGGTGCAGCTCCCAGGAAGCCATGGTCTCTATGAAGTCCTGAGGTGCCCCCGTGAGGGCAGCCCCCGAATGCACGTTGAAGTCCCCCAACACCAATAGCCTGGGGGACAACACACGCACATCAGAGACCACCTCCAGCACCTCGGCCAGGGAGTCTGTCGTGCAGCGGGGTGGATGGTACACGAGCAGAATCCCCAGACTGCCCTTTGGACCCAACCTCCAGTACATGCACTCAATAAACTTGGTCTCCCGGAGAGGAAGTCTGGTGAGGACCAAGGACTCCCGGTAGATAACAGCCACTCCCCCTCACCGTCCCCCAACCCTTGGCTGCTGGGCATACGAGAAACCAGCCGGACACAAGGCCGCCAGAGTTGGAGCAGCAGCCTCGTCCAGCCAGGTTTCCGTAATACATGCCAGGTCCGCACCCTCATCCAGGATCATGTCATGGATTACAGATGTTTTTTGGGTAACGGACCTGGCATTACACAGCAGCAAATGCAAGGGTGGGGAAGGAGCCACCCCCCCCCCCAGTTATCCCTTGGCTCTGGGCAGGCCCGGAACAAGGGATAGATATTAAGCATCGATCCCCTGTTCCCCTTAATCGGCATGGCCTGCCCCTAGCACTCTGCCAGCGCCTGCCGCTCAACAATGGTATGTTTTGCCCCCCGGAACTCCCCCCATCATCTCCCTGAGATGAACACATGCCCCCCTGCTTCCGCCAATCAGGCGGGAGACCCACCCCTAAAACCAACCCCTAAAATCCTAAAACCCCAACCCAGCTCAGACAGGGGGGTAGGCCCTCGCCCTCGTGCCACCCCCCAAGTGGCTCCCCCAAAGGGAGCTGGTAGATGTTGGCTCTGCTGGGGCAGCTGGCACCACTCCCCAGTCAGTCCAGGGGGCAGCTCCTCCTGGCTGCTGCAGAGGCAGGGCCCCAGTCCAGCAGGGAACCACCAGGGAGGGGAAAAAGCTGGCTGCAGATGGTAGTCACCAGCTTACCTCCCTCCCTGGAGAAGCCCAAAATGCTGGCTGGGCTGCAGGTCTTCAGGGCAGTTGCCCCACTCCTCCGCAGGCCGGCAGATGTAGAAGTTGGCTCTGCTGGGGCAGCTGGCACCACTCCCCAATCAGTCCAGTGCAGAGGCAGGGCCCCAGTCCAGCAGGGAACCACCTGCTTAGCATGTTTCTCCCTTTCACCTTGCACTCGGGCTTCTTCAAAGTCCATAGAACCTTTGTGAAAGGCCAACCTCCAGTTAGATCGTTCATGGGCCAGAGCTTCCCAGTTTTCGATGTTTATATTGCATTTTTTTAGATTAGCCTTAAGAACATCTTTAAACCTCTTATACTGACCACCGATATTCCGCTTAGACCAATGGTCCTCAATGTTATCAGGAGGTTCCGTAGGTAGATGTTCCTTAAGAAGTGATTGAAGACGAGTTTGCTTAATAGGATCTTGAAGGACTTGGATGTTCATTTTACGCCTTGGTTTCCTTCCCTGAAGCCTACGTTGGGGAGCAATGTTGATAACCATAGTGGACCGGATTAGTCGGTGGTCTGTCCAGCAGTCGTCGGCACTCACCATGGCCCTAGTAAGAAATACATCGCGGCGATCTCTAACATGGACAATTACATAATCCAGAAGATGCCAGTGTTTTGAACGTGGGTGCTGCCATGATGTTTTAAACTTATTCTTTTGTCGAAAGAGCGTGTTTGTAATAGTGAGATTATGCTCTGCACATATAGACAGAAGTAAGAGTCCATTCGGGTTGCTATTACCAACTCCGTCTTTTCCAATAGTTTCTGGCCATAAATCAAAGTCACGCCTGACTCTTGTGTTAAAATCGCCCAGGAGGATAATTTTATCCTCCTTAGGTATCTCTGACAGGAGAGTGTCCAACTGGGTATAAAAACTTTCCTTGATGTCTTCATCAGCATCTAATGTTGGTGCATATGCGCTCAAAATAGTTACCTGCTGGTTATTGGCGAGCTTTAATAGAAGAGTTATGAGGCGTTTGTTAATGCCAGTAGGAACTTCTGACAAAGAGTTCACTAGCTCATTTTTGATGGCAAAGCCTACTCCATGTATTCGTCGGTCCTGCTCAGGTAGGTAGTCCTTTCCAGAAGAAGGTATAACCTCCTTTTTCTTCCTTCAACTGTCCCTCTCCTGCCCTTCGAGTTTCTTGAAGTGCTGCTATGTCAATTTTAAACCGTCTCAGCTCCCTTGCAATAATAGCAGTCCTACGCTCAGGTCATTCAACATCTATGTTATCCATCAATGTCCGTATATTCCATGTTCCAAAATTCAAATGTCTTTTTCGACTGCTAAAATGGTGACCCCACTGGACGCGGTAATCCAGTCAGGGGAGAAAGAGGTAGGCTATGTTTAGGGCACCTTTTCTAGCCCCCTCCCCATACGGGGTGAGCAGAGTGGATCCTAAATAGGGCTGCTCAGTCGTGAATACAGCTGCCGAGCTGCTCGATTACCTCGTTCCTTGAACAGGGTGACTGAGTCTGCATCCACTGCCCATGTGCTGGTCCATGACTAGGGGCTTCCAGATTCACAGTCCTGCCCCCGTCGCCAGTCACCAGTCTCCATGGGACTTTTTTTGTTGGGTTGGTTTGGTTGGGTTGGTTTGGAAGACGCCTGTGTGTGAAGCTGTTTTATGTGGGGATGGAACCCCAAGCATGGCGGTGCACAACGGATCACCACACAAACTTGACAGAGTACGGCAATGATCCAATGGCACGGTCACCATGACGATTGGAAAACCATTCTCTGCTGCAGCCTTCATCCGCCTTTACAGCCGTTGTAATTTAGGTTTAAATTATCTTCCGCCTGTTCTGCCGTTGAGGACTTTATGTTTTGGATCGTTCTTTGTCTGGTTCCTCTCCCTGGACCTTCCGCCATGGGTGACCCTACTGGGAGTATATAGCTCCCGACGGCATTGCTCACAGTGTTCATCGGAACACGCAAGCCCACTCACCACTTCAAGGTGACGATCCGGCGAGAGGGACAGACCCTATACCAATAGACAGGTATAGGGTCTGCAGGCTTCTTCAGAGTTCTCAATGGTGTGTACAGAAACATGCATTGTTTGTTTATTTATTATATTTATACCCCGCCTTTTTTCCTGCAAGGAAACCAAGGCGGCTTACATAATCCTCCTCCTCCTCTCCATTTTATCCTCACAACAATCCTGTGGGGTAGGTTCAGCTGAGAGACTGTGACTGGCCCAAAGTCACCCAGGGAGATTCATGGCCAAGTGGGGACTAGAACCCGGATCTCCCGAGTCCCAGTCCAACACTCTAACCACTATGCCACACTGGCTGTTTGCATGTATGTAGTCTCTGTTCAGAAGTTATGATGAACATGCATGAGGGATGGAGTCAGCAGATGTGGCCCTCCTTGAGATATGTGTTCAGTCAACACAGTTAGATTGCCTGAATAGGCTAATATATTTTTCACAGTTACCAAACAGCGTTGCATATTATTTATCTTTCCATCTGCACCACAAACGAAGAAAGTGAAGCTGTAATTAACCTCCTAATATATATCTATATCTCTACATCTATGTCTGTCTGTCTGTCTGTCTGTCTGTCTGTCAGTCTATCTATCTATCTATCTGTCTCTTAAAATTGTTTCCCAACATTGCGCGGTGATATAAATCAGCAATAGGAAGCATAGCAAAATATGTCAGTTAATTCTTTATTGCTTCTTCTTCTTGATTTAAGGAAGGAAATGTTGAAGACAATTCTGCATAGGCATGGAATGAAGAATTAAGATGATGGCTGGATTAATTTCCAGAAGAAAATGAAACAATAGATGGAGAATTTGTGGAAGAAGAATATGCATCATCTGGAAAGATGAAGGTTAGTACAAGAAGAGCCTTAGATGGGGCCTCAGAGACTCTGCATTCCCAGTGGAAGCTCTGAAACATCTGTACCTCTCAGAGAGAGGAGGGGGAGCCAGCAGTCGGGATGCTCAGAGCGTGAATCTCTGTTTCCAGAGCAGTTTGAGCCTCAAGTACAGACCCCGGTCACAAGCACAGGTGGCATTTTCAAAGAACTGCTTAAGTGAATCAAGTCTGTAGTCGAAAGAGGTGGTTGGGTTGGCTGCAGGCCTAACTGAATCAAGGCAGTGGTCCGGAAAAGGAGATGGATTCCAGGAAAGGACGGGCGCCTACATGGAAGGTGTGCCAAGAAGATGTTTCTGGCAATGGAGCAGCTGGCATCAATGGCTGATGCAGATTGGCCAGCCCATGAGGATCCTAATTGCAGTACAACTGCTGCCTTCATAATCACTGCGACAGAAGCGGTGCAGACCATAAGGCATGGCAGGGACCTGGATGCTGCTTCCGAGGAGATTGGACCCATTGCACTGCTTCCCTTTGGCTTTCAAGTTGCAGAGAAGCTGACAGATGTCGGGACCAAAGAGGCCTTCACAAGAAGGGAAGGGTAGAAGTCAGATTCATTCAGGGACATCAAACGCACTGGAGCTTACAGGGCAGAATTTGCCCCTGCACCAGCATATAAACACACAATGGTGCAGTGCCACAACTCAGCCTTCCCAAACCTGGTGCTGGCTGGGGTGATGGGAGTCGTAGTCTAACAGATCTGGAGGATGCCAAGTTGGAGAAGGCTGTAATAACTAATAGCTGGTGTAACAAGCCAACCTGGAACGCTGTGCAGGCATAAAAGTATGCACTGACTGTGTCGCACTGATAATGGTCTCCACTACTGGATGTGGCACAAAGACAGCATGCAAAGCTGTGACACGAGGGGAAGGCATGGTATGGTTGGGATAGGAGCGAGACTCATGATGCGCATGCAGCTTTGTACAGACCTTTCAGCCAGCATGGAAGTAGCAATGCCGCTATAACCCTTTTAGCCTGGCTTTAGTGAAGTAAGCTGTAATGGGATTTACAACGGAGAGGCAGCTTCTCGGGATGGGCTTGTTCCACATGCTTTGCAGAAGGATCTGTGTTAACTCCATTGATGCATGGCACCACATGCTCCATCAGAGCTAGGCACAAGTACAGCATCAAGGTCCCCAGGTTCTTCAAGTGAAAACTTAAGAAAAGTATAAATTGGAAGTGAATGTGACGGTTGAAGTTTGTGTTTGTGTGTGCGTGCGCGTGTGTGCACAGAAGGTGTGTAGATCGTAATGCCACATAACAACAACAAAGTTACTAGTTTTCTGGGTGAAGGATATGTGAAGGCTAGTTCAGCATAGAGACAAGGATTTTAATATAATTGCTTCCATTAGTCTTAATGCTTCTGGCCTTTGCTATAGAAGTTTATTATAATGTTATCCTCTAATTTTTTAAAAGCAATTGCTGGGTCATATCCCTTTCTTAAATGGAATCAGAATCAGTGCAGGAATCTTGCTGCATGTAGAAGACCATTTTCCACTGCTGATTTATTTCTTTAAAGATCATGCTTAAGAACGGCAGTTCCAATTCAGACACATATGGGCAACTTATTAGAAAATCATTTTCTGGCTTCCAGATACAAGGTGGATAGCCTAATCCTCAAAACAACTTTAAAACTTGTTTAAAACATTTGGAGATGAATGTGATGACAGTTTTCTTTGTTTGTTTTTGTTCTAATTGTATTCCTCCTTTTACAAAAGGTAGGTGAAGGTGTAAATAGGTCCCATGGAATATTGCTGTTTACAACTTTTATGCCTGTTTGTTGGTATTAGCAGTCTCTCTAGACTTCTGCTCCAGTGTCATTTGTTCTTCGGACTGTGACACCAGCCAATCATTTATTGTATTGTACATTTCATAATATCATGAAATGTGGTGATGGCTGTCAAGGTTCCGCTACTGCAGGGACCCCTTGATCTGCCTTTGGGAGATCTCTGCCTCTTCCCAAAGTCTCTCCCTCTCTAGGATATCAAGTCCTTTGCCTGCTTCCAGTAACGTGGGTGTAGGCTCTAGACGTGGTGAATAAGTCACTCCAAACTCCAGGGAGCACTTTACTTATAATATTAGGGTTTTTACTTAATAGAGTGGTTATAATCCAAAAGCAAGTATGATAAAATAAAACAAACAAACAATCCAATGTTTTCTAGTATAACTTCAGACTACCTATTTCCTATGCAACCAGTTTCTCTTTCTCTCTCTGCTGGTCTCTCTCTGCTGGTTCTCTGCTTCTGCTTCTAGCTCTCTCCCAGCATACACTAACTGCTAGCTGACCACACCGCACATATATAGCCTTCCCAGGAATGGAAGATTATAATCATGTGACCTTGAATTGGAGATCTAATTCTTAACTTCTATTGGGTAACTTAAAACTCTCAAACTCCCCCTCCCATCCAAGTGTTTGGGCCTTCAGGCTTCACTACTCGAGGGAAGTGTTTGGGCCTTCAGGCTTCAACAAACTGAAGCCTGTGTAGGCCTCAATCCCTCACAATGGCACAAAGCTACTTCAGAATGAGAACAATGCTTCCTGCCCTTATTCTGAACTGGCTATATGATGCTGCCATGCAGCCAGATATGCTGCCTCTGATTATGAAGCATCAGGACTAGTAGCCATCGATAGCCTTGTCCATGAATTTATTTAATCCCCTCTTAAAACTGCTTGAGAAAGGCTGTAGCTCAGTGGTAAGCCATGTTGCTTGAAACTGTGAAAAGCTGCTACCCGTCAGAGTAACCATCATAATCAGGCGATCACTCGTGACCGAGTAAGTTTGTCTTCCAGGATAAAATTTTTTTACAAAAAGAAAAATTTTAAAAGGAGGAAATTCTAAAGAAGATTGTGTAGACTCTAGCGATGGGTCCGTAACTGACTGTGGAGGCCAATTCTAGATCCACACAACTTCCCACAGTGAGGACATAGGTTACCAGATGGAAGATGGTCCTGTAAAGGATTTGTTTGATGTGCTTTTTGCTTAGCACGTTTCTCCCTTTCACCTTGCACTCGGGCTTCGTCAGAGTAACAATACTGAGCTAGATGGACCCATGTCCTGATGTCATCAGGCAGCTTCCTAAAGCCATCTAAATTGGTGGCCATCATATGCCCACAATTCATCTGCCACATTGGAAAGTTTTATATTGGTTCCTGTAGAGTTTGAAGTCCACTCAGAAACACTGCTGGCTGGCACTCAGTCCTGAAAATATCAGAGAACTGGAAAGGAAACCAAGCTGCAAGAACATAAAGCCCTGAAACTGCTCAAAGATGCTGTAAATCATGCCATCCGACAATCCATATTGGTTCTGGGTGTACACATAGCAGTCATTTCACCAAAATTAACTTCAATCTTAATGCATTTTAAGAATGGCTAGAAATAAAGAACAGCATGGAGAGAACTGAGGAAGTCTTTCATTGAGTCAAGGGCCTGGTTCACACATGCATCTGTATCACTTGATTTACACTTGATTACTATACAGTTGACAGCTGGCAGATAAGTGTACCAGCTGACTCCACTGAGGAGCATTTGAGTTTGAGAGAATATGAACGTTCTGTCTGCAGTGTTAGATCTGTGATGATGATGGCTCATTCACAGCTGCAAATCATGGCTTGCTATTGCAGTGCTCAAGGGATAAATGTGCATGTGTGAATCTACCCTCATAGAAACACACCTGGGCGTAGGGATGGGAGAATCGGCAGTGCGCAAGCTCATTGGGGTTCTCCGAATTCCACCTTGAAGCTCGGTCTACCTCATCCCCAAATGCAAGCTTTATTTTTTCCCTCGAATGGGAAAAGTGTGCATTTTTTAAAAGTGCGCACCCACGTGAGTACATTCTCCCAATTGACTAAAGTGTGGAAATGCGTACTATTTTCAAAATGCATGTTTTGAAAGCGCACGTTTTTCTAACGATCACTTTCTGTAAACATGATGGCAAGCTCAGGATTATGCAAGCTTTGCCTAAAAAATGCACTTGCATTGCGTTTGTGTTCAGGGGTTCAAACGAGGCAAGTTCTAATCTGATGTTTATTGAACTCAAAAGAAATTCTCGTGCATCCCTACCGTCGGGTCTTGCCTAATGCAGAATTAAAAAGTTGTGCATTGTTTCTACATGGCATCTTCATCTTTCTTCTGCAGACTTGCATGTTCTTCTATGAGAAAGCCATTCCGTCATAAAAGCCTGTGAAATAGCAGCCCTACTTTTTGACAGGACAGGAGACATGATACTGACTTCTCTGTTAATCAAGATATTCCCCTGTGGTGTAGCCTGTCTGGTAGCGAGGCCAATAATATTGATTTTTAAGTACTGCAGCATGGCTAATGTTTTGCTTTATGTAGACATTTTCACACTGTTGAAGCTTTCTTTCTTTGCCAGAGAAAGCAGGGACAGATACATAAAAGGGAATGGATGTGGCTATGCCAAGACGCTGCCATCTGATGCTGTTAAGGTATAATGATGCACACTAGAAGGTGTCCTCTATAATGTCCTTTCAGAATTTAGTTCTCATATTTTCAGAAACGGGGGCATATAATTTGTGGCAGGATTACATCCCAAATCTGTTTTAGGCACCTCTGGTTTCTGACATGGGGGCAGCTTTTGAATCAGTGAGGATCTGCTCCTGCTGCTTAATCTCTGAGGCAGCCAAATTGAAGACAGAGAGATTTTATTTCATTTCATTTGCTTTATCTGCTCCAGCCATACTTGTGATTTATTCTTTTTTTTCTCCCCAGAAAAAATGGCAGTCTCTGTGCATATATATACATGTATACAGATGAGGAAAGAGAGTGACAAAATGGCAAAAAGCATTGGAGAGACCCAGTGAGCCAATTAGTTGATCCCATTGGCTTTGGGTTTGCAGGGCTAGTTGCAGGTTATAATATAAAACCATTTAAATAGTAATGTTTCAGATGAATATGCATTGGTCTTATGTATATTTACTCTGAGATAACTCCTATTGACTTCAGTGAGATCTATTCCTACTGTGCTGTAGTGGTAAGAGTGTTGGACTGGGACTCAGGAGATCCAGGTTCTAATCCCAACTCGGCCATGAAGCTCACTGGGTGACTTTGGGCCAGTCACTGACTCTTAGCCTAACCTACCTCACAGGGTTGTTGTGAGGATAAAATGGAGAGGGAGGACAGAAGTATGTAAGCTGCCTTGGGTTCCTTGCAAGAAGAAAAGGGTGGGATGTAAATATATATATATATATATATATATATATATAATAGTATTGTTGCTCTCTGAAGATTATTTGAAAACAACAACAATTGGGCAGTAAGGAAACCTTTAAAGTGTCCGTTATGACTAAAAGGATTATGTGTTGCAATTTGATGCATGCTTACTTGGGAGTAAGTCCCACTGAAGTCAATAGGACTTACTTTTCAGTTAATATGCAAAGAATCAGAATCTGTGTGTAATAAAGAGAAAGTGTCTACCTTGACCTTTCCTTTTTGAGAACTGTAACAGGGAGTTGGAGAGATGACAGGAAAAATGTTTCTGTCTAATGTTGCCGCTGAATTCCGCTGAAGGCAGAATTCAGTTTGAAATGTACAATTGCATTAAAGTAGAACAGTGTTCCAAAATACCCTACAGACTTGCAAATTCTGTAACTTTCAGTCAATTCCACATCATGTTCATTCATTTGGTGCTTTGCAACACCTTGGCGATAAGCATGCTGCATAGTTGTGATAGCTTTACCCTCACAATATTTAACCACCTCCTGTAATCTTACTGAATTTCATGACAACCTTACTGTCAAGACTATTTATTCTCTCAGTCTGCTTATGCAATTCACTCATGAGCTTTTCCACTATAGTTGTGAGGGAAATAAGCATGTGTGAAAGCAATACTGTTTATTAAACTTTGGAATATTTATATATATCCCCCTGATGTGGTATAATTATGAACAAAATATGCATGCATGAGAATTAGTCTGGTGTCAAAATGAGAGAGTGTGTGCATTTTATGGACATTTTCTTCCTTTTGAAATGTGTCTGTCCCTTAGTTTTTCAGGGTATGAAAGGGGGTGGAAGACGTCTACCCCTGCAGTGGCCCTGCATTAGCACAACTCTGTATCTGTATGCCCTCCTTCGGTACTTCCCTCCCTGGTACATTTTTAGACTGTTTGGAGATTGGATCAGATACTACTTGGGTGCTGGTGTGTGTGTGTGTGTGTTTAATCTATCCTTCTTCCAAGAAACAGTGAAGTCAAAAGCTAGCAAATCAACTTTGGCTGTGTGATGTTTCCACTGAAGGCAAATGAAGCATATGGGTTATGTTATGTCCTCACTTTGTTTGAACTCAGAGATGTCATTACATGGTAAAATTTGATTGGCTATACGTAATTCCACCTTTTCTATGAAAAAGTTGATTTTTATTTTTATTTTTTTTAAAATCACACTAAAGCTGCAGCCAGTCAGGTCTTCAACTGCGGCACATTTCTATGTAAACAGGGCCTCTTCATGAAATCCTTTTTCAGTTTTCATGCCAGAATTAAAGCCTGGAAAAATTTCCCACATTACTAATGAGAATCATTCATTCATTCATTCATTCATTCATTTATTACATTTCTGTACCATCCAACAGCCAAAGCTCTCTGGGCAGTTTACAAAGATTAAAACCTGAAAAATACAATGTAGTAACACAATATGCAAAAACCATTTACATACCAAAATATTAACAATGCCAAACGGAATGTGAGTGTATTTCTAAGGCTGGGCCTGTACTATTTCATGGCTTCAGGTCAGACACAGGTTAATGTGCAGGCGACCCCCATGGTCTGCAGTATACACTCGAGATCCGTTCTCAAGCTTTTAAGCTATTTTTCTCCTAGTAGGGCTCCATGACTAGAAGTAACTCTACTCGGTAGAGGATGGGGAGCATTAACCCTTTCCTCCACAGCTGCTACCCTGCCGTAAATGGTTCCTGCACTCTAGTTAGGCTTGAAAAGCCTCCCCTTGGCCTTCTGTTGCTGTGGGGTGGGCATGGGGCAGGGCTGAAGAAAGGGGACATGGGTGTCATCCAGTCAGTGGTCCACCAGCTCTACAACCCTGCTCTACTGGGACAAAAACTGCTTAACAGAACACAATTTCCTGAGCAGGGGAGTGTGGATGGAGCAGAATATAGGCTTCTTGCATCCCTCCCATGTTGCATGTAGATTCTCCTGCCCACCTCCATCTCATTTGGTAAGGATTCACAGACCGGGGCTGGGTTGTGCCACATCACGCCTATAGATCGAAGAACCCCACTGACTGCTGTCGAAATGGGCTCCAAGTGAATCACAGCAGACATTTGCGAAGGATATAACAGACGGCCGTATCGCCAAGCAGAATGGGACATACTAAAATAACCATGGCACCACATGGTTACACAAAATAGCCACATGCACAAGCGGCAGGTTTCAAAAGGAGTGCTTTCTACTGTAATGAATAAATGAAATTTAATGAATATTTAACAAGCCACCTGCTTAGCTATGGTAATTAAGTAGTTTACTGTATAGGCACTATGGTGCAGCTGGATCATGAAGTGATGCAAAAGGTGACCAGGTAGTGATATTGCAATTTGAGTTGTGAATGTGGTGCGTAGTGACAGTGAAACTTGGATTGGGAACCAAAACAGAGCCTGTTTCTGTTTACGGATGGGAGACACTTCAGGAACCTGGTTTGAGAGCAGGGAGGATTTGCTACCCGCAACATGAACTGACTTGCTCTTGCTGGAGGCCATCACAAGGTCAACATTGTGCCATCAGATCAGTCTGGGTGGTACAGAGAGATGGCACCCCCAAATGCAACATCCTGGGAATGCAGTATAACTGTTAGGAGCTGGAAGCAACAGTTAGCATAGCAGTGCAGAGACTGGGGCTTGCTCCAAACAAATTAATTCCAAGTGTTTAAGTACCGGTGATGTTGCTGAAATTCATGCATGCTTAACCTGGTTTGGAATATACATTTGGCCAGTTTGTAATGTTCAGCTGTATCAGAAAGGGTACAGATAAGCTCTTCTCTGGTTCAGAATGTTGTAATCTTAAGCTGCTGAGCATCGCCCTCCCCTTGGTGTCCTGAATGTTGCAATGGCAGCCTTTCAGGCAATAGGCCGCCTGCGAAACTCAGTTCTCTAGGTGTCTGGAGCTGCCAGGGCAAGAACTGGAAACCTTTGGCTGTCTGTGTGGCTGCCCACGCAGTGAGCTGTCAGCAGCTGTGGTGTAGTGGAGTCAGGGCTCACAGGGATGCAATGCCGGCACTTTTTTATTAGCCAGGATGCTGACATAATCTGCCACCCCCCTCAGAATTCCCTGTTCCCTCTGAGCTTAGCTGCAATTCTGACAATAACTAGGGGAAAATGAATTTTCCCAGCAACAATGGGTAGTATCCGATATTGCCCATGCACCAGTGGGGCATACCACTAGCACAATGGGAACCTACTGGTTCCCAAAGCAATTGGAAATGTGTGGAAATGCTTGTTTTTGGCGCGGTGCAGGTCAGTGGAGCTCTCAGAAGGGAGCTCCACGGACCTGTTCCATTCTGGAAATGAGCATTTCTGCTCATTTCCGGGCTTCCTTTTTGAAGCGCTAATTCCTGTTGTGCTCATGCTCATACCAGTGGCTGTCAGAACTGCAGGGTGGAACATCTTTCTGGCAGTGAAGTATTATTAGGCTCTGGAGTAAGCCAGGTTGGCCATTAATTCTTCCAGTGGACAGGAAAGGCTATGAAGAGCTTCCTGTTGGGCTGGAACCTTGCTTGAGCCACAAGGTCTTCCTGGTTCTGGTATGCTTCTGTGTGCTCCTCTGTTCTGGCTCCTTGTTGTAGTTCCTTGGCTTTGATTCCCTGGCTCAGCTTCTGGTTCCTGGCCCACCTATGGCTGAGCCTTGACATGATAGAACCTGAGTCTATCCTAAGAATGTCAGGTGCCCTAAAAACTACATGTCCCAGAACACCTCGAATGAGGTGGCTGGTGGTCTTTGGAAAAATGCAGAGTACAAATGGGACTCAAGGCCTGCTAAAAGTCAAGTTCACAGATGCATACTTTGCTTTTCATCCAGTGACTGCAGATAATAACATGTTTTACCTTTTATTTTAAATTACTGTATAACAGAAAAAGAAATAACAAAAAATGTCAGTTCACAATAACATCAGCAAAAATTCAACACTCAAATGTTAAATATGTGAAGGATCGCCGCCGGTCCTTGCATGCAAAACGGGAGATCCACGGTTTTCACTGACAGCCCTGATCTCACTGCTTGCAATCCCTGGCTTGGGTCGTAAACACTGGAATTTAGCACTGAGTCAAAGAGAAACTACATATACTCCACTTAGGGGAAAGTGAAAGGAAGTTTATTGAAGGATTTATCAGTACAAATTGGAAAGGAGGGAGATAAGGGGAGTGAAACTGACAGAATGGAATACCCTTGTTACACACAGTCAGAACTACAAAAATAGCAACCGAGAACCTAAGCCAGTGATGGCGAACCTTTTTGAGCCCGAGTGCCCAAACTGCAACACAAAACCAACTTATTTATTTCAAAGTGCCAACACTGCAATTAAACCTGAATACCGAAGTTTTAGTTTTAGAAAAACAACTCATACAGTTGTCCGAACTAATTAACATCTTTTGTATTTAAAGAAAAACACAATAACAGAACTTTCAATGATACAAACAGTTTTTTGTTGGAAAAAAAATTAACTCAAAAATTATTATAGTACTACATTGTACACATAGCCTGAAGGGAATTTATACAAACTATTTAAATAGTTAGGCACATGTATTTTTGGATAAGGGATTCTCAACTTGTAATATGATTATATGCCAGACTGAAATTGTATGGGGCAAGCGTTACTCCGGGTGCTTTCCCTGCTTGTACAGGTGTTGGATTAATAAAAGTAAAAGTCAACCTGTACTAGGATGAGCAAGATAAACAAGAAAACTAAAACGTGCTTAACACATTTTAAACACTTTATGTCTTGGACTGCAAACACTGCATTAGGTAAAAGTTTGCATTGGGCATGCTTTTGCACAATTAATGTGATTTTTGCTATTGCATGCATGCTGATAATTTGTCAAACCTTGGCTCATACTCCGTTAGTTTGAGAGCAACATATGCAGCACTCAGGTCAACTGTTAGGGCTTTACATCCAAGCCATGCTCTGTGCATCATTCTTCGAAATCTTTTGAATGTGATAACAATGTAGAAAAGAATTCTGTAACAGGAATTCTAGAATAAAATCATTCTGTTCCACACTGTGAGAAAGAACAAGATCATTAGTGTTTTGCAGAAGGGGACAGTCTTTTCGTGATCTGGGGACCAATGGCTCGAGTGCCCACAGAGAGGTCCCTGCGTGCCAGCTGTGGCACCCGTGCCATAGGTTCACCATCACTGACCTAAGCTATTCTAAGCTAACAACAGCGAGTCTACCCTAGTCTAAACTAGCAACTGAGAACTTACACCAGCATACCCAGGCGCTCTGCTTGGGGATTGAATGTCCGGGGTGGCCTGAGCCGACCACCCACTCCATGCTTCGTCGCACCTTGCCTCCAACAAAGCCCAGCAGCCACAGCTGCTTGTATATCACCTCTTCATCCGCCCCTCCCTTCACCAGCCCAGCCCCCTTGCCCAAGCAGGGCAAACTGGTCCTGCCAGGTGGGAAAGTTAAAGAGATTCCAGATACCAGATGGTGCATTCCTGGCCATGCTTGGGTTGCTTGGGGAAACCATCAGGTGTACTCGAGAGAACCATTCTGTGCTTGGGGAACTATTTACATTTTGATTGTGCTGACTCTACGGCTCTTCCTGGCCCCCTGCTTCTTACCGGGACCTTCCACCCTCAGCCAAGATTATACATCTTTGTGCGGTGTGTGTGTGTGTGTGTGTGTGTGGAGGGGGGCGAGGTGCATGCAACATCAGGCTTTTTCTCCACAAAATATATGGATTAATATAGGCAGTCCATATATCTTAATAGGTATCCAAATGAGGCTGACGACTGTAGGATATACGTTCAAATGTAGAGAGAGCAATAAGATCTCAGACCATGGAATGATAGGTGGTGGGCATTTATCCTTCCAAGCTTGCAGTATAAGTCCCTTTGCAGCTAAAAGGACTCTCAAAATCCACTTTTGCTGTCCACTTCCTGCTGTACACCAGATAACAAATTGCTTACATGAAACAGCCAATACAAACAACAACAAACTGTTCTGTCAAACACCACAGACAAAACTTTCATGTCACACCTCAAAACACAACACTTTTCAGGGGAGGATGTTCACACATTCAACCATGATCAATGAGTGACAAGTTATGTGGTGAGTTTTCAAATAATGCTCATGTATGTGTCAATCAGTCCTAAGTCAGGGGTACAGGTCGAAAGTAAGGACCTTTCCTAAGACTATAGGTATATCTTGCATCCCCATGCTTGGCTTTCTCTCTGGCATCCTTCCTCTTTCCCATTCCCATCCTCACCTCATGTGTTAGGTAGGACTTCTTTTCTTTAGATAGGGATGATTCATGAGTCACATCAGCATCTGCAAATACAAATGTTCATAGAAATATAGCGGGAACATTAAAATGCATGTAAATATAATCATGAGCAGATCCATGAGCGACAATGGGATTCCAGATATATGTCTGTTGTCCACAGCAGGTATTTTCCTAGAGATAGCTAGCTGTCCTGTACTGCTTGTTTTATATTTTCAAATGTGCATCTGGTGTGCAGGCCTGGCACACAGCTGTGTCTTTAAAATGCAACATGAAAAGTGTCCCAGAGACAGAGTCATCTCCCTTTTGCACTAATGCATTCCCTTTCAGTGTTTCTATGATCTTTCTTTCTTTCTTTCTTTTCTTTTCCCCCCCAGTACAAAATAATCTTCCTATTAGTACAGGAAGCTGGCAGGAGCTAATCTGTAGCAGTTTGATAGCCAACTCATTAAGGAGAAAGCAGGTGTGAGGGGATCTATTCAGTTTCTTTAAAAGTACAAAAAAAATTAAAGTTATTGGTTTATGAGTGCTAGCAGATGCAGCCCTGCTTTATACCTTTATCAGAACCAGGGGTGGGGATGGGAAGAGGCCTAAGAGGAGAGAATGGAACAAGACTTTTCTATTAATTTTAATCTTTTGAGGTACAGTGCATTTATTTTCTCAGTCAGGGTCTTGTGTATGTAATTAAGCTTTTACAGTTGTATATGGAGTGGGTGTGTTAAACTCATTGTATTGAGTTTGAACTACCGTATATACTCAAATATAAGTCTAGTTTTTCAGCACATTTTTTGTGCAGAAAAATGCCCCCTCGACTTATACCTGGGTCAGCGCCCCCCCAGGACCCCCGCCGCCACCGCAAGGCACCGCCAGGCACCCCCCTCCACCCCCAGGACCCCTGCCGCCACCCCCAGACACCCCACCCCCACCCCCGTACCTGCATCCGCCGCCGGCGAAGCCCCTCCCCTGCCGAAGCCCCACCGCGCCGAAGCCCCCCCAGACACCCCCATGCCACCCCCAGACACCCCACCCCACGCCACCCTACCTGCACCCGCCACCGAAGCCCCGTTGCCGCGGAAAAGCCTCCCTGCCGCCGAAGCCTCGCTGCCACCGAAGCCCCTCCCCCGCCGAAGCCACGCCACGCCGCAGCTTCTCCAGACACCCCCACGCCACCCCCAAACACCCCCACGCCACCCCCAAACACCCCCACGCCAGGGAGCCCCTGCGCGGTGTGGCTGCTCGCTGGGCCAGTGCCTCCAACTGCTTTCTTGAGCCCCGTGGAGGCGAGGTGCGGCCGCTCGCTCAGCTAGCGCCTTGCGCTGCTGCACCGCCTCCCTGCCCGGAGCAGCTCCGCTTTTCTCTACCTTTGTCAGCGGCGGCTCGCTCTGCTGGCGCCTTGCGCGCTGCCATGCCGGCTCCTAGGCAGGGAAGCGGCACAGCAGCACGAGGCGCCCGTAGAGCGAGTGGCTGGGCTGCGTCTCCCTGGCAGGGAGACATGTGGAGCCACTCCGCTGTTCCTCTCCGCTCGCTCTTTAAAATTATTTTCCTCCCCCCCCGTACCTTTACCAGCAGCTGCTCGCTCTGCTGGCGCCTCGCGCGCTGCCATGCTGCTTCGTTCCCGGGACCCACGTGGAGCTGCTCCGCCATTCCCTACTTTTCTCTTTGTCAGCAGCGGCTTGCTGCGCTGCCGGCACCGTCCTCGTCACATCCGGCCCCGGAAGTGATGCGTACGGGTGCAGGTACGGGGGTGGGGGGGTGGGGGTGTCTGGGGGTGGCGGCGGGGGTCCTGGGGGGGCTTTGGCAGTGGCGGGGCTTCGGCGGCGGCGGGTGCAGGTACAGTGGCGGGGGGTGTCTGGGGGTGGCAGTGGGAGTCTCCCCTCATACATTTCCCACCCTAGACTTATACTGGGGGCAATAAGTTTTCCCAGTTTTTTGGGGTGAAATTAGGGGCCACGACTTATATTAGGGCCGACCTATACTTGAGTATATACGGGTATATAAGAATAGCAATAGTTTATTTTCAGCTATCAGAATCACTACTGTCACTGCACGGCAAGGTGATTGCAGATGTTAGTGCTTATTGTTCCTTTATAGTTTTATTCAAAAACTCTCCTTGTAAATCAAGTGTTCTATATTTTATGATCTCCAAAAGTGGTCCAGTGGCTTAATGGACACAAGCAGAGGGCATAAGAGTAAGGGGCTGCACTGGATATTGTCCAGTTTCAATCTTTCTGGTCCAAAATTTAAATCTTGGTGGGGTAAATATTTTCTCTGTGTGTGAATAGTCGCACACGTAAAGAGACAGGGGTTTTCCCTGCCTGCTGCTTCTTTCTCCTTTCTGGATTAGTAACACGAGTGTTCTTAGGCCAATCAAAGAGCACATAGAGAATGGGGTGATGTCATGAGCCTGACTCTATACACCCAATCATATTTAGCCACACAATTACTGAGGACAATTAAAAGTGAACACAGTTCTTACTGGATTAGTCACACAGGTGATCCCAGTCAAACCTGGGAGCAGATAATTGTTTCTCTTGGCACTGCAGTCCCCTCCCACTCACCCACCCACTTTCCTCTTCCTGGGTCAATTGCACAGGAGATCCCAGCCAGCCAGGGATCACACCATGAATGGTATAAATGAACAATAAAGGCAAGTCAATTCAGTCAAGGGTGTGGTCAAGTAAAGGCAATGTAAATGAACTCAGGAACCAGGATGCTTCAGCATAGATTATTTTGTTTTCCTATAATTTCTTTTCCAGGTACAAAATTGTAAGTTTCTATGGATCTCTGGAAATTGTGGCAAGGCCTGGCATACAGACAAAGTCCATCATTTAGCAACATTCAATTGTATGGAAAGCTAAGTTTTAACAGTATTATGAAAATAGTTAATTTGATGATAAACCAAAATATCTCTTGGGGGCTATTAGCTTAGGAAAGCCTGGAGTAGTAGCTGCTTAGTCACTCTAGATTAAAGTTGTGTATTATTCCTATATCATTCCACACTGCCTGTATTTATGACTCTAAGAACATAATAACTGGAATGCTGGATAATGAATGAATCCCCCCTGCCCCTGGGTATACAGCAAGAAGAAAGCTACTGGGAGTTATGGAGAATGATAGACAGACATTAGAAATCCTGTTCCTAGAATACAGAGGTTCCATATTCTATGTTTTTATTACTTATTTTTGAGATAATGTTGCTGTTTGCCCTGGAGGAAAGAGACACTATTGTTGTTGCTAACTGCAGATTCCCTCCCTAGGCAAGCAGCAGCTGGGGGGGGGGGCAATCTTTATTGGGACCATGGTAATAGGGAAAAGGGTTAACCCTCTCTGCCCCCTGCAGTTCCAATCCAGAACACCCCCCATAGCTCTTTAAAGGTGCAATCCTATGCAAGTTTAGACAGAAAAAAGCTGGCTGGCGAATGCTGGGAGTTGTAGGACTTTTTTTCCTGTCTAAATATGCATAGGATTTAGCCCTAAAAAAGAAAAGGCACAATGGAGTCCATGCATATAAGGTAAGGTGTAGTTCAGCTCTTGGTTGGTGATGATTGCTGCAGCTAACCTTTCCTTTTCACAACAGATGAGATCCTGTTGAGCATTTGAAAAGGGCCCATCAGTTCTAGAAACTCACTGTTTCTAAAGAAATGAAAGTGGAAATATTTTGGATTTTGCATATTACAGCAGACTCTACAGAGATTGCTTGAGAGGATACCCACATTTTTAGAAAAAGATCTTCCCAAGTAACAAGGAGAATTGGAAAGGAAGGCTTATTTTGTTAATCCATCAGACTTCCAATATCTTTTATTGGGGCTGCAGATCACTGTGCTTTTTTTGTATTGTGAAAAACAGCTAGGAAATGTGTGGAAGTGGACCAACTGCATGGCCAGGCTCTCGTGGGCTGGAAAGCCACATGTGCACCAACTGAGAACGACTGCAGTCAATACTGAATGAGAACGAAGCAAAACTTGATAGCAAGAGGACGGCAATTGAGACGTGCCACAGAAATCAATATTACAGGCTTTGGAAGACTGCATCAAGAAATGCTGCATGCAGAGACTCAGAAGTGCTGCTTGTAGAAATCAATCCTTGAGAGTGGCTTATGAAAGACTTTTTACTTCTCGGACAAAAAAGCCTATAAGGGCTCGAATCTTGTAAGGAGACTTGCTGGAGAGATCCCACGCAGAATTCCCCACCAGAGTAAGTTGGGGATTTTTCAAAGTTGCATTTGTAGAAGTTTGCACTGCAGGTCAGAATCAGGCTCACAGTAGAAGTGGCCATCGCCACGGGTTACCTGTAAAGAACTATTCTTGGGTTGTTTTTCCTCGTATGTGAAGCATACTGAAAGTTTCAACACAACCAGTTCCAACTAAGCCTGTACAGATATATCAAAATTCGGCACTGCAGGAATTGGTGGAGGATCTACACCCCAGCAGGAGCCCACTGGAGCCCCGGGACTTCCTCCTCCTCCTCCTCCTCCTCCTCCTCCTCACCACTGCAACCTGCTTGTTCACCCGCCTCTCTGCTTTGGTGCGGACAAGAGTGGTGTTGAGAAGGAGGAGCAGGAGATGCTGCCGCCTCCGTGCTCTCTGCCTGCCAAGCAAATAAGTGGTAGCCATGATGAGAAAGAGGACGAGGAGCAAGAGCAGCTGGTGACAATGGCACTGAGAAGGTAGAACTCACTGAGGGAGGGGGCCCACTGAGGGTGTCTTGCTCAAGGGCCCTCAAAAACCTGGATGCGGCACTGATCTGGAGCTTACAGAAATTCCTAGAGAAATGAATTCCTAACTTTCAGTAACAAGCTGGCTCATGTGCCCAGTTCCTTACATTATGGGGAAACACATTTTGGTACCTAGCACCAGTATTACTGCTGTTGACCTGGGACACTGCCCGCTCTCTTTAGGTGGTGGTAGATGAACGTTAGCTGGAGGATCTAGAAGCAGCAGAAAGGAAACCAGTAGCCTCTTCAGAAGCCAGTCAGCCAAAGAATAATGTTGCAGAGTGTTTTTAAGAGACTTGTTTTGGAGAAGGCTTGTGTTGCTAGTTCTGCATCCTGCTTTGGTACCTTGATTTTTCAAGGCTTTATTTATTTATATGCCTAATTGTTGCTATGGAAATTCAATATTTAAAGAGGTAATTATTGCTGATCTTGTTGCATGTGTCCATTGCAGATGTCCAGCTGTTAGCTCTTTAGCTCCAGCCTAGCAGATTAATTACTGCTATTGATTACTTTGAGCTTCTCTCTTCACACCTGCAGTTTGTGTAATTAGCCAGCGGCCTCCTCCGAAAATTAGGAGCCGTTTCATCTTGGCATTTTGCCATTTCCCAGCCATGTGCTCTGCTCTGATGAACAAAAGCAAATCTGCTTTAAATGGAGATATCTCTGGGCAATGAACTCTTTTGCCCCCTTCAAATGATACATAGTTACTATTGATTGCCCCATCTTAGGACATTTCCCCCCTTCTTAGAAAAACATCCTTAACTACCAAATTCCTGAACACTGAGGGCTGTGGCTATTCCCCACCTGTAAGCATGATCATACCTTTTAATGAATATTATGCTGTTGTTAAGACTAGATCCCCCCCTGTAGTCATTATGGGGACTTCCATAAAATGTTGTTCATGACCCAAAGCGTTCATACTTTCAGAATAAAGAAGATTTTGTTGTGTCAGAACGCTGTTGCATGTGACTAGTTGTGTGAGAGAGTGAGTTGTATCCAAAGTTAGTCCTACTTAGAGTAGACCAATTGGAAAGCCTGGGACTTAAATTAGACTAAGATTGGATACAACCCTAATAATTTAAGTTTCCCCGTCAACAAGAAGCATGCATTACATTCAGCACCACTGTGCAATTTCCACTTATATTTAAGAAGAGAGCTTGTCCGGGACATCCTTTGCTTCAGCCTTTCCCAACCTGATGTCCTTAGATGTGGTGTACTGCAATGCCCATTGTCATCTATGCTGGCTGAGGATAATGGGAGTTGTAGTCCAACCCCTCTGAAGAACACCAGGCTGGGGAAGGCTGTTTACTTGCTGCTTTCTCCTCTTTTCGCCTTCTGCCACATACTGTAATGAGCTTTGCTATCAGATTTCTGTGAAGAGTACAGGCTGCCTTAAGGCAATAGCTGGCCAGAGTCTTCTTGAACTTGTCATGGGAGTGTTAAGTATCCTGGGATATTCAGATACTGTGTTTCTATGGGAGCTGAATTGTTGGATGATTGCTACTTGATACAGGGAGATGGACCAAGAAGGCTAGGAGATGGTTGGGGAAGATGTTCCCTCTTTATTCTGCCCATTAACCAAGGGCCCAAGGGGAGGAGACACAAGCTAGCTCTGATCAGTAGGCTGCAGTTAAGCATTTTTGGTGGCTGCTTCCTCTGGGATCTGACACAGAGCAGTGGATCTGGCTGGCTTGTGGGGTGCTTCCAGATGGGGCATTTATGGTGCAATTGCCTCATTCATGGGATTTTACAGGGAATTCAGACAATGTCATCTCCAACTCAGAACTCTCCTGTGTTTTCCCACTGCTTCTTCTGTCATTTCTCTTACAGCAGATGATCCATTAGGGGTGCAATCCTATGCCTGTTGAGACAAGAAAAAAATCCCTACAACTCCCAGCTGCATAGGATAGTGCCCCAAGAAAGAAAAGACAGAACAGCTGCACAATGCCTTCTCATTGGTAGCACTAGGAACCCTCCATCTGGAAGCATGCTTGGAGTCTTTAAACCAACCTTCCCCAACCTGGTGCTCTCCAGATGTATTGGACTTTAACCATGTTGGCTGGGAATGCTGGGACTTGCAGTCCAACACCTCTAGAGGGCACCAGGTTGGTGAAGGCCGACTCAAACCATCCAGTTTAGTTCTCCAGAGCAGCCTTCTCCAACCTGGTGACCCCCAGATGTCTTTGATTTAAACTCCCATCATCTGCAGGCAGCATGGCCATTGGTAGGCTGGCAATGATGGGAGTTGTAATCCAACACATCTGGAAGGCACCAGGTTGAGGAAGGCTGCCCTGGAAAACACAATATTGACAACGCATTGAAATTGGAATGTTATTGGAATCAGTTCAAGAAAAGAATGGGTTTGGGGTGCAGAGAAAGTGGCTGAATTTCTGTTCCCCCCTCCCTTGTATATGAAAATCTTTGTTTTATAGCAATCCACAAAGTGCCAAACACATTGTCCAGGTGGCCTGTGAACTGAGGTTCCTTTTGATGTCCTTCCATTTATATTTCTACTCATTCTGAATGTGCTGTATTAGACATCTTTCAGATTTATAATCTGGTAATATACACATGGACAGGTTTTTTTTTTATCATACTAAGAGAAACAAACCAATTGTACAGATTCTTGTCAAAGGAAGCCTATGGTGAGTGTGCATTACAAAGATAGTGAGCATGGTTTAAAGTAAAAAGCATTTATTTTGCTGACTCATGAAAATGGGAGAATACTGTCTTGGACCTTGGAAAGACCCCAGTTGGAATCTCACCACTGTCGCTGTTTCCAGATTAAATTCTAAATTGTGCATAGTTGTTTGGAGACCTTTCATGACTCGTATTATTGCAATCCTAAGAGCTATTTGAACAGAAGCCCAATGTGACTCTGGCTGTTCCAAGTCCCATTTGCTATTATTGCCGCTCTGTGAGTGAGAGAAGCAAACCCAAGTTGCTTTTACGGACAGGTTCAGTTCCTCACTGCAACTAGAGCAGCTAAATCATGTGGTTTTCTTTTTCGAAACAATGCACTTTTGACCCTTTGTTAAATAACTAAGTTGTTTTTATGTGAGAACTATTATCCTGTGCTGCCCAGTGCCCACGCAGGGATAAAAAGCCCAGAGACAGTGGAATGCACTTCGACGTCATTGGAAGTAATGATGGATGTGTTATCTGGGAGGAATTATTGCATTTTCCCATTCCCAGGCACAGAACAGTGCACTGTGAGTACTCAGGGTATTGACCCCACAACAGAAGCCCAACCTTCAGGGATGATGAGAGGGCAGTGTGCAACAACCACTCCTGCCTATCAGCGAGAGTCAGTGATTAGGCTGGTGCTGGTGGGTACTAGGGATAGGGCTTTCTGAGTGGTGGCCCCACATCTTTGGAACTCCCTCCACAGGCTTCATCACTGCTGGCTTTTAAAAAATACCACACACACCTGAAGACTCATTTGTTGCAGTCTGCATTTGGTGCTTAAAAATCATCATCATCATCATCATCATCATCATCATCATGCTGCTGCTGCTGGTGTGGGTGTTTAATTGAAATTGTATGTTCATGTTTTTTGTAGTATTGTAATCTGCCTTGTGAGAGCAATGTGCCCTGAAAGGCAGGTAAAAAATCTCGATGATGATGATGATGATGATGATGATGATAATAATGTGAAATACGCAATATTTATTGAACAATAAACTCATTGTGAAAGAGCTATTAGCCATAACAGTAAATGGAGCCTCCACATTCAAAGACAGTATATCTCTGAGGACCTTGTAAATGAGAGGGATAGCTGTTGTCTCCATGCCCTTCTTGTGGGCTTCCCAGAGGCATTTGATTATTCTTTGATGAAACAGAATGCTGGAGTGGCTGGACATTTGAATTGATCTGACAAGAAAAGCCATGGGAGAAAATGCATTTCTTCCCCCAGATAGCAGACTGGTGGTCACCTCTCTGGAATATGGGATTTTCTTTTGTCGTCTAAGGCACGTATCGGATATAGTTTTTGATGCAATTACTGAAAGGCAGCATGACTTTACCTCTCTGTGGCCGTGCCATAGCTAAACCATAGCATTTGCTTCCAGAGGATGTGGTGATGGCCACCAACCTAAAAGTGGAGTAAACAAATTCATGGGGGAGAAGGCCATCAGTGGTTTCTAGTCCTGATGGCCACATGCGACTTCCAGGAGCAGCGCCACCATGCCTCAAACGACCAGTGGCTGGGGAACAACAGTGGGCGAGGGTTTCTTCTGCTTCGGCACTTCCCATGGGCATCTGGTTGGCCACTGTAGGAAACAGAATGCTGGATGAAAAGGTGCCTTTGTGCTGATACAGATGGGCTTTTCTCATGTTCTTATGTTTCTTCCCCTCCCCTTTTAATTTTAAAAAAAATAAAATTGAAATATACAAAGCACTGAATAAATCAACCTGCACCAAATAAATCAGTTTACAACTCAAATAGACACATTAGAATGTGCTTACATTAGTTTAATTTTAGCATCTTATTTCTATTTAATGATTGTATTAAAAATTCAATACCATATTCCATTAGTTCATCAAGGCTGCAATCCTATACTCACCTGAGAGTAAGCCCCATTGAACTCAGTGGGGATCACTTAAGAACATAAAAAGAGCCCTGCTGGATCAGACCAAAGGCCTATCTAGCAGCCAACCAGGTGCTCATGGGAAGCCCACAAGCAGGACAGAAAGAAAAACCTACAAGAACCTTTTAAACTAAGAACTGGTGCCTGAGTTATGCATTCTTCCTTCTCCCTCCCAATCCCTTTTCCTTTTGTGTCATGTCTTTTAGATTGTGCACCTGAAGGCAGGGACTGTCTTATTATTCATCTTTGTAAGCCACTCTGAGAGCCTTTTCTGACTGAAGAGTGTGGTATAAATGCAATCAATCAATCAAAATAAATAAATGCACCTTCCTGCTTGTGTTTCCCAGCAACTGGCACACAGCCTCTGATAATGGAGGTAATATGTAACCTTCATGAATAGTAGCTATCCCAGGGACCAAAGCGTTGCACTGCAAGGCAGCACTCCTGTAAACACTTTCTGGGAGTAAGCCCCATTAAACTCAGCGGGCCTTAAATCTGAGAGGACGTGCATACAGTTGCACTGTAACAGGGCTATCCTATGTATATATACTCAGAAATAAGCTCCACTGAGTTCAATGGGGCCTGCTTTTGGTAAGAGTGCATAGGATTTTATTAGATTTCTAAAATACTGCAAATATAATTCTTGCTGCAGTTATTAAACACACAATTGACACTTATTCATCGATCATAGAGTTGGAAGGAGCCTACAAGGCTATCGAGTCCAACCCCCTGCTCAATGCAGGAAACTAGAGGAGGGGTCTCCCATCCAAGTAATAACCAGGCCTGATCCTGTTTAGCTTTCCACACTCAGACAAGCTGAGCCAGCGTGAGCCACAGGCCTTGAATAAATGGATTTTAAATATATTTAACTATGTTCAGCAACGTTTTGGTCTGGTTTTAAATTTATTTCAAATATTAATGACATCAATGATCATTTCCCAAAACGTTATTTTTCTTATTTTGTGCATTTCTTTTCATGAGAATTTATTATCCCTCTCTCCCATTGTTCATCTCCAGTGTGGAGAGCTCTCTAGACATATTTTGCTATTTCAAAGGGTGTGTGTGTGTGTGTGTGTGTGTGCGTGTGATGTGGGGGGGGGGAAGAGAGACAAAGAGAGAGAACTAGTTCTAGAAGAGTGTAAGGCTACTACCGGTAAATCATTTGTGTATTTTAATGTATTTTTTAAAAATTTTTTATGGAGACTGTGTATTTAGGGTGGCCACTTGTCCTTCTTTACAGAGGATGGTCCTCTATTTGAAGGCGCCCTCTATTTGAAGGGCTGTCCAGTAGGGATTTATGAGAATTTTGTTGCTGTTTGCAAATCATGCAAACATGTCCCATTCTCAACCCTGAACATGAACACAAGCTGGAGCGCAATTCTCAGAAAATGTTTGCAATTTCCTGAACTTGTGCGCACTTTTGAACGTGAACACATCTCCACAAAATCCGCATTTTCACACTTTAGCCTATGGGGGGGATGTGCATTTTTGATTGGGGGGAAAATGTGCACTTCTTAAAACGTGCATTTCCCCCTATTTTTCCCAATCCCTGCCCCCCAAAAGATGCTCATGTATGGGAACACAAATGCGGTGAACCACGTTTCAAGGAGGAATTCAGAGAATCTCAGTGAGCTTCAACATTGCATGTTCACCTGTGTCTACTCTTCAGTCCAAGTCCAGTTGAAAGGTAAATAATGATAAGAAGGGAGAGCAGAGCAGGGGCCTTGAAGTTCCTGATCAGCTGTTAGCACCTAGTCAAAGTCTTCCCCGTTATGGTGGGGGAAATACTGTATTTCTATTTAAATTATTACTTTATTTATTAAAATATTTTAACCTGTCCTATATCAATAGATCTCAGGGTATAGTAATAAAAACAAGTCCAATCAAACCCACAATCGACTATAAAATCAGCATTAAACCCCAAGCAATTATAGTAACTATTTCAAATTTGCATCTCTACATTTAAACTAGCGTATGCAAGTCTTATGCAGATCAGTGCCCTCTTTTGCCCTCTGTTTTGGTGATGTGTAACTGGCCACCACATGTGTATTCCCCTTGTCCTGCACAAGAGCACATATCTATAACATTTTTTTAAAAATGGAGTGGGTGAACCATGGCAGGCACTCTCTCAGCAAGGCAATTATTTTGACATGTAGAAGGAGGAGACATTGACTCAGATGCCAGTATTTGATGTTGGGTGGGTAGAAATATACAGGCCTGTGGCTCACATTGGCTCAGCTTGTCTGAGTGTGGAAAGCTAAGCAGGGTCAGGCCTGGTTATTACTTGGATGGGAGACCCCTCCTCTAGTTTCCTGCATTGAGCAGGGGGTTGGACTCTATGGCCTTGTAGGCTCCTTCCAACTCTATGATCTATGAAATGAGGATCAGGGCCTCTTTTTTTTGGCTGTGGGGTCCTCTTGTGGAGCTCCCTTCCCAGAGAAGCACATTTGACCAGTTCATTGGAGGCTTTTAGGCAGCCAGTTAAAACTTTTTATTTTGAAAGGCTTTTCTGCATGTATGGAGTTCCTTGATATATATATTTTTAAATTGCAGTCTGTATATTGATTATTGCCTATTATTAGCACATGTTGTTTAACTGTATTTATATTTTAATATTTATCTCCTCTAAGTCACTATGAGAGGTGATTCTTCAACTGGTTGGCAGGATATACGAACTAATATACGGTACCTAATAAAAATAAACTGCATCAGGTTGTTGTCACTAGAATGAGACTTTCTCATTCAAAGGCTAAAATGCACATAGCACATGCTATGCCTGTTTGTGCACAAAGGATCTTATATGCCTTTGACGAACACCTCAGTTCTGTCAGAGCAAGACATTAAAAGCAACAACATTCCTAACAGCATCATCTTGTGTATGTCTACTCAGAAGTAAGTCCTATTTAATTCAATTGAGCTTACTTCCTGGTAAATGTACATAGGGTTGCAGCATAAGAAAAGTCTCTATAAGCATAACATGCATGGTGCATGTGCATAGCCTGAAGAACTTTGGTGTGCATGTGTGTGTGCACACGCAAAACAAGCAATAATGTTTCATGTGCGTCTGTGATCCAAAATATCTTCTGCTCTCACCTTAATGAGTGAAGGCAACATTAGTGAAATCTTAGGCAGATGAATTGACTTCACACCCTGGCTTGATGATCCTGCTAAGACATTCAATTAATTCTATTTTGCTACAAGCTAATTTATGACTTTGTTTTTATTAAAAAAAAAACCTTGAACATATAAACCACTAGGAGACAAGGTAATGAATAATTCTACCTTCTTTCATGCTCTTGTCTCACACTACAGTGAGAATGGCACAGGGAATATGAAAGGAGTGACTTTTTTGATGTATAAAATGTGGGTATTTTCTCATACTGAGCAATATCTGACTGGTTCTATAAACACATAATCAGGCCCTCTAGGAAATGCTTAATTAGTGCTGTAAATATTCGTTTATTAATTGCTGTTGCTTTTTCCTTTGTTTTCTAGGTCCCCCCCCCCCCCCTGCATGAGAACTGACTTGGCGCTGAAAACATGCAAAATTAGTTTCTCTTTGCAGCGAATCAAGGAAATTGGTCTGGTAAAATTAAGATATCTCAGTAGAAGCCTGTGTGATCAATATTCCAGTAACTGAGTTTGTGCTAAACATGTGTATCTTCTGCATGATGGGGAAAGAGAAAAGGAAGAATGGGTGGTTCTATAGCGATTCATTGTTCTGTCTTCTTAACTGTGTGGTGTTGTTTTTTTTAATGAGCCTTCCAAAATCATTGGTAGTAAAGCTTTCCCTTCAGAAGTTGCAGAATAAGTTGTCAGGAAATACTGGGAAAGAATTAATTCAAAGGCAAACAGCTAGAGAAAGAGAACACCACTGAGTTAGGTTACAGCTACTGTGTATAACTGAGTTCACACCATTTTTTGCAGGGTGGGGGTAAAGTGATAGAAACGAAAGCAGAGCTGAGCAGAAGCTATAGCAGAACAATTCCCTCTTCCCACTTTCCTGTTTTCTTAGTACAAATCAATACTCCATGTGCTATTCCTACATTTAAACTATAATTATTGCCCGCTCAATTGCCAGGGAAGATAGGACTGCAGAAATAATAAGGGACCCAACAGAGTTGCTTATCTGTATCAGCTGGACGGAAGAGATTGAAAGGTAGCAGAGTTACATTTGCAATACAACAGGAATAGAAGCAACCTAGAGTTGTTTTTTAATGGGCTAAATACATGCCACATGCAAACATGTATGATGGAACCCTGGTAACATCTTCTGTTAGCGATGATTACCAGGTAATGTAATGGTTGTTATTTATTTAAAATATTTATATTCTGCCCTACATCCTCTCAAGAGTTTAGGGTGGTGGAAACGACTCTGCTCTGCAATTAGCAAGATGGTAAATTAGCTCAATCATATCTTATCTATCAGTTGTAATGTATTTACAATATATTTGCAGGTTAACAATCCTCTTTGGTAATTCCTGGAGTTAATACTCTAAAGGCGCAATTCTATGCATGTTTAGACAGAGAAAAGGCCTACAATTCCCAGCATGCCCCAGCCAGCCATGGCTGGCTGGTGCGTGCTGGGAGTTGTAGGCCTTTTCTCTGTCTAAACTTCCATAGGATTCCACCCTAAAGCAGATGAAATCCTTGGAAACTATGACTGCTTCCAGATGAGGGTTTTATTGCGCTATCACTCTGCCTCATTAACAGAATTTTAGGAGGGAGGGTCCAGACATTATCATCTTCCACTCATAACCCTCCCATGTTTCCCCAATGTTTCTTCCCTCTTTGTTCATACCTCCAAAAATCTGTTAAAGAGGAAAATGACGGAATAGCTGCACAATGCCTTTTGATTGGTAGGGCTAGGAGACATCTGTCTGGAAGCACCCCAAGGACCAGACTAATTTCACTTAGACCATGTTAGTTCACTTTCTCTTCACCCAGCTTGCTATGGATGCTGTCGCAGAGCACCTGTGGCCCATCCATTATGGCATTTGGAGCTCTGGTACTGCAATAAATTGACAGCAGCTAATTGGAAGCCCCTGTACCATGTCTCACTAGAACCTACACAAAGACCCTCAGGAGCCACAGGCCCAATCTGTCAATTCCACCTTTCCTGGCATCATGGAAGTAGGGTCTCCCTCCCTCCCCACTTTTAAATTCCATCTCTTGTCCCATGGGGCCAATTAATGCCACCACGATATGGCAACTGTTTCCTCATGTCTTCTTGTGTTGGTCTGGTAATATTCGGATGCAGGGAAAACCTTGTGGGAGGGCCCAATGGCACTTTTTCTCCCTGCCCCTTTCTCTTGTCTGGGTGACATTCCTGTAGGAAGGATCCATGCCATTGGCGCCCCATCCATGTGATTCCTGCATGCAACTGTTACCAGAGTGATGTAGGAAGAAGCCATGCGGGGAAGCGGCTTCAGTAACCTAGAAATCAAGCCCGAGTTTGCTTTTCTTCTGATTTGTTTCATCAACAGAATTATGCATTCAAATACTTATTCCTTTGTTTCCCAGTTACTTGTCCTGCCCTATGAGGTAGTAGCTCTTCACTAATCAAATTGTTGGGGAAGGTGCTTTTGAACCTGAACAGGTTTCCTCCATGTCCGGGACTGTCAACAACTAGCTTTGGGTGCTGTTATCACATAAACAATATTATTACCGATGATTTGTATCAGGCACAGGATGAGTATCCTGTGCCACTTGAGATATGGCTTACTCACTGTCCCAAAGAATGTGTGTGATGTGTAGCAGAACAGAAATCCATGGCCTCTGCTTGTGTTCATGCTACAATGGGATTGAAGCTTAATCTAGGCAAGGCTGAAGTAATGCTGGTTGACAGGCCTTGTGACCTGAGGGAACAGGGATACCTACCACCAGGGGCCCAGGCAGACACCACATCTGCCTCAAGGAAAAAGATTGGTCTTATAAGTCAGTATGAAACACTAGCTACTATGAATGCTTTCCAGTTTTCATGGCCCATTGCTGATATTTCTCACCTTTGCCCTCTTGTCAATATATTTCTTGTCACAGAGGTCCTAGTTTTGCCTTGCATTGTGCTGGGAGACTTCACTGTGAATTTTAGAATGGCAGGTTAGTTCCTTCCAGGAGAGTACAGACAATGTACGCAAACAATGGAGAGCCAATAACAGGGTATGGGAAGTGCAAGTGAGAATACTGTCTTTATTCCAAGGATGTGTGTAGTATCTGATGTGGTTACTGGTTTGCTAATATATATGAAGCCTGTGATCCAACGTAAGGATTGGCTTACTCAGACACTGCGTGCACATGGGGTCCTGCAGTACATACAGCAGGGATGTGTGTTCATTAAGTTTTCATCATACTAACAGTGGGGCAAACCGGGAAGATTGATGCATTCATAGACTATTTTCTCCTATTCCAGCTAAAATCTCCTTTTAAATCAGATTACTGCAGTCACAGAAACCTTTGAGCATAGTACAGTTTAAGTCCACTTGATGTACGGTTCACCGAAACTTGAGCTCATTGAGGTTCTCTGAATTCCACCTCGAAGGCTTCCGACTCATGTCTGTATCAGCTTGCGATGAGGTTTGGTTTTTTTCTTTCCGCATGAAAATTTGTGTGTATTTTTGTGTGCATTTTACCAAACGTCTGCATCAATTATGCACATTTTTAAAATGTATGCATTTTCTCCCATTGATTAAAGCTTGTTTGTGTGAAGTATGCATTTTTTGAACACTTTTTTTTTTGTCCCACAAATCGCATTTCAAGCTCAGAAATGTATGGACTTCAACCAAAGATTGTGTTTTGTTCCGGGAGGTGCAAACAGCATAAATTCTGATAAAAACTGAACACAAAATGAATTTCTCATACATCCCTAGGAATTCCTTTGAAATACACAATTGCAAGACCCTGAAGCTTCTAAAGGCCAAGTTAGATACGATGCTAGATACTTGTCAATGGGATATCCTGCAGATTTTAATGTTTTTTTAAGAAGCATCTCTGTGTGTGTGTGTGATGTGGATCAGAACCATGGTGCTGGAGGAGAGATTCTCACTCCCCAGCCATGCCAATTGTCCAGTTGAAATTGCTCTGACGCTACAATTTGCCCAGTGGAGGAAAACATACAGGTTCTTTACATTCTGCTCTATGGGGCAAATGATCAGCTTTGGGGTCAATTTAAATTAGGAAAGCAGCACAGAGAAAAGGTTAGCCCCTCTCCCCAGTGCAAGGGACATGCTAACCCCCTACCTTATAATCCTGATCCAAATCCCCCCGGTGGTTGCTTTCAAATTAAAGAAAACCACAGAAAATGGTATTCATAGGCCTCCTGCATCATGTCTAGTTTGGCCCTAAGGGTGACAAGGTGGATAAGACACATTCCTCTTCGAGTGACAGCAGTATCATCATGTTTGAATTATAATTGCCACCTCTGTTCCTGGCAAATAATGGACAGTCCAGCCATCCGTAGTTATCTATGGGGCAAAAAGAGAAGGACTGTTAGAATATGGAGTTCCCATATTCAGGTTTTGCCTTCGGGCAAGAAGGTTACAGAATCCAACAGGCCTGATCAAGGTCAGGACTGAACAAAGTTTCACCTTTGGCCCAGTTAGGGAACTGTACAGTTTTTTGCATACAGGAGATCTGGAGCAAGGGTCGTGCTAAATTGTGTGCAGCTGGGGTGACATCATGCCTTGATGCAGCTGGCATTACCTCATTTAGCATGTGACTGTACAATAATGTATATAAGGTGTGTAAAGTCTTTGTAATCTTGTTGGGAGAAAAAGGAGTATAGGTGAATTAGTGAGTATTGGTAAGAGAGCATTCTGATAGATAAGAGATTGTTTGTGTGTCATGACTGTAACTGTTTTGTCTGACATACTATTCTCTTTGCACTTTTGTATCATATCACTCTGTAATCTGTTCATGTTTTTACAAGTCATAGTTTAGTAAACCTCTGTGTTTAAAAGAAACTGACTTGTTGTTTTGCCTTTTCGCCTACTGGCCTAGCACACGTTTTTTCTCTACTACCCTAACTTCACAGCACGATTCTGCAGCCACTGGGACAAAGTTGCTTAGCTTTGTTTTTCCCCCCAGCGGTTCAGTTTTCCAACAAGGACATCATGAGGCTTCTTACACCCACAGTATAATCATGGGATTTAGTCACATCATTTTACTTATTTTCCTTCTTGCACACAGAACTGTAAAACAGTCCACTAACACTTAATAGTTATGATAGATTCTAAGTCTCCCAGTTTTAGTTTTTTTGATTGGCTGGTAACAGTACTATGCAGTTAGATTTTTACATTATTAGTCCTTTTCTTTTGAAAGCATGCTATGTTGTTGCTCTCGGTGACTGCAGAAGCCATTACTGTAATCAAATACATATTTTTGAAACTGAAGGCAAGATTAATTGAAAATGTGTTTGGATGCCTCCATATCTATCTACCTATCGTCTATCTCCTATCTGTAATTAGTTTTTTACTTATCATATTCCCAAAATGGGGAAAATACACACATTATAAAGAAGTGAGAACTGTAGTGTAATACTGCAAATTATCAGTGTCTTAAACTGGATATTGCCCATTTGTTTTGCTTGACCTGGGCTTTAAATGCTTCCATGATTCAAGGTAGACTAGAATTCATGAAAAGTCCAGGCAAGAAAGTGATGTTCTCAGCAAAGGCTCTTCGGCCTGCACTGGCTTAAATACGGGGGGAGGGGCTGCTAAAACCCCTCTTCTGACAATCTATCCTGACAGGGGAATCTGGTTTGTGAGCGATCACTACATCTAAGAGGGCATCTCTGTGCTGTCCTTTCCAGTTGGCGCCACAGCCCGGGTGACCCCCAAGCCTCCCTCCCTCGCGGAGTCGTCGTCCTCCTGCTCGGTTCTCACAATCTCAGGCTGCAAATCAGAGGCCTCCCTCACGGAGGCTGCATAGTGCAGGTGTGGCTGACGGGGAGCATCCTCCTCCTCCTTCAGCCTGCAATCAGGTGGGATGCTAGGCAGAGCTGAGCTCCCAAACCTCGAGCTTCCCATGACTGGACCGGGTTCTAAATCATCCTGCTCTAACTCAGAATCAGCCTCTGGCTCCAAAGCCATAGGGCCCACAGTGGTGCCTGGGCTATGCCTGGCAAGCTCCGTCGAAACCTAAGGATGCAACAAAATGCTGGGATAATGATGAGTCCTTTATTTACTCTCAGAGTGACACTCTCTACCATATTATGCCAAACCAAAGGTGTGGCTGTGTTAGGGAGGGAATCCAATGTTGCGACTTGCGTGGCAAGGCTTCATCCTCATCTTCTCCCCCCTGCAGCCCTCTGCGCCTTCCCCCAAATCTTCTCCAGAGGGTCCTTGAATCCTCTGGAGCAGATTTTGAGGGTGCACCATGGCCTGCAAGGGGGAGAGGGAATTGCCATGGCCAATGGTTAGGGATGATGGCTGTTGTAGTCCTAAACATGTGGAGGGCACCACATTGGGGAAGGCAGCTTTAAGGTGGCACGATAATCTTTGTTATATTAGGACATGTGACTCATACATATATTAATGTTTCTGTTTTACCTGTATTAATATACATATATTAATGTTCCTGTTTCACAAGGTGGCGTGACTAGGGCTAGACTGCAGGCTTCAGGTTCGGGGGCCCAGGGTCTGGAGGGCCCCAAAATGACACCTTGAACTTGTGGCGCTACCCAGCTCTTTTCCTCTCTTTCTAGCCTGGCCCAGCTGCAATAGCAACAGGAAGTGGTGCAGCCGCCACTGCCTGGGTGAGGTTGCACTGCAGCACGCCATTTCAGGTTTTTTTTGTTTTTTGTTTTAAAACTTAGGTCATGAGTAGCAGTGAACTGAACCAATCAGATGCTTCCTTTGGGGGGCATGACCAATGAGGGCACAGGAGCAATGTAAAGAGCGCCCCCTTTTTTGAATGACCTGGCGTGCGGCCAGTGAAGGCCATTTCTTTTGCAAAAGCCACAGGGCCTAGCGAGGAGGCGGAGGCGGAGGCGGAGGAGTTGCCACTGCCGCCTCCAGGTTAACAAAACCAAATGAAATTGGTAGTGGGTCCTGGTTGGTGGTGGAAGGAGGGCCAGCTGGTGCCACTGGCAGTGGCAGCAGGAGGGCCCCCAGGAAACAACCTGCCCAGGGCCTCCTTACAGCCAGCTGCACTGCTGATGATTAGGAAAAATACTTCTGTTGATTTTAGGTATATAAATACTTCCATGGTAACTGGGGGGGGGGAAAGGGGGGGGATCTTCTGCACTGGACTGTGAACGACCCGTATTTCTAATGCTGGAATGATGACTGCAGGAAGAATTCTGAATTCTGCTTACACCCTGCTTCTGTTTGATATTTAATGGGAATAGAAGATCATCGGCCCCTTTTACAGCTATTGGGTTTTGCCACGTTTTGTTGCAGAAATATGACAGGGGATGGACGGACAGTAAGCTTTTGCAAATGGCTGGGAAGCTGGGAAAGGGAAAACAACGCATCCTCAGAGACATTCTCCATCTATGCAAGATCCATCTGAATAAATGAGCCCCTTATTTAACTGGAAGTGCAGTGTGTTTTCCATCTGCAGACTGAGTGATTACTCCATTTCAGGCCTCCTGACTCCCATGGAGCCATCTGCTCGGTGGTACTTTGTACGAATAGGTGAGGAGGATTCCTGCTCCACAGCAGCTTTCGATGAGTCAGAGCCTTGATATTTAGCACTCGCTTTCACATCTGCGTGCAAAGCCATAACAACCGCCCCCCCCCCACACACAACCCTTCCCCAAATTATTATGTAAATGGCATTTCTTTTTCTTTTGGAAAACCAGTTGGGAATAGAATAATTAATTCAGCCACATCAGGAAACAAACAAACAACCAGTATTTGGAGCGATTAACTGGTACCAGTAATTTCAGTGCTATTATGATACTATGGACTTATTTCTATCTGCAGCTTGTTCAGGGAGAGGAATATAGTTCTGGGTTGAGTGGTGATCTGGTAAGAAAAGCACCTGGTGGTGGTTCTGGTTGTTTCTATAAATAATATCCATTTAGGTTGTATACAGAGAGGTCACCATTCCTGTTTACATATCCTGGGATGCAGGACATTGGCTGGAGCTGTGATTTCTTGCCTGGCATCTTCCTGCTGTGAAGGTGAACAGGGAGTGCTAGAAACTGAGCAGGGACGAGTAGAGACGTGGCATCCCTTGCTTATGCTGTAGCATACAAAAATGGGACCTCAGCTCCCTCTCTGAGCAAAAAAGGGTATCTTGAGCTCCTGGGCCTCCCTGCAGATCAGGTCTAGCAGCATGCAGTTTGCTAAACAGAAGGCTTGCAATTGAATTTTGTGGGCCGGTATGGTGTCATGGACAGATCAAGCCTTCCTTGGTGCCCTCCAGATGTGTTGGACTAAAACTCCCCTGCTTCCCGGCCCACAGACCAATGGCCATCCAAAACATCTGGAGGATGCCAGGGTAGGGAAGGCTGAGAGAGATTAATGGGTTGGGGCGATGTGCTAAACCATGAATGGACAACCTCCAACAATGTATGGTGGAGGTGTGTGTGTGTGTGTGTGTGTAAGTGTAATCCGGGCTCCAGCCTCCAGTGCCTTAACGCCTGCACCACCAGCATCCGGGTCCCTTGCTACACCAGGCAGATTGGGCTCTGGGGATCAAGGGTGCCCTCTAGACCATGGGTAGGCAACCGTTTGGGGCCTGTGGGCACATGTGGCAATTTGAGAAACTCTCCTGGGCACCATGGGAGGCACAAAGGACAAGTAACCTGTCTGAGTACAAGGCAGAGGTGGGTCTGAGCCCCAACACACTAAAGTCTTTTGAAACCATTTTTTAGAGCCAACAGAAATCTATTTCATAGAAGGCAAACTCTTTTTCTCTCCCCGCTCTCTGCTAGCCAACTCATCCCCCCCACTCTCACACACATCCCACCCCCACACATCCATTCTCCATTCACACACGCATGCCTGGGCATGCACCCCCCCATATATCCTTCATGCATGCATGCATGCATGCCAGGGTCGGTGCAAGGCAGTTTGGTGCCCTAGGCAAGATCAGATATTTAGCGCCCCCCTCTTCCCACTTGAGCCCTCCCTCCCTCCAGCCCTATGCTCCTGGTGCCCCCTTTAGCCTGGCGCCCTAGGCAGCCGCCTAGTTGACCTAATGGTAGCACCGGCCCTGATGCATGCATACATAAATGCACAGAGTCTAGGCTGTAGTTCAGCCTGGATACTGCCAGCTGATCCCACAAGCCGATTGGGACCACCAGATTTCAGATGGCCCATCCATCCAAGCTAACTCCTCAGTCTGAGCAACTCTTCTCACAGGTGGCCATGCAGACTGCCCTGCCCTGCCCTGCCCTGCCCTGCCCTGCCCACTCCAAAATACTGAGTCCCAGCCTGTCTTTGACCACGTCCTCCAACTCTTGCCCTTTTGATACTAGTTTGCTCATACCAGAACTAGATCCTCAGGTGTGGCCTTTTTCAAAACTCAGCCAAGGCCTGACAAACAAATGCCACAGGTGGCAGGAGTTTGTGTCACTCCTGGCTAGAGTAGGAGGGCCCAAAAGCGAGCCTTTTAGAGTCAGGAACCCTGACTTCACCCTGCTTCTCCTGGGCAGCTTTGTTGCCTGCCTGCTCCTTGACTCAGTAGCCAAGAGGTAAAATTACACCAAGGCACAGATTTGGGCTGCTTATGTATTTTAGTGCATGCCATTTCATACTTTGGCCTTCATTGACACACTTGCCAAAAATGCTTGGTCCTCACCTCTGTGTTAGAGCTTGGTGCCAATTTAATCCGCCTCAGCAATGAAACTTACCTCAGAAAGGGTTGCGGTGAGGATAAATGAGACAAGAGCTGTATACATTATTCTTATCATCATCATCATCCATAGGCCTTTCATGTATTAAGCCTATATACATGACTGAATGTTTTTTTTCCTATTAAGGCAGGGAATGGCAACCTGCACAGCCTAATTTCAAATGCCCTCTGCAAAGCAATCAGTTCAGACCTCTGGCAAGAGCGAAGAGTCCCTTTCCCAGCAAGACTGCTTACTGGGGAGTCAGAGAGAGAGAGAGAGAGAGAGAGAGAGAAAGAGAGAGAGAGAAAGAGAGAGAAGCCCCCCCCACACTTTTGGTTGTGGTCCTGCCCACCACTGCCATGCAGCCTCCAACAAAGTGCCCCTGAGGCAGTGTTTCTCAACCTTGGGTCCCCAGATGTTTTTGGCCTACAACTCCCAGCATGCCCCAGCCAGCTATGCTGGCTGGGGCATGCTGGGAGTTGTAGGCCAAAAACATCTGGGGACCCAAGGTTGAGAAACACTGCCCTGAGGGGATGAAGTCCTTGACAGAAAATAGGCTCTGTTTTAAGGAACCCATGTTTCTGAACACCCCTTTATTATCAGTAATGTGATAATAGAGTCCAATAATATATTTTGCCCTGCAGCTGAATGTGATATCAAAGTTATGTTTTTTTTTAAACTACATTTCTCCTTTATTGCCAGTCCATCGGAAACAAATGTTTAGCCCTCCTTCAGAACTATGCTTTGAAAACATTTTGTGAACGATGCAGAAATGGACAATGAGCACTAGTAATTCACGATATACGGTACATTGTTTTCTGGTATTGCTTAGAAGGATTTGTCATAATATGCTCTAGTGCCATTTCACTTTTTAGATAAATTGTTGATGGCACAGAAGTAGGATCACTTATAAACCAGCAGCTCAGCTATTGCATCCATTATAGTCTATGACATATCCCAAAAAGGCTGCAAGGAGCTCTCTTTGTCTGCCTAGGGTTCTTCACTTAAGTGCTTGTGGTGCCTGATTAAATTAGTAATCAGGGTAATAGTCATGCAATTTGGGGACTGAGAGCCTTGATTGTGGATTATATTTACAGACTACAGTTCCTTTCTAAATGGAACCCTTTGTCTTGAAGGACCTTAAGGGTCTTTTCAGACTGTGATGCAGTCCAGTGTATTTCATCGATGGGCCTTGTCTGGAATGCCAAGATTTCAGGCCAGCAAATGGCTGAAAATAGCTTCAAGTTTGAACAACAAATACAGCTTGGGAAAATCCATGCATGGTGCATGGTCTTTGTTGAGGCCTCGACTATGAAACGCAGCACTATGTTGAGTTGGCCAGGGCACGCAGACCCCTTGACATTAATGAGGCCACAAAACTACAAGCATTTATTTTAGTGTCAGCACAACCAGAAATACTGTTTGTCAGGGATGATGTGTCTCTGTTCTAAGTTTGAAGCCAGGAGGCCTGTTGGGGTTAGGACTGAGAAGATGGAGCAAGGAAAGGTCAGGAATAAAGCTTAGCAGCCATCACACTGTGCAGACACTTTCCAGGGCACTGCTTGAGGGTGCCCTGTGTAACTGAAGATAACCGGTGGTGGTGGTTTTTATAACTATATTCTGATTGCTACCAAGGGAAATCTAAATCCAAAAGACAAACACATATGAAAAGTAGATCAACATCCTATTGTTCCTAAGACACTGATGTATTTTGGACAACAGTCTCTTGTTCAGGCAGTCATTTTATGGAGGAATGGATGTGTGGTGGTGATGGTGCAATTGGGACCGCACCTGCTAGCCCTGTTCTTGACCCCCCACATGTTGATTCATCCTGCTTGTACTGTGCCTAAGCACAATACCTAGATGGAGGCTGCAGATGCTGCATGAAGGAGCTCTGTGCATTTGGATGTACGTACAAGGATAAAATTTGTGCAGATAGGATAGTTGGGGTTTTTTGGGTTTTGGTTTTTTTTGGTATTTTATCCTGCTTTTCAGACAATAATTGTCTCCCAAAGTGGCTCGCATCAGTTAAAAAAGAGAGAGAGCCAGCAGTGGCTGATGGCTCCAATGTCAGTGGGGTGTGTGTATCCACTCCTGGTCTTAGTCCGAACTTTAAAGGAGCTATCCATGGTGCTGAACATAGTTCAGGGGTGGGGTTCAGCACCATGGAAAGTTCAGACTAAACCCTGGAGTGGATACACCGCCTCATTGACACTGGAGCCACCAGTCTCCACTGGAGACAACCTGCCTTCAGGCTTACCAACTAAAGTGACAAGACACACAAGGGAAGGGGAGTAGCGGGAAAAGGAAGAGGAGGGAGAACTAGGGTGCCCAAGCATCCTCTTTGTAAAAGTCCTCTGCCTGACGGGCTGCCAGAGAAACGTCCTCCTCTCATCAAGAACCATCAGAAGGAAGAGCTGGGCCTTGAAGTTGCCCATCACCAGCACCTAGACAGCAGACTGAGCATGGCACACACCTCGCCTGGTCACAGTAGGACGCGCTATAGTGAGATGTGCTGTGTTTCTATTTAAATTATAATCATTGTGTCTAAACTGGTATTGATACATATAAATTAGCATATACAAATTTTATGCAAATAGGTGCTCCCTTTTTTGATGATTCGCCAGTGGCCACCCTAGGGAGATCAGTTTTCCAAGGCCAGAACAAGGTGATGAGCTATAAGTGGGCATTTAAATCACTTCAGGCCTGGCTGATCTTCCCTTGAATAGCAATTGGTGGCTTGTTCCTTTGGCCGGTGGATGGGCCAGAGTGCCCCCCACACCCCTTTACTTTAGTAGCCTCTCAGGGCATCTGTCTGTTGGAGCTGAGTGTTCTTTCTGGCAGGGAGGGGGCAGAGAGCTCCCTGCTACTGCTCCTTCTCTGGCCGATGGAAGGGCCAGCTTGGTCTCCCCCTTGGCTTGTTGTTATTCCTGGGAAGCAGGGGATGCAGCCCTCCTGGTGGCCCAAGCTCTCCTGGCTGATGGCAGAAGCCAAGGTGCGCTTCCCCTCTGCTCTCCAGACCCAGGACAACTGTCAGTTGTAGCAGAGGGTCCTTTCTGGCAGGGAGGGGGAAAGTGGTTCTTTTAAGTTGAACAGATGGAGGTTGAAGGCAGGCCATAAGGGGCTGTGCCTCAGTGACAGAGCACATTGTTCAAAGGTAAGAGTCACATCCATAACTCTACTCATGTTTGGCTCTGGCCCCACTCACTCCTGCAATGAGGACACCGGACAGGGTTCAACTGAGATAATGTGGCCCTTTACAGGAAAAAGGTTCCCCACTCCTGTCTTAGAATGTTTTCCTCATGCAGCAAATGTTGTTCAATTTGAATAGCAGAGTTTTAAAACAAAACAAAACAAAATTATGGTCAGTAGCCAATGCTGTCGCAGCGCTAGTATAAACCAATGCTAGTTCAATATCCTTAGCGCTTGCTAGGCAGAGGGAAAAAGCAGTGATTTGCCACCAAATTTGGCATGGTTTGCTGCCAAATTGTGGTGGCAAATTGCTGCTTTTCCCTTTTGCCAAGCAAGTGCTAATGATGTTGCACTAGCGTTGTTTTATGCTGGTACAATGTTATTAGCACTAGCGCCGTGACAGCATTGGATACTGCTTAGACAACAAGAGTCTCTTGAGAAATGCAACTTAAAAACAATGCATGTTCTGTGCTTTATCTTGGAGGAAAGCATGCATAAGTTGACTCCATGTGCAGTTCTTTTACATTTCTGCAATCAAGGAGATTTCTGTAGCTGTCCTCTCTGTGGACTATAGATAACAATATGTGCAGATCAGAATGGTTTGATGCTCACCATTATTATCTGCCGTATAAAATTTCTTTAAGTGAAGGGCTACTGGCCTGCTGCTAAGTGACTAATAAATCTGACTCATCCTTGCTCCCCACAGCGTTCTCCTCCTCCTCACTAATGTTTGACATTTTACATTTTAATTAAGAACACCCTCCAAGCAGAAAACCACCATGAAAATGCCAGATTTTCTTTCCAGATTATGGTATCAACAAAAGGGCAATTCACCAACCAACTACTGGAGTCATTCATGAGACACACTATTTGCATCTTCAACAAACTTCCTTGAACTTTCCAAAACAAGCAAGGGTGAAGACAAACATGCACTTTCACAGCACAATCTTGCCTACTCCTCCTCCTGAGCTGAGTGGGGCTTACTCCCAGGTATAGGACTGCAGCTGTCATGTGGCAGGGCACCATTCTTTCTCTGCCTTGCATAGGATTGCCCCAGGGTCAAGCTATTGTAGCTGAGCCTTATCTTTATTTTTTACTCTAGAGTAATTGTGTGTGTAACCCCCTCCCTTCCTACATGCCACGGTCCCAATCCTGATTGCCCCCTGCACCAAAAAAAACAAAACAAAAAACAAGGCACACAAAGTGCAATCACGTGTTTCTTGTATTGTCTAGTTTGGCCTTTCAAAAATTGTTTTTTTGGGGTGCAGTGTTGGAGGGAGGATAAGATTCTCAGTAAGACTGATATTATATTATATTAATTATGTATATATAATGTATTATATATTCATTATTGAATTCTGGGCATCTAAATTAGGGGTGCACAACCTTTTTGCTGGGGTGGGGTTCACATACACTCATGCACATACATGTGCAGCTCTCACACTCACTCACACACACACACACACACACACACACCAGGAGTAACAGTATCAAGGTATGGAAGTCCCCTCCTTGCCCCAGGCCCAGCCACCCCAATACAATTGCCAAAAAGAGAGAAAATACTCTAGGAACAGGCTCTATGACTCCTGCCACACAGCAGGACGCTCATTCCTAGAGCATCAGGAAGTAGGCAGGAGCCTCCAACCACTGCTTCCTATGATGCGCTGGGAATGAGGTTCCAGCTTTATGTCAGGAACCATAGAGCCTGTTCCTAGAGCATTTTTACTCCCCCTCCCAATTTTTCAGTGGCAGCAGATGCTGGGGGTTGGGCTGTGAATCACACTATTTGTAACCCCTGATCTATACCTAGTCATGATGAACCCGCCCCACTGAAATCTATGGAGTGTCAACTTAGTCACGGCTATCTTGCCCTGTTGGTTTCAGTGGCACTGACAGTGCAATCCCATGCATGTGTACTCAGACATAAGCCCTACTAAGTCCAATGTGGCTTACTCTCAGGCAAGTGTGTATAGGATATTGTACCATTAGTTATGACTAACTTTAATTGGGGCCAATATATTTTAAGGGGGATTTCTTGTGGCTTCCATTGTTTGTATAGTAACAATCTATGTACATCTGCTCAGGAATCCCATTGAATTCATGGGGCGTACTCCCAGGTACGGGTGTATAGGATTGCACGCTACTAACAATAGTCACCCAGTGTGTGTGTAAATATCCGGAACTCTAGGTGTGCTTATGGGAAAATCTTTGCAGAGGGCAAGTTCCAATATGCATAAGCACCCTACCCCAAAGCCAGCAGCTGGTCTCTGGACTGGTACACTGTTCTTTATTTGTCTTTTTCAAATAGTAGAAAAATCTGAAGTCCTTCCTTTTTACTGATTTTTAAAGGAAAACATTACAAACAATAACTCTGAAGACAAGGGAAGGTCATGAATAAATAATGAAATCACAAAAGCATAAAGGGGAAATAGACTGGAATATAAATGTAGTTAAGAACTTGGTCATACAGTAAAAGAGGATATAAAAATGTAGATGACTAAACTAATATGTATGCACAGAAATAACAATCCACACTAAATTAAAATCTGATGCTCAATAAGTCTAAATTGCCTTTACTACTCTGGGTGTTTCATTTAAATGCCTGAGACACACCAGGTATGAGAGCTGAGATTAAGAATATATATATATATATATATATATATATATATAATGGATTTCTGGGGGTCAATGAGGGAAACTTTCTCAGGTCCCTTGTTTCCTATTTTCTTATATTTGGCATACTGAACCAAATGTATCACTTTGTGTGCGTGTGTTGAGCACGTGTGCACATGTTGTTGTTTTTTTGGTGTTTTTTAAAAAAATTATGGCTAGAAGTGTTTTGAAAAACAGCAGGTTAAAATATGCCTCAGGCTGAGCTGAATTCCAAGCAGAGAAAGTCATTTATGAGCAATGAGGAGATATTTCTAGATAGATATATTAAGAGAAATGAAATTTAAGGTTGTGTAATAGCCCTTGATACAAATGTATTGCTGCCAATCTTTTAACCATGGTTAAAAGTTTGGGAGCAGGCCACAGGCTTCTTTTATTTGTTCATTTATTATTACATTTATATCCTATGTAGGTTAGGCTGAGAGTCAGTGACTGGCCCAAAGTCACTCAGTGAGCTTCATGGCTGTGTGGACTTTAGCCTGGATTGCCCGAGTCCCAGTCCAACACTCTAACCACTAAACCACACTGGCTCTCTTCCTCCTTCCCTCTGTCGTGTTGATCCTACCTTCTCTTCTTAGCCTTAGCTACAGTATACAGTGCAGTCCTATACATATCTACTCATAAGTAAGCCCCACTGAGTTCAATGGACTTGCTTCTAAGAACAGTAATACCTTGGATTGCAAGTAACTTGGTCTGAGAGTGTTTTGCAAGACAAGCAATGTTTTTAAATTTTTTTTGACTTGATAAACGAGCAAGGTCTTCCAAGACAAGTAGTGTAGGGATGTAACCGCTCACCTTGAGCGGGCGTAGCGGGCCACAATCAGCCCTGCTCAAGCCCGCCAGAGACTCGCTTTGATATAAGAGTGTTTTGGTTTGCAAGCACGTTTCCGGAATGAATTATTCTTGCAATCCAAGGTATATCTGTACGTGGATATAGAATTGCAGCCTTATTGTTACAAGAGCACTACTGCTAACCCTGGCTAATAACACACAGGTTACCTATAAAGCAGAGCTTGGAAAGTAGTTTCATACCCTGGTTTCAACACATGTTTTACAGAGAATGAGCCATTCACCGGTGCCTGCCAGATCACCACGAGATTCCTCAGAGACGAGATAGATCATTGTGGAGAAATAAAATGGACTTGTAATTATAGTAGCCATTATGGGCATATTGAATTTGTAAGCTGTTCAGTGACATGGACCTTCTGATATGGAATGCGAACTACAGGGCCGGGCCAAGATGGTTTGCTGCCTAAGGAGCAGCAGCAAATGCCCCTTCATCCTGGCCAAGTCAAGGTGCACAGTACCCAAGGCCAGCCAAGTTATTTTAGCCCTGAGGCAGCAAATTTCATGAGAAAATCTTCTGCTCCCTGACATCTAAAATACAATAATACATTAAATAACTAACAATTTGCTGCCCTTTCATCAAAATCAGCTGCTTAAGGCAGCTGCCTCCCTGAGCCTAATGGTAGGGCTAGCCTGCTAAGAAGTTAGAGAAATTAAGTTCTCTTAACTTCTCTAAGAAGTTAGAGATAGTAGAACTGGGGTGGGGAGCTTGTGGTCCTCCTGACTGATCTTTTGCCCTAAAACTCCTATCAGCCCTCATCAGCGTAGCCAATGGTGAAGGATGATGTGAATTGTAGGCCAAAACCTCTGGAGGGCCACGTGGCCCTTCTGATTGGCTGTAGCTATCACAACAACTTGACAGAATCAAGTGGTAAATCCTTTCTACACAAGCCCATTAATCTGCTGTATCTACTTTTGGTTTCATCACAGAATTGAGATCTGAGTACTACACAAAGAGCGTTTCCTTTCCTGCTTTCCCACTATATAATCTCTAGGTGGCACTGTGGTATAGCAGAATAGCGCAGTTACACAAGTGGAAAAAGCTTTTTCTTTTGCTTTCCACATTTTCCTGCTCTAAAAACAAACAAACAAACAAACAAACAAACCAAAAACCTCACTGAAAGTGCTATTTAAAACAGAAGTGAAACTGGAGGGTCATGATGTTGTCTAAACCATGAGTAGGGAATGACTAGCGCACAATAAATGCCTCATGTAGAAAAGCTCCACATCTGCATGAAAGGGTTTCATGTTAATACTCTCATATAAAAAGGTCCCTGTTTACAGAAAAATAGGATATCAGGAAAAGGCCTATACAGGCAGTCCCCAGGTTACGAATGAGTTCCGTTCTTAAGAATGTCTTTAAGTCGAATTTGTATGTAAGTCAGAACAGCATACATAGCGTTCTATACGTTAAAATCTGCATTTACGCAAATTGTGTAAATTACGCAAATTGTGTAAATTACGCAAATTGCGTAGTATACTACGCTATGTACTCTATGTAAATGACGTAGCGCTGGGGAACCCAGAAGTCCGTTCTTAAGTATGGGTTGTCTGTAAGTCAGATGTTCTTAACTTGAGGACTGCCTGTACTGAATTATTGACTGCTAGTTTGCTCATGTGCAGTGATATCTTTTTAAATGAGGAAGCAGAAGCATTCAAATATGCACCCCGCCCCCGACACTCTGAAGTGGTACCATCCAGGAACTGTTTTTTTACTGCTTGATTCTACTGAATGTATATTTTGGCCCTGACACTGTCTGTATGTCGAATACATATGTCTGAGCCTATGTTCAATCGGAGGGAGCAAAAGTTTACATTTATCAGAGCAAAATGAAAAGGCATGGGAATACACTGGGTGGTGGAATATAAGCACTGTAGCCCATAGTCTAATGGGTAATAGAGTCATTAATTCTTCTGATTAACTTGGCCTTGGGGTTCATGGAAATGACATCCAACTCTTCTCCCTCCCTCTTTCTTTCTTTCTTTCTTTCTTTTTTTCTAATCTCAAACTGTGGAACGAAGGAGCATTAAAAAAAATCAACACACAAACCCAAGCTAATTAGAGAGCGAATCCAGGAGAAAAGAAGCAGTGAGAGACAGTTTTGAGCATTAATGAGACTTGTTTGGGGAGAGGATGTGACAAGCTCTTCAAAAGCATTATTGTCAAATGTGTCACTGTTTCATAGATGGCTAGAGCTACCTTTTGAGCTTCACGCTGATAGTTAATGATTTGAAACTATAAAAAGATTGAAAAGGTAAAAGGGAAAATGTCAGCTTCGACTGGATTTTAATGAGAGGTTGCTTCCCCTCCCCACATGCAAAACAGTCTTAGGAAAGTACTGATAGCAAAAGTTCACTCTCTCTCTCTCTCTCTCTCCCCGCCCCCCCACCCTTCTCCACACGTTTTCCTTTCCCCCTCATAATAACTGTTTACAAAGGAACAGTAGGGGAAAGAAATCAAAGCTCCATCTTGTCTTAACTGCTGGAATAAAGCCTTCGACACTGTGTTGACTTTACTTTTGCGAGAAGATTGGTGGTGCGCAAGGGCGGGGAGGTTGTGCAAGGGGATGCAGATGACAAAAATCAGCAGAGATTGATGGGGGAGACGGCAATCGCTCTTGTTTGTTGTTTTGTGACGTGCTGAGCGGAAGCCATCCTCACACTGTGAAATGTAACAAAGAAATCTAAAGTGATTACACAGGTTCATTTGTCAGTATCACTGCTCCAGCTATTGCTGTGTGCGGCAATGAGATGACAAGGCATTTATTGCTGATGGTGGGTTATTAGTCGCATTATAGGAAACATTAACACAGTCTAGGATACATAGACTGGGGAGACAATAGCTTTCCGGGCTCCAAACTCAGCGGGATATCCTTTTCATTAAGTTTGGTACTGCCAATGTATTTATTTTTAAAATAAATAAATAAATTGAGAAGAAACTTTGACGAAACTAAATCTGTAGGCCCACGGTTATCTTAAGGATGATCAGTTGGTTCTCTCCATCGAGACAGTTTAGAAAACAAAGCACTCTATGTCTGTCTGTCTATATGGATACATATCTAGTTCTTGCAGCTTGTTCATGATGTTCTCTACCACATTCTTTTTCTTTATTACTGCAGTGTTCCTCTCTGATACTGAATGTGATCATGGAAAACAGTTTTTTACCCTGCTCTATACCTGGACAGTATAGGCGGTAGACATACTGAGTACCACCCCAAGGCAAAGGGTTATAAGTTTTCCCTGTGGTGTAAGCAGATGTTTGTATTAGTCACAGGTGGACATTTGGGGTTGTTGTGTTTTATATTAGATTGTAAGCAAGGACTTATTTTTCTTCTACAATTTTTGAATGGTGCCTGTTGCTGCTGCTGTTGTTATGCTAGCAAAGGATAGGACTCATATGTAAAAAATAAGGGTTAAATTCAGTGTTGCATGAGCAGACTTCCCCTGCCCCCCCCTGCAGTGCTCCCACCCCAGAATCTGCCCAGATGGTCCCTCAACCCTCTGGAGCAGATTTGGGGGCCGCTTAATGTTGGAGGATATAGGAAGGAGTCGGTCCTATACTGGTTAGGACGAAGCAGAGTTTTCCCCCTTATGCACAGCCTGGTTATTGAAACTGGTTATCACCACGTGGGTTGTTAAACCCTGCTAAAAGGCTGTTAAAAGGAAACAGATTGTCCAAACAAGGTTTAAAACTAATAAAGACATTTATTAGTTTTACTTACAGTCCGTTTAGTCATATGCGTGTATCCATCATGTTGGAGAGGAAGAGAGAGAGAGAGAGAGAGAGAGCAGGCCACAGAGAGGCAGGAAGTAGGGAGGAGGGGTTACAAAACAGCACAGGCACCCTGGGGATTGTTCAATTAACCCTTTCCTCCCAATGTAACTAGTGTTTACATTACCTGTTGATTTAAGCAGGCAACATTACAATTTCCATCACTTAGGGCAGGGGAAATCCATTCCACCAGCAGTTTTGTTCTGCTGGCCAATGGCCAGCATTGGATCCAACCCTATGTTTTATTTCATAATGCTGGGATCCTCATAAGTATCAACCCGGCAAAACACTTTTTATCCTTCTGTTTTGTTAGATATTTGATGGGAACCAATATAAAAGGATGATTTTAGGTAGAGGAACTTTGAAAGGGGACTTACTGATTGGCAAGTATAGATGTCCTGCTGCAACTTTCATGCAAGCTGGAGGACTCTTGAGCTTTGTCATTGCAGTGGAAGAGGGTGAAAGGGCGAGGCAAGAGCAATACAAGTTGGGAGGAGTGTGAGGTTTGTGCTAGTTTGCTAATCTGATGCTGGTGGCAGATGTGCCTTTTACCAGTTTCACAGCTGGAAGATAGGAACTCAGCTATGAAACTATAAGGAAAAAAAATTGTTTTAAAAAAATCTATAAGAACCTTGTAACTAAGAACTGATGCCTGAGTTCTGCTTTCTTCCTTCTCCCTCCCAATCCCTTTTCCTTTTGTGTTATATCTTTTAGATTGTAAGCCTGAGGGCAGTGACTGTCTAATATTAATCTTTGTAAGCCACTCTGGGAGCCCTTTCTGGCTGAAGAGCGGGGTAAAAATGCTGTAAATAAATAAAAATAACTTCTATTAGAAATTTCACATTGTGCAAATGCGTCTTCTGGATTATTGACAGGAGTGAGTTGCCATAAATGTATTTTGTCAGTTTTAAAACAACTTCACTGACTTCCAGTTTGTTTCCAAGCCTGATTCAAGGTGCAGGGTTTCACCTCTAGTTGCTCTAAACAGGTCATGGAGCACCTTAACCCCTTCCTTCACATAGTTTGGTCCTGGTTTGTTCTAACTAACCACAGTTAGAACAAACTACACTTTGCTGAGTTCAGATGTAATGAGGAACTGTGGTCAGTTCAAAAGCAGAAGTTTTAGGTCACCTCTTTTCAGGGGGAGCAGTGAAGCTGAAGTTTGTCCATGAAATATCTTGTAATTTCATCTGAACTATGTTGGGACATGTAACACAACAGCAGCTGTGCCACAGATTGTTTTCATTTGGAAAGGTACAGGGTGTCTGGAATAACAAGCTTATTTAGGCTAGTGTTGTTATTCTCTTTCTCATGAGAAAAGTGGGATGGACAGAAATATGAACTGATCACATGGTTTGTACTTTCTGGTGACGTGTTACGATTGTTGAGTTTCGTTTTCCTGTAACTGGAGAGAAGGGAATTGCTTTCTGTATGCACTTCTGTTCCTGTCTTCTCTCTGACATGTAGCAAACATGTAATGCTGAGTGCTTGCCAGGACGGCTTTGCACTGGGATAAGCTAAGCTTTGTAGTTTTGTATTAGCTCTGACATAGATACAATAAACAGGTAGAAATGAGATCCTGTGTTGTGAAATCTATTGGAGTTGTAATTCCTAAGCTACAGTGCTGCTGGAGAGGTTGTAACCCGAGACGCTTGGAATGCTGAGTAGAAGGAAAGAGCCGGTGAGTCTCTGTGTAAATGGGCCACACAGAGGCAGAAGCTGTATTTTTCCATCTAACGCTCTGCTGGATCCACGTAGGCAGACGGGCCTACAGAGTGGATTATGAACCATAAGGTTGGATTAAATTCAATAACCACAACAACTGTAAAGAATTCAGCTTTGGGAATGTATCTTAATTCTGAGAAGCATGTGTTTAAAGCAAGTTAGGGCACACAATGCTGTACATGTTTCTAAACATGGAAAAGGTCCTACAACTCCCTGCATTTTCCAGTCAGCATGGCTGGCTGGAGAATGCTGGCTGTGGAATGCTGGCTGCGGGATGCTGGGAGCTGTAGGACTTTTTTCTGTCTAAACATGCATAGGGTTGCACCTTAATTGTTTAGAACTCTTTAGGGAAAAAGATGAACTTACGCATACATTGTTCAGAGGTAGAGTCACAGAAGAATTCTGAGCTTGCTCTGTTGTTTCCAAATGTGTAGGATACTTGGAAGGTTAATAACAAAATAAATGTAGACAAATCAATACTGCTAATGAATGACTTTGATGATTAAAAAAATCATTTTCCCCAGCAGAGAAAAGGGGGGAAAGGGGAAAAAAGTACCTTTGATCATGTGAAAAAAGCTGGGAACTATAGACAAAGATAAAGACCTTAAGATAAAGGTAATTCTATTGTTGCGATTGAAATCCTAGATATAAGAGAATGTATACACCATTTCTCAGACGTGTTTGTGAACATGCTTTAAAGAATCATCTACCAAAATTTAAAAACCTAAACTCTGTAATATACCTTTTGCCTGTTGTGGAACTGAACATGCTTTTAAGCATTGAAAAACGGCCTTTGTTCACTCTTATCCAGATGCCTGGTTGGTATGTAGCATAGTTGTGAATAAACACATGGCCAAAACCTTTTAAAACAATTTAAAGCAAAATTTGCTCGTGTCTTGACAGTGATTTTTTAAAGAGAGAAATTTATAGAAAGTCCCCAAAGTGAGGCAGTTCCAAAGAAGGCCTCAGTGTTGCTCACTGTGCACTGATGGTACACATGCAATGCATTCCTGCCTCCACACATTGCAGTGAAAAATTGGAGCGATGCACAAGCTGTCTTCCAGAGAACTTATTCTGCCATTACTGATTTTCTCATTGAAGAGTCCTCAAGAAGCTTCTAAGGAGTTGCTGGGGGCAGTATCCAATACTGCTGCTGCACTCCCACTATTTTGTTGTCCCACTGCAAGTGCAACGTGGAGCTGGCACTTCCTAAAGTAATCCTGTAAACGAGCGAACATGCTCGCTTCTCCATTGGGACAGCTCAGCAGAGCTTCCCTTCTGCTCCCTTCTGGTTGCTTTAAGAAGAACTGCTAACTCCCCATTGTGCTAGAGGAGGGTCCCACCAGTGACATAGGATACTGGCCCTAGGCTCTCAGGAGCACAGTTTGAAAACCAGGAATTTAATCCAACACACGCCATCCCCTTGACTATGGTGGTGGGAGTACAATATTGATGTCAAAATTCTATTCCAAAGCTTGGATGTCAAGTTAGGGAATCAAACCTTAACATCAAAGTCCTAATTGCAAAATTTGAAAATTTACACTTTGCACTCTTCAAAATTTTATTCCAGCAAGGGATGGATGAATCTATCAGTTCTGGTTTCTCCCGCGTTCAGTTTTTTAAAAAAAATATAGTTCTTTCCATGCCATTTATGAAGAAATTTGCAAATTTTGGTAAATCCTATCAAAAGTGAACCAGACGAAATTCTCACACATCTGCATTGGCCAAATTCACTAGGGGTACAGCTATTCCCAGCATGGAGAGGACCACGTCGTACCTGCTCACCATCTAGCTGTGAACGATGAGGAACCTGTCAGGGAAAGGGGGGGGGGAGCTGGCAGCCCTAACTCAGCACCACAAACATGGCTGAATACACAGGGATTGAAATCCAGACTTTTAAGAGTGAAGCATGCAAGCCTTGGGCCTGGATGGATGATCTATCCATTCTGCTTTCTCTCACATTCAAATTATTTATATCCCGAGCCCTTTCTGTCCCATTTATGAAGAAATGTTTGGTAAGTTCCTATTTAGAAGTGAATGGGAATGAAATACTCACCTATCCCTAATTCCAGCTCCAACAGAGACAAAATGGCTCTCTTCACAACACTTGCAAAAGTGGCCTTTGCCTTCAGTGCTATGGCCATGTTCCCGTCGGCCTGATGTTCCTTTGCTACATCACTTCTTCCTGCTCATTGATTCTCCTTGCACTTTTGTCTGTGGCTTTCCCTTTGGACTGTCATTAATCTCCTTTCCCCATCATTGCTATGTCATTTCCCTGATAGGATCCTTGATGTTCTGAATCCTAATCGACATTGAACAATGTGCTCTGTTTTTCTTTATCTTGATGGTCCAATGTGAGTTTTGCTTTGCGTAATATTTTCCTAGCTTCTGCTCTGTGGCAGCCCTGCTGCTGTACTGTCAGCATAAAACCATGTTGGAAGCCTCAAGTGAAGCCAGTCCACTGGAGTGTGCAGTAAGTTGAATTGCCACGACTTCCCGCTGTTCCTGTGATAGATAGTACCATAAAATGGATGTGATGTGGTTATTAGGCTGTGATTCGGTTCATACTGAGCTATATTGATTGGTGTTGGTTCAGTGCTTGCTACACATTTTATCAATTGACCTTCCAGACTGTATTCTTGCTTGGATTCTTTTACCTCTAATTCTGCTTTATTGCCAGCTTCGCTGATCCTCGTTTTTGTTTGGTGGATTTTTTACACTCCTTCGTAAGGCTATTCTTTTTGGTTATTATTGTTCCCTATTACAGAGAACAACTTCTCTAATATTTCCACAGACAAATACAAGCATACATAGGTTTATTTATTTTAAATATTTACTGGCTGCCTTTCAGGGCAGGAGCCCTCCTAAGGCGATGCAGAGCAGAACAACAAAACACAAAATAAAAACCGAAGTGGTACTGAAAACAGCAAAAACACAATAAAAACAGTAATAATGCAATAAAAACAGCAACAGCAGCGAACATTCTAAAACAAACACTAGCATAAAATAAAACTTAAAACATACAACTGCAGCTACAACCCTGTCAAATATAATCAGGGGAAGGCCAGAGTAAAGTAGAAAGTTTACCCCCCTGCATTTATTTAGCTATTCATTCATTTGAATCAAGCCTCTCTACTTTTCTGGCATGTCAATTTCATTATCAGACTAAAGCATTTCAGGCCTCCCCAGGAATTGTTAACATTTTTTTTTGTTCCAGAACCTTGATGCTGGATAGCATCACTTGTGAATGCAGAAGTAAGGCATATATTAAATGGAGGGCTTTTATGAGCAGCAGCAGCAGCAGCAGCAGCCCCAGTAGCTTTAGCTTGTGTCAGGAATAATGACCAGAGTTCAGAAGTTGTGCTACAGCAGCTTTCAAGGCCGCTGATGTCGAAGCGTATTTAGTTATTTATAAGCCTTTTCTGATTTTTGTTTTAATGCTTTGTCATTTGTGGGACTGTTAGGAGGAGCGGGGTTGCAAAACATTTCCCCATCAACCAGTGTTGACTTTGGAGCAGGCGTCATTATTCTTCTGCTCTGTCCCCCCCCCCTCCCAGAGAGGAGATGCAAACAGCACTATCATTTCTTTTTAGTAGAACCCTGGGTGACGGGGACCAAATGTCACTGCTGTACATTAGCCAGCCAAAAGGAAAATCAGTTCTCAGTCCAGTGTGTGGAGGTCATAAAACCCTCTCAGCAACAGCTGAATAGGTTGGCGAGTGATCAAGTTGTTTAAAGGGGCAGGGGCTGTTCATAACGGCAGGGTGGACTCCTTACTGCTGGAGCCAGAGGTTCCTGTGTTAAATTATGGCTGCTTCCAGAATTCTTCCCAGGCATATTTCTTTCCAGATGTTGGAGTTCTGCATTATAGATTTCATAGAGCATAGAGTTGGAAGGAGCCTACAAGGCTATCGAGTCCAACCCCCTGCTCAATGCGGGAAACTAGAGGAGGGGGTCTCCCATCCAAGTAATAACCAGGCCTGACCCTGCTTAGCTTTCCACGCTCAGACAAGCTGAGCCAGCGTAAGCCACAGGCCTGTTTTTACTTGGCCTTCTTTCTGAAGTGGAACTGATGCGCTAGTTATCCTCTTGTTTTTCTGGTTTTTTATTTCTAAATTTTATGCAGAGTGCTGTATGAATTCTGATGTGACTTGACTTGACCCACAACTCCTCAATTAATGTGCAGATTGGAACACAGTTATCCTTTGGATTTTTCACTTCTCCAGATTTTGGCTTATACTTTTTACCAAAATGTGTATAGGAATGCATAGTTCAGGATAAATAGGTTTCAAAATGTGGACTTTGAGAACAAATGCATTCAGAAATGTTTATGTTTTGTGAGAAAATGCATTCAACAAGATGTATTTAAATACAAATGTTCATGCATTAAAAGTATTTGCAGATTAATGAGGAAATGGAATGGAAAGGACCTGTGAAACTGACATGTGCCAGAAATAGACTGATGTGTCCATCCTTATGCGCATGCAGTTTGCCGCTGCTTTCAGTTCCTTCAGTTCAGTCTTGATGCAATCATACATATGAGGGCTATGAGATTCCTTTCCTGCAGCGTGTTACCAATGCACATGTACGATTATTATGCATATTGATAAAACATCACAAACAAGCAATCTTGATGTGGTAGTAAGCATGATTGCACCAATATTATTTTTGCATGGTGTTTTATCAATGCACAGGAGCACCTTATTTATTTATTTATAAATATGCACATCATTTACGTATGGGGAGAAAAGATGCAGAGGTTGAAGGCACTGAAAGCTACAGCAAATTGCACATACTTCAAGTCTGGAATTAATTTTAGCAATTTTTCTTGTTAAATCAGAATTTAGGAGGAGTGGGATGCAATATGGGGCTAATAATACTATTCTGACTTGGAAAAAAAAATACTTGGATAATGTACCTAAAAATTACTGAGATAATGTACCACTCCAGAAGGCTCTGCTATTATTGTTATTATTTCTATTATTAGCAAACTGAAGTTAAAATGATATAGTAGCAAGAAATCAGGAATATTATGAACAACTCAGCAGCAGTTCATTTAATTTATTTGTTAATTTAATGAAAGCTTCCCCTGCACTGATAACATGGGCTTACTCCCAGTTCTGTGATATATGGATTGAGCTTTTAAACCCTTTTTCAAGAAAGGGAATTTGCTGCTGCACAAAGTACAGCAGAACCATGAAATGAGGAAGTGCAAGTCCTTTTGGGCTTTTGCTTTTTTATATTTTTAGCAGGCATGCAGAGTGAACTATGAAACCTGATGTACAGTACCAACAAAAAACAACCACAGAGACTGGCACAGTAAATGGAAGTATGTTGGTTAAAAGGTTTGTCATTCTTCTTTGCATGCAGCTCTCTTTCTTTGGTTGGAAGCATCATGCAGAGAAAAGTGTCAAAAGTGAATTTGCGGAGTTGTCATTTAACTGTAAGTCTAGAAGGGATCATGCCACCTCTATAATCTGCACAGCATCTAGGATACTGCTGATTTCTTCTTCTTCTTCTTCTTCTTCTTCTTCTTCTTCTTCTTCTTCTTCTTCTTCTTCTTCTTCTTCTTCTTCTTCTTCTTCTTCTTCTTCTTCTTCTTCTTCTCCTCCTCCTCCTCCTCCTCCTCCTCCTCCTCCTCTCTCCTCCTCCTCCTCCTCCTTCTTGTCATTGGTTTCCAGTGGACTGAGACAGAAGCATCCCCTCACCCCCCCACCCCAAATTACTTCCTTTTAAGACTTGTTTACATGTTATGGCCATGGCAGAAAGGCCACTTTAAATCTTCCACTTGATGGCAGTTATGTGGTGGTGATTCATTTGTTTACAGCAAGCAGCTCATCAACACAAGAGCAAAGCACTTTTCTCTGTACTATTACAAACCTTGCTTTTTGCACATTTGTTCTGGTGGGGAGAAAAGTTCCATTCCATGTACTGTGCTGTCACACACAAACATACTTACAGGATGGTACATGCATATATCACTTGAAGTGATATGAAGCACAAAACCAGGTAAATTGGCTGACACTATAAGATTATATTTTTCATGCATGTATAAAGCTGCTGTCGAAAGCATCCCAGTTCAATATATATATACGGTATATAAAGAAACAAGGATTCCTCGTGCTAGGTAAAGAAACGCCATGAATTACGTGGATATTTTACCCGCTCCCATCTCCATGAAAGGTTCATTTTCTTACAACCACCTCTGTATGATGAATGCCTTTCAATTTTCTAGCTTTTTACATGGAAGGCAACCATTATAGTTATTAAGCAGTGTTTAAGGTTGCAGTCCTATGCATGTTTAGACAAGAAAACACCCTACAACTCCCAGCATTACCCAGCCAGGCTGAGGAATGCTGGGAGTTGTATGATTTTTCTGGCCTAAACATGCATAGGATTGTGCCCTAAATTAATGTTATAATGCACATCTGATGGTTCTCTGTTAATTTAATATTATAAAAAATTTAATATTATTTTTCTTATTAATATTATTTATATTTCCAGACACATACAAACCTTCCCTGTCTCCCTCTATGCAGTCATTTTCTAAGGCTGATTATCCCACAGGTCCATGGCCAGACAATGCCTCAGCTCTGCGTCTGCTTTTAAAAACACATCAGCACAGCTTCAGATTTATAAGGCTGTAAATAAACCACCAGGTGATCAATATTTAGACCTCTTATAATTCTGGGCGCTAGATTCCCTCTAACCCCACACTCTTACGAAAGGTTTAGGATCTTTGGCTGGGGTAAAACCTGCGCTGCTGGGGGGGAAAGTGTGCGCTTTGCTCCTTTTATACTTAAACAAACCTACACACACACACATAGACTCTAGAAACAAAAGGGTGGTTTTATTGAAGAAGAATACAGAGTAGGTACAGCGTCTTACTTGTTGGTAAAGCAAACCTAGTGATGTCAGGCAGCAAAATATCCTTACGCTATGGTTCAAACACACCCTGTATTCTGGAGAGGAGAAAGAGTCCCTTTTGCCCTGACAAGCCTGAATAGGAAAAAGGGGGGGGAGAGAGATTCCCGCCTAGAAGGATAGAAAAGCAAAGTCCCAGCTACTACCTGTCTGCTGTGATGAGGTTCCAGCTGTAGCCCTGCAGTTCGCGTTCCAAGGTGACCCCTTCAGCTCTTTCTCCCGACACACCTTGCTAAAACCTCTTAGTTCTTATAGTCTCTTTCCTGCCTTTTTGGAGGGAATGAGAGCAGTGGGGGTGGTCTTTGCCCCACAGATGTCTTCCAACCCTGCTAACGACCTTATTCTTTGTATTTTGATAGCTCTTGATGGGTGTACAAAGGTTTGGGTCTTCTTGCTGATGGGACTGTTTTTGGAGTAAGCTTCTGGTGGTATTCGCCCAGTGGGGGGGGGGGGAGCCATATCTTTTCAGGAGAAATCTTCCTGTGTTTTAGGCGATATGCAATATTCAGGTCTTAATCAATGCAAGCCTGCCACTCATTTGCCTATGCATGCCTCTAGGCTTCACTCACTCTTCCATTCAAGCCTTCAGTCATGACCTTTTGCCTTCTGCCCTGCTGGGGAGGTGGGCAGGTTGCTTCTTTTCTCTTGAACCCTTGCTTACCCAACGCTTCTTATGAGGGCTGTGGACTTCCTTTTGGAGGTGTAGTCCTAACCAAATGATCAGAACTATATCTCATCTTAACACTCTACAAAACAGGTGGTAATTTCAAATTCCATATGTCTATATGAGCAGAATGGGCACAATCCACTTGATGTGATGGTGGATGGGTGTTACTTGCCACATGTTTCACATCTTAAACAGGATGGGGGATTATAAATCATGCACAATTCATGAAGATAATATTCCTGCACCCTTCAATGGCAAGTTTATTCCATATCATCACACTAGTTATTCATTTATATTTTTATACACTAAAATCCTGAATTCTATTAGATGTGTCCTTATGTAACCATCTTCATATTTTTTTATTTCTTTACAGGATTTAGATGCTGTTCTATATCTTACAAGATTTCCAAGTGGTGAACAATAAAAGGAAAGAAAGAAAGAAAATAATAGAATAGAAATACAGAATTAAATCTATGATAGATGGATAGATAGATAGATAGATAGATAGATAGATAGATAGATCTACATCAGGGGTAGGCAACATTTTTGGGGCATGGGCACATTTGGCAATTTGAGAAACTGTCCTGGGCACCACCACAAAATGGTTGCCATGGGAGGTGTGGCAGAGGACAGGTAGGACTGAACCCCAACACACTAAACAACTCCTTTGAACCCACCATTTTCAGCACCAACAGAAACTTATTTCACAGCGGATGGTAAGAAAAAAGTGTTATTTTTTTTTAAAGTTGGAGGGGTAGGGCACCTTGGTGAGCACTAAGAAAGGTGTCCTGGGGTGCATTGGTGCCCATGGGCACCACAATGCCTACCCCTGATCTAGATCTATTTCTATCTATCTATCTATCTATCTATCTGAAATTGTTCAAATGTTTCTCAGATAATTTAAAGACAATCTGACATCTTATAGTTGTGCATGTGGTTCTTCACTCCTCTCCCTAGTCCTCATTTTGCGAAATTGCTGTTCATGGAAAGAAGTCGACTAGCAGCAGGCTGTATGGAAGGTCCGGGCTTTGTTTCCTGCTGTGTCACAGACTTTGATGTGACCTTCTGCAAATGACACTGTAGGACATTTCATCATTGGTGGAAGAAGAATAGTAAGTAGGAATAGGCACAGGCTGGCTGCCATACCTTTCCAGCAATGCATGACCCTAATGACAAGCACACTGATGATCAATCTCCCTGATCTCTTGCCTACCGCTTTACTTTTCTTGACAAGAGTTTTGACAAAATGAGAGTGGAAGAGTATTTTATGTGGATTGACAGTTTATGAGATAATAGCAATTATAGCCACTGCAAATGTTGGTCACTGCAAGATCAAGATGGTGGTAGCCATGATCATAGCTGTGACTATCTTCTCTGATCTAACGGCAACACAAATGAATGGTAGATGATATGCAGAATGGAGAAGGCTGGGCTTGAGAATGGGGAGATTAGTTTTTAATTAGGGCCGCGAGAATGTAAGAATTGTTCTGCCATAACAGATAAAAGTCCATCTATTCCAATGTCCTGTGTCCAAGGGCAACCAGAGAGATACTTCTGGTTGCTTACAGAATGTCATGGTGGTGGCAATCTTGCTCTGTTGTTTTTGCTCAGCACCTGGTCTTCAGAGGTACACTGCCTTTCTACATTTAGCTAGCATGTTTAATAGTTGCCCTACCAATGAGCACAGTATAGATTTTGGACATCCTGAAAGGATGGTAAATTGGTCCCTTATTTATGATTGTTTGAACTGGGGATGGGATATTTCAGTTTTCGGAATGTCTTGGCCAGGGCCTGTACCGAATCCTCTGAGAAATTTGGCCCATCTCTATAATGTTTTCCTTCATAAAGTGCAATGAAGGCAAAATGCACTTTGGGTCACGGAGTGGCCAAATGCAATGATAATGTGTATGTGTTTAAGATGGTAAGGGCACGATCCTAGGGCCGCTATGGCCATAGGATACCTTGGAGTCCCAGCTCCAACCTCTGAAACTTGCTCCTAGGTCAGAGCTGGGACTCCAAAGTTGGAGCACCCTCCCTCTGCCTTCGCAGCCGGCGTGTAAAGAACTGTGCTGGCTGCAGCTCTGAGGTTGGAAGAGTGACCTCCGAGATGGAGTTTTGTGGGGGTGGGGTGGGGTGGGATACGAAGTATCCTAGCAGTGCCCCAGCCTCCTCACCTTGCGCTCTGGAGCAAAATACGTAGGCAGTCAAAATCAGCCATCTAAGTGTTTTGCAGGGCAGGAGGAGAGCGTAGGCAACCTTTGCCTCCTTGCTCCTTCTGCCCTCCATAGGATGCCCGTAATCCTCTTTGTTTGGAGGGTTATGGGCAGCCACATTGGATTGCACTGTAAATGCGCATGAGTTATTGTGGTCTGTCAGTTATACTACTGGAAATCTTCTCCCTACCTTAAAAAAAAAAAAAAAAAAGGAGAGAAAATAGAATACTGTCAAATGAAGTCTTAACAGCATATTCTTTATAAATCTGGTTGTTCAGTGAATAAAAGGAGATTGCTTGGTGTGTCAATCTCTTTTTATACACAAGAGTCCCCCCCCCCCTTGTTGGCAGGTAGCAGCATTACCAATGTGTGTACAAGACCAGGAAATAAGCTTTAGTGATGAATGGTCAAATTTTCAAGAAACATCTCACTTCATTCCATTTGTTCATAAAAGTCATTATGGGAACAAATAGCATTTTCCTACCTCAGGCATTCTGCCGTTCTTGGTCACAGGATGATGGTTTTCTACAATATCTCTAACAGTGGATTTAAAAAACAAAACAAAACAAACACACACACACGCGCGCGCGCGTGCGCGCGCGCACACACACACACACATACAAAACGGCAACTGAACAAAGAGCCTGAGCAGTTGGGAGCCTCAGGGAGGGCGGTGGTGGAATGGGTGGAAGGGTTGGGGGTGGGTGGAAAGAGGAGAAAAAGAAATGAATATAGTGGCATTGGGAAGTTCACCACATTATTCTACAGTCAGCAGTTGAGTTTAGGTCAATAATTCATAGGAAGTAGTACTGGTATATGCTGACCTAGCCAGAGTGATGTATTTAATAAGAAATAAAGGGAAAATGAACAGGGGGAGGGAGAGGGAGGGGGAGAGAGAGGGGGAGGGAGAGAAGAGCATTATATAAGTCCAGGCAGGAATTAATGAGATCCATCCATTTTAGTTTCTGTTATTGAACACAAAAAATCCCTCCCAATGAATGGAGGTAGAGAGCTGTCATTCAGAACTGCACAACATATGGCCCTTGGCACCACACCATAAGTAGGGCTTTCTGTGCCTCTAACAGCTCCATGATGCCCAGATCTCAAGCAGGCACAGCTCTTCTAGACATGGACCTGGAGGGAAGACTAAAGCTTCAGCTGCTGAATTTGTGTTTACTGGACAGCTGTTCAGGCCACAGGATGTCTTGCATGGAGGAAAAAGGGGAACTCTAGCCATGGGTGGCCTGCTGAACCCATTTTGTTACCCTGGTGGGAATGTGTAGACTACATATCTGCTCACTGTGACCTTTGTCAAACAATAGCAACCAAAAGTCGATGCTGCTCTTCAGGAAACACAGTATTTTGAGTAAATGGGGAGGGGTGTGGAATAACAGGGGATTAACTGAAGGAGCTGCGCACTCATGCCCGAATGGCCTCAAAGTGCCCCATTGCTCTCAAAGGATCAGGTCTACATTGTTCTGCAGAGGTTGGTTTCAGTTTCATGTTTCTCAGTCTAAATGATTTTAAGAACAGCCCTGTAAGATCAGACCAAAGATCCATCTAATCCAGATTTCTATTGCAAACAATGCCCAACCAGATGTCTCTGGTACATGTACAAGCAGACCTGTCAGGGTTCAGCCCTGCTCAGACCTGGAACCTGGGATCTCCTTTGAGGATGAGGAAGGAGAGCAGGAACTGCCCCCCTAGTGGACTCCTGCATCCTCCGTGACCCCAAGGAGCCTTCGGATCATGACATGACAGTCACAGGACCAGAGGTTTTCATACCAGTTGTCTGGGGGCCTGGTTGACTGTGGGACCCCTTTGTCACCTCCAGGACTGCAGGAACAGAGAAGACAGTGTGCCAGGAAACATCTTCAGAGCTGCCAGCAAAATGCCCAGCTACAGAAATGCATCAGTCTACATGAGAAGAGGGGGAAGCCCATGCAAGCACCTGCCCAGAACAGGGTCTGACTGAGAACCAGGAAGTGGGGAGCCTCTAGTTCAGGGGTTCTCAACCAGGGGGGAATTCCCCCCAGGGGGGGGATTTTAGGGTTTCAGGGTGGGGAATTGGGACCACAGACTCAAACTGTTGGAATACTGATCTTTCTACAAATTACAATTGTACATAATCTACAGAACATCACACCTTATTGTATGGCACAGATTAAGTCAGACAATCTTGGAAAGGGGGGAATGCCATTATGAAATATGATGAAAGCGGTACATGGGGCAAAAAATAATAAATAAATAAATAATAAATAATAAATAAATAAAAATAAATATTATTTATTTATTTATTTATTATATTTATGAATCGCCCATCTGGCCAGACATCCGGCCACTCTGAGCGATTTACAATCCAATAAAATACAAGGGGGGGGGAACACACACACACACACACAGTATAAAACACAATTAAAAACAGAACAAAACTTAAAAATCCTAACCCACCCCATATTCCCGCCTGAAAAGCCACGTTTTTAATGCACGGCGGAAGCTAATCAAGGCAGGGGCATGGCAGAGGTCACTGGGGAGAGAGTTCCATAAATTGGGGGCTGCCACAGAAAAGGCCCTCCTCTGAGTCCCCACCAGCCTGGTTTCTCTGGCTGATGGGACAGGGAGAAGGCCGTCTGTGGCAGATCTTGTTGAGCGGCCTACTTGATGTTGCTGGAGGCGCTCCTGGAGATATATTGGACCGGAGCCGTACAGGGTTTTAAAGGTCAACGCCAACACCTTGAATTCGGCTCGGCAAACAACTGGTAGCCAGTGCAACTCTTTGAGCACCGGAGTGATGTGATCACGCCGGCGGCAGCCTTAATCAGGCGGAATGTCCACATTGTTGTGATATGTATCACATTACCAGCTGTGGCACATTGTTTACACATGGAAGGAACAGAATGGCGGGGTAAACAGGTTTATTATGTCTTTCTAGAATCTCATGTTTTCGCAGGGGTTACTAGAGTGTGAGAGCAATATGAGCTAGTCACATGGTTTGTATGTTCTGATGACGTGTTAACTTGTTTTCTGTCTGAAGCCATTTTAGAGAGAAGCTGAACTGCTTTCTTTCTTCTTCTTCTTCTTCTTCTTCTTCTTCTTCTTCTTCTTCTTCTTCTTCTTCTTCTTCTTCATGGTACAGCTTGCTGGACTTGTTACTGCTACAATGTAACGTCTTTGCTGAAGTGGAGTGAGCTCAACTTACTCCACTGGATGTAATGCTTGCTATGCATTTATACTCTGCACATGGACTGTAACTAGGAAATGTATACTCTGTAGAACTTTACTTGCTAAGTGAATAAACAGGTAGAATTGGACCTGTGGTGTTTACAGAGTGTTTCCTGACTCCATGGATTAATGTGCAACGGAGAAGCTTTGTTGGTTCACTGGCACACACGCTGCACGCTGCTTGCGGGAGGAGGGAGGTGAGATCTGGAAGATCTGTGTGTGGAATGTACAGGCGTCTGCTAGCACACAGACAAGGATTATAAATCTCCCAACCCACACACACTCTGCTCAGGTCCAGTTCGAACACACATAAGGTTTAAAACTCATAAAGATATTTATTAGTTTTTACTTACACTTCATTCACATATATGCAAGATGCATATAGGCAGATTAATTTCATTGAAGAAGATCTCTGGCTGGAAGCCAGTTTGGACTTGCGCCCTCCACGTTGGGAGAGGGGAGAGCAGAGTGCCAAACTAACTTCCACAAAGAAACAGGAAGTAGATAGAGCAGCAGGGAGCTCTGGCCAGAGAGGCCGAAAGTAGGGAGGAGAGGTTTCTTTTGTTAACCCATTCCTCCCACTCTAATCAGTGGTTACATCACTTTGTTGATGATGTCCCTGGGGCCAGCGTATAACAGGCCCCGGACGACCCTAAAGAGCTCAGCTGGGCGGCAGAGAGATGTTTGGATAGAAGCAGTGAAATGTTGTCTCTTTGCCACCTTCACTGCCTCTAGGTATACCTGGCTATAGGCACATACCAGGGCTCGATTGCATCCACTAGGAGTTTTCCTCCACCTGTACTCAAGCCGTTTCCTGTTTTGCTTCATCACTCTCAGCTCCGGGGTATACCACGGAGCCGTACGAGCTCTACTACAGAGAGGGCGCTCAGGAGCGATCGTGTCAACCGCCCGGGTCATCTCTCTATTCCAGAGATCAACCAGGGATTCGACAGGACCGCCAGCCATATCAGCCGGAAACCCCCCAAGGGCCCTCTGGAAACCATCCGGATCCATCAGCCTCCGGGGGCGGACCATGAATCCATGCCTTCTTGGTGTGGGATGACATTGTCCGGAGGCACATCTAATCTCCATTTCATTACAGGGAAACAAGAGCTAGAAATCTTCTTCCATCATTTGTAGCCCAATCACTGGGTTGTCAGCCTTGCTGAAGATAATAAAGAAACCCATCTCATTAGCATTCTCCATTCTTGATCAGTATGCTGTTCACTGACGAAACTGGAATCTCTTTCAGTGGTATCAGAGCAGGCTAAAAGTTCACATGGTGGCTAATTATATTTTGCTGCTTCTTTTTTTTTTAATATAGAAAGGCAAGATAGATGTGAATAAATTGGGTGAAAGCAATGGGCAGAATGCTGATTAATATTCATAACAGGAAAGGTGACAAGAAGCCAAGTCCTCCGATAGGCAGAAGATGAGAAATTGCTTTTGATCATAGTACCTTTTGGCTTTGCATCTTGCATGCCTGTTGAAAACTATGCTGGGCTGTGGGAAAGATCCAAGAGTTAAATTCAAAGGGAAGGCTGTATGCTCATCTTTGCAGCCGCAGAGAGTGGGGTTTTAGCCTTTATTTCCCAAAGATAATTACAGAAATCCATCCTAGTGAGAATAACAAAATCAAACAACATGAGATTATCAGTAGCGGGGACCATCACAATGTGCCACTTTCCCATTTTCACTTTGGCTAGGGAGCATCATTAGGGTCACTGTTTCCATCTTGATTTCCCCTAAAGATTATCCATTCTCTAACTGCCTTCAGTGTCTATTATTACTTTACAGGGCCGGCGCTACCGCTAGGCAGACCCAGGCGGCTGCCTAGGGCGCGTGGCGGAAGAGGGCGCAAACTCTGCGCCCCTTCCTCGCCTCCGGCGCGCTCCTGCCCTGCCTGCTGCCTCCGCCGGCCTCCCGCCCGCTTGCTGGCCGCTGCCGCCGCCGCAAACCCCCCCCGCGCGCGCGCCGCCAACCACCTACCTACCATCGTGTTGGAGAGGAGGCGGAGGCGCAGCAGCAGCCAGCGGGGCGGTGGGAAGTAGTGGTTTAGCCACTGTTGCAGACAGGCTTTGCGCCAGGCCTCCCCCATGACGAGGGGGGGCCTATATTTGCCTAGGGCGCAAACAGCCCTGCACGTTCTTACTTTAGCACTGTAAAATTGCAACTTGAAGAAAGAAAAAAAAGCAACCTGCTGGGATATACAGCAGGAAGTCAGGCTTGTTTCATATGCATCATGTCTGGTATCTTTATGTGTGTTCACAGAGTAACGTGAAGCACTAAGGTCATGGGGCCCAGTTATAACATAGGCACACAATGCATTTACTCTATAGCAGTTCTGTTGAATTCATTGAAGCTGCTTTGGAGTAACTACCGAGTGCTCTGGCCTAAAGTGAGAGTCCACCAAGAACTGCCACTATGCAGCTCCTGTTCATTTTGATGGGCTTATGTAGGATTTAGCAGCGATACTTGATGGGTTTCTTGCCGAGGCTGCGACAGTGGTTGCCAGATAATTTTGCCTGAAGCAAAATTTGAGGAGAATGTGAAGGGTCCTTTGCAAATGCAAACATCCATAGGAATTTCAAGGGAAGTTACATGAATGCCAATAAAATTAGTGGATTTTCTTGGGGTGTATGTGTGTGAGGCTCATATACCTCAAATTTCATGTAAAGCAAAATTTGAGAGGAAGCGTCTGTATGTATTCTGAGATGAGTTTAAAGCACTTGGGCCGGGGGCATTTCTCATATCTCTAAGCTGCCACCAACTGTAATGTGAAGGAAACTTTGAGGTGAATTTGGAGGGTCCTGATCAGGCAAAACATTGGTAGGAAATTTAAGGGAAGTTATGAATTTTGATGACTTTTGTGAAATTTCTCAAGGTTCTTTCCCCATAAATAGGGATAAACAGACCAGTCTATTTCTAGTCCTTGTCAGTCTCACATGTGTCCATTCATTAATCTGACCCATTCTGTTTCAGTATTAATCTACAATTTTAAAAAACCCACAAGAAAATTTGTATTTATAAATATGTATTTTGGGACAAATTATGTTGACAAAATATACATTTCTAAATGTATTTTCACTTGAAGTACACATTTCTAAACAGGCTTTATCTTAAAATACACATTTTGATATTTATTTTGGCACATTTTCCCAGCCGGGAACTGCATCACAAAATTGGGAGAAGTGCGAAATCTGAAGGATAACTGCATTCTAATCCACACGTAAGTCCAGGAAGTGTGGATCAGGCTGGTGGCCTTCAAAATTCAGAATGAACAAAGTCTCCAAACATCCTTACTCGAAAAAAAATTGCCATCTTCACTTTATTTATTTACACTTTACTACTGTTTTGAGTAGACAGACTATTTGGATAATTCTGCCCACTTTTTCTAACTCACATGATCGCTGAATGCCCAGGGCTTGGCAACCTATGGCCCTTGGCCGAATTTCATGCGCCCCTCAGCCTAATTCCAAAAGCCCTCTGCAAGGGATCAGTTCAGGGGCCACCCAGACCTTTTTTTTTTTTTCTAAAGGTGCAATCCTATGCATGTTTAGACAGAAAAAAAGGTCTACAACTCCCAGCATGCTAGCTGGGGCATGCTGGGAGTTGTAGGCCTTTATTTTCTGTCTAAACATGCATAGGATTGTGCCCTAATTTAATTTTCACAAAGTTGAAGAAGAAACCACAGTTGCTCATCAATAGTTCTTCTTGCAAGGTTTAGGGGTATTCCTATTGGTGACAACACTGGAGCACTGGTCCTTTTTTGGGATTTCAATTTAGCATTACCACCTGTGGCATCAGCAGAGCTCCTCTCAGCAGCTTGCTGCCCCCCCCCCCCAGAATTCCTTGGATGTAGCACTGTTACAGCGCAGTGTTCTGGGCGAGGCTGCCAACTAGTGGCTCTTGTGATGAACCTCACTGCCAGAGGTGGCAGTGCTCAAATAAAACTTTAAAAGAGAAAGGGACTGCTGCACGCTGTGGCCAACAAGCTCGCAAACCTTTTCAAGAATTTCATAATCCTGAAATTCCCTTCCCTGACCTGCTCACGCACTTTCAGGGCCACTGAATTCCACCCTCTCTCCTTTTGATCCATTTTTGTTGTTGTTGCTTGAGATATGTTGATTCAGCCTTAGTTTGATGCACAAATGCCTGGAGACTACAGACTTCCTCCTGTTCTGGAAGGGAAAGAAAGTGCAAATGTGGCCTCAGTGTGGGTGCCTGTTGTCGCACCATACATTGTGTCTGTGTCTGAGGGTGTGTGCACAGGGCAGTTCCACTACCAAGGGAACAGGGGCATCGGAGTGGGTGAGTGTGCGAATCAGCCCTAAGAGATGAAACAGACAAACATGAGAATTATCTGGTGCTCAGCCATACCATTTCAGGCTGGAAGTGTTTCATTGCTTTCTAACAGAAAAAGCCACAAAGCATGGTCAGGAGAAGGATTCGAGCTAGCCTTTTGTCAGAAATGCAGGTTTGCATGAGCATTCCAAGAGTCAATCCTCTCTATATGTAGTCAAAATCCAGCAACAGATATCTCATGTGGGGATGCTGATCTTTGTGTGCATGCTGTCTCTATATCAACATGTCTGCTTAGTCCAAGATATATTCTCAAGAATATTGTCACTAGGGAGGAATGGATCTGCCAGTTTCGGGTTCTTCCACATTCATTCTTTTTAAAAATTCAAGTTTATTAATTTATTTAATAAACCACACCACACTCTACCCGGACACTACACTCAACATCTGGGGCATTCCTCCGACTGCCACCTCTGAGGGAGGGAGGCTTGGAAGGTGGCAACAAGGGGGAGAGCCTTTTCTGTGGTAGCCCCCCAACTGTGGAACAAACTCCCCACTGAGGCCCACCTGGCGCAAACTTTACTATCCTTTCAGTGCCAGGTTAAGACTGCCCTCTATGCTGAGGCAATAGTACATGCGGTGGTGGTGATGTCACCTTTTTAACCAGTCTACTTTTTATAACCATGTTCTTAGCTATTTAAGTAATTTTTAAATTGTTTTAAATGTCTAGTAATGAATTTTTTATGATGTTTTCATTGTTTGTATTGTATATTGTAATTTATTGTATTTTATAATTGTTGTAAACCGCCCAGAGGGCTTTGGCTATTGGGCAGTATAGAAGTTAATTTAATAACAACAACAACAACAACAACAACAACAACAATAATTTAATTTCTATCCCACCTTTCTGGGGGGAAAAATAGTGCTCAAATTACTATTGAATACACAGGGATCCAAACCAAGGTAGCTAACGATAAAAACCAGACTAACAAAAGCTTAATTAAAACAGAGCATAAAAACAAGTACATTAAAACACAATTAAAAACACAACAATAAAAGAAATAAAGGGTACCAACCCATTAACCCCTCCCCCCTTCAGCAACTGACCAGCTTACATGCCAAAGGCCTGCTTGAATGAAGACATCTTTGCTTGCTGGCAAAAGGGAGCCAACCTAGCCTCTCTTGGCAGGAAGTTCCAGAGCTGGGGAGCAGCCACTGAGAAGGTCCTCTCTCATGGCACTACCAAATGTGCCTCTGAGGGCTGCAGTATGGGCCTGCCCTTCCCCCAAGATCTTAAAATCCAGGTAGGCTCCATCCCATTTAGGAAGCAATTGTGAATTTTGGTAAGTTCTTATCAAAAGTAAAGCAAATGAAATTCTCACCTTTCTGCACTGGCTAAATTCAATAGGTACAGCTCTTCTTAGCATGGAGAGGACAATGTTGTAGCTGATAATGAGGTGGAGTCTGTCAGAAAGAAAGAACTGGCAGCCCTAAGTCAGCGCCACAGGCTGAAATACACAGGGATCCAAGCTGAGACTTTGAAGACCAAAGCGCTCAAAAACCCTCTGCTCAGATGGATGGATCTGTCAATTTTGCTTTCTCTCACATTTGAATTTTTAAAATCTCAAGTTCTTTCTTTAGGAACAAAATTTGTGAATGTTGGTAAGTTCGTGTGTGTGTGTGTGTGTGTGTGTGTGTGTGTACTATATGTGTGTGTGTGTATATATATATATATATATATATATATACATGTAAAAATGAACCGAACAAAATTCTCACCCATCCCTAAAATTTTACCGCATGGCTTCTTCAGTGCTTGGTATCTGCAGCTGATTTTTAACAATGTAGAAGAGAATACACTTCCCACGTGTGATGGCTGGAACATTTGCTATTTTTGCCATTATGTCTTCAGTAGGGAAAAGGAAAGAAAAGAAAAAGCAGCGCGAACGTACACTGCTGCATTTGTTCCCTCTCAACAAATCTCCCGGCGCGTTTGTACCAGGCCCTTTTCACAGCATTGAAGGGGTTCAGCTCTTAGCTGCATGGCAGGCAAGTTTTCTTTTATCCATCCCATCTTAAGGATCAGATCACTAATTCATGTACAGGATAAGACAAGTGCCAAATTATTATAATACTACAAAGAGGAGATCGGCAGACACCTGTCATCTTGATGAAAGCGGCACCATCAGCTGACCTTTGCCAGTTCAAGGCCAATAATGAGACAAGTCAGGCAGGGAGAGCGGTGCGCGGTGCGCCGGCTCCATTAACGCTAGCTGCTGTGTGCGCACTCAGAAATGCCGTGTCTCCTGTCAATTAGTGTGGGCAAACCGGGGACTGCTGATTACCAGAGACATGGCATGGCGGGCTGCAGCTACCTTTACTTCTACACCCTGCTGCATTTTAATTAGCTGCAATCCCCTGACTATTTCTTCGAGCTTCATTACTGCTATCTTCAAGACATTCGAGGCAGGCTTTTAAACAGGAGGAGGAGAAGATTTCACATCATTAACGAGGAGAAATATTGAACACATAACGGTGGAGTTTGATAGTGCCGCACTCTGTGTGTTTGGTGTGCAGGGGGCGGGGTGTGGGACAGGGGGAGAAAGCAGGGGGGTGCGTCTTCCAGCACATTCTAGGCCATGTTCAGGAAGACAGGGATGAAAACAGAGCAGGCACCGCTCACTCAGTCGCATGGCAGCATGGGCTCGAAATTGAAAGCATTGGAATTGAGATGTGACTAATGCACGCACGAGATGATTTTGTGCGTACCGGAGAGGTGGGAGGCAGAACAAGCAAGCAAAGCAAGAGAAAATAAGATCTGAAGAGCTGTGCAGAAAAAAAAAAGAAAAAGAGGGAAGCAGAAATGCAGGCAGACAGGTACTCTGCTGTGTGAGGTTCATATCACAGGGGTTCATGTCTCTACCCTTCGTCCATTTGTGACTGAAAAGATGTTTCTGTATGCCTGGACAGTCCAGGAGCGAGGCAAATCCATACAGCAAATATTTGCTGTGTTAGTTACTGTGTGCAAATGCCGCAACTGAACGGAAGAAAAATAGTATTCAGCGCCAATGAAGGCCACAAAATCTGTCTTCATTTCTGTTTTATTATATGGCTTACGCTGGCTCAGTGTGGCTGAGTGTGGAAAGCTAAGCAGGGTCAGGCCTGGTTATTACCTGGATGGGAGACCCTCCTCTAGTTTCCTGCATTGAGCAGGGGGTTGGACTCGATAGCCTTGTAGGCTCCTTCCAACTCTATGATCTATGAATCTATATAATGCTCTTTGTTGGAGACCCACACTTAAATCTCTCTCTCTCTCTCTCCCCCTCCCCTCTCAAAATATTGTTGTAGTAAACTACACTAATTCATTTTTAGGCTTTTGTGCCCTGATGAATATAGCATTTGGACTCACACCCACGTTAAGGTAGCACTAGGACAATTGGGCGTCTCTCCCTAAAATGCTTTTGATTTATTGCATACTTGCATTAATGAAATATATTGTTTATGATGCAAATATTGACAAAGATATACTTCTTTCAGTTCATGGGATCTTTATCTTTCACATAGAGGGCCTCACAATTTTGCCTCATGATACAGTGATATGTGACACTAACCATGATACAGTGATGACATAACCCTAACCACCACCTACAATGGGAAATCTGTCCAGATACCTTTAATAAGCCCATGGGCCATGTGTATCTGGGATTCTAGAAGAGAGGGCTATAATACGGATTAATGTTATGGAATGGTAGCTCTGGATTTCTGACAGTTTGGAACTCAGGGCAAAGAATTGCAGCATTTGGTTTGGAAGGTTGTGCAACTCCAAAAGAGGTGTAAAAAGACCTTATTTTTGCATAGGGACTGCCTGCCTGGATGAACTGAGACTGGGCTGTGTGGCATGGGACCTTTTATAGGCCTCACCCAAATCTTGCCCTCAGAATCTTTCGAGGCTGGGAAATCCCCTGTCTCATGAAATGTGGACCTCCTGTTTCTCTCATAGGAACATAGGAAGCTGCCTTGTACTAAGTCAGACCATCGGTCTATCTAGCCCAGTATTGTCGACACTGATTGGCAGCGGCTCTTCCAGGGTTTCGGACAGGAATTTTTCCAGCCCTCCCTGGAGATGATGATGATGATGATAATAATAATAATTTATTTATTACCCGCCTCTCCATCTAGATCGAGGCGGGGAACAGCAGAAAATATAAAATACATAAACTAAACAACACAAAACATACTATTAAAACATCTTTAAAACATCTTAAAGGCATCCTAAAATTCCGCTGGATAGGCCTGCCGGAAGAGATCAGTCTTTACGGCTTTTTTAAATTCCAAAAGACTGGCAAGTTGACAAATCTTCTCCGGCAGGCCATTCCATAATCTGGGAGCAGCAGAAGAGAAGGTCCTCTGGGTAATACCTGTCAGATACCAGGAATTGAACCTGGGACCTTCTGCATTCATTCATAGCAGGTGCACTGAGCTACGGCCCCTTGTGATAGCTGATGTCATTGCCCCCCTCCCTGGACCCCCACTGAGTTCCATGCCTCCCTCAGCATGGAGAAAGGGACTTGTCCATTGCTGAGAGGAGCAGCTGTTCGTCTCAGCACTGGTGGAGTCCTCTGGCCAAATACAGCTGTTGGGTGTTCCCAGATGGCCACGCCCCCATCCTTGACACCATCCCCTTCCCCCAATTGCCAACTGTTTGGTGGTTCCTGGCTTTTGTACGTCTTTTTCCCATTCTAAGGTTGAAATGCCTCTCCAAAGGCTTAGTTACTATAGTAAGAGGTTTAAGCTAAAATATACTGCCATTTTTTGTTATTTTGGCCCTTTTGCCTTTGGGCCTACCCTGTTCTGCCTTCAGCCCCTCCCACCAAGGAAATGCAGCCCCCAAGGACATCTCCAAAATCGGGTTGAAAGTGGTTCAACATCCCAGAATTAGATATTCTTTGAGCAAGTTGCTCACTAGGAGCTCTCCAAGGTGCTGCAACGTTGGTCTGCCTTGTTCCACTGTGCCCAGTAAGCTTCTTTTGTGCAACCCGTATGCTTTGTTTGCATTACAGTGCAGAAATATGGGGCTGAGTCATACATGATTACTTGACAAATCACAAGAAATCCAGCCAAAGGTTAAGCACTTCTACATCCCAGGGATTTCAGTGTCATTTAAACATGAACTTAATTCTCTCCAGTTGAAATCATTACTGCTTAAAAGTGCTTTCCTTTTTGCTGGAGCAAGCTCACTGTTTGTATTCTGGCTAATGGATGTGTAGTTTACAGATTAAGCCAGGGGCATGGAAGCTGTGGCCCTCCTGATGTTGCTGGAGTGCTACAACTCCCACCATCCTTGTTCATTGCCCATGCTGCCTTGGGCTGATGGGAGTTGGGAGTCCAATAACTTATGGAGTAGGGTTAGGCAACCTGGTCCCATCCAGATGCTTTGGTCTACAGCCCCCTGTAAGCCCCAGCTAACATGGCAAATGATCAGGGATAATGGGACTACAACAACATCTTGAAGGGGCACCAGGTTGCCTTCCCCTGGAGGACCACAAGCATCTTCTGAGTATTTATAAAATCTTCCCTTTGTGACTGAAATAAAAATGATCCAGTAGCTGCACCTGTTGCTGAAAGGGTGGAGCAATAGACCTTCGTCAACATCCTCCAAGTAAACAGACACACTGGTGGATACAGGCCTGAACGTGTTAAATAGCAATGCTGGACAGGGGCTTGCAAGGTCAACTTCCATTTTCGTTCCATGCTTTTCAGTTCATAAAATAATCATTGACTTGAAAAGAAATTAAACCTCAAAAGACTCCCCCCCCCCAGCATTTTTTGCACCTTGGTCCTCATCTCCTTTTACTAGATTTCAAATAATGTATATTTCATTTTTTTCCTGAGGATTTTTTGTAAAGATTTTTCACTTCATAGACTTAATTATGTAATTACACATCAGTCCAAAATCTGTTTCAAAGCAGCCATTTTAATCTGTTGGGTACCTAAAACAGTCTTTAAAAACTGCCTAATTACATAATTACAATACCTGATAGACTCGAATAACAAGCTCAGAGAGCATCTTTGGGGCTGGAAGCAAAGCCCTGTGGTCTTTTGAGTATATAATACCTGTTAGAAAAATAGCTTTGCCATTATGTAGTTAGATGATATTTTGTATTGCAAAGGAACAATTACTGACTATGTGATAAAGACTCCCTTTTCCCATTTGCTTAAATTAAATGCATTTATAAGCAATTCTTTAACACTGTGAAATGAAACACACATTTGATTAGTATTAATATGAGACAGAATTTCACAAGCCTTAAGAAATTCATAGACAATTCAAGGACTGTTATTTTTAACTGGTGTAATATTGTGGCTAAGAGTGTGAGCGGCAGCCCAGAAAACCCCTGGCTCTTAGTTGAGCTCATCCATCAACCCATTAGCTGGCCTTGCATGAGCCGCTGTCTCAACCTTGCCCGCCCCCCATGAGCTATACAAGGGTGGCCAGCAGTGGAGCCAGGGCTCACAGGGATGCAGCACCGGCCCTTGTCTATTAGCAGGGATGCTGATGTCATCTGCCAGCCCCCTCAGAATTCCCTGTTCCTTCTTCTTCTTTTTAATTAATTTTTAAAATGTGAATTACACCCAACAAAACAAAAACCATATTAAAAAAAGAGGGGGAAAAACAATGTTCTTACAGAAATGGAAAGGAACCACTCACAGTAAATGTGTATGAAATGTATATCCATAAGTATCAATAAGTATGTTGTAATACAGCTATCAGTAAAGACGGTTATGCATAAACTTCAGAAAAAGTGGACCAAATATCCATGTATTTATTTAGGTGGTGTCTAAATACCACCCGCTCAAATGTTGAAAGTGTTATTAGGTCTTCAATCCATTGTGTTATAGGAAGTGAGCATTTATCTTTCCAGTGTTGTAATATCAGTCTTTTAGCTGTCAAAAGGGCACAGAAAATCCACATGTGTTGTCCTTGTGACAAATTCCATACAGCAGGTAAATAATTTAAAAGAACGTGTGCATCGGTAAATATCAAAGAGCATTCTAATACTAGGTTTATCTGTACTATAACCTCTACCCAAAAAGAAGCAAGCACTGGGCATTGCCAAAACATATGGGTAAATGAAGCATACCTCCAACAGTTAACTTACTTAGACAAACCCTTATTAAAGAGGAGAAGAAGAAGAAGATTTCTTTGTTGTAGTGTCCAATAAATACAAAACAAAGTTTTTGCTGAATAAGACGTAACCTAAGATCCATAGACCCTTCTGGCACAGACACAAAAACAATGTTCCATTGATTAGGCAAAATAAGACCATCTAATTCCTTGTTCCATTCCTCTTTAAGACTCTGTGTATCATACTTATTCACCAATAATAAGTATTTATTAACATGAATCTTAGGTCGATATAATTCCCCATTCCTTCAAGAATTCCCTGTTCCTTCTGGGCTTAGCTGCCATCCTCACAGACAATAGCTGTGGGGGAAATGAATTTTCCCAGCAACAATATATTGTTCCCACTTGTAATGCAAAGTATTTTGGGGTGGCTTGGCTTTGAATGGCCACTGCAGCTAGTGGTGGGGCCGAGCCTGGAGTCGGCTGGAGGCTCGCTCCAGGCTCGGTCCCCTGCGAGCGGCGGCAGCCCGATTTCGCTCTTCAGAGCAGCGCGGAGCGTTCTCTGCGCCGCTTGCGCCACTTGAGCCACCGCCGGAGAAACTCTCCCGCGCATGAGCCCCCACTGCCGCCGTCAGACCCCCCCCCGCCACCAGGACCCCCCCTCCGCCTACCTGGTCCTGCGCGTCGCCTCCGCTGCCGTCGGAGCCACTGCTCCAGCGCGCTGGACCCCCGCCTGCGCTCTGTTTTGGCGGGGGTCCAAAAACAGAGTGTGGGCGGGGGTCCAGTGCGACGGAGCAGGGTCCCGTCGCATCACTTCCTCCGCGCCGGAAGTGATGCGACGGGACCCATCGGGCTGGCGAGAAAGGCTCCGCAGAGCAGAGAGCCCAGGTAAAGCCCGCGTGGGTGGCCGAGCAGCCTGTCGGACACGAGCAGGCCCAGTTCGGGCCTTGCTCCTGTCTGACGGGGTGCTCGGCTACATCCCTACAAGGGCAAGAGATCAGACAAAGGTAACTTATTCATTCTTCTTCTTTTTCCTTCCCTCCCATAATGCCAATGGGTGGGAATTAACTATGCCAGCTCCAGGGCTGGCCTAGAGGGCCCTTGTTTTGAGCATGTAAGGAGAATGAGAGGACTTTGGACCCAGTCTCGATCAAGAGAATGCTGAGGATGGGTGGGGAAGGGACACAGGAAAGGACAGGAACAAAGAACAGATAGCATCCAAAGACCCCTTTCTGACATGTGAAGTTCAGGGAAAAAAATGTGCGGTAGATTTGTGGTAGCCAGGAGCACGAGCACACAAAGGAAATGGAACTCTCACACACACTGATTAAAACAAGCAGCTTTGGCTACTTCTTAAAATAGACATTTTTATTAGGAAAAATGGGATCTGATTATCAGACCTTAGAAATCAAGGCAAGGTGGATTGCAGTTGTTACACAACCTCCCTTATGGAGGCTTGCAGCATGGCTTGCAAAATTAGAGGTCTATTTGTGTTGAATGTCAGGTGACCTTTTTGACAGAGGCAAAGAGCTGTCACAGGGAGAAGGATGACATGACCACCACCATCAGGGAAGCTGTGTGCATAGGCCCTGAGACTTGTAACTGACATAGGATGCAAGGCAGGGAAAGGCGGGTACAGGGTTGGGCTCAGACTGCCAGTCCTCAGTAAGATTAAGATCCATGGCATGTAGCGGTGTTCACAAACCTGTGGGGGGGCTCGCCTCTCTGCGGCGGCGGACCCCCCGCCTCGGTCTTCTGAGTGGTGCGGAGCAGTTCTCTGTGCCGCTCGAGCTGCCGGCGCTGGTCCCGTCGTGTCACATCTGGCCCCGGAAGTGACGCAACGGGACCCTGTGCAGGCGCAATACGTTGCACGGGGGTCCAGCACACCTGCGCAGGGTCCCGTTGCATCACTTCCGGGGCCGGATGTGATGCAACGGGACCAGAGCGGGCGGTGCGGGCGGCTCGCCGTGGAGAGGCAAGCCGCCGCTGGAAAAAGGTAGGCCCGCGCGAGGTCAGGGGATGTTGACCTGGTGCTGAATGGGGTACATCTACCCCTGAAGGACCAGGTACACAGCTTGGGGGTCATTTTAGACTCCCAGCTATCCATGGAGGCTCAAGTGTCAGCTGTGAGCCGGGTGGCACTGTATCAACTCCATCTGATATGGCAGCTGCGCCCCTACCTTCCTAGTCATCTGCTCCCATCAGTGGTTCATGCTTTGGTCTCCTCTTGCTTAGACTACTGTAATGCGCTCTATGTGGGGTTACCCTGGAAGACGGTTCGGAAGCTACAGCTGGTACAGAATGCGGCGGCTCGCCTGGTTAAAGGCAGCCACCAGCGTGATCACATCACTCTTGTGCTTAAGGAGCTGCACTGGTTACCAGTTGCTTACCAAGCTGAATTCAAGGTGTTGGTTTTGACATTTAAAACCCTATACGGCTCCGGTCCAGTTTATCTTAAGCAGCATCTCCAGCAAGATCAAGTAGGCCGCTCAACAAGATCTGCCATGGATGGCCTTCTCCTTGTTCCATCAGCCAGAGCAGCCAGGCTGGTGGGGACTAGGAAGAGGGCTTTTTCTGTGGCAGCCTCCAAGTTATGGAACTCTCTCCCCAGTGACCTCCGCCATGCCCACTCCTTGATGAGCTTCCGCCGTGCATTAATAACATGGGTTTTCAGGCAGGAATATGGGGTGAGCTAGGATTTTAAAGTTTTAATGGTATTTTATATTTTGTTTTATTGTATTTTTTATATATTGTACATCACCCAGAGTGGCCGGGTCACCGGTCAGATGGGCGATTCAGAAATATGATAAATAAAATAAAATAAAGGAGCACTTTCTATGTTATGGCCTCAGGGGAACTCAGTTCCCAGGTGGAATCCTCAAAGAGTGAGGACGTGAGCATTTCAAATGCAAATGAAAACTTGCTTATTCAGACAAGTGTTTAATGTGATTATTGGTTGTAATTACTACTATATGTATTGATTGCTGATTTTTTTTTTTAAAAAAACAACAATTTAGGAATATTATATCTTGAACATTTGAATCTTGTTGATAACTGCTGCCATTTATGTTTAAAAAAAGGGCTGATTAGTTATCTCTGAATATTTTGCTGTACTATAACTTAGCACTCTATGGCACTAAAGAAATATTGCATAGCCATAGCAGTCAAACTGAAACATCTTCAAAACAATTTTTGAACAGGACCAATTTTGTTGTGGGTAACAAAGTGGTTACTGCTGTTTCTCCTTGTAGCAGACTTCAGATCCCACAAGAGAGATGTGTTTTCATTTAAATACACTTTAGCTAGTCATCAATCAACAGAGATGGAGGATGTCAGAAGTGGGGCTTAAAAAACACAGAGAGAAATAGTTATGGGAAACAGGACTGTTTCACACATTATGGGAGATCAACCTCTGTCTTTCACACATGTAGCCAGAAGCCTCAGCCAATCACTAGTACCATCTTTATACTGTATTGTACTGTCTTTCAAAACACGTTTGTGCCCTCTTCACATACCATGATAATTAATGTGTGCGTGCCATGTGTTCATGCTAAAAACATAATGTGTAAAGAAGTCCACAATATACACTTAAGTGTTATGCACACAGGAAGATGTGTTAGAGATGTACATCTGCTAATCTGCCCCCCTGCTCCTGCCCTGACCCAAACCACTCACCTAATATTGAATATATATTTAAACAGGTTTGCATTTCTTCCTAAAGTCCTTATTCATGATCTCAGGTGACTGCTCCATTGATATGCTGATTCGTTTTCCCCTTAGGAAAAAAGCTGGGTCATTGCAAGAGTCAGTGCTGAATTGCTGCTGCATATGTTGAAGATGCACAAAAACACACTTGGGGGCAGATCTACTTTTAGGTGATTCAGCCAAGCAGATTTTTTAAAACAGGGGATTGTTATCCACAACCACCTAATATGCCTAAGCTAGCTAATAACAGAACATTGTTGGATAGTTATTCTTTATTGTCTCATCTAGATGACAGGTACATCTTACAGTAAATCCCTAAATGACGATTTTCCTGTAACAAAATATGCAAACACTTTAAACTAATGGCAAAGTGCTGAAGACTTCAGCTAGGCTAAATCATCATCATCATCATCATCATCATCATCATCATCATCATCATCATCATCATCATCCAATGATCCATCTAAGTGAATAACAGAGATGCAAGCATCTACAAATTTTAATAGTAGTTTCTCTAGTACTGACAGGCACTGAATGAATTTGGCAGACTCTTCCACATACAATTTCAGTATTATCTACGTAATTGCTTACCGAAATCTTTGTCCCATGCCTTCATACAACACCAAGGGCAGATCCCTAGTGTGTGTTAACTTCCAATGATACATCTTTGTGATGTTTTTTCCCTTCTTGTGCAGATCCCAATGATCACAAAACACATACACACAAAACAGGACAAATAGTTTCACAAATGTGAAGGTATGACCACAAAGTGTGTTTCTTCTTGTTTGTAATGGATAGTGTGCCCAGTCTCTGCAAGCTGATGTAGGATCTTTGCTGCCCCATGTTGACCCCTTAGTAGTTTGCATGGGAAATGATGCCTAGGATCCAAAGATCCAAATGTACTCAATATGGTCTCCAGGACCCTTCCTCCTGACAACAGCTGCTTCTACCACCCAACAGGCTGCCTCATACATTTCAAATGTCCCTATATCAGCCTTCCCCAACCTGGTGCCCTCCAGATGTGTTGAACTGCACCTCCTGTTATTCCCAGCCCACATGGCCATTGGCCATGTGGGCTGGGAAATCAGTCAGAATCAATCAATTTATTGATCCAGTCAACAGACCTCACAATAAAACCTATAGGCTGGGAATGTTGGGACTTCCATTCCAACACATCTGGAGGGTAGATTAGATTGTTTATTTACGGTCATAGACCAAAACCAAATCTTGAGGGTACTATATAGTAGGTCAGCCTTGAGGAAGGTGGACCTATGTAGTAGGGACATCCCTGTTTTCTGCTTCCCTCTGTACCTGGTAAATCAATTTGTCCATTTTTAATTTCCCTTTTTAGGTTACCTTGTTAAAGAGGCTGCAAGACAAAATTGTCTATTTTCCTCAGAGGTAGGTTGCCACTACCTATGCATTAATAACTCTTATTGAATATTGATATCTTGAATATTGAATATTGATAACTGAAACCTGAATAAATAGGAAAGAAAAATGAAACAAAATGAAATTCTCATATATCCCTAGTGAAGAGTGTAACTAAGACATTTGAAAGGTTTGCCTGGAGCCAAGCACCTCTAACTTTTTGTTTTCTTTGCAGATTAGAAGATGACTCTACAGTCCAGGCTTCATCTGTCTTCTTTGGACCGATCTGTCTTCTTTGGCTCCTCCAGTGTACCATAAAAATTTTCCCCAAGGGAATGTGGCCCTCCACAGAGAATTCCCTTCCCCTGGCCACGTGCGACTGTGGGTGGGGAGAATTTTGCGTGCGGAGGAGAGTGAGACCACTATGGGGTGATCTCACCCTCCAATAGGATACAAGGGTGGAGCGTGCAGGACCGTTATTAGGCCCGCATGCCCACACTCTGGGCTCTTTCTTTTGCAGCTGCAGAGAAAGAAGGATCACCAAACAGCTACACATTCAGAAGCGCCCAAGGACAGAGTGACTGGTTTGATTACAAGGGGGTGTGGGCACCTTTTCTTCCGCTTTCCCTGGGGGATTATTCAGCCTCTACAGGCCCTGTCTTTCCCCTGCAATAGCCCATTAGCTGTGGCCTGCAGCATGGCTTGCCTGGGCTCACTTGCCAGTGGGGATCCTTCGGCCTCTACAGGCCTGTGTAAAGGGTGCTTACCTTGGCAGCAGCCCTTCGGGCAACATTACCGGCGTCTTCTAGCCGCTCACTGTGCTGCGCCACCCCCCGGGTTTGGATGTATCTGCCCGTGATACCTCACTGGCACGCATGCCCCCCCCCCCATTTATGTTGTTTGGGCCTCATGGCCTGCCTTAACAGGCACAGCCTTTTTACTCTGTGCCTGGGGCCTAGTTGGCCCAGACCTCCTGTCAGGGGTAGGCCTGTGTCCAGCCAGGCTGTGTTTCCTCCTGGCAGGTGCGGCCTGGTGTTATTACTGGGGCCTTGTGTCCTGCTCGGGCCTTGCAGCCCCGCCTTCTCTGAGTGGCATTTCTGCTGTATCTGGGCCTGATTTGCCCAGGCCTCCTGTTATTTGGCCCCCTGTTGTGAAATAGGGCATCTCAAACAACAACAAAAACCCTAGGTGCCTTCCCTGTTGGGCTGGTGAGGCCTCCTTCTCTTGCACTGGAGCAGGTAATTTAAATATTAAAAGAAGATTTTTCTTAAGGCCTTGCCTCTTTCTTAATTGTTAAAGTTATATTCCAGACCCTTATTGGTTCTGGTGGTAGATTTGCTTCGCTTGCAGGGTCTTTTGCCTTGTTCTACACCTAAGGGTTGGTTTACCCCCCCCCCCCTTGTTTTATACCGTACAGGGTTGTTGTGTGGATAACAGTTAGGGAGGACTACGTGAGCTGCCTCAGGTCCCTTGCAGGAAAACATGCAGGATACAAATACAGTACATACATAAGGCCTTCATTCTGACATATGTGGATTACCATGCTGGTCAGCCTAACAGGGTTGTTGTGTGATAATGTAGGTGAAGCGCTTTGCTTACTCAAAGTACTGATACAAGCCTGTCCCTGACTCTCATCCTACCCTACAGGGTTGTTGTGAGGATTAAGGGGAATTGTGTAAGCCACCTCGGGTTCCTTGCAGGAAGGCAGGCGGGATACCAGTACAATACTACGTAATGCCTTCCTTTTGTAATAGGGGTTTGTATGCTGGTCTACCTCACAGGGTCAGTGTGCGATAAACTATGTGAAACACTTTGATTGCTTGAGTACCGAAGCAAGTGAATTAAAGAATTATCTGGATTCTAGTTGATTGCCATTGCTCAGTAGGTAGATGTTGCAGTTCCTACATTAGGCCTTCATTCTGACATACAGAGTTTACACCCTGGTCAACCTGACAGGGTTGTTGTGTGTTAATGTAGGGGAAGCGCTTTGTTTACTTTAGGTATGGATACAAGCCAGTCCTTGACTCTCGGCCTACCCTGCCTTGCAGGGTTGTTGTGAGGATGATATGTAAGGGGAATTGTGTGCACCGCCTCATGTTCCTTCAAGAAAGCAGGCGGGATACCAGGACAATACTATATAATACCTTCCTTGGAAGAGGGGGTTTGCATGCTGGTCTACCTCGCAGGGTAAGTGTGTGATAAAGTATATGAAACATTTTGATTGCTTCAGTACTGAAACAAATGAATTCAAAAATTATCTGGTTTCTAGTTAATTGCCATTGCTCAGTAGGTAGATCACCTGCTTTGCTGGCGTGCTCTTGTTCAATCCTCAGCATCTCTAGGAGGGTTTTGGAAACAATTCTGCCTACAATTATGGAGAGCTGTTGCCAGCTGGTAATACTGAGCAGAGTGGGCTGATGTGCTGGTGCCCATAATTTTCTGTAAGCTATCTCATTTTTATTATTTAGGAATTGGTTGCCTCCCAATGGGACATGGTGGCAGGAAGAACGACGGGGTGTGCCCCCAAGCAGTTGGTTGTGGGCTCTATGGTTAAACACTGGCTTGTATGCCGGGGGTCCCTGGATAGGTTCCCAGCATTTCATTGAGGGGGCTCCTGCCTGGGAACCCAGATGGCCATTGCCACTCAGTGTCAGTGGTAGTGGGCTGGACGGCCCAATAGTCTGACTCAGTTTATCTGGCCAGAGGTGTGCTGACGTGTTCATTTCAATGGAACTTATGTCTGCCTTCTTAGTTTTTAAATGGCCTTATGTATTAGTTAGGATGTGGTGGCATACGCCCACCTGAATCCTGCTATTGCTTCACTTATGGTTTTTTATAATGGCCGAGCCATTATTCACTTATTTCACTGCTTCCTGCATAGCCAACCAAGCCAATGTTCTGTGTTGGCACGAGCAATTTTATCATGCCGAGCCATGCTGGGAGTTCTGGTGGCAGTTTTATTTGCAAGTCGGTTGGCCCTGATCCATACACCCTGCTAGTTAGTACCTGATGGCTGAGTCCTTTTTACCTGTTCCCTTGGCTGTCTGTGCCTTACGATGTCTCTGTCCATTTCGGGGATTTTGTTCCCTACTATGCCATCTAATACCATGTGCTTTCTTTTGGCTGTTTTCCCCAGTGCTCACAAGCTGTGGGTCTTCCAGGAAGTTTGTGTTTGTCTGATCTCGAGACAACATCTGGATCTGCAGTGGTGTTCCTGTTGGTCCGTTTGCTGAACTATTTTCATCATCTATTTCTTCCCGCAGCGAACAGTCGTGAGTCCCAATGCTCTTAAGCCATGTGATTTATCAGGTAGCCGAAGCTTCTTTCATCATTCCATGTCAATTTCAGACTGGTAAGTGTGGACGGTCTTGCCTTGTGTGTTTCGGTTCTGTCCTGGGACGTCCAGAGGTTATATCCATTTTTAGTAGGTTTTAAGGGCTCAACTCTTAACAAGGAAGGCTTATAGATGCCTTCATTGCAATGGGGCTTATGAATGCATTCTGTGCATTAAGCTGGAGGTGCATTCTTAGAATTTTCTAAGAGAGGATGCTTGAAGTAAAGTCCACCTGGTTACTTTCCATCGACAACACTGCTTGCTACCCAAAATTCAAGCAAGGAATGGGAACCAAAATCAAATTAAATAACAATGAGGCTGAACGCAAGTCATTATCAAGTCCCAGAACTATATGGGCTAACAGAACCCAATAGCTGCAGGAATGGAATTAACCCCTTCAGAGTTATATGCTTCGATGGCCAAAATAAAGTATGGGCCAGTGGCAGGCCTAGGGCATGGGTTGCCACCCATGCCTCCTAGGCCAGCCATACCGTAACCACACCGGACAGCCCACCCGCTGCCAACCGAGTAGGCAATAAAGAACATTACCAACACCACATATACAGGCCAGAGGATTAGATAAAACTGACAGTGCTGATAAGCGAGGCCCAAGAGTAAACCCAAGCTCCATAGTGAGTAGAATGCGGCAGACGACCACGTATTTATGTGCAGCAGGTCGTTAATCTAGTCCAAGTTTATTTGCATGATACATTATATTTATTTCGTCTGCTGCATTCTACTCACTATGGAGCTTGGGTTTACTCTTGGGCCTCGCTTATCAGCACTGTCAGTTTTATCTAATCCTCTGGCCTGTATATGTGGTGTTGGTAATGTTCTTTATTGCCTACTCGGTTGGCAGCGGGTGGGCTGTCCGGTGTGGTTACGGTATGGCTGGCCTAGGAGGCATGGGTGGCAACCCATGCCCTAGGCCTGCCACTGGCCCATACTTTATTTTGGCCATCGAAGCATATAACTCTGAAGGGGTTAATTCCATTCCTGCAGCTATTGGGTTCTGTTAGCCCATATAGTTCTGGGACTTGATAATGACTTGCGTTCAGCCTCATTGTTATTTAATTTGATTTTGGTTCCCATTCCTTGCTTGAATTTTGGGTAGCAAGCAGTGTTGTCGATGGAAAGTAACCAGGTGGACTTTACTTCAAGCATCCTCTCTCGGCTACATGCCTCCTACGGATGGGGGATGGGGTCCTGTTTTATGTTACTTAATGCTTCTCATAGAGCGACCCATTGGCTTTGCCCTCCAATTTTCTGGCACAGGCTGCCTCGGGGTGCCAGCTCATATTCCTGTTAATGTGGGAAGGGTCCAATTTTGTATTTGCCTTCCTGGGAGACTGCTCAGGATATCAGCACGTCGGTATTCCTGAACTGTGGGCGGTAATCCCTTGCCTCTACAGCATCATTTGGGGTCTCTGTTGCCATAAGCACGTTTCCTCTTCTAAGTCTCCTTTTAGGTGGCCCTAGGCAGTGCCTTACCCTGCTTTCCTCTAAGGAAGCAGGAATTTTCTTGAGAAGGCTAAGGCTTCAACTGTTTTGGCAGTGCAAGGATTGTTTGCAACTACATAAGTATAAGCCAACCTATGTGCTTCCGCACACTATGTTTGGCCCAGATTGCTGCTTGCGTCTGTGGCAGTTTTTTGCATGGGCTTTGTAGTCATAGCTGGGCATTGCTTTATGCACGCTCGGTTGTCACAGTGCGGCACATTATAATTCCTTTCTGCCGGCCGTGAAATCCAAGCCACATGTTGGGGTCTTTTATAGTCCCTGTCTATGGGGCTCCTCCTGCAGCTCCCTAGCCCAATAGAAGGATCATGTCTGGGGCCCCTTGCAGGCTCGGGAATTATGTCGAGCTTTTGTTTTATCCGCTCTCTTTTAGGGAGATGCGGTCTACATTAAAGGAACTCTTCTTACCGGACATTGGTATGGTTCAGGCCTGGGACCTGGAGCCTTTTACAGACACCTCCTTTCCAAGACTTCCGTTTTCATAATTATTCAGCGGGCTCCCAGTTCGTTTTTCCATGAGGCCACTGGAGTGGTGGGCAGCTGCCATGTGTGCCCACAGCAACGGCTTTGGCCAATTTGAAATCTGGGCCCAGTCAGGGAGCGCCGTGTATTCCCTGCACCGTAATTGTGATTGCACATGAGAGCAACATCCTTTTCTTCAAATAGACTGGAGTGGCTGCATTGCAGAAGCACGATATGAACTGAGTGCTGCCCGCATTTTGCGATTATCCTGATAGACAATATTGTGTCTGTGGCCATTGCAGACTTGATAGGCAAAGCCAAGATTTTACCTTATGCACACTCTTGAGAGGTGCAGTGTTGATTAAGAAACTCCTGTCAGCCATTCAGTGCTGTATAAGGCAAGTGCCTAGAGCATTCTACAGTCATCAGTATCTTCTAGACGGTTGCTGCTCTGAATTTTTCTCACATACAGTGTCCAGGCGGTGTGTCGCTGGCGCTCTTAAGCATATCGATTGTATGTACACAAATTGCCATGATTGGTGCTGCTGTTTTCATTTCTGTCTTTTCAGATTCCCGGAGTGGAAGGAGGTCGGCTTGTGTCTGAAGGCGCGTGAGTGACAGCAGAGCCCTGCGTGTGCTGGATGGGAGATTTAAAATCCTGTCTGTGCATAGAGGTCCATTATTCCACACACAGATCTTCCAGATCTCACCCCCCTCTGCGCAGCGTGCAGCGTGTCGGTTTGAAGCTGCCAGCCAGCTTGCCTGTAATCCGACTCCAGCTTCTAGCTTCCCCGGTTTGCACTTTGCAGACTAATCCAAGTAGCAAGTAGCAAGGAAACACTCTGTAACACCACAGGTCTATTTCTACCTGTTTATTCACTTAGCAAAGTTCTACAGAGTATACATTTCCTAGTTACAGTCCATGTGCAGAGTACAATGCATAGCAAGCATTAATTCCAGTGGAGTAGGTTGAGCTTCACTCCACTTCAGCAAAGACGTTACATTGTTGCAAAGTCCAGCAAGCAATAGCCAGAAGAAAGAATAGAGAAAGCAGTCCTGCTCTTCTCTAAAATGGCTTCAGACAGAAAAACAAGTTAGCACGTCATCAGAGCATACAAACCATGTGACTAGCTCATAATGATCCCAGGGCCTAGCTTTCCCATGAGAAAGAACACGGGGAAAGTAGAAAGACACAACACACTTGTTTACCACCATGATTCTGTTCCTCTCCATGTGTAAACACTGTGCTACAGCTGGTCAATGTGATTCATATCACAACATCCCCCCACAAGCTGTAGTACATCTTGTTTATACTTACTCAATGAGGCCTAGTGCCGTCATTAGTTTCCTGTGTCTTACTACAGGCAATGGTTTTGTGAAAAGATCTGCCTCCATTTCCCCTGTTGCACAGTATTTGAGTATTACCCATCCTTTCTGCACACAGTCCTTTACATGAGAGTAACGAACATCAATGTGCTTGGTTCTTGGTTTACATTTTTCATTTTGTGCCATGCTTATGCAAGCTTGGTTGTCCTCAAAAATTGTAACAGCCTTGCCTACTGGTAATTGCAGATCAGTAAACAATTGCTTGAACCATTCATTGCATGCTTGAGATAAACTGATGAATTCAGATTCTGCGCTAGATACAGCCACACAAGATTGTTTACGTGTGTACCAGTCAATTAGACTGTTGTCATACATTATCACAGTCCCACTTGTGGACTTTCTATCTGTAGCAGACCCCCAATCGGCATCAGTGTACACACAAAAACCTCCCTCTGTGTGTGATGACAATTTCAGTTTGAATTCATGGAACCTTTTAAATACCTTAACACACGTTTCACAGCTAGCCAATCATACATAGAAGGATTTTGGGTTTTCCTGCTAAGTATGTTTACAGCATTGCTGATGTCTGGCTTACTCACATTTGCCAAATATAGCAGGCTTCCAATAACACTTTGATATTTTCCAATATCCTCAAATTCAGTGTTATCTGTGTGTTTCTGATATTCAAGAGTCATTGGAGTGGTAACTGGGTTACAATTCTACAATCCATGAATTTCCAGCAATTTCTGAATTTTTCCACTTTGTTCAACCATGAAAGAACCTTCCTCCTCCTGGGATAATTGCATTCCAAGATAATGTTTCACCAAACCTAAATCTTTCAGTTCAAAGTGTTCTTGCAATTCTTTTGCAATTTTGTCTTTCTGACTTACTGATTCTGTTATCAGCAATATATCATCAACAAAGACTAACAAATACACCCAATGTCCCAGTTCTGTGTGACATGTGTACAGACAGTGATCAGCCTTGCTTTGTTTGAATCCCAAACTAATCAAAACTCTGTCCAGTTTTTGGTTCCAGCATCGAGCTGCTTGTTTTAACCCATATATGGACTTGTGCAGACGACATACAAGACTGGGATTTTCTACAAAACCTTTTGGTTGCACCATGTAGATTTCCTCTTGTAAATCACCATATAGGAAAGCAGTTTTTACATCAAAATGAAATGCCATCATTTTTCTTTGTGCTGCCAATTTCAACAACAATCTGACAGTTGCATACGTTGTTGTTGGTGCAAACACGGAATCAAAATCTACCCCATGTTTTTGTGCAAACCCTCTTGCCACGAGTCTTGCCCTGTACCTTTCCACCTGCCTCTGGTGATTTGTTTTCACTTTGTACACCCATTTACAGGTGATGGCCTTGCGGCCTACAGGCAAAGATACCAGACTCCATGTTTTGTTATCATGCATGGCATTGATTTCATCCTGCATGGCTTCAAACCAATCATTTCTCACTGCTGGTTCCATGCTTTGGATTCCTTCAAAATTTTGAGGTTCTAAAGCTATTTTGAGAGCTTTATGTACAACAGTTTTCCCACTTTGGAATTCATCCTGATATCTAACAGGTGTTTTACGTTCTCGGGTTGAACGCCTTAGAGCAGTGATGGCAAACCTTTTTGAGCCCGAGTGCCCAAACTGCAACACAAAACCAACTTATTTATTTCAAAGTGCCAACACTGCAATTAAACCTGAATACCGAGGTTTTCAGTTTTACAAAAACAACTCATACAGTTGTCCGAACTAATTAACATATTTTGTCTTTAAAGAAAAACACAATAACAGAGCTTTCAATGATACAAACAGTTTTTTGTTGAAAAAAAAAATCAACTCAAAAAATTATTATAGTACTACATTGTACACATAGCCTGAAGGGAATTTATACAAACTTTTTAAATAATTAGGCACATGTATTTTTGGATAAGGGATTCTCAACTTGTAATATGATTATATGGCAGACTGAAATTGTATGGGGCAAGCTTTACCCCGGGTCCTTTCCCTGCTTCTACAGGTGTCGGATTAGTAAAAGTAAAAGTCAACCTGTACTAGGATGAGCAAGATAAACAAGAAAACTAAACGTGCTTAACACATTTTAAACACTTTATGTCTTGGACTGCAAACACTGCATTAGGTAAAAGTTTGCACTGGGCATGCTTTTGCACAATTAATGTTATTTTTGCTGTTGCATGCATGCTGATAATTTGTCAAACCTTGGCTCATACTCCGTTAGTTTGAGAGCAACACATGCAGCACTCGGGTCAACTGTTAGGGCTTTACATCCAAGCCATGCTCTGTGCATCATTCTTCAAAATCTTTTAAATGTGATAACAATGTAGAAAAGAATTCTGTAACAGGAATTCTAGAATGAAATCATTCTGTTCCACACTGTGAGAAAGAACAAAATCATTAGTGTTTTGCAGAAGGGGACAGTCTTTTCGCGATCTGGTGACCAATGGCTCAAGTGCCCACAGAGAGGTCCCTGCGTGCCAGTTGTGGCACCCGTGCCATAGGTTCGCCATCACTGCCTTAGAGATTGTTCACCTCCCTCCTGTTCCCCAGATATCTGCCCAGTGGCCTGTTCTGTTTCAGAAACTTCCTGCTGTGTTTCAGTCATTGCATGCATTGGCAATTCCACCAGCTGTTTCTGTTCATGTGTTTGCTCATGAAAAATCACATCCCTGCTCAGAATTACCTTGTTGTGTTGTGGTGACCACAACCTGTAACCTTTTGTTTGTGCATCATATCCCAGCAGAAAACATTCAAAGCTTCTTGCCTGTATTTTAACAAAACATTTGCACCCAAAAATTCACACGTGTGCTATCTTTGGCTTCCTCCCATGAAACATTTCATATGGAGTTTTCACAGTTGTGGTGTTGGGTAATCTGTTCAGCAGATAATTGGCATTTGACAGTGCATCCCCCCAGAAACGGTTTCTTACCTGTGAGTCAGCTAATTGAGCCCTCATCATTTCCTGGAGTGTTCTGTTGTGACTTTCAGTTACACCAGTTGAGTTTTGGGCCGTGACTTTGTGCCCAATGCCCTCACTTTCCAAGAATTTCTTGAATTTTGTACTCATGTACTCTCCCCCACCATCTGTGAGCAATTCACCTATTGGGTATTGTTTGTATCTGTTACCAGCCCATTTCACAAATGATTCAAATCTCTCTTGAACCTGAGATTTGTGCTGCAGAAGATAAACAAATCCAAATCTAGAAAGGTCATCAATCAGAGTCATGTATTACCTATTTCCCCCATAGCTTTCCTCAAATGGCCCAGCAACATCAGAGTGTACCAGCTCAAATATTCTTGTGCTCACTCTATCACTGTGTTTCTGAATGTTAGTTCTGTGTGACTTTGCCTTACTACATACTTCACATTCCACATAATTAGAACAAGGTTTCATTTTCATACCCTCACACAGACCCGGCATCTTCTCGATGCTTCTGTAGTTGGCATGTCCAAAACGTTTGTGGAAAATATGTAAACAATTATCATGGGTTTACAATTTGCATGCTTTGCACTCTCATCATGTGTTACAAATGGATTTATAACATACAGAGAATTCTGCAAATCACCTTTTGCACAGACTGTCCCTTCACGTGAAATCACACATTTGCTGTCTGAAAAACACATTTCAAAACCATTTTGAGCTAATTGAGAAATACTTATCAGGTTTGTGTCCAGTTCCTGAACAAGCAGTGCCCTCTGCTGACCCAAAGTAGCAAAGTCAATTGTTCCTGTTGCTGAAACTTGTATCCGTTTCCCGTCAGCTAATTCCACATGCTGACTTGTACATCCATCTTCTTCCAGAGATTGAAATATGTCTCTGGAGTTAGTCATGTGGTGTGAGGCCCCAGAATCAAGAACCCAAACATTATTATTAGAAACTCCCACCCTAGCAATCAAACTTTTGCCCATTTTAATTGCCTCCTCAGGTGCATTTGTAGTTTCCTGTTTGTTTCGTTCCTTTTTCTGTTTGACCTTACAGTCTTTTTTCAGATGATTTGTAGATCCACAAGAAAAACATTTTTTCACTTTTAAAGCTGTAGCTTTAACTCCCAGCTTGTTGCTATTCCCAGCTTGGCTGTGCCCCGCGTCAGCCGAGCTGTCTGCTGATTTACGTCCAGCATTGTTTTTCTTCCCTTGCCGCTTCTCCCACTCAGAGAGAAGTTTGCCTGACACATATTCCATTGTCAGGTTCTGATCTGGTTGCCCTTCCATCAATGTAACAATTGTATCATATGATGAGTCCAGACTAGATAACAGAATGGAAACTTGATGTAAGCGATCAATTGTCATCCCTTGTGCTCTCAATCTGTTAAACAAGTCCCGGACAGTACTCAAATGCTCTGGTATAGACCCACCTGGTTGCAAGCTCAATTTGTACGTGCAAGCAGAATTCTACTTCCTGCCGTTTGCATCTGATACATGTCTCTCAAGGTATCCCAGATCTGTTTTGCAGTGTTTTCAAACTGGATAAATGGCACTTGTGAACTTTCAACAGATAAACACAAAATTGCCTTGGCTTTATCGTCTCGTTCCTTCCATTCATTATAAGCTTGATCCCCCACTGCAACTGCATCCTGTGTTACAACATTCCAGAGTCCCGCATGGGTCAAATAATGCTGCATTTGGAAATTCCACAACACATAGTTCGAGCCAGACAGTTTTTCTACTATCTGTGGGTTCGGAGATGGTGCCGCCGCCATTTCTGTGACCGTTGGATTTTCTGCCTCCTCCCCTCCAGAAACTTCGGCTTCGCTTTCTGAGCTTTCGGCCTTGAACAGAGCCTGCAAGCTTTTAGCGAACACCTCCCACTCTTCCCCCTCCTTACCGGACGAAGGCCCAGGAGATTTTTCTTCTTCTTTGATGTCTTCCTTCTCTGCCATTAATCATCACAATCCCGGATTCGAAGTTGTTGACATAGCTGTTGGAAAACAGGTCCTGCTGCTGGTGCTGGCATTGACTTTCAGCCTGGTACCGAACTGGCTCCGTTCGGTTCTGGTCCCGATTCCTGGGCCCATAACCTTGAAGGTGCGTGAGTGACAGCAGAGCCCCGCGTGTGCTGGATGGGAGATTTAAAATCCTGTCTGTGTATAGAGGTCCATTATTCCACACACAGATCTTCCAGATCTCACCCCCCTCTGCGCAGCGTGCAGCGTGTCGGTTTGAAGCTGCCAGCCAGCTTGCCTGTAATCCGACTCCAGCTTCTAGCTTCCCCGGTTTGCAGACTAATCCAAGTAGCAAGTAGCAAGGAAACACTCTGTAACACCACAGGTCTATTTCTACCTGTTTATTCACTTAGCAAGTAAAGTTCTACAGAGTATACATTTCCTAGTTACAGTCCATGTGCAGAGTACAATGCATAGCAAGCATTAATTCCAGTGGAGTAGGTTGAGCTTCACTCCACTTCAGCAAAGACGTTACATTGTTGCAAAGTCCAGCAAGCAATAGCCAGAAGAGAGAAAGAATAGAGAAAGCAGTCCTGCTCTTCTCTAAAATGGCTTCAGACAGAAAAACAAGTTAGCACGTCATCAGAGCATACAAACCATGTGACTAGCTCATAATGATCCCAGGGCCTAGCTTTCCCATGAGAAAGAACACGGGGAAAGTAGAAAGACACAACACACTTGTTTACCGCCATGATTCTGTTCCTCTCCATGTGTAAACACTGTGCTACAGCTGGTCAATGTGATTCATATCACAACAGTGTCCTTGTGTTCCGGCACTGTATGATATTTGGATGGCGTGGGAAACTGATAAGTCAGGCCTCGGATCTCAGCTTGGGATCGGTCTACTGGCTGCACCCAGTGCTTGGGTCAGCGTGCAATGCAGCAGCAGAACCTCCTATCCACTGTTATTCCGGTCTGGCCTGGTTGGCCTGCCCCCACAAGTGCTGGTAGTGCATTTGGGGGAAAGCGATTAGGCGTGCTTACGGGCATGGCCTTGATTTTGCAAGTATCTGCGGACCTTGCTGTGATTCGTCGGAGATGGCCTGGTGTCCAGATTCTCTGGTCCCACATCTTGCCACGATGCTGTTGGAGGGATACTGCCAATCCCAGTGGCCTTGTTCAGGCCTGCCCCTGCAAGTGCTGGTAGTGCATTTGGGGGAAAGCGATTAGGCGTGCTTACGGGCATGGCCTTGATTTTGCAAGTGTCTGCGGACCTTGCTGTGATTCGTTGGAGATGGCCTGGTGTCCAGATTCTCTGGCCCCACATCTTGCCACGATGCTGTTGAAGGGATACTGTCAATCCCAGTGGCCTGAACAAGGCTTGCCGGAAGGCGAACAGAGCAATCTGTAGGAGCCTTGGAGGGAGAGGCATTGCGATTCCTCATCACGAGATATCCTTGGCTCGGAGGGAGCTGTACCGACCGGACGGGGTGCATTTGTCCGAGGTCGGCAATTTTATTTTTCTTTAGGATTTGCGAAGGGCCCTCCTGGAGGTAGTTTCCGCCAGGTGGGGGAGAAGAGACTTAGCTTAAGCATGTCTCTCTCTGTGGCTAGTAAGTGCGGGAATAGGCAGTGGGGTTAGGGTTTTGGTGATCATCCAATGGCACTGTTCAGGTGGCTGGCGAGACCTGTATCTCAACGCTTGCTGAGTTTCGTGGCTCAGTGGGGGGAAATACGGATCGCCAGTGAGGATGGCTTACATCACACGGATTGGTGTTCTGTGGCACCGTGAGGTGGGGACTGTGAGAAAGCCTCCCAGCACCCAAGAGGGTGTAAAACTGGGGGGGGGGGTGGCGAAGTGCTGCGCCACCCCCCGGGTTTGGATGTATCTGCCCAGGATACCTCACTGACCAATGGCTAGTTTTAGTTAGTACCCGCACTTTCACCCTTCGCAGATCTTGATTAATAAAATGTGGCCCTTTATTTACACCATATACTTGTGTCTCGCCTCTTCTTTTCCCCTTTTACGCGCGCAAAAGGTGCCCCACTCTTGATCTAGTGCTTACGTCCATGTCATTTTGGTGCCAGGCAAATATCTTACTAGTTTCTCAGGCTTTTTCATCCTCCTTACATAGATTTTATGCTGTTTAGTGCTTGGTTTTTTTAAATTTCTGCTGATTGCTTTGATACTGCTTTTTTGTATTATGGTGCTTTAAGGTTTTTGTTTTCATTTCTTTTATTGTAATGTTAACTTCTTGGTAAGCTGTCCTGGAAAGGGCGAGGTATAAATCCCTTAAACCAACCAACCCCCAGGTGTGTGCAAACTCTTACACACATCTAAATTAGCTCTTTGTACCCTGTTGCATCTGAGCTCGTAAGCATATGTACTGGGGGGGGGGGAATTAGTTGATCAGGACTGGTGCAGGGCAGTTTGGCGCCAGGCAAAATTATATTTAGCGCCCCCCCCCTCTTGTGCTGGGGGGCCTCCGGAGCAAAGCAGCCGGGAAATGCCTGCTTGCCCAGCGCCCCGCCCGCCGGCCACCCGCCCGCCGGCCCCCTCCGGCAGCCGCTTTCCCCGCTGCCAGGCTGGCCTCGCCCACCGCGCAGCATCTTCAGACCGGTCGCCGCCACCACGTGCGCTCCTGACCCAGCCTAGCTCCGGGCGCTGAGGAAAGCTGAGCGCGACCCCGAGCCCGCCCAGCGCCTGCCAGCTTGCCCGCTTCACCCCGATGGATCAGCTGCCGAAGGAGGGCTCCGAAGAACACAAAATACCAGGGACATCCTTGCACCCCCCGCCCCGCCCCACCGCCGATCATTACGTGGCACGCTGGGAACTGGACGGGATTTCCAAAACCCGGATTTGCCCCAGACGGAAGGCCGCGGTGATGCCGCCTTCCCCTGTCCCGGGAAGCTCCTCCCTCCTTCCCTTCGGTTCTCCAAGAGCGCGGACTTTCCCCTTTCGGGAGGCGGCCAGGTGGGGAGGAGTGCACTGGTGGCAAGGAAGAGTCAGCCGGAAGGAGTGCAGCGTTTCTGCGCCCTCTTCAGCCACGTGCCCTAGGCAGCCTCCTAGTTTGCCTAGCGGTAGCGCCGGCCCTGCAGTTGATCTTTGTGGGTAAATATCATAGGGATGAGGAAGTCGGTCTGAGTAATATAGGCCCTTTCCCCCCTAGTGTTGTAGCCCACCCTTGCCATTATTCTCTTGGTTGTCTGGTGGTACTTCTGATGTGAAGAACTTCGTGTTGTGTCTGACAAGGTTTGCTCTGTTAAGTGCAAATCTAGATGATGCACTAAAGCCCTGTACTTTTAAAACTGGGAATGGGTGGGTAGGTTGGGGGGTTTATGTTCATTTTTTCTTCTTCTTTGGGCCTGATTGTCTCTGTTTGTTTATGACTGTCACTAATTTGCTCATTTGCTTGCTGGAAAATAGCTAATTAAAACCCACTTCAGCTAACAAGCTGACTGGGACCATGCAAATGTCACTCTCTGCTGTCTGCTATTTCCGTTTATACTTTACATTATTAGTGTCATTTTCCCCCCATCGATAGTAATAAATGCAAGGAGAGATTTAGTGCCCTCTTCACAGGTGTGCGCTTGCACGTCAGTGTATCATCCCCAGAAAAGTGCTGCTGTTTTACTGCACTTCAGTATTTTGAGTGTTATTACCCCTGACAGTTAATGGTTTCAGACTGCATTGCTTGTTAGCGCTAGATTCTGAACAGCTTCATCTATCTTTTTGTTTTTACAGTGACTGGTCACATTAAGTATATGTGTCTGAGCTATTAGGCCCGTCTGTTCATTGCATGCATTTCATTTGGTGCGGGCCCCTCCCCCCTTTTCTTTGCTAAAATTAGTATGTATTGTAATCTGTATACTTCAACACATAGACTTTTGTTATAATTATGCTGTCATCACTGCACTTCCACACACTTGCTAATTTATTGTAGCTAAATTAGCCCTAATATTAGCAATTTTGCAGCTGTTCCCATAGACCCACACACAGCAATATATTTGTATGTTGTTGGGTAATTGGATTTCAAGGCCAATTAATGGACAACAGCACTCCGAGATAGAAAGAGGGCAGTGGAAACCTTTCTGGGGGGCTTGGAGGAAGATGAGGTCACTTCCCAAAGTATGGAATCCCATGATGACCATTTTCTGAACAAAGCAAATTGGAGTGCAAGGCTAACAGACCTGATATTTTCCAAGGGATCTGGCTTGTCTTGGTAGAGAACTTAAATTGCCACTTCCTTGAATTCATTGTGATGCTTCAGCCAGTGGCTGAGCAGGGCATGCCTCTAGGAACTGAGGAAGGGGTTTGGGAAAGTGGTTCACATTATCACATTAGACTTTTGTAGCAACAGTTAATGGCATGAATGGGACATTCCAAATGCTGGAGTGTCCTGTGTATAAATATACACAGAGGAAGAATACATAGAGTTGTTTTCCCATGAGTACACTCACCCCTCAGGCTGGGAGGCATGGGCGTTGCTAGGCACGTAAAAGATTTGTGGTCCAAGCCCATAGGACCCAAATCTGCATAAAATCTACATATGATGATTTATATCTATCTATGCAAATTTAGGAAAAAATACTAGGATTTATTTAAATTCCACAGGAGGCAAAGCCAGCCAATTAATTTCTCACCCAAATCACCTCAAATAAATTCTTCAATTAAAATGCACCCTGAACCAGTTCATTCCAAATGAATGGAAAGTTTTTCTTCTTCTAAGCTTAATTGCTATGTAGGGGAAGATTGGGGGTGGGTGAGGAGAAGGGTATTACAGCATGCGGGAAGGGAAGAGTTAAACCATCCCTTCCCAGCGGCAACCCCCCTTGAAAATTGCCCCCTGCATGGCAATTACTAAGTGGGAGGGGGAACTTCCATTGGCACCAATAGATACTCAAGGCTCTGTGTGGAATAGATCTTGGGCACTGAGGAATATATTCAGGGCTGGGGTCATATGGGGCCCAGGCCTAGCAAAACCCCTGACTGGGAGTAAACCTCTTTGAACTTAATGGGACTTATTTCTGAGTAGACATACATAGGATTGCACCATCAGCTGCTTTACCAGCTGACACACAATCCATTTCCTGCTCATGGGAAGAATAACCTGGCTTTAAAAAAAACACGTGCTTCAAGATGGATGGAAGAACCAAAGTGTGGGTGGTCTGATTTTGCTTGCCCTCAATTGCTAAAAAAAAACACCTAATTGGTCCTGTGTATAAAAAAACAATGTAAGGTTTCTTACACTGATGTTTCGTGCATGCTTATTCAGACATAATCCCTACTGAATTCCATGTGACTTACTCCTTAGTAAGAGGGTTTAGAACTGCAGCCATGCAATGCAGTCTATACATGTTTACTTGGAAGTAAATCCCGTTATGTCTAATAGAGCATACTCCCTATTAAGTGTGCTTAAGATTGCAGCCCGAGTCTTTAACTGAGTACATGGTCACTACATAGAATGCAAGGAAGCCTCCACTCCCTTTCTAGAATATGTCAGTTTCATAACACTCTAACAAGCAGGCATTAGATCCAGGTCTTTAGATCTGACAGTGCTGCTGAAATTGTGGAGAAAATGGATAGGGAGACATTTATGTCCCTTTCTCATACTACTAGAATCCAATGGAAGCTGAATGGTGGGAGATTCAGGACAGATAAAAAGAAGTACTTCTTCACACAACACATATTTAAAACTATGGAATTTGCCATCAGAAGATGTAGTGATGGCCACCAACTTGGATGACTTTAAAGGGAGATTAAAGAATTCTTGATAGTAGCTTTCAATGACTACTAGTCAGGATGGCTATATATTACCTCTCACATCAGAGGAAGTATGCCTGAGTATCTGTTGCTGGGGATCAGGGGCAGGAGTGTACTATTGTCCTCATGTCCTGCTTGTGGATTTCCCATATGCATCTACTTTGCCACTGTGGGAAACAGGATGTGAACTAGACGGGCCTTTTGGTTTGATCCAGCAGGGCTCTTCTCATGTTCTTAACTATCTAGCACATATCAATTCCAGTATTTTGCAGTGCATGGCACCATGATCTTACCAGAAGCAGATTCTTCCACAAGACAGTACTTTGCCACACTTCAGGGTAACTTTTTCACATCAAAAACTATTATGCATCAGCCTTGCACAATGTATATGTTATTGTGGCTGTGCATAACTAACTCCATAACAAGAGACATATATCAATATCAAACAATAAAATCTAGTAGTTATATTTTGATTTGCAGTTGCAGAAGAGCAAACCATCTCTGCCACACCCCTATTTTCTTTTTTCTATGAGTCCTTTTCACTTGCCACCTATTTATTTTTAAATGTATTCTCTTAACCCAAAGCCGGATTTTCTGCACTAGGCTGTCAAGGTGGCTAACATATATTATATATGTTTTATATATTATTAAACGATGTAAAAGTAGATATTCCCCTCTGTTGGAAGACAGAATTGTGTGTGCCCTGCGGTCTATCCTATGGCCCCAAGCTAACATGCTGCCCTCAGATGTGGTGGAAGATGCCATCCCATTGCCAGTGTTGAAGTGAGATTCCATGGCCAGTCCAGTTGGCTTCTGTATGTGGAACAGGAATACCACCTTCTCCATCACATCAGGCAGGAAAATGCGTTGGGCTCCTCCTGCCCACAGCCCTAGTAAGAATGGCAGGCGTAATCCACTTCAAATGGGAATTTATTCTGCTTCTGCTCAGCGTGGGGGAGTCACAAGGACTTAAAGACTACATTATGTGCTCATGTGATACAGTTGCAAATCACCAAATGTGCAGAACACACACAGTTTTATTTATACACCACGCACCTCTTCGCCGTTATACAGCAAAAGTGATTTAGCCCTAATGCGTTAGGAATAAGAATATATTTTATTTTACCTGCTGTTCTGGTTAACAGTGTCATCAATGTTCTCGTCACTAATAGCAGAGCAATATTAGTACTTTTATTGCCTATTCAATTGTAGTGCGAAATGGATATATGAAGTGTTTAATGAAAATTGAAGATAAAAAAAAAACCTCTTGCTTAGTGGTATCAATGTTGTTACATGATGTTCTTTTAAAATTAATCCTACCCAAATGTCTAAACCAGTGCACTTAATAAGAATTGATCTTAGTTTTTAGCATCAGGAAGTGCATAATGGAAGATAAGATTAATTGTAATGTTGTATCACTTCATTTAAAGACTGCTAATAGGCAAAAACGACAGAACTAATCTAAAATTATAATTTCAGAATCAATATAATTTTTATAAGCTTGTCAAATGTGGAAGAAGTCATCTAAATTTATGCTCTGAAGGCTGCAAATCCTTTCTAGCCATTATAATCAAGCAAAACATTCGGCAATATTAATTTCAATTCACTTTGTTGAAATAGGGGATTCTGCAGAGAGCTGATAGCAAAAGAGATATGTTTTATTATTTGTTCCTTACGCAGCTATGGAAGAAAACCAGGCAATCACTGTTATAAGTAAGGGTGCTTCCAGATGAGGCTTTTATTGTACAACCATCCTGCCTCATTCACAGAATTTTACAGGGGGTCCAGACATCATTGTCTTACATTTACAACCCTCCCACATTTTCCTGCTACCTCTTTCATCTTTTTTATTACTATAAAAATCCTTTAAGGAGGGGAAGAGGGAATAGCTGCACAATGTCTTTAGATTAGTAGCACTAAAAGCCATCCATCTGGAAGCACCCACACAGTGCAATCCTATATATGTTCAATGGGCCTTACTCCCATTTAAGTGGCTATAGTACTGCAGCCTAAGTGTATTTGCTTATGATTATGAAATGCAATAAGCTGGCACATCTTAACTGCTTTTGTACAGAAGTGCAATAATTTTTCTAGGTCAGGGATGAGGAGCTTTTTGGGTAGCCTGATCCTGAGCTTTGCTGTACTACAGTACCAGTGCACAGCATCCAGTGTATAAATCCCAGTTTGTAACAGTGCCAGAGATGGCCCACTGCCGTCCCACTGCCTAGATAGAACCCCACCAGATCAAGATTGGTAATTTTTTTTAATATCACTACTGTATAATCGGCAAACAATTGCCTTTGCTGGTGAAACTTCTGTGGGTTGCTGTTAAACAAAGTTCTGCTGTGATCTGATTATTGAAATGGAGGGGTTATCTAGAAGCAGCTCAAACTGTATTAGAGAACTTCCAACTCTATGATCTATGAAATCTATGAGAAATTGTCTTTGCTGAGGGTACACAGGCGTTACACTGATGTTTGCTGCTGCGAAAAGTTCATCTCTAAAATGCTGCAGCACTGGCACTTTTCATCTTTCAGATTCTACAGATCAGGAGAATCCATCTTTCTTAATAAAATAAAAGCCCCCGTAGTCAGAGAGATCATAAAATGTAAGAGGAAAAAGGGCAAGAGATAGAAAAGCAAATGATGAATGCTCTAATTTTTTTGGATTTCAGCTCCCTTGATTTTCTAAGATTTTTTTTTCTAACTCAAGAGCACATGCAATATGTCCTCCTTGACGTTGGTCTGGCACCAGTTGTGTTCATGAAAGCAATAGGATAAATAAGTTTATAGTACTTAAAATTGCAAACTTGCTGTAACACTCTAGCTCACAATATTGTTAGGCACTCCCCACTTCTCCGAGTGGTGAGACATTCCAGGGACAGCACTTATCTGGGTTTGGTTTCTTTTGGAAGGAAAGATAGCTGGACACCTAAGATATTTTTTTTGCTATACTTGGGTTTACTTTACTTACAAATTTATTCATTCATTCAATACATTTCTATACCACCCAATGGCCAAAGCTCTCTGGGTGGTTCACAACAATTAAAATGATACAAAGGTTGGTATAGGTGGAGCCCACAGCACAGCACTTCTAAAACCAGCAATTCCACTATGCCCCCACATCACATCCCCAGAGAGGTATCCAAGATGCATTAGCCTTCCAGAACTCTGTCAGACCCAAAGCACACGAGTTCACACGTCATGCTAAGCCACCTTGCTAATACTCCCGACAGACCATCGGGCTTGTCCCCCCCCCCCATTCTTCATTCCCACTCAGGCTTCCTGCAGCTCCGCACATATCCCAGGAGCCTTTGTGGCAGAACTCCTTGTTACCTTGGTCCCTACATCAGCACCTTTCCTGCAGTTGGTCTGGTGGGGTTGCCGGCTACCAAGGGAAACTCCTCCCTGCATCAGATCACCAAATGGAGTTACCGTAATTTTCAGAGCCCTTATGAATGCAGGAATGTGTTCGCATTCCTAGGAATGATGGGAGTTGCAATCCAACACATCTGGAGGACATTGAATTGGAGAAGGCTGCTTTATTGGTATGTCAACACCTCTTGTTACTCTGTCAGTTTTTAATGAGAGATTTGAGAGAGAGAGAGAGAGAGAGAGAGAGAATCCAGGTATGAATCCACACAAAACATTTCTGAGTGCTTTGTATTTCTTGGATATTTAATTTATTATTACATGATTTGACACAAAGAAGTTGGGGAATAAGAAGAAATGCAGAAAAAACTAATCACTTGAGGTGGAGGAAAAGAAACAGCACTTTAAAGTATGGAGCAGGAGAGCAAAACACTTCCTCCCCCCTTTTTTGGATGAGTGAAGTCAAAGAGTAAAAGAACATTTTGAAAGGGTTTTATTCCCTTCTTGCTGCTGTCTTTTATTTTTTAAACATCCTTGAGACTTTATCAGGGAGAAAAAACACAAAACCTTTAGATTCAGAGCCTTGAGCAACACACAGTGACTTGAAAGACTTAAGCAAAACACGAAAGGGGTGTGTGGGGGAGGATGTTACAGCAAGATATTACTGGCCTTGCTGTAAGTACTGAGTCCACAGAGGCAGCCTCGAAGTATCAGTCAAATGGTAGGGAGAAAACCAAACTTCCTTTCTCTGTTTCGGCAACTGCTCACTACCTGAATATCAAGCCCCAAATTTGCCAGGGATGTGAAGAAAGAAGGGACCAAAGACACAAACTTGCCTCTTCTATTTCTATATTAAGCCAGAACAAGGGGGGGGGGGGAGAAATCTCAAGGGTTCACAAGTTTTATAACAGCCCCTTAAAACAAACGAGAACTATTTCTCCAGCCACGGATTTCATTTCACCACATCTGTCAGCTCCACGGAACAGGGTTAACTAACTTGACTTGTGGGCATCGAGACATGAGGCCATGCCGGCACTAATAGCTATTGCTGGGCCATTGAGGTGGGAGAACGGCTTATGGTACACCCAGCTCAAAAGACAGTGCTCCGACCTCAGAAGGGGGAGTTGGAGATCCAACCCCCCTCCCCCACCCCCCTCGCAGCTGGTGCGGAAAGAACTGTGCGGGTTGGCCTCCAAGGGCAGAAAAGTGACCTCAGAGAGAGAGTGGGGACAGGCCAGGGGGCGTTCTAGTGGGCAGGGAGGGGAGGAGACTGGAGAGGCCGGTGTACAGGCTATCCTGGGCCAGCTTCAGCCTGGCAGGGCATTGGATACATGGAAGCCTCCAAGTGCGGAGGCTTCTGTCTCATGAGGATGCAAGCCATAGGATTGTGCCCCTAAGAATTATAATTATTGAATCTCTTCCTTTCTTCAGTAATCTTGTTATATCATGTATGTTATTTTTGTTGCCTCGTTGTTGTTTTTTTAACCTTATTGCAAAACAGAATAAAATTTCATGGAAAAAAGAAATGAATGCTAAAACCGGATAAAACTAGGGCCAAGCAAGATGGAAACAGCTGTCCAATCTGCATCTGGACGCGCAGAAATGTCTTTACCAGGTGCCGAAAAGATAACAAAGTTGGTGGCAGGGGAAGCATCCCTCAGGAGGTCAAAGGTGAGTCACTGCTACCAAAAAAAGTTCCATCTTGCATCACCACTCCAAAAGCATGGGACCTGAAGAAAGGCCCCAGAAGAGGATCTCAGTATCCAGGCAGGTTGATGTAGGAGCAGATGATCCATGAGGTATGCTGGTCCTAAGCTTTAAAGAGCTTGAATGGTCAAGACCAGGGGTGTCTCTAGATGGAGGGCTCCTACTAACGGTATCAATCAAAATATGTTGTGCAGCTATTCTGTCTTTTTCTCCTTGGCAGATTTTTTTTTTTAAAAAAAAACAAATCAGAACAAGTGTTGGGGAAACCCTGGAGGATTAGAAGTGGAAGATTAGAAGTGTTGTCATCTGGATCCTCTCTAAGGGCAATTGCCATGATAAAGGCCATGTCTAGAAGCACCCCAACACTTTGAATTGTGCTCAGAAGCAGACTGGAAGGCCAGTGCAGACTGGTAAGATGTGTTCTGTGAAGGAACCAAGGATCTCGGTGAGTTCTCAACATGCTCACAAACTTCCAGGACTCTTGGGGCAATGAATGACTATTAAAACAGGTGTAAATCTAATTTAGATTTGTAGCACAGGTGCACCTTCTGAAGATTCTTTTTTGCTGGAATAAACTCCTGCACTGGTGCAATCCAGAGAAACTAAGGCAGCAATTCTATGCACAGTTATTTGGGAGTACATTTCATTGGATAGGACTTCTGAGTAAACCTGCATAGGTTTGGACTGTCCAACATTCCATTTATATCCAAAGTCCAGGCTCTATATTAGAAAAAGAAAACCCCAAAGTGTCCAATGAGGCACTGAGCTTGCTCAGTGGCCACAGAATGCTGACTGACTGTTGGGGGGACGGGGACGGAATGGAGTATTGTGGAGAAAGGCATGGCTGACTGGCTCCACACGGCAACATTTTGTTGCGGATCCCACTTGTTGCTTCTAAAGTCCCATTGAAATCAATTGTTCATAAGCCCTTAATTAAGTGCCTATTTCCTTCTCATTCCAATGGGACTTAGTCTTCCTAACTTACTTTGTTGCCAACGTGGAAGTATTTCAGAACTCCAGCTGTTGAGGTCTGGGTGGCTCTTATACCTTCAATTAAACCTGCACCAAAGAACTTATTTGATTATCATTCTATGATCCTCCCTGATGCCTTTCCCAAATAGAGAGGTTACATATTAGCTCTAGTCTTCTGGCATGTCAGCTGATTTGAATGAAAGGCTGCATATTTTTTGTTAGCATTTAGCTGATTCGTTCTTAAGTTCCTTCAGAGGAACTCTCAGATGTATGCCATCTGGTCCCGGTGACTTGTTGCTCTTTAATCTGTGAATTTGTTGCATCACTTCCAATTCTGCCACCTCAATCACTGACACTCATCTTCGCTACTAGACAAGGACAGATCAGATGTAGCTTCCTGCCTCCCAGCTCCCGAATTGTAAGGAGTAAAACTGAACCAACCAGAATTCATTCACAGCCTTTCTAAAGCAGAGGCACCGCAGGCAGCCCTGCTACATTGCAGTCTGACTCTCCTTCTCCATTTCAGAAAGCATGCAAATGCTACAGGTATGTGTAATAAGGAGGATTGGCATTGTTCTGTGGCTTTAAAAATTGAAATAAATAAATAAATGTGCTTGAACTGTGTTTTTTTTTTTTTTTTAAACAGAAGAAAGGGGTTTAGAAAATTCATGCAGGATAAGGTTATCAGTGGCTGGTAGTCATGATGGCTATACACCTCCAGGACCAGAGGCAGTACTGCCCCTGCATAGCAGTTGCTAGGAGGGTGCCGGTGCTATGGCACTCATGTCCTACTTCTGGGCTTCCCACATGCATCTGGTTGGCCACTGTGTGAACAGAATGCTGGATTAGATACTGCCTGTGGTCTGATCCAGCGTGGCTCTTACATCTGTTTCCAAACACAAGTTTGTTTCATTCACACATTACATTTTTGGTGTATACTTAAAAACAACAACATAGGCGTGCACCTGAATACACTGTATGTGAATTGCCCTGAAAAGATGAGAGGAACGCATCACAGTCATATGAGGCTTCTGTCATGAGACCTCTTGTGTTGTTGGGAGCCTACCGTTACTTCCGAATGTGTGATGTGATACTGTTATCATGGAGTTGGCCGCTGCTGATTTGGAGTTCAGAAGAACTTCCCCCGAATGTCCTGTTGAATGATGAATATTGTCCAACAGAAGGTCAACATGGGTTTACAGAATGACTGCTTAAAGTTCAAGGAGGCTGCTTTTTTCTAGGTTTTGGCTGCTCTGCATCTTTTTGTCTGATTTACTCCATGGTTTGTGGCCTCTCCTGTAGTAGGAATCTGAGGAGAAGTAAAGCAGCCCTTTGAGGGAAAACAGCAAAGAATCCTGTGTGCCTAGAGGGTGGGTGAGAATTCATTTCAGTTGGGTTTTGATTTTTAAAAAAATTACCAAAATTCACAAAGTTATCTATATTTGGGACAAAAATAACTTGAATTATTTTTTAAAAAATGAATGTGGGAGAAAGTGACATATTTGTCTATCCAGGCCCAAGGCTTTAAGTGCTCTTAAAAGTCTGGGTTTGAATCCTCGTGTATTCAACCATGTTAATGCTGAATTAGGGTTGCCACCTCTTTTTCCTGATAGGCTCCTCATCTGTAACAGCTATATGGCAGGCAAGTACAACATGGATCTTTCCATGCTGGGAATACCTGTACCTGTTGAATTTGGCTGGTGCAGATGAATTTCATTTCAGTTTGGTTTTCATACGCCCTTACCAAAATTCACAAAGTTCTTCATATTCTGGGGGGAAAGAACATGAGATTTTTAAAAAACAGAATGTGGGAGAAAGTGAAATTGATAGATTCCCCCATCACTGTGTGTGGCACCATAAAGGCTAACAAATATATTGTGGCATTAGCTTTCATGGACTTTGACTCACTTATCCTACTCGCACTCAAAGAATGAGTTGAGGGGAAGACCTCTGTAATAAGGTGTCAGCTTGTACTGAAATAGTACTGAATGCTTAAAAAACCCATATGCATTGAAGGCTATGACTTCAACAGAAACCAAACAGCATACAGTCATGCAGTTATGGATTGAGAGCATAATTCGTTCCGGAAACGTGCTTGTAATCCAAAACACTCTTATATCAAAACGAAATCCCCCCAAAAAAATTTGTACAGAGATTTTTAATTTAAGCCATACTACAGTACTTGTATTGCAAGACATCGCTTGTATATCAAATAATAAATAAATAAATAAATATTTAAAAATTTGCTTGTCTTGCAAAACGCTCTCAAACCAAGTTACTTGCAATCCAAGGTATTACAGTATTGTAGTTCCTAGCAAAGTGCAATGTGGACTATCCGAGAGAACACTGTCGATGGCCTGACAAATTCTGAATCCTTCCTGACAGGAAGCTCACCATGCAAAATGGACAGGGATATAAGACTTCAGTCCATGGGCAACATTTTTTGTGAGAAGCTTCCAAATGAGGTGCTTCCAACTGTGGCTTAATATTGTGCAATCAACCTGCCTCAATCACATAATTTTATCTGGGGAGTCCAGACAGTGATGTCTTCCAGTTGTAACCCTCCCGTGTTTTTCTACTACTTCCTCCCTATTTTTTTTCCTTATCTCTCCACTAAGGAATGGCGAGATAAGATGGAATAGCTTCTCAATGCCTTTTGGTTGGTGGCGTTAGGAGCTGTCTGTCTGGAAGCACCCCACAGAATCATGAGAAGTATCACGAGCAGTACTATGTGAAATGGTGTGACACAAGTCCCTGAATTGGGTGAGACATACAGGCCATTTCCAGTGGTGTAGTGGTAAATTTTGGTAAAGTGCAGGCGCTCATCCTGACAGCCCCTATAGCAGCAACCTCATGGAATCCAAAACTGCAGGCAGTTGTGTTGATCCATATCAACAAACCAGTTCAGGCATCTTTACCAGGAGTAGGATTTCTGTAAAGTTAATGGGTCTTAATTGCCCATTTGAGACCAAGCCCCTCCCCAATACTTTGCACTGCAACAGGGAACAATATATTGTTGTTGGGGAAATTCATTTCCACCCAGCTACTGTTAGGATTGCAGCTGAACTCAGAGGGAATTCTGAGGTGGGTGGCAGATGATGTCAGCAACCCTGCTAATAATATATATTTTTTTAAAGTGCCAAAGCTGCATCCCTGCACGTCCTAGCTCACTGGTCAACTCTGACTTCCATAGATCCTTCCCTTTCTTCACCAACTCCATAGGTTCAATGCCTGTAAAATACAGAATGCTCTGGATTAGTTAGTGAATGTAACTGAAAACATATATTTGGTTTAAAGCATGTGTGGGTTCTCTGGAGACAACCCGATAAGTAGTTTGGTCCAAACTTTGGGCGAGGTTTTCTGACACATTTTATAAACTTTAAGCTTGACTGAGAGAAGGAATGAGTGAGGACATTGGACAAAATGGGGATTTGTGGTAAGGGGCTGCAGCAATTTACAGCCAATCGTCCCTTCTTCATTGCGCCAACGTTGTGACAGACGCACATGTCTCTCCTGACAAAGTGTGCGTGTCTCTGGTGACATTTATGTCACTGGAAAGCCCTATAACATGTACACTGTGATTTAATTTTATCTTAATGAAACAATATACATATAAAACTATCCATTAAATATAAAACAGTGAAGTAATTTGCAAATTTTCCTACGGCATAATAAATTAAGCATGGAGAGCACTAGGAATGCAATTTGCAGTCATTTATAATGCAGTATTTTATGTTAATAATTCAAAATCACATGCTATTTGGAGACACTTCTAATTAATGTATTTATGAAATAGTGAACTGTGACTGTTTTGGTTCCATTTAGCTAAACATTTCAACAGAATGTGCTTGTTGTTGATTTGTGTTTGCTTGATGGCACCAACAAGCATCAAATGTACAACTGGGGAAAGTTGTGGGAGGTTGAGGATTGTGGGTGTGTGGTGTTTTTAAAAAAACTGTGCACACTATTACCCTACATTGATTGTGCGAAAGGTGTATGGGGGTGGAGGAAAGAGAGAAACCCGCTGATAATTTGTTTGGAATATTATGAAGCAGGAAAGTTTTGTGAATGAATAATTAATTGGGAGAAAAGTTCAGAGCCTTGTTAAAGGCTCTCTTAAATATTAAGTACTTTTCGCATGGCAAATCTATACACACTGACATTTCTCCAGAGTAGTCAATCATAGCGCATATAACTGGTATGCTGGGTTTCTTATGTTTATTTAGATCCTGTTCAGCACAAGCACCAGACTAAATATTTATCAGGTTCCTCCCTGATCACCATTATATAAAGAAAAGTTTTGAGCAGTATTTTCTTTCATTTATATCTGATACACAATAGAACATTCTGGTGTTTGATTATTTACTTTCAGGAAGCATAATGTAAGGGCATTATAGCTTAATCCTACTCCCATTTACCCTTTGATTTCAATAGAAGGAACTTCTGAGAAAATATGCTTGACTTGTGCATTCCATTTGATCGTGATTGACACATGCATGTTCACCATGTGGTGTGACTGCACAAAATATGGAGAAATCAAGCAACATAAATGCATAACTAAACCAACCCTACATGCTGTATCGTATCCTCTATTTGCTTCAGTGGTGCTTGTTCGGGAGCCCCATGCAAAGTCGACTGAAATAAATAAACCAATTGGCGTATACTGAGCCAGACCATTGGTCCATCTAGTCTAGTATTGTTGATTCTGACTGATACCAGCTCTAGGAAGTTTTAGGCAGAAGGCTTTCCCCGGACTTGTTACCTGAGATCTTCTAAGAGTCGATGATAGAGGTTGAATCTTGGACCTTCTACATGCAAAGAATGCACTCTACTATGGAGTGTAGTGTTTGTGAGATGGCATGTTGTATTGTTTTCTACACAGTACAAAAATTATTTGTTTACTAGTGAGACACCCATAAACAGAGGTAATATATATGGAAGTGTGACATAAAGTCGAGCTATTGTAGTGACAGCGGGACCTGCAACAAACTGTTGCAGTGTGCAGTGGTCTTGTTTAGTATTACAACCAAGCAACTATGTCCTACTCCATTCTACCCAGCCTCATTTTTCCATGTGCCCCCTCCCCTGAAACAGTCAGCCAGCATTCTGTGGGCACTGAGCAGTTTGGGTGCCAACCCCAGTTTTTTCCTAATTTTTTTTAATACTTTCCCCAACCTTGGGAGCTCCCGAAGCCTGCCGATAACTCCCTCTTGTTTGTGTCTGGTGACATTTTGGCTATATGAAGTTAGGCATTTGGAGAATGAGCTTGCTATTGGTACATATATAACAGTTATATAAACAGCACCTCTGGCCATAGGTGGTGCTGGCCCATAGGTGGTGCTGGCCCATAGGTGGTGCTCTTAGTTCTGCAACTTGTTTTGTTTTTCTGTTCTGGGGGATGTCCCTGAAAAGGTCCAATCTATCCTGGAGGCTTGTGCTGTTTGAAACTTATTAATAAAGTTTCTTTCTCTAAAGAAGTCTTACCCTATCTTCCTTGGGTGGGTGAGAACATTTAAGTTCCATTTCTAGTTCTCTTTGCTCCATCTTTCTTTCTTTTGGATCCCTGTTTTCTCGCTTTTTCTGCCCTTCGGGACCCTCACATCTGCCTTAGCTGCACCCAGCCAAGGTGCAGTCTACCTTCTGCCTACCTTAGGCCAGCGATGGGCAGAAGGTAGACTGCCAGATGTTTTGGACTTCAACTCCCAGAAGCCCCTTCCAGCATGGCCAATGGTCAGGAATGCTGGGAATTGAAGTCCAAAAATTTGGAGATCTACTTTCTGCCCACCCCAGCCTTAGGTTCCTTCCTTCCTTCCTTCCTTCCTTCCTTCCTTCCAATAATATTAACATGTCCATCAGCATGGAGCCATATTAAGAAGATTCCCAACAAATCTTGGAACTCTCTATATGGAAATATGGTCTAGACTTGAGTGAGACCTAACCTAGCAAGCAGTGTTTTGCTTTGTTGCTCTCAACCTTGCAGAACTTGTCCCTGTTTCACCATATCCTGCACTTAGTTAGGTTTCCAGAAAGTAGCAGTGTTGTTTGTCACTCTTCTCTGATTGTCCACTTTCATCCTTGCTCCTTTGTTTCCAGGCCTGGGAAGCATTTGCCCCTTTCTTTAATGTGAGGTTGGGATACACAAGCATCCTGCTGCTCACCCTGAGAGGGGTTGAGGTTTTGAGAGCATTCAGTTTGAATGCTTGCAAAAACCTGAGGGCTTCGCAAGTGTTTGATTCAAATGCTTGCAAAAGCTAGAAAGCACGTGCAAAGCATTGACCTCTGGCTTCCCCATCTCCTACCCTAAGGCCCAGAAACTTACCTCGGAGTGGAGAAAAGCAGTGTAGGCAGCAGTGAGTGCTTCCAGTGGATCATCTTTCCCCATCTGGGACTACAAGCCCCTGATTCTCTGGGAAGAAGTGGGAAACTTGACATTTTACATGTGTCATTTCCACTAAGCATCTTCTCCAGTGGGAATGATGCACATAGACTCAGTTTCGTGCTGGGGATTCTGGGATTTATAATCCCAGTCCCTGGTGGGAAAAATGTTCCCTTGGGGGCTGGGGAGTAGTTGCCACTGCTGCCACCTTCCCCTGCCCCAAAGGTATGTTTCTGGGCCTTGTGGTAGAAAAAGGGGGGAATTGTGGCTGCTTGCAAGATCAAAGTGAGCATAGCACTTTTGGGACCACCGCCTGCTCGAATGCTCATGATATATATTGTTAGGCATGTAAATAGGTCTGGGAGGAGGCGACAGATCGATGTAGTAATAGCGGCTGATGTCACAAAAAGGGTGGGGATTCCGTAAAGCAGCAAGAACCATAAACACACCTGATTTTGTTCCCCCCCCCTTTTTTTGTTATTAATAGCTACAGTAACAAACAGTCATAATTACAAATCCATTTTCATTCAACTGGAATGCTATTCATGTTTTCTTAGGAAAAGCCAGCTGTGCTTCAGTTTCCTGGGTGCATCCTAGGTGGCCTGCATCCTGGCTTGCATCTCCAGGTGGCCTCCCATCCAGGCACTGAGATCCTCAAAGAACATCCTGTCTTTTCAGGCTCCCTGCCCTTCTTTGGCATCGATTACTATAGTTGACTGCAATTTTCAGCTATGTTTTTGCCCCTGGATAACAAAAAAATGAAGAAAATGAAGGGTGGTGTTGGTGTTTGAGGGTTTTTTGTTTTGTTTTTTTTGCAGTCAAGTTACCCCCCAGCTGCCCAACTCAAAAATTGGTGGATGCTACAGCTGTTGCTGTCATTCAGAAGATCTACCAGACACTTGTATGGAATGTACTGCTGGACGAGGCAGGGTGCACCTGCACAAAATGGTTTGGAAGTATATTTCAATGTAATTTCAAAACCTTCAGTGCACACACAGGTGCAAACACATGTGCTGCTCAGAGGCAAAACTTCAGAGGGGTTCAGACATCCCCCCCCATGCTTTGAAAGAACATGTGAGGGGCTAGGCTAGGCTATGTAGGCTAGCCCCATAACTGCTGCCAACACAGTGGCTGGCCATGCTCATCCACATGTTTGTGGTGCCTCAGAAGGGGTCCTGTGTGCATATGGATGTACGGGGGATCCTGATTGGGGAGCCTCTATGTGCAGATGTACTTTTGTGTGCGTGCATAAATTGCAATGTTTTTGCATAAATAGCAAAATGTCAGAACTATAATTTGCCTTTAATTTTTTAAAAAAAACATTCACCTATTGCTGTGATAAGCCTCTTTGGTGTGCCATATTGGAGAAAGAAGGCTGGGATGAAAGTTTTTCTTGTGCATGAAATATTTGCACCTAAGATCCAGTTTTGAGATATATTTTAAACAGCTTCTTGATTAGTTAGAATAATGTTAACTTATCATGTGCCAAACTCAATACATCCATAATTGGAAATGTAGAGGGGGGGGGAATGAATTGGGAGAATATAATCTTTTTTTTTTTATTTGCAAATTCAAACTAGGATAAATTCCTTCAGAATCAAGTTCATCTTCCTTGTTTCAAAAATGTGGCATGTTCTTAATGAATTGAGTAATAAAAGCTAGAGCTTATTCATTTTACCCCATTTTACTTCAGAACAATTGTTGTTCATTTCAACACCATCCGATGGAGATGAAGAACTTGAGTAATACGAGACACTGTTATATTAATGGATTATATTTTGGTTTGGCGTAGCTGAAAGCCTAGCTTTTGTGGTCTTATATAAGTTGTATACTGAGTCTTATAGCAAGGACATAATGTAAACAAAGCTTTTGTGTGATTACAAGTCATGATGGTACAGAATACCTGATAAGAAAAACAGCACAACATTTGTTGCAGAATGAAAACTATGGTGACGTTTCTCTTAACTGACTGTCTATCAGTGCTACTTTCTATGAGCTAGCATAGGCTGGTTACTGAAAGTTTACAACAGGCAAAAAAGAGAAAAGTAACAATTATTCAATTCAGATAGGTATAAGCGAAAAACCAATTGGCTGGTTTATAATTCATTTACAATTTCATATTATTTTACAATAAATGCTGCACACCTAAAATCCAGGTCAAGAGCGAACTTTTTTAAAAAAATATTGAGATGTAGTGCCCACATTGAGCACATAAGATATTATTAAGTGTCTGTTTGTATTTTAAATACATTCTATCATATAATGTTTAATGATGTTCAACATGTAGTTGAACATGTAGTTTAACGATATTCAACAGATGATGATGATGATGATGATGATGATGATGATGATGATGATGATGTAGCAAAGTATTAGAAGTCTCTGGTGATGACTCTTCCATCCCGGAAAAAGCATTAACAGTAACTATACATGTTTATTCAGAAGTAAGTTCCAATTCCACTGACTTCAGTGGTGCTTACTACCAGGTAAAAGGGTATATTGACAGCCTCAATATGCATATAGCACTCAAACTACCCAATTAGGTAATAGATCTCACTAGAAGAAAAGAGAGAAGGTTTTTTAAAACCAAAACAAAACACAAGATTTACTTACAGAGGGAGATCCTCAATTAAATCACATTGGATTTAAAAGGATTTAAATCATATAGCGAAAGCACTTTTTAAGTGTCCCTTTGATTTGTCTCCCCAATGAGAAAGTTAAGCATGTGCTCTCTCCAAATTTAAGTAATAGCAGTTAAAAGTGCTGAACTTTGAGTGTATCATGCCCCAAAGAGTTTTAAATGTTCACTTTTGTTTGACAAAACCTCCCATTTGTTATTCCTGTTTTCTTTTCTTTCTTTCATTAGAATGATGCCACAGGTAGTGCTGTTGAATAAGAATAATATTCATGAAGAATATATGGGATAGACGGATTGTGAAAATGACGTCAATTAGGATAAAGGAAAATTTTAATAAACTAATTTGGAGATGGTATTTAACTCCAGTAAGATTAAATAGAATAGATAATAATTGTTCTGCATTATGTTGGAGAGGATGTCAGGAAAAAGGGACATATGCTTATATGTGGTGGAGTTGTAAAAATGTATTGGTGTTTTGGCGAGAGGTTTTTACAGAAATATCGAAAATTATTGGTACTAATTTAGAGGTCTGTCCAAAATTAGCATTGTTATCAATAACTGAGAAGCTTATTTGTGATCAAAATACGAAGGAGTTAATTGTAAACTTGTTAACTGCGGCCAGGCTAATGATAGCGAGAAATTGGAAAGTACAACATGTTTTCCTAATAACAGACTGGTATAAGGAAGTTTGGGACATAGCCCTAAATGATAAACTAACTAGTAGTATCAAATGCGAAAAAGGATTGCTAAAGAAGAATAATTTTATGGAGATATGGAATCAATTACTAGACTATGTATTAATAAAGGGGAAGGGTAACCATAATCATCAGGCGATCACTCGTGACCGAGTAAGATTGTCTTCCGGGATAAAAGGAGGAAATTCTAAAGAAGATTGTGTAGACTCTAGCGATGGGTCCGTAAGTGACTGTGGAGGCCAATTCTAGATCCACACAGCTTCCCACAGTGAGGACACAGGTTACCAGATAGAAGATGGTCCTGTAAAGGATTCATTTGACGTGCTTTTCGCTTAGCACGTTTCTCCCTTTCACCTTGCACTCGGGCTTCTTCAAAGTCCATGGAACCTTTGTGAAAGGCCAACCTCCATTTAGATCGTTCATGGGCCAGAGCTTCCCAGTTTTCGATGTTTATATTGCATTTTTTTAGATTAGCCTTATGAACATCTTTAAACCTCTTATATTGACCACCGATATTCCGCTTTCCATCCTTGAGTTGGGAGTAAAGTAACTGCTTTGGGAGACGGCAGTCAGGCATTCGAACAACATGACCGGTCCACTGAAGTTGGCGTTGAAGGATCATTTTTTCAATGCTAGTAGTCTTTGCTTCTTCCAGTACACTGACATTTGTTCGCCTATCTTCCCAAGTAATTTGCAGGATTTTCCGGAGGCAACGTTGATGAAACCTTTCAAGGAGGTGGAAGTGACGTTTATAGATAGTCCATGTTTCGCAGGCATACAATAAAGTTGGTAATACAATGGCTTCATAAACCAGTGTTTTGGTCTTCTTACAAATATCCCGATCCTCGAACACTCTATGTTTCATTCGAGAAAATGCGGTACTTGCGGAGCTCAGACGATGCTGGATTTCACTGTCGATGTTAGCTGTAACAGAAAGATAGCTGCCAAGATAGAGAAAATGATCGACATTTTCCAGTATTGTCCCGCCAAGCTGGATAGATGGCATCACCAAAGGATTGGCTTGCACTTGCTGATGAAGCACTTTGGTTTTTTTGATGTTAAGTGAGAGACCAAGTTTTTCGTATGCTTCTGCAAAAGCATTTAGGATAGTTTGGAGATCAGTCCTCTGAATGTGCGGAGACCACATTATCATCAGCATACTGAAGTTCCACAACGGAGGTTGTAATTACCTTACTTTTTGCTTTCAGCCTGCTGAGATTAAAAAGCTTTCCATCTGTTCGATATATAATTCCCACACCGGTGGGAAGTTTCCCCTTGACAAGATGTAAAACCATGGCGATGAAAATGGCAAATAATGTTGGGGCGATAACACATCCCTGTTTAACACCTGATCCCACTTTAAATGGAGCACCATGAGAGCCGTTGTTGTCCAAAACCGTTGCCGTCATGTTGTCATGGAGAAGTCGCAAGATATTCACAAATTTATTGGGGCATCCAATTTTCATAAGGATAGTCCAGAGAGCTGTACGGTCTACAGTATCAAAGGCCTTAGCCAAATCGATAAATGCCATATAAAGGGGTTGATTTTGCTCCCGGCATTTTTCTTGGAGCTGACGTGCAGTAAAAATCATGTCTACTGTCCCTCTAGAGGGGCGGAAACCATATTGAGTTTCAGGGAGGATCTCTTCTGAAATAGATAGAAGACGGTTTGCGAGAATCCTAGCAAATATTTTACCTGCGGTTGCTAAGAGAGAAATGCCCCGATAGTTTCCACAGTCTGTTCTATCACCCTTCTTAAAGAGGGTGATAATTATGGCATCCCTGAAGTCTTCTGGGATCTCTTCTCTTATCCAGATTTTTTCAATGAGTTTATGAAGATGTTGTACAAGTTCGGGGGGCCCTTCTTTAAAGATTTCAGCAGGAATCCCATCTGGTCCACTAGCTTTGTTGTTCTTCATTTGATTAATGGCTTTTTTTACTTCATCCAAAGTGGGGAGTATTGCAAGTTCCTCTTTAATTTGTTTTTGCGGGATTTGCGAAAAAATCTCATTATCCACCTTAGACTTACGATTTAAAAGGTCATAATAATGCTCTTTCCAACGCAGTGCAATAGACTCTTTGTCTTTTAAGAGTTTGGTGCCATCTTTTGATTGTAAAGGGTTTGTACCATAGGTTTTTGGTCCATAAATGGCCCTTGTGGCCTTAAAAAAGCCCCGTGCATCATGAGATTCTGCAAGTTGTTGAATTTCTTCAGCTTTCTTTTTCCACCAAGCGTTCTTAAGTTCTCTTGTTCTTCTTTGGACCTCAGCCTTTGCGCTAGCGTAGGTTTTTTTCTTGGCAGCGCAGTTAATATCATTTTGCCATATTTGGAAGGCTTTCCTTTTTTGGTCAATTATATATTTAATCTCATTGTCATTTTCATCAAACCAATCCTGATGTTTCTTAGTTTCATATCCAATAGTTTGTTCACAAGCTGCAGTAATGGAGGTTTTCAGCTTAGACCAATGGTCCTCAATGTTGTCAGGAGGTTCCGTAGGTAGATGTTCCTTAAGAAGTGATTGAAGACGAGTTTGCTTAATAGGATCTTGAAGGACTTGGATGTTCATTTTACGCCTTGGTTTCCTTCCTTGAAGCCTACGTTGGGGAGCAATGTTGATAACCATTGTGGACCGGATTAGTCGGTGGTCTGTCCAGCAGTCGTCGGCACTCACCATGGCCCTAGTAAGAAGTACATCGCGGCGATCTCTAACACGGACAATTACATAATCCAGAAGATGCCAGTGCTTTGACCGTGGGTGCTGCCATGATGTTTTAAACTTATTCTTTTGTCGAAAGAGCGTGTTTGTGATAGTGAGATTATGCTCTGCACATATAGACAAAAGTAAGAGTCCGTTCGGGTTGCTATTACCAACTCCGTCTTTTCCAATAGTTTCTGGCCATAAATCAAAGTCACGCCCGACTCTTGCGTTAAAATCGCCCAGGAGGATAATTTTATCCTCCTCAGGTATCTCTGACAGGAGAGTGTCCAACTGGCTGTAAAAACTTTCCTTGATGTCATCATCAGCATCTAATGTTGGTGCATAAGCGCTCAAAATAGTTACCTGTTGGTTATTGGCGAGCTTTAATCGAAGAGTTATCAGGCGTTCGTTAATGCCAGTAGGAACTTCTGACAAAGAGTTCACTAGTTCATTTTTGATGGCAAAGCCTACACCATGTATTCGTCGGTCCTGCTCAGGTAGTCCTTTCCAGAAGAAGGTATAACCTCCTTTTTCTTCTTTCAGCTGTCCCTCTCCTGCCCTTCGAGTTTCTTGAAGTGCTGCTATAGTCAATTTTAAACCGTCTCAGCTCCCTTGCAATAATAGCAGTCCTACGCTCAGGGCGTTCACTATCTATGTTATCCAGCAATGTCCGTATATTCCATGTTCCAAAATTCAAATGTCTTTTTCGACCGCTAAAATGGTGACCCCACTGGACGCGGTAATCCAGTCAGGGGAGAAAGAGGTAGACTATGTTTAGGGCACCTTTTCTAGCCCCCTCCCCATACGGGGTGAGCAGAGTGGATCCTAAATAGGGCTGCTCAGTCATGGATACAGCTGCCGAGCTGCTCGACTACCTCGTTCCTTGAACAGGGCGACTGAGTCTGCATCCACCGCCCATGTGCTGGTCCATGACTAGGGGCTTCCAGATTCACAGTCCTGCCCCCGTTGCCATTCGCCAGTCGCCATGGGACTTTTTGTTTGTTTGTTTGGTTGGTTGGTTGGTTGGGTTGGGTTGGGTTGGATGGGTTGGGTTGGAAGACGCCTGTGCGTGAAACTGTTTTATGTGGGGAGATCGGTGCACAACGAATCACCACACAAACTTGACAGAGTACGGCAGAGATCCAATGGCACGGTTACCCTGACGATTGGAAAACCATTCTCTGCTGCAGCCTTCATCCGCCTTCACAGCCGTTGTAATTTAGGTTTAATTATCTTCCGCCTGTTCTGCCGTTGAGGACTTTATGTTTTGGATCGTTCTTTGTCTGGTTCCTCTCCCAGTAGGGTCACCCCATGGCGGTAAGGTCCGGGAAGGGTAACATGCCTTGTCAGGATATGTTATATTTTTGGAATTTAGACTTTATTTGATCAAGAGGATAGAAGTATATTAATTGGTCCCTTGGAGGGTGGGGGGGGAGCACTTTATGATTTATTGTATGTTGATTATGTTATATTTGTGTGATAATTTTGTATTTTGTTAAATATATTTTTTGTGTTATAATTTGTTTTGAAAAATAAATAAAATATTTTTAAAAAAGAAAAAAAAAGAATAATATTCATGGAGAGGGTCCCCCCCCCCATGCAAAGTCTTCAGATCAGACCAGTGGATTGTGATTTTAATTATTACAGGTAAGTAGTTAATAATATTCTTATTATATTATAGTCTCATGAATATGCACAGCTATCATGTGCATTGGTTGGCATCTTAGGCCTGGGACAGATTTGTGCAATACTCTGTTGCAGCCTCCCCAACCTGGCACCCTCCAGATATTTTGGACTATAATTCCCATCAGCCCCAGCCAGCATGGGTCAGGAATACAGCTGGAGAGTACCAGGTTGGGGAAGGCTGATCTATTGCATGCCAGTTGCAATCCTACTGAAACAAAGGTATACAGAACTATAACTGTGTGTCAACATGGTTGGCTCCATGTAGGCCAAGATGACTCTAGGATCCTGCATAGATAGACTGTTCCCCAACCTGCCTATGCCATCACCCTCTCTTCACTTTACTGTATGCTGACCATACATTTTGTGAGGTACCATTACTGTAATATCTGATGATGCAATGATGGTGGCTGTTGCTAGTGTCATAGCCTGGGGCTGAGAGCCCTCTAAGACTGAGGTTTCTAGTGGCAGCAACTCTGAGGAGGCATCAGAACCAGTTCCAGGACCTTTACAAGTGGGGCCCTGCACTTTGGGTCCTGCACTGTGTTCTCTCGATCCTCAGGAAATGCTGCTGCCCTCTGACTCTGAAGACTGGACCTTAGGCACCTTCAGGGAGCAGGGAGGCTCTGAGGATCATCCCCCAATCATCTCACTCCTCAAATGCTAACTACCCAGAAGAAGCCAGTGGTTGCAGGAAAGGTCTCTGGCCCTTTAAGAAAACCAAATGCAGCGCTTGAGGAGGTGGAGCTCCCAGAAGGACTCTCCTGGCCTGGCTATAAAACTCCGCCAGTTGTTCTAAGCCAGTGCTGGGTCAGTGCTTTGTCTGTACATTAGCTGTAGGATTGCTCTCTGTGGTCCTCCTGAACTCGCTCCAAGTCCTGGGCTGGTACCTGAAGTGGTGACCATAGTACTAAAACTACTCTTGTTCCAGTTGCCTGTCCCACATTGTACTTCCTTTCCTGAACCATTGCTGAGGGCAGACAACAGAATCCCAGATGGAGCAAGACAGTCAGAGTAGAAGGTGCAATATTTCTACTTCTTCATGAAATTGCATGTCATGTAAGTGTGCTGAGGCAGGTATAGCTGCACCATATCCTGAACATTTATTTGCCAGCCCAGCGGCTCCTGGGGTCAAACCTTCAAAAGATGAAGTTCCATTTCCCTATTTCTGTATTAATGGACTGTCAGTGTATTTGTAGGAATGAAACACTTTGGGCCACTTAATTGGCAATGCAGTAGTAGCGGAGATAATTCTTGATGCTTAGGAGTTCTGATTAAACTACTTAAGGCCATGCATTACAAAACTGGCTGCTGCCAACAACAAAGCTGCAAAACAATCTGTTTAGTCAAGAAGTGTTTTTGTTTTCTTTAAGGGTTTTGATAAATAGCCTTGCCTCTTTTGGATTAAACTATGATCTATCAATGCGCTTTGTATGTTGACCCAAGAGGGCACAGTTGATGCTCCTCAGAATATTACAAACCCTCTGCCATATGCATGTTGTCTAGCCGAGACTTCAACCCTATCACTTTTCAACAGATTGTTTTAGACAACAGATCTCATGGGCAGGGAATCTGCAATGCATATAAGCTTCCTTGCTCATTTAATACAAAGGAGTCCTAGACGTTGACCTTGTCTCCGGAATCCAGCTTGGCAGGGATGTAACACTGCAAAGACCTGCAAATCCCCTTTTAACAAGACTACCTGAACCCAGTGGCCGAGTCCAAATAAATGAAAATGTAAAGATGCCTGCTTGATCTGTTGCTGCCAGTGTTGGGGGAAGGGAGAAAAATACTGGTGCTTGTGTCTGCTAAAACAGGAGTACAGTCATGCCTTGGATTGAGAGCATAATTTGTTCCGGAAACGTGCTTGTAATCGAAAACACTCTTATATCAAAACGAAATACCCCAAAAAAATTTTGTACAGAGATTTTTAATTTAAGCCGTACTACAGTACTTGTATTGCAAGACGTTGCTTGTATATCAAGTCAAATTTTTTAAAATAAATATTTAAAAATTTGCTTGTCTTGCAAAACGCTCTCAAACCAAGTTACTTGCAATCCAACATATTACTGTAGTAGTTTTACCTACAACAGCTAAAATCAGCAACCAAATACGGTGTGGCTTTGGGCTTTCCTATTAAACTCTGGTAAGGCCTTTTACTAAAATAAAGGCTTCTATAGAATACATGGCTATTTAAAAATGACACTCCAAGGTATATTTTAAAGCTAGCTATTAGAATTATAATCAAATTCAGACTTGGGATGTGTGTACAAGCAAAACCCGAGCTCCTCAAAGTTCTCCAAATGCCACCTTGAAGCGTGTTCCATCTTGTGTCTGTATCAGATCACGATCATTATTGTGTTTCTTTTTGCATGAAAATTAATGTGTATTTTTGTTTATGTTTTCCCAAATCTATGCATCAGTTGGGCACATCTTTAAAATGTACGCATTTTTCTCCCACTGATTAAAGCATGCTTGTATGCATTTTTCAAATGCACACATGCTGTTGAACACAATTTTTTTTGGTCCATAAGTCATACACAGACTTCAACTGCAGATTGCGTTCAAGTCCATGTTCAGTCCAGGAGGTGAAAGCTGGGTAAATCCTGATAAAAAACGAACTGAAACACACACCCCTTGATACAAAAGACATCCCACAGATTGTGTTTCAGATTGTGTTTCAGACTGCTGTTGTAGGAGCTTTTAATTTGGCCAAAGGAATAAAAGTGGGTATGTGACATGGCAAGGAAAAAATATAGTAAGGCCTAAGCATATTTACCTGGAAGTAATGTCAATTAAACTCCATGGGACTTTCTTCTAAGTAAACAGGCAAAGAATTGCACTGCAAGTTACAGTATCCCCCTGAGTAATCTGCTGTGTTCTGCTTCAGGTTATTGTTTCTTCCCTTACCCAAGAATCACTGTGTGCATAATGAATGGAAGAAGGGAATTAAATCAATTAGATGAAAATTTGGGACAAACTTGGCTGCAAACCTAGATGTCATTAAGATTTAAAGCGATATGCTCAGTGTTCAAGAAGGATACTAGTTAACATAGTCCCACGACAAGTAGCTATATACTATGCAAGTTTACTTGGATGTGTGTGCCTCACTGAGTTTAATGGAACTTATGCCTATGCAATTTGTACATTTTGCAGCCTTAGCAAGAATTGCAGCCTTAGCACATATTCTTGCCTGTAACATCTAACATGGTTTGCATGCTAATCCTATTATGGAAAGAAAATTTCTGTTGCTATTTTAATTAGTAAAACTTCAAAAAATATATGAGGGCAGGGCCAGCCCAGGACATTTTGCTGCCTGAGGCAAAGGACAAGATGCCCCCTTCCCCATTCCGTAAACAGGAGCTGACTGGATGAGCAGTTGAGTCTTACATCAGCACTGTTGGCAGGATAGTGTCTTTCATTGCACCTGAGGGCAGCAAGCTAGTGATATCTAGTGACAGTTCCTTCAAAGTGCCTAAGCGGAACATTGGAATAGCTATCACTCATTAGACACCCCTTTAAAAAAAATATTTGCACCCGAGATTTGTGCAATTTCTTTCATTTTTTTTTTTTAAAGGAAGTTATCAGTAGTTTGGAGTTGCATAAGTGCGCCACTCCGACTATTCCAAATGCATAGCCTTACCTCATCAATGCCCTGGATAGTGTCTCCTGTCAAACTACACCATCCATGCACATGCATATGTCCTTGTCAAAAAACTCTTATTTAGCCTGTCACAAACCCCATTTTAAAAGGAAGCCTGAGTTTTGACAGCTGTGCTCCTGTAAATGGGGTGGGTCACACTTTCCCACCTTCCTGAGCACCTAGAGTCTCAGAAAAGGGTGGAAAATATGCAGGACACTGAGAAGAGTCAGGTCCAAACAAAAAACAAACAAACTGGAGGATCTCACTGTAGAGGGGTGATCTACTCTCCACTTCATTTTGTGAGCTAAGATCCCCTCGCAGCTTTGCTTCTTACTTGACAGCTCGCCATTTGACAGCTGTCAAATGAGAGGCAAAGCAACAAATTAACCATTTGTAGCCTTGCTCTCCCAATGTCCATGGATGGTTCCTCCTGTACTTTGACAGGAGATACCATTCAGGCCATTGACAAAGCAAGGCTGCACATTTGGGATAGTTGAAGTTGCATGCTTGAGCAACTCCAAGCTACTGACAAAAAACAAACAAAATAAAATGAAAAAAAAAAGCACAAATCTTGCAGACAACAACAACAATAATACAGGTGGCAAACCAGTGACAGACACTCCAATGTGTTGCTTGAGCACTTTGAAGGGGCTATCAGTGGCTGTCACTATGGTGATTGTGAAAAGCGATCTCTGGGGGGGGGGAGTGTAAAAGGGAAAACAAGCCTCTGTGACTGCAAAAGGGGTTGTGGTCAGCGTGTGGGAGCCAGAACCAGTGACAGTCGCTCCAAAGTGCTGCTTGGGCACTTGGTGGAGCAGTTGTCACTGGTGGTGGCCTGGGCGAGCTCAGTCCCATCTGATCTCACAGGTGAGTCCTGTACCGTGCTTTCTAACTGTATTGCTATTCAAGGAATGTTTGCAACATGCACTATCTAGAGCAGTGTTCTCCAACCTTGGGTCCCCAGATGTTTTTGGCCTACAACTCCCAGCATGCCCCAGCTAGCTTGGCAAGAGTGGAAAGGGTTTTTTGCTGCCCTTGCTGAGCGGCTTGCTCGCTGCCTCCCTGTACCCACAATGGGGTTGGTCACCCAGGTTCGGATGACACAACAACCCATTGTAGCTACGACAACCCCTAGAACAAGCCACGGGTTAGCAGGGTGGCTTGTTGCCCACAAATGAACCACCCTGTGGGAAGCAAGCAGTCCAGGTTTGCACGACAACCCAACATGGCTAGTCACCCTTAATGGATTGCCATGTCATGAGAACCCAGTCAATGTATTTGAAGGGAAAAGGCATGCTAAACAAACTGTCTTAATAATAGGAATAAGAGGTACTTCTTTGGTATTATGTATTAGAGTAGCCTTAATTCAGTCAGCCACAATAGGAATAATTGGATCTTAAAGTACAGGTTAATGGGACAATTAGGCAAAGTTCATCATTCTTGTATACTATGTAGAAATGGATGGTTGTTGTCCCAGCTACCTGTTCATCACTGCTAGTGTAACCTCTTCTTATGCCTTTAGCCCTGGATGGATTAACAGGTGGTGAATCCATCCATTTGTAGTTTATAAGTGGTATTATCCTAGGAGGAATTTGTTTAGATGCATGTACTGTAACTCACATTTAGAGACATGAATAGATTAGAAAAATGCAGTGTTGTGACTATACCTCCCACTCATTGTTTGCCTCAGAAAACAAAGGACTGCAAAGTTATCACTTTAAAGCATCGTATTTTAATAGCAACCCCCCTGGAAATTCTCAACAAATATTGACATTGAAAAACTAATTTCTCAGGACCTGGAGAATTGCCCCCACATGTTGACATAAGGTCAACAATGAGATCATATGTTTTGGAGAACTGGTCTTTATTTTGAATGCATTGGCATACAAATTTCTGAGACTATGTGGATTAATATGTACCATTCTTGGCCAAGGTGACTGAGAAGGTGGTAGTGTTGCAATTCCAGATATATCTGGATGATATTCGTTATTTGGACCCGTTTCAATCAAGCTTTTGGCCAGGATATGGGACTGAAAGACTACTTTGGTTAGCATGGTGGATGACCTACACTGGGAACTAGATGGTGGGCATGCAGCTTTGTTAGTTCTCCTGGACCTCTTGGTAGCTTTTTATACCATCAACCATGGTATTCTTTTGGACTGTTTGGTGCAGCTGGGACTTGGGGGCATTGTTTTCCAGTGGTTCCAGTCCTTTCTGTTGGCTGTGCTCAGAAGGTAGTGTTGGAGGATTGGTGTTTGACTCAATGACCTTTGGCCTATGATGTACCAGAGATTTCTATCCTGTCCCCGATGTTATTTAATATCTATGTGAAACCACTGGGAGATATCTTTTGGATCTTTGGAGTAAGGTGCCACCAATATGCTAATGACACCCAGTTCAATTGCTCCTTGTAAACTAATACCGAGGAAGCAGTTCATATTCTTGAACATTGCCTGGGTTTGATAATGGGCTGTATGAGCACAAACAAGCTGAGGTTAAATCCAGAAAAAATGGACTGCTGTTGATCAGTAGAAAGCCTAATTCAGGAACTGGGAATTGGGAAAGGGTTGCACTCCCTGTGAAATATTAGATCTGTAGTTCAGGAGTTCTCCTCTATCCTACTCAGTCCTGGATTTTCAGGCGGCGGCAGTTGTAAGGAGCACATTTGCCCAATTACATTTGGTGCACCAGCTGCGACCTTTCCTAAGTCAGTCTGATTTGGCAACAGTTATCCTTGACTTGGTTACATCACACTTAGACTACTGCTAGTACTAACTGGTACATGGTACCGAGATCATGTTACACTACGATTGAAAGACCTGCACTGGTTGTTGCCAGTTGTTTTCCAGGCTCAGTTCAAGCTGTTGGTTTTAACCTTTAAAGACCTCAGCAGCTTAGGGCCTAGCTATCTAAGGGACCGCTTGTCTCATTATGGACCTGTCTGGTTATTAAGATCTGCAGGAGTGTCCCCCTAGAGGGCACCACTTCCCGCAGATGGCCATTTGTCAGGCACTCCTTCTCTCTTGACTGTCAGAAAAGATGTTAATATATGCATCTCTTTAACTAGCCTTTAAAATGGTTTTTAGTGTATTATTTTTAGTGTACAATTAGTACGCTATTGTTTTAATGGTTTTATTAATACTTTGTTGCTATTGTTATGGTTTCATTGTTTTATTCTTTATTGGCTGTGCCAAAAAGGGTGGTATAGAATCATCATCATCATCATCATCATCATCATCATCATCATCATCATCATGCCAATAGTCTCTCGAAATGATTCATGGAAGAGTGAGGTGAAGGGGACCTCCTTCCACACTAAGGGAGTTCGGAGAACCTGACTGCAAGACAAGGCAGGTCCTTTATGTGTTATTTTCATCTTCTTTCTCTTACTACTATTTTTAATGTTATTTCTTGTATCCTGTCCAGAATAGTGCTATGCTGAATTTTCATAGGGTTCAATTTTGGAGAAGGCAAAGCTCTTACCTAAAGGGGTGGTGGATGGGTTAGGTGGGGACAGTGTTCATGCTGAATACTGCATGCCAGGAGTAGATGAATTTGATAGTTTCATTTTTTTCTCAGGTTCTCATTTTTACAGTCTTAAGTTTGGTTTGTCCTGGACTTTGAGAATTTTCCTAATCTTAAATTCAACCAGACTTTGAGAATCTTTTTTTTTTAAATTGCATGAACATTCATGTGCATTTTTGTGTGCATTTCTCCTATGCATGTATTTTTGTAAGTAATTTTGCCTAAGGTCTACATTTTTCACAAGCAGTTTTCCTAATAGAATGCATTTTAATATTATTTTCACCAATATTCACATTTTTACCTGAACGTCTCACTAATATGCACATTTTTGTATGCACTCTTTGATAGGACAACTCCGTTGCAAAATTTGGAGGAGTGTGAATTTGGAAGGATAACTGAGTTTTGGCTTGCGTTTTGGTTCCAAAGTGTGGAATTAGGTAAGTTTGCATAAAAATGCAAACCGAACAAATTTATCCCCAATACCTACGTATGTACGGTGTGATTGCCTCCCTTGGCAAGTGCTTTGTAATGAGAGGGGGAGGGATTATGGTCTGCATCATGCTATGGACCACCTCCTTTAATGCGTCAACTTTTACTTTAATCCACAGTGACTCCCACTACTGGAAAACGTGATGGGGATGGATCTGGATCATGCTGTGCCGCTGAGGCAAAAATGTTCCCCCTGATAGCATGCAGACCAAAACATCACCAGAATCAGAGGGTCGGGCTTTTCAAGGACAGTGACAGTTCTTGTGGGAGAAGCTCCTCCATTTAATTTAGTGTTACTAACTATGGACTCTTCACAATTAGTAGATTATCAGTGTAGGCCGGTGGCTCCAATGTCAATGGGGCTGTGTATCCACTCTGGGTTTCAGTCTGAACTTTTAAGGAGCTATCCATGGTGCTGAATCCTATCCCCAAAATAGGTCCAGCATCATGGATAGCTCCTTTAAAGTTCAGACTGAAACCCAGAGTGGATACACCGCCCCACTGATATTGGAGCCACCAGCCTCACTGTAGATTATGTACCCAGGACAGACATGAACAACTTTTCACCTGAACTGAAGCAAATAATCATTCAGTCCCCTGGCTGTTCGCTGCCTGCTCTGTTGTTTTCAGTTATGTGGTCTAGGTGCTCAGTGAACCCACTGCAAGTACATGGGTTTTGGAAGGGCAGAGGATGGAAAGTGGAGTTGCGCATAGGCAGCAAAGACAGATTTGGCTGCATCATGAGCACCCGAAGGAAGAGGCTTGTTTAATAATATCCCTCCCTCCCTCTTTGAGGTATTCAGCATTCGGTTCCACATTGTCTGCACCAGGGGTGGGCAACCTGGTGCCCTTCAGATGTTTTGGACTAGAGCTCCCACAATCCCTTAACATTGGCCATGCTGGCTTGGGCTGATGGGAGTTGTAGTCCAAAACATCTGGAGGGTACCGGGGTGCCTACCTCTGGTCTACACCTTGGGTGTGAAAGCCCATGCTGTTCAGCCCTAGTGTTGCTATTAATATCATCATTCTTCCTCCAAGCAGCTTGTCACTTTGGACATGGGGTTCCCTCCCACATGGTGTCCCATCTAAGTTTTGGCCAGTCTGAAGCTGGCTCAGCTTCAGAGTCTGGACTACATTTGACACCTGTTCAGAGAATTCCTTGGACAGCCGAGTTTGTGTGGTGAACTCATCATGAGTGGATTTGGTATGCTCTTGCTGTTTTCCAGTGAGATGATCATACTCCCTGTGGGAAACATTTGAAGCTGAATCATGCAAAGACATGGTGAGAGTCATGGCAGATGTCGCTGCATTTAGAAGAACATCTCACCATGCCAAATTGACGCATGTCAAGTTTTCACTGATGTGCATGGGACAGCTCTTCCTTGCAAAGATTTCTGTGTGTGCTTTGGAGCTAAATGAGAGGTTTGGAGGCAGTGGCACTGACAATTCTGTACCGTCAAATGTGTGAGTGCCTAGGGTAGGGTATGCTCCAATGCTGTCTCTATTTTACAAGTACTATTTGGAATGATGTGACCAGGGGCTGGATTACTCCCCAGTTTGTCCACAACAACAAACCTCGGCCATATGATTTTCCTGAAGTAGACATTCCTTTTGTTATTTGTACTGTTATTGGTTTTTCGAGTTAGAAAAGAGAACTAAAGCAGAGATGAACAAGCCACTCGATCAATACAGAGCCTACACCAAAGATTACTCAGCCCAGCTTTCCTTCGTTATCCACAACTTTTTTACAAATTACGTTCATGAAGCGCAAAGTTATTTAGGGCGCAATCCTATGGCTGCTAGACAGAGTCTCGATGGCCATAGGATAATCAGGAGTCCCAGCGCCGACCTTGGGAACATGCTCTGAGGTCCGGGCTGGGACTCTGAGCTTGGAGTGCCCTCCCTCTGCCCTCGCAGCTGGCGTGGAAAGAACCGGGCCAGCTGTGGGCGGCTCTGAGATGGAGTTTTGTGAGCAAGGCGGGGGGAGGGGAGGGGAGGAGACTGGCTCCACCAGCAGACGTAGTAGCCTGGTGGCACCTCAGCCTCTTCTCCTTGTGCTCCTGTGCAAATCCCTTAAGATGGCCAAAATTGGCTGTCTCAGTGTTTTGCAGGGTGAGAGGAGCATGAAGGTAACCTTTGCCTCCGTGATCCTTCCGCCCTCTGTAGGATGCCTGTGTAATCTTCCAAGTTCGGAGGGTTATGGGCACCCTCATTGGATTGCACTGCCCCAGATCATATTTAAAGCAAAATGAGCCAAGAACCATAATTTAGCAAAGATCCTAACCCAAATGAGCAGAAATGTAAAAGGAAAACAATGAAATCAAAATAGAAGCTCTGTCTATTGCTGAGGCTGAAAAATCAGTTTGCCTGCAAAAAGAAATGTGTGGCTTAATACAGTTACTAATAATAGATAAAGTTGCCTAAAAACGATTTGTTATCACTGATGACCATTTTATTAAAATGTTAATGGCCTGAAGCAAAAGCAAACTGCCCGAAGAACTACTTTGTCAGGAATTATATACACACCAGAATGCTTTGGGATCTGAGATAACTATAAGAGGCACAATTGAAATTTGGACCATTACTGCATGTGAGATCTGAACTTGATTAAAAGGGGATTCATTTCACCTGTTTTTAAATGGATGATGTACTTTCTGTGCAAAAAACAACAGCACACCCAGCAACCTGCATACTGATTTTTTTGTTTAAATGAACATCTTGGATTGTGATTCTGCATTCCAAATAGCCTACATTTTTAACAGTTGAAAGAAAATTGTACTAACAGTGTTTCCCCTACCCTCACATGATAAGCAAGTGAAAGGTATAGTCCTATGAATGTAATAGCTGTAGATATACACAATATGAAACGGCACAATAGCAGCTGGAAAGAAAATAAGTATTCATCAGCATCTTTAAGCAAACTGATTGTTTGAGGTAACTTAAAGTAGGCTGCGCATTCATTGAATTGTGATAGAATCCTTTGTGATTTGGTTAGGAGTGTTTCCCCCACCCCCAAAAAGAGCTGCGTAGAAAAAGGTCTACAGATGTACGTAGATTTATTTCTACGGATGCAATATCAGCTCAAAACATAACACTCCCATTCTGCGTCTCCTGCCAACGCATAAGAATCTAGTCTTCCTGAAACTTTCAGATATGTACATATAGCGTGAAAGGAAGTGGAGAACAAAATGCTGATATGCGTGGGCTGCTGGAGTAGCAGAGTCTAAAAAAAAAATAAAATAGAGAGACATGCAATCAAATCTATGCAACCAGAAGTTCAAATGAGAAAATTATGTGCAAGATGAAAGGCAATTCAATGTAACATTGATTGCTTTGGCCTTCTAGAGAGAAGGTGCATTCTGGTTTCTTGCACGATAATTTTGACGGTATTTGGCCAACATTTGTATAAAGTTTTTTGTGTGTGTTTTTTAGTATAGATTATTCTGTTGCATTCTCATTTATTCTGTGATAGTTTTTCTAAGCTTGTTTCATACTTACACCCTTCTGATGGGGAGATTTGATGATCTTGCTTGTTAGCTTTAGACTTCCATATACAGAGGGCCAAAACAGACATTACTTTAAATGTGTGTCTAGCAGCTTTGCCTTTCCCCCCATTTTTATAGAGTAGGTGCAGAGGAGCCAGTCCAGATCTGAAAAGCCCCCCGCCCCCATGCTAGGATTCTAATCTGGATTGGTGACTCTGAGCCTATTCTAAAGTAAAAATGGGGGGAAATGTAGCTGCTAGACAAACATTTAAAGTAATGTCTCTTTTGGCCCATAGATTGGCCAATATAGGAGAGGTTTGCCCCGAGCAGCTGACTGGTTGTCAAAACATCATTCTTCTTAGACATACTTGTAAAGCAGCCTTCCACAACCTGGTGCCCTCTGGAAGTTGGACTATAACTACAACTCCCATCCCAGTGGACAATCTGCTTAGGGATGATGGGAGTTGAATTCCAACACATCTAGAAGGCATTAAGTTGGGGAAGGCTGGTATATAAAGAGTAGTCAGGGGGCTTAAAAGAATATATACACACACACACACACACACACACACTGCGCAGTGTAATTTCCTGCCAGGGAACATGAGGCTCGAGTAAAAGCTCATGATTCCACATCAGGAAAATTCCACATTGGCGCCAAGTGTTTTATTTCCTTAAGCCCCTGTGTAAATTTGTGTGTGACAAATTTAAAGGGGAAAAAAGGCTAGATGAGAAGGTTTAAGACAACCCCCCCCCCCAGTGTGTGGTGGTCCTGATCCAGATCAGGAGCCTGTGTACTTACATGAAAGTAGAACAAAAAGTTATGATCACATTCAACATAGGTTATAGTTCGTTCAATGTAGGTTATATTATAGGCAACGTAGCTCTACTTGCCCCTGGCACAGAGGCCTTCACTGGGCTTCCCCATGTCCACTGGAGGCCTTTGCCACCTGCTCCCCCTCCCAAGGTGAGTCTTTATTTTTCTTGGGGGAGGTGGTGCAATCCCAATTCATGGGAAGGGAAGGGTGAAGAACCCCTCTCTTGCTTGGCATTTCCCCCCCTGTAAGTGCCCCCCCCGTATCATTATGAGGGAATATGCTCTACAAGGGAAACACAACATTTAGAACCTTGTGTTTAACATCTAGTTCTGCCCTCAGATGCTATCAGCCCTGATTCTTCATCCATCCATCCAGCTACTTTCTCCTCCACAGAGACAAAGGGCTCTTTGACTCCCTGCTCTCACCTTCTTCACCTCAGCTGCTTATTCCTGTGTGTGAGAATCAAGACAGAAGAAAATGGGAGTGGGCAGCTGATATGCACAACAAGAGACCATGCCACAACATCTGGCACTTCCCACATTGCAAAAGAGGGTCAAGGAGCCTTTTTGCATCTGGCCCTCAGCCCTAGCTAAGTTCAAATAGGAGAGACAAATAGTTTCCTTTGTGAAATATTCTCAGTGCTTGTGGGAAATGACATCCTTTTGATAGGGAATAGAGCATTTAGCACTTCTGTCCTAATGGCTTAATTAGCATGGCTCTTACCTTTGGGTTCAAGTCTCTCTTCAGGATGTAGACACCTGCAGGAGGAAACTGCTACAGAATCAGAGAAGCCATCCTGCAGAAGAGAAAACCAGATGTCCCTGCAACCTCTCACTGCATGCTACCCAACCGGAAAGTTTTGATCCCCAGATGGCACTATGGAAAAAGTACTTTAAGTAACTACTGCATCCTGCTGCCATAGTATCTGTAGTTGGCAACACTCTTGCCATGTCTAAAATACAAGACAATCTATTTACCAATTCATAATAGCTAGAGTAACAGGATGCCTTAAGTTGCTGTAAAGCACACTGGGATACCCAGATGATGAGCATCGCTATTTTGTCCAGATCTATTATTTTTAACTACCTAAATATTTGTCGCTAAAATAAATTATACACCCTTGAGTTGTGAGGTTCTACCTCTAGAGGCAGCCTAAGCAATAATTTTGACTAACTAACAACTACATGTAAAATAGGAACATGTATTAATGCATGCCAGTTCTTAACGTCTTATCCTAAGCAAACACAATGACCTACCCTTTTTAAACAGAACCCACAAGAAAACTGTCCTGTGGGAACTTTGACCACAATGGGTTCTATTTCAAAGGCAGCCACATTAGATGTCTTATATGTCTTAAAATCAATATTGATATGCTAAGGATACTATGGACTGGAATCTAGAAACCTTATGGTGGCTAGTAATTGTAGCACCTACCACCACCTTTTTGACACATCTGCCTTCAGACCTTGTTAGAATCCAAAAAGGCAGAAATGCAAAAGTGAAAAAGGAAGAGTGGATGCTGACTTCAATTCACCTTTAGAGAAATGGAGCCTCTATACTTGACATTTTGAACCTACGCCTTTCATATAAACATTTTGTTTTAACCCAGGGATTAATTTGTGGAAAGCAATTGCGATATTCTAGGGCTCCCCTACAAGGATCTGTTCCCTAAAAGTCCTTGAATTAGTCACTCAGCCTGCCCATTGAGTCCAGATTTTCCCTAATATCCCCCAAAATAGCCAGTTGCCATTGCCTACAGATTTACAGAGAGCGGCAAGATGCTCCCTTTTATATACTTGGCTGTGTAACTCAAAGCCAGCATGCGGGGTGAGATATGCTAACCTTAGAATCCACCAGACCAGAACACATCCATGAATTTAAACTGGTAAGTATATTTACTGGTGGAAAATAATAACCAGAAGATACAGTCATTTGATAAAGAATAACAATTAATAGTCCTAAGATCCTAACCTAACCTGACTCACCTCTTTGGCAGCTATTGGAACCAACAAACTTTTCTCCTCTTCCTTTCTCTTTCTCTCCAAACTCCTCTCTCCCTAACTCTCCTCTCAGCTTTCTCTCTCCTAACTCACTTTCTCAATTGACTCTCCCAGCCTGTCACTCACCCTAACTCTACCCACCATTCCATTTCACTCCCCTGCTGTCAATCATTCTTCCACTCATTCTTCTATTGCAACCATGTGATGTGGCATCAGTTAGATCTTAATCTCCTTGGGGTTTTTCTTTACTGCACAGTTGTAAGGTTTATGATTGGGTTATAAACAAGAGAAGAGAGATGCTGCTAAATGAGGTCAAATGCACCATCAACTTATTCAATATCCCACAAGGGGCATGTGTTTTCAAAAGAGGACTTCAAATTGAGCAGCATAAGCTTTAGAAAGGTCATATTTAGGGAGCTCCTGGTGTAAACATCAAAGTTTGCATGTATGTATGTTGATAGATGGAACCATGAACCTAGAAGAGTCTTAAGATCAATCATGTAATATAACTGTTCCTGACCTGTATCATTTCATACAGCAGGCTTCATACAGCATTTCATACAGAGGAGTTGCATGGTTGATCAGGGGTCATTTAGATAGGGAGTGGAACTTTGGGCATTATTTAATGCCCTTTTCAGTATCTTTTCTCTTTGCATTGCTGTGATATGAGCCCATTTCAACATAAGGGTGCAATTTTAGTTTAGGTGGTCTGATGCCACAAACTGCTGGTGACTTCAAACTACACTGGAAGAAAAATGTTTAATTTAGAATCAGCTGTGGATCTAAAGCTTATGTTTTTGTTACAGTTTCTCAATTATTATTTTTTAGAAGTTCTAAATCATTTTTAGGGTGTTCAGAATGTCTTGGTTACACTTCAAAGCAACACACATCATCGTACAGTAATACCTTGGATTGCAAGTAACTTGGTTTGAGAGCGTTTTGCAAGACAAGCAAATTTTTAAATATTTATTTAAATCTTTTTGACTTGATATACAAGCGACATCTTGCAATACAAGTACTGTAGTACGGCTTAAATTAAAAATCTCTGTACAATTTTTTTGGGGGGGATTTCATTTTGATATGAGTGTTTTGGATTACAAGCACGTTTCCAGAACGAATTATGCTCTCAATCCAAGGCATGACTGTATTTCTTTTACATCTTTTGGAAATTTAGAAGGGCCTATAAGAAGAAGAACATGGTACAGTTTCAGTTAAGTCTTTGCAAGTTCAGCTTAATCTTGATTGACTTGTTGCAGTCCAGATCACCGCTTATATGGCACTGTTGCTTTGTACGTAGTTGGGGAAAGAGAAGGTACTGAATGAAGCCTCTCCATTACCTTGATGAGTTGCTGGTAGGACCTGCCAATGAAAATAGAACCTCATGCAATGTCAGTCCCTCCATCTTCCTTCCATTGGGGCTAGAGCAGGGCTAGGCAAGCTGGTGCCCTGCAGATATTTTGGACTACAATTCCTATAAGTCTCAGCCAGCATGGCCAATGGGAAGGAATTATGGAATTGTATTCCAAATCATCTGTATAGCACCAGGTTGCTATAGAGGAAGGGAAGCTGTTCCTGCACTACACAGTTGTTATTAAAGAAACAAGTATCTTCTCTGGATTGGAGGAGGTCTGGGGTCCATTTCTGCCCCCCTGCAGGATGCAGTCTGTAGGGCACCCACTCCAGTTTTTAAAAAAGGGGGGGATGCTGGCTTGCTCCCAAAATTCAGCAGCAAACAGCCCCATTGTGCTACAGAGCACTGTAAGGGTTAAATTTAGCTTGTTTCCGAGCTTTAAAAAAGGGGGGGCAGCTTGGCCCACAGTGCAGGGGCAGCACCGGCCACATGCAGCCCACCGGCTGCATGTTTCCCACCCCTGCTCTAAGTGTACAAAAAGGGTTGTCACCCTCTTTTTTGCTCTACATACATCTCTCTCTCTTTCTCTCTCTCTCTGCTCTAAAGACATCTTTTTGCTCTTTCACTCTACAGACATCTACAGTGGTTGAAGCTATGGAATCTGGTATCAGCTGCATCTGCATTGATCTTTCTACCATGTTGTACTTTTGAAAAACAGAGCCAGTGTGGGAGTAGTGAGAGCCAGTGTGCAGTAGAGGTTAGAGTGTTGGCAGTGGGACTCGGGAGATCCGGGTTCTAGTCCCCACTCAGCCACAAAGCTCACTGGGTGACTGACTTTGGGCCAGTCACTGACTCACCGCCCAACCTACCTCACAGGGTTGTTATGAGGATAAAATGGAGAGGGGGAGGAGGAGAAGGATTATGTAAGCCACCTTGGGTTCCTTGCATGAGGAAAGGTGAGATATATAAATATAATAAATAAATAAAAATAAACAATATGGTAACACAGAATGCCCTCATGGAGCAGAGCTGTGTCCTTCATTCTGTGATTTTGCAGTGCCTCCTGCCACCCCCTCCAATGCTCATTTGTCCTTTGTGATTACGCGTCCTTGCAAAAAGGTATAGTGGCGGGTGGGCAGGTGTGTATGTGTGTGTGTGGAGTCCTTTGTATAGTTCTCTTTTTAAATAACAGACTGAGAAAAGGGAGTGATGAGTCTCTTAAGGAAACATAAACACTGTGTACTCATTAGAAGCCTCATTATAAATAAAGTGCAGAGAAGGTGCCCTAAGAGCAAGCTCTTTTGAGGGTGTTTATTAGGACAAAGAGCTCCTTTAATAGGGCAACGGAAAAGAGAAAGCACTCTGCCGCAATAATTAATAAACATTACCCCTTTTACTGACTTCTTGGGAATGGCTTTGCCCTTGTATCTTTCTTTTAAAGGGACAGGCACCTTTTTCCTGTGTGCAAGTGTGGTGCTATGTGCGCCATCAACATGCTGCCAGATTTGTTTCCAAAGCTCTCAGCCTGAAGTGCTGCCTGGACACCTTGACAGAAACAGTTTGAATGAGGAAGTCTGTTCAAATCTGTAGATGATTTAAAAAAAAAACCGGAACTGCAAATGCTGTTGTGGGCGGAATTAAAATCCAAGATCACCTTGATCATTTGGAAAACTGGGCTGAAAGACAAGTGGGAGCTATTGCATAGTGGGACGAAAAACCAAATATAGAAATGCAGAATGGAGGTAATTTGACCAGGTTTCAGCACTAGTGAGAAAGGCGTGGGGATTTCAGTGGGTTACACAGTGAATTGGTAGCAAGATGGTTGTAAAAAAAAAAAAAGGTGTGTGTGTGTGTCTTAAATATTTATCTTTGGATTGCATTTGCAAAAGCACAGCATGCAAGACACAGGAGATAATAGTACTGCTCTGCTTGTTATTGGTTAGGGTTCAACTGTTATGGTTCAGTGTGGCGTAGTGGTGAGAGTGTTGGACTGGGACTTGGGAGATCTGGGTTCTATTCCCCGCTTGGCCATGAAACTCACTGGGTGACTTTGGGCCAGTCACTGACTCTCAGCCTAACCTACCTCACAGGGTTGTTGTGAGGATAAAATGGAGAGGAGGAGGAGGATTATGTAAGCCACCTTGGGTTCCTTGCAGGAAAAAAGGCGGGGTATAAATATAACAAATAAATAAATAAATAAAATAAACTAGAACACTGCCTCTAGTTTTAAAGCAGTATTTTATTTTATTTTAAAGTGTAGCTAACCAGAGAAGATTTGCAGGAGAATAGTGACGATGATAAACACATTTACTAGGGAGCAAGCCCCACTGAACACAGTGGGGGCTTCCTTCCAAGTAAATATACATAGGATTGCAGAGTTACTCTGCACTTACTATGTAGTATGCCCCCTTGAACACAGAACTGAATAAGCATGCATATACTAGCACTGCATAGTTGTACACTTTCATGGGTGTAAGCCCTACTCAATGGAACTTCAATGCATAGAGTTGGGTGGTACACATGCATAGATTAGAGCTAGAGAAGTCCAGAATTTGTGATAGGTCTAGAATTTGGGCATGCTCAGATAAGATAAGATGGGAGGGAAGACATCTAATGTCTTATTTCCTTATGTCCTCTCCATTATGTCATAAACAATTTAGGTTTATACAAGTTGGGAACTTGTTACCTGAGAGACTGCCTTCTTCCCTATAGACCCATTCTGTCCTTGAGGTCATTTGGCGAGGCCTTCCTTCTGGTGCCAGATGATTCTTGAGATCCACCTTGCAGTCATTAGGAGCAGGGCATTAGTCTAGTGGTGCCCACTATGAGGATGAATCTTCCCCCTGACTTTAGATATGCACCAACACTTTTTATTTTTAGGTGGATGTTGAAGACCCATATATTTATGCTTCCTTGTGTAGTGTAGCCTAGCATCTTATGTAGATATGATATATTCTATGTATTGGTCTTTATTTTTACGTTTCTATGAATTGTGTACACTGCCTCGAAATCCTTAGATTTAAGTGGTTTATAAATATAAATAAACAGTGATGCTGAAGCCTGGTGCAAGCTTCTCCATCATCTCTGCCCATTGGCCATCCTGACTGGACCTGATGGAAGTTGTAGTCCAAAACATCTGGAGGGCACTGAGTTGGGGAAGGCTGGTGCAATGACCATGGCTCATAGCTCAGTGATAGAACACACGCTTCACATGCAGAAGGTCATATGTTCAATCCCAGATGTCTCCACAGGTAAGGCTGGAAAAACTCCTGCCTGAAACCCTGGTGAGCCGCTGCCAGTCCGTGTCAGCAATACTGGGCTAGATGGACCAAGGGTCTGACTCAGCATCCTATGTTCCTAAGACTGGCCTGGTGTGAAGGTCCATCCTCTCCAGCACATTGGGTACTTATTGGAGGAAATGTTGCTGAGATAAGAAAAGTGCTCTTCTAGCTCAGGGGTTAAAACAAATACTAAACATAATGGGTCATAGCAGGTTGACCCACTGTTTTAACAATGGAACATATAGAGAAGATGATTATTTTGTTAAATGTGTATTTATAAAATGCTGAATTTGTTTATGTGTTGTTATATCTGTCAAAATAGGAAGCCTAATTCTTTCTTTACAGGCATATTTTGTTTTCTTTTGGCTTTGGTGCTTTTCAAATTACAAGGATTGATGTCTGAAAATTGCAAGCACTTTATTTGCTTGGCTGTGTATTTCTCTGCTTGAGATACAACAAAGCCAAGGAAAAATGGCAGAGCTGATTTTTCTTTCTCCATGGAGGTCTCATAGGATAGAAAAGGACAGTGTTCAGATGAGATTTCTTTCCTACTTGGGGTAAAAATTAACAAGCTGCACCTGACTGTGTGTGAGAGGAAGCCTGAGCTTAATTGATAATTCAGATTTCCTGCATTTTGATCCTATTTTGCCCATGTAATAAGTACTTAGGAATGCGGACAACATAAACAGATTTTTCTAGAAGAGATAAATAACCGAGGGCAACACTGAACATCTTGCACAAGTTTTCAATTTAATTGACACACATTTCTTTCACACATTACACTGTGAGAGGGATGGCAACCTGAAGAGCTCCAAAATAAGGAACACATTGTGAGTAGGGTGGCCAGCTGCAAAAGAGGACAGGGCTGTTGAACTTTTAATTGTTGTGTAGAAGAGGGGATTTCAGCAGGCGTAGCTTGTCAGTCAAGGTAATTGTGAGATCATAAGAAAATGATGCATTATGTGCGTGAGAAGAACATTAACAAAACTTTATTAGAAGATATCATCCTTGTAATGTTTTAAATGAAAGTTGCTTTTTACAGTTATGGTGCAATAATTATGGTACAGTTATGGTGCATCTCACAAATAAATAAGGTTCATAAATAAGGAACCATTCCTTGATATAAGGAACAGGTGATGACTATCCTGTGCACGTGAATGCAATGTAAAACCAACTCACACCCCGGATGGGGAAGATTTTTTTTTTTATTTGCATTTTAATACAAACCAACCTAATTCACACTTCCCAAACTAAACCATGGACCAGAATCATCCTCCATTTTTTGCACTTCTCCAAATTTTGAGATGCAGTTTGTGAAACTTATCCCTAGTCCAGATAATCCATTTCCTCCAGGAGTGTCTCCAAGCTTTTCTACTCAAGGCATTTATTGTGCATTCATCATTTCTTATTCATGGTTGTTTACAGGTTCTTTAGATGATGTCATGACCCTCCAGTTTCACTTATTTTTTTAAGAGCACTTTCACAGGCTTTTTAAGAGCGGGGGGAAATGGAGTATTATTTGTGAAAGTGAAAGAAAATGTATCTTCTTACCTGTGTAATTGTGTCATTCCAGTATAGCACAGCACCACCTATGGGGTATGTAGCAGAAAAGCAGGAAAGGAAAAAATCTTTGTGTAGAGCTTGGTTCTCAGTTCTGTGATAAAAATTGAAAGTAGATACAGCATGTAGAAAAGCTTTGCATCTGGACTGTGACTACCCGCTCCAGCACTTCTAAGGAACATTCTATCATGTGAGCCTCCCACATCCCCGCCACAACCTGAAGTCCCGAACACAAGTTTACCACCGCAGTGAGAACTAAGCCACACTGACCTACAAATGACCCAGGAGAGTAAATATAACTGTGTGTCTGAAAAGCCCAGAACTCATTAATCTTTTAGATAGCTGTTAATTCAGGATAACAAACAACCCCAAGAGCCAATTTTACAACTACATCAATGTGCCGTTGCTATAGAAAAATATCCAGCACTTTGTGATAATGTGGTGCTCCACTTCATGGGCTGAATCCTGCCTGGAACCAGCTTTTGCCAATCCACTTCCATACTGCCTTTTGATACTTTGTAGTGGCATGGCACCAAAGCTAAACTGGGCTGAGATCACTCCATGGCAGTGAATGCATGTAACTGCATTGCCATAGGCTGGTACAGATGGCAATCAGTGCATGGATTACATTCCCCCCCCCCCCATGGCCACCATGCACTGGGAATACATCCTGATAACACCTTCTAAATCTGGATTATGTAAAGAAGCCCCTAAGGAAGCCAGAAGTAACAGTTAGTGGGGTATGCATGTATGCGATGTGTCCCTAATCTGGCTCTTTCTTATCCTCAAAGCAGCCAGATTTGGGGCTGCACAGCCCCCAGCCCTGTGCAACATGCTGGGAACGTTGTAGGAGATTGGCCTACTGCCAAATTCAGCAACTCGGCTGGTTTGGATTTTCATTTCAGAGATATCTGCACAAAAGAGCAATCCGGCTGGACCTGGCTTCAGTATTACCAATGTAGCTCTTGGGGATACTATACTCGGGATGAGATAAACTGGGGCATCCTTGGAATAGACTGACTTCCAGAATAATACAAAACAAAAAACAACCATTGCACATTTCTCAAATAAACACTTGAATGCAGCTCATTTTAAAGATGTGTTCTTTCAGAATTGTTGATGTTTTTCATGAGACACATTATTAATATTCTTTGTTTCACTAATTAAAAAAATCCAGTTTAATTAGGAAGATTATATGGCCTGACCAACCCTTTTTGGTGTCGTCTTCTGTAGAAAATTCAGTCAAGTCCTGACCTTGATCAGGAATTGGGCGCTCTGCTCCTCTCTGTATGCAAATGACACTAATTAATCCAACACAAACATCAATATTTTTGCAAAGCATAACCCCAAGTGCCGTTTTATGACCATGTAATTTACAAGGCCTTAAACTACATTAAAATTACCACATACAGTGTTTACAGTTTAATTACACGGCTATTTGCCTTACCCAATCAAGTGTTATTCATATAGTCCTTCTCCACTGGCCCTAATCTTACCTAAAAAAGAAAACAAACCCTCTTGTAAGCACAATAAGAATAGCAAATATTTAGCAAGAGGAATTCTTCCAAATTGCTTCCTCTGTTTTTGTGAATATATACAAGAATGTATTTATTCTAGCTAACGTAATTGTCATCTATCCGTTTGCAATACTCATGGATGCCTGCTTCTCCTGGATAATTTCTAGTGCGTAAAAACAGCAGCAACAAAGGATTTTCTAATTCGAAAATGCAGAAGAATGAGGTGGGAATAACATGGTTCAGCCTTGAGGTGGTAGAATGGATTGTTCCATTTTAGAGTGCGGGTGGAGATCACATTTTTAAATGCTCCCAATTGCCAGTAAACTCACTCCCCACAAGTAAATAGAAATGAACACAGCAGGGAACAAGCTAGGCCAGAACTTTTCTTCCTACTGTTATAGCTTTGCAGGGAGTTTTTTTTTTTGTGCATGTGGGTGCCAGGGTGGCCAAGACAGTCTTCTATTTTGGAGAGATGGCAGAGGACAGTCCTTCATTTGAAGGTGTGCTCTACTGTCCAATCCAAGTCTGTCAAAGTCAAAAGAGCCATAAGGAAGGAGAACAGACAGGGGCCTTGAAGTTGCCCATCCACAGTTGGCACCTGGGTAGTTTTTTCCACTATGGTGAGATGTATTGTATTTCTATTTAAATTATAGTTATTATTCCTAAATTTGCACCTAGGCATATAAATTTGCATATACAAATGTTATGCAGATCGGTGTCCCCTTTTGTCCTCTTTTTTGGTGATGCAGTTCCTATTTTTTGGCAATGTGGAAATGGCCATCCTAGTGGGAGCATTAAAACATGTGGAACACACCCCAAGAGCCTGAAGCAGTCCAGTCAATTCTACCACCTCATTCTGTGGCATGAGGTGGTCTAATTTAAGACCTGATTTCATGATCAGGTCTAATTTAAGCTGCAGCCCAAAACACATGTACGTGATTACATACACTTTATTGAAAACAGTGCAGCGTGACTAGGATTGCATTTTTAGTTCTACTTCAGAGTCTGGCCCCATAGAAGCCCCATCTCATGAATTCTACCTCCCCGCACTCTCCTGTATCACACATACAAATTTGAGGATAGCACCACCACTAGAGATGGAAAATTGGGCAAAGTGGTGTTGTTGTGCTAAAGAGTTAAGAAGTTATCTGAAGGCAGGATCTTGTTGCACATTCAGAATCTACTTTTACTGAGAACTGGGGCTAGGAAGAAATGTCTTGTCGTTCAGAATGGCTGGTGATGCCTTTCCCCCCACTTTATCCTGTAGTATGCAGTAGAGCTTACTTACTTTAGCCACTGGGACGTCTCCTCCCACCCCATATTTATGTATTATGTCATGTCTTTTGTGTCATGTCTTTTAGATTGTAAGCCTGAGGGCAGGGACTGTCTAATATTAATCTTTGTAAGACACTCTGGGAGCCTTTTTTGGCTGAAGAGTGGGGTAAAAATGCTGTAAATAAATAAATGAATATTACATTTTTACCCTGCCATTCCTCCAAGCAGCTCAGGGTGGCATACATGATCCCCTGCCATTTTACCCTTATAATGAGAGCCAGTGTGGCATAGTGGTGAGAGTGTTGGACTGGGACTCAGAAGATCCGGGTTCTAGTCCTGGCCGCTTGGCCATGAAACTCGCTGGGTGACTTTGGGCCAGTCACTGACTCTCAGTCTAACCTACCTCACAGGGTTGTTGTTGTGAGGATAAAATGGAGAGGAGGATTAGGATTATGTAAGCCGCCTTGGGTTCCTTGCAGGAAAAAAGGTGGGGTATAAATATAATAATAATAATAATAATAATAATAATAATAATAATAATAACCACCACCACCACCACCACCACCACCACCACCACCATGTGAGCTAGGTTGGACTGAGAAATAGTGAGTGACTGCTTAAGGTCACCCAGTGAGCTCTGTGGCTGAGTTGGGATTTGAACTCAGGTCTCCCTGGCTCTAGGACAACACTCTAACCACCACCACGTCAGAGTGGCTCTATTTATCCCTTGTCCTTCCTGTACTCTTGGCATGGTTTCCCTTTGCTTAATCTTGGTCTTTGCTTTTGGGTATGGCACATTACATCTGGAACAGTCATATCCTGTTAAGGAGTCTGCAGTGACTTCTGGCAGCTAGGCTTATGCAAAATATGTATGCAGGATTCTAATATCAATTCCATTTCTAGGGCTCCAAGCAGCAACTTGGAAAGATCATGAGAATAAAAGGTCATGAGCATAGAGAGAGGGCATAATGCTCTTCCATGTAAGTGTGCCACATACACAGTTTTGCCACAGCAGGTGTTTCAGAACAGCCTTCAGACTTTTGTATCAAGTGATGCAACCTGATCTTCACCCCAAATTCTGTTTTCTCTTTTATTTCTAGGCCCTTGGAAGATAGGGTTGCCAAACTTCAACCCTACAAATCCAGACAGTGTTGTGTATATATGATGTATATGACATCTGACAAAGATAGCTCTGGTGCATGAATGCTTATGTACAATATATCTGTTAGTCCTTAAAGGTGCCACAAGACTCTTCGTTGTTTATGACATACACTATTTATGAACACGCAAATCATGTATATGCACCTTGGAATGCTAATGTAGAATATCTAATTTGTATGCTATTATTTCAACGAGTGTTGTATTCATGAATGAGCCAAGTACCAGGGGTGGTGACGTAAAGGCCATTGGAAGGTCCTCCCATCTGACAATTTGTCAGGGAAGACAGGATTATTCAAGTAGTAACCTTGTTGTTGTTGTTCAAGACCACACCAATTGGAGAATGTCCTATGTTCCACTGCTGAACATTGCCAGCTCTGCTCTTACTCTTTCTGTTATCTTGAGTAGAAAAAGCATTAAGGACAAATGATAATCAGTCAAAAGAAACGGTGTATGAATGCAATACAAAGATGGAAACTAGGAAGCAGCAAACCTATCCCAGATAAGAACAACCAGGCAAGCAAGGCAAAGCTGAGAAAACAATCTGTTTCCTTTTCCATGGCTTCAGTGAATGGAATTGTGACAGTTACTTTGTCAGATGGTCCAGTACATACAACTAGGGCTGGCCCTACTATTAGACAGGGTGAGGCAGCTGCCTCAGGCAGCTGATTATGGGTGTCAAGAAAGGGCAGCACATTTTTGGTTATTTAATTTTTTACTCTTGTATTTGTACTACCAGGGAGGGGGAGGCACACGTTTGGGATTCTCTGCCTAGGTGTCAAATTAATTTGACTGCCGGCCTTAGATATTATGCACCTTGACTGTGTGGGTGGGTGCCATTTGCTTCTCTGCCCTCAGGTAGAAAAATATCTTGGACCAGTCCTGTGAATGACTTCAAACTTTCAGCTATTAAGCTAGAGAAATTGCTCCCTGACGTATGCAGTTGAAAAAGGTATTGATCCTAGTATGAACTGCAGTCCCCCGCATGGTTCCTGCAGGCTGTGTAGCTACTGCTGATAGTGTTGAATACTGGCATGGGAGGGTTCAGAAAGGCAAACTGAAGGGCTCACACACTCTCCCCAAGTACTTTTCTAATTAGGCCCAGATGCCCCGAAGTTCAGGCCCAATTTTTAAGGTGCTCAGTTCAGTGTCTCATTCATCATCCCTCATGTCCTTCTCATCGTCAGAAGGATGTTCTCCTCCTCATCAGCCTCCCCCACCCTTCCATTCCCAAACATACTCACGGAAAAGGGGATAACAGCAGAGGTCTCAAGCTTAAGGTCTGGATAGTCTTTGGGAACTTCTGGGACCACTGGGGAGTACAATAAATTAGTTCCAATGCTTTCCCTCTCAGTAGTTCCCAGTAGCTCCAATGGATGCTCCTGAGCATGCTCATCGGGGCCAGCATCAAAGGGAGGCATGCCGCATGGTCAGGCACCTGACGATGGCCCACGCCCCAACAGAGGCCCACTGACCAGAACTCCCTGGACTCGCTCCTCCTCTTCACCATGGCAACAACCAGCTTGTTTACCTGCCTCTTGCTCTGGCCCAGACAGTGGCAGTGCTGAGAAAGAGGGGCAGTAGATGCCAGTGCTTGCTTCTGCTTACCAGCTCTCTGTCAAGAAAGCAAGCACGTATTTTTCGCTCCATAAGACGCACCTTACCCCCCAAAAAATCTAGGTGGAAATGTCTGTGCATCCTATGGAGTGAATATAGTAAAAAATAAAATAAATAATAAATAAATTATTATTTTTTTTACTTTCCTCTGCTGGTCCAGAAGAGCGGAGGACTCCTGGGTGGGGCGGGGGAAGCCCCCGCCTCTCAGCTGATTTTTTTTTTTAAATTTTTTTTTGTACCATACAGTAAGTGCGTCTTATGGTCCGGTGCGTCTTATGGAGCGAAAAATACGGTACGTAGTAGTAATCGTGAGAAGGAGGATTAGGAGCAATAGCAGCTGGTGACAATGTGTTGGTGCGGAAAGAGATTTATAATCCAATCTGTGTGCTAGCGTAGCCTGGCATTCCACACACAGGTAGCAGAGTGAATCTCTCACACAGAAGTAGCGTGCAGCAGACCCTGTAATGACTCAGCCTCTCCAGCTTCTCCAGTGGCAGATTAATCCAGGACTCAGGAAACACTCTGTGACACCAACAGGTCTAATCTACCTGTTTATTTACTTATTCAAAGTAAGCACTACAGAGTATACATTTCCTAGTTACAGTCCATGTGCAGAGTATAAATGCATAGCAAGCATTAGTCCAGTGGAGAGAAGTGGAACTTCACCCCACACCAATGCAAAGCGTTACATTGTTGCAGCAGTTGCAGGAACAAAAGAAGAAGAAAACAAGAACAAAATCCTTCCCCTTAAAATGGCTTCTGTCTGGAACAGTTCACTACGTCAGAGAGAAAAACAAACACGTGACTGCTGGTTTGCCGAGTTCCCAGATTATAATAATAACAGAGCCTTGGAAAGCATTGGAACTAATTTATTGTACTCCCCAGTGGTCCCAGAAGTTCCCAAAGACTATCCAGACCTTAAGCTTGAGACCTCTGTTGTTTCCCAGCCTTGAGTCTGAGAATAGCCTCCTGCCAGACATAATAGAACTGCTGCCATAGCCAATGTTCCCAAACATGTAAAAATACAAATGCTCACAGTTTGTAGCTGATAATACATCACAACACAATGGTGGTGAGAAGGAAGACTCACTGAGGGAAAGAGCCCGCTGAGGGTGCCCTGCCCAAAGGCCTCAAAAACCTGGAGCTGGTGCTGGTGCTCATGGTCCTGAGCAGGTCTTAGGTCTGACCCCTTCACCGTTCCTCACTTTCTTTATAACATCACACTCCCAGATTAGTTAGTTGGGAATGGACACTGGTGCCAAGTTAAAAGTTACTTCAGGCCCAATCTGAATTATTGAGCCCAAATTAACTAGTTTTATTCAGGACCATTCTGAATTGGGGCCAGGAGAGTTTGCCCATCCCTTGAGTGAACCAGTGGGGGTGGGGGTGGTTCACCAGATTCTTGAAATTAGTGCTGCCTGGAATGCACCCTAAGAAAATTAGGGCACCATCTCCCACTCAGAAGCTGAGGCGCTTCTGAGTGGGAGAGAAGGAGGCTGAGGCGGCACCAGGAATATGCCTTGTATCTTGGTGGCACCTGTCTCCTCCCCTCCCTCCTCCCCTCCCTGTCCCCTGTCCCCTGTCTCTGAGGTCACACTTGCAGCCTTGGAGACGCAGTTGGTGCATTTCTCTCTGTGCTGGCTGCAAGGGGGGGGGGTAGGTTGACCCGAGCACGGAGACCCAGGTATGAGGTTGGAACACTTTTCCGATCTTGTAGCTGGGTCTCCGAAAAACCGTATGGCCATCTAGACACTGTCTAGCAGCCATAGGATTGTTCTGTTAGTGATTCAATATCTTTTAGCAGTAGTTAAGGTGCAGTAGTTCTTGGGTTTGTCTTGCACTCTGGAAAGGATTACCGTGTCCCAACCAGTGCTAATGAATATCCTTAGTTTCTACTATCTTTGCAGTATACTTTAGGAGATTAGCCGATTAGGATGTACAGAAACCCAAAGTGGCAATTACTTGCAAAGTGTTGTTTCAGAGAATTGATTTGCTTGCAGAGCCCTCCCGTTTACATTTAATGTTTTCAGTACCATTGCTGGTCCTAATGGCCAATGTTCTTTCAAGGGTTTCAAGTAGATACTCGATCCTTTATCTGTATAGAATGGGGGTGCGGTTGAAATCCACACAGCCAGTAAAGGGACACCATTGCTATGTACTCATGGTGAGAGATGAGCAATGAACCCCACTATCAAGTAGCTTTGGTTTCTATACAGGCTTGAGGTGGTGGTTTGTCTTAAATGCAATGTGCCTTCCAAGTCGGCAGTCATTTGAGTGCTTATCTTCTAATATCTTATGTATCTAAAATTGGATTTTGAGTACAAAACTGGCATGTTATGTATAGTTGCATATAAAATATTCATTCTAAAACTCTTGCTGACACAAAGCTTTCATTCTCCATGGGTCTTGTGGAATGTGGTCTCAGATATTATGGCAGATTAGAAATCAGTCTGCCTCGACCATTGTGTCCTTTACTTCAAGGTCTCCCAGGGCATCTACCCATGTGATAAGGCATGAGAGACCAGTTTTCAGGATGCAGTTCATGCATGACGCAGCCTGCCTAATCCAGAGGGCAAGGACTGAAAGATTAGTAATATGCGGCAAGATGAAACATTAATTTGATGGAAAGGGCAATCAGAGAAACCAAACTGTGCATTGATCTGTTTATAGCTGAACTAGAGGGAAAAGAAAAAGGTGGATGCTGATAAAAGAGCATGCCTTTCGGAGTGAGCTGCTTTTGAAATGAATGTCAGCTCCTTAATTCGTATTGAGAGGTATCTGGAAATCCTTTACGCAAGAAGCTGATAGAAGGTGGCAGTTTCGGCAACAAGCAGTTTGTTCAATGCTTGAGGAAGAAACCACTGACAGGAGCGTGTCTGAAATGGTCATTTATGCTAAGAGTCAAAAGTGGATGTCCTCATCAATGAGCAGATGACATGTTAAATAAGGGCTAGGGGAGAGTGTCTGGCAGGCAGGAAACAGGGGCAGTGCATCAATGTGACTCTATATGAATAGTATATACACATGCGCACGAACGCACACACACTCCTCTGGCCACCATTTACTTTGTTAAATCTGGAGGGCACTTTTCTGAGGACCCCGTCCAAGTGGACTGAACAAATCCTGTAAGCACATCAATGTGAGGAGGTGAGGATGACCTCGGCGTTCATGTACATGCAGCCTACAAAACTCGACATATCTAAAACTCAGTTTGTCATGCTCGGATTGTGGTGAAGTGTGCCCCCTGCTTCTGTAGGGAGGGTGCTCAAGGCAGAAGGCCTGTGTGAGAGGAGCACACAGAGGCCATTGCCCCCCACTCTTCTCTTGTAGTGCCCCTCCCTGGGGCCAGCATCAAGGATAGGCATGGTTGGGCACCTGCTGACGGCCCACATCCCAGAAGGGGTCCACTGACAAGAGCCTCCTGGAGTCACCCCCTCTCTTCACCATTGTAACCTGCTTGTTCACCTGCCTCTCACTCTGGCCCAGACATTGGTGGTGGTGAGGAAGAGCAACCGCAGACAGGGCCGGATTAAGATAGGGGCTATTGGAGCTGCAGCTCCAGGCCCCTATCCCAAAACAGGCCCACAATCAGGACCGGTGCAGGGCAGTTTGGCGCCCCAGGCGAAATAATATTTAGCGGGGCCTCCTCTCCAAAGCAGCCCTGCTCTGCAAAAAAAAAAACACCCCTGCGCCGCCACCACCAACCTACCCTCCCCCTGCCCTGGCGGCAGCTGCTGCTGTTGCTGCTGCTGCCGCCGCCACCGAGGAGGAGGAGGAAGTGACGCGACGGGACCCCCACGCTGTTTTTTGCCGGGGAAACCATGGCAACAGGGCTGTTTAAGCCCTGTTGCCCTGGTTCCTCCCGCCAAAACAACGCGGGTGGGGCTCCGGAAGCGACACGATGCGGAGAAGGTAAGTGGCGGGGGGGTCGGGGGGGTGGTGATGGTGGCAGCGGCGGGAGGCGCAGCGGCAGCGAGCGGGAGGGCGGGGGGAGGCGCAGCGGTGAGCGGGACGGGAGGGTGCGGCGGTGGCGGCGGCGGTGGCGGCGGCGGTGGCGGCGGGAGGGAGGGAGGGTGGGGAGGCGGAGGCCTGGTGGGGGCGGCACAGCGGAGGTGGCGCAGCGGAGGCAGAGGCCTGGCAGGGGTGGCGCAGCGGCAGTGAAGAGGAGCGCAGCGTTTCTGCACCCTCTTCAGCCGCGCGCCCTCTTCAGCCGCGCACCCTCTTCAGCACCAGGCCCATAATGCTCTTAATCCGGCCCTGACCGCAGATGCCAACTACCTGCTTGCTCACTGGCTCTCAAGCAGGGAAGTGGTAGTGCTCAATCATGAGAAAGAGGAGGCAGAGCAAGAGCAGCTAGTGACAGTGGTGGTGAGAAGGTATCACTGAGGGAGGGGCCCCATTGAAGGTGTCTTGCCCAAGGGATCTCCAAAAGCTGGACCCAGCGCTGCCCCACCCAGTTCACAACTAACAAAATACAGATCTCTAAAGTGAAGTGTATTTACTTTATCCCAGTCACTCAGGGGAAAAGTGAAGCAGTTGTAGTCAAGGTGATAGATGAGGCAGTTAAAGTATTTAGGTGCACAGTTGTGGTATGTCTGTGTGTGCTTGTGCACATAAGTACACTTGGAGTAGGGGTACTGAGCACTATAGTATCAGCTCACAATGGCTGATGATGTGTCAGCATAGTGGTCCCCATACCCTCCAACATTTCACAGGTGAAAACAGGGACAAACATGTGAATTTGTAAGAGGTATGGTTAAGCAATGTGAAGGTGTGATCAAGGGGGTGTGGCCAGGTAACATGAGGGCGTGGTCAAGGGTATGACCAGGCAACCAAAGGGCATGGTCAGGTACAAAAGTTATTAGAGGAAACACACAAAACTGCAGTATTTTAAGCACAGAAATCATTGAATTTATGTATTGCATTTAGGGAAGCCTAGGGAGAAAAGAAAACCCCAAATCAATAAATACAACTCTCTCTCTCTCTCTCTCTCTCTCTCTCTGTGTGTGTGTGTGTGTGTATACACATACAACATTAACAATAAATACAACATTATTATAAAAATAAACATTCTTATAAAATAAATAGATAAATACAATATGGGTGAAAAGTCTTCATTACAAACAGTCATGTAACCATGACTCTCCTCCCTCTCAAGTTTTGGATCTCAAAACTGAAAATTGAAAATCATGACTGGTGCTGAACCCTCAGTATTTTTCTTTGCTCTCCTGTATCCTGTACTCAGGCCATCAAACTTCACTCTACTGTTTGAAGTACTACTTTCTTTCTGATGCTAGATCTATATGTTCCTTTTCTGATCCTCCTTATGTTCTGCCTCTCCCTAAATTTCCCTGCAATAATAGGTAAAAGGCTATAGTTATTAAGTGTCTATCCTTATTAAGTGTTTATCCTTATCTCTTGTTATATTGTCAGTATTTGCCATGTTATAATATTTGGCCCACCTACAAATTTTCTCTTTGTGCAGAAATGCATCCTTTAATTCAGTGTGTTGGTAACTAGGCTGAACATCTAGGCATGCCTATTTATTTATTTATTATATGTATACCCCAACTTTTTTCCTGCAAGGAACCCAAGGCGGCTTACATAATCCTCCTCCTCCTCTCCATTTTATCCTCACAACAACCCTGTGAGGTAGGTTAGGCAGAGAGTCAGTGACTGGCCCAAATGTATTTTTGTATCAACTTGGCTTGTCAATCACCAACCTGAAACAGCTAATAACCCATAACAGATCACAGAGACACAAATGTGGAGACCAGAAGTCTCCCCAATGCCATGGCCCTGATCTAGATGGGCTGAATTTTAGCTGGAAGACAAAAGAAAACAGAAAAATGCCCTAGCCACCCACCCCAGGATTCTCTAACTGTTTAAGGGCTCTGCTAGGGATGTAGCCGAGTAGCCCGGACGTTACCGAGCAGCCCGAACTGGGCCTGCTCATGTCCGCCGAGCTACTCGGCCGCGTGAGCTTACCTGCCAGCAGGCTCTCTGGCTCTCCGGAGAGCCTGCCTCCCCGTCCGCTGGTCCCGTCGTGTCCTTCCGTCGCGGAGGAAGTGATGCGACGGGACCCCTGCGCTCTGTTTTTGGCCGGGGAAACCAGGGCAACAGGGCTGTTTAAGCCCTGTTGCCCTGGTTCCTCCTGCCAAAACAGAGTGCGGGCGGGGCTCCGGCAGCGGCGGAGGCAGCGGTGGCGCAGAGAAGGTAGGTGGCGGGGGTGGTGGCAGGGGGGGTCCAGTGGCTGCAGGGGGTGGCGGGGGGGTCCGGCGGCTGCGGGGGGTGGTGGTGGCAGCGGCGGCAGCTCGAGCGGCACGGAGAACGCTCCGCGCCGCTCTGAATGTCGAGATCGGCCACCGCCGCCTCGAGGGCCGAGCCAGGAGCGAGCCCCGAGCCGACTCCAGGCTCGGCCCCACCACTAGCCTCTGTCCACTTTGAAGGCACTTTGATCTCCAGATCCATGATGATGATGGTGATTGCTGCGGTTGTCATTATTATTATTGTACCATCAATATGCATGGTGCTTACCGAGTATAAGAGAACAGTTCCCTGCCCCAAAGAGCTTACAATCTAAAATGTAATATAGAGGCGACAAGAAATGCTAGGAAGGGGTAAACCGGGGAGGAATATGCCATTATTTCAGTCAAACATAACTTTTCAGCCTACTTTCCCCACATTGTGCAGGAGACTGCTTGTTTTAAAGATCTCCCTCCCACTTTAAAAATGGATCCCTCCATGGTGGCTTTGTTCTCATTAGTAGTTTGCCAAATAAATAATAATATTTAACATTTAGATATCTCTGAGTGTGCAAAGTGGTTCACAGGCCCACCATGCAAGCTTCTATTTTCTCCACTCAGAAAAAAAACATGTGGGCTCTATTGTACTTTATTAACAAACAAGAAAAAACAACAACACTGATTGAACAGTAATGCCAAAATGGAATGATGATGTTTGTTGCTGCTATTTGAGGTAGCTGGGATTTTTTCTTTCTTTCTCTTGAGGAGGGTGTGTTTTCTGCTAACTCCCGTCTAATGCATTTTCTTTTTTTAAAAAATCCCTGCAGAATAATCCTAGTTATTACTGTAGAGAGCTTTCTCCATGGCACTTCAGCATGTGTTAGAAAAAGACTTTCACATGGGGTACACAGGTAGAGCCAAGTAAAATTTACCACTGCTCTGAAAACAGAGTAACTGCAATCCTATGCATGCATACTCAGAAGTAAATCCTATTACATTCAATGGGACTTACTCACAGGAAAGTGTGTATATTTTAAAGCAATCTACAACATAGCCAGTGTGGCATAGTGGTGAGAGTGTTGGACTGGGACTCAGGAGATCTGGGTGAATGAATGAATGAATGAATATTTATTACGGTCATTAACCAGAACCTGAGATCTGGGTTCTAGTCTGCTGAGCCATGAAACTCTCTGGGTGACTTTGGGCCAGTCACTGACTCTCTGCCTAACCTACCTTTTGGTTTTTGGGATGGTCTCGCATTTTTGGTGCAGTTGGAGAATATGTGGTCATTGTGCCCCATTCTAAATATGCATTGCTAGAGCCAAGCCCCAAATTGATTGATCTAGGTGATATTGCACCAAACCAACACTAAGTGAAATAGCAGTAACACAGGGAAAGTAAGTAACAGGGTTGCTGTGAGGATAAAATGGAGAGGAGGAGGAGGATTATGTAAACCGCCTTGGGTTCCTTGCAGGAAAAAAGGTGGGGTATAAATATAATATAATATAATATAATATAATATAATATAATATAATAAATAAAAACACTGGCCATTACACCTTGTGGCAGCAAACTGATTATGCATTGTGTGAAGAAGTATTGTGCAATTGAGGGATAATTGTGAAATGCTTCTCCTCGCTAGAAGAAGAGTGCCAGTGCTAGGATGACTTTTCCAGAATTATATTATTTTATAATATTTTATAAGTGGCTTTTATAATATTTTGTTTACCTTACTTAAACCCTTAATTGTTGATATCTGGTGTTTCTCATGGGTCAGTGCTTGCAGGGCAATCTCTTTCTTTTTGTTTTAAAATTGTCAGGATTGGCACAAATTCAGCAGGTGAAGCTTACCCACCCACCCCACACCCAAACATGGAGCTTCAGAGAGAAAGGGAAGTTTCTTGCATTTCCTTCTGACACTGTACCCTCACATGTTAGAGGCACAGAGTCAGCTTTGTTAGGAAATAAAATCTTTGGCAATATAAAGATAAGAATCATGTGATAAATTCCCTCATTCACCTCTCTGTTGGTTCAGGCCAGCTGGTGCAGTTTCCACCTCCTTTTCTTTTCACTCAGCAGAGGCAACAGGTACAGCATGCATGCATGCACGCACGCACGCACGCACGCACGCAGCACACCCTCACATCTGTTCCCTCCCTGCTTACTGTCTCTTCAAGGAGCCATGGGCAAAATTGCAGCTAAGCTAAAAGTTTTAGCTTAGCTGCAGTTTTGTCCATGGTCCCTTTAAGAGCAGCTTAAAATAGCTTGCGGGAGGCAGGGGAATTCGGGACTCTGCATAACAAAGTGAGAAACCGTGATGGCTTAAGGGTTTTTGGGATGGTCTCGCATTTTCGGTGCAGTTGGAGAATATGTGGTCATTGTGCCCCATTCTAAATATGCATTGCTAGAGCCAAGCCCCAAATTGATTGATCTAGGTGATATTGCACCAAACCAACACTAAGTGAAATAGTAGTAACACAGGGAAAGTAAGTAACCAACAGATGGTATATAGAGATATAAAAGCACCATTGTTAAATGCCTTCTATGAAAAAAGGTGGGGGGAAGCCAAAAAAGTTAAAAGGTATTAAATCAGCTAATTGACATTTCATAGTTTAGGAAAGATGTCTTGGGAAGAAACATATTATGTCTACTTCTAAATCAATGGCATTTATTCAAAGAAGAGAGAATAAGGGAGGCCAAATGTACAGCACAATACAGTACAGGCTATAAAATCTAGAACAGGTGTAGCTGGTATAAATATATTTCCTTATCTGAATGGCTGGATTTTGCATCCTCCAACAAGAATTCTATGAAGGCAAAGGGAGGGGGGAGAGGTTATGTGTACAGATGGTTAACTGCTAAAATGCCCAGAAGGTTCAACTCATCTGTGCTTGCTTGCAAAGAGAAGGAGAATTTTCCACTGACTAATTCACAGGTGTTTGGAAAGCTCTGGATTATATTCAGGTTTTGCAATGTTGTTTTGTTTGATCAAATGCCTTAGGTTAGATGCTGGAAATGTGAATTTTAAATCTTAATTCGGCTTCTCCATCATCATCATCATCATCATCATCATCATCATCAATTCTAAGTAGTTATAAAAATGTCAGTCCTGATCTATAGAGAAATGGGGGGGGGTATAGAGAAACCTTTTGGCATGTGGGCCTTACAGTCATTGCAAATTGAGGCCTTGGGCCACCACAGTCCCTGGGCTGCTTCTCTTTTTCCATGACACATTGCATTGCCTCGGGTCAGTGACTCATAGCTCGCCTGCCCATTGTCGTCATGGTCATAATTTGGCAAGCAATCATAATTATTTTCTGCCTTATGCTAGCTAGGCCTTTCTCCTGCTCAGTCCCCGCATTCTTATTAGCCTACAACCAGAATGGCACCAAAAAAAGAACAGGTGTTTTAAAAAGCTTGGCTACTGTGCTGGAATAGGAATGCACAAGTGTCATTCTCCACTGGAGTAGGCCATGTTGGCATTGCACGTTGGCGGCTGCTGTCTATCTGGTGAATAGGAAGAGGTGACAGCAGTGGTTAATGCAATGCTTCCCTTATTAAAAGTTTAATGAGAATTAGTTGGTTGAGTAAAATTAAGGGCCACACTCAGCTCCACAGCACTGTTATTTCGGAATGCGTGTTCACACCTGGTCTATGGCCCTGCACACAGTCTTTTCACATACAAGGCTCCACATACAGGGCTCCGCTCTCAAAGGCTGCCTAGAAATAAATTTTAGATAGATAAGTAGATAGATACAGCACCAGTCTCTCAGAATATCTTGTTGCACTGAATTTGGGTCTCTTTGGCTCAGGTCCATGGTTTGCAATTGTATAGCACGCTGGCTGAGAACGATGGGAGCTGCAGTCCAACACATCTTGAGGGCAGCAGCTTGGGGGAGGCTTTAATATTAGACATTCTGACCAATTGTTGAGCAGTATGCTTATTTATTTATTTATTTGACGTATATCACGTCCGTCCTCACAAAGAGAACAAACACACGTGGTCTGATCTATTCCTGGACAGAGCTTTGGTGCACTGCGGAGTGCGGAGAGCCCGCTGTCCTGACTGCTCCTCATCGTCACTGTTGCTGTCTGTTTGCTCACCTATCCTCAGACCCAGAGGGAATGGGCAAGGGGGGTGGGGTGGCGGCAGCAAGGATGAGGAGAAGCAGCTGAAGTCAGGGGCCCACATAAAGGGCATTTTGCCCTCCCCCGCAAACCTGGCACTAGTACTGTGCAGAATAGAAACAGGAAGAGAGGCATTTGTTGTACAAAAAAGCACTCTGGCCCATGCAGATCTCACCTTCATGTTACAAACCCATCAGAGGAAGAACCACGCTAAGCCTCACGTGTGGAAATGCTTTGGGAAGCTCTCTGCTTTAATTGTTCGTGACCAACTAGAGATGAAGGCCAGGCCCAATAGGGTGGCCACTGATGCATTACCAAAAAAGAGGACAACAATTTGCATAAAAAGTGCATGCGGTATTTTATATGTATAGATGCAAATTTAGAAATAATTACAATCATTTAAGAAGAAATACAGCACATGGAAATGCAGTACTTAGTATGGAAGAATGTGACCAGGTGACCTGTGTGCCTGCCCGTTCATCTGCTGCCCAGGTGCTAAACTGTCGATGGTCAACAGTTCTTATGGTTCTTTATCTTTAAACTGGAATTGGACAGGGCAGGCCTTCAAAAAGAGCAAGTTCATCTGGCAGCCCTTCAAACAGAGTCATGTCATCTTTAAAAGAGGACACATGGCCCCACGAGGCCCAAAGCAGCATAACGAGGCCCAAGAAACAACAGGAGCCTCTCTGTGGAAGGTGAGTAGGAGCCGGGAACTGGATTTGGGCTGCAGTTTCCCACCCTGGTGTATATGACGAGGACAGCGTTACCCTCCAGCTTCTCACGAACACATCATTAATACATCTCTGGATTTCTAAAAACGGCACCGGAATCTTATTTCGGTAAATGAGGAACAAATAATGAAAAACAGCTTCCGAAAGGTTGCTCAGCAGTGTGAGAACTTGGCCCTGCGGTTCAGAGCGTTCCAGTAAGAAGAGTGCCAAAAAAAATCAGGGTATACTAAACTGAGGTAATGCTGGCAAGAAGCTACGAAAGCATAACAAAGGAACCCCCCTCCCCCCCTTCCCGCACTCCGAAAGAATTGCTGTTCGCCGCTTCTTGTGTTTTCCTGTCAGAAGAGGCTGTGGGGCCTGTTTCCTGGCAACGTGCCCCAGCTCCTTCACTCCACTGAGACTCGTCGACCCCTAGGGGGAGCCCATCGGCTGTCAGCCCCCAGCAAGAACCTGTGTTTAACTAGCTCCTTCTGGGATGCAGGCGAGCTTTCTGAGAGCGCAATTAGAGCATCTGTCATGAGAAGACGAACTAGCGCCAGGCGGCGAAATGTTTGGTGGCTGGGAGGGAGCCGCCGTCTTTTAGAGCTAGGTAAATCATTGGGAAGTGCAGAAGGGCCAGTTCGGATGACCTGTCTCTCCCCGCTTTATATATATATATATATATATATATATATATATAGAGGGAAGTTTTGTAAAAAAAACCCTACACAATCAATCTTTCCTGCTTGTCAAAGATTTCAAGTCAACAAAATCATAGTTCTCAGGAGAGGTTTATGTATGCTAAAACCTAGTGATCTCCCCACATTTCTACCCAGAGGTCACGTTTACCTTTTCAATGTACGTTAGGTATTGGTACACTTTTTTTTTAAATGTATAGATTCAATAGGCAGCTTATAGGCCATACCACACCCACTAGATTTATCCCTCCTGACTGCCAAGCCTACCACTTCTCCTCCTTATCTGTTACCTTTGCCCACCCACATTCCTCTGCGGCTCCTGTGGTCAGCCATGGTACGGTGACCAGATGCGAAGGAACCCTGTACAGACCTTTACGAGTAGGGACAGGGAAAGCGGACAGCATGTCATGCTGCAGTGATTAAAACCGAACTTGCTGAAATTCCCACTTGCACACTCATATTAAAGTTACAGCAGCCCTGGCCTAGATTACATCCATACTGGTATCACTGGCCTAGCCAGTCAGCATGATATGCATTATAAGGAGCCACTAGCCCAGAAGCATAGATGTACTGAACAAGTGATGACTTTCTATGATCTAAATCCCACACAGAGCAGGGCAAAGAATGGAGGGCAGCACCGATGAGTAGATGAGGCAAGAGCTTCACCAGACAGGAATCCTGTGCCTAGGAGGAAACATATGCATGCAACACAGCCTAATGACAGAGGAAGGATTTTCCTTGAAAAAGGATTTTCACCCTTGGAAAACAGATTGGGCTCCATCAGCCCTCCATCAACATGCATTATGGTCTTGGTATATTTTTCTATTCAAAGCACTTCATATAGGCATTCATCTCCATAAAATTGTTGCAACACCTACACAAGATTGTATCATTGTACTTAGTGTTCATTTATTCAGGGTAGTTAACCCTCAAAATTCCACACACACTCACAATTATTAATTGGAGACTTTACTTCAGATATAAATGTACCAGGACCGTTGCAGGGCAGTTTGGCGCCCTAGGCTGGCTTATATTTAGCGCCCCCCCTCTCGTGCGGGGGGGGAGGGCTCCGGAGCAAAGCAGCCTGGAAATGCCTGCTTGCCCAGCGCCCCCCCCGCCCGCCCGCCGGCCGCCTCCTCCAGCAGCCACTTTCCCCACTGCCTACTGGTCACCACCGCCGGGTCAGGAGCCGCCGCGCGCGCTCCTGACCCGGCCTAGCTCCGGGCGCAGAGGAAAGCCGAGCGCGACCGCGAGCCCGCCTGGCGCCCGCAATCCCCCCCCGCACAGACCTGGTGGTTGCGGACCGGTGTCTTTGTCGGCGAGGCGGCCAGGCGGGGCAGGAGCGCGCCGGCGGCGAGGAAGGAGCGCAGCATTTCTGCGCCCTCTTCCGCCACGCGCCCTAGGCAGCCACCTGGATCTGCTTAGCGGTAGCGCCGGCCCTGAAATGTACACCAGCTTCCTTCAAACTGGTACCCTCCAGATTTTTTCAACTACAACTCCCATCAGCCACCCTGGCCAATTGTTAGGGATGATGGTTTGTAGTCCAAAACATCTAGAGGGCACCAGATTGGGGAAGGCTCTTGTACACTGAGAAGTGGGATAAGGCCGCCCCTTAAGCAAGCTGTTGTATTTCCAATCAGTTAAAGTAATTAGACAGAAATATAAAGTAAAATTCTTTTTAAAATTAATTTTTATTGTGAATTTCAACAAAATGAAACAAAACCATAAGACGAAAGGAAAAAAAAATACAATTTTCTTACATAAATGGAAATGAATCATTTACAATAGGTGCATATGAAATATGTAAGAAAATTGTATTTTTTTTTCTTTCGTCTTATGGTTTTGTTTCATATATGAGTATATATGTGTACATGAAAATATAGCTAAAGCAATTATGCATAGCCTTCAGGAAAGGCAGACCAAATATCCATTTATTTATCAATTTGCAGCTGTGTCTAAATACCACCCATTCAAATGTTGAAAGCGTCGTTAGGTCCTCAATCCATTGTGTTATAGGAGGTGGATGCTTATATTTCCAATGTTATAATATCAGTCTTTTAGCTGTCAAAAGGGCATGGAAAATCCATTTGTGTTGACCGTGTGTTATCTTCCAAGCAACAAGTAAATATTTAAAAAAACATGTGCATCAGTATCCATTTTAGTTTGCCAAGAACCTACCATCCATTTGGAGAGAGGATCCAGACATAAAGACTCCAAAACTGACCAAGATGGATAATCTAATCTACGTAAGTGGAAATGACCAAAATTTAGTCAACAAATAAGCCCTATGATACAAAGCAAGACCTGGAAGCCCAAACCTGACTTTAATTAGAAGCTGCATCCTTTTCAAAGAAATTAGTGGTGAGAAATTTACAAAACAGAGCATTAAGTTTTTGAAAATACTTGCCAGGTATGAATAGAGGAATCCCCTGTAAGACATAGACAATCCTAGGTATAATATTCATATTAACCTTACCCCAGAAACTCAACTTCAGAGATACCTATCTATGTATATCCTGTGAGATCTCATTAATCAACTTACTCAAATTTAGCTTGATCATTTATAAAGTAGAATTCTAAAGGTCACCAAGCATGTCAACGGTAAAGTCCCATCAAGAGGCCTTTTTGTTACCTCCATTACTCCTGGTTGTGCTTCCTTGTTTCCTTATGTAATGGCACAATCTTATGGCAATGCTCGTAAGCCCCCAAACTAAGAGGCTTACAGGTATCCAATGCAGAGCAGGAGTGGTGGAGGCGACCTTTGCCTCTCCGTCCTCCCTCCCTGTATTTTCCACTACACAGGCTTTTTCACCCATCTAGCCAGAGCACCTGGAGGGGGAGGGAAGGAGGCTAGAGTGGTTATGTCCAAAACGCTCCCTTCTCCCCCTCTCTGAGGTCACTTTCCTGACCGCAGAGAGCAGCCGGCATGGTTCTTTCCATGCCAGCTGCAAGGGAGATGGGAAGGGGGATCAGAGCTCTGATTCCCAGCTTAGAGGTTGGAGCGCTGTGTCCGACCTTGGATCTAGGAATTTGAACAATCTTATGGCCCCTCAGACGCTGCCCAGGGGCCATAAGATTGTTCCCTAAGTTAAGTATAAGTTTAGTTGTAGTACTGTTACCTATAGTGGTGGGGAGTTATCTTCAGAACGTATTAACCTTGGTTATTTCCTTTATTTTAAATAGTCTTAGCTTTTCAGAATGGTTTTTAAATCTTCATTCTTAGTTTTGTTTTTAGTAAAGACCAAGTGCAAAATTCTGTCATGTCTACTTTTATATGGAGTTTTAAATGTATTTTCTTTTGTTTTCTTTTGATACGGTCTGTGGCCTAACTCAGTACATTCTATTCTATTCTACCTTTGGTTAGTGCCAACAAACTTCATAACATGATTTTCTCAATGTAGTGATTTTCTTGGTAGCTGATTATGTGATGTGATACAAAACACAAGTTGATCCTAGATAAGTATGGGACAACTTGACAGTAAGGTGTGGATAGTGACTCACAATTCTGCTGGAATAATAGTCTGTGTATGCTCCTCCCAATAGTGCAGTGATCCAGTATTCACTGAGAAGGAATTGATTTAACTTTATGAAGTTTGCCAGAGAGCTGTCTGCTGAATTTGTGATGTCCGAGAGTATATGGAACATAAGAAAGCATGAGATCAAAACTCTAGAATGGCTTCAATATTGAAGGCATTCCAGAGTTTTGATTTCATACTTTTTTATATTCCATATACTCTCAGACATCACAAATTCAGCAGACAGCTCTCTGGCAAACTTCATAATATTAAATCAATTCCTTCTCAGTGAACACTGGATCATTCATGGTACTTAAGAGGCAATTTATCCTGCGACAACACATACCAAATTTTCTCCATATTTATTTGTATATAGTTCCATGCTACAAGTCACTATGATTCTACTAAAAAAAAATTTTTTTTTAATTAACTAGAATCAGTGTTCTTCTTGCCTGATAACTAGGCAGGGAATCACAATATTTTGCAAATGGTAATTTCTCTCGCTATGTAACCCCCATCCCAATGAGTTGGATCCAGATTTAGTCATACATAGGGTTTAGTCAGAAAAATGTTCTACAACTCCCAACATGGAGTTGGGTGGCTGAAGAATGCTGGGAATTGTAGGATTTTCTCCCCATCTAAACATGCATAGGATTGCACCCTTCATGACTAACATTGATTTCAATGGGTCTACTCTAAGTATGACTAGGTCTGGATCCAACCCAATGAGTTTCAGTAAAAAAATGTGTATATACTTCAAGAAATGGCTTGTAATAGGGTGTGTGTGTGTTTGGGGTACAGTAAAATTGCCTAGGTGTGGATAGCCTTGCTACAGAGAGACCCTTTGTAGAATACAAAAATGGAGATGTCTAATACTGCGGGAGAGTGCATTCTCCAAACCTCCCCAGCCCACCCCAAAAAGGAAGGAAAGAAGGAACGAACAAACGAAGGAAATGCTTGCATGAAGCAGATGATTTACAACAAAATGCTATATGCGTCTGTTCAGAAGTAAGTCCCTTTGTGTTCAGTGGAACTTACTTTCAGGTAAGTGAGCATAAGACTGTAGCTTCAAAGTAGCAGCTCGTACAAATCAAGAGGTTTATTATGCGAAGTATTTGAATGACTGCAAAGGCTCCATCTATAGAAACTAAAGGTAACCCTTTCAAAAAATGGGCATATAGGAGATAGGCAAATTGACGGTTTAAAGGTATAAGTCCTGGGGGAAAAACTATATCAAATAATTGACAACCCCATTCAGAGGAAAAACTCAAGAAGGAAACTATGGCATTGTGAATAAAAGCCTTCAGAAACACTAAAAGCAGCACTCACGGGCAGAGATGAAAAAGCTCTAAATTGCTATGATATGTCACAGCCTGTCAATTTATTAATAGATGCTTCTAAATCAGGCCTGGGAGGGGGGCATAAAAACTTCAATGTTGCCAACATAAAATTCTGCTGAAAAAGAGAAGAAAGATTAAATACAGAATATTTAAGCACTACGCCAGTGTGGTGTAGTGGTTAGAGTGTTAGACTGGGACTCAGGAGATCCGGGTTCTAGTCCCCGCTCGGCCATGAAACTCACTGGGTGACTTTGGGCCAGTCACTGACTCTCAGCCTAACCTACCTCACAGGGTTGTTGTGAGGATAAAATGGAGAGGAGGAGGAGGATTATGTAAGCCACCTTGGGTTCCTTGCAGGAAAAAAGGCGGGGTGCTAAATACTATTTATTTAGTATAAATATAATAAATAAATAAATAAATCATTCACTAGTATGTAGAGGGATGCTGAGACAATGCAGACCACAAACATCTGGTGTTGCTTTATAACAAAACAATTCACTAAGCTCGTTCCCCTCCCTGCTGGAATGGCTAGGGTGGGGGTGGCATTTGTGGCCAGGAAGGGAAGAGGAGGTGATGCACTGTAGAGTGTGCAGACGCACACTTGCAGCATCACTGGGGCAGAGGCCGAAGCCTGAAAAGTTGGCTGCTCCGCCCCAAACTCAGCCTCTTTCCCCTTTCAGCTGCTTGGAGGAGCAGCTGACAGAGCCTGCAGCATTTAGATTTAACACAGGGCATGGCACTGTCAGCTGCTTTCGAGAATGATAACGTGAGAATGAAGCAGCAGGTCTCAGTGGCACAAGCTTGCAGTAGTAAGAGATGTGGGGGCTGGTAAGCAAGCAACTAACCAACCAGGCATGGTCTGATGGTACAGCACGAGTAGTGGTTCTAGAAGTGGGGAAGTCCCTGGCAGAGCCAAGTGTGGTGATCCCTGAACCACCAAGCATTTATTAATAGATGCTTCTAAATCAGGCCTGAGAGGGGGGCATAAAAACTTCAATGTTGCCAACAGATCCCTGACTCAGACCCTGCAAGCCAAGGAACCGCGATCCGCATCTGATCCAGTGCTGGGTGAGTACCAACGGGCTTTGCCATGCGGCTGACCTAGATGGCCTCCTTTCGGGTCTTGGGGGTCACCGATTTGGCGGATGAGTCAAGTATGACCTTTTCCCAAACCGGTTGGCACAGAGGAGCCTGGAGTCGAGGAAAGTTCACAGCAGGAGTCGACTCGCTTCTGTTCACCTGCACCCCAGCGTGGCAGCCTCCGATAAAGTACACTGGCGGCTAAAACCTCTTCAACCTCGGTCAGGGTACCTGCCCGTACAGGTGAGGTGCCAGTTAATGCCCACTGGCACTCACATCAGTGACACAGGTTGTCTTGGCAGCCCCCTGGCTGAGGCTGCTGTGCCTGCTCCTGCTCCTTATGCTTCAGCAAAAGTTGCCACAGTTCCCTACGGGGCTGTTTTGACCCCTTTAGGATATCACCTGCTCCTGGCCACCAAAGAAAAGATTTGGAAAGGGGAGTATGTGGATATATTTTCCCTCCTGTTTAGTGAACCCAAACAGAAAGGGGAAGAACAGGAAGGGAATAGGGACCAAGAAAAAATAAAGAGAAAGACTGTGGACTGAACATGATTGAATTGGTTGGCAAGGCTTTTGATATTCATGGCGGTTGTTCAACAGAAGCAGCCATCTAAAGGGGAAGTGTGAACTAAGTATTTGGACATCATTTATATTGAGTAACTGGGATTGGCTTGGCTGGGTTATGATGAAGCTTTCAATAGTGACCTGAAATGGTTTGTGAAGGAGCCAGAGCTGTGGCTCCAATTCATGACTCCTGCCCAGCTGGTTCCAGGGGCCAGGGCGGATAGCAGGCACATCCTTGCCCAGCCAGTTACCTCCCGTGGGTCCATGGGGCAGGGGGTTCAACACCGCCTGCTTTGCTGGGAGTTCAGCCCGCAGGGCCAATGTGCTTGGAGCCCATGAAAATTTAGGCATGAGTGAGGATTTTGTTCAGGCGGTGGAAGTCCAGTGAACTCCAGTGAATAGCAAATCGCAGCTGTTTTAAGGTGGTTTTTTATGGTATTTAAGTGAAAAACGCAGCACCGGGGACCCGTCGTGTCAGTTCCTGGCACAGTGCTGGGACCTGTCGCATCACTTCTGGGTCCTTGGAAAGTCCGCCGGGAGCCTCGCTGTCACTGACAGAGGAATCGAGCGGCGGGGGTGCTCACCAAGCACCCGGCGAGCACCAAAATAGGTACATGTACATACATCCCCAAAGCTATAATGCAGTCACTAGTCCCCAGTACATGGGCAAGCTATGCAAGGACAGGTAAGGAATTCAACATTTTCAGGTCTGGAAGGCAGCTCCCCCTGTTATGGCCCGTTGTGGTGGAACATCTCCTGATGTTTTACATGGCATTACACCACCAAGGTCTGTCTGTCTACAGGTATGTTGAAAGGTAAGCTAGCAGGCTTGGCCTTTTGGGTCAAGATCATAGGGGCAGAGGATTCTACAACTGATTTTAGGGTTAGAAGTATGATCGAGGATGGTCTCAGTTATTCCCCTCTTTAGCAGACTCATGGTGCCCCATTACACGTGAGATTTTGGTTGGTCTGTCCACCGAATGGGCTATGTTGTGCTTCTCTCAGTATGAAGCCATGTTGCTCCATGCTCTGGCACTGACTGCCTTCTTTTGCACATTTAGGATGGGGGAGGTACTAGCACGATCCAGAGCCAATTTGAAGGCAGAGCCTTCTGGCTGTGCCTTCAAATTACACAACCTGCAGATGGATCAGGGAAGTGCTGTTTTCTTACTATGGTGGTCCAAGATGAATCAGAGACATTGTGGATCATCAGTATCTTTGTCTAGGTGTGAGATTAGCCCGTTTAGGGCCCTGGAAGCCTTCCTCTTGCAATGAGGCAAGGAGCTGGGATTTCTTTTTTGTCACAAGTAGGGGTGGGCGATGCACCCACCATTCAACTTGTGGCATGCAAGCCAAGCACTGCCGCCGTGTGAGCTGAGCCGAGACCAAAGCAAGCGCCAGCTGTGGCGCTCACTGGACTTCCAGGTTCCCGGCGCTACGTTGTTTACATAGAAAATGGCATAAGATACGTTAAAAACGGCCGTGATTTGTGCAAGTTATGCAAATTGAGGTCATTTTTAATGTATCTTACGCTATTTTCTACATAAACAACGTAGCGCCGGAAGCCGGAAGTCACTTCTCCAGCTAGACTCTCGAGAACGTGAGCTGAGCCGGGGAAACAGGTAGGGCGAGCAGAACTCGGGGGGTGGAGCCTGGCGAGTTTGCTGGACTTCCATCCCCAAATCGAGCTCCGCACACATCACTAGTCACAAGAATAGCCGCTCCTTGACCCACTATCAGTTTTGGTTCATGGCAAAGAAGGCCCTTTGTGCTCTTGGCCTCAGGGCATATCAATTCGGCATGCATTCATTTAGTATAGGGGCTGCGTCTATGGTGGCTGATGCCAGACTGGACAGGGAAAGAATTCAGTCCATAGGGAGATGGCATTCATGTGCTTTTAAAACTTACATTCACAAGTGAGTTTGGGAAGTTACATTCAGTATTGCTGTTGTTTACATCATTGTTGTTCTCTTGACAGATCACTGGAGGAGCCTGTAGCCTGTGAGGGTCCTCATCTGCAGCTACAGCATGGTGTTCTGGGCCAGCTGGACGGTGTCTCATTCAACCATTGGAATGCAGTTGGGCCTCAGCCAGATGTTCTCCATCCAGTGGGTTGGGAGCCATGGAATCCAGTGGGGACATCTCCACATGTTGTTTCAACTAGGTTTGGTGGTGGTCCCACCCCACATGTTGGTGCTCCACCTGGGCAGGAATGACATGGGACTTCTGAAAGGGAAGGCCCTGATTCTACAGGCTAAGGTGGATTTTGAGATCATTTGGCAGAGGTGCCTGGGCACCCATATTGTGTGGTCCAATATGTTGCCTCAGCATAAGTGGATAGAGGGTGGGGACCCTCGGAGCTTAAATAGGACTAGGAAAAAGGTGAACTGAGAAATTAGATTGGCCTTAGAGGATCGCTGGGCAGAGTCCTACTGAATCCTGAGATTCGGCAACCAATGGTGGGATTTTATTGGGCTGATGGTGTTCATCTGTCTGACATGGGTAACAATGTCTTTCTGCAGGAGCTACGTGTGGGGCTGTGGGATTTCATCCTGGGCAGGTGGGAGTAGGGGGCCAAAGTTGAGATTTGGCCCCTTCCATTGGCAGGAATGTGTGGGAATTTGCTGTTAAACAGGATTTAGTGGGCACTCAGAGGCATCTTTATGATGATTGGCAAGTCAGGGGCTGTGTGGCCCATGGGTCAGGATACATTTGGGACCAACTTGCCTCACCTACTCAGAGTTGTGCGGCACCAGGTGGAGGTGACTCAGGGAGGCCACTCCTTACATACATGTGCAGCTGAGGGAAAGGGGTGGCCCAGATCCCACTTCTTAACCAAGCAGAGTGGCTTGCCCGACATGGCAGGCTAGTGGGCTGCAGGTCCACTTAGTCGCATTCCTGCACTGGCACATGCAGATTATGGGAGAGAAGAATTTCGTGGTAAAATAAAGAGGCCCTAATTCACCCAAGCTCCAGTGTCCATGTCGTTATTTCTTCTCTTCCCTTCTCCACCTGCAGTGACATTTTGGAAAAGGGAAATGAAGTGACTCTTGGAGAGTATGTTTTATCATGGCATATCTAAGGTGACAATGGAAGGTATTGCTGCTTGGTTACTGTCTAGGACTTAGGCCTCCATTAGCCCCATGTAACTGTGTCACCTTCTTCTCGAATATCCAAAAATGTCCGTCCATGTGAATCAGAGGGAAGCCACATATCTCATTCAAGCCTGGAGGCTATATTTCCTGGGACAGAAAATGAGAAACAGGTATTTGAATTCCATGTCTTTGCTTTAAATGCTCATCACTTTCATACGCAAATGCGTACGAACAGATTTTTCACAAAATCCAATTCCGTCGATGAGTGGATGACGGAACGAACGGCGCCTGACAATCTGCGAAACACAGACGGAATGGTGTCTTTTACAGTGTCTGTACATCCCTAGTAGCAACTGCATGTAATTTCATCACATTCAAAAGAGGTTCCAAAACCATTAATGCAAGTGAAGTTCCTCTGACCATCAGTATCATATAAAATGTCCTTTGGGAATGTTGAAATTCCCATGGTATAGGTGACACATGCCTGTTTGCAAAATTACACACACAGGATTGTATTCAATGGTTTCCTTCCTCTGGAAGAACAAAACCATTGGATAGAAGCCTCAGAAAATATTTAGCCTCTGATTCTGTTTGGTTTATCTCAGTCTTAGGGAGCACCCTGAATTTCTCTTTGTGACTTTACAATTACGGATCATTAAGAAACCTGGATTTGATCTACATTCCCATATATGATTGCTTCATAAATGGAAAGGAAGAAGTAGAATTGCCCCCCTCCCCTCTCTCTCTCTCTTTTCTCTCTCAGGCGGCCTGAATGTGTCGCTAACTAGCAATTTGGCAGCAGACTTTAGCAAATAGCTGCACACTAAATGGGTTTATCCTTAAACATAATGCTCTTTTCCATTTTAACTGAGCATAAAATTGTATCTTTTAAGGATCTTCAGGCAGGGAAGCTTGATGCCTCTTGAGTAGTTCAGTGTGACATATGGTCCATCTTTCCAAGCAACGGTTTTATCTGCCACATATAGTATCTGCAAATTTGAGCTAATGTTGCTGTGAAAACAAGTAGGGATTTATGCCCAAAAATTAAAGGAGAGAATAACAATCATCTTTCCTCTGCCAGATCTAGGCAACATACCTCATATACTTATCTACACATATGTGCACACCCTGGCCATGTTCCAAAGATCTTCATAGCTCCGAGGCACACGTGGAACTCTGTGTGAGCCAGGGATCCCCCGTTGTCTTCATAATCAGGGAATGCTTCATTGGTGCAATCCTTCCTAATCAAAATCCAGCATACCTAACCTACAGGATAATTTTCCATAGGTAGATGCTTCCATCACCTTCTCTTTTCATTCTACTGGCCAGGGCTTTGGTCATGCCTGAGTTTTGGGGGGGGGGGGAAACCTGAAATGTAAAGCTTGCAGAATATTTTCTGTAAACCCCCCCCCCCAATCTTTCCAAAATTTACACAAAAATCGGTGAGCACCAGGAGGTTCAAAGAACAGCCTAATTTCCTAGATTTGTAGTAGGGCTTAATTTCTAGACTGAGAGGGGCTGGTGAAGTTTGAGTAGAAGTCACAATTCCCGAGTCGGGAAACTCGACCCTCTTATCCAAAACTGGCTTAGTGATGACTGATGAGTGCTTCTCCCAATATGAATCTCCCCTTACTTTCAGATCAACATATGAGGCCCTCCTCTAGATGCCTCCTGCAAGGGAGGTTCAGGGGATGGCAACAAGAGAGAGGGCCTTCTTGGTGGTGGCTCCTCAGCAGTGGTTCTCCCCACTGAAGCCCACCTGGCACCAATATTGTCATTTTAAAATACATTAAGGGCACAGTCCTATGGCCTCCTGACATAGGATTATTCAGAGTCCCAGTTCCGAGGTCCTCCAAGTGTAGAGCTGGGACTCTGAATGCAGAGCCCCCACCCCCCACAGCTGGCATGGAAAGAACCTCGCTGGCTGTGTCTCCGAGGTCAGAAATTGGCCTTGGAGAGGCCTAATGGGGCATACCAGTGGGGCGGGGAGGGAAGGAGACTGGGGCTGATGGCTTAAACTGTATCCAAATGGCGCCCCAGCCTCCTTCCCTTCCCCTCCGCAGCGCTTCATCTAGATGAAATACAGGGTGCGAGGCATGGGGCGGTGGAGATCGCTGCCACCGTGCCTTGCATCCTGCATTGGATGCGTGTAAGCCTCCGTGTTCGGAGTTTTATGTGCATCAATCAAGCATGGAGGACATAAGATCGTGCACTAAAAAGATTTGCTCTTGCGATGTATATGCGATGTATATAGTGCAGTGATGAAAGTGGATTATTTGTATTCCAGTACTGTATATCCATAATGCCATAGGAACATAGGAAGATGCCTTACACTAAGTAAGACCATTGGTCCATTTGGCTCAGTATTGTCTACTCTACACTAATTGGCAGTGGTTCTTCAGGGTTTAACACAGTGGTGTTTTCCAGCCCGACCTGGAGATGCCAGGGAACCTTCTGTATGCAAAGCATGTGTTCTGCCACTGAGCTATGGCACTCAAAGCTTAATCATGCATGTGGGGTGAAATGTTCTGCATGTACTAAATCATGTTCTTTTTTATTTTTTTTATTTTTTAAAATAAATTTTATTATTATTTTTTCAATCATACAACAAAATCAAAAGAAATACAACATAAACATCATGCACCCCCCACCCCTTGGGACCAAGTTATATTTCCCAAAAAACAAAAGGAAAATAGAAAATCAGATATTATTCTATGTTCCAAAAATGTAACAAATCTTGAGAAGGTTCGTTCCCCTTCCCCTTCACTAACACATAATTCAGAAATGTACCCCAAATGCTCACAAAAGTGTTTTTCTCCAATCAATTGTCCTTTTTGGCATTTGATATTACAAGTTAATTTATCATTTAGCGCGATATCCCATACCTCTTTATACCACTCGGTAATTGAAAAGACATGTTGAACTTTCCATTTCCTAGCTATCATTAATTTAGCTGCTGATAACAAATTCACAATCAATTCTTTAGTATTTTTTAAACAAACTATTTTTTCTGTTATTGTTAACAATGCTAATTTTGGGCAGACCTCTAATTCCATTCCAATTATTTCTGATATTTCTGCAAACACTTTCTGCCAAAATTCCAGAACATTTTTACAGCTCCACCACATGTGGGCATATGTACCTTTTTCATTGCACCCTCTCCAGCACAATGCAGAGCAATTATCTATCCGATTTAATCTTACTGGAGTTAGATACCATCTCCATACCACTTTATAAAAATTCTCTTTTATCCTAGTTGACATAACTCTTACAATACGTCTATCCCAAATATTTTTCCAACTTTGTTTCAATATTTCCTCATCAAATTCATTATCCCATAACAATTTAAGAGAATCTTTGTGTTCTTCTTCTTTTTGTAACATCATATATAAAACCTTTGTTGTACCCCTTGTTGAAACATTACCTTCTATAGCTTCTCTAGTCAAAACTGTCTTTTCAAAATTGGTTCTCTTTCACTATCAAGTCTTGTCCTCCACTTCTTTGACCACAGTTCCAGTTGCATTAAATTTAACCATGAAATTCTCCCTCTTCCTACCAGGGATGGGGACCCGAACTCGAGGACTCGACTCGTGAGTCGGACTGAGTCCCCCCTCTGACTCGAGTCTGACTCGAGTCCCAATATTTTTAATGGGATTCGAGACTCGACTCGGGACTCGAGACCAAGGACTCTTCAACATCCCTGGGCTGTGCCAGAAGGAGTGGAGAGAAGTGCGATCACCGGCAAAGATTTTATTTTTTAAAATCATTTTCCTAAAATGCAACCTTTCAGACATTTTGGGTTTGGCTGCCTCTGCCTGCCTGCTTTGGGGTTCCCTGCCTCTTCTGCCTGCCTGGTTATTTTGGGTTTGTCTGTCCGGTCTGTTCTTGTCAAAATCAGTTGCAGAGTTTTGAAATAAAAAGGCACACTTGTGCCTAGAATTTATTTAAGCCACACATCTGCAGTAGCCTTATTTTGTTGGGGGAAAACCCCATTGATTTTAATAGGGACTCGTGGAGTCAGCTTTGGGAGTGACTCGGGACTCGGGACTCGTGAGTCACCATTTTGGACCAAGGACTCGGACTCGGACTTGAGACTTGAGTCCAAAGACTCGTGACTCGACTCATGACTCGAGACCAAGGACTCTTCAACATCCTTGCTTCCTACCGTTTCTATTATATGTTCTCTAGTCTTCAATTTCCCCACCCAATCCATTAATTTAATCACCTCCCCCCCCTTTAGTATGGAAAAAGAAAGCTGAAGAAATTCAACAACTTGCAGAATCTCATGATGCACGGGGCTTTTTTAAGGCCACAAGGGCCATTTATGGACCAAAAACCTATGGTACAAACCCTTTACAATCAAAAGATGGCACCAAACTCTTAAAAGACAAAGAGTCTATTGCACTGCGTTGGAAAGAGCATTATTATGACCTTTTAAATCATAAATCTAAGGTGGATAATGAGATTTTTTCACAAATCCCACAAAAACAAATTATAGAGGAACTTGCAATACTCCCCACTTTGGATGAAGTAAAAAAAGCCATTAATCAAATGAAGAATAACAAAGCTAGTGGACCAGATGGGATTCCTGCTGAAATCTTTAAAGAAGGGCCCCCCGAACTTGTACAACATCTTCATAAACTCATTGAAAAAATCTGGATAAGAGAAGAGATCCCAGAAGACTTCAGGGATGCCATAATTATCACCCTCTTTAAGAAAGGTGATAGAACAGACTGTGGAAACTATCGGGGCATTTCTCTCTTAGCTACCGCAGGTAAAATATTTGCCAGGATTCTCGCAAACCGTCTTCTATCTATTTCAGAAGAGATCCTCCCTGAAACTCAATATGGTTTCCGCCCCTCTAGAGGGACAGTAGACATGATTTTTACTGCACGTCAGCTCCAAGAAAAATGCCGGGAGCAAAATCAACCCCTTTATATGGCATTTATTGATCTTGCTAAGGCCTTTGATACTGTAGACCGAACAGCTCTCTGGACTATCCTTATGAAAATTGGATGCCCCAATAAATTTGTGAATATCTTGCGACTTCTCCATGACAACATGACGGCTACGGTCTTGGACAACAACGGCTCTCATGGTGCTCCATTTAAAGTGGGATCAGGTGTTAAACAGGGATGTGTTATTGCCCCAACATTATTTGCTATTTTCATCGCCATGATTTTACATCTTGTTGAAGGGAAACTTCCCACTAGTGTGGGAATTATATATCGAACAGATGGAAAGCTTTTTAATCTCAGCAGGCTGAAAGCAAAAAGTAAGGTAATTACAACCTCCGTTGTGGAACTTCAGTATGCTGATAATAATGTGGTCTCCGCACATTCAGAGGATGATCTCCAAACTATCCTAAATGCTTTTGCAGAAGCATACGGAAAACTTGGTCTCTCACTTAACATCAAAAAAACCAAAGTGCTTCATCAGCAAGTGCAAGCTAACCCTTTGGTGATGCCATCTATCCAGCTTGGCGGGACAATACTGGAAAATGTCGATCATTTTCTCTATCTTGGCAGCTATCTTTCTGTTACAGCTAACATTGACAGTGAAATCCAGCATCGTCTGAGCTCCGCAAGTGCCGCGTTTTCTCGAATGAAACATAGAGTGTTCGAGGATCGGGATATTTGTAAGAAGACCAAAACACTGGTTTATGAAGCCATTGTATTACCAACTTTATTGTATGCCTGCGAAACATGGACTATCTATAAACGTCACCTCCAACTCCTTGAAAGATTTCATCAACGTTGCCTCCGGAAAATCCTGTGAATTACTTGGGAAGATAGGCGAACAAATGTCAGTGTACTGGAAGAAGCAAAGGCTACTAGCATTGAAAAAATGATCCTTCAATGCCAACTTCAGTGGACCGGTCATGTTGTTCGAATGCCTGACTGTTGTCTCCCAAAGCAGTTACTTTATTCCCAACTCAAGGATGGAAAGCGGAATATCGGTGGTCAATATAAGAGGTTTAAAGATGTTCTTAAGGCTAATCTAAAAAAATGCAATATAAACATCAAAAACTGAGAAGCTCTGGCCCATGAACGATCTAACTGGAGGTTGGCCTTTCACAAAGGTTCTATGGACTTTGAAGAAGCTCGAGTGCAAGGTGAAAGGGAGAAACGTGCTAAGCAAAAAGCACGTCAAATGAATCCTTTACAAGACCATCTTCCATCTGGTAACCTGTGTCCTCACTGTGGTAAGCTGTGTGGATCTAGAATTGGCCTCCACAGTCACTTATGGTCCCATCGCTAGAGTCTACACAATTTTCTTTAGAATTCTCCTCCTTTTAAAATCTCCTTTTTGTAAATTTTTCTTTTTTATCCTGGAAGACAATCTTACTCGGTCACGAGTGATCGCCTGACTGACTGACTGATTATAGCTTCTATATGTCTTACATTTTCTGGAAAGTCTTCCACATAACTACTACCGGAGTTAGCGGGGATACCTCTGGTATAAAAAATTTCCTTGTGCTATTCCAACTCTCTAACATACTCCCCAAAAAGGGATTTTCTAATCCTTTTACAATATTATTTATATTCTTCCTAAATAATATGTTCACCATCATGTTACCTAGTTCTTGTGATTCTAGTTCTGAATCATGTTCTATTATTTATTTATTTATTTATTTAGAGTATTTATATTCCACCTTTCTTTCATTATGGAGTTCAAGGCAGAGTACATGGGATTTCTAGGTGAACTCCCATCCAGGCACTGACCAGATCGAAAACTGCTTAGCTTCAGCAAGTTGGATGTATCATGTGCCCACAGACCATTGGCAGTATTCTGTACTACACTAGTCCTGCTTCCTTTTACCACTAACAAGGTGTGGACAGATGTGTTTTCCTATCTACCTTCTGAGAGTTTTTGAGGAACTTCATGCTTATTAGCATCTGCTGATGCTGGGAAGTATTCAAAATAGCAGAAGCATTGTAGATAGCAACAGAAGTATGTGAAACCAGGTAACCTCTTTAGGATCCCCCTATGCTCAGCCTAGGAAGCCAGCCAGGTAGCCTGGGCTGGACTTCTTGTTCAGGCCCTAGCATCTGTTGGCTTTGCGGACTGGCAGGACAACTGAGGTTTGGGCCTATTAAGTCTGCATGGCACACAGCGGTAGCACCACAATATACATTACATTTACTTGATATCTCATCAATGATTGCAGTGTGTGAACTGCTTCCACTGAAAAACATTTTGTTCTGAAGTGATGCCAGTTTTGATATGAAACTCTAGTGATATGATCTGGAGTTAGGGGTGAGCAGTGAAGTGGCCACATCTGTGGATGATGCCAAATTATTCAGGGTAGTAAAAACAAATGCAGATTGCAATAAGTTTGAAAAGGACCTCACCAAACTGGGGGAATAGGCAACAACATTACAAGTGTGGTTCAGTGTAAGTAAGCATAAAGTGCACAATGAGGCAAAAAATCCTAACTTAACATATACACTGATGGGGTCTGAGCTGGCGGTGACTGATCAGGAAAAGAAATCTTGGGGTTGTAGTGGACTCAATGTGCAGCAGCTGTGAAAATGGTGAATTCCATGCTAGGGTTCAGTAGAAAAGAAAGAGAAAATACAACTGGTAATGCCTTATACAAGTATGTGGTGCGACTTCACTTGTTGAAATGCTGTATAGTTCTGATCTTCACAAGGATACTGTAGAGCAGGAAAAGGTACAGAAAAGGTTAAAGGGCAATCAAAATGATCAAGAAGCAACTCCCCTTACAAGGAAAAGTTACAAACATTTGAGACATTTTAGTTTAGGAAAAGGGTGAGTAAGGAGGAGCATGATAGAGATTTATAAAAGAGGGTTTTCTCCCTCTCTCACAGTACTAGAACCAGGCTCATCTAATGAAAGTGAATGGTGGGGTATTCAGCTTCAGCACAGGCAAAAGGATGTAGGCACATTTCTTCACATGGCACAGAGTTAAGAATCCACTGGCACAAGATGTGGTGATGGCCACCAACACAGATGGCTTTAATCGGGGATTAGACAAATTCATGGAGGAGAAGACATTTTTCTTCCAGAGGCAGAGACAAGATGGCGCCCTCTCCCATTTCATCTACAAAAGCCACTGGACTGTTTCTTCAACAATGGCAAGGGGACAGCATCCTCCACCACACCTGAAGGCAGCAGGCTAGTTAGGGATCATAGGGTCCCTAACATTTGACACACAGCTCTCTCCTCCAACACCTTGCTGCCACCTCCAGTATCTACCACCTGAGGCGACCACCTCTCTCTGTCTAATGGTAGGGCCTGCCCTGGCTATCAATGGCTACTAGTCATGATGGCAAAGTTACCTCCATAGTTAGAGGCAGCATGCCTCTGAATACCAGTTGCTGGGAAACAACAATGGGAGAGGGCTATTGCCTTCATGTCCTGCTTGTGGGCTTCCCATGGGCATCTGGTTGGCCATGTGGCAAACAGGACGCTGGACTAAATAGACCTTTGGTCTGATCCAGCAGAGTTCTTCATATGTTCCCTGTCTGGTATTTGATCTGTGATGGGTCCTTGACACACATGCCAGCCACTCTTTGATATTATAGCCATCTGATGGTATCTGGATGAGTTCTTAGGTCCCCAAATTTAAAGATGATCCATAAAAATATATATAACCTACCTTGTTAATTTTACATTGCATTCCCAGTCCACCGCACTAAGATATCCTGTTCAAAGCTACAATTCATCATGCTTTCCCAACAGTTTTCTGCCTTAAGTGGTGACCTACTTGAGCTGAATTAGAGAGACAGAGGTGGAAATGCCTTCTGCAAATCTTTTCCTTCTCTTTACCTCTCCAGACAGTTGTGCTTTGTTCACAGATCATTTATTTAAGGAACAGATTTAGGCAAATTCAGTTCTACCTGCTTTTAGCAAGAATGGCAAGCTTTGACAATCTGAATGAGAGTGATCACTGAAAAAAATGTACGTATATATAAAGGAGAGTACCGTATTAAAAAAATAATAAAGGAAAGATAAAGTAAAATCTGCCTCTGTGTCAAGTTACTATTATTCAGTCAACCACACAGTAAGTCTGAAATGAAAGAAGGAACCATTTTTAAAAAACAAAAATCAAACACCAGACATCTAAAAACATTGCAGTTACTTCCACGACTTTTTTTCCTCACCAACATGGGGTATGACATACTCAGGACATTTAGGCTGCATTCTAACACACTGGTGACGGTGAGTAAGCCTCTTTGAGTACTCTGGGACTTCCTTCTGATTATGTAGGGGCTGGAATGTAGCGTGCTGCAGACTTTGACTGGTGAGATCCAGGTTCAAATCCCCACTCAGCCATGAAGGTCACCAGGTGACCTTGGGTCAGTAAATATCTTTCAGCCTTACCTACACCAGGTTGTTGTGAGGTGAAAATGGGGATGATGTCACCTTGACATACTTTGCAGAAATGAAAGGCAGAATATAAAAGTAATAAATAATACCATATAACTCCACTTAGGCAGACCCACCCCCTCTATCTACAGGGAGAGGTTGCAAAGCCTGGGTTCCCTTCTTCCAAAATGGCAACCATTGTGAGAGTGCCTAACTCCTTGGCCTCCTCATACTTCTTGGTCAAACTACCACAGAAGACCACTGTGGTGAGGGTGGGTGGTGGTGGTGGCAGTTGAGTTTCAGGGTTTCATTGGCCTTTGTGTCTGCCATGGCTCTGAAAGGTGCTAAAGCACCTCAGGCAAGAAGGTTGCTTTTTCCTGCATTCCTTGGTGACAGGGAGCAACTATGGACACCGAAACTGATCCAGAATCATGAACATACACACAGAGTGCACCACAGAGTGATCTTAACCCTTTCCTAATGAACCCTGAACACCCTCATTTGTCCTTATATTGTTACCCACATTGAAAAATTTGCCTAATATAGACATTTTTGTCAGTAATGTTCCAAATATAATGCATAGATTTCATAGATCATAGAGTCGGAAGGGGCCTACAAGGCCATCGAGTCCAACCCCCTGCTCAATGCAGGAAACTAGAGGAGGGGTCTCCCATCCAAGTAATAACCAGGCCTGACCCTGCTTAGCTTTCCACGCTCAGACAAGCTGAGCCAGCGTGAGCCACAGGCATTTGAATGTGATTTTCATGAATACTCACATTTTGTGTGTACACATTTTCATAATACACACATTTTGTATGCATTTTTTGATTGGTGAACTCCATTGCCAAATTTGGAGAAGCGCACATTTCAAAGCGCAACTGGGTTTCAGTTTTTGTATTAATCCGAATGTGCCAAATTCGGTAAGTCTGCATTAAAATGGAAACTGAACAAATTTCTTCCTCATCCCTAGTTGCCACACCCTATGTTGGTAAATAGAGCCATGCTGGATAATACAAAATATGACAACAGCATGGGTTACACTTGCACTTCTGGTAGGCAGGGCCAGTGTCAGACTTTAGTGGGCCCTCAGCATGGTGCCACTGATGGAACTAACTTCCACCCACTGACACTGCTGCTGCCCCAGCGCCCACCGCTCCTGTCATCAGAGCTGGGCTTTCCACGGTGGGGAATTCAACGTGTTGGCCACCCATCCGCCAAGCCCAATGGTAGCTCCACACCCTTAACAAGCACTGTGGCTGGGCTAAACACGAGGAAGAGGGGAAGGTGCAGGTGGTGATGAATGGATGTCCGTAGCGAGCAACCTTCTGGTGCTGAGGGCAGCAGGGACACTGAGGCTGGGGTGAGGAGAGGGTAAGGAGGTGAGTGCATGGCAGTGTTGGCAGGATTGGTCATCATGGGCACTTCAGATCGCCTGGGCCCTCTGCAGGCACCGAACTGTGCTGACCTTTAATGCCAGCCCTGCTAATAGGGCTCTGTCTGGCGTATGAATCTATAGCCATTTTCAAGCCTTCAAAATGTGATGAAAGTAAATGTGCAAGCAGTGGGAAGGAGCCACCTTCTGCCCCCATTTTCATTGCTCTCACATGTAGAAGGTGACTTTCTGAGCCCTGGTTTGTCCAGGGTTCTAAATCATGGGAGAGCCTCCATGGATACACAAATTTCTCCCCTGCAGAAAGTTACCCTGCACATGTAGGGGGTAATGAAAACAGTGACAGAGGTGGCATGGCCAGTGCCTGTCCCCTCCCACATCTAGCTAAGGGAAGCTGGTGACCCCCATGCCAGTGGGGCTCCTTATCCATTTCAGCTTTTATTCTGAGCTTTATAGGAGCTATCCATGGTTAGCCTTATAGGAGCTATCCATGGCCCAAATAGGTTCACCACCATGAATAGGTCCTATAAAGCTTAGAATAAAAGCTGCAATGGATAAGGAGCCCCACTGACATAGGTTGTCATCAACCTATGATGTTGATCTTAGCATACCCAGATTCTAAACGCCTGAATAGGGCTTATGAGTTACTGCCTTAGTATAAGCCTTATCCTATAAGGTGATGATTTGCTCCCTTTCTGTTTTCCTTCCTCCTGAAGCTGAAAACCTTTTTGTTCCGGCAGGCCTTTGGCCTGCTGGAAGTATGATTTAGGTTTGTTTTCTGGTGGTCTCCCTGCTGTTGTCATTTCTTAAAAATCTAACTGCTTGTTGAATGTTGCTTTTTAAAAAATGTTTTAAAATTATTTTATTGATCATGGATAATCAATCAGAGTGTCCTAGGCCCAGGTTTTAAGAATATTTTTTAAAAAATCACAAGGAATTCTTTGGGGAATACCCTCATAAAGCCATATAGCTGGATTAGATCTCAAGGAATATTCCATTCAAATGCCCTTGCACAACATAAGTGGGACGGCCTAATTTTTAAGGGGGTGACAGTACATCATTTCCCCTTGCCTCACTAATATATATTAGAATCACTTGTGGACTTTCATCATACTTTATTGTGCCTTTCCCTGCCATTATTTCCCAACTTAGTTATGAGCTTGGTTGCAAATGTATCCCTCTGCCCCCACACTTCTGCTCTGAGCTGTTTTGTTTTAATACTCTTGACATTTAAGCATGGGCACTTTAAAGGTTTTGTCTCTTTACTTTATTCCATATGTTATTGATTGCCTCTAGCGGCTGTGTTTTCCTAAGTCGATTTTCTTTCATCTCTCTCTCTCTCTCTCTCTCTCTCTCTCTCTCGATACATATCACTGCACTTACTAATGTGGACTGCACATCTTTTTCTCCCACTGGCTCAGAAAAGCAACAGGAGGGTCCAATGGCATTGTAAATGATTACAAGAGGTCACTGCTGCCTAGAATTAAGGTCATGAGCCCACATGCACTGTGGGAATAATGAATTGCATCAGTGGAACAACTCAGAAACCTGGATACTTGAGCACCCATATTACGGGAAAGCATTTGTATTGCAAGACACAGCTAATGCCAAGATTCTAATCTATAACAATGCGAGATTTCTTTCGAGAACTTGGATTCAGCAGTGCAATAGCACTACTGAATCCAAGTTCTGAATCCTGCATGCTGTGAGAGAATTGCTATTTACTTATTCACTAACTATATTTATGTAGGTTGCCCAAAAACATTGTTCTCTGGACAGCTCACAAAATGAAATGATTAAAAAAATACAATATTAAAACACAATATCATAAACTAAGCTCACAAAATAAAATGATTAAAAAGTACAATATTAAAATACAGTATCATAAACTAACAAATTGCAGCACATTTTTTTTTCCAGCAGAGAAATAAAACCAGATGATTAAAAATACACAGCAGTTGTTCACAAACAGTGAAATCACATATTTTTTAAAAAGTCCTCATAGAATAAATAAGACTTCACCTGGCACCAGAGTAAGGATGGTGCCAGGTGAAAAATATCTGGGAAGGACATTCCACAATTGACATGCTACTACTGATAAGGCCTTCTTCCTAGTATCAAAAGTAGGCAAATACAGATTAAACTTGTGAGCCCACAGTATATAGCCACAGAGGACACTGCCCTGTTCTGATTCACTGTTCTGATCTTACCTCTTTTTCCAATCATCCTCTTCTGGAGGTGGATAAATTCTCTTGGTCTCTGCATTGGCTGTGAGTGGATGAATGACCCCAGATGGGAACACTCAGAAGAAATACCAACTCCCAGAGGAAGTTGGCTGCTCTATTCCTGTGCAAGTCCCTATTCTGACCATGACCCCTTCCAATCAGTCTCTACTGGGAGCGGGTAATTCTGCCACATTTCAGCATTAAGGGTGCAATCCAATGTATGTTTAGACAGAAAAAAGTTGTACAACTACGAGCATTCCCCAGCCAGTATGGCTGGCTGGGGAATGCTGGGGAGTTGTAGGACTTTTTTCTGTCTAAACATGCATTGGATTGCACTCCAAGTGTGTTTGGATTCAGAAATAAAATGTCACTCAGCCATCTCGAGTATGGAAACAGTGCAGTAGTGGCATTCATCAAGCAAGCTATGCTAACCTGTGCATGCGGACAGATATGAAGAATATGGTACCAGATAGGAGGTATATCTGGATTGACCTCAGTGCTAACAGTAGCCTCAAACAATGAATATTAGACCATGCTCATTATGCTTCTTCCTGGTCTATTCAAGATAGACACATAAACATTGGAGGGCAATAGTGGGAAGAGGAATCAGACAAGAATGGATGCCTATATCAGCTAACTCTGCATCCCTTACATGTGATTCGCCTCCCCTGCATCGCTGTGACCTAACAGGCTCCCCCACTCTTTTGCTTCTCATTTGGCTGGTTCACACGGCATGAGGGTGGTGTATAAGTCACAGTGGCTTGTTAACCACCCTGTGCATGCCGGTTGCTTGCTGGCCAGATTTACATAATTACCCCTCACTGCCACAGCTTGTGGCATCCGAACCCCATGAGGGTGGCTAGCGAAGCGGTTAATAAACCACCCAGCAACCCTAGAACAAGCAGTGGGTTCTGGGTGGTTTTTTTAACCGCTCCAGCCACTCACCCTCACTGGGTTCGGATGTCTCAACAAGCCACACCGGCAAGAGGTAATTATATAAATCCAGCTGGCATGCAACCGGCATGCGCAGCAGGGTGGTTAACAAACCACCATGGATTATTAACCACCCTTGTGTTGCGTGAAGTGAACCAGGTCACTCTGATATGGTAAAAACATCATTTCTTCTTGTGGAGAAAAAGCGTCAGAGTTTCCTGCACCACACACACACACACACACACACACACCTCCACAAGTGTAAACAAGTATAATCCCAGCTGGGGGCTGGGAAATGCAAAATGTACATAGTTTCTCTGGCCGGTGCCACAGCTATTTGCATGCAAATGCGGCAAAGAGCCACCCCTCCCCTGCCTGGCCCAGATGAAGTTCATCCTGATTGGCTAAAGACACCTGGGCTACTGAAAGGAGGGGTGGGGGGAAGAATCTATACTGCTGCTGTGGCTTTTGGGTGTTGTTGTTGTCTGCACGCTTTCGCGGGAGTAGGGCTTTGGCTGAGCTCAGCCCTAATGAAGACCAACCCCTAAGCAGAAGGAGTAAGTGCTCAGGTATTTATATGGTAAAGGAACTAGCTTTTGCTGTTTTATAGCTCTACTTGTATGTACCAGTGTCTCCCCACCTTTCTCCCTCTTCCCGGCCAGAGAAACTATGTACATTTTGCATTTCCCAGCCCCCAGCTGGGATTATACTTGTTTACACTTGTGGAGGTGTGTGTGTGTGTGTGTGTGTGTGTGGTGCAGGAAACTCTGACGCTTTTTCTCCACAAGAAGAAATGATGTTTTTACCATATCAGAGTGACCTGGTTCCCCACCTTTTACTGTAATCTGTTTACCTTAAATAAACTTTCCTGGTTTTACCCCACACGGTGTGTGTGGTCTCTCTGTGGCTCAGTGCTAAATCTAGTGTATAGACCAAGGGCAAGGCCCTGAGAGAATCAGTGTCAAGATGGCAGAGCCAAGGCTGGCAGTTTTGCACCTTTGATCTCTGGTCTTGAGAAAAGGACCGGTTGGCAGTCCTTCACACTTCTCATCTTTGACTACCCTGTATATGGCTGTTCTATGTTTTATGTTGAAATTAGCCATGGAGGCTATTCAATTAATATATATATATATATATATATATATATATATCATTCATTTATTTGTTTTCTTTCATCTCTTCTGAATATACCCCACCTCCAAATATGGTCAGTTTTAGTGTCTACCATGCAGGCCAGCATCAAAGGTAGGCACAGTTGGGCACCCACTGGGCCCGCCCCCCACATACACGGGAGCCCACCTACAAGCCTCCCCCCTGGAGTTTCTCTTCCTCTTCACCACTGCAAGCTGCTTGTTCACCAGCCTCTTGTGCTGGTCCAGGAAGGAGAAGGAGGAGCAGTCGATGCCACACAGCCTACTTGCTTACTGGTTCTCTTGCCTGTCAAGAGCAAGCAAGTGGTAGCAAAGATGAGAAAGAGATTGAGTAGCGATAGCAGCTGGTGACAATGGCAGTGAGAAGGTAGTTTCATTGAGGGAGGGGGCCCACTGAGGGTGTCTTGCCCAAGGGCTCTCAAAAACATGGGAGCCAGCACTGTTGAAGACTTGCTCCCCACTCCCCCTTCAGAGGATCACACTTTCCTGGCAAATACAAGATCTCATTAGAGTCAGAAGAAAGATTCACTATGCAAAAATAAATGGGAATATCACCTCAGATGCTTTGTTAGAGGCTCTTTGGTAGCTGTAATTCTTTTTATTTTTAAATAAAAGTATTTTTTTAAAAATTGGTGTTGTTGTTATTGGTTTGGAAAAGTAGGCTATTTGGATTATTTTATGCTGGCTGGGGCATGCTGGGAGTTGTAGGCCAAAATCATCTGGGGACCCAAGGCTGGAGAACACTGTTCTAGAGGATTTCCCCTCAAGCTGCGTATTAGCTCCACAACACACTCCAGGCTTCTGCCCTGGGACAGGAGTGAGGAACAAGAGAAGGATTCAGAACCTGGAATCAAAGCAGTGTTTTACACAGGTTTCAGCTGTGTTATCCTCGACCGAATTCAAGTGGAATGGATTCTGGAAGTGTTGAATGTAAGTAAATCTCTTATTGAATGGGCTGGAGAAGGGAGGGGAGGGAGAGAGAGAGAGAGAGAGCATTTGTGTGTGTCCTCTTTATTCTCTAATTTTGCTTCAGGAACTGGCTAGCATCTTGTGCTCTTGTGTTTTTGTTTTCAAACTTCCCACGGATGCCTGTCATTGTCAGGTACTGGTTACTCAGAGGAAGAAGACAGTCACTTGAGCACATTACAACAAACAGATCCCTCACTTTATTCTCACACACCAATGGAATCCTGGGCAACAAAAGGTATCAGTTAAAAGTTCTTTTAGTGTAAAATTTGGAAGAGATTAAAAGAGGGCAAAAGTTCAAATGAGAACGAACCAGTGCCAAGCAAGCAAAGAATCTTGGCAAAAAGGCAAAGGGTGGCGGGAGGGGGGAAGCCATTGGTTTAAAAGACAAGTAACCATGGCAAGCCAGGAACTCCATGCTAGAATCTGGCTAACAAGTATGGAGTTGCACAGAGCTGTGATTGTTTATTCAAGACATGAGGATACAGTTGTCTCCAATGAGTATTCTCACAGCTCGGATCCAAAAAACTCGAGTGCATTTTTTTTAGACCATCCAGCACTCCTCCATAACCCATTTGGGACTGGACAAAAGGGTGAGAAACTACAAAATTTATCCTCAGCGTTCCTTGTGTCTTGAAGACAGCTTTACAAATGGGAAGGGGAAGAATCCCACACCAGGACACCAGCCTCTTCTGCTTTGTTGATCAATAGATGCTGACTGTTGATGCACTCAAAGCACCCATTGGTCTTTCTCTAGGCTCATAGGAACCGGAAGCCAAGTGCATGATGGAGAAGGAGCGAGGGTAGGTTGGATTTGGTCTGGAAATTGCATTTCTGCAATAGTCATCCTTTAGAAAGTAGACAATGGATTGCAGCAGCTAACAGCTGTGAGGATTCTGGGGTTAGACATGGAATAAAAATAATGGCAAATCTCATGCAAAGTAATAACTCACTGAAGAGGTTCTGCAAATATCAGCAACACCACCACCCCACACACACACCTGCCTGCATTGTGCACCTGTTGTCCTGCATGTGTAATGAAAAAAGCTCTCTTTGTTCTTGTGTAAATGAAGCAGCACGAGCACTTTACAGCGACTATGACCAAATGGTATTGACAACGATTGGCATAGGTTAGATCGCCCATCAGGTATCTTAAACTAAAGACAGGAAAAGAGTATTTACTGTACTGATGAAGCACAATTGAGGAGGTGAAAAGAAAATAGTAGGCACATTTACTTCCTAAAACTGATCTCTTGCAAAATTTCGCATTCATGCCTAAACCCAGATGTTTGCTAATGTGAACTCTTAGAGCTTTTAGCATAGAAGCATAGAATTGTAGACTTGGAAGGGCCATCGAGTCCAACCCCCTGCTCAATGCAGGAGAACAGATGTGGGCAGCCCAGGCAGTCACCCATCCAAGCACTGACCCGGCTCATACCTGCTTAGCTTCAGCATGTGGCCTGCATTATGTGCTCTTGACGCCACCTGCAGGTACATGAAGCATTTATTTGTGCACTTGTCATTCCTTAATCAAGATTGTTTATGGGTCCTTTAGACAACACTGTGACCCTCCAATTTCACTTCTGTTTTTTAAGAGCACTTTCTCGGAGGGTTTTAGAGTGGGAAATTGGAGTATTATTTGTGCAAGTGAAAGAAAAAATATCTTCCTACTTCTGTAATTGCATTATTCCACTATAGTACAGTGCCACCTAGAGGTATGTAGTGGAAAAGCAGGAAAGGAAAAGCTCTTTGTGTAGAGCTCAGATCTTAATGCTGCAAAGAAACTGAAAGTAGATAGAGCAGATTAGCAGCCTTTTGCAGAAAAGCTCTTAGACATGGCTGAATATCTACAGTGCAATTTGGAAAGTGTGATTTTTTTTGGAACATGGGCTATAGATATTACATGGCTCAAAAAGAAGAAAATAATTGTATTTATGTATTTATTTAAGGTATTTAATATTTATTCCAGCTTGTTTACAATGTAATTTAAAACATTTCAAGGTTCCCGGAGCTATGCTTTTTTTACATAGAAAATGGTGTGAGATATGTTAAAAACGGCTGCAATTTGCGCAAGTTACGCAAATCATGGCTGCTTTTAATGTATCTTACACCATTTTCTACATTAAAAATGTAGTGCCGGGAACCCAGAAGTGCGGTGAGCGCCTCAGCTGGTGCTTGCTTTCGGCCCAGCTCAGGAGGTGTGGCAGCAGCGCTCGCCAAGCACCCAGAAAATCAGGTGGTGGGCAGATCGCCCACTGTGCCCCTGTCAAGACTATCCCCAGGGGAAAATACGCCACCCAGCACTGAGCTAGTATAGTGATTTTCTCTCTCATGTGAACCAACGAGAGTAAGGGTGGGTGGGTTTGGAAACGGTCAGATGGAATTGAAAAATTGGATTCAGGCTGTTTCATCTCCCTCCCATTCGGGTAGTATAAAGTGTGGGCCTGGACAAGAGCTGTTTGGGGAGGAGCTAGCTGGCTGGAGGCCACCTTATTTCACCTGGGGCTCCTGATTCAGGCTGTTTCATCTCCCTCCCATCAAGGTAATATAAAGATTGTACTTGGACAAGGGTGTGAGCCTTTGGTGCAAGCCGATGGGCGAGAGCATGAGAGCTGTCATCCTGAAGCTCTCAGCTGAGGCAAGAAGCTATTGGAAGGCAGGACATCAGATGCAGCGGCAGACTGAAGGTAGCTTGGAATTACTATCTGGTCCACTGCTTCCAAGTAGTTGTCACTCTGCCAACAGCACCAAGTGCACGTCCCCCCTGTGGAGTGAATGTTTTTATGTGGGCTATTAGTTGTCAGTTCTCCTGGCTGAGAGCAAGGAGTGCCCGAGGGTGTGTGTGTTGGCTTTTAGCCCAAGCTCTGTGAGAGCTGAGTCTGGGGAGATAGTAGCCAAGGTGAGGGCTAGGTTTCTGCCTGTGAATGCACACCTTGTATGCTTGGGTCTTTGAGATTGTGTAGTGATGGCCACCAGTTGTAGTGATCGCCACTAGATTAGATGGCCTGGACAGTTTGGACAGCTTTAAAGAGGGATTCAACAAATTCATGGAGGAGAAGGCAATCAATGGCTTCTAGTCCTGATTGGCTCTATGCTTCCTCCAGTATCAGAGGCAGCATGCCTATGTACACCTGTTGCCAGGGAATATAGGTGGGAGGGTGCTGTTGCACTCATGTCCTGCTTGTGGGATCCTGTGGGCAGCTGGTTGGCCACTGTGTGAACAGAATGATGGACTAGATAGACCCTTGGTCTGATCCAGCAGGGCTCTTCTTATGTTCTTCTTTATATACCAGTATCTTTCTTTGTGTGAGGCCAGAGCTCATCTGTGTTTAACCAAATATTGAATGTTTGAGAAATATGTATGTACCAGACAAAGAAAACACCCCTTGATGACAGAAAATACCCCTCATTGTAACTGTTAGCTGTTTTAATTTGTTTGTAAAATTTTGTATGCTTTTATTTTATTATGTTTTCATTATGTTGTATTTTTGGGTTGTAATTTTTGTGAACCACCCAGAGAGCTTTGGCTATTGGGTGGTATTTTTTTTAAAAAATAATGAAATGAAATGATATGGGAAACAGCAGTCATTAATCTGGTAGTACCTGGATTCTAAACCTGGAAGGACTTTTAAAGTCAGAACACCTTGAATTGGGCATGAAAATGAACCAGCATCAATCAGTGTAGATTTCTCAAAATTGGCCAGATATGGTTAATTCAAACAGTTTTGAGATTTCTCAAAACTGGCCAGATATGGTTATACACTACATGTGCCAACTGTTACCTCTTCTCTCCCCCGCCCCCTCGCTACTGTTTTCACTAGGCAATGGGTGCACAGTTTAGCTAACACTGGAAGGAGTCAGGGGATGGGGTTCATAGATTTCATTAAGAGCCCTCTGTCTTTCTCTCCAAACTACAAGCACCAATAGCAACTGTCAAAAACTTCAAAACTCCTTAGAGTGCAGCATCAGTGCTTCTCTGTTGCTGTCTAGGATTGTGGCCTTAGTTTTCTCTCCTCATCCCATGAAGGAATGTTGCTGAACTTACTGAACATTTAGTTCCCCGTCCAAAGCACATGGAAGCACTGGTGTGCACATAGAGCTCTGTGCATGCAAAGAACGTTAACTTTAATGACAGTGAGGCTGATCTAGAATTCTGTGTGTAAACTAGAGCTCCTGTGTGTTCATTAGTTCCATTTAAAAACAAAAACAAAACCCAGTATGTATTCTTAACAGATAACTCAGCCAAAACGGTTTTGCTGCATTAAAAAAAAACAACCTACAAAAAATTGTCTTTGTAAAAATGATGCTCCGGCACTTTCAGTTTTTTCTCACCATTGCTGAGCAAGCCAAGATGTTAAAATAGGAAATGCAACAAGCTGAAATGAGTTGCATTTGCCACTGGTTTTCCTTTTTGTGAGCAATCCCTGGTGGGCTGACAGCATAAAATAGAAATTTATGATTCCTCATCTGTTTTCTATTTTATTTCTGCCCTGTTCTCATGGTAGCTTTTCATCTTGAAATTGTCCTCTGTGTTTTAGAGAGGTCTTTCTTATCCTCAGTTACAGTTCAGGTCTGCAGACCCTTGCAAGAGGCACCAGAATAAGGGGAGAAGCCTCACATCTTGGTTTTGCGGAAAGTTACAAGAGGTACTTCTATATAGCACATTTTTAACATGTGGGGATGAGCACAACAGCTGCAGTAGAGGATGACAAATCTCATTTTAGGCATATGGGCCAAAGTAATAATCGTGATTCATCTGGAAATTAGAATCTGCAAGAGGGAGCAAAACGGGAGAAGAAACTATTGGATTTTTACACAAGATACTGTGCAGATATTTATCTCACCCTCTCTTCAATGCTTGCTGAATTCAGTTTGTTGAGATGTACCCATCACTGGATTGCACAGGACTTCTCTAATTTTTAGAATGGTCTCACGTATGTTTTGTATGTCACAGGGGCATAATTGACTCATAAAACCAATAATGGGAAATCAACCTATTGCTGGGTAGTACAACTTGCGACATACCAGGACGAGTGCAGACTCGCAGCCATGTTTGTGCTGCTTGCATATGGCAGGTATGCTTTGGGTTGGGAAGGAAAGCCAAACTTAACATTTGGTGAGCACACTAAAGCATTGTTAAAGATGAAGGGAGGCTTCCTCAGATCTGCCCATTTCAAGGCCACAAGGCCAGAAGGGGTGGACACAGCCAAGTCCTCCACTTGGGGTTTGCCTGATTCACCTGCACAAAGTTATGAGGCCTAGTAGGGGGGGTGGAGCGGGCAGGCCCCCCATGGTACTTAAAGGTATAGGCTGTGAGTGGTCTTGGGTAGGTAAAAGGCTAGCCATTGGTCCTGAACCTGGGGAACTCATCCAAAAAGATTTGGAGAGTAGGAGGGAAGCTCCTCTAGATGGGAACCTGCATTGGAGGGAGAGAGTTACGTATTTATGTCAGGCTATTTGCCCATTGCACACACTGGATATGTCTGTAATGTATTTCTCATCTGGTAAATAACTTGTGAGCATCTTATCCTTCGGAAGAACTGTCGTTTGAATGGTAACACCTGGGTAATGCACCGCAGATACAGGCTGGGGGGTGGGTGGGAGTTGCAGTCCAACAGAGTTGCAGATCGGTTGGACTGCAACTCCCATCATCCCCAGCCAGGGCACCAGGTTGGAGAAGGCTGAGCTAGATAAATCGATTAAGGGCACAATCCTATGCATGTTTAGACAGGAAAAAGGCCCCAGCCAGCTATGCTTTTTTCTGTCTAAACATGCATAGGATTGTGCCTTATGAAACTTGTAATTGCTCCAAATGAACTGAGCAGCTGTTTAAAAAACAAACTGCAGGAGGTAACTCTGGGCCAGCCTTAGTCAGAGTGAAGCGGCTGCCTGAGCCAGCTGCTTTTGAGTGTCTGGAAAGGGCAGCAAATTGTTAGTTATTGAATGTATTATTATAGTAATACCTTGGATTGCAAGTAACTTGGTCTGAGAGCGTTTTGGAAGACAAGCAAATTTTTAAATATTTATTTAATATTTTTTTTACTTGATATACAAGCGATGTCTTGCAATACAAGTACTGTAGTACGGCTTAAATTAAAAATCTCTGTACAAATTTTTTTGGGGGGATTTTGTTTTGATATAAGAGTGTTTTGGATTACAAGCACGTTTCCGGAACGAATTATGCTCTCAATCCAAGGCATGACTGTATTGTATTTTTAATGCCAGGAGGGGGAGAGATGCTTGAGGTGGCCCTCGGTACTGCTTATCTTGACTTGGGCTGGTGTGTATCTACGAGCCATTTGCTGCTCTGCCTCAGGCAGAAAAATGTCTTGGGCCGCTCCTGGCAACAATTCTCCCTTCTCTCACACACAGGACGAATACAGTACCTCTTTCTCATCATAGGAGGGATAAGTGAAAAACTATCCTCTCAGTACTTAAGAGCAGCACCTCTGGGAAGAAACAATGGGTGGTTTGGGCAGCAATAGCATCCCACATAACTTGGATGTGCCTATTTCATAGATTAAACAGGCTTGTAAATAGTGGCAAATGTGGGAAGTAAACTGTGGCAGCAAGTTAGAATCATCATCATCAGGCGATCACTCGTGACCGAGTAAGATTGTCTTCCGGGATAAAAGGAGGAAATTCTAAAGAAGATTGTGTAGACTCTAGCGATGGGTCCGTAAGTGACTGTGGAGGCCAATTCTAGATCCACACAGCTTCCCACAGTGAGGACACAGGTTACCAGATAGAAGATGGTCCTGTAAAGGATTCATTTGACGTGCTTTTCGCTTAGCACGTTTCTCCCTTTCACCTTGCACTCGGGCTTCTTCAAAGTCCATGGAACCTTTGTGAAAGGCCAACCTCCATTTAGATCGTTCATGGGCCAGAGCTTCCCAGTTTTCGATGTTTATATTGCATTTTTTTAGATTAGCTTTATGAACATCTTTAAACCTCTTATATTGACCACCGATATTCCGCTTTCCATCCTTGAGTTGGGAGTAAAGTAACTGCTTTGGGAGACGGCAGTCAGGCATTCGAACAACATGACCGGTCCACTGAAGTTGGCGTTGAAGGATCATTTTTTCAATGCTAGTAGTCTTTGCTTCTTCCAGTACACTGACATTTGTTCGCCTATCTTCCCAAGTAATTTGCAGGATTTTCCGGAGGCAACGTTGATGAAACCTTTCAAGGAGGTGGAAGTGACGTTTATAGATAGTCCATGTTTCGCAGGCATACAATAAAGTTGGTAATACAATGGCTTCATAAACCAGTGTTTTGGTCTTCTTACAAATATCCCGATCCTCGAACACTCTATGTTTCATTCGAGAAAATGCGGTACTTGCGGAGCTCAGACGATGCTGGATTTCACTGTCAATGTTAGCTGTAACAGAAAGATAGCTGCCAAGATAGAGAAAATGATCGACATTTTCCAGTATTGTCCCGCCAAGCTGGATAGATGGCATCACCAAAGGATTGGCTTGCACTTGCTGATGAAGCACTTTGGTTTTTTTGATGTTAAGTGAGAGACCAAGTTTTTCGTATGCTTCTGCAAAAGCATTTAGGATAGTTTGGAGATCATCCTCTGAATGTGCGGAGACCACATTATCATCAGCATACTGAAGTTCCACAACGGAGGTTGTAATTACCTTACTTTTTGCTTTCAGCCTGCTGAGATTAAAAAGCTTTCCATCTGTTCGATATATAATTCCCACACCGGTGGGAAGTTTCCCCTTGACAAGATGTAAAACCATGGCGATGAAAATGGCAAATAATGTTGGGGCGATAACACATCCCTGTTTAACACCTGATCCCACTTTAAATGGAGCACCATGAGAGGCATTGTTGTCCAAAACCGTTGCCGTCATGTTGTCATGGAGAAGTCGCAAGATATTCACAAATTTATTGGGGCATCCAATTTTCATAAGGATAGTCCAGAGAGCTGTACGGTCTACAGTATCAAAGGCCTTAGCCAGATCAATAAATGCCATATAAAGGGGTTGATTTTGCTCCCGGCATTTTTCTTGGAGCTGACGTGCAGTAAAAATCATGTCTACTGTCCCTCTAGAGGGGCGGAAACCATATTGAGTTTCAGGGAGGATCTCTTCTGAAATAGATAGAAGACGGTTTGCGAGAATCCTAGCAAATATTTTACCTGCGGTTGCTAAGAGAGAAATACCCCGATAGTTTCCACAGTCTGTTCTATCACCCTTCTTAAAGAGGGTGATAATTATGGTATCCCTGAAGTCTTCTGGGTTAGAATCATCCCCAAGGGGTTATACAGGGGAGCTTTGTAAATACTGATTCTAAAGACTAATACAGGCATGAGGGGATAGGCTAGCCATTTATGTATGTATGTACAGTATGTATGTATTTTCTATACCCCCCAATAGCTGAAGCTCTCTTGGCGGTGTACAACAATCAATTAAAAAGTACAATAAAATACAATTAAAGATAAACAATGAAAACAGTATAAAAATTTAAAACCAATTTTTAAAAAAATGTTTTTATGGGCTAGCAACTGTTATGGATTGGTTTCCAAGGCTGGGATAAAATTAATGAAATATTATGTTTCTCCGTGTTATCGGATCATTGATCACTGGATTATTCATATTCCACTGAAAAGAATAGTCGCAAAAGGATGTGTTTATTTTAAGATACTTCTTTTTTAAAGTCTTGATAAGGTACATGGTGAATAAACTCACAGTAAACAAATGTAAAATTATACATTATGTGCAAAGTAATTATTTGCAGTTAATTCATAGTGTGTGTGTGTGTGTGTGGGTGCACGTGTGTGCACACGTGTGTGTATAGGAGCAACCCAATCCAATTTCTTACATTAAAAAAAGGTTTTTTTTTGGCAATTGCAGTTTTTGCTAGCTTTCCTGGTGGTAAGCATTTACCTTAGGATGAAGTACTCATTTATTTTTTACTAAATCCAAATATTTTAATAAGACTTCTAGTCCCAGAACTTTAATTCACCCTTTCTAATAATAAATGGTAATATGTTTTTGCTGCATGTGAGCCACTAGAGGTTAGAGAAAGCTCTGAGCCTCCCGACTCTGCTAGAGGGAAGTGGGTTATATGTGGCGGATCTAGTGGTTTCCTGAAGAGATGTTCCTGTGAACAGCTGAGCATATTCCCATGAAAAGATCCTGTGTGTGCATTCACCAAAATTTCATTTTGCCCTAATGAAGGCTTGTGTTTTTAAAAAAATATCTCTTGCCATGAAACATCCGCTGTAAAATATTCCATTTTTGGTCATATATTTAAGCCAGTGTTCTTCGCTGGTTATCATGGGGGTGGGTGGGGGTGGGGTTTTTTTTTAAACTACATTTTTATACTACCTCAAAGCCAAAGCTCTCTGGGTGGTTCCATATATGTTGGGGCTCAGTCTAACAAAATGGGACTTTTAGGCCATACATTCTGTGTTGGCTCAAATTCCTTTGCTACCACCCCTCTGCCGCTAAACATTTCTTGAACAGGCAGATTTTTAAAAACACCCCACATACTTTAATTTTACTGATCAAGCACCAAGAACAGTGCTGCATCCAGGTTTTGGAGGGTCCTTGGGCAAGACACCCTCGATGGGCCCCCTCCCTCAGTGAGTTCTACCTTCTTTCCACCATTGTCACCAGCTGCTCTTGCTCCTCAGTCCTCTTTCTCATCACTTGCTTCCTTGACAGGCAGAGAACCGGCGGGCAAGCAGGCAGTGCCATCTACTGCTGTTCCTCCTTAGCACCACCGTCGCCTCAGCCTGAGTGAGGGGCAGGCCAACGTGCAGGTTGCCATGGTGAAGAGGAGGAGCAACTCCAGGGGGCTCTTGTCAGTGGCCCCCTGCTGGGGTGTGGGCCCTTGGCAGGTGCCCAGCCATGCCTACCCTTGACACTGGCCCTTATCAAGGAACACCATGACACATTCCCATGAAATATATGGGAGTAAATAAATATTCCCATTCATCACAACAAAAAACTAAATCATGGGAGACCTGTGCTTTAATGCTTTGGAGAGAGAATTCATCTCTTTGGAAGAACTAATTTAAAAATATCAGCCAAAGAAAGAACAGTTGCATGCAGGGAGCTTGTTTTGCCCTTCCCTGCCCGAAAAAAAAGAAAAGAAGAAGAAGAAATATATAGGAACCTTGTAACTGAGAACGGGTGCCTGAGTTTTGCTTTCTTCCTCCTCCCTCCCAATCCCTTTTCCTTTTGTGTCATGTCTTTTAGATTGTAAGCCTGAGGGCAGGGACTGTCTAACATTAATCTTTCTAAGCCACTCCGGGAGCCTTTTCTGGATGAAGAGCGGGGTATAAATGCTGTAAATAAATAAATAAATGTACATGATCTAGCTTTTCTACTACAATCAGAGTTAGGCATGCACAATGCTGCCTGCTGGCCACCCCAATGCCATTCCTTTCCGTGAGGGCAGTTCGTTCCCAGCCCCAGGCACAAGTTGTCTCACCTCCTAAGGCGGGCGAGAACATGCGCCGCCACCATATCATGCACTGTATTCCTTTCCCCATCCTGCGCCCCCCTCAACTTTGCCGCTGTCACCCACCCTCTATTTGCCTCGTCATGCAGAGAGCCATGCGGCCAGAAGAAGTGGCTGCGGGGCTCTTGCACGAGTTCTCTCAAGACCCCCCACAACTGCTTCTTCTAGCCACGTGGCTCTCCATGCAAGGGGGCAAACCGAGGGTGGGTGGCTGCTCTCGAGTGCCCCGCTAGCCGCTCTTTCACTGAGACAAATGCCATGGCTCTCCACCAGAGCACATCCTGGAGATGGTAGGGCAGTGGTGGTGCTGGTGGGCCCTCCTGGGGGGGGGGGAGTAGCATAATGCACTGCTCCTCATATACAGGCCTGTGGCTCACGCTGGCTCAGCTTGTCTGAGCGTGGAAAGCTATGCAGGGTCAGGGCTGGTGATTACTTGGATGGGAGTTTCCTGCATTGAGCAGGGGGTTGGACTCGATGGCCTTGTAGGCCCTTCCAACTCTACGATCTATGAATCTATGAATCCTGCTCTGCCACCGGATGCGAGTGCCTCACCCTGCTTCATGAAAGGGCCGGCCCTGTCAGTTCTTCACAAAGAGATGCCTATGCTGGGCTCCTCACTCCACTGAAGTAAAGGGGATGACTTTTGCTGGTGAAGGAGCTCCACAATATAGCTCAAAAGAGCTCCACGCACACATTGTCCCCCTTCACCTTCAGCAGACTGTAGGAGTGATCCACAGATCTTTTATTTAATATTCCAACCCTCGATCTTGCAGTGAAAACATTTTTTTTGTAAATAATTCTGGCTGGCTACTGTATAGTCTGATGCCAAAAGGGATTAATGGCTGGCAAATGTAACCATGCCAAGAAAATAGGTATTTACAGAATCTTTACCAAAAAAATTATCTTATTCATGTTGCAGTTACTTATTTCCACTGGCATCCAGGAGAACATCTGCCAGGCTCCAACTGCAGGCCAGAATATTTGCTTGTCCGTTGACATTAGTATAGTTCCATTTTCTAGGTTTTGTTTCTTTTTTAGTATTAATTCATACACAGCGCTTCCAATATTGATCCCGGAAGAAAAAGGGCAGATGCTGCTAAATGTCAAACTCTACTGAATCATTCTAGCAGTGGAAATGTTGAGCCATTCCCCAAAATGTGATATGCAGGACGTGAACTGGTACAGTCCCTTGGAGAATATGTTAGACTTTGACTTGAGTTCAAGGACCAGCTTAGTCATCATGGTACTTGTGTTTTTCAGTGACATCTCAGTATTTGTTTCCTTTCTGTATCGTAGGAATAACAGGGACGCACGTCACTTTGTGATCTCATTGGAATCTGCATGTAGTGACTTATGTAGTAGCCACACTCTCAGCATGCCACTATGGTTGTTTTGAATTGGCCTTTTATATGGAACAGTATTTTGTTTTCTGGTGCCCGGTGTTTGCTGCTGCCAAACTGTTTGGGTAGCGATCTAAATATTGATAAAGATCTCTGCAGAAAAAGAACAGTGGCCTTAGTTTTTCCTTACACATTCCTTTCTTATGTGAATTTTTAAAATTATTATTATTCTCTCCCTACTTTTAATTTTTTTTTAAATTGCTCAGTCATTCACTGTTATTCTGTTGGACTGCAGTGAAAACAGCATTTTCCAGAAATGAAAGAGCCATTGGATGATAACATTTGGAAAGGAATTCCTTTAAATCGAGGTGGGCAACTATGGGACATTTTTGCCCCCAGGAAACCCTACAGGTCACAGGACTGCCAGACACTGCACAGTCTGCGAGGTGCCCTGAAAGTTTTAAAAAATTCAGCGACAAACTGCTTTATAGCACTATGGAGCACTAAAAGGGTTACATTTAGGATTAAATTTACAAACAATCAAAATTGACCCTTTTAGTGCTCCATAGTGCCATTCTGTTGTAATTTCCCCCCAACACTGCCAAATTTGGTGGGGAGGTGGGGGGCACATATTGCCCACCCCTGCTTTAAATGGTTAGCAAACGCGTTATGTGCCCACATTCTTTAATATCCTTCTGTTAGCAAGATTATGAACTGCTGCTAATCTAGTCTATTAAGTCAAGGGTGGGCAGGGCTTGTTGGATCTACTTTGCTTTTTACTAGAGCCCAAGATCCATCAACTATAGTCAGGTGCAAAAGACATATACTTAGAAACCGGTTGCCACTGAGCACATTGGGAGCCTCGGAATTTGTTTTCAGTACCAGAACTGAACTGAGCTCACAATCCTTTCACATAAAAGTCCACTCCTGGTTACCACAAGCTTTCTTCATTTCAGTAGCCTACTTTAGGTAGAAAAAGTCAGTTTGTTGTTGTTATTGTTAAACAATTGGGAATTGGAAATCCTTGCCAATCTACTGCAAAGCACCCAGCAATCTACCAGTAGATACCAATCTATCTTCTTCCTATCCCTAATTTAAGTGATATTGTAGATTATTCTCTCTCCTGCTTGGTCTATTCCAGAGCAGTAATACCAGCGAGGAATCCTCATAAATATTCACTGTAATGCATGCATGTTTGCCCCCTGACCCAATCCATACTTTGAAATACATACAGTTGTGGAGGGAAGGATATAACAACATTGTCATATACATATCTATCCTGAAGGAAGAGCCAGTGTGGCGTAGTGGGGAGAGTGTTGGATTGGGACTCAGGAGATCTGGGTTCTAGTCCCTACTCGGCCATGAAGCTCACTGGGTGACTTTGGGCCAGTCACTTACTCTCAGCCCAACCTACCTCACAGGATTGTGGAGGAGGATCATGTAAATTGGGGTGTATGAGAATTTGTTTGCAAAGCATGCAAGCATGCCCTGTTCGAAGCCCTGAATGTGAACACGAACATGTGTCCACCAAAAATGTTTGCAAATTGCCAGACATGTGCTTGCTTTCAATTTGTGCAACATTCCCAGTTCGATTTTGCTCAAATTTCCTAATTTGCACAAAATTCTGCTGTAGACTGAACCAGCCCCGCTTTAGTCTATGGAGGAATGTTGTGTGAATTAGGAAATTTGCACAGATTTGGGGAAATTTGCATCAATTTCACATTTAGTCACTGCTTGTTTTGCGCAATTTCCCCAATCGCACAGAGTGAGCAGTGATCACAAACACAAGCAGGAATTAGACATGAGATGAGTGGCAAATTGATGTTCAGAGAATCCTAGCCATCTCAAACATCACTCATTTGCTCATCCCTACAGTCACCCGGGGTCCCTTCCAAGAGGAAAAAAAAGGTGAGATATAAACATAGTAATACAATAAATATAATCCCCATTCAGTTCAACAGGCTATACTTCCAGGCAAGCATGTCTAGGATTGTTGCATTAATGCTTATGATGTACAATAAGACTGGCAAAACTATTCTCCCCTGTCCAGTAGTGGTTCTGTATATATTGGTCCTCTCTAGAGAGATACTGCTGATTTTGTTATTCAAAGTAATAAATGATTATCAAACAGGGAGACTTCATTTTCAGTTAAGATATCTCATAGGTTCTAGCTTGTGCTCTGTCAGAAGAATACTTCACATTCACTTCTCAGAGCATCTGGCCAAACAATAAATGCAACATTTGAGTCAAACAATACGTTTGCATCGGTAGAATGCATTGTCACACCAGACGGACAGGAGCAATTTATTACCCTAATATAAAATAGCCTTCAGCGCCCCCACTCCCCAAAAAGTATCTTGATTTATAGATCTGGAAGTGATCTTTCCTTGATAAAATGCAAACCTATGGGCTGTGAGATAGTCCTTTACTTTGCTGCTGCTATTCTCTCTCCCTTTAAAAATCCTTTGAAAGATGTAATGTCAGTCCCCTCTAAGAAAGAAAAAGGAGTTCCAAATCAACCAAGGTGCATCTGTGTTGATACAAAAGGAGGGTTCGCACTGAGGGGAAATGTGAAGAAAAGAGTGCCCCAGAATATAAGGGGAAATGTGACCTTTCTTCTACATTAAATTTGTGATTTGAATGAAACGGTTGCTCACAGTTTCCTTGCAAAGGCTTCAGTGAAAAGGGTGAGACTATCCCAGAGAAGACACGTGTTTACATGTACCTTAGGCATTTCATTTCCCTCCTGTTTCACAGGAGAATTTGCAGATATAAGCAAAATAAGGAATACAGTTTGTAAATCCTCACCCTCCTCTAACCCCATAAGAACATTTGTGGTGTATTTCTCAAACAGAAAATTAACAAACATGGTTGCAGGGGAGGGAGTGTTTGTAGCATAACACAGAGACACGCACATGCATGCGCGCGCGCACACACACACATACACACACACCAGATAAAGGAAGTACTGAGTCCTCTTAGAAAGAATAATGTGCAGGTTTTTTGGCTTCTGATAGATATTTATTGAGAGGTTAGGTCTAGATTAAAGAAGAATTCCAGTATTTTTTAAACATCCTAGCAGAGCATCATAAATGGGATCCAGGCAAACACATACAAACAGACACATCTGTGGCACAATTAGACAACCAGGTAGTCAAAACACATAATGGGTATGAACAACAGAGTTTTGTGGCACCTTAAAGACTAACACATTTATTCTGGCATAAGCTTTCATGAAACATTAGCTTTTCTAGATGAGGCTTTTATCGTGCACTTGCCATTCCTCACTCATGGTTGTTTACGGGTGCTTTAGATGATGTCATCATCCTCCAGTTTTGCTCCTGTTTTCAATGCACTTTTGTGGTTTTTTGAGAGGCAGGGAATATCCAGTATTCTTTGGCCTTGCAAAACAAAGTGCATTTCTCCACCAGTGTGGTTGCGTTATTCCACTATACCACAGTGCCACCTAGAGGTTATGTAGTGGAAAGCACAGGAAGGCAGGAAAGGGGGAGGGGACTTGTGCAGGAGATCCAGTCTTAATTTTGCAAAGAATCCAGAAGCTGAAGAGTGGGTTAAACAGCCTCATCTAGAAAAGCTCACTCTCCATGAATGCTTATGCCATAATAAATGTTAGTCTTTTTAAAAAAAAATTTTTTTTATTTCAGCAACAAACACCTCACACACAAAAACATACAACAATCAATACAAACTAAAACTAAAATGGACTTCCAATTTTCTCTAAAACAAATATAAGTAACAATATAAGTAACAATACAAATATAGTAACAATACAGAAAAGTTCTCTTTTTTCTATTGTCCAAAAAAATTAATCTTCTTCTTATTCATTTAGCCCACAGATAAACAAAATATTTTTCTCTACACATAATCTACAAGAGGTTTCCATTTAACAGTCTAATAGCGTAGGTTAATTAATGCTACTGCAAATATACCCATCCCACTTCTATTATAAACAGCACTCAACAGATATAAGGATAAACTAATCACATTGCCAAACTGAATAGAAATTCAAAAATCCTTCCCACTGCTAGAATTCTCTTTTAAATCTTTCTGCTAGATTCCTTACCTTTTTAAAATAAATTCAGTTTAATTCCCTTTTCCTTAAAAAATAAAGATCACATATTTCAAGGTAGTCCTCCCTCCAAATCCACAAAAAAGAAAGAAATCCATACCCCTTAAGAATACAGTTCCCACCTTTCAGAATATATACATTCCTTTTTTGTTATTCATATATCCAACCACCCAAATGCCTTCATACATATTAGCCAATTCCCAATAACATAAACCCACATTACCTCCCCTTTCTTTAACCTTTTAAGCACGTATTTTCCAGTAATCCATTAATCCATTATAACCCAGATTTTAGACCCATTTTAACATTCATTCATTCACGTATTCTTATTTTGTAGTCCCAAGAAAAGAAAAAATAAATCTCCAAGAATTTTTCCATCTTATTCCCCCCACCCACAAATAAACAGATCCTTTTTTTTTTCTTTTTAAGAAAGTCAATTAGAGCCACTCAGCAATAAGGATGTTATCCTTTCTTCAATGAATCTTATTATTTATTTATTTATTATTTCATTTTTATGCCGCCCAATAGCCGAAGCTCTCTGGGTGGTTTACAGCAATTAACAAGACAGTCCCTGCCCGCAGGCTTACAATCTAAAAAGACACAACACACAAGGAAAAAGGAATGGGGAGGGAAGAAGGGGGAATATTAATTAATGCTCCTGGCAGGGCTGGTGGAATGGCCCTGCGCTCCCTCTCTTCTCCCTCCTCAGCCTGCTGGAATGGCTGTTGGTGGTAGCAGTAGAGGGAGGAGGAGCCTTCAGGAGAGCAGCCTTTCAGCAGGGCTGGTGGAATGGCCCTGCGCTCCCTCTCTTCTCCCTCTGCACGGCCTCCTGGAATGGCTGCTGGTGGTGACAGTTGAGGGAGGAGGCCATCTTTGCCAGACTCACCAACCATTTTTCTTGCCAAAATCCTCTTCCTCTGTCGAAGACAATCTTTTCCAACTTCAGCTTTAGAATAGAGAGGACACAATCTCTCCTATTACGCATAGCAATTGACATCTCCTTCCAAACAGCCATATCCTTTTCAGTAAATAAATATTGCTGGGGAACTTGATCTATTGTTTCGCTTCCAACAAAAGGAACCAGTAGAGCCCTTATCAGGCTCTGAAATAATTCCAGATCTCAGGCACTTTTCTTCTTCTTCTCTCAAGCATTTTTCTTCTTGTTTCAAAACTAATAGAGCCAACACTTGTTCTCCTTCAAACTCTCTATTTTGTGCTTGTATTTCGTTCTGTGAGGTTTCACCCTTATCTTTGTTCTGTTTCACTTTTCCAAGTGTTTGCTTTATATTTTTAAATTCTTGTAATATTTCCATCTTGGTATTGACCAACCTCTCAACCATTCTTTTCTCCAAGGCATCAATCCTGACTACCATGTTCTCCTCCATTTGATTAAGTAAATGGCCAAATACAATGTGGCCATTTTTACTCAGCTTTATCTTTCTGTCCTCACGTTGCGTAACTGTCTGGCAGCTTCGCCCATCTATACTTTCAGCAGAAATAAGAATAATAGGATTAAAAAACATCTTTCTTTCCCGTTTTCAAACTTTTCACTCTGTGAAGCTTTTAACCTTAATTCTTAGTTTTAGAAGACTTTCCAAAATCTCTTGTAGTCACAGAAAAAATCTTTACTCCTGGTAAGAAGAGTCAGCTTTTTTGTCAAGAAAACCTCTCTTTGTTCCCAAACAGTTAAGTAAATACTAAAGAAATGGGAGTAGGCAGACCTTAAAGACCATTCAGATCTCCAATACGGTGTTCGAGCAAGATGTAAATCCTTCACTCCGGGCTCCTGCTGCAAGAAAAACTGTCAGGACAGCAGATGACTCATGGAGAAGTGACCTTTAGAGTATGAAAGGCATATCTCAATTCTCAAAGAATCTTCCCTTATCCAGGAAGATATATGCCGACTGCGATCACTCCCAGCTGATTTTTACGCCGGGTTGTGCCCTCTGCTATTGCTGAAGGTGTCAGATCACCATTTCCCCCACCAGAAGTCCATAAATGTGTTAGTCTTTAAGGTGCCACAAGACTCTGTTTTTTTGCTGCAACAGACTAACATGGCTACCCCTCTGGATAATGGATATGGTATATTTGGAATTTATTTCTTAAAGGAAATATTTTGTCTGGTGTACATAGGCATACTGCCTCTGATACTGGATGTAGCATATAGCCATCAGAACTAGTAGCCATTGATAGCCTTATCCTTCATGAACTTGTCCAATCCCCTTTTAAAGCCATCCAAACTAGTGGCTGATCACTACATCTTGTGGAAGTGAATTCCATAGTTTTAACTATGCACTGTGTGAAGAAGTACTTCCTATTATCTGTCCTGAATCTCCCACCAATCAGCTTCATGGGATGACCCTGGGTTCTAATATTATGAGAGAAGGAGAAAAATGTCTCCCTAACCACTTTCTCCACACCATGCATAATTTTGTACACTTCTATCATGTCTCCCTTACTCACCTTTTTTCTAAGCTAAACGATCGCAGCTGTTGTAACCTTTCCTCATAGGGGAGTTGCTCCAGCCCTTTGATCATTTTAGTTGCCCTTTTCTGCACCTTTCCAACTCTACAATATCCTTCTTTAGGTGCTGTGACCAGAAGTGTACACAGTATTCTAAGTGTGGTCACACAAGAGGTTGCACAAGAAAAGTAGCTAAGGGAATAATCTGCCAAGCACTGATAGTTCTTGGGCAACTTCTATACAGTTTAAGAGAGAGGTTCTACAGCAGTCTTAGGTGGATTTGATGCATATATTTATTTAAAATATTTCTAGGCTGCCTTTCAGGACAGGAGCCCTCCCAAGACAGCTTACAACAATAAAATATACAATTTTATAAAAAACAACAGTAAAATACAACAATAAACACATACACACACATAATCAGGGGAAGGCCAGAGTAAACAAGTAGGTTTTCAAGGCAGTTTGTCCACATCCTCAGGTTGCAGAAGCTGAAAGGTATCCATTATAGGGATTATCAGAATTTCGTTTCAGTTTTGCAAATCACTTGAAAATGCCCCATTTGCACTCCCAAACATGAATGTGAATGAGAGCACATTTGCTTGAAAATGTTCTCACATTCCCAAATTTGCCTTCACGTTTGCAAAATATGTACCTGAAAAATGCACAACTTTCACAAAATGCACTACTTTCACATTTTAAATCACCCACGCTTTAATCTATCTTGAAAATTTGCACAAATTTGAGAATTGTTTGCGCAACTTTCACATTTGATAGCTGCTTTTTTGCACCATTTTCCCATTGCGCGCATAGAGGATAACGACTCAGACACAGTTGTAGTGTAGGGTACAAATTGTGGTAAAAAATAATGGGCCACATTTATTGAATCATCAATTGGAGATCTATGAAGGGAAAAAAGTGCGGGTACTAATTACACCGGCTGTCAGCCGGTCGCCATTGCTATAGGGCGAAACATCCAGCAAAGGAGGGTGACGGCATCCAAGTCATCCCCTCCGTGCTTAACACCACACAGTGCTGGAAGGTCTTTCCTGCAGTCAGCCTCGTCTGGACTGTGAGGTACCGCCAGGTGAGGTAGAAAGACCTCAGAGACGTGCCTTATCTCCCCAAAACCGAGCCGTGAGACAGTCGGTGGCAGGAGCCTCGGGCATGCCTCTCACCTGAAAGGTGCCATAGGATGATCACACCGAGCCCCTAAAACTGCCTAATCCCGCACTTAACCGCCAATGTGACCAAATTGAAAATTCCACTAAGCACCCAAATCCTGAAATACAGAGAATCTTGGCAAGATCAAACATTGCCCATTTGCCCATCCCTAAATTTACATAACATTACTTGATGTTGCACTAGTCCTGTCCATTTCAGACTCCGTCAAAACAATGGCATTCAAGACGGCATGGATACAAGTGATTTTATCTGCAAACTGTCCAGCAAATTGCTCACAGTGAGCCTTTGAGGGTTCAAGTTATTGTATTCTAGACTAGAGTCTACACCCATGAGGCCTTTAACCACCACCCCCCCCCCAGCTGGACAACACTGAGCAGATGCAATGATGGCGAAGAAGTAAGATTTCTTCACCACCCTCATTGCCACAGAATAAGGTTGCAAATGGATTCTTACCTGTGTTCAATCATGTTTGTTACAAGTCTTCCACCGCACCATTTATGCTCTAATTGCCAACACAGTCATTTCATCATCCTCAGCTCCTTGGCCACCAAAAGACTGAAAATGTAGCATGAGACCTTGCAAAGTAGGGCCCCGGGAAGAAATCAGGAGGTGGGAGGAATAAACAATTTAGAAATATGCCTTGCTATAATGTAATAATGTGAAACTGCTGAGCTCTTGGAATAGATGAATAGCTTCCCACTCACCTAGACTTGAACAGCAGCAATGTAGCAGAATCGCCCTGTAGTGCTGACTGGGCCTGTGTTGGGGGCTAGGGAAGTAGGAAGCTCCTTGTCTAGCTCTGAACCTAAATCATACAGTGTGGAGTAGCAGTGGAAATATTTATCTCTCCTTCTCCACCTCTGCCTTGTACAGCAGTCAGGTTACTTGTCTTCTGCCACCCCTCCCATGGCAGCCATTTTGTGGAGGTGCTGAGGATAGTTTCTCAAATTGCAAAGTGTGCCTACGGCCCCAAATGTTTGCCTACCCCTGAAAGATCTCCAGGCTCTGGCACATGGGATTGGACATGGATTTCATTGGAAGTTCATTCCAGGTATGGAATCCTCTGTCCAGGCCAAAGAGGATTAACCCTTTGGTTCTTTACACCTAAAAACGTATGATTCCTGAATTGACTGAACATACTTGCCCACTTTCGAATTGGGCAAGGAAGATCCAGTAAATTGTAGTAGAGAACAACATCAACTGGTCTTGTAGAAGCCGGAAGAAGGTATGAATAAATATATTATGTTAGAAAACTTTTAAAGTAAGTGTAAAACTGGAGTGATGAGAGACAGCAAACCTTTGTAGCCCTGCACAATGTCATCTGAGTGATGCTGGGGAAAACGAGACTATTTTCTAACGCATTTTCCACAGTGTCAGGTCAGCCCTGTGTTCAAGGAAGCCTGGCAGAGATTCCAGTGTCAGATGGCCTCCAAAGCAAGTAGTATTTTTTTAAGGTATCTGCAAAGCTTCGGAACATCTGAAAAGAAGAAAAAGAAAGACAAAAAGAGAAGGTGCTTGAATTAAAGCTGCCTCAGGGCACTAGCAAGTTCTGGTTTGGTGGGTTTTACAAGACTACTTACTATGCTATTCAATTAAAAAAAAAAGAGCAGTTACCATAGCAACACCCACATCTAATGGCTCTTATGCTACCTCTGAGATACAAAGCACCTTCTTACAGCGACACATTGACCAATACAGCATATTGTGGAAAGTTTACGCTCCTAGCAATGTTTTAAAGGGGGAAGATGCATGTTCCAATAACCAGACATATTTATGTCCCCAGGTTGTAATATACTTTCATAACAAATTGTTTTCATTCCTTGGTTATCTATTTGTTTGCAATTTTCTTTAAAGTGGATTTTCTTAAAATGAGTGAATATTACTATTTCTTTAAAATAAGAAAAGCTTTACATTTGGGAGGGTTATAGCACATTGCTATGTATGTTTTCTCAGAGCTCCTACTGTGTTCAATGTGGCTTACTCCCTAGTAAGTGTGTTTAGGGTTGGCGCTTCAGTCAGTCTGCAATCCTATCCATGCTTACCTGGGAGTAAGCCCCACTGAACATAGTGGGACTTAGTTTTGAATAAACATACTTAGGATTGCGCTGTTGGACCATAGGTGTGTAGCCTATTTCATTCTTTTTATTTTCTACAGTCCACCCTTTTGTCACACCAGATGAATGCCAGAAAAATGGAAGGCAGGGCTGCTAAAGCAATCATGCCATTCAAAAACTGCTTTGAGTTTATCAGCAAAGCATACTGTTATTATTCTGAAAGGGCTTTTATAAGATTCAGAAATGTACAGAACAAGTTTTTCAGAAAATATCCAAAGGCAGTTCTTTCCACGGCTTCGCTTCTCTCATTTCTTATGACAGGAGTATTCCTGTCCTGGGAACTCAATGCAAAAGATGCTCTGGGAGTAGCGCAAATTAATGAATAGCACACAAATGATCAGAGAAAAATTCTTGGAAAGTTCATTTCAGGATCTCTAATGTGTAGTTTCTTTATTATTGTGTTCCATTCCCACAATATCATTTTGCTGAGTTGCCATATTTAATGCCTGCTAAGATGACAGTGAGTGTGTGTCTGGCCATCCCGATCTGTCCCCCTCTGTTTCCTACCTTACACCTGTTTCCTTAAAAGCCATTACCACTGCCAAGTGGAACCAGTGTAGGGCCCACTGGTCCTTGTTCACCCAGTGGTAGCAGCCTGGATGATGGACTTACGCAGGGTCAAACCCCCTCCCCCCATCCTCTGCCCTGCAGGCCATGAAGGGAGCTGCCACTCTCACTGGATGAGGGAAGAGCAAGGCCAGGGCCAGTTCTTCCCTTAGCTCAACTCACACCAGAGGCCTGTGATGGATTATGGGAAGGAAGTATGGGATGACACGCCATTCCCCCTAGCCCATCTTTCCTCACAAGTCTCCTGACTGGGGCAATGAGTGTGTAATGTAGAGTCTCCCGAGGAAGCCACGTAGTCTGCCGTGGAGATGCCTGTGAATTGCAGAGGGAAAGAGGCCAGTGAAGGGACACCACCACCACCACCTGCTGTCATTATCTAGGACTGGGAGCCTCATAATAGCCTTTTAAATAACCAATAGGCTTCCCTCCCCCACCCGCTTTTTAAAAAAAGAATAACCCATGAGGAGGATTATTTCTCTTTTTGCTGCTGCAATAATATTTTTTGATGTGATGGTGTGTTTTAGATTATGATTTTATGGTTGTCATTAATATGTTATTATAGACTGTTTTAATACATTGGGAGCTGCCTGGAGAGAGGAAACCGTGAAAGGCAGCTTATAAATACAGAAGCAAAATAAAATGAAGGTTTTCAGGTAATCAGGGCTGGGAGAGACCTTTACTTGAGACCTCAAAGAGCCCCTGCCAGCCGGAGCAGACACTGGCCCAATCCGCACAACATGAGGGTGGTTAATAAGCCACGGTGGCTTGTTCACCACCCCCACTCATGCTGAGCACATGCCAGCTCATTTCCCTAATTAACCTCATCAGGCGCAGTTTCTCATGTCATCCAAATCTGGTGAGAGTGGCTTGTGAGAGTGGCCTACGACAGGCCATGGGTTCTGGGTGGTTTGTTAACCATGGCAACAAGCCGCCCTCACTGGGTTTGGAGAACTCGAGAAGCTGCACCCGGTGAGGGAAATTAGGGAAACTGGGCCGGCATGCAACCTGCATGTGCAGGATGGTTAATAAGCCACCGTAGCTTATTAACCACCCCCGTGTCATGTGACCTGGCGAGTAACAGGCTAGATTGGCCAAAGGTCTGACTCTGTAAGATAGCTTCATATGTTCATAAATATGTGGGCAGGAATAGATGGCTGAGGGCCAAAACAGACATTATTTTAGATCTGTATCCATCTAGTAGCTGCATTTTGTTTTCATTTTTATTCTAGAGTAGGCGCAGGGCTCCCAGTCCAGATTGGAAACTTGGTGTGTGGGGAACGGGGCCTGGAGCAGGCCCCTATGCTTAAATAATGATAACAAGAAGAAGAAGGAGGAGGAGGAGGAGGAGGAGGAGGAGGAGGAGGAAGCTGCTAGATATAAAGTAATGTCTGTTTTGGCCCTCAGTGAACTGTAACCACCACCACCGACTTTCTCTGCCGCTGCTTTTGCTAGCTGGGGTGGTTTCTTTCCAGCCACAGAAGTAATCTTAAGCAGGCTATTGAAGAGCTCTGTGCTGGCAAGAGCTCATATTTATATCCACTTCCCCCGCCCCCAACCCCATTTTATATCCATCCTTATCTGTGTGGCGTGAAAATGAAGAAAACCGAATGAACATTTTTTAAGCGTGTGTGTGTGTGAGAGGGAGTGGTGTCAGGAAGGATAAGGACAGCAATAGTAGAGGGGCTGGGCGGGGGGAGTAGACACAATGTTCAACTGCCCAAACAGTTGAACCTGAGAGAGTGAACAGAAATATAAAGTGGTTGTATTGTGTACTTAAAATGCAAAACCTAGCTAAAATTATCATTTGCATTAATGTATTCTGAAATATGAATTATTAAGTGATTTGCATTGGCACAACAAAAGCCAATTTAGAGAACCAGGTTTACCCTGAAGCATTTGCCATCCTTTCTTCCCAGTCTATTGTAAACACTGTTAAATATGTAAAAAGATTTTTCCCCCTAATTGGAAAAAAAAAGTACCGTATCTATGCACAATACCTGCACAGAAAAAGCTTCTTTAAAACACTTTTCAAACGATCATATTCAAGTATTTGCTTTTGTATTTTGTATCCATTTCTCCCCACTTTGCTTTCTTTATCTCAGCAATTGCTTTTTATCCCCCAGTTTTAAAAATATGCATTTATTGTCTAGAGGTCAAGGAAATGGCCTGCCAAAAGGAAGAAAGGAGATATTTCTGTTTTCCTCTTTCTGACAAAGAGCGAGTGTGAGAGAGTTGGTGCTATGCTATTCTTCAAAACATTATATTCCCATGTGTGCTACCTACAGATGACCCAATGGCAGAATAGCAGCAACAGAATATAGTAGAACAACTATTAGTAGCCATAGGAAAGCTTTATCCTCAGGGGCATGCAGCAGAGTTATCAGATTCCGTATGAGACAAGGCTCCTAAGATTTGTATACGCACTTATTTACCGGTTCAGAGGAACCACTGAAATATGAAGTAGAGGTATGTTGCACTTCTTCATTTTATACTTCTAGGTTAATGTAGAATTTTGTTCTGGTTTGCAAAAGAGCATTTGTGCAAATGTGTACTTGCAGAAATGCGCATTTGCACAAATCCCCCCCCGAAAGTTAAAAAAAAAAAAAACCTGGTCCGCAAGTCTGTTAAATTCACATGACTCAGAAAAAGCTGGTCCTCTGTGGAATCTGCAGGTTGGATTCATTGAAATCCAAACCCATTTAAATCTGTTGTGAAATGCTTTTCCTTTTGGGATTTCCTGGTGATGTGTGAAGCAACCTGTAGTCACATCCTTTTCTTTACCATCTTTGGTTATTCACAGCCCACTGCATTTCTCTAGGAAACTGTGGGAAATATATCTGACAGAGGCAGTGAAGAATACCATGAGTATGCATGATATTCAAATGAGTAACCATTGACCTCTAGACAAAAAAAAGAAATAAAATAAAACAAGGAAGGAAGGAAGGAAAGAAAGAAGTCAGTACATTCTTGAACAGACACAGGTATTTACCAGCATCAGGATCTATTCAGAATAGATATCAGAAGATAAATATCCTAAGGACAAGTATCATTAGTCAATAAACTTCTTGCTCCAAGAGACTGGTAAGTATCTGGACTCTGGATTTATTCAACAGCCTGATTTCCGCTGCACTGAACATATGAATGCTAGTGCCATGGTGACTGTAGCATCACAAGTGGTAATTTCTATATGTGAATGGGCTATGACAGATCAAACACCACACACAGAATGTTCATATCATCTCCCATCACCTAAAATACAACACATTTCAATAGAGTTCGTTCATAATTCAGCAGAAAGTCATCAAATGTTGTGTAATCAAGTGATGAAACATCAAGGGACTCACAGCCAGTCCTGAATAGTTCACTGTTCATAACGACAATCACTTAGGGACCTTGCACTTCTGTGAAAAAGGCATCTCTGGTACCCATGTGTTGGATCCTGGGACTGAGCCCACCTTTGGCACAGATGCAACCAGCTGCTCTCCACTTCTGCTGCACAAGGGTAATTGGTGCTACTCAGCTGGGACATTGACATGGAGAAGACAGGGAAGATACAGGATTCCCACCATCCCTCTTATGTGGCATCTTAGGCAGCCTCTAAGAGTCATGGAAGAAGGCACAAGGGTGAAACAGATACACGTGAGAGAAATACAGAGAATAGGGTGGAAGATTCCGTGGCAAAGAATGGCTGTGCCAGACAAGTTGGCTGTGCCACACTGTGTCAGTTCGCTGTGCCAGACATGCATCACCATAGCGCAACACCATTCATAGGATCAAAAAGAGTAAATCATGCTGATGCAGGGTTTGGGGTTTCCCAAACCCTGCATAGGAAAGAAAGTTCCTATCTTTCGTGATACCAGTCATCTCATGTGATTGCCCCAACATGATTGCTTTTATCTCATCACACAGAAATGCTCCTGTAATACCATTATGCCACCTGCCCTGTTCCACCTTATTGCAGCATGCAAATATCACAGCATGTGAAATAACCTGTGTGCCAAGCATCAAATAGAATTTGCCAGAACTCCTTCAGCTAGCAATTCTGGAGAATTGCTTTTATGAGTAACCATGAAAATCGCTGTAGATGAAATCATCTGAATCTGTTATTTGTTCTTCACTCTCTATCCAGCAAGTGAAATTTCACACTGATTTCCTGCTGGTTGCGGTCAACACAGGTAGCACAGACATACACATATCATCTGCCTATAGATGCAGTTGTAGATATTCTGTTACCCCCTAGTAGTGGGAAAATGTAAAGTGTCTCTTATGTTGACAGAGATGTGCATACATGATTAACACCTTCATCATCCTTGAAAGGAGCCTATTTACTTTTGGATGCTATAAATCGTCTTTCTATACAGTTAAGCATGGATTAGTACTGGGGGGGTTTCTGTGTGTTTTTCTTTGCCAAACTGAAACTGCACCCTCTCCTTTTCTACCCCCTTCCCCACTCCCAACATATGAATCATAGAATCATAGAAAAGTAGAGTTGGAAGGGGCCTACCAGGCCATCGAGTGTTTAAACTATATGTTTAAACTATAGATCCCAGGAATGTGGCGAGACTGAAAAAGACCTCCCCTAGGTGACTGAGGATATCTTCATGCATCTTGCCTTTAGGTGTAGAAGTAAGGTGTTTTTAAGTGTACACCTAGAAGTGTGAAATATAAATGAGGCAAAATGCACATTTGCAAATCATACAGGCACCAGGCTTGGCTGCAGCTCCTAAGTGAAGTATACATTTAAAGGCAAAAAATGTTTGTCCTGTGTAAATGTGTGAAATGGCCTTTGTGCAGAATTTGAACTTCCATGAAAAAGGACATATTTCCAGGGCTTACACAGGTTTGCCTGCTCTAAAACATGGTGTTTTCAGAGGCTCTGGATATTTCCTGTTACTTTTTTCTTGGCAAACTCTTTTCAGGGTGGATGCATTTGTGTTTAACACCATTTCTTTTGCATGTTAATTTTTACAAAAATAATCCATAGTCATCCATAGTAAGTTAAGTCAAGCATATATTTGACTGCAAGTTTTCCAGCCACCTTCATTGCCAAAGACATAAGTGATATATTTCACATATGTGAAATAGATATTGATATATTTAATCAATATAGTTGACTGGTGGGCAGTAGCCCATGCTGCTGCTCCACTTATGCCATTGATGTATTGCTAGTGTAAGCAACCAGTAGTGTAAGCCAATAGTGTAAGCTGACACGATGGATTTTCCAGGGAAACCGGTTGTGCCAGCGTACACTGTTGGCATAGCACTAGAGGTTGCTTATGCTAGCGCTATGTTAATGAGATAAGAGGAGTGATAATGTTGGATATTGCCTCATATGTTCTACAAATGGGTCTCTTTAACTCGTAAGAAAAAAGAGTTCCTAGCTTTCAATTCTTAAAAAGCAAAGTTGCTAGTCCTTGTGGTTGTTTCTCTTCTAGCCTTCTAGTTTCTCTTCTAGTTTGGGGACCAAACAACTTGTGAAATCATGGCATTGTCCAGAGGTTGAGTCAAGGTTCATTAGGGAATCCACCATATGAGAACTGTCCCTTTACACATGTCTAAAGCGGCCTTTCTTTTGCTATGCTGTCACCACAACCCTAACACCTGTGTTTAAAGGTAAAAGCTTGCAGGGTATTGAGCAGGACTGCCAGGATGGCTGAAGTCTTGGCACCTCATCTGAAAAACGGGGCAGGGAGGAAAAGGCTTTGCCCCTTCCCTGTATGCTGTGGTTCCATACTGGATTTGGGCCCTGTGTGAATGCTTCCCCCCCCCCCCCCAATGTGGTCAGCCTTAAGCACACTTTTAAAAAAAGTATGCTAAATATTATATGACCCTAAGCAGTGGAATTGCTATCAGAGAGCTTAGGAAGCTGCTTTCTACCGAGTCAGACCCTTGGTCCATCTAGCCCGGTACTGTCAACACTGACTGGCAGCAGCTCTCCAGGGTTCTGCAGGCAGCAGTTTTTCCAGCCGTTCTTGGAGATGCCGGGGATTAAACCTGGGACCTTCTGGATGCAAAGCAGGTGCTCTGCCACTGAGCTATGGCCTTTTCTGGCCTGATGGGGTAGAGGAAAGACTAAAAGTAAAATGTCCTATTGTCTGTGGGCATGCACACAGCAAATCAGTCAAATCAATCACGGAGGGTAACTAAATGGAATGAAATTTACCCGCCACGGTGGTCAGTCTGATGGGAGAAGTATAATTTTGGATTACATGTAAGCGCTGCTAATCTGTCAGTTTTGGCAGTCTTATACCTGTAATTGTGAGGATTTTATTTTTTTTAAAAGCTCCAGGTTTTGCTCAAGATGTCAGTCATAGGTCCTTGCCCTTGATCACAGCTCAGTTTGCAGTCGACTTTGCATGTATTATTATCCCTCTCCAGCTGTTTTCTTTTAGATACATGATGTGTGTGTGTGTGTGTGTGTGTGTGTGTTTAAAGAACCACCATCCATTGCCAAGGACAGCTCTTTAGAAGAGCTGAAGAGTTTTTCAAGCAGATGTGACCAATGATATTCAAAGCAATGATGCTTTGAAGACCTTTCAAGACCTGAATGTTTAGATTTTCGTTCTTTGCTTTGTACATTTGTGCTAAGGAATTGGCTGACATAATAGATCCAGCACAGCATTTTCAAGATGTCATTGTGAACACTTCAGGGCTTGCTGGGATGACCCTTGTCAGATTGCTATTAGGATGCAAAGCTGAAGCTGTTTCACATGAAAAAAAGTGCCTAGTTTCCCTTCCTCTTTCCTGCCCCCCCCCACCACATTAGCAGCCAATGCCTCTGCTCTGTCCTGTTCACACCATTTTTGGACAGGAGTCCAGCTCCCATCTCTCCTCTGCTCTGTTACTGCCGACATTCTTCCAGACAAAGAGGTCATGGGCGGGGCTGCCAGGCCTAATATCGGCCTCGTCAGACCCGCCCATCCACCTGACATGGCACCTGAATCCCCAGGTGTGTCTCTCCTCCTTCCTCCACGCCTGCAAAATTCTCCCCGCCCACAGCTGCGCGTGTTTCGGGGGAAGGGCCTTCTGGCTATCAGGAATGCTGAGGCAGGCACAGAAACCACTCACCATTTGCAAACATGTTTGGCTTGGATTCCCCCGCCCCCGAGCCACAGCCTTATGGGGCCAGGGGAGGAGAATTCCCAGCATCTTATGGCACCTCAGATGCTGTCTAGGGGCCATAGGATTGCACCCTTACACATTTAAACTGTCCTCATTTCTCTTTAGTGATGTCATTCCATGATAAAATCTGATTGGCTGAGTCAAGCCACATGAAGTTATTTACTATAATATGGTGCTGCTATCACATCATCAGACATAGCATAGTGGTGTCATTCTGTTCAGTATGTGATTCCTGATTGGTTGAGTAGATGATCATCCCAACACTAATTTGGAGAAGGAGACATTTATTTATTTATTTATTTATTATATTTATACCCCGCCTTTTTTCCTGCAAGGAACCCAAGGCGGCTTACATAATCCTCCTCTCCACTTTATCCTCACAACAACCTTGTGAGGTAGGTTAGGCTGAGAGGCAGTGACTGGCCCAAAGTCACCCAATGAGTTTCATGGCTGAGCGGGGACTAGAACCCAGATCTCCCGGAGTCCCAGTCCAACACTCTCACCACTACGCCACACTGAAGATACTGGGGGAAAATAATGGCACAAACAGTATAAAAGAGGTGAATATTTGCACAATCTACGTGTTTTCCAGAAAAATTTCTACCTCACCAAAATGGCTGGTTTCAGACGGACCTTGCTGTAATCTGCAGGCAGGTTTGCCCTTTGTGATACTAGAAATGGCATGACCAATATAAATTGGGATGCTACCACCTGTCACCTGTCTGCCAAACTATACTTTTACAGGGAAAGACCCAGACAAATTTTGAATTGCTACTGAATGTTTTTAGATAGGAATTAATTTAAACTGAACTGGGGATTGGAGTTGATCTAGCTGGGGCATGAAATGGAGTCAGTTTAACATGGTCCACTTTTTACCTTGCTTACCTTCTTTGTTCCTTTCCTTTCCACTGCAACAACAGGCAAAGCTGGGGAAAGGACTTGATTTCTATACGTGACACTGACCTTGCAATAAATAAATAAACAGCCCACCCTTCTGACAAAGTGATTCACTTTATCATAAGGACACTTGTGCTGTCACCCATTATCCCAGTCAAATGCAAGAGGTTTGCTCTCTTATCTATCTATGTTCTGCCTGAAGGTGATACATAATGTATGTTCCATATGAAGATGCTTTAAAAAAAAATCTTCTCCAAGTCCTTCCTATTTATACATTCTAGTCTCATTAACTCTTGGGGCGGCTTCTTTTGGAATACACCATGGGCCACCTCGTAAACAGTGAGCATTACTAATCCCCCACCCAAATGTTTGCCACCCCCACCTAGACCTTTGCACGCACCCTCCTGATCTCTGGAAGGCTTTTCGCTCTATCTGCTCCCCAAATCCAGAGAATGTCAATTGGGTTGGATATTCCACCCTGGCCCTAGAAGATGGTCCTTCAAACAGCCTGGCCCCAGACAATTTGCCATGTTAGAGGTCACAGCCAGCATTTTGAACTGCACGTGCAAAGGAAGAGCTGGAAACCAGTGCATCTTAAATAACACCAGAATAATATGCTCCAAGAAGCAGAAGCCAAACAGAATCCTGGCCACTGAAGCGTGCACCAGTGGAAGTTTCCCATCACTTTAGAAGGTCAGCCCAACTGCCCTTGCACTTTCTCCTTGTTATGGAGGGCTGGCCTCAAGGGTCTTTATTTATTTGATTTGTACCAAGAAAAATGGCAGTCAAGGTAGTTTATACTTATAAATAAAACTGGATTAAATAAATAATGAAGCAAATGCATTAAAACACAATTAAAACATAACCGTAATCGAATAAAAACAGCATCCAACCCAGCAAACCTGCTTACATGCTAAAGGTCTGCTTGAATAAAAAGGTAGGCATGGTTGAACAGCTGCCAAGTCTCCACACGCCAGCAGGGGCCCACTGACAAGTTCTCCCTGGAATCGCTTCTCCCCTTCACCATTGCAACCTGCCTGTTCACTTGCCTCTCGCTCTGGCCCAGGTGGTGGTGGTGGTGGTGGTGGTAAGGAGGAGCAGCCGATGTCACTGCCTACCTGCTCACTTGCTCTCTGCCTGTCAGCTGGTGACAATGGTATGACAAGGTAGACTCACTGTGGTAGGCGGCCCATTGAGGGCCCAAGGGCCCTCCAAAACCTGGAGTGCTATAGAAGGTAGGTATCACTGTGTGATATAGATGGTAATCAAGCTGAGCTTCTTTAGAATGGGAGGTGAAATGGACACATAAACATAACGCAGAACCTTAAAAATATAAAGCATCCCTGTTATTAGTGATAATCCCCAGCTCTATTGCTAGATGCCTTTTTTCTTTCTTTCTTTATATGGATTGGCTGTTCCAGCTGCCTTTCCTGTGTTGTTACAGGGAATGGAAGAATGGGCATTAAAGTCTTGAAATTTCCAGGGATCAAATGGGAGAAATAAGAACAAAATACAAGCTGCAAACTACAGATGATTTCTGATTTTGGAATCACATTTGTCAGTCATTTAGATTTATAGGTGAGTCTAAATACGTAAATAGATGTTTTCTTAGCATTTATCTCTCTGGATAAAGACACAAGATTCCTTTCAAGGGGCCAAGTTTAAGTACCATTCCAGGTCTGTCCTTTACTTATGAGCTTGTAAAGCAGGAATCTAGATAGCAGTAACATAAAATTTACCTTTTACCCTTCCAGGAATGTCAAGGAATGTCCACATATGTGGGTGTTGTTTAAAGAGACCAAAGAATGTTACATTAACACAGCAGGGTTTCAATTTTTTTTTAAATGGTGGGGGAAGTATCCAGGCCCATGTACACACAAATATTTTCTCAGTCAAATCAAAATTTAATTCTTTTTAACTTTGGTTGCATGCTCTCTGGGACTTACCCGGGACATTTTGCTGCCTGAGGTGAAGGACAAGATGGTGGCTCCACCCATTCAATGTACAAAAACCAACCAGACTGGACATTTAATCTTACTTCAACACGGGACTGTTGATGGGACAGCATCCTCCAATGCACCTGAGGGCAGCAGGCTAGCTTAGGGGGTGCAGAGAAGGCTGCATAGGATGCACGGTTCAGTCCTCCAACGCTTCACTGCCACTCCCTGCCCCTCAGTATCTGCCACCACACTCTGTGTAATGACAGGGCCGGGCCTACTCCCCGAAAGAGGAATTTAAGTGTGGAAGGGGAAAGAATATGGACTCTTTTCTAATGAGTACCCTTCCCTACTCCTTATCTTGAGTAGGGCTTGCTCTACCACTTACTAAGTTACCCCCATCCACTGTGAACACTAAGAACACAAGAAGAGCTATGCTGGATCAGACCAAGATCCAGCACTCTGGACATACAGTGGCCAACCAGCTGCCCATGGGAAACCCACAAGCAGGACATAAGCGCAAGAGCGCCCTCCCACCCATGACAGCTCCCTTTCTAGAAAAGAGTCGAGGAGAACTCAAGGACATCTCCACATAACTTCACTGAACACAAAACTCTTTGTGGGGAGGGTGAATGCTGAATGTATCACTGCACTATTGCCAATAGCACAAAAGTGAGGTGTTCCTTTCAATATCGTCTTTGAGCCCAGGCACACAGACTGTCCATGGCAGCTGCAGCCACACCATGAGACTGCCCAGCTTTTTACATGCAACAGTCAAATGTTGACCATTATGGAGCCATTATGTCTGTGCAAATTTACACTCCTTAACAGGAAGATTCCCTATTGCAGTGGAGTTAGAATTCAGAACTGATGCACAGGATAGCATTATTCTTCCATGCATAGGGTTAACAAATAGAGATGGAGGATACCTCACCTCCTGCCCCAGACATTATGTACCCCAAGGGCCCCACCCCTGATGTCCATGCTCTTCCTGGCCTCCTTTCCCCCAACATCACACACCCTTCCAGCCCACCTCAATGTCCATGATCAATGTGTGGACATTGGGGGCAGGGAATGTAGTGTTGAGAGTGGAGCCAGGAGGCATGGTCATCATCTGCTTGTTAGACCTAGTGGAGGACAGCTTCTGGATAGGGCATTAGCAGGATTCTACTGCAGCAAGAACATACATCAGTTTGATCGCTGCCGCACCAATGCATACAATCAGGAAACTAGGCCTTCATTTATAGTTATAAACATCTGGGCCATTATGTGCATCCATGCGCTGTGAACTAGATGGCATCTCCATTAGGTTGCAACTGTCTCTCATGACTCCCCTGGGGGATTCCTCATTAGAGAAAGAGCTTGAACCTTTGGAGCCAGATGTCCCCAAGGAACCGGTCATCTCAGAGGAGCCTAACCCTAACAGGTCATCTCAGAGGCACTAACCAAGATGTTCCTGGCCCCTCAGGGGTATTGTCTTCAGATCTGTCTCCTTGAAAGAGCTCAGTTCCTGAGGCAGAGGGGGATGCTGAGTAACCATCTAGCCCCCAAGACTGCTATTGCCTCAAGAGGCAGGCCAGTAGGGCTCCTTTGAAAAGAAGTGCTAGATTACAAAGAAGGACTCTTCAAGATGAAAGAACAACTTGGGAGCAAGGCCCTCCTCCTGAATAGGACTTCTACCAGAGGGCCTATAACAAACCACAGCTGAGCATTGGGTAGGGCGCAGGAAGCTCTGGCTATATAAGCCTTCAATTTCAGCCTAGCTGTTGCTGGAACAACATTGTTTTACCAGTTCCAGTGCCTTAGGTCCCTGAGCTTGTGATTGAGCCTTTGTGCTACTGACCCTTGGACTCCTGCTTGACTCTGCTTCTTGGACTGTATATTGTATTGGATTGCTTATCTGTATTTTGACCTTGGCTGTGTCTCCAACCTCTCTTCTGGAAATCACCTACTTGCCTGGTTATACTGTGCTTTGACTGTTGCTTGTATCTTGGCCACTCCTGCCTCAGCCTGATCCCATACTGGATGAAAACCTTTGTGCTTGGTCATTTGCCTGCTTAATTGACTTGCCTATTGGAGTTGCCCCTGTATTTGCCTAGCATAGAGACTTACCCAGGCATAACACAACAATATTATCTGTGCATTTATTGTCCTCCCCTCACAAAAAAACTACTCAAAGAGAATATTTTCCTGATTTCTACAGTCCTGGAATCCAACATGGTATGTCTCTGAAGAAATACCAGAGGTGGGCAAATTTGGGAGGTGGAGGGTCCATTTTTTGTCTCCTGCAGATGTCAAAAATGGGAGAGGGGATAAAAAATAAATCCAAAATGGCATCTGTAGCTGCTACAGGGCCCCCAAAGGGTCAAAAGTACATTGTTTGCAAACTAATTTTTACCCTTTGGGGGCTCTGTAGCAGCTATGGATGATGTTTCATGTACAATTATTTAAAAAGATGTTGAGGGTACCCCTAATTTTGGGTGTAGCTGGGGCTATACTGGTGATCTGCAGGGGGTGCATGTTGCCCACCCCTGACTACACTATCAGAATACTTAGTTTACTTCCATTCCACTATTTTAATTGTTCAAATTGCTTCATGTACATTATTTCAAAAATCATGCTGTTAAAAAAGAAAATTTATTCTTGTGTTGAACATGACTGCTCTGCACATTTTGGGATTCTCAGTGACACAGGAGATGTAGGATCTTCATTTGTTCAACATAAAATTGTCAGTGAACTTTGCTCTCCTTTCTAATCAAACATTTTTTTTGTCAATGATCTTTGCTGAAGGCCGACCCACATCAATGATAACTTCAGGATTTCCTCAGAGCTCTGCTGCTCTTAATGTCTGTAGTTTCTGAGGAGCATGGAATTTCCATTTGTGAAAAAAAAGAAAGCCGTTTGACTTTACTGCCCTTGTTGGTGGGAAAATATTTTGCTATTAATTATTGACATGAAGGCCCCTTTGGCAATGGCAATCCATGTGCTGTATTTAGTGCTCCAGAATTCGCTCCCCCTCCCTGCCTTGTACAGTTTACTGAGAAAAACATGTCACATATGTATGAGCTAGAATCCACTAAACCGAGACCCTTGTGTATTAGAGTAAAATTCTGAGCAAAAGTCTCAGTTTCTTTCTTTTCTTTTTTTTAAGGGAACAAATAAGACTGTTTCTTATAAAGTTCATGTTACATAAATGATCATACTAGGTCCTGGGAATTTCCAATATTATGCACACAGTTTACAGCACAACAGCCCATACTCATAGTTGGTAAGTTTAGGGTAGGATGAGAGCATGCATGCTCCTTTGAAAGGGGTCAGATACTGCCCCTCTGGTTGTCTTAAATACACACCCTGGTGCTTTTAACATGCTTTAAGAAGTGTCTTATGTTTAGTAACCAGGTGTTCCAGTTAAAACTCTAAAGGAGCTTAAGGGAAAATCTTTTAATTTTAGAACTCAAAGCTATGCATCAAAGTGAAGTGAGATAAAAGAATTAAGGATAAAATGCTTTCTGATTTACAGTTAAATGGATCTTGTACGAACATCCAGAGAAAGACTGCTGCGTGAATGGATAGTGCTTTGAATTGGTCAGATCATCTGAGTCTTCTGCTGTGTAGGCGAGCCAGTTTTGTACCTAGGCCTTTAGCAACAATTTGATCCGTGGCAATTATCTGGTGACAGTGTTCATCTCAGTGCTGTGAAATGCCACATCTGCTAATTTCTGCTTCTCCTCACAACAACCCTGTTGGGTAGGTAGTGCTTAGGTCTGAGACCACCCTATAAACTTCATAAGTGAGCAGGGGTTTGAACTCAGCTCTCCCTGGCTTAAGTACAGCACTCTGATTACACTACATTGGCTTTTCTTCCCATGGGAAGGCTTTTCTGCCTTTGAGCTTTTCTACACAACGCTGTTAATCCGCTGTGTCTACTTGCGGTTTCATAGAAGAATTGAGATCTGAGCTCTACACAAAAAGCTTTTTCTTTCCTGCTTTTCTGCTACATAACTTTTAGGTGGCACTGTACACTGTAATGCAGAATAATGCAATTACACAGGTAGGAAAATACGTTTTCTTTCAGTTTCACAAATAATACTCCATTCTCACTACTGTAAACCCCCCCCCCACACACAAAAAAGTGCTCCAAAAAAACAGAAGCAAAACTGGAGGGTCACGACATTGGCTAAAAAGCCCATAAACAATTGTAAGGAATGATGAGCGCACAAGGAATGCCTTGTGTAGAGAACCTCTTTAACAGTTCTCTGATCAGCAGAAGCATGGTAGGTGAATGTTTTGATGGTATGATGCAGATTTCAGTAACGGGAAAAGTTCCATCCATTCAATTTCTCTTTGTTGCTAAAGGTACAGCAGGAGCCTTAGAGGCCAGGGCACTCCTATGGTGCTTTGGCTAGTTCCCAGAGAGAATGCTGGGAAAGCAAGTGCAAAGCCATGAGAGAGGGATCGATGCACAAGCACCAGTGGGCATCTAATAAGTTCCTGCTATCTAGGTTGAGTGACTTCCTAGATTGTTGGGTATGTTGCTTTTCTTTTAGCCTCACCAGTTTGCCTTCTGGGAAATGGGTGTTTTCTGAATGGTTTAGCCCACCATAGCCATCAGTTTTTGGATGGGCAAGCCTCCCATGAAAGCCATTTTTTGAGAATGCCCAAAACGTTCTCTCAAAGTTCCAAGTGTGCCCATTGGCCCAAAAAGGTTGGGGACCCCTGTGACTCAAGATGGGTGGCAACAGCAGCACCCCCATACAAATATATAGTAAATATATTAAGTGGGTCCCCAAATCATGTTTGGGCTAAAGGTGGGTCCTGGATCTGAAAAGGCTGAATACAGTGCTATATGTCAAAACTGGCCAACAGGTGAAGGAGCAATTGTCATGTGAAACAGATAATGCTTCTTTATAGCAGCTTGGTAGTTCGCTCTTATCCTGTGCTGGTGTAGAGCATCATGTGTTGGTGGCATGTTCTGCCTGAGAAATGAAGTTGATGCAATGCAGAACCTCCTACATCAGGCATCATTAACATTTGGTGATGAAGCCTAGCCATATAGATGACACACATTTTTTATTTTTTTTTGCAAGTACAAGATAGGTTGATTCTTGTAACATGAAGTCTTTCTCAAGAGCAGTGAAAGCATCAAGAAATGCTTCATTTTCACATGCCACTGCAAATCCCTTTGTTTTACTTCCTTTACCATAAAATACACTTGTTGAATTAACCCTGCAAGTGTGTAGAATCCAATAAGAGATGTACATATGGAGGGGAAGCAGGGATTTCATTGTTGCGTAGTCCCGGGGGGGGGGGGGGACATAGGGAATTCAGCGGTCCACATACTTTCCCATTGTACCATTACATTAATATGTTATGTTATCCAAAATTTTGAGCACATTTTAACATACATTCCTTCACTTGTTTTTCCTCAGTCTCAAATTTCAACAAAAGTTTATACATTTTTGCAAAAAGATGTTCATCATTTACACATAATTCTTTTTCAAAGTCAGATTTACTTTGTTCAAAATCATACATCCTTTTATCAACTTCAGATCTTTCTGAAATCACTGGATGATCACCATAACCCTAATTGTTCCTGCCTAAACCCGCACTTCCCGCCAATGCGACCAATTTAGCTAAGATCCCCCTGGCTGTGTCTGCCTCTTCTTTATCTCGCCTTTACACGCGCAAAATTCTTTTTCAAAGTCAGATTTACTTTGTTCAAAATCATACATCCTTTTATCAACTTCAAATCTTTCTGAAATCTGTATATAGGCAAAGCATTCACATGTATAGCCTTCTTTTATCGATTCTTCTCTTGATTTTATTTTACATTCACCTTGAGAAAATTCCTGCAAATCACGATATGTCAACCAATTATATTTGCTTGACATTTCTTTTCTATGATGCACTTCTTGAGCTGATAACCACAGTGGTACTCTCGGACAAAACCTAGGTTTATATTTGTTCCATATTCTCAAAATGGCATGTCTAATATAATGATTATTAAATTCTACATTCACCTTAGCTTTCTCATACCACAAATACCTGTGCCACACAAATCTCAATTCATGTCCTTCCAACTCTAATAATCTACTATTTTTCAGCAAGATCCAATATTTCATCCATACTAAACAACAAGTGGCAAAATATAATTTCAGATCAAGTAAACCTAGAGCTCCTCTTTCTTTTGCGTCCTGTAAAATCTTGTATTTGACTTGTGGTTTTTTCCCCCTTGCCACATAAATCTAGATATATCTTTATGCCATTGTTTAAATCGTAATTGCAATGTCACAATAGGAATAGTCTGATACAAAAATAACATTCTAGGTAAAACATTCATCTTAATTGTGGCTATTCTCCCCAAAAGTGACAGTTGAGCTTTATCCCATCTTACTAAGTCTTTTTTAATTTCATTCCATGACTTAACATCATTATTTTGAAACAGCATACAATTCATATTTGTCAAGGTAGTAGTAGTAGTACCCAAGTATTTAACTTTCTTTTCAATCTTAAAACCTGATTTATTTGTCAATTTTGGTTGATCTTGAGTTTTCATATTTTAACATCTTTGTCTTTACTTGATTAACCTTAAACCAACTACAGCACCAAACTCCTTCAATGTAACCATTAACGTTTCAATTCCCTTTAGAGGATCTTCCAAAGTTAACACCAAGTCATCCGCAAAAGCTCTCAACTTATAAGACCCTTTTTAAATCTTTACACCTCCAATTCTTTTGTCTTGTCTTATATCTCTCTTCAATATTTCAAGCACAAGAATAAACAACAAAGGTGACAATGGGCAACCTTGTCTTGTTCCTCTTTGTATTCCACATGGTTTTGTCATATCTCCATTAATAATTATTTGTGCTGTTTGTGAAATGTAAACTGATTTTATCCATTTTATAAAATTCCCTCCAAAGTCCATTTCAGACATCTCTTGCCTCCTGTCACCTGATCCTATGTGGCAACGAGTTCCTTCAGAGAATATTGTCTCTAGGGTGCAAACAATGGCAGGGGCTGTTCTCTTTATGTGCTGCTTGTGGGCTTCTTCAAGGCATCCGGGTGTCCACTACTGGAAACAAGGCACAGGGCCCTTTGGCTGACCTAGCAGGGCTCTTCTTCCAATGTTTCCATGTTCTCAGGTGTTGTGTCTTGTTTCTCATCTCAGTGCCCTGGATCAGAAGCTGGGAGGATATGGTTCTGAAGAGCACAGTGAGACTCCAGAATTTCCTTCCAGAGAAGTAAGAATAGAGAAGCTTTTTGCCATTTCTGACATTACTTTCTCATTCTCAGTTGAGATACTATGGAAGCCACCTTCAGGTTTTTTTTGTTTTGTTTTAATATTTGTTCTTTTTCCTGAGAGACTCATTCAGATGTTTTCTTGCTTTGACATGTTTTTTGACCTAATTCTATTTAATTTAGCCTAGCTATGTATTAATTATGGTAGCTCCGATCAATGCTTTATATGTTGATCAATTTGAGATAGTTCATTCGCTGCTTTATGGTCATTTTTGGGAGTACATTTGACAAAATGTAGATTTTACAAAATTTTCAACAATGGAAATAAGAAATGTGGGACAAAATTCTAATGATATTGTTCTAGGTTGGATCTGCTGCTTTACAAGAGGTCTTCTTTATGCTATTATATGTTGGTTAGACCTAGTCACTTCATAGATGTCCATTCATGGCTCAGAGTAAAGCTGATGAGTTAGGAAGGGGTTTTACTAGCAGCAGGCAGGCATTCAGAGTATTTAAATAAATGAACAGAAGAGGCACTTGTTCTGTGCATTGGGCTAATAATAAGAAGCATTAATTTTTATTTCATGCTCTGTCCAAACATAGCTTTTATGGACTAATAAAAGGCAAATTTTATAAGTTCACAAAAGCAGGGAGTATGGAGATGGAGATGCTGAAATGCCTTTACAAGTTCCCCTGTAGGAAAGATTTACATACATATGCAGAAGCAGCAGGAATTTTAGGTATAAATGTAACACGTCAGAGGCATGTTGATGATAACCATTTCCCCACACACTTTGCCACACCTCTGCACTTGATGCAGCAAAATTGGCCTTACCACTTGGTAGGATGATAATACCCCTCATAATTCATTCATAAGTATAGAGTCAATCAATTAGGTAATCAGAATCCATATTTAGTTATACCTACAGTAGCCACAGTGAAATCTGTTAGAACAGCTGTTATAATATATAATATGGTAATGTATAAAGCAAAATATTGAAATGATGAAGGGAGAGGGAGCAAAAATGCCCCTTTTAATTAAGCCCTTCCACCTGGATGTTGTTGGACTCCAACTCCCATCAGCTCAGGCCAGCATAGCCAATGGTCATAGATGATGGGGGTGGGGACAAATAGGCTATGGGGACCAGGGGAAGGAGAAAAGAGGAAAGGTGTGTAGCACATCAATAACCAGACTAGTTTCCAAGGAGTAGTTTTACTACTGAAGAGGTCAGATCATGCTTAATTTGATTATCCATGAACCAAAACAGAGCCTCGGGGTGCCTTAAAGACTAATGGATTTATTGTGGCATCAGCTTTTCCAGAACAGTGCCCATTTCAGTCGCCACAATAAGGTGCCACAAGACTCTTTGCTTTTTTTTTTTCTTGTTGCAGGCTAACACTGCTGCTACCCCTCTGAAAGTTGAGTTTTCATGTATTTGGAGGTTTTGCTTGTTACAGTCACTTGAAGGCGTGATGCATTTTTTCAGGAAAGGGGATTCTTCCCTTGATCCATCTGTGCAATGCTTTTATTTTGGGTTTTTAGATTGGGTTTACTGGGTGGGTGAATGGGCAGGTTGTTAACATTGGGTTTGTTCCATACTGACACCTCAGAAGTTGGTAGGCTCTTATGCATGAGGAAAACTGTAGCACAGTCAGAGAGGTGACAGTGTGGTATATACTGTGCTGTGTGAATCCTATTATCTTCAACAACATTCCTAGTGACTGGAACTGAGCCAATGAAATTTTGAACAGCATGGCCATGCTGGCTGGGGGGGATGATGGGAGTTGTAGCCCAGCCCATGTGGAGGGCACCAGGTTGGGGAAGACTGAGTTATATTGTTTTTCTTCCCCTCCCCCCAGTTATGTTTTCAGTGCAAAACAGGGACAAATTTTTATATTAAATGAAGTATTATTAATATGTGCATGTAAGCCCAGCCCAGTGTCTGCCCCCCCCTTCAGAGTGGTCACTGGAGTGCTCATGCTTATGGATTGAATGAGAAGGGCCAGCTTTACAAGTGCTATGCAAGAGAGTAGCAATTGAGGCTGCAGACTGCACCCTTACTTGTGAGGCAGCCCCACTGAATAATGTAGGACTGACTTCTGAGCAGGACCGGTGCAAGGCAATTTGGTGCCCTAGGCAAGATCAGATATTTAGCGCCCCCCTTCCCACTTGAGAGCACTGTCTTTTTCCCCCCCAAGGTGTTTCTGGCACCCCCTTTAGCCCTGCGCCCTAGGCGGCTGCCTAGTTGGCCTAATGGTAGCACCGGCCCTGCTTCTGAGTAAACATACCTAGGACTGGGCTGTAATGGTAGTTTCAGCAAGGTTAAGACGGTGTCCAGAAGCAAACCAATAAAGCCAAACCTGGCGCACAGGGTTTCCCCATCCAGCCCAGCAGCTTCTTTCCCTGTCCCCACCCTCTCTGCTACAGAGGGGAACGATCTTATCTCTGATCAGCAGCTGATTGGCGAGAAGTGCTTTCCCCTGCTTAGCGCTGAAAAAGCCTCCCTTTCTCAGTGCTTAGTAAGGGAACGCACTTATCTCTGATCAGTTGCTTTTCCCTGTAGGGCAGAGAGGGGAGGAAGTTGCTGCATGATTTCAGTTCTGCTTCCTTCTGAGCCTTGCCCTGCAGGCTTATCCTGTTTACTTCTGAGCAGACATGCAGATGCTTAATATTTGGGATGCTGAGTAATTCAGTCTTGCTTACTTCTGAGTAGACTTGTGCAGGCTTGTCCTACTTTTTTTTCCCGTGAGTATACATTCTTCCTGCTATAAATAGGTGACAGTGGAATTTGGTGGATGTGTGTGGATTTTGCCTGTTGCCCTGCCCCGCCCCACCACTGGAATGCAGCTCCCCGAGAGGTTCTCCAAAATGGAATGTGACCATTGTGCTGAGAAAAATCCACCACCCCTGCAATATTTATTTTTGGTGGCAAGGTTTCTGTACCTTTAAGTATGGTAATAAAAGCAGAAAATCAACAGGTGAAGATTTTGCCACCACTGCATGTAGCTGCTAAAGGCACTGGAGTGTTGCTAGAAAGAAAGAAAAAAGCTGGCAACCATAGATACAAATGAACAATTTATTTATTTATTATATTATTTATACCCCACCTTTTTTCCTGAGTGCTTCTGCTTTGTATCAGAGAATTACAATGATAGTGGACACTTCACTTTTAATAAATTTGCTTTGCCCTGTATTTTCCAAACCAATGCAGTGCAGAGAAAAATACTGATGATGAAGAAGACAAATAGAGCACCTTTCCTAAATGTTTCATCTACATTTGCTTAGGAATCCTTACAGTACCTCACCTTGTAAGGTAGACTGCTCAGGTCACTCGGCATGGACATTTTCCAAACATTTTAACATTTTGTCACCATTACACACAATTCAAAGTTTTCTTGCCAGACTATATATAGTTCAGTATTGTGACGAATCAGTCTCAGGGTTTCATAGAAAATTCTTCCTTGAAATCCTGTTCTAAATATCCCTCAAGCCCAGATCCAAAATTTTGGGGCATGTTTAAATCTGTCTTGAGCACCGCAGAAGACCCAGAGTCATTGTGTTCTCTTATGGTCCTTTAACACATTCTTTCTTTCTGCAGCTAAATGTGCACAATCTTATAGCACATTTAGACAGAAAGAAGTCCTACAACTCCCAGCATCCCTCCAGCCAGGTGGGGGCACACTGGGAATTGTAGGACTTTTTTCTGTTTAAACATGCATAGGATTGTGCCCTAAGCCATTTATATGTCTATATTACATGTAATTCTCCAGTGCCAGATGAGATAACAGAGGTAATCCTCCTAAAGGATTTGGGTTATATTACAGCTTCCATCTGTATGTCATATGTGTTGCCTTTAAAAATCCTTGAGTAATGGTAGAACAGTGAAATGTGACCCCATCTGTCAGGTTGGACTGTACTATTGTGACTGTAAGACTTAAATGCACACGCACACACCACCCTATTGGGTTTAATCCTATAATCCTTAATTGTTACAATGACCAGATTTCACTGTGGTCAATAAGATTTTTGCTAAGGTGAGGTCAAAATGACCTAATCTATAAAGGATCAATTGTCTTAAATGACAGTGTATTCTAGCATAGGGTAATGTTTCTCATTAATAATTGCGATTATATTTTATTGTGGTGTCATTCATATAAAATGCTTTATAAGCCATAGCAAAGCAAACAGCCGTGTGAATTTTTATTTATTTATTTATTTATTTATTATACTTATACCCCACCTTTTTTCCTGCAAGGAACCCAAGGCGGCTTACATAATCCTGCTCTCCATTTTATCCTCACAACAACCCTGTGAGGTAGGTTAGGCTGAGAGTCAGTGACTGGCCCAAAGTCACCCAGTGAGTTTCATGGCCGAGCGGGGACTAGAACCCGGATCTCCCGAGTCCAGTCCAACACTCTAACCACTATGCCACACTGGCTCTCTTAACTTGGGTTTTACATTGTTGTTGTTTTCAATGTTCTACTGTGCTTTTGATTAGGGTGTTAATGTTTTGAACTTTTTGTAAACCGCCCAGAAAGGCAGCAGATCATCATCATCATCATCATCATTATCATCATCCTGTTGGAGACACCAGTTCCAGCCTTCATCTTTCTTCATACAGTGTAGTGTAGCGGTAAGAGTGTTGGGCTGGGACTCAGGAGATCCGGGTTCTAGTCCCTGCTCGGACATGAAACTCAGTGGGTGACTTTGGGCCAGTCACTGCCTCTCAGCCTAACCTACCTCACAGGGTTGTTGTGAGGATAAAATGGAGAGGAGGAGGATTGTTAGCCACCTTGGGTTCCTTGCAGGAAAAAAGGCGGGGTATAAATATAACAAATAAATAAAATACATGACAGGGCCAGACCCGAAAACCAGACTATGCAAAGCTGAGAGAGGCCTGCTTTGAATGGCCACCATAATAGCTTTAACTCCATGCTGCAAGTAAAAAAAGAACTGAGGGTGGAACTACATGCTATGCACATATGTGTATGACAAAAACCTGAAGGCCCTGGATGTTTTCCCTAAGAAAATTAACTTCCGGGGGAAGCGGTGCTGTATCCTTCCCCCATACCTTCCTCCTCCATTCCATATTGCTTCCCCAGTGGTTTTTTCTTCATGGAGTTTTAAATGTGTGTTTGTTGAGGGAACCCCTCTTTGGAACTTGACCAGTGTGGGAACTGGGAGGGGAGATCAGCCTGGGGAACTTGGTTGCAATCTTTCACTTGGGAGAGCGTCTCCCACATAGCCATGCCCTAGGAACTGCCTTGGGGAACATTTCATTGAGCAGCATTGTTCATTTACTTAGAATGTCTTTCACCCCCACCTTTTAATCAATATCTCAAGGTTTATTCTTATTTTGGGGGTGGGGACCAATAGCTCTTACACACCAATCCCACCCGTACACATCTCCTTTCTGGACATCGTACACCCAGCAACAAAAAACCCAGTTCTATTCATTATGAAAGAATGCCCCACCTCATTCTCTATGCCAGCCTTCAACCCAGTGCCCTCCAAATGTCTGTGTGACTGCAGTTCCTATGAGCAATGGCCATGCTGGCTGGGAATGATGGGAGTTGCAGTCCTACACATCTGGAGGGCACCAGGCTGGGGAAGGCTGCTCTAGGCAATGTTTCTGTACCCAAGTTCTACTGTTTGATGGGTTTCTCACTGTTAGGGCCATAAATATACGAGACCACTGAATAGGGCTAAAGGGGAGAGAGGCAGGGGCTTGTTGGGATATGGGTGCAAATGAAGCAACAGAGGTTTCCACCACTGTTTCTGAAACAGAGGGAACAGAGGGACCCAAGATATGGGGAGGGCCAAGTTAGGGTTGCTACTAGCCCATCCTTACTGAGCCAAAGCCTATCTTTATGGCCAGTATTCCACATACTTTCCCTAGATTTGGTCATCCTGATGACTGTTTCAGTAATATGCAACTTTCATAAGAGTGGCTTATGTGTGTTGTGAGCTGCAGCAGCAGCAGCATAATCCTGGTTATTCCAGTTACCCTCATTTGATTTGTTGCCTGCAGGAACATCGGTGTGATGTATGAGTGGAACGTTTGGCTGCTGAACATCATGCAGCATGTTTCCAATGTCAATGACACCCAGTTGTGTGATACAATATTTACACAAAGACATATCCTGCTTAGCAGACGCTGAATATTCATTGGAATAACACGGCTCATGATGAATTCAGGTGACATTACCACAGATGTCACGTACAGTGTATTATTGTGAAATTATTAGTGTATTTACATTCTATTCAACCCTGCAATGATCATCTTTTTTAATTTCCTTTCCTGTGAGAATAACCAGCAGAGCAGTTAAAATATATGTGTTTGCTCTCTTTTAATGACACACGCAACTTGATAGAAAGGGGTGGGGGGAGAATCCATGTTCTCTAACCTATCCTGTGCTGACATATTTTCTGCTTCAGTTCTGTTAGCGAATGGAAAAACAGAGCTCAACTAACGCTGACTTTTATTACTGCAATGAACTAAATGTTTAATGCACCTTATAGATTAGATAAAAATAGGGCTGAGCCCATATGTATCAGCATTGAAAAGCATAACCCTGTCTTTTGGTGATTTTTCAGTGATTTCTTCAAAAGGGGAATGTTTCAGCTATTCAGGATGGATTACCCTCACTGTGAATGGGCTTCATTTACCCTTAGTGATATCAGCACATAGGCACATCTGATGGGTTACACACCATTCTGATGCTGTCCCATTCATTACATGATCCCTGAGTGGCTAGGATCACATGTGTGTAATACAGGAAGCATTGCCTTCACTCTGAATGTGCTTTGTTTGCCCTCAGTGGTGTCAGCATGCAGCCAGTTTGATAACATAGTGTTGTAATATTCATAACACTTATGATGTGATCCCTGATTGACTGGGATCACTCTGGGAAGAAGACAGAAGCCATAACCTGTGGAAAAATGTGGCAAAACATCAGTAGATAGGGAGAACAAATGGCAGCAAATAGGACTGGAAAAAGGTGGAACTTCTCTGAATTGATAGCTATTTGGGGAAATATTTCTTCCACCTTAAGGAGTACTTTTGACCTGAAAATCAAAATGAGGGACCATTCTGTGCTGCTCTAGGTAAAAACAAATGCCACTCTATTGCCCTTCCTTGCCTGGAGCATGTAGCTAATAGTCTGAGGCAGTAGTTAATAAAATACATTTCAAGGGTCTACGTCATTCAAAAAAGCTCATGCGAGGAATGAAACAAATACAGTGATATTTCAGTAACTGTAAATACAGAAAAACTGCATAAGCTGTCAGCTCTGATAAAGTAGCCACTGATGGAAGAACATTCTGTTTCGCAAAGTACATCTAACAAAACAACATTCTTCAAACACCACTTTTCATTTGCTTAAGAAAATGTAATTCCCCCCCCCCTAACTTTCCCCCTACCTTGTAACCCTGGATTCAAAAATAATATGCGAAGATAACAATACTTGCTTGCCCTATGTTTTAAATCAGGGGTGAGGAACCTTTGGCCTTCCAGAAGTTGCCAGGCTACAACTTCCACCATCCTGACAATTGCCCATGCTGGCTGAGGCTGATGGGAGTTGGGGTCCAATAACAGCTGGAGGGCCACTGGTTCTTCATCCCTGATTTAAATGATACAATTTATTCCAAGCAACCATCATATGATTTGGATTTAGGCTTCATGTACTAACATGTGATATTTGTTGTTGGTTTACATGATGCCATCAATGTGTATGGCTTCTTACAAAGTCCCTGCCCCCAAGAGCTTACGATCTAAAATCTGACACTGGGGAGATCGTGGAGGAGCCTATATTTGTATTCCACATTTCAAGGCACTTGCCCCACATAGATCCATATGCGTACATAATAGTGCTCATGCAGCTCTAGCATGAATGAACTTCCCATGCCCATCCCAATTCACTTCAATGGATTGTTCATCTTTCAGATGGAAACTGTATAAGATATGATGGATGACATTTCCCATATTGTGTGCGCATGCTCGTATAGGTAGATCTGTGTGTCCTGACAAACTTCCAGTCCTACTTTTTGTTTCAGAAATCTGTGTTCGTGATGGATGGGGGAAGGTGAAAGGGCAGCAAGAAGCATCCGTAAGTATGCTTTCAAGAGGATAATGTATCAGGGTGTTGCATTGTAAAAATGCTTCCTGTTTTTGATTCTTTCTTGCAAATGCCCCTGCCCCTGCTTAATCATAATCAGTTATCCTGTAAATGTCAGGAATACGCTCCTACTCTTAAGTCAACACTGCATCCAAAGTGACAGCAAAACCCTACATTGGATACTTCATTCCAGTCAATGTAGCGAAATTAGGGTTGTGAATAGGAGACTAGAGTCACAATTATATTTGTACAGTATTTGTATTCAGGTTTTGTACCACTAGTACTAGTATTCTGGTATTTGGAAACAGATTCAAGTAAGCGGGAGACCCACCCCTGTCTACTGTGGCAGCTCCCAGTACATTGCACAGGGCTGGGTCTCAGTTATATCTCCCTACTAAACTTCTCGTCTCACCTTATGCTGTTGTGAATGTGCAGATGTGCAAATAACATCCATCTGTAAATTAACAGAGCAGCAGCATTGGTTCTTGTCCAGTGCAAGGCGAGCAATGAATTACAGCAGGGCCAGGGCAGCGGAGTGAATGGGGTGCTGGATTTGGCTTGGGAAGACCTGGGTCCAAATCTCTACTCAGCTCTGAAGCCCACTGGGTGGCTTGTCACAGCCTTTCACCTTAAAATGAAATATATTTCTCTAAGCTTCTTGAAGAAAGTGTGGACTATAGATAACATGGCACAGGGGTGTGCTCTCCATCATTCGACACTCTGTCGTACAGTTTGCCTGGTCTACATGAGCATGAGAAAGAGTTACTGTTGAGTGTTGACCAGTATTGATGTCAAATTGCTATATTAAATTAGGGTTATGGTTATTATTTTTTGTAGCCCAGAATGCCCCTTGGAATGGCACTGCATTATAATGTAGCATCATCCTGGAGCATTGTGGGCACACATAAAAATGGCAAGCACCGACAACTAAATGGAGGTTGGACGAGCACCAACAAGCACCCTGAAATCCACCCCTCCCCCCCAATAATTAAACTTTTCTCCCTTTCATGGCCTGTTATGGGGCTGCAAAATGAGATGGGGTGGGTGGGATTTCAGCCTAGCAGTAGTACATACTAAGCATGAGGCTCTATCCTCGGAGGAGGTTCACCTATATGTCAAGAGGTACCCATGAAGTCACACCTCTTGCTGACACTTGCTACGTGGAGCTATGCTGGGGCATTAGTTGAATAATGGCTCCCTGTTAGGATATAAATAATACAATCTGTCCAAAAGTATAACTGACTTTCCTCAGATTCTTCTTATAATATCAACTCTCTTGCAAATACAGGCCTTCTAGACCAGCCATCCCCAATCTGGTTCTCCCCTGAAGCTTTGGATTTCAACTCAGCCAGCATGGCCAATGGACAGGAATTCTGGGAGTTATAGTCCAAAACATCTGGAGGGAACCAGGTTGGGGGAGGATGTTCCAGACCAGGGATGGGCAACTTGTGACTCTCCAGATGTTTTGGCTTACAACTCCCATCAGTCCTAGCCATAGTACTGCACACACACACACACACACACACACACACACAGAAGTGCTGTGAAAAAGTACTGCAAAAAAATAAAATAAAAAATAAAATAAACAAAAAACAAGCCCTGCATTGTACTGCAAAAAGAAAACAAGAAAACAAAAAAAGCCCAAACATCTGGAGGGCCACAAGTTGCCCACCCTTGTTCTAGACCATGCACCTACATTTCCAGGGTTTTTGTCTGTATCTTTCTGTATGTCTTATCTTCATGACACTTGACCCTCATGAGGGTGGATCCCCTTCCCCTCAAGGATAGATAGCCACCAATACCCCTATTCTCCAGACAAATTTCCAACACTAGCACTGCAATCCTTAATAAACCTACTCAGAAAGAAGTCCTACTGAATCCAATGGAGCTTAATCCCAGGTAAATGGGTATAGGATTGCAGTCTAGTTCTGTTTTGTATCTCTTCTGGTGCTGCAATATATAACAGATATATGTAATCAGATATGTTAGTACGTCAATACATACAATTGCATGTTCTGCTTGATTGTCTTTGATTGAGTGTATCATTTGTAGATAGTAGTTTGCTCTTTTCTTTCTTTCTCTGAGTTTTTGAAAATGAATGTCATAAATAAAGATGAAAAAAAGTATTTTGGATTAGAAAGCCTTAAAAAATAATAATAAACCTTTCAGGTACATTCCTACTAATGGCGGAATGAGGAAATTGGTGGGGTTGCATTCAGAAATTATCCACTCATATGAATAGACTAAAGCAAAGAACCAGAATTCTGTTCCCCCTGCGTCTGAATAATTCATGGGCATGCTCCAGTCATTGCAACTATTCTGTTTTCCGTTCTCCTTCTCCTCTCTCTGCTCTTATTTACTCTGTCTGATTCCTGCTGCCTGTGACTGTCTGATCCACACTCGCCCCGAATACTGAACAGAGAATGCTAATATTGCTGAGAGGTGTTCCTTGCATGAATGCAGCCATAGTGCCATCATATTTTATTGATCTGAAGTGTGTGTGTGTGTGTGTGTTAATGGTTCGCTTGGTTTTTCTGTAGTGCTGCCAAATATTATTCACATTTGTAATACTTATGCCATGCAATCTCATTTCTTACACACTTTCCCCTCTCCAGATTTTGCATACAGATGCAAGACTCCTGAACATCTCGCATTCCAGTGATGTAAAGCAGCTGCAGCCCTCTCAAAATTTTGAAAGGGTGCTGGCAAACCTCCCACCACTTTATTGTTACCTGTAGGGCAGGGCTGACACACCCTGTCCAAATTCATTGCATGGTATGATGGGGAAGATGGTTAGTTTTTTACAAGGAGAGCAGTATGTTCAAACTCCTCCCTTACTGTAAGTTTCGCTTGGTGGTAAGTCGTGATCTCTCAGCATTAACTGCCTAGAGGATTGTTGCATGGATACAATGAGATGATGGTCTTCTCCAACCTGGTGGCGCCAGATGTGTTGGACCACAACTCCCATCATCCCCAGCCACTGTGGCCCATTGATTATAGGAGTTGCAGTCCAACGCATCTGGAAGGCACCAGGCTGGGAAAGGCTGTTCTTAGGGTGTGTGTGTGCGTGTTTAAACTAAGACTGTATAATCTTACAATAGATCTGTCTGTAGTTCAACTTAAACACATGGCCGGAGCAATTCTGAGGTGGTTAGCTGTTTAGGGAGAATCCACAGTGTAGCTTCTGTCACCTCCTATGCTCCCATGGCTCAATGCAGTCAGGGCAGAGGTAGGGGCAACTGGTGGGTTTTTTGGGTGGTTTTTTTTTTGTTTTTTTTGCCGCCTTTTCACCACTGTGGCCCTTTTAAAAAGATTGTCCAGGACTGACATAATTTCTGTATTGATTTGGGTGTGTCAGAGGATCTTCAGCTTCCCCATTCCAGGCCCCTTCACACATTGCAGCTGCTCTCAGAGCAGTGATTTTGGTGGACCTTTCCATAATTGGAACACAGCAATCTCCGATGGCAGATCTCCTTCTTTACCTGTGAACTCCACCTGAAGATAGGGAGGCCCATGATATCCTTTGGCTCCTGGGAGGTCCTCCCATGGACCATAGGATAACAGCCAGGGCTGACATCAAGGCTAGGCATGGTCGGGCAACTGCTGATGGCCCACACCCCAGCAGGGGCCCACTGACAAGAGCCCCTTGGAGTTGCTCCTCCTCTTCACCATGGCAACCTGCTTGTTCACCTGCCTCTTGCTCCTGGCCCAGACAATGGTGGTGGTGAGAAGGAGGAACAGCAGATGCCACTGTCTACTTGCTCACTGCCTCTCTGCCTGTCAAGCATGCAAGTGGTAGCAGTGATGAGAAGAGGATGAGGAGCAAGAGCAGCTCGTAACAATGGTGGTGAGAAGGTAGACTCACTGAGGGAGGAGGCCACTGAGTGTGTCTTGCCCAAGGGCCCTCAAAAACCTGGAGCTGTCACAGATTACAGCCTTAGTCACGATTACTAACTGGATGGGTGTTGTGGAGATGTGTGAAAGAGAGAAAGTAATGTATTCTGGTAAACATGTGCACACTCACAATGTATTTAAAAAGTGTGTACACATGTTTTGCCACAGAGGCAAAATAGAGACAGATGTACAAGGAGCAGCTACCAGAAAATAGAGACAGTCCTTGGTAAATAGGAACACTGGAATATAGCATTGCTGAGCTGAAGGTTCTTTTGTTTCTTTAATGTTGTCTTCATTTCTTCTGCAATAGCTCATCCTGTACTGATTTGATTAATGAGCAAAGATGATGAAGAAGTTTAGTTAAAGATATACTAGAAAAGCATAATTGTCCTATAATATCCTCTCATTCATTCAAAATGAACTTCATCTGCTAAAATGAGAGGCTGTAAACTACATAACCCCTCAGCGTTCATGCATTTACATGCATGTTTAGAGACAAGATAGTCCTAGTCAGTTTATATATACCGCATTTCCCACAAATACATCGTGTTTGGAGCAATTAAAAGAAAGTAGACAATTTTAAGACAACAATAACACAATTGCCATAATACATAATACAATTATAATACCATTACAATTTTTAACATTGACAGTTCAACAGTTAACAGTCCATTGAAAGCATATCCAAAGTTTAAATGTAGAAAACATGCCAATAGGTCAGTTAATGATAACGATTCAGCAATAACGTCAACATTATACTCACAACAAGCAATCCATTCAGCTGTTCGTATTACGAGACCCAACAATATGATACGTAGCCAAAATCAAACTGGCAGCAAAAGAAGAAAATATAAAACTAACAACGTGGAAGATCCATCCACTTCTAGAACAGGGGCGGGAAGAAGGTAGATCTCCAGATAAATTTCAACTCCCAGAAGCCCCTGCCAGCATGGCCAATGGTCAGGAATGCTGGGAGTTGAAGTCCAACACATCTGGAGATCTACTTTCTTCCCTCCTTGTCCTATTGACCAGAAGGAGGCCAAGGAAACTTAAAGAATGGCAACTCAACCAATTCACACCCACCCACAATAGTTTTAAGAGATGTCTCTGCAGAATCTCCCCTAAAAGGTAAAATGGGGACAAAATTGTAATTGATGAGGGATAGGGGTCAGAAAATAGAGCCATATGAGGCTCGGCTCTGTTTTCTTATAATGTTGCAGCAAGGATTGGAGCGCGCAAGAGAGTAAAGAGCGAACTGTTGGGAAGTAAACAAAACACACTGACACAATCACCAAGGGCGGGGGCGGGAGAAGGTCAAAAATGAGGCAGGCAAGAATGGCTTGGAATCTTGAAGACCAGCGTATAGAGTCAGTAAGTCTAGACTCCAGATGTGAATGTGCAGCCTCAGAGAGTGCAACACCATAAATACATTAGCCAGATGTCACAGGGCCAAAGCTACAAATCTTTGTGGGCAGTGACTTGGCTTTTGCTGTTTACAATATTCAGCTCCTGCTAGCATTACTGATCACTTGGTCAGCGGCAGCTGATGGAGGCTACTAGATTGGAGAGAAAGGCAGCTTAGAATTGCCATCCAGTTTCTAGATGGGTGTGGACTGTTTGGTCTCCAGCAGAAGAAAGAGTCACTCCAAAAAAAAAATTGCTCTGAGAAGTGCAGGGGGCATTGGAAGGGAAGATGGGAAAAGGTGTTAAAGTAATGTATCAGAAGAAAATAAGGCCTGTGACTACTGCCAGCATTTAGAAATCAAGCCATTCCATCAGGCTGCAGCAGAGGGAGAGCTAGGAAACAGGGCTATGCCATCAGAACAGCTGAGGAACATAGGAAGCTGCCTCATGGGTTCATCTAGCCCAGTATTGTAAACACGGGCTGGCAGCAACTCTCCAGGGTTTCAGGCAGGTGTTTTTCCTGCCCTTTCTGGAGATGCTGGGGATTGAAACTGGGGCCTTCTGCATGCAGAGCAGGTGCTCTACCTCCTCCTCCTCCTCCTCTCTTTGAATTTGGTTCCATTTCAGATGGTTGCGATAAGAAGACCAACAACCTCTGGCTGCATTACAGTCATTACAGCATTTACATCTGCATAATATCTGGTCATTATAAGAGCTCTCTCATATTAAGAGCTAGTCCCTGAGTTTTCTTGTTTTCTTTTTCCCCTCCCCAACCCCTTTTCCTTTTATGTCATGTCTTTTTAAACCAGGGATGAGTGAGAAATTCGCTGGGTTCCTGTTCTTGTGTGCGAATACCCAATTTGCATCTCCTGCGACTGAACACAGAATGGAATGCATCTTGTGAACAAAATCTGTACATTTCCAAAGTTTGCGGCGTGTTTTGTTGTTCATTTGAAATGTATGTGCAAAGAATGCATACATTTGAAAACTGCGCACAAAACCACTTTCCTCAATGGAAAAGAAGTGTACCTTTAAGAAATGCATACAAATAAAATGCATACATTTAGGAGAATGCACATGGAAATCTGATGCAGATTCAAGTTGGAATGAGCTTGCAGGTGGAAAAACAAGAGCCTCTATATGAGATCCAGCTTGAAAGGTTCACCAATCCCTATTTTAAGCTGTGAGCCTGAGGGCAGGGACTGTCTTGTTCTCATTGATCTTTAAGCTGCTCTGGGAGCCTTTCTGCTTGAAGAATTGGGCATATAAATGCTTTAAATCATGAATAAATAGGTAAATAAATAATGCTTTAATTTAATATGTTTATTAAATAAATGAAAATTCATGACTCATCCTGTACTCCTGTATCTTCCTAGGCATTTCGCCGGGTCAGTGGTAGCTACTGTAGAAAGTTCCACGTGGCTCTGAAGCAGAGGCAGGGTGCTATGCAGGGCTGGTGTCAACAGTAGGCATGGTTGGGCACATGCTGAGAGCCCACAGCCCAGTGGGGGCCCCACTGACAAGAGCCCCCTAGACTTGCTCCTCCTCTTCATTGTTGCAATCTACTTCTTCACCTGCCACTGGCTCCAGCCCAGAAATGGTGGTGGTGTGAAGGAGGAGCAGGAGAGGCCACAGCCTACTTCCTCCCTACCTGTCAAGCAAGCAAATGGTAGCCAGGATCAGAAAGAGGAGGAGGAGGAGCAATGGCAGCTGGTCAGAAGGTAGAAGTCACCGAGAGAGGGGGCCCATCAAGGGTGCCTCGCCCAATGACCCTTAAAAACCTGGAGCTGGTACTGTATATCCAGAGACTGGGCCATAGTCCACTGATTAAGAATGTGCTTTCCATGCATGAGATCTAAGGTTCTATTTATTTATTTCATTTCTATCCCACCGAATACCCAAAGCTCTCTGGCCAGTTCACAAAACTTAAAACCATAAAATACAACACGATAAAAACATAATATGAAACCATTAAAAGTTTAAAACAGAAAAAAAATATTCTTTGGACCTTCGGATACAGCAGGGGAGCACTGTCTGAACCCCTGGAGAGCTGCTGCCAATCAAGTGTAGACATAATATCAAGTTGGATGGACCAAATAGTCTGACTCAGTGGCATCTTCCTAGGATCCTATAGCTGGTCTCTTCTGTCAGGCAATGCACCACATAAGCATCTCAAAGCCCTAAAGCTCTTTCTAGGCCTGTTACCATGAACATATCTTCCAGGCATTTCCAAGCCCAATTTACAGTGCTGGTGTTAACCTTTGAAACTCTTAAATGTTTTGGGGCCAAATTATTTGAAGGATCAACCTGACTGCACCTGTCCCAACCTGACCACATTCTGGCATCATCCTTGTTTGCCCACCTTTGAGAACAATCAGATTCGCATACACATGGTATAGTGTTTTTTCACTGGTGGCATTACACTTACAGATGGAACTCATTGCTAGCTGGGCCTCATCTTTGCTGTTCTTCAGAAGAGCTGTAAAGATGCATTTATTCCCAGTGGCCTTCTCTTAAAGGTGTTTATGGGGCTGCACAATGGACATTGTTTTAGTGTGTGATTGATTTTAATGTTTGTATTTGCTTGGTTTTAGTCCTATGGTTTGACTTTATTCGTTATTACGTTGTTAACTGGATTTTAATTGGGTATTATTGATTCATTAATATTGTAAGCCACCTTGAGAGGGCTCTTCTGTCCTATAGGAGGCCTATAAGCATCCTTAAGTCAATCAATCAATCAATCAATCAATCAATTAATTAAAATGAGCTGCTGATGCTCCCTTGGGGTCACCAGAACAGGCTCTGCACCCATATGTGACATTATTTCATTTCAAATATTACTAAACTAAACTAGACTAGACTGTACTGCTAGTAATTCCAAGTGCACTGCAGTATACTTCCAGCCTTTCAAAGAACAATTAATGCACAGCATCACGATGTCCTAAAATCAGCCAAGATATTTCCCCCAGCATTGTCCTTGGGGTCTTTTAGACAGACTCATCGAACTGTTGGAATTTGTCCCAGGATCTTCCCAGGCCAGAGATGCCACTGGCCATTTTACTAAATGTCAGTGACCATTGCTAGTTAGCTTTTGAAAAGCTGTCAAAGAATTACTTTACCCCATAACATTTCTTACTCTGCAGAGCATACAAAGTACCCCTTTGCTTTTATAATAAATAGCAGTCAACCAGCGTATAGTTTCCTTTCCTGCATACTTTGGGATGCGTTCTGCATAATCAGTGTAACAGTTATAATACTCAATATTATTGTGACAAAGAGAGGGACGGTGGAAGGAAGGAACTTGGGTGCTTGGTGTTAAGACTGTGAATACTTCAGTCATCTGTATGTGCAGAGCTTTGAGACCTATGAACACAAAGACAACAGACCAGGCTGAAGGCTTTCCTTGAACTGGGTGGTTTTCCACAACACACAATAAACAAGCAGCTACTCCTCACTTTGTTAGGCAGAAGGAAAGTGAGGGCAACTAGAGTAAGCCACACAACCTTATGACAGCAGAGATTTAAGAATGTAAGGATGTTTTTGGATACTTAATCTATATAGTATTACACTTGTGACAATAAAGCCTATGACAATGATTGGCTGAGTTGCTGTGATGGCACAGAATGCTCTGGTTACAGAATGTTCATTAACATCCCAGTTATTTAGGCAGCAAGGCTGTCAGGATGTTTGAAGTCCAGCTTCTCTGGGGAACAGGAATGATTGCTTGTTTATAGTATTTGTATACCACTTGCCAGGCCAGACCTCCCAGCCACCCTGGGAACTCAGGATTACAGTATATCCTGTTTCATTACTTCATCAGTACCACCTAAGGACATATTCTCATGGAAGTGAACTGGGATTCAGTGTATATATACAGTAAGAGTGCATTATAATATTTTTAATGTACCATTGTAATATATTGTACTGCTATGTTCTAATAGCAACAACACTCTCACTTCTCTCACTTGCTATGGGCTACACTGACATTGTCAATGGTTTTCTTCCTTCTGGCATTGTGCCATTTGTCTTCCTCTAATTCACTGGAGTCCTCTTGCTACCTCTTCTGATTTGTGAACAGTGGTTTTAAGCTTTAGCTTCTCACCCTTTTTTCATGGTTGCCTGTAATAATAATAAGAATGGGCAATCTGACATAAGAGGGCTTGTGATGGATAGAGAGGTGACGGTTTGCCCCCTTCCCTTCCTGAGACTGATCATTAGAAGGAGAGAAGCATCGGCTGGGAAAGGAATAGGAAGCCATCTAGTTCACCCGCTGCTAAAAGGCCAGGCCCCAGACCTCAATGATCACCATACCTGATCACAGAAGGCCCAGTTAACAGAACAGGTGCACTATGTAACAGGTGCCAACAGAGTAACCTCCCCTGATGACATAGAGGCAGGGATGTAACTGCAACTCCCATCAGCCCTGGCCAGCATAGTCACTGGTGAGGGATGGTAGGAACTGTAGTCCTACAGCATCCAGAGGGCCACACATTCCCCATCCCTGTTACAAAGAAATGACAGAATGCTTTGTAGGGATAAGTGTATGCCACTAATATAATACTAGGATTGCATAGCAAACCTACAAGAACATCAACACACCACTTCCGTCTGAGCATGAACAGTGACATATGGGAAATGTCAGTGGTAATACTCCAGGGGTTACAAAAAAAAGTAGCAGTACTCATCCACAGCCCCCCCCCCCCGCCAAATTCCCTACAAGGGCATCCCAGAGGACAAATGTGCAATTGCGAGGGGTTGCGTAGTGATAGGATTCATCTGCCCTGAATCTGACCAATAATACACTGACTGACTGGATTTGCTCAGCATCTTGAAAAGTTACCGTAGTTGCTGCGTTGCACTCTGAAGGCGAGATCATGCCCTCAGCTGATAGCCTTGATGATTAATCATCTGTACTGAAGAAAATGGGGGTAATCTACCCAGTGCAATCTGATGTGACACCATTTCTAATGTAATAACACTTAATGGACTTCTGGGACAGTTGATTTTAGTCAGAACAATTGATATTTGCCGAATTGGGCCCCACTCAGCAGTTTTTAAGAGAATAAACTCTTGCCATCGAAGAATAATTTCCTGCCATCAGGACAGCTTATTTCAGTCACCACTACTCACATCAAAACTTGCATTTCTTCCACCCCGATTACCAACTGTAAGAACTTCCCCATTGGCGGAAGACCAGACCAGTCTTTGGATGGCAGACTCATAATATTTTTATTTTTATGAGAAGCAGCCACAGGATATAGTGATGGCCGCCAACATGGTCTTCTTTAAAAGGGGATTAAACACATTCATGAAAGGTACGGTAAGTCCATCCATGGCTTATCAGCTACCTCCAGTATCAGGGGCAGTTATGCCTCTGATCTGAATACCGCTTGCTGGGGAACAGGAGCAGCAGCACTCACTCCTGTCCTGCTTGTGGGCTTCCCATCTAGTGAATGCTGCACTAGATAGGCCTTTGGTCTGATCCAGCAGGGCTGCTCTTATGCCCTCATGATCAGGAGCAGAAGAGAAGCAAGGGGAAGGAGGAAGAGAGAAAGGGGGGTATTTAACCCTTTTCTCTCCAGCTGTTTTTCTGTTCAAACTCGCTCTCCAAACTGCTTTTCTATCCACAGGAGGTGTGAGGGTGTGATGTATCTTTTCTTGCCAAGAGGAAAAACAGTGTGTGGGGATGGGTCATTTTCAGCAGGGAAAGAGTGGAAATGGTTAAGCAACCCCACTTTCCATTCCTTCACTCAAATGTACATGTCACCAATGTTGCTTTAAACACCTTGCTCGATAAATGTTGAGATGATGGGTTGAGGATGGGAAAGTACACTGTTTCCTCCTCTTGTGACCAGCAAAGTTCTGTCAATTACATTCAATCAATCAACCATCAACCACAGTTTAATTTGTTGGAATATGTGATGAAAAGATGTCAACTCTGAAGGGAGGGTTTTTAAGATGACTGTCCATTAAAGGGTTAAGGCAGACTGTGTATAGTCTGGTTGAAGGGCAGGGGGCAGGGGGCAGTGGACTGAACCACTTGATTGAATCAGGGGAGGGAATGTTGGACGTTGCTTAGCAACAGGTTTGAATTTCATTCTAACACTTCTCTGACAGTTAGACTAGTCTATTGTTAACTGACTTAACTGACGCTTGCTAGGGTTTAGCAGGGAGGATTGACCTGTGTGTGTTTTCCTTACGTCATAAAATTGAATGAATAATGTTTAAGAAACTGCACTTCTGTAACCATCAAGTTTTGATACCTGAGTAATTTTGTTACAGTTATTTAACTTTTAAAAAACATCTACTTACAAACAAGTTCTGTGTGTGCATGTATTTGTCTGAGAGAAGTCTGTAGCTACTTTTGCACTCTGCAATCAAAATTGAGAGCAAGGACCCTCTACATGCTGTTGGACTACAGCTCCTATCATCATTGGCCATTGGTTATGGTGGCTGGTGCTGATGGGATTTGGATTCCACCAACATCTGGAGGGCCAGATTTTCCCAGCCCAGGTTAAAGTGAATTTCTGAACATTTATTAACTGCAGCTGCCAGCCTTGACTGCCTAGTCAATCAGACGAATGCAAACTGTGCAAGTGCAGAATTGCCACCTCACTGGAAGGAATCTTGATTTACATTGCAAGCAAGAAGAAGAATTTCAGGATAAGGGAGTATACATCCGGGCATCACCAGTTGGGAAAATTTGTATTCCAAGCCTGTTAATTTTGAATTTTGTTGGCATTGCTATTTTCCCCTGATCTAGCTAGACTGCCCATATCCTGGCTTGCCCTAACACCTCCTTTGGCTCAAGGTTAAGTGCAGATGTAATAGATTTCATAGATCATAGAGTTGGAAGGAGCCTACAAGGCTATCGAGTCCAACCCCCTGCTCAATGCAGGAAACTAGAGGAGCAGGGGTGATTTTGGGGGGGGGGGGAGGAGGGCATCACAGGCTTGTGGAGTGGGGAGTTAGCAACACCTCCAGATGTCCCCCATGCTGTAATTAGGTTTTTAAAAAGCCTAATTTGCACTAATGGGAGCTTTTTTTTTTTTTTTTTAAAGCCTCACTTACAGTGTGGGACCGAGATGGGGAAATTGCTTACCTCCAGGGGCTGGATAGGGAGCGCCTGTGGGAGGGAGGCCTGGCCTGCAGGCTGGAGGTTCCCCTTCCCTGCCTAAGGGCATCTAGTGAATTCACAACAGAGACAGGTTTCTAACTGGGGGCAGCCTGGTTCATAGCTCCTACTAGATATATCAGCCCCTAGTATAAAGAACTAGATTCCAAATGTGGTGACCTTTGTGACATCCTTGTAATCCTTAAAGCACTCTGCCAGGGTGAGCTGAGTTTTGACTGTGGATTTTGGAAAGCCCCCGAGTATAGCTAGTTCTGCTGTGCATAGCTGTAATCTGGGACTGCAGTTCTTTTATAAGGCAAATTCAGCAGAGGCTGCTGGCACCCCTGTCCGTGGGGCTGTGTTTCCACTCCGGATTTTACTATGAACTTTTAAGGAGCTATCTGTGGTGCTGAACCTGATCCCCAAAATAGGTTTGGTACCATGGAAAGCCTGTTAAAAACTCAGGGTAAAATCTGGAGTGGATACACAGCCTCCACTGTGCAAATTATTGCTTTAACCTAAAAGTAGGCAACCTTTTTTTCTGCCAAGCTCCGCATTCCTTCATGGGTAATCTGCCAGGGGCATCCACAAAAGCCAAAGTTAAGGGAAAGGGAAAGGCAAGTGATTCTCACTTAAAAGTATATTTTAATTTGTATAGATGGATTTATTTAGCCCTCCAATCAAAAATTTATTCTCTAGAGTTTAGGCCAAGTGGTGAATATTGGATGCCTTTCTAAATTATAATCTTTTTCATATTTTGCCAGTGCAGAGTTTGATATCTTGTGTCTTTGTTTTGTAGTTCTTGCAGGTCATTGATGAATACTGGTGTTGAAGCACATTTGGTCTATTAGGTATACTCAGGTTTTATTTTTTTATATATTGATATATTGTTATATTTGTATTCATTTGTATTAAACAATTTTGTTTGGAGGCATACCCTTTTCCTTTTGTGGATGATACATCTTGTTAAGGACTATTTTTACTCTGTTGTTTTGCTCTGTCAGGGGCCACATGTTGGCAGTGGGAGGAGCCGAAGCCAGCTGTGGGCAGGGCCAGGGGCAAAAGTGGGTGGGTCACCCTTTTTCTCTTTCTCCCACCCCCATTTCTTTTTCCTCCTCTTTCTTCCTGCCCAGCACACTGTGAAGGGGCAGATCACTCCTGCCAGAAGTCTGAACTGATTGCATGCAGAGGGCTTTTGAAATTGGACAGAGGGCCACATTAGGCCAAGGGCTGTACGTAGTCCTAGGGCCAGTATGGTGTAGTGTTCAGGGCCGGTGCTACCATTAGGCCCAACTAGGCGGCTGCCTAGGGCGCAGGGCTAAAGGGGGCACCAGAAACGCCTTGAAAAAAAATACAGCGCTCTCAAGTGGGAAGTGGGGGTGCTAAATATCTGATCTTGCCTAGGGCACCAAACTGCCTTGCACCGGTCCTGGTAGTGTTGAGAGTGTTGGACTGGGACTGGGGAGATCCTGGTTCTAGTCCCCGCTTGGCCATGAAGCTCACTGGGTGACTTTGGGCCAGTCACTGACTCTCAGCCTAACCTACCTCACAGGGTTGTTGTGAGGATAAAATGGAGAGAAGGAGGAGGATTATGTAAGCCGCCTTGGGTTCCTTGAAGGAAAAAAGGTGGGGTATAAATAAATATAATAAATAAATAAAATAGGGCTGCAGGTTGCTCACCCCTGCTGTAGTGCCTTGTATTTATTAGAGTTCTGCATCAACCTGCCAAACTATTTCCTTATAATTCATTTTGAGAGTGATAGGAAATATGGGGTGGGGAGGAGAGCCTAAACAGAGTTAAAGTTGATAGCATCACCAGACTAGAACAGCAAGTGAGAGTGGTTTTAAAGAATATATATTGAGGCACAGAATTCACAAGCCTCTACTCTCTTCAGTGGAAGAAACATATTGCATCTCATTTCCGTACTTCCTGGAGATAAAATCTACAGAAAATCCATCACCAGCTGAAAACGGGTTGCATTTATTAGCGTCATATTATCCTGACTTTGGTGCTCCAGCTTTTATGGATTTGTTGTATGCACAGTCAGGGACTTATTCTGTGAAAGACAATGCCAGCTCTGTCATTGTTGCCTTGCAAACCCAATTAGGAATATTGTACCTTTATATACGGAGACTCTTTCCATCAGGTTATTGTCTCGATCGTCAATAATTGCTACGAGCTGACTTCACAGTCTTCTCTCTAGCATATATATGTGAGACTCCCCCTGAATAGCGGGTTTTATTTAGAAGGAAGAGGAATCTATCATTATATTTCGAAAGAGAGCCCAAACATGAGAGTATGGTTTGTCAAATATGCAATGCTTTCTTCTGATATAATTAAACTTGCTCATACCCGAAAGATATTCCAGTGCAAATTTTAGCATCTCTAGTAAGGCTGGTATTGGGGAGTGTCGAATAAGAGCAGTGAGTGCAGACAGACCATATTGAAAGACATTGTTTGGAGTACTACCAGGGAAGGAAGTGTGAATGGTTGATGGCTGTTTGCACAACTAGGGGCATTTGCAGATATCTCCAGCATCAGTGATTCTGCTCCCCATAGCCTGGATATATAGATTCATAGATCATAGAGTTGGAAGGGGCCTACAAGGCCATCGAGTCCAACCCCCTGCTCAGTGCAGGAAACTAGAGGAGGGGTCTCCCATCCAAGTAATAACCAGGCCTGACCCTGCTTAGCTTTCCACGCTCAGACAAGCTGAGCCAGCGTGAGCCACAGGCCTGTCCACTGCTACGGGCATCCCACAGCCAGAGATGAACTATGGAGTGAGCAGCCTGGATAGGTTTTGTGGGGGGAGCATAGAACTTTGGGATCCCACCCTGCAAGTGTGGCATTTCTGCATGAAGGGCAAGACATATCACCCTCCTCTATGATTCTCCCCACCAGTCCTTGCTCCAACAGTTGTTGTCTGCTCTACATTTAGATTTCGCTGTGAGGAGGAATAGCTGCAAATGGGGAAGTGGGTTCATAGATTGCATAGATCATAGAGTTGGAAGGAGCCTACAAGGCTATCGAGTCCAACCCCCTGCTCAATGCAGGAAACTAGAGGAGGGGTCTCCCATCCAAGTAATAGCCAGGCCTGACCCTGCTTAGCTTTCCACGCTCAGACAAGCTGAGACATCGTGAGCCACAGGCCTGTAGTGGTGGAAGCAGAAGATCTAGGGTAGCCACTTATGCATTCATAAAAAAAAAAAAGGACAAATAAGGACATAGATCTGCATAAAATGTGCATCTGCTAATTTAGATGTAGAGATGCAAATAAAAATACAATCCATCTCACTATAGTGGGGGACACTGTGACCAGATGAACTTTTTCTACCGTCCAGGTGCTGACTCTTGATCAGCAACTTCAAGGACCTTGTTCTGTTCTCCCTTCTTATTGTCCTCTGTCTTTAAACAGGACTTGGATTAGACACCTTGTCAAATAGAGGATTGTCCTCTGTAAAGGACACATAGCCACCCTAAGGGGATGTGTAGTGACTTAGAGGTGTTTGGGCCTCTGACACTGGCCAGTATGGGGCTGGAATTGGCCCACGGCCAATGCCCTGCACTAGTCCCTATTAGTCCTATTCAGGCATTTGGTTTTAGAGTTTAAAGAATATGTGAGGAAGGAGAGTGAATGCTTCATCCCCTTCCATCACCATCCTTGTCACTCTCCACATGTTGAGGGCAAGATTCTGCAGGAGGAAGCCTTTTCTATCCATGTCAGCTTCCTGCATGATTTAGAACCCTGTTTTTTCCAAGTTCTGTAAGGAATGGGAGAAAGGGCTGGATATGTTTAGCCTGTAAAAGAGAAGATTACTTAACAGACTGCCAGATCCCCTACCAGCTCAGTTGCTGCACTCATTGGGAGATACCCTCCTGGTGGTATCCAAGATTCCAGAGGTTCAGTCCATCAAGGCTCAGAATAGGACCTTTAGGGCACAATCCTATGCAACTTTAGTTTAGATAGAAAACGTCCTGCAACTCTCAGCATGCCCCAGCCAGCCATGCTGGTTGGGGCATGCTGGGAGTTGTAGGACTTTTTCCTGTCTAAATATGCATAGGATTGCGCCCTTAGTGTCATAGCACTCATTCTCTGGAACTCCTCCTACTGCAGATTCGGCAGGCGCCAACCCTTCTGTGTTTTCTGCACCTACTTAAAACATACCTTTTCCGACACGTATTCCCAGGAAGGTAATCTTCTCCTCTTACATCACTTAGATATTTCTTTAATATAAGTGATTCATAAATATTGTTTAATAAATAAAGAAGATGAAGGGGAAACGCGATAGCAGTCTTCACCTATCTGAAGGACCTTCATGCAGAAGATGGAGCAGACTGGAGCAGAGGGCAGGACTACAACCAGTGGGTGGATATTGCAGGGAAGCTGACTTCGGCTCAACATAAGGAGAAACCTCCTAATGGTAAGAGCTGTTTGACAGTGGAACAGGCTGCCGCAGGAGCTGGTGGGCTCTCCTTCACCAGGGATATTTAAGCAGAGGCTGGGTGACCATTTGTCAGGGATGCTGTAGATGCATCCTGCCTTGCATTTCCTGCATTGATCAGGGGGTCGGATGCGATCACTTCCAAGGTCCCTTCAGACTCTTCTATGATTCTATGAAGTACTTTGGTCCACCCCAGGAATGGAGCATATGTGGTATATCCTCCCTGTGGAACATAGCTTGGTGTATCCTCTCTAACCTCTGTATCAGTGGTCCTCTCCCCTCCCCTGAACTAAATTGCCACCTTCTGAAAGGGTGTTCATGCTTCTTCATACACCTTACTTCTAGGGATGTCAGAGAATTATCTGCAACAGATTCAAATGAGTTCACAGATTTATGAATCCGACTTGTGGATTCTGCAGTGGACCAGCAGACATTAACTTCCGCATTGGTGCATTTGCACAATGTGCCTTAGCGCTAATGCTAATTAGCTAATGCCGATGCAAATTAGTGCAAATAGAATGAAATTCTGGTTTTTAAAAATCTGATTCCGTCAATGAACGGACAATGGAATGCAAGATGCCTGACAATCCGTGAAACACAGATGGAACAGATTTATCAAAATCTGTGCATCCCTTACTTCTGACCAGCAGGATCTGCCACTGAGTCATTCAGAGGCAACGAATGCTAGTTAACACTCAGCTGTACACCTCAGTAATTAGACACCAATGAACTTTTACTGCCAACCTCCTTTTAGTCCACTACACTGGGACACCCGCTCTTTTAGTACTTGTCCTTCTAGAATCTAGTCGCATGCTCAATGTGTTCAGTGAAAATCATGTAGGAACAGAATTATGGAATCCCAGAGTCAAGAGGCACATCAAAAATCACGCAACCAGTGCTTAAGCCAAGGGCACATTTGGAAATTTGAGGAACTGTCCTGGTAGAGTTCACTTTAAAATCTCCAAAAGGGGGATTACACAGCTTCCCCGAGAAACATGTTCCGATGTACACCCATCCTTATAGTGACAGAAAAATTATTGATTTCCAAGCTACATCTGTGCAGATGCAATGGAAGTGGTTGCCACTTGTTCTTCTGTTTTTTTAAAGAATTTGGTGTGGGAGACTCAAAATATGACATGGACACTAAGGCTACAGAAAGATGTTCATTGGCTCATTATTACCAAAAGCATTATGCAAACCTCCCCTCTGCCTTGTTTTGCCAATTCAGGGCTGAGGGCCTTGCCAACTTTGATGACTGGCATCCATTCACAGCATCACATTGAAGAGATGAGAGGGATTAGTTCCGTACGTTTTCCTAATGTTCTACAGGCTTTGCACTCCTTCCCCTTATTAGGAATTTCTGGGCACTGTCTGTGAAGACCTTATTATTATGTGCTGACATAATCACTCAGGCCTAGCATATATATTGGACAGGAGGGACACTGGTCCTGAGCAATAGCCTTTAGTTTACCCCCACCCTGGTGACTGGCCATTGGGCCAGCTCCAGGGAATAAGGGAAAGTGTGTTGTAATGGCTAGACAAGTTGAGGAAGTGCTTCCCAAGCACCAAAAGCAGTCAGGCAGGACACACATTGGCTGGCCATATAGCACTGGTGCAAGTTGATGGAGGTGGCATGGCCAGTATGAAAGAGTGCAGAGCTCTGCGGCTAGAAAGGTGGCTGTCAGTAAGGTGGCAACTTACACATCACCAAAAGTGAGGAAATGCATCAGCAGAAAAGAGGGCAAAACAGGACACATTTGCAAAAGACAATACATTTATTTATTTTATTTAGAGATTTTTTTTAAATATCTCATCCTTCATCATAAAACAATCCCAAGGTAGTGACAACATACAATATATTATCATTATAAAATCCAGTAAAATACACAAAGTCAGTCAGTGTCAGATTCAATATACACCATCCTTCAACTATCCCACCTTTATACATGGCCCAACTGGTATCCAAAAGGTCTGGCAGAAAAGAATTGTTTTCACCTGGTGCTGAAAACTAACCAATGTTAGCACCAGTCTAACCTCCAGCAAGAGGGCATTCCACAGCTGGGGTATCGCTGCTGAGAAGATCCTATGACAAGTTCACCAGACTTTGTTTGGTGATGGTATAACCAAATCCTCTGATCCTTAGTAAAGTTCAGTCCATTGGCATCAGGTGAGGGGGTAATACTTGCTGAGAGATAGGGCATGGTGTGAATAACTATCTTCTTTGCGACTGGCATGTGAATTATGACATGCCACCATATTTGCTCTCAGTTGTCCTCTTTTTGTTCCCTTCATGTGTCATGATGAGGGCCCTAATCATTCCATTGAGCTCTCTCGAACCAATGTTATTAAGACACATTCTAGGATGGGGTGGGCAGAAGGTAGATCTCCAGATGTTTTGGACTTATGGGAGTTGAAATCCAAAATATGTGGAGATCTACCTTCTGCCCACCCCTGACCTAGGGCACCAGAGTTCTTCAGGCTCAGTCCCCTTACCTCAGTCTCTATTTATCTGAGTGTGGAAGGGAGGGCAGGTATATCTTGAATGTAGTGCAGAATTTCTGCACTGTTAAAAAGTTGGATATCTTCTAAACCTAATCTACTTCTTGAGCTCCCCCCCACACCCATCATTTCTTCAAAAAGTGAGTGCACAAAATCTTCCCAATGCGGCATGTGTGGGGAAGGATCTGTGAATTGGGAGCACAAATACAACACTGGAATTAGAACTAGAACCCTGACTCTAGATCAGGGCCTCTCTCAGACACATTCTCAGTTAAACAAAAACCAGTCAGTCAGGGAGAGAGACAGGAAGGGGAGGAGCTGCTGAGGTGAGAGGCTCTAACTTCTTTCCTGCTCCCCTGACCCCACCACCAGAGCTTCCATGGTGTATAACAGTTTAGGTGGCTGCATGCCAAACTTCCACTGGTGGGATAAAAGCAGCTCTGGCTCTCTCTGCAGTAGGATCTTCTCCTTTCTTGGAACTTCATAATTTCCCTCCTTCAAGTGCTAAGTGTCCCCCACCACCTCCACAGGGGGCATGCGCCACAGTTTGAGAACCATGCTGTAATGTACATGTATGTAAGCAGACACAGAATGGTAGTGCACGACTTTCCTTTCAACGCATTGTAAGGTAAGGTAAGGTAAGTCACATTTACATTAAATTGACTTCAGTAGGGCTTACTAAGTAAACCTTACTCTCAAGTAACTGAGTATAGGATTGCAACCTGGATGCTTTATTAAACATTCTTGCATTTTGAAGAAGGAAACAATTATGGTCACATGGGTGTGTATATGTTTGAGCACATACGGTACTTCTTCATAAGCCAGTTAATACCTGTCAGACTTTAATGCCCCAGCCAGTATAGGCAGCGGTCAGGATTCCTTGGAGTTGTAGCCCAAAACATCTGGAGGGCACTAGGCCGAAGAAGGCTCTTCTAAAGCATGATCTGAAGGCACTTACAATTACAATCTAGCTGAAGCAAAACAGACCTGGCTCTGGTCATTACCTGAATGGGAGACCACCTTGCATCACTACATATGCCTCCTTGAGCTCCATGGGAGAGGAAGAGATAGTTTATACAATTTTTTTTTAAAAATCAGAAAGGGTGTGGGCTCAGGCAGTGGTCCTTGCTGGTAATAGATTCATAGTACATTCTTCCATAATAGAACTCAAGGTGGCATAAATGCAGTCTGTCATCCAGACATTGACAGAGTCAGATCAGATCTGCATAGCTTTTGCAAGGTGGCTGCCTGATGTACCTTCAGTCCATACTAGTGATGCTGCCAAATTTTTGTAATTAGTCAGCTTGTTGGTTGAAACTTGACCGTGTGTAATGCTCACACCCTTTTAGTGAGCCTGGATCAATGTATGACGAATTCACTATTCGGTTTTAACTGATTGTGAGCTTTGGAGCATGTGCAGTAAAACAGTATAGAGATTTTCAGTCCTACAACCTAGACCCTGCAAAAACTTACTTGGAGCAGTCTCCTTAGCTGCTTCCTCCATCATTGTTGCCACTGCCACAGCTCTGGCTCTGTGGACTCTGCAGGGTCCATCTTCATACCACCAACATCCCCACGCAGGCAGGCCACATGAAAATAACCAATCAGAATGGGGGCATAACATGGTGATGCATGATGTCATGCCGTACTATTCACTTCCAAACTATAGCTCCCAAGATGCATCTTGATATTGTGCACGCGCAAAAACTTGCATACACAGAATGAGATTTCATATTAAACTCTTGTCTGAGCTCACATGAACAAATTTGTTACTTTCTGAGTAAATAATGAATTCACTCAGGGTAAGTTTGCCCATCACTAGTCCATACCATGCAGCAATATTGTAAATATGCACCCCTGTGTTAATGTGTAGCACGTTGGAGGATTCAAGGGAACGTAATCATTACAGCCAAGACTGTAAGTAATTCCTCCATCAGGGACAGCCAGTTGGACAAGTCCAAAATATATTTCTTCTAATGTGTTATGAATATTCTTCTGATTAGAAGTGTCAAATCACACTGCCTCTTAAGTGTTTAGTTGAACCTGGAAGCTATCTAACAGTTAAACAATAAGCAATGAAGGTATTTGGGCTGATAATAAGCTTGTGTGTGTCAACCTGTTTCAAAGGATTTACTGTCCATTACTGGAAAGCCTTTGCGGAAAGGGTCAGGTATTTCACTTATTGTCAGATGATTACTATAAAGAGGTCACTGGTAAGCTCCCATAATTCAGAGTGATACTGGAATTCTGGAGTGTACAGGGCCTCAGGGCTTGATGGATCATCTCTTGACTGTAAGCTCTGAAGTAAAATATCACCTGCTGTTTTGATTGCTCCCATGCACCACTACCTGATGTTTCACAGCCTTTTCTTTTATGAGGTATCAGACCTATGGTCTTTGCTAGATAAAGAGAACAAATAAAATTTACCAAGGAAGACCATCTTAAAAAAAAAAAAAAGGAAAAAAAGGAATATGGGCACAAGCCAAGACAGCATGGGTGAGATTTGTGAAACATCAGTGAAAAATTAGTGTTCTGTCCTGGCCATGTTATTACATCCAGAAGGTACAATGGAGAAGACTTGGGATGACTCTGGTTTTCAAGCATTGTTAGGAACCGCTGAAAGCTGCTTTCAGTTTTCCTGTAAATATTGACTGAGTTCAGACAACACAATAACCCACACTCAATGGTTGAATATGGGTTGAGTGTGGGTTGTTGTTGAACCATGGGTTGTTGTTGAAATGTGGGTTATCGTGTTTTCTGAACCCAGGTGTGCTAACAAGCCATGGCTTGTTAACCACGAACAACCCATGAAGAGAACCCATGGTTTATTGTTGGGTTGTGAACTGTGGGTTGTTCACCATGGTTTGTTACCTCGGCTTGGTTCAGACAACACAATAACCACATTTCAACAACAACAGCAACACACAGTTCAACAACAACCCACACTCAACTTATACTCAACCCATGAGTGTGGGTTATTGTGTTGTCTGAACCCAGTCATTTTCTTTTTCAAAATGTTATTTTGATGTGGACTTTGAAGAATCTCACCACTGCTAGGATCAACACTATGATCAAAGTCATATAAACTCAAGAACGTTCCCATCAAAATAACATATTTTTAAGGTAATTTCCACGGGAGCTTAATCCACCACCTAAAACTAATGGGTCTTTAAAGTGTTTCACTTTGGCCTGCCTGATCATGCCATTGTCATCTCTCTTGTTCTCTCTCACATAAAATGAAATCAACTATGTCTTTTTTACAAAACATACATTCTGTAATTCAATTATTAAAATGTTTGAATAATTGTTTTCAAGACCAAATATTACGGAAACATTGATATTATGTTTGAAATATATTGTTATTTAAATGTATATTGGTTATTTTTATGCATTCCTGTTACTGTTTTTTTGTTTTTGTTTTTTGCTTTATCTTGCAGAAATGGGCAGCCAAAATGATCAAGGAACTTGAGCAACTCGCCATGAGAATAGGTTACAGTGTTTGGTGCTTTTTTACTTTAGAAAAAAAGGCCAGCGGGGGGGACATGATAGACTAGAGGTATGTCAAATTATGCATGGCATGAGAAAGTGGATAAACTGAGATTTTTCTCTCTCACTCATATAGCAATAGAACCCGGGATAATCTGTGTTGAAGCTAAACGGTGGGAGATTTGAAGTGGAAATAGGAGAACCTCGACAAGCTCATGTTTTGCTGACTCGCACTAGATAGCCCTTTGGTCTGATCCAGTACAACTCTTCTTATGTATATTGTGAGCTGCCTTGAACACAGTTTCCTTTGTGGAAGGACAACATATAAATTAAAGTTTAATCTAATCTAATCTAATCTAACCTAATCTGTAATTCAGTCTGCTCTCTTCAAGTAAAATTGCAGTATTCATGTCATACTATATCTCAGAGCATTCAATAATACCCACAAGTACACAGCCCTTCTTGTAGAAAATTAGAACAATGTTGTCTTAACTGTCACAAATGCACTCCCATTTTGAACATGACAGCACATTTTGGTGTACAACTACATAACCAAAAAACAGTGCTGGGTTTTACCTCAAACCACAATACTCACAATTTACTCTCCACCCAGTTCACACATACCGGTACTTGTTGGACTCAGCAACTTTCAGTAGTTATAATTCTATTCTTCTTTTAAAAATATATATATTGTATAAGATGTATTTCTCCAGCTATTCCTTTTGAATTTCACATCTTTTATTTTTATTGACACTCCCACTGTTGTTTGTTTAGTACAACAGATGTTGCTTCACTGAAAAGGAATTCAGGCATCTCCATTTCTCTTCTTACTGGAATTTCTCCAATGCCCATTACGACTCTGTTTGCCTTCTCTGAAATCCCTCCAGTCCCACAGTTTCTCACTTTGAGAATCAAGTCTGAGCTCAAGTTCTAGTTGATAATTGTTTTACAGACAGCGCAGATGATCACAAAATAAAGAGAAAACTTTATACAAGTCCTGTCCAAGGAAGACTCTGTTGGCATCCATTTTGCTATCCTTTGAGTTGCCAGGCGAAAAACTTTTTGCTGTTGCTGGCTTGTTAAATTCGGTGTTTTAGCCCATTTTATCTGCTGATTTACTTGGTTGTGGTTTTTGTTGTTGTTGCTATGATTGATTTTGTTTTGCATTATTTGACTGATTATATTGCTGTTTGTATTTTGTTGTGGATCACCATGGGAACCATTTGACAAATGTACTAAGGACACAGTCCTTTGCAAGTTTCGACAGGAAAAAAAGTCCTACAACTCCCAGCATTCCCCAGCCAGCCATGCTGGCTGGGGGATGCTGGGAGTTGTAGGGTTTTTTTTCCCTGTCTACATATGCATAGGACTGCACCCTAAATCAATCAATCACAACAAAAGCCCTATGCCGGCATTGTTCACAACATGGATGCTACACACAGAAAACAGGAAGCAGGGCTGTGCCGATGGCTCCACTCTGACATTATATGTGTCACTGACCCTGCCCTCCCCTTGACGTCAGAACATTGATCTCAGTCATGTGGAACACCTTCAGCTGAACATGAGCAGGTGCTCCTTTGCAGGCGTCCATACTCAACACATGAGCAGTAAGGGCAGTGGGGGAGGCACCATCTGGAACAGGATCATGGACACTGCACTGCTCTCCTGTATTCATGTATCACATCTGCATAGGGCTAAAGTGGTGGTGATGGTGTATGGCACTCTAACAATGCTTTGCGAACTGTAGGAAGGAATCCCTTTTTAAATTGTACCCTTTGCATAGGCAAACCAATGAAGGTATTTGTTTTTACACTGGGGATGGATTCCACTCTCCACACACACCCCAAAGCAAACCGAACTAAGAACAAAAATGTGATAACATATTTTGAGAGGTTTTCAGTCCTCCTTAGGATTCCTATGTCAATTGTGGAGAGACATGACTATACAGTACATTAAATAGAGATACCAGGGGTTCATCTTATGGGCTCCCTCACAAATATATGATCTTGCCCCCTGTGAAATCTTGGCAGCTTGCCCATCCACCATTCCTCCACTCTTTTTCAAGTCTCTCAGCTATTTTTATGCGGGGCAATTTTCCGAGGCATTTTTATCTCTACGTTCTTTTTAAAATACAACCTTTTAAAATTTCCATAAATTACATACACAAAAAAGGAGTTCATGAATAGAAGTAATTGCATAAAAGCATGACATAACATATAATGCTTCAGAGATCATAATGTATTTACTCCTAAGAATGCTAAATTGATCAAAATTAATGCAAAAATGTCTTACTTCACACACACACACACACACACACACCACAGAAAATCTCAACTTTTTGTTGCTCTCAGTATTTGCACAAATTCTGTACATTGGGTACATACAGTAATACCTTGGATTGCAAGCATAATTCATTCTGGAAACGTGCTTGTAATCCAAAGCACTTGTATATCAAAGTGTGAAATTCCCCATAAGAAATTTGTACACATATTTTTAATTTAAGCTGCAATGAAGAATGATAGTGTGTAAAGTCTTCATTTTTCTTGACCGTACTACAGTACTTGTATTGCAAGACGTCACTTGTTTATCAAGTTAAAATTTATTTTAAAAATTTGCTTGTCTTGCAAAACACTTGCAGACCAAGTTACTTGCAATCCAAGGTTTGACTGTAAATGGATAGCCTATGATCTAGCTTAATAGGAGTACCTCTGAATCCAAGGGAACTGACATAGAACTACTTCTGTTCTGTGTCCACCAGTACAGTAATGGCTGTCATTTTTCCATATATACTGATAAGAATCGAGAAGCCTACTATCTCTCTCCCCGACATTTCTCTGCGAGCCCACAGTTCAGCTATATGGGACAAGAATGCTTGCTTGTTCACTGCTCTGCCTAATATAATTACTTAACCAGCAATTGGCCATCCAGAGAATCTCTGGACATTCTGTTTGTGGGCTTCCCAGAGGCATTTAGTTGGCCACTGTAGGAAACAGGATGTTGGAGTCAATAAGCCTTTGGTCTGATGTTCTTATGACAGTTGCCACCCTGGAAACCCCAGAGGTTGAAATTGCAGGATTTATAAATACATAAATGTATATTTACATTTATATTGTAATCTGCCCAGAGAACATTCGTTATTGGGTGGATTAGAAATGTAATAAATAAATAAATAAATATTTTCCTTCCAAATTTGGTCCTTGTGGGGGGCATGACCCAACCGCCAGGCATCCCTGCTCCCACTTCTATCACTCCATCCTTGCTAGCTGTGCTCCAGTGTCAGGCAAAAACATGGCGGATTCCTGCATATGCTTTTGAACCACTCTTTCTAGTCAACCGGAGAGGAAGCAGATTGGATGGGTGGGGAAGGGGATGAGATGTCAGGGGAGGCAGTATTGCTTGGGGGTGACAGTTGGTTGAGTCAGATGGGGGTAAGGAGGCAGAGAAATGGCATGTCCTAACTATTCAACAGAAAATTCAGTTTCTGGGTAGGGTGGCCACTTGTGAATTGCTAAAAAAGAGGAAATGCATCACCAAAAAAGAAAGAAAGAAAGAAAGAAAGGAGGACACTGATTTGCATAAAATGTGCATATGCCAAGTTATATATATATACAGTCATGCCTTGGATTGAGAGCATAATTCGTTCCGGAAATGTGCTTGTAATCCAAAACACTCTTATATCAAAACGAAATCCCCCAAAAAAAATTTGTACAGAGATTTTTAATTTAAGCCGAACTACAGTACTTGTATTGGAAGACGTTGCTTGTATATCAAGTCAAATTTTTTAAAATAAATATTTAAAAATTTGCTTGTCTTGCAAAACGCTCTCAAACCAAGTTACTTGCAAGCCAACGTATTACTGTAGATGCAAATTTAGAAATAACTATTATAATTTAGATTAAAATACAGTACATTGTACCATAGTGTGGAAGATTATGGCCAGGTGACCTGTGTGCCTGCCTGCTCAGTTTGCTGTCCAGGTGCAGTTGATGGGCAACTTCAAGGCCCAGTTCTTCCTTCTGATGGTTTTTTGTCTTTAAACTGGACTTGGACAGAACAGCACTTCAAACAGAGGGCATTTTCAAAGCAGGACAGTCCTCTGACAGCTGTTCAAATAGAGGACACATGGCCACACACCCTAATTCTGGGGAAGAGAAGGAAATGGCACAGCTGAGGAGGATGGAGGAAATGCTGGATGAGTAGGGGATGGACCAGTGGACTTAGAGTTGGGATGGACCAGTGGACTTAGAGTTGTGCACAGACTTCCCGTGAACCTGGATTTCATACATGAACTGAATGTCTTAAAAAGCAAGGTAAGCCAGAAGCAAGGTAAGCCAGGTCACCTAGCAACCTTCAATGTACTATATGTGTGTTAAGTAATGTAATTGGTTTGCAAAAATGTATTGGGATACAAAATAAAAGCAAGGTAAGCCAGAGTAATGTTTGTACCTGCAAACAGGAAGGAGGCACTCCCCTTTCCCTCCCGCATTATTTGCTCAGGTGCTAGTTAACCCCCACATGAACTGATTCACAGGAACTTGCCTCAACCAGTGAACACGCCGTGCGGCCAGCCCGGTTACCCTGGCAAACGGCAAACACAGTTTCCCTTCCAAGAAGAGACTGCTCAATAAATATCTCGTTGTAACTGTGGCTTATTGTAAATCATGGGGTGATTTGCCTCTAAGGATAAATGCATTTTTAATCAAGCAGCAAGGCCCACAGTATGTAAAGTTCATCTTCATTTGTGTTTTCCCCACGGTGAACAAACCCCTCATGGTCTTCAACCTTTAGCTACTTTCGCCTCTGCCAGTTTGCCCATAAGAATTGCTCTTAATTACATGCCTGGCTGCACTCTCTCAACTCTCTTGGGGAACAGTAAACTTTAAAGCTTCCCTGTCCACAAAGGATATGAGCAAAAACATATCCTATTTTCAAAAGGTTTAATCAAGTTCCATGGATAGGATTATTTGTTCATAATTTTTGACAAGTTTATTGTGGCTATTATGTAGTGCACTGCAGTGGATAGTGTTGGGCTTGGTCAAGGGCCATCTTCCCCAACCTGGTGCCTTCCAGATGTGTTGGAATGCAACTCCCATCATTCCCAGCTTGCATGGCCATTGGCCATGCTAGCTGGGAATTATGGGAATCACAGCCCAACATATCTGGAGGGCACCAGTTTGGGGAAGGCTGCCCTAGGGAGACCCAGGTTTGAATCCCTGCCCACCCATAAAGTTTATCAGACCCAACACACTGGGAGTGGGGCGGGGAGTGGAGACAAGGGGTGGAAGTGCTGGCAATGGGGTTTCTATCATACATTGATGGTGCTGTTGGTAGAGAAAAAGAGGGGGGTTTGACCCTCTTTTTCTCTACCAACAGCGCCATCAATGTATGAAAGAAAACCCAGCACTTCGTCCACCCCTTGTCTCCGCTTCCCCGCACTCCCCTATCCATTCTTCCATTGACTCCCCTGCTTTATCAGCCTTGGCTTTTCCAAGCTCCCAGACTATTCCCCTTCCTGGTCAGAGCTGGCCCTACCATGAGGCACACTGAGCCACTGGGATCAGGTGGTGAATTGGGAAAGGCCCAACAAGCAGCTCATCTGGTCCCCCACCAGGAGTGGCAGTGGGACCAGGTAAGCTTCTCATTGGGCAGGGGAAGGATGCAAGTGGTTGGTGGTGGGCAGGAACAATCGGGGGGGGGGGAGGACGGGCAGCAATGCTAACTAGGGGATTACTTTTGCTTCTCTGCCTCAGGTGGTGGCATGTCTTGGTCCGGCCCTGTTTCTAATGGTTCCAACACCTCAGATTTCTTTTCCCTTCCTTTCCCTTCAGTCCTTACAAACAAGTAGTATTCAAACCTTATTTGCCGAGGTTCAATGGATCAGGACCAGTCTGTCAATATCCTAGCTTTATTTATTTATTACATTTATATCCCACCTTTCTTCTACCGTGGAACTCAAGGTGCCTACATGTGGTTCCCCGGCGGTCTCCCTTCCAAGCACTGACCAGACCCAGACCTGCTTACCGTACCTTCAGCATGTTGGCTGCCTCATGTGCCTTCAGACCATGCCCTTACACTTTACAGCTCATTGCATGGCTGTCCGCTTTCTGCAAAGTGATAGGGTGAGGACTCCAGTGAAGACTGATGCATACATTCAGTCAGGGCTTTTTTTCTGGTGGAACTCACCGGAACTGAGTTCCAGCACCTTTTCTTCTATTAATTGCATTACAATTTAATCGCCATCTACTCCCGAGGAAATGTAATCCAAGAGTTCCGGTACCCTTTTCTCCAGAAAAAAAGCACTGCATTCAGTTAGTGCCTTGGTTGCTGACAGAATGCACAAACAAACAAATAAGGGAAGCTGCTGTTTGCATAATGTGGCTCCCCACAATGTTGGGGAGATTTCAATGACATTAAGTGCAGTACCACATTTTGGGGTTGCAGTTGAGTGGTTAAATTCTCTGAAGTATTAGCAAATTAACAAATTCTTTCTGTATTAGGAGACAATTTACTTTCTATGGGGAGCAGCAACCATGTGAGCAACTGCGTTATTCCAATGCATTTCTGAAGTGGGTTTGAGAGTTGCGATGTGAAGAGTGGAACACACAGTCACTTAAGAGATAAATTGCATAGTACTAAAGAAAATTTGGGCAAGTTCTTCCGTAAGTACACATATATGTATTACTAATTGCTTTTCTATATTTTTTATTTACATATTAATGAAGTATATTTTGGCCCAACTTAAAACTAAAGTTAATTGCAGCTAACACAAGTCTTATTGCTTTCAGTGGAACTTGGTCATGTCATGATGACCTCTAGATGGATTGGTGTACTGTTTTTGAATCCAAAGGACATAACCTAGTTTGCAAAAAATAAATAAATTATCAAGTGAAATATTGGAGTACATTATTTCCCCCCTCAAATGTCCATGCTGGTATTAACGATGAAAACATATTTTTTTTAGAACTTCTCAGAGAAAACCTACACTGGTGTGAAAATATGTGTGCACTATTTTAAGCACATGTGCATTATGAGAATGTGGACATATCCACATTCCACAATATAGGTGCAATATTGTAAGCCCATTCCCACAGTCTACGTACAATATTGTAAGACTATTTGTGTTATGGGAATGGAGAAATAATTCCACAATATACTTCCACAATATTGTAAGCACACGTGTGTTATGAGAATGGGGACATAATTCTGTAATATAGGTGCAATATTGAAAGCAACATTATGTGCTATGAGTATGGGGAAATAATTCCAAAGGAACTGGTTTGTTTGTTGTTTTGTTCTTTGCAATTGTTTTGAAACATCCACCATTGCTCTTACAGGAGGCTGCATCTTCTTAATAGCACCTGCCCTTGTGGTAATTTAAGCATCTTTCCTACACCTGGAGAAGCACAAAAAACAGGTGTCTCTTCCTGCTACCTAATGCTTGGCTCCAGATAACCTAGCCAAAAACTGATTTGGATATTAATAGGCCTGCAGAAGCCAAACTCAAGGTTTTTTGTTTTTAAATGTGTGCTATGTGACAGTTCTGGACGTTCAGAGAGGATGAATATGGTAGTCCGTGTATGTGCATACTAGCATGATGAGCCACTTCGTCACAAAGTTTCCATCCATTTACGAGTTTAAATACTACTGAAACACTTAAAATAACATTAGGACCCAGTCCAGCTTTCACTGCCAGTCAGGAAGGGGAAAATGTTTGAAACCATGCATCTGAGCACCCCCAGGGCTTTATGATTTGTTAGGTTTAGTAGTTCAGAGGATTAAAAAGACAGGAATATTAGCAGGGGAAAAGAAGAGGGAGAAAAGTCAATGTATTCGCTGAAGCAAATCTAATGGGTTGCTGGGCCAGAAGAAAGAAAGAAAAAGATTCCAGCTACCACCTGAGTGAATCTTATTTATAATTCCTAATTCTATATATATATATATATATATATATATATATTCCCAGGCATCTTTCTTTTTTTCTTTTTCTTTTTTCTCTTTTGCTATGCGAGTCACATTTTCTAAATCCTTTATCAACGGCTGTTCTGCATATGAATGGGCTGTAATTGAACTGTCACATTCATGAAGGTCAGTAACCTTTCATTAGGAAGAATGTGTCTCTCTTGATAAATTGGAAAGTCCCTGGGGATTTGGAAGCAGATTTTTTTTTTTTTAAATCAAAATTTTAAAAAAACCACTCTTTCAAATATACCTTAAAAAAATATAATACAGGGCTTTCTTTCTTTCTTTCTTTCTGTTCCTTTCATGGTTCTCTGGCAACCCTTCCTTCTTTGTCTTTTTCATAGTCAGCTTTGTTCAAAATATTCAATTGCATGCTTTGCCATGACCAGCTTAAGAGCAAAAGAAAGTGGCATAACTCCTGTGCTTTAAATTACAGAGAGTCAGTAATAAGGCTAGGGTTTCTATTGCTTTTTGCTTAAATAACAAATCTCCAAATTACAGCTAATACAGAGTACTCTGTTCTTTGGGGCTTCTTTAGCTGTTGCTGTGAAAATGACCAGCAAATCAAGGTGATGCATATAGAAGGTACAATTTCATCAGGGTGACAACTTGAAGAAGATGGGATGTGTCTCTGTGGTTTACTAATCAGCCTATTCAAGGAGAAGATCAAGTTTCAGAAAAAGGACCAGTTATTCTAGATGTGCAGCCCGTCACCAAGCCTGGACAAGCCATTCTGCTGCCCGAGGCACACACACAAGTCAAGGTGCCTAGCATCCAAGGCCAGCCATGTTCTTTTGGCACCTGAGGCAAAGAACCCCACAAGTACCTGTCCCCTTCCCTGGCAGTAAAAATACAACAACAGTAATAGTAGTAACAACAACAACAACAACAAGAAACTAAAAAATTGTTTCCCTTTCATGACATCCGAAAACAGCCGCAGGCCGCTGCCTCACTCTGTCTAATTGCATTTAATGTCACTAACTGTTGAGTGCGTGCTCCCTGGAAAACCATTGTCTAGACATAATATTTCAAGAGGCTCTAATTAGCCAGAGGATTCAGATGCCTTTCCTCCATGAAGATCTCCACTTGTCAACCCAGCCAAGCAATTTTCACTGCTTGTGGTGAAGTCCCACCCCTGCCTTCTGTCAGCCTCCAAAAAGATGCCAGATTTCTAGATAGGCCAGTTCCTCTTCATTGTTAGGCACCGTCTTAGGAAAGAGAATCAGAGCTGACATCTGTAACCCTATGGAGGAGGATAATGGCTGTGGAACTTGGAGGATTTTGAGTGTGGAAGCTAATGCTATCTTGCCTAGCCAGCTCAGATTTGTTATCTGAATTGTGGGGAGGGAGGAGGGTCCCTTCTGCCTCATGGTCAGCTCAGCTCAGCATTGGGCTGATAAACAGGAACATACCATGATGAAAACTGGGAAGCTAGAAACAAAAGTACCTGGGCAATGGAGGTAACGTTCATGGAGTGGCCATGTGTTCTTTTTTACATAGAATAGACCTCTGCCTGAAGACTGTCCTCTGCTTGAAAGGCATCCTCTACTTGAAGGGCTCCAAGTCCAGTTTAAAGATGAAGAACCACCAGAAGGAAGAGCTGGGCCCTGAAGTTGTCCACCAGCAGTACCTGGACAGCAGTCTGAACAAGGCACACAGGTCCCCTGGTCACACCTTCCACAGTATGGTAAGATGTACCGCATTTCTATTTAAAATATAATAATTCTTTCTCAATTTGCATCTATGCATATGAATTAGCATATGCAAATTCTATGCAAATCAGTGCCACCTTTTGACCTCTTTTTTGGTGATGCATTTTCTCTTTTTTGGTGATTCACAAGTACCCACCCTATGAAGTGGAGCTCTAGCTCCTATCACCCATACATCCTCTGTGCTCCTTAAACCAATCCCCCACATGCCATTTTGTATGTGATTGTGGAAGATCCAGATTTAAACAGACTTGATCCACTGCTAATCATGTCCAGTTTTGCCCTTAGGGCATGATCTATTTCCTTCCTGGATGCACAATTACTGTAGATGATCAGTGTGTGAAGGGGCTTACAAGTTATGTGGATCATTCCACAGAACTTGTACATCCCCTCAGAAATTCTCAGGTAAATCCACAGTGGCAGACTCCAGAATCTGCAAACAGAACATAGTTTTTCTGGAGTTCAGCATCACTTCTAGCTAGAAATGGATATGTTTTGATGATGGACATACCTCTTTTTTACATGGCAGAAATTTTAAATATGTGGCACAGCCCACATGAGAACTAAGATAACTGCACCACCTTAATAAGTCACGGAACCTTTTATTCAGCCCTTAATGCTCACCATAGCAGCCCATTAAGAGGTATTATTCCTACTATGGACAGACTCAGATGTAAGTGAACAATGAGTGGGCAAATTATTTAGTGCCAAAGGCCACCATGGGCTCTACAAATTCAGGGATATTTGGATTCAGGATTATCGTTGAAGCCCATCTTTACTTTACATTAAGAGTCAATTACTATCTGTGGCAAGAAGCCAAAAAAATAAGTCTCATTTTTTCTTTTTTTCAGGCCCAAGCTTCCCCCCAAAATAAAAGTAAAACGTGGCTACAGAACATATTTCAAAGTGTGTTGAGCATTTTCCAGGCAGACAGAGAACAAATCCACTTTTACCACTTGATGTCTTTACAATAGGAGCCCATCCATTAACATGGGAAATTGCTTGTTTGCATTTCTTAACAGCTGACATTTGTACCTTTCCAAGGAAAGTGAAGGGCATCTCATTGCTTCCTTGTTTAAAGCAGTGTAGAAATAATGGGGATGATAGGGAATTGGAGCTAATTTCCTTTGTCTCCTATTCAGCAGATAATGGTGGTATGTGTGGGATGTTAAAGGCCAGGCAGAGGAGGTGACCTGGAGATGACTCCATTCTTCTGAGGTTTATCAAAGGCTCCTGTCAGTCAAAGGCATGCTGGGAGACTGGGGACTGGCCATCTGGTCCAAAGTTAATCAAAGAGGAAAAAGCAGAGTAAGGAAGTGAAGGGGGGAAAAATCTCACTGTCAATTTTTGTGCAGGGTGGAAGGAAGAGAAGTCCAATTCCCTGGCAGTTGCACCACATGGGCCTGGTGATGGTGAGATCACAAGCAGGATGGAGCATTTTATTTAATATGGATAAGCAGTGAAATGCTCTTGTGTCAGTTTTCAGTGGCAACACTGAAGGTCACTCACGCTGCTCGCTATTCAGAGAAGCAACAGAACTGTTTCACTTACTTGAAGAAAGGGAGGAAATAGCTGGTTCACTATGGGGAGCCAATTGAAATTCAGACAGGTCTTCTGTTTTGAAGCCAGAAATCTTTTCATCACTGTCATGTTTATTACTGGCATTAAGAAGTTTCTGCAACAAATACCATCACTAGCCCATCACTGCCTCTAACCCTGCACATGTATTCTCTCTAGAACAGACTTCTGTAATTTGGTGCCCTCCAGAAGTGTTTGACTGAAACACCCAGCATTCTCCGCTAGCATGGCTAATTGTCAGGAATTCTGGGAGTTGTAGTCCAATACATCAGGAGGGCACCAGGTTAGGGAAGGCTGCTCTAGAGCCAGCCTAAGCTAATGGCATCCTTCACAAGCTGCAATTTCTGGAAAGGTTTAGAGTAGAGATTGGTGATGATTTTGTCTAATTAGTTGCCCTATTCCCCCATAGGCAAAAGCATGGGTGATTTCAAACTTTGTGCATTTTTGAAATTTGCACAAAATCAAATGGGAAATTTGCACAAACTGAACATGAACACCTGTTCTAGAAGTTGCAGACATTTCCAGTGGACACATTCTAATGATTTTGTCTATTAAGTAACCTATAAAAATGGAATGGTCCAGAATAGGGCTGGGAGAAGCTGTAGGGTGTAGAGAACCAGATCAGTCACTGATCACTGATCACGGATCAGTGATAGCTCTATGTAAGTCACTCTGAACTTTCTAAGGAAGAATGGAATATATGTAAAACACACATCTTTACTAAGCAGGGGTAGTCAAGCTAGTGCCCTCCAGATGTTTTGGACTACAACTCTCATCAGCCTCAGCCAGCATGCCCAATTGACAGAAATTATGGTGTTTTAGTCCAAAACATCTGGAGGGCACCAGCTTGCCTACTCTATATTAAAACCAGCACCCTGAATTGAGACTGCAAACAAACTAGCAACAGTGCATATCAAACAAAAGGGGCGAAATACATTCTGAACCCCTTGCTCCAGCTATCACCCTGGCAGTAGCATTTTGTGCCATTTGCAGTTTCCAAACCCTTTCCACATTACAGTACTCTAATGTTGGGGTAAGTAGGACCAAGGATGGGTGAACGCGTGAAGTTCAAGCTTGCCAAAATTCTCCAAACATCAGCTCACTGCTCATCCCTTCTTCATTTGTAGTCACATTTGCAATCGCTGTTTATTTTGCAGAAAAGGGGGAAATTGCATAACATGAACAGCTAGAGAACATGAAAGTTGTGCAAAAAAATCCCTGAATTTGCACAGATTTCCAAAGTTGCCCTATTCCCCCATAGGCGAGAAAGCATGGGTGATTTCAAACTTTGTGCATTTTTGAAATTTGCACAAAATCAAATGGGAAATTTGCACAAACTGAACATGAACACCTGTTCTAGAAGTTGCAGACATTTCCAGTGGACACATTCTTCTGCTTGCACTTGCGGTCAAGGTTGCAAACAGGGCACACTCACATGGTTTGTGAGCAGAAATGAAAACATCCCTAAGTAGGGCCACATGAATGACCTTGGGAAGGTCCGATTTCATCAGGTAAGGCTATAGCTGGACACCATCACCAGAGGAGAGACCTCTGCTACCTAGAGATGTCAGAGGAATTCACAAGGGATTCAAATGAGTTTGGATTCCTATGAATCTGACCTGCGGATTCTGCATTAGACCAGCTTTTTCCAAGTGGTGCAGATTCTGGTTTTTGTTTGTTGGTTTATTTGTTTGTTTTTACTTTTGGGGGGATGATTTCTACAAATTTGTAATTGTGCGGATGTGTACTTGTGCAAATGGAATGGAATTCTTGTGTGTCCCTAAAAAAATCCAATTCCATCAATGAGAGGACGATGGAACAAAAGATGCCTGACGATCCATGAAACACAGACGGAATGGATTTAACAAAATCTGCACATCCCAACTTCTACCTACTGCTTGTCTTGTCATCTAGGCCAGAGGGTGTTTCATCCTGTTGCTACTAGCATCTGGGATTGACAACTGGCCCTGCTTCCCTCTGAACTGAAGCTCTTTAAAAGGCCGTACTCTACTGCTAGTCTAACTGGAAAGGTCAGACGGAGATGTTTTACTTTGTGTTTGTTGATTGTGGAACGATTAATTAATTGTTTTGATATTGATGTTTTATTATGTACTTGTTATGAAATTGTTTTGAGTTTTCTTTAGTGTGTATTGGAATGTATTGCTTTGTTGTGAACTGTATTGAACATACTGTATGGAAAGGCAGTATACAGATTGATTGATTGATTGATTGATTGATACTAGCCTAAGCTGGAAAAAGGCACTCCTCACCGAAGCCACCTGCACATCCAGCAGAAAAACTGGATCAAAGAGTGCCCCCCTATGAACCTGATCTGTCAGGGGAAGTGCAAACCTATCCAAGACACTTAAATCCAAATCAGACAGTCCACCCAAGTGGAATACTTGCACTTAAAACAATTTGTGTACAACACCTTGAGCCTTTTTCTGAGGAAGACATCTAAATAATAATAATAATAATAATAATAATAATAATAATAATAATAATAATAATGTTCTTCTAGTTCGATCCTGTGCATGTTTACTCATCCCACTGAATTCATTTGGTATTACTCCCATATTTTAGTGTTAAGCTCATTAAAATATTTTCAAGGGGAGCATCTGAAAAATTGAATCAAATAGAGGTGACTTATTAAAAATTAATAACTCACTAGTTCTGGATAGCACCCACCTGAGGGTTCTTCAAGAACTCAAGTGTAAAATTGCTAATCTTCTAACAAAAATATGCAACTTTTCCCTAAACTTTTTACTCAGAACAAAAAACCAAACAAACCCTGATGATCAATTCCAAACTCTGAGTTGGACCAGGTTGGCCATTACACGAACAGAAGGGATCCTTTTGTTTATGGAAGTTACCAGAATCCAACAGAGGCTCCCGCCTGGAGGAAGGGTGAGGGATATGGACCTTCACCTATTCCCCCTGCAGACCCCTGTGTCACCTCCATGCCGCTCTACAGGGGCTCCCAGTCCTCCAGAACAGCTTTTTAGGAGGCCCAGGGGACTGCAGGGGGAGGCACGAGCAGAACTCAGCTAAACACTTCTCTGGATCCAACCCAGTATGTTACAACTTACAAGCATGTTTTTCCTTCAAGGAGATTATGCCCTCATAGGACAATAGTCTTGAAACTGAAATTGAAAATTGCCCTATTTCACTTCTTGAACTTGTAAGTAAATTGGAGATTGAAATGGGTTCAGGGGTTGCTACCAGGGAAACAAATTATGTAAACAGGCCTTTAGGCTGCAATCCTCTGCACACTTTCTTGGAAGTAACTGGGAGTTCAATGGGACTTACCTCTGAGTAAACATGCATAGGATTGCACTGCACCTAACATACCTAATTGCTAATCATGTCTAATAAATGATAAGAAGGATCCTTGGCCATTTTTAAAATATACCCTTGGAATATCCTTCAAAATTTGAAAAAAATCAAAAATACCATATGGAATATTTTCCTGAAGGATCAAAGCTGCTTCATATGAGAAAATCCTCTGATTGTAGAATTTGGCACATCCTTCTACTACTTTCTTCAGTTCTATGCAATTTTCTTTGCTTTCTGTGTCAAGGTTCAGACAAGCCTTGGTAGACCAAGCATATAGAGAAAAGGTCAGTAGGGCATCCAGTTTCACCTCTAGCTTTACTGAGCCAAGTTTTCTCTGGTGCCCTGTATGGAGGAGGCACTGCTTTGCATGGCTGAGTAACAGTAAATAGGAGCAGAAAAGAAAAGCATTTTTAAAAATGTGTTGTCCCTTTTAAAATGCCTTACCACTGAATAACTACTGTTCAACAGTGCATTGGAATGTTATCATTAGTTTATTATTCTTAATGAAGATTCAAACTTCTCAAACAGTTTCATCAACATTCCTTCATTTAGGGGATGGAGCTCATTTTAGGAGGCTTGTCTCTTCTCTTATAAAGTCTCTATTCCAGTCTCCACCACTTCAAAAAGTCCTTACTTTCCAAACTTGCTATCTCCTCTCAGATGTCCTTCATGGGTCATGAGAATCAAGCTTTGCCCGTTCTCCAAGCAGAGGAATAATCAGAAAGCTGAACGACACAGTTCTTTAAAGTTCATAATGAATGATGAGGTAGCACATAAAAATAGAACAATGTGGGACACCCCTCCCCACCATGAAGGACACTTGAGTGGTTTAACCTTTTGATTTTTTATTATTATTATTATTATTATTATTGAAAAAAATTTATTTGAATTTTAAAATCCATAAAAACATAATACAGAAAACAAAGCAAGACAAAAACCAAACAAGCATACATTACCAAGACCAAACAACATTGAACTAAAAAGGACTTCCAATTTTTCCACAACCAAGTATATCAAATCTTCTATATAATCATTATAGAAGTTGCTTTCTTTTTTTTCTTAAACAATATATATATATATATATAAAGAAGGATATATATATGTTCCCCCCTCTCTTATTTATCGATCTCACAAATTCACAAAGCCTTGAAATCTTACAGCACTTTACTCCTAAACATAGATATTAATCCTTCTACTTAAACTATTTTTAATATTTCTACTCATATTTAATGAAAATATCTATCTTCCTTCCCTCTGTTTATAAAAACACACAGCCTAGCTTTTATTTCATTTAAATAATAATAATAATAATAATAATAATTATTATTATTATTATTTCACATTTTCACATTACTTCATAACCTAGATTTTAATCCACATTTAGTTAGTTCCTTTCCATTAATCATTCTCAATACTAAGTTTTGTCCAGACTCAATACATTTTTACCAATAACCAATTATTATTCAGATTCTTATTCAATATTAAACCTTATTCTTATTTTACTCAACAACTAATCTTTTTTTCTAATCCTAACTATGCCCCCTTCAAGATCCAAGCCACCACACTAATGAAAAATACAAAGAAAAGCCACCTCACTTTGGAGAAGTTCTCCTTTCTCCCAAAGGGGTTCCTCTCACCCATCCCTTAATGTTCAGATTTATACATGTTCTTTTTGGATCACTATCAGTGATCCCTTTAAATTTCTCCCACTTGAATTTCTCCCACCAATCCATTTGGGAAACTGAACCTTCTTACTTCTTTCATAAGAACTTCCCCCTTCCACCAGTAGTCAGCAATCAACATAATATAAGTCAAACCATTTTTTCCGTCCAATAATCAGCAAACAATTTTTTCATAACATGTGTCAAACCATTTATCCCATCCAAAAGTCAACAAACCATTTTCCCTGATCAAACACAGTGTTCACAATATACATCTTTTTCAGGCTCATGTTTCACAAAAAACTTTTTCCCCCCATAGCTGGCTTTCTCCAGATAGCCCGGCAGCAGTCACCTTCCCAGTTCTTTGTGCATGACTTTTCAAAACATCTTTACTGTCCGCTTCCACAGCAATCTCCTTTTTGCTTCCTCTCTTTGAAAGTTTTTTTATCTCTCGTGGCACATTAATCTTCCAGTTATTCTCCCTTTTCTGTTCCAACTTCACAAACGATCGGTCCCCCTCAGTATTGTCCTGGAATTTAAGACTTATTTCCAACCTTTCCAGCCATCTTTTTTTGAATACTTTAAGCATGCCCAATAATTCATGGCTAGCAGCCATAAATCATGAGTAGCCATCTTGTCTATGATGCAGTATATATTTAACAGTCTATTAATACTGCTTTATACTTTTCCAAAATCCAAATTAAAAGGAGTTACAATACCTCTTTCTTTCTCATTTCAAAGCACATTTGTTGATCTTCCGATTATGAAGTTTTTGAAGTATATTTTCTTTTTAATATCCAGAGAAAAGGGTATTTAGTCCTGGTTGTGGATAAAATTTCTCTTTGTTACTAATTGCCAATAAATCTTTTTAAAAATGGAGTTGTCGATCTTCAGGTTCTTGAGAAAAGAACTCCAGATACAGTGGCGAGCGATAATGGATACTCCCACTTTCTACTCCTCCCCGAGAGAATTTGCAGCAGCCACTGCAAAAAAACCCTCAGAGATACTAGAGCATTTAGAGATATGCTGGGAATCACTCTTAGATCATCCTCTTGTTCCGAGGAGAATACCCAGCCAGGATAACCTCTTGGCTGGATTTCACGCCGTGTCGGTCTCCCCCGATTTCGAGGAAGCGTCAGATCGCCATTTTAAACTCCACTGGAAGCCATTATTATTATTATTATTATTAATATAATAATAATAATAATAATAATAATAATAGCAGCAGCAGCAGCAGCACTGCATCTGGCATATGAAAAGGAGTCAAACTGTTAAAATGAGTGCGGCAATTGGAAATGGAGCATTTAGTACGCCTTGTGAAACAGTCTTATCTCCCTTGTATCAAGCATTGCAGAAGTGAGAAGCAGGTGAAAATAAGTAGTGATAATCACCGTTGATCATGCAGAATGGTGTGTTCGGTAGGGTGACTACTTTTACATTGCAAAAAAAGATGAAACGCATCACCAGGAAGGAGGCCAAAAGAGGATACTCATTTGCATAAAGTGTTCATGTGCTACTGTATATGTATAATTGGAAATTTAGAAATAATGTCTAAATTTAAGTAGAAGTACAATACGTCTCTCCACAACAGGGAAGACTGTGACCAGGTGGTTTTCATGCCTGGTTGGTCTATTGTCCAGGTGCAAACTGTTGATAGGCAACTTCAGGGCCCATGGGCTTGCCTTTAAACCAGACTTGGGCTGGCGAGCCCATCAAATAGAGGACACCTTCAAAGAGAGAACTGTCTTCTGTAAAATAAGGACACAGGATCAACCTAGAGTTCAGTGCCAATCAAACAGTGAGTAACAACAACAAAATTGGTGGCAATTGTCCAAAAGAAAATAATCTAGAAGCAACCTTACATTTAAAAAAAAAAAATCAACTGGTTTGTCTCACACAATGTGAATTCACATGCTGTCATGGAGCAAAAAACAAAAACAAAAATGAGAGTATGGGAGAAGCATTGGGTTGGTAGACAAAAGCCCACTGTGAAATTCCTTTAAACACAAGCTGGTTATCTGCTGCATGAATTGGGGCTTTTATCAGACAGCGTTGTGTACATTTAGCAAGCACCAAAAAGGAGTTACAGTCCGCTTCATATATTTATAGTTTGCTCTCCGTAGTTTCTGTTGGACTTGAGAGAAGGAAGAAAAATGTTGGTTTTCTGTGAGATGGTTACTCACTGCATTGATCCTGAGCCTAGCTACCTAGGCCAATGTGGATTTTCTATCTCAAATGACATACGTAATTCTTATTCTCCCTTTTCTGCCAGAGCTTCACTGAGCTTTGAAATATCTTGACATTTACAGATGGTGGCTGAAGTATTCAAAGCTGTGCCCCTTCTATTCCGCATCACGTACTGAACTGAATGGCAAACTAAGGGCCTGTATGGTAATTAAGGACCAGTTCAAAGAGATATTACATTTTGCAAATATGGGAATTGTTCCCTTTTCTCATGCAGAGTAAAATGCACTGTGCAAAATAACAATTCACAGGTCTGAATTAGCAGGGTCAAATTCATGAAATCCTCCCTCATAACAGTAGAACCTGAGCTTATCCCATGAAGCTGATTGGTGGGAGATTCAGGACATATCAAAGGAAGTACTTCTTCATACACCACATAGTTAAACTATGGATTCACTACCACAGGATGTAGTGATGGCTGCCAATTTGGATGGCTTTAAAAGGGGCTGAGACAAATTCATGGAGGATAAGGCTATCAGTGGCTACTAGTCCTGATGGCTATCTCCAGTATCAGAGACAGTATGCCTATGGACACCAGTTGCTGAGGGACACAACTGGAAGGGTGATATTGCACTCATGTCCTACTTGTTGGTTTCCCACAGGTAGAGAATGCTATATGAGATGCTGGATATACAAGCCTGTGGCTCATGCTGGCTCAGCTTTTCTGAGCGTGGAAAGCTAAGCAGGGTCAGGCCTGGTTGTTACTTGGATGGGAGACCCCTCCTCTAGTTTCCTGCATTGAGCAGGGGGTTGGACTCGATGGCCTTGTAGACCCCTTCCAACTCTATAATCTATGAATCTATGACCCTTGGTTTGATCCAGGGCCGGATTAAGGCCAGCTGATGCTCTAAGCACAGCCCAAGAATGGTGCCCCCTCGGCCCTTCCATTGCTTAGCTGGCAAGACATTAAGACTCAATAAGTGCTGAAGGTGAAATAAGACATTAAAAACTGAGTTTTCTTCAAGGCCATCCCCCATGCCTGAACACACAACTACATTAAATATAAACTGTTTTTATTATATTTATTTAACACTAAATAGCAGCAAGCAATATAAGCCAATTACTTACTATAACTAGGACAACAAAGAAATACAAATTTTCATCACTGTTTTATGCATTTTTAAAATAAAATTGTTATAAGGGGGGAAACGCAAATGCAAAAATTTGTGGTAATCTGGTACTCTGTGGTGCCCCCCTTCCCTTGGTGCCCTAAGCACGTGTTTATATTGCTTTATGGTTAATCCAGGGCTGGTCTGATCCAGTGTGGCTCTTCCTAGGTTCTTATGAAATCTGGAATCCCCCAAAATCTGTATGGCTGCAATTCTGTCACCACTTACATGACAGTAAGCCCTATTGAACTCAACCAGACTGACTTCTGAGTAGACATGTACTGGATTGGGCTGTGATTTGATTTCAGGGAGACTGACTAACTTTTAATTAACTATTATTGCAAATGACTCCAAAACACATTTGTGTATATTTTTAGGGTTGTTGGATGAGGGTAACCAGACCTGTATATAAATTAAATAATAATAATGATGATGAAGAAGAAGAATTATTATTATTAATTTGATTATATCCTGCCCTTCTTCACAAAGAGCTCAGGATAGTTAACAACCTATATAAAAACAATATAGCACATAAAACCCCTTTAAAATCCCAATTCTGAAATCACAAATAGATAATCGCTTGTGGCTTACGCTGGCTCAGCTTGTCTGAGCGTGGAAAGCTAAGCGGGGTCAAGCCTGGTTATTAGTTGGATGGGAGACCCCTCCTCTAGTCTCCTGCATTGAGCAGGGGGTTGGACTCGATAGCCTTGTAGGCTCCTTCCAACTCTATGATCTATGAAATCTATGAAATACAATGAAACCATCAATACAAACAAAAGAAAAACAGATAGAGCACTAGACTCTACCCCAAAAGCTTGCACAAATGAAAAACGTCGTTAACTCATGCCTAAATGACAGCAGCTTGCGGGACAGCCAAATCTCTACCAGAAGGGAGTTCCATAGCTGGGTTGCCAGCCAGATCGAATCCTTATTTATTTGTACAGTGTGACCATTGTGCAAGATAATTTAAGTGAAAGAGGCAGGTCCCTGCTCCGAGTAGCTAATAACCAAGTAGCAGCAGCAGCAGCAGCAGCAGCAGCAGCAGCAGCAGCAGCAGCAGCAGAACATACTGTTGATAGAGGGACTTGGCGGGAATATGGCCAGGGGAATCTGCAGATTAACAGAAGGGCTGCTTCTATGGATTGATACCTAGCCTGAATCTACCTGCAGCTTCTTCTGCCTTCTGCCTGGTGGGAAAAGCCTGGGACCGGGACTATATCGCAGTCTTCAACCACCAGGGGCCAGAAGGAGACTGCCAAACACACAAGCCATGTTTCTCTAATATCATTGGGTTGGATCCAGCCCCTAGTTCCCATTGAAATCAACAGGACTTCAGGTAGTCATGACTATCATTTTCAACTGATACCAGCGGGACCTAAATGCAACTAACTTAGTCTGGGTCCAACCTGTTGTGTTGGATTTTAAATGTACAGTAAGCAGTTCTGGGAGCCAATGTGGCTGGAAATGCAGCGTATATAATTAAATAATTAATAGGTATATTCATTGTAAAATAAAATAAAAAATCAAATTATTTCAAATTCCTGACATGCTTTGGGATTCTGAAAGAAATCTCTCCCAGGAAGATTCTTTTGCCTCAAACGTCAAATGTCAGCTCACAAAGATAGTGGCTCAGGTCTGTAATGGTGTATAATTGACCTCCCCCACACATACACCGCCATCGTTTTTGGCAGAAATTCCTAGAGTTGACCCCTCGTGGCATAAATTCCTTCATTTACTGAGGCAGCCTTCCCCAACTTGGCCACGCTCCAGACGTGTTGGACTGCAAGTCCCATCAATCCCAACAAGCATGCAATACTGGGTGGGGATGGTGGAAGTTGTAGTCCAACATATTTGGAGGGTGCCAGGTTGGGGAAGGCTCTACTAGGGTGTGCGACATAGTGGAACCGCCATCTGAGTAAATATGCATAGGATTGCACAGCACTGTACATCCCATAGTAGCTCCCTTTTACCTCTGAAGGCATAAGCCACAGTGGCCTCTTCTATAGGTATGTATTTGCCTGCGGCTATTGAATTAACTGTACTTACCACTTAACACAAGACTTTTCTCTCATTGCAGCAATCAAAGGATTATAAGTAATGCACATATAAAAGCCCAAAGACCTTCTTGCTGCTTTGTTTCTAATAGCAAACAACCCATTTTCCAGCAGGTCCCAGCACCAGAACAGCCTGGGGTGGGAGGCACCAAAAAAGTAGGTGGGGGCAGTTCATCTGGTTTGCAGGCCTTTTAAAGACAAAATTGTAAACTGTTTTTTAAAAATTATTATTGGTTTGTAAATAATAATAATAATAATAATAATAATAATAATAATAATAGGGCAGAGGGAAAAAAATGGGGGGGGGAGATCAGCCCCCCACCCAGCCCACTCCTGGCTACAGGCCTGAGTCTTAGTCTATTGTATCTCTTCTCAGTCAAATTTTTCACATAGAAATGTATTTTCCCTTCAAAAGCAGAAACTGGGTAGCAAGGCTGTAAGATGCTGCTGCAAAGCACTAATACAATTTATTAGACAAAGCCTATGAGCATGCAATAGCAGGCCTGCTATCAAAGGGAAAACCCCCTTCAGGCATTTTACATCCCTTAATCCCAGTGACAGCCTGTTTTTGCAGATACCCTGCAGTTCATGAATCACTGGCTATAGCATGCAAAATCCCTATTTAGGTAATTACAATACAATACACAAATCTGCACATTGGCTAATGTCACAGAAAATACGTATTCCAAGCAATCTTCTCCCTGAAATAATACAGCAACCTCACAGGTTAGTGCAATCTTTTCTGTGCCACGGTGATAATGGGATGGGAAGGTGGGCAAATGTCTCTCTGCTCAGGTATATCCTTCAATGAGATTCACATACAAATAAATGGAACATACTTGACCTGAGAGCCTGTCAGGCCCATTAGTAACAGTAGTAGATTTAAGGTGCAATCCTTAAATGTTTAGACTGAAAATAGGCCTACAACTCCCAGCATGCCTCACCTCAGCCAGTTTAGATTGTGCCCTTAGAGGGGAACTTGGGCCCAAGTCTGGTTCAACCATTAAATCCAACTTGGACAAGTCACTATTTGTGAAGTTTAAGGGATTTACTTCCTAGTAAATATGCTTACGATTGTGGTGTAAGTGAGGTTATGTTTGTAAAGTATTCTGCACACTAAAGAGCAAGGTAAATATATGAATAGACGTCTTGTCCCAGCTACACAAAATACTCAGTTATTCCTTCCTATATTTGATTTCTGCTCTGCCAACATGGCTCCCAAGAGCCCTCAGGGTGGTGTACAACATATCAAATCTAAAAACTGTAAAATTAAATTCCTAAAAAGAGCTACCAACACAAAAGAACCAATAGTACAATAAGGGCGCAATCCTAGGGGTATGCACATAACCCTCCCTAGGATTATGGGCATCCTATGGAAGGTAGGAGGAGCACGGAGGTGAAGGTCGCCTCTGAACTCCTCTTGCTCTGCAAAGCACTTAGACAGCTGATTTTGGCCATCTGAGTGTGGTGCTTTGGAGTGGGAGGAAAGGAGGTGGAGGGACCGCCAGGATACATCATATCTTAGAGGCACTAGTCACCTCTGCTCCCTGCCCCCTCCCAACCCACAAAAGCCCTTCTCCGAGGTTGCTCGTGACCTTGGAGAAGGGTATGGCCAGGCAACCAAAGGGAATGGTCAAGTACAAAAGTTATTAGAAGAAACACACAAAATCTTATATATTATAATTATTACATCATTATATATTATTTTATAATATTTTATAAGTGGCTTTTGTAAAAAAAAAATTAACCTTATTTAAACCCTTAATTGTTGATAGCTGGTGTTTTTCATGGGGTGGGTCAGTGCTTGCAGGGCAATCTCTTTCTTTTTGTTTTAAAATTTTATTTATTTATTTAATATATTTTTATACTGCCCAATAGCCGAAGCTCTCTGGGCGGTTTAAAACAGTTAAAACCATAATACACAATATAAAATAAATATAAAATTTAAAACCACAGATTAAAAACAAACAGCAGAACGAGCAGCAGCAGTTACAATAACAGTTAAAAACAACGACAAAATTAAAATGATTAAGCTGATTAAAATGATTAAAATGCCTGGGAGAATAGAAAGGTCTTCACCTGGCGCTGGAAAGAGTACAATGTAGGCGCCAGCTCAGGCGAGCCTCTTTGGAGAGCTCATTCCATAACCGGGGTGCCACAGCAGAAAAGGCCCTCCTCCTGGTAGCCACCTGCCTCACTTCCTTTGGCAGGGGCTCTCGGAGAAGGACTGCTGATGCAGATCTTAGTGTCAGGGCAGGTACATATGGGAGGAGACGATCCTTCAGATACCCTGGCCCCAAGCCGTTTAGGGCTTTGAATGTTAGTACCAGCACTTTGAATCGGGCCCGGAAACAGACTGGCAGCCAGTGCAGATGAGAAAGCACTGGCATAATATGTTCACGTCAGCCAGTCCCTGTTAACAATCTCGCTGCCCTATTTTGGACCAGCTGAAGTTTCCGGACCGTTTTCAACGGCAGCCCCACGTATAATGCATTGCAGTAATCCAAACGAGAGGTTACCAGAGCATGGATAACTGTAGCTATGCTATCTCTGTCCAGATAAGGACGTAGTTGGTAGCAGTGGTCACATACCTGTGGGGGGCTCGCGTCTCCGCGATTCTCCACGGCGGCGACTCCCCACCTCGTTCTTCCGAGCGGTGAGGATCATCCTCTGCGCCGCTCGAGCTGCTGCCGACTGCTGCGCTGGTCCCGCCACGTCACTTCCGCCGTGCTGGAAGTGAGTGACGCAATGGAACCCTGCTCTGGCACCCTGGACACCGGTGCTATGTTTAAGCCCTGTTGCCCTGGTTCCCCCCGCCAAAAACATAGCGCGGGGGTCCAGCGCGCCGGAGCAGGGTCCTGTCGCATCACTTCCACCGTGCTGGATGTGACGCGATGGGACCAGCGCGGGCGGCATGGGTGGCGAGCCGCCGCTGGACCACGGTAGGCCCGCGCAAGCCCCGCGCAAGCCCCGCCAATTTTGGCCCGCTATGCCTGCGCAAGGCGAACGGTTACATCCCTAGCTAGGGGTGTACCGCTCAGCCTCCAGGCAGGCGTAGCAGGCCGAAATCGGCCCCGCTCACACCTGCCGGAGGCTCGTGGGGTCTTACCGGGTCCCAGCGTGGCTCGCCTCTCTGTGGCGAGCCGCCCGCGCCGCCTGTGCTGGTCCTGTCGCTGGCCGGAACTGACGCGACAGCACCCTGCGCAGGCACACTGGGCCCCTGCACTGCGTTTTTTGACCCAGCACGCCTGCGCAGTGTCCCATCGCGTCACTTCTGGGACCAGTGCGGCTGGCACGGCGGGCTCGAGCACCACGGAGAAATGCTCCATGCTGCTCAGAAAATTGAGACTGGGGGGCCGCCGCCGCAGAGAGACAAGGCGGTGGTGAGATACCCCCCCAAGGTACGTGAATACCTCTAGTATAAACCAAGGTAACCCACCTTAAAACGGCTGCGATTTGCTATTCGCGGCCATTTTAAGGTAGTTTACCTTCATTTTTATGTAAGAAACACAGCACGGGGGACCCGAAACTAACATGATGGGGACCCGGAACCGACGCGACAGGGACCTGGAAGTCCGCCTCGTGCCTCGGCGAGTGCTACAGTACGGATCGTGTGGTGGGGGTGCTCAGCGAGTGCCCAGTGAGTCAGGTTGTGTGTTGTGGGAAGTTCGCCCACCCCTAGCACTGTAAACTCACCTGTTAGAGGCAAAGAGTCAGCTCTGTTAGGAAATAAAATCTTTGGCAATATAAAGATAGGAATCCTGTGATAAATTCCCTCATTCACCTCTCTGTTGGTCCAGTTTTTCACCTGGCTAATCCCTTTCCCACAGCAACGTGCAGCAGAAGCAGCAGGTAGAGCATGTGCATAAGCATGTGCACACACACATCCTTGCCTGGCTCTCCCAGCTTAGCAGCATCTGTTCCCTCCCCGCTTACTGTGGCTGTTCGAGCCTAAGCAGAGCTATCTTAAAGGGGCCATGGGCAAAATTGCAGCTAAGCTAAAACTGCAAGCTTAGCTGCAATTTTGCCCATGGCCCCTTTAAGTAGCTTGCAGTTGCGGCAGGCAGGGGAATTCGGGACTCTGCATGACAAAGTCAGAAGCCGTGATGGCTTAAGGGTTTTCATGATGGTCCTGGCATTTTGGGGGCAATTGGAGGCTATGCAGTTCTTTCCTCACCAGCTATGAGTGGGGGTGGGGGATCCGAGTGTGGATCCCCAGCTACAAGGTCGGAATGACTTTCCAACCTCATAGCTGGAAATTCGAAAAAGCCTATGGCCGTCTAGGCACTGTCCAGCAGCCATAGGATTGCGCTGTAAATAAAGGAGTCTAAAAACAAAATATGTCTTAATCCAGTTCCACACAAACAACTCACAACACAAAGACTTAAACTGAGGTCTCCCACGTGGAGCTTGTGGGTACCGATGTGACTGCAGACACCTCTTTTGGCATCCACCAGGTTCCCTGCCCATCCTGATTTTTATTTTATTTCTTAAGATGTTTAAAACTTAACATTTAACTGGTATGCTGGCATGCTGGGAAGTGAACGGTTGCCTTACAGCACCATCTTTGCTTGCATTCAAAGCAGTGGTTTTATATGTTAGAACTCAGACCCCACCTCTGTCTTGCATTTAGGTTCTTGGGCAAGTTGCTTTTCTTTTAGTCTCAAAAGTTTGCCTTCTGGGAAATGAGTGTTTTGTGACCCTGCCATGCCCACCATGATAGCCATTTTATGAAAGGGCAAGCCCCACCCCCATGGCAGGCATTTTGTGAGAGCTCCCACAACACACTTTCAAAATTCCAGATGTGCCCACCGACCCAAAAAAGGTTGGGGGTCCCTGACTTATAATAGGACCATTCTTTTGCTACAGGTCCAAGTACTGTACTATAATTTGCTGGCATTTTCTCCTCATGCTCTAATGTGGAAGGATGCTTTTCCTTACTATAATAATTCCTTGGCCTGATGACTTGTCCTCTGATAGTTTGCTCAGACTCCACCATACTGCCATTACATTACTTGAGAGACAAAGCTTACCATTGATATCTTGATATCATGTGAAGAGAAACGAAGAACGTTATGACCACCATGATGATGAAATGCTCTACAAAGTAACTGAGTCACTGGCCTCAGTCACTGCCAATATTTTAACCTGCAGTAACTTGGCTAGGTAGTCCCTCATGCTGTTCATAACCCACCGTGTATGTTTGGTAGAAGTGTATATTTTGGTATTCTCCATTCCTACCCAGATTTAAGAACTTTCTTGATGATACTTAGAAAGCTCAAATTCCAAAATAGGGACATGATGCAGCTCAGTGGTAGAGCACATGCTTTGCATGCTGAAGGTCCGCGGCTGCATCCCCATTAGGGCTGGGCAAGGCTCCTCTCTGAAACACTAGAGGGCCACTGCTAGTCATTGCAGACTAGCCTTCCCCAACCTGGTGCCCTCCAGAAGTTTTGGACTTCAACTCCCATCAGCCCCAGCAAACATGGCCAATGGTCAGGGATTCTGGGAGTTGTAATCCAGCATATTTGGAGGGTATCAGGTTGGGGAAAGCTGGTATAAGCGATACTGAGCTAGATGGAACAATAGCCTGACTTGGTATAAGGCAGATTTCTATGCAATTAAATCCAAGTTCTGCTTTCACAACAGCCTGTGAAGCTATAGTAAGGTCAGGTCTGGAGTTTTCTTTTTCTTTCTTTCTTTCTTTCTTTCTTTCTTTTGTTTGTCCCTAACTCTATATTTTGCTTACCTGTTCCTCCAACATTAAACTCCCTTCGACTTGGCATCTTTTGAACATTCTACACTAGGGCTCTCCAACCTTGGGTCCCCAGATGTTGCTGGCTTATAGCTCCCAGCATACCCAGCTGGCATAGCTAATGGCAAGGGATTCTGGGAACTGTAGTCCAGCAACATCTGGGGACCCAAGGTTGGAGAGCCCTGTTCTAGATTATATTGCTTCAGCCCAGGGCAATATAATTCCAGGTTCTTTTTCAGCCGCAAAGAGACTTCTGAGGAGGGACACACTGTTCCTCCTCCATAGTTCTGCCACTTTATCATTTAATTTCAAAAGTTATGTAATTTTTATCTCAGTTATCTACTATAATCATCCATTCTGCAAGCTCAGCCTTCTGGTTGCCCTAATGAGCTCCCCATCGCATTCAGTAAAAGAAATGAAATTAGCAATGGCCTTACTTGACAGTCCCTCTGGGAATGAATTGTCCTTCTTCAAAGAAGTAAAAGTCAGTTTAAATCACCTTGAGCAGAACATGTTAGATTTTATCAATGTACATTACTGACGTTTACACAATGGTGGTGAAATTGCTGCCATCTAGGAACCATCCTCAGGCACCTTCATGTTCTATCATTGAATGCAAAAACAGAGTCAGATACATATCTTGTTTAAACAGGTATTTGTCACAAGAATGATGCTACAAAAAGTTCTGGCCTTGTGCTCCAAACCTGCTAGTTAGCTTAACCTTTAATCAGAGTCTGGCTCTTTCATACCTTTTGTAATCATGGTTTCCAAACATCTCATGGAGAAGAACCAAGTATGCAATAGTTTTGTCCATGACCACCTTCATAGCCAGACCTGTGAAACAGTGTAGGTTCCAGGCCATGTGTCCTCTTTTTCAAAGGATAATCTTCAGTTTAAAGGGCTGCCATCCTCTGTTTGAAGGGCTGTCTTATCAAGTACAGTGTGGAGAAAGCCTGCGCACCCACAGTGACATGAACCCCGACATAATTTCCCCTTAGCGACCACACGTAGTTTCCCCTGGCAACCCCTGTCTGCATAATCCACCACCAGGGGGGAAACAGGAGATACAGGTCTGGCCAGACAGGTACACAATAGGGAAACATCTACCTGAATCCACAAGAGGACACATGGACCATCTGGAGGTGAAGGGCAGTCTCAACAAGCTGCAAAGTATCCCCTGAAGGAACCGGTAACTGCAAGACGTCACCTTTCCTGGGCAGGAATAAGCCCACCTGACCGCAAAGGGGCAGGAATAAGCCCACCTGATCGGCAAGGGGCGGGAGAGGGATGGGGATGGGGTAGAAAACCCCTCTGCCCATCCGAGAAGGGTTGTTGATAACTCGGGCAGGTTGACACTTTCCAAAGCCAGCACCGGCTGGGTCAAGCAGTTCTCTTCCCTGAGCACGGGCGGGCTCGGAGTCAGGCTAGAAGCTGGAAGGCGTAGAGTCTTTGGTCTAAGGTAACTCATTGCTGCAATACGCTAGCCTGGGAACCAAGTTATTCAGCTATTTGAGGTCACGACCTAGTTTTGTGTATGTTGTAGTATTCCTAGAAGTCTATTGGTTCTGCTCCATTAACCTACCATAAATAAAGCATCTATTCTTTGATGCGAATGGGCTCCTGTGCTTTCTTTAGGTAGCGGCTGAGTTTTAAGCGCTTAAACTTGCTTTGATGGGCTATATCTCAGTGCCGGTTAACCCGTTAAGTGCCGAACTCACGCAGAAGACCCAGTTGCTGGTCTTCCACATACAGCTTTAAAACAAAGAACCACAAGAAGGGAAAGCCTTGAAGTTGCCCATCCACAGTTAAGTATCTGGATAGTAGACTGATCAAGCAAGCATACAGTCCATGAGGTTACAGTCTGCTGCACTATGGAACTGTACTTTTATTTAAATTATAATAATTATCTTTTAATTTTCATGTATACATATAAATTAGTATATGAAAAAATTATGCAAATCGTTGTCCTCTTTTGCCGTCTTTTTTTGGTGATACATAAGTGGCCACCCTATTCCAGGCAAGTCACTCTCAGTGGGATCCCTTCCTCCTCATTACTGTCCACTTGCCCTTTCATTGTCCCTCTTCCTGGACTCAGTCAGTCTGCACAACTGCCAAGAGGGAGAGGTGGGCAGAGGCTGCTTCTGCTTTTCCTCTCACTGCTCACTCACTCATGGAGGCCAAGTAAACAGGAAGCTGTAGGGGGGTGGCAGTGTCAGATGATGCCTCTGCCTCTCTCTGTAGACAAGCCAGTAACTTGGAAGTTCAATCAATTAGCTTTTATTATGCCAAAGTTACAGACAGGCCAGCATTGCTTCAGCTTAAAGAGCAGATCTTCTTGCAGTCAATAGAAACAAAAGATCCAAGCAGACTTTACAGAGTACAAGATGAGTTTCCTTTCCTAAGTTAAAGCCGCATGAAAGAAAGTTGATATGAAATTATTAGGGATGGCTAAGACCCTCCCAGTTCAAGCCAAGCAGGCTACCACACCCTGCCCTCAGGGTGGGTCTTTCCACTGGGTGGCCTCTCTGACTACCAGTCTCTTTGATCATCGGATTACACTGCGTTGCCCTTCCCTTTCCATCTGACACCTAACCCTCGGATCTCTGATTCCCACTTCCTCCTCCTCTTCACTAGGAGCCTGTTTTCCCATGGTTTCAGTGGGACCTCTTTGACTGCCCTCTGGTAGATTAGGTGCCAGTTATTCTCTCCTATCTCCTACTCTTTCACCCTTGATGCCTTGGCAGCATCTTCCCTGTCCCCTCCCAGTCAGACTCAGAGCCAGTTCCCAGGTCTTCTGGAGGTGCATCTGCAGAGGTGTTGGGCCTCATCCATACAGGTAGTGGGTCCCCTACTGGGGAGGGGTGGGGTGCCAGCTGGGGTGCCAGCAATGCCAACCCTTTTGTGAATTTCATCATCCCTGCTCTGTGTTCCCAGTATCTGGAGGACTTCCAACCTGAGGACCTTGATCCATTTGAACAATAGCTCCAAATGTTTCAGGGGGATAAGGATCCCTGGAGCAAAACTACAGGGTGCCCAACCCCTAGCCACAAGCAGGGCCGGCGCTACCACTAGGCCAACTAGGCAGCTGCCTAGGGCGCGTGGCTGAAGGGGGCGCACTCCGCTCCTGCCGGCCGACTCTTCCTCGCCGCCACCGGGACTGCTGGGCGACGCGCTGGATATGTCGGCAAGGCGGCCGGGCAAGACAGCGGCGGAGACGCCCCCAGTCACATCAGGTCAGCGCGGGGGATTGCGGGCAGGCTCGGTGTTGCGCTCAGCTTTCCTCGGCGGGGGGGGGGGCGCCTCCGCCCGCCGTCATGAGCCAGGGCGCCTCCGCCCGCTTCTCCTCCAGCTCGCCGCCCCGCCTGCTCTCCCGCGAGGCTGCCTGCTGTAGCAGATGCTCCGCCAGGCCCAGCGCTTGCCATTTAAGCTTCTGTCCCCGGGCAGGCGCAGGCTGCGCAGCCGACAGCGGGGCGGGGAGGAAGGCGGAGGCTCCGTCCCTTCCTCCCCGGCGCCTCCCGCGGGGGATGCCCAAGCGGGGTCCTCGGCGGGTGCAGGGCAGGTGGCGAGGCCGGGCCCGAGCCCGGCTAGAGGAGGAGGGGAGGGGGCAGCCGCCTCCGCCTCGGGACCCTGTCTGCAGGGGGCGGTGCTGCCACCGCCTCGCCTCACCTCCAGAGCGCATGCCGCGGCTGCCCGGCTCCGTGAGTAGCGTTCGCGCTCTGCCTCGGGAGTCTCGTCTCGCGCGGCCTCCGATACTCATGCCATCCGATCCGGGCCCCAGCACCAGAGCGCTCACGGCCCAGCCCGAGGGGGTGGACCCCCGCGGGCTGCGGCATGGAGGAGGAGGAGGCATTGCATGGCCCAGTGCCCGGCCGGGCATCCTGGACGGGCTGTGCTGAGTGCACTGCTGCTGGCCAAGATGCTGCTGCTGCTGCTCCAGGTTTGCAGAGGGCTGCTGGCCGTGGGGTGGGGGGGCGCTGGGCGAGCAGGCATTTTAGGCTGCTTTGCTCCAGAGCCCACCCACCCCACCCGAGGGGGGGCGCTAAATACCTGACTTGGCCTAGGGCGCCAAACGGCCTTGCACCGGTCCTGGCCACAAGTCATCTGGTGGTGAAAAATCAAGTGATAGAATGCATGTAACTGGCATCCAGGGGCAGTATCCAATGCTGTCACAGTTGTAGAGCTAATGATGTTGCGCTAGCATAAACTAACACTCTCACAATGTCAATAGCACTTCCTAGGCAAAAGGGAAAAGCAGTGATTTGCTGCTGAGTTTCAATGGTTTGGTTTGCTGCCAAAATTCAGTGGCATATTGCTGCTTTTCCCCTTTGCCTAGCTAGCACTAATAATGTTGCACTAGTGTTAGTTTACCTTAGCACGATGACAGCATTGGACACTGCCCCAGATCTTTGAGAATGTATTTGATTTTCTTAGGGCACAATCCTATGCATATTTATATAGAAAAAAGTCCCACAACTCCCAGCATTCCCTTGCCAACCATGCTGGCTGGGGAATGCTGGGAGTTGTAGGCAGTGCTTTTTTTCTGGAGAAAAGGGTACCGGAACTCTTGGATTACATTTCCTCGGGAGTAGATGGCAATTAAATTGTAATGCAATTAATAGAAGAAAAGGTGCTGGAACTCAGTTCCGGTGAGTTCCACCAGAAAAAAAGCCCTGGTTGTAGGACTTCTTTTACTCTCTAAACATGCATAGGATTGCAACCGCAATCATTTAAAAATCCCTCGATGGAAGCGGTTTCTGTCCTATGCTGATATTTTCCCCTATCAAAGCTTTTCAGAAAGGAAACGAGGAGCCCCATTGTGACAGTATGAGCAGACACCGCTGCAACAGACATGATAAATGATTATCTTAGTGAGTGGTGACCTCACCTTGGATGGTTTGAGAATTAGACTCAACAAACAGCATATTTTCTCAAAAAATTTACATGGAAAAATATCTGTTTTTTCTCATCTTAGTTCTGAATTCAGACCCTTCACTTTGTTGGATAACTACAATTTGGGCTGAACGCCTTCCCCATTCCTTTGAGCACTCTGTGCTGTTCTCTTGTCCTTTCATCTAGTTAAACTGGGGTTTTTTAAAAAATACAATTAACATCAGCTGGAGACTCACAATTATCAGAACCCTAGCTCTCTGATCCTGTTAATTATGAACCTCTCCCAGCCCATGCTATATGTATTTTTAAAAAACCTGCACGTTAGATGCAAATATGCCTTTAGCGTCCTGACCCTCGGTATTTTTTTTGTCAGCACTCATCATTCACAGGACACCTGGAATCTGAAACTGAAATCCACCACATCGTCCCACAAGCCAGCAAATGCCACCCCACCAACCATTTTTCCATAACCACACAGTGGAAACAGGGAGCTTTGGCCTATTGTGATATGTTAAGTGATTTCACAAAACGAGACTCAGAGCTAAATCAAAGAAGGGGCTTTAGCAGGACTGTGGAGCAGAGGAACAAAGAAGAGGAAGAGGAAGAAGACGAAGAGGCCTTCACACACTAGTCAGTAGAAAAGGAGGGTGACACTCTTACAGAGCTTGAGGAGGTCAATAAATCACCACCCTTATCTTGCAAACAGAGCCTGTGACTTCAAAAATTAGCTCATTTATTCTGCACAATTAAATTTATTGAAGTGTGACAGAAAAAGTTTAACAAGCACTGAAGCAGAAAGCCAGCAACAACGGAGGCAAGCATCTGAGTGAAAGGCACAATTAGTTAATTTTCATTTTATTTATCAATATAATTATTGAATTGTATTTATCCTATTTCACAGATTTTTACTATTACTGTTGGCTGGACTCAGGGGGAAAGAATTAGCTCTTCTCCCACCTTTTTTTTTTTTAAGCCCAACTTAATATGATTATAGGGTACTAATAAAAGAAAACTTCTCTAAAATTCTCTACAATCTTGCATTCAATGAGGCCACATCATCTGGCTCAGAAATCGAGTCATCATTTCTGTGAAGGAACTAAATTGAATATGAACTGTGAATACAATGAATGTCCTAAAGGGAGACTCAACTTCTGTCAAGTAGATGCCAACTCTATGCTGCAAATATTAGTATCCTTTCTTTAAAAGTTAGTGAGACATTTACAGATTTCAAATGAAAGATCACAAACTGTTGTGGGTAAATACCTTTCATTGACCTCACAAGAGTATGTTGTGATGCAATAATATTGAAATCCTGTTTTATTTCTTTACAGTGTTTTTCCTCCCTCCCCTGCCCACCAAACAGGGAATTTTATTTTCTTTTTCTTGAAATGCACATATGCATTTTCCTCCACTTAGTCAGGGCTCTCCAAACATTTTCTTCATATTTTACATTAAATGAAATCCAATGGCAACACTTAAAGGTTAGGGAAGATCGCTGGGGAATTTTGTTCACCTCCTGAAAAATGTGTTGGCTTCCTCCATAATTCCTACAGCAATTTCTGAGCAGTGCCATCCAAATTTGCTTCAAGTTTTGCTTTTAAAAAAAAAATTTAAAAAAAAAATTATTGATTTTTTCAAAATGCAACAATATACATACAATAACAATGAGGGATCATATTCAGATCATATATAGAGATATAGATATAGATATACATTTTTGAGCTTATATATAAAGCAAAGTACTCTAACAAGTGTTTTTGATCAGATCTCGTTGTCTCCAGTTAACCTAACAAATAATTCCAGAGTGCCCCTTGTGTTTGCGGGGGCTGACTTATTTTCCTGTGCTGAATGAAATAATCAATAAAGTCTTTCCATACAGCATAAAAGTCATCTACACAGTGATCACTTCTAGAAGCTTTTCTTGTATCAGACAATTTTCCCATAAGGGCTATCGACCGCCGTCTGCTTCTCCACGGCTGCATATTTGACCACTTTGTGCTTTTCCAGTTTACAAAATTTTTAGCCTAGCCACCACCCAGAGAAATGTTAATAACCTGTTACTTTGCTTTGCTGAAATTTGGTAACAGTTATAATTCAAAAGGATCTCAGGGTATGTCATCCTGACTGATATGACATCTGCTACAGAAAACTGCATGGGAAGGTGGTGGGATAGCAGAATATTCTTCTGTGGTCTGACCCTGTTTAGTACTCTACTTCTGGATCTTGTCCCGAGGAAGCTTGTATGTCATTTAGAGTGCCCACTTACGATCACCAAAAAAAGAGGACGAAAGAGGACAGCGATTTGGCTAAAATTTGCCTTATGCTAATTCATATGTATAGACTCAAATGTTAAAATAATTATTATAATTTAAATAGAACTACAGTTCATCTCACTATAGCAGAGAAGTCTGTGTCCAGGTGAACTGTCTGCATGCCTTGCTGAGTCTGCTGTCCAGGTGCTGACTCTCAATGGACAACAGCTCTTGGTTCTTTATCTTTAAACTGGACTTGGACACGGGACAGCTCTCCAAATAGAGGATGGTCCTCTGGCAGCCTTTCAAATAGAGGACTGTTCTCTGTAAAAGAGGGCACATGGCCACCTATTAGAAAGCTGCAAAGTTTGCTCCAGTTCATCTGGGCAGAAGCCTTGAGAAGTCCTTCTTCCTGGTCCTTCCTTCTATTTAATTATTTGGGCAAAGTTGCACTTGTGTGTGCTCATTCACCTTTTTCATCCATGAGGCTATTCATGAATACTTAGCTACTTCATTATTCCCCCTCTAGACCTCCCCCCATTTACAGAGTTGAATAGTTGTATTGGGAAGCGTATTGGTGTATGAGTACAAGTACACACGTTTAGCATTATTTAAGGGGAAGTCATTATTTAAACTACAAGCATATAATTGCAGGTGGAAGAAGAAGGTATATACAGGAAATTAACCAAGATTAGCAATGTGGCAATGATGGGCAAAGCTGAAATTAAGGCTGCAGCCTGATGCACACTAACCTGGGAGCAAACTCCATCAAACACAGCAGGACTTACATCTGAGTCAACAGGCCTTAAAGGTCATTTCCTCAGCCACAGTAAGCTGCTGTCAACTTTCTAAGGAATAGGTACATGTGAGTGGGACAAAAATGATGATCTCCAGCTGTTCATCACACCCTATGACTGTGATGTAGTGTTCATATCAGGACATTTGGAGATTATGGAGTTTTATGTGCTCTCGATCAAGAGTGAGCAACAGTTGGCAAATCTGATATGTGCGTGTTTTCTACACCAGATGAGACTTTAACTCCCAAGTGAGTAGCATTCAGTCTGGGGCATTGAGGCATTCTGAACTATGACCCACCCCAGTGACCCTAAATATTATAAAGAAGGGGGAAAGGGCTTTGTTCATCGGCACTGGCAGATTCTGAAAAGAATTCAAAGGCTGAAAGCCTGCCCATTATAGACTGTGGGTGGGTGGCTGTGTGTGTTAGGGTGGCGAGGATTGACTGTTTCATATATTGAAATTATCATTTAGTATTTTCTAAAGCTGGATTTATCAAGTGCCCGGGTAATGAAGCACAGGCAATCACATTCCCCTTTGCTACAAGCTATATGAAGATGAAGCTATATATCTTGTCTTATGGTTGGGGGTTGAATTGGAACACCTGTGGTTCTCTGTGGAGGGAAAGCACAATCCTAATTGTAGATGAGAAAGGCATAGTGAGCAGAAGGCAGAGAGAGGAAATGAGATGAGGATAAGCACGACCAGCAACATGCATTTCATTGAAAGAGGACTAGCTGCCTATCCATTCCCTCAGCCTCTGCTTGACCCAGCATTATATGTTTTTCCATACATGGTATGGAAGTGGGTGGAGAGATGCTGCGGTAATAAATTGAGTAGGTTAATATTTAGGCTCGCAGAGGGATTGCATAGGAATTGAAAAGTAAGTGACGATTTCTATAAACTCAGCCATAACTGTTTAAAAAGCAATCAGGTCCCAGCAGAAAGTTGCATAAAGTACGGTGAATTCACCAGGTAAAAATGTGGAGAATATATTTTGCTCTCATCCATTGGCTTTTTGAGCACGCAGGAGATATTTCATTCATCATGCCCATGGGGACCTTGTTTGTCAAAGGGACATCTTTATACACTTTATAGGAGAATGGGATGCAGATGTAGAAATGTGCCCCCTCCCCCGCACACACACAAAGTGAATGGAGACTGGGAAAGCTTTTGCACTGGAGCTCTTTGTGGCACTGGAAAATCTAGAGAGTTTAGAATGAAAGGTCACCCTTTGTTGTATTATTGCAGCCTGGTTTCTTGTTTGGGAATTTTTGGAGGGATGGAATGGAAGGTGGGTCTCATTTATTTTATTTTTTAATATAAATTTAACTGCTGAGCAGAAATAGACAATAACTCGTATTCAGTGAGTTACTTACACCAAGATACGAAGTAGTTTTAAAGTTGTTTTCTTTAAATAATCTTAAGTGATATATTCTGTATTGCAAATTGTGAAGGAGCTGAACTTTCTTATACTTTTGAATATAGCTTGGTTTAGACATTATAGGCTTAATTCCTTGACTGTGGATGCTAAAGCCAAAAGGGCAAAAGTTCAAGCAGTTGCCAGTAAGTCTATAGAGCAAGGGAGAGAACGGGGTTCAGCTACAGGTCAGGAGTCTTGCTCAGCTTTTTGGTATCGGCAAGTCTTCTCTGAAGGAAAAATAGGTTTCTGTTGTGCAAGATGCAGAGGCTTTGCCAAAAAAAAAAAAAAAAAAAAAAAAGTGTGCAGAGCTCAGCAGGTGGAATTTAGGGCAAAGGTGAGCTCTCCTGATTGGTCAGAGTTGCAAGAGCACAGGGTAGCTTTAACTTATAAAACCTGGAGGTGAAAAAGAGTGTTTTAAAAAATAGAATAAGGAAAGATTAGACTGAGGTAGGCTGAGAACAAAATAATTACAATTATTTTGGTCAGTGAAGCAAGTGCTTGTTTGCTGAGTTGTGGGTGGACTGCATGCACATAGTAGTTAACATTTTAAAACTACTAGCCTGTCCTCAGTCTCGAGAGCACATAATGCAGGCCACATGCTGAAGCTAAGCAGGAATGAGCCGGGTCAGTGCTTGGATGGGTGACTGCCTGGGCTGCCCACATCTGTTCTCCTGCATTGAGCAGGGGATTGTACTCGATGGTCTTATAGGCACCTTCCAACTCTACTATTCTATGATTCTACTATGCTGACAATTCTGCACTTTGATTCAAGAAATAGAGTACCAAAAAAAGGATGCCCCATCCCACCAAAAAGTATCCCCACCCCATTTCCAGCTGAGAACGAAAATTAAAAGGGAGAAATAAGTGAAGGATAAACAAAGGTATGAGAAAAGTTCACCCACATGGAAGGATATTTTTTTTTAACTGACACAAACCTGGAAATAGCAACCCCCTCCCATTCAAACTCACAGGCACGCAATAAACAAAGGCATTCTCTCTCACACAGCCCTACCTGTATGACTACAGCTCCAGCCACTAAGAAGACGATATGGGGGACACAGACAGGGAGCTGCATGCAGAGCAGCAGGTCACTCCCCCCCCCGTCAGTCCACTCCCATAACAATTTGTATTAGCCTGTAGAGCCTTACCACCACTCATTCTACCTCCCCCCCCCAAAATTACTCTGATTAGCTGCTGCTGCTGTGAAATGGGATTTCCTTCTCTTTGCGGGGGGACTTCCTCTGAGTTTGGACAAGTGCCAGGCCTGGTCACCCTCTGCCAAGCTTTCCACAAAGCCTTTGCATGGGAGAAACGTCAGTTCCACATGTGTGCACTATTTGTACAAAAGCAACAAAAAATGATGCCACCTCACCCACACACAGTCTCAGCATGGTAGCAAGAGATGCAAAGGCAAAGACAGGGGTAATTGTTTTAAACAGTTTTTTTTTTTTTTTTTTTGCTTTTGGGAGGTGGGGCTCTGACACACACACCCATCCCCATCCCACACTCTGAATAGCACATTCTCATGTTTTACAGTACATCATAATCTTTACTGCTTAACATTCAAGTGCCCAAAGCAATTCACATGCATTATCTAGCTATACTCCTTACAACAACCCTATAAGGCAGGGGTGTTGGACCTCTTTCAGCCCGGCTGAATTCAATTTTGGAGAAGCTCTTGGAGGGTGCAGTCCAGCAGTGGGTGGAGCCAAAGGCAAAGGAGACGGGGCCAAAATATCCCAAAATATCAGCATATTTTAGCTTAAAAGAGCTTTAGCTCTTACTGACAGTAACTAAGCCACAGGAGAGGCATTTATTTATTTATTTATTATATTTATATCCCACCTATTTTCCTGCAAGGAACCCAAGGTGCATATAATCCTCTTCCTCCTCTCCATTTTATCCTCACAACAACCCTGTGAGGTATGTTAAACTGAGGGTCAGTGACTGGCCCAAAGTCATCCAGGGAGCTTCATGGCCAAGTGGGGACTCGAACCTGGGTCTTTCGAGTCCCAGTCCAACACTGTAACCACTTCGCCACACTGGTTCTTAAACCTTTTAGAAAGGGAAAAGGCAGGAAACCACCTAATGGCTGGCAGTTGCAGTTGAGGAGAACGGGGTGTGGCCAGGGGGGAAGTGGGCACGGTCATCTGGAGAACACTGGTGGGGGGGATGACAGACTGACACCCCAGGTGGGTTTGGTTTGGTCCATGGGCCTGAGAGGTTCTACACCTCTGCTGTAACATAAGCCAATATTATTATGCCCCATCTTGCAGTTGGCAGGGCCAGGGACTGAGAGCAAGACATGGTGGCTTTCCTCAGGCCACCTGGTGAGTTAATAGCAGAGGCAAGATTCAAAACCAGAGACTTTCTGATTTGTAGCTCACTCTCTCAGCCATTATGCTAGACCAGCTCTGTAGGGCATAATATTTCACAGCCATTTGTAGAGGTCCCCAAAATTAGGCCAGATTCTGGTAGAAGTGTTTCACTTTTCCATAGACCGTCTCTCAGACTGCAACTAAGTCACTTTGTCCTGTTCTCCAGTTCCATTTCACAAAATTTAATTCCTCTACCACAAGGGAAGTGTACCATTTTTGGTAACCTTCGGGTGACGTGAAGAACGGATGCTTCTCTCCAGAGTATTACAAAACTGGTGAGGATTCGCCAGCAATTACTCACTTTCAGTAAATAGGAACTGGATGATGAACTGGTCCAAAACGATGTGCAGTGATGTATCGAGATTCTAACAGAAACATGAATATGTGTCCAGTACTTAAGATAATGTATTATAACTGAACTAAGAACATGTCCCTTATGAAGATGGGTGGAGCAAAGGACTGTGCTCTTCAGGGAGGCAAAAATTTTGTACATCCCAAGAGGAGGAAGGTGTCCTTGTCAGTCAGTCAAGGTTCAGCTAACATAGCCCCTTCTTCATTGGCAGCACTGTTTCCCCATAGGAGTGAATGGCAGTCATTCAGTTCTATGGAAAAAAGTCAAAGGGGACACTCAGGGACACCAGCGGGAAATTCGGCAGCATGGCAGGGGTAGTAAAAGGGATTCCCCCCCCCCTTGAAAACAAGGTGCACAACGAGCACACACATTGTTTGAAAGCAAAATTGCACTCAAGGAAAGCTTCTGGGAGAATGATTCTGCTTCAAAACATGGCTCATGTTCCCCATGCACCTTGTTTTAAAGAGAATTTGCCAGGGTTTTTTTGCTACTGCCATGGCAGCAAGTTCAGCAGTGACATCATTAGGGGGTGGGTTGCACATGTGGACCACGGGCTACATGTTGCCCACCCCCTGGCCTATGTGGTAGCCAGGGGCATGGGGATGTGGCATCATGTTTATTTATTATATTTTATTTATATCCCTCTTTTTTCCTGCAAGGAACCCAAGGTGGTTTACATATTCCTCCCCCTCCTCCTCTCCATTCTATCCTCACAACAAGCCTGTAAGGTAGGTGTGGAGGAAGGGGGGGCTGGCTGACCCACCACACCCCCACCCTTTCCTACCCAAAGGACCCAAGACCCCCAGAGATCTCAAGGTACCAGACTGCCAGCCGCTGCTGTCTGCAATCCTACTTGAATCTCTGTTCAGGGACTTGCCTTTATGACTGTAACCTGGATTTAGTTGCTGGAACCACAGAGCAATCCACAAACACCATGTGGGGTAAAAACCTAAGGCAAGGTTTATTCAGGTAGCATTATTACACAAAAGGTGGGAAATGAGGGAAGGACACAAAAATGAGAGACGCTTTGGTACAAAGTAATAGAGCTGCAAAAATAACAAAACCTACTGATTCCTTATATCTCCCAGGCAGACAACTAGTTACCTGGGGGTCAGTTCTCTTCCAGGGTTGGGTCCAGCACAGCCTTGCCGCCCGGGGAGACTACACACCTACCCGAAGGTCCGAGATGGGTAGCCCTCCACAAGGCTTGCCTTTACCAAAGCCCTCATTCAGCTAATTTCACCAGGAGCTACCTGGGGTCGGATCCTGAGGCCACCCGAAGGCTTGGGCCTCTGCTTGGCTTGCCGCCATTGCTCCAACAGCAACCATGCGATGACCCAAAGACAAAGACACAAAGGCTACACTTTGGGAATATACCTTCCCCCCCCCCCTCCTTTCTGTAGCTTTGTTGCTTCTTGCCAATCATGATGCACTTCACCTGGCCAGGCAGGGGAGGGAGACTCATGACTCATGACATTTGCATCTGAAAAGCTGTAGACTTTCAGGCACCATGTCCCATCCGATACTTTATGCACATTTCGCCTCCTCCCAGCCCCCCAACTGGCCTTACTTGGTTTACACATGAGGAGGCGTGTGCGTGTGTGTGTGTGCAGGCGTGTGAGTGTGTGTGTAGGAACCCTCAGAGGCTCTTTTTCTCCACAGTAGGTTAGGATGAGAGTCCGTGACTGGTCCAAAGTCAGCCAGAGAGCTTCGTGGTCAAGTGGGGACTAGACCCAGGTCTCCCGAGTTCCAGTCCAACACTAACCGCTACGCCACACTGGCTTTCTGGTGTTCACACATGTCCCCACTTCAGCCCTAACCATATCGCATGTGAACACCCGCATAGGGCTTCACTGATGCTCACATGGGAAGCCGCTGGCTCTGTTCAGAATTCCCAGGGTGTCCCTCCCACAACTATCCCAACAGGCAGTGTAGCCTGGAGCCTCATGATGATTCACTCTTCACTTTTTCCTGCTCCCCCAAGAAAAAATAAAATACATTGCATACACCTCAGTGTATTTACGGAGAAGCTACACTGGCTGGGGCATGCTGGGAGTTGTAGGCCAAAAACATCTGGGGACCCAAGGTTGGAGAACACTGCTCTACGGCATGCCCTCTTCAGAAGAGAGGTGAGCTGCCATGTTTTGCATCAGCTCATTCAGCTGCAACTTTCAAACTGTCCTCAAAGGCAACCTCCATGTTTGCATTATATTAGTCCATCTGCTGGGGATGGCTTAGGCGTAAAGAAGAAATCTTGACAGTGCAAAAGAGTGAATTAGGGCACAATCCTATGCATGTTTAGAAGGGGGGAAATGGCTGGGGCATGCTGGGAATTGTAGGACTTCTTTCTCTCTAAACATGCATAGGATACTGCCCTTGGATAACTTTTGAAATTTCATCCAGCTTTATGATTCCACCCTACAAATGAATAATTTGCTCCCTTTCATTGCCTAATTCTTTCACATCGACACCACAGAAACCAGACAGGCAGTAATCCTCCATTCACCAGGGCAGACTTGGCTGTATATTACTTGACAGGGTTTCAGCTATAATTTCTCTGATTCTTTGACTCGGGTCAGATGGCACTTTTCTATAAAGCAATATTAACGCTACGTCAGTTTTTTATTGCCAGTTGCAAGGTACAGAGTAATTGCCATCCTTAAAATGAAATGCATCTCCTTGCTTTCTGCTTGAGCATGCACTACAGGGAGTGCAGACATTTGTTGTATTGAGCAGAAAAAGAAGTAGATAAAAATCAAACCTGTACATTCTCTAAAAAGTGTTATTCTCCGTTGCTGAAGCTAGTTAAGTAACCAGAGGTGTGTTATTTTCTTCTTTCTCAACACCCTCTTTTTATGTCTGTGTCGATGAGAACTATAAGTAAATCTCATTTTTCGTTAAGATATATCTTTGCAGTTGCATTACCGATTTTTGAGATAAGAGGAAATGTTGTAATTTTCCAGTCATTCTCACAAGGAAGGAAGGAAGGAAAGAAGGAATGAAGGAAGGGCAATAGGTCATGGAAGAGGACACACCAGTAAAGAAGGGAGACAAGAACTTTATTATTTAAACAAGAAAAGAACAGCAACAGGAAACTCTTTACCCATTCATTCATTCATTCATTCATTTAATAAATAAATTTAATAAATAAATTAATTTATTTATTAATAAATAAATTAAAATAAAATAAAATAAACCACAAAGTCTAGTGCTGCTTAAGGCGCAATCCTATGCTTATTTATTTATTATATTTATATCCCACCTTTTTTCTTGCAAGGAACTCAAGGTGGCTTACATAATCCTCCTCCTCCTCCTCCTCCTCCTCCTCTCCATTTGATCCTCACCACAACCCTGAGAGTCAGTGACTGGCCCAAAGTCACCCAGTGAACTTCATGGCCCTGTGGGGATTAGAACCTGGGTCTCCCAAGTCCCAGTCCAACACTGTGACTACACCACACCGGCTCTCCATACTGGGTGGGGCATGCTGGGAGTTGTAGGGCTTTTTTCTGCCTAAACATGCATAGGATTGTTCCCTTACTGACTAAACTATTATAATGACATTATTCACACAAGAAGGAAGGAAAGGCTTTTATCAATAAAGGATTCCCAAAAAGGTACTGCTTAACTTTGGTCCTTTTGAAATATTAAAACTGACTCAGATAGCTGTGCAGTTAGAAGATACCTTGATTCTAGGTCTCTTTCTCAGTGATTTGTCATACACTCTGGGATTACTTCTACAACTATAATAAACTAACCAGCTTTCACATCGGCACTACGCTTGAATAGCTGCCTTAATTAACTTTTTCTTTACACCCAGGTGGGCAGCATTTCCCATGGGAGGAACACAAGAGTCAAGGGTAAATTATGTATGATACTTCATATGTATGTATCTATATGTAAGCATCTATAAGTATGTCTCTATACATACTTTTTTAAATGCCTCTGGAACAACACTATTAGTATTTACTCCTCCTATTAAAGCTGGAGACATTTGTGGGCATCAGAGCTTCTTATACGCTACAATCCTATACCCTCTGACTTGGGAGTAAGCTCCATTGAACTCAATGGGACTTACTTTTGAGTAGACATATAGGGAACTGCCGTGTCATTTAGAAAAAGGGAACATACATTTGAACCCATAAGGAAAAAAAGCTGGGGAATTCTGGGAGTTGTGGGACAGTTTTCTGTCTAAACATGCCTAGCTAGGATTGTGCCCTAAGATTCCTTTGATCAGGTGAGAGCCCTAGAAATACCTAAGCAAAACCCTCACAATGTAAAGTTTGGTTTCTCTTCAGTTTCCTGGGCCACAGTTAAATGCTGCTGATCTCAAGAAACATTGAACAGGGATTTATGTTACCACAGTCCCATTTATAGTCTTGATGCCTCACAGTAAAACTAGGTCTTCAAGCTGTCAGTGCTGCTGTAATGTATCATTGTGGGGCAAAAGTTGCTGTCGCTAGGGATGGACAGTAATTGGGCTTCGTGGGTGAGGGCTTGGGAAATGCTTGGGCAGGCTGGGCTCCTGTTTCAAGCTGCTAAGGGGTTTGGATTGTTGTCGGAGTAAACCCCAAAGGAGATGCACGAGGAAGCAAAGGGCAAGTGTGCTGTTCCGCGAGGCACTATTAATATCATTTATCATGCGGCTCTGTAATATTCAGTGAGTACATGTGTGCTGTGTTCTTAGCATGAAGTTGGGATAGGATGGAGCATTCTTTGCCACTTATGGGAGCAGGATAGCAATGGAAGAGATAGGGAAAGGCACACGTCTTATGGGGAGAGCCATAAAAGAATATAATGGGGGGGGGGTAGAGAGAGAAGACTAGTTGTATGTTGTGAGGGTATTGCAAATGTCCGCCAGGTTCAAGAGTCAGCTCTGTCCTCAAAATTACCGAGCTCACGATGCAGCAGATACTGTCAGAGCCACACAGCACACATTAGCCAACATCAAATATATTTATTTACCTCCATTTTTACAGGCATTTTATCCCCAGTTCTCTGGCACAAGTATCTACATGATACTGTCAGAGTAAATGTACAGTTGTTCTATGCACACATTTTTAAAGCGTAATCAGCCGCTCTGGCCCAGGAAATGAAGGTTGAATGCAGAAGCTGTGTGAAAGCTCCCTTGCTAGAGTGTGGAGACCTGATCGACATCTAGGTATGCAGCCACATTGCAATGCACACCCAAATACTAGGCAATTAATGCAATCCCCGACCACACTGTATGGTTTGGATAGAGAATGAACCTTCCCATCCAGTATCTTCAGCCACTAGTGATAGATATGCACAACAGTGCATAAGTGTGTTGGGTCCACATTGTGGCAGCCACATCCTGTCACTATAGTGATATGGCATTTAGAGAGGGCAGGGAAGAAATCACCTCCCCAACACCAACACTCCCCAGCCCTTCGTTCAGACCACATGTGATCATATTTCAGGATCAGGACCGGTACAAGGCAGTTTGGTGCCCTAGGCAAGATCAGATATTTAGCGGGGGGGGGGGGCTTCCCACTTGAGAGCGCTGTATTTTTTTTCAAGGCATTTCTGGCGCCCTCTTTAGCCCTGCGCCCTAGGCAGCTGCCTAGTTGGCCTAATGGTAGCACCGGCCCTGTTCAGGATCACATGCCTCTCTGGCCTGGTTTTACACCTTACATGATTATGTTACTTCCCAATTAAGAACATGAGAAGAGCCATGCCGGATCAGACCAAAGGCCAGCATTCTGTTCTCACAGTGGCCAACCAGATGCCTGTGGGAAGCCCACAAGCAGGACATAGATCCATAGATCATAGAGTTCGAAGGGGCCTACAAGGCCATCGAGTCCAACCCCCTGCTCAATGCAGGAAACTAGAGGAGGGGTCTCCCATCCAAGTAATAACCAGGCCTGACTTTGCTTAGCTTTCTACGCTCAGATAAGCTGAGCCAGCGTGAGCCACGTGAGTAAGGATGTCAGAGAAATCTGCAACAGACCCAAATGAGTTTTAATTTCTAAGATCCAACCAACAGATTCCGCATCAGACCGGCTTTTCCCTAGTCATGCAGTGTCTGCGGACTTGTGGACCATTTCTCCCCTCCCCTGTAATTTTACACAAATTTAGTTGAAGAAAAAAAACAAAATTTTTTTTTAAAAAAAACCTTTGACCAAAAATGTGCCTTCCCCCCAATAGGCTAAAGTGTGAAATATGCATGGGGGGGGGGGGATTTTTGCATTTTGGAGGGATTTGGGCATTTTCAGGAGTGCACATTTGTGCAAATGCATACGAGTGCATTTGCACAACGTCCGATTCCATCAATGACCAGACAGTGGAATAAACGCTGAACGGTTCCCGTCAATCCATGAAACATAGACACAATGGATTTTACAAAGTCCGTAGTCCGTACATCCCTAGCATATGAGTGCAATAGCAAAAAAACCCATGATATTTTGTACTCCTGCAGAGATATCTAAGTACAAAACACATCCACCTGGTATCAATGTTGAATACTATGTGCATGATGCCAATTTGGAATAAATGCAGATGTTTTCCTTTTTTTAACGCCCCCCTTGACGGGGTGGTGGTGGAATTTCATGATGAAAATGGGAGGGGGAAGCTCAAATCCTCCCTCCCAATTTGCCCCAGTTCCGATCCAAATCAGGGCCATGCGCACTTACACTCAAGCGTAAGCTGCACGCAGCAGGGCTGTGCATGAATATCAGAACATTTAGTTTGGCCCTCAGTGCCTTTCTTGGCAAATTACACAGAAGGAAGTGTTAGGAATGGATTGGTGGCCCCATTCTGGCTATTTTGCCAAGGAACGTGGCTATTCCAGTGAGCACGCACCATTCACAACTGATGTAAGGCATAGGTGTGTTGTGCTTGGGAACAGGATCCCATCTAGCCTGAAATGAAAAAAGAGGGGGGGGGGACTGCTTTCCTGACAACTCTAAATCCCACTCCTTCCCACCTCTCATATTTTGTGAATGCATTGGCCAGAATAATGGGAAGGGGTGAGGCTAAGTAGACTCCTGTTCCTCAGAGATGATAGCACAATACCAACCATTTTCTGCCCTGCTGGGGCCCTTCTCCTACAGGAAACGTGGCACTGCGTCATCCATGCATATGGTCATCCTCACTCTCTAACACAATGTTCTCCAACCTTGGGTCCCCAGATGTTTTTTGCCTACAACTCCCAGCATGCCCCAGCTGGCTGGGGCATGATGCTGGGAGTTGTAGGCAAAAAACATCTGGGGACCCAAGGTTGGAGAACACTGCGTCTAACCAAATAATGAATCTTTTTTGGAACGGGCTTTGTCGTATCAGCTAATTCATCTTTGTTTTCTCTTAGCTACACCTGAGGAAACATGCCATGTGTGTATGCCCAACTTAGAGAGCTGCTAGTTTACACCAATGGTTATGAATAAATATTAGTATGACAATAATTCACTGAGTAATTGATTCAAATATTTCAGGAGCCTTACAGCAGGTTCGACTCTGTCCATCTTGCACAGTACTGTCTGCTCTGCTCTGGCATCAGCCTTTCCAGAGCTTCTCAGGCACAGGAAAGTCCTTCCTGACAGCTGCTACCTGATCCTGTCCAATGGAGATGCCAAGGGCTTGAACCCGCAATCTTCTTCACGCAAAGCAGGCACCCTACTACCATTGAGCTATGGCCTCTCCCTACTTAATGGACAGTGCAATCCTACAGCCCCTAGACAGCATTATAGAGATGCTTACGAATCGGTGTGGGGGGGCGCCTCTCCACCACCTCAACTCCGTGGCGGTGCCCCCCCGCCTCAATCTTCTGAGCGGCGTGGAGCAGTTCTCCGCACCACTCGAGCCGCCGGTGCTGGTCCCGTCGCGTCACATCCGGCACCGGAAGTGATATGATGGGACCCTGCGCAGGCGCAGTATGTCGTGCGGGGGTTCCAGCGCACCTGCGCAGGGTCCTGTCGCGTCCCTTCCGGTGCCGGATGTGACGCGACGGGACCGGAGCGGGTGGCTCGCCATGGAGAGGCGAGCCACTGCTGGATCAAGGTAGGCCTGCGCGAGCCCTATGCGGTCGTGAGCGGGGCCAATTTCAGCCCGCTACGCCCGCGCGAGGCGAATGTGCACACCCCTAGACAGAGGGCCATAGGATTTGCCCCTAGAGGGCCATAGGATTTTTCAGAGTCCCAGCTCTGATGTCACAAAATAGCTGGGACTCCACACTCAGGTCACCCTGCCCTCTCTCACAGCCAGTACGGAAAGAACTTCACTGGCTGCTTTTCCAAGGTCACAAAAGTGACCTCGGAGAAGGGGTTTAGGGGGTGTTCAGGGAGGGGAGCAGACTGGCACCGCCAAGATATGAGGTCTCCCGGCAGCACCCCGGCCTCCTTCCCTCCCACCCTGAAGCACCACAATCAGCTGTCCGGCTGCTTTCCAGGGTGGGAGGAGCACGGAGGCGACCTTCGCCTCTGTGCTCCTTCCTCCCTGCGTAGGATGCTCGCAATCCTCTGAGTTCGGAGGGTTATGGGCATTCCCGTAGGATTGCTCCCTAAAACATTTTAATAAATTTAAAATGTTACCCCTGATTACTCAGGGAGCAGTATTTTTTTTTAAAGCAATTAATTGCTTTTAAGCTAAGTACTTACAAATCCATGGGTGGCAAGTGCTTTCTTAGTTGAGCTATTTTCTCTCATACCATAGTGAATTCCTTTTCTTAAAAACTACCTGCTATGTATCAACTAGAAACAAAGAATGTTTCTCCAGGACTATTGTTTTATTGATGTGCAAATGTATGCAGACTTGCTACATTAATCAATTCAAACTCATATGATTGATTGACTTAGGCTGCAGTCCTATACTCACTTACCTTGGAGTAAGTCCCATTGTACTCAGTGGAGCTTACTTCTGGGGAGACATGTCTAAGATGGCACTGTAAGATCGCAATCCTATACTCACTTGGATGAGATTAAGTTCCGTTGAATTCAGTGGGCCTTACTTTTGAGTAGACATGTATAGGATTGAACTGTAATGTTTCTGTAACTGAGTGATAGCCCTTATAGCTATCTCTACCCTGTACATGCATTTTGGCTCACTGGTAGGTTAAATTACTTCATTTCCCCCTCCTCTTACAAATTTTCATCTGTGGGGGGCAGCAGGAGAGGCTGACGGTTATGCAATGCAGTGCTGAAGCAAAATAAAACTACATCATTTAAATGTAGCAATATATTATATTTCAGTGGAATGCTCTCTCGCTCTCGCTCTCTCTCTCTCTCTCATACACACACACACACTTTTTTTAGAACAATAGCAAAATAGAAGGAGCCCGGAGGTTTTACACATGTCTCCACTGCCCTGGTGTCTTAATTTATTTCTTTAATTTGTTTTATAACCTTACAAAAATGTTATTCTTTTGAGACTCTCTTCTAGCCTATGTTTTGCATATATTATTTGCTGTAAAAGATGAATGAGGTAGCAGAAGCAATTTCTAATGGATTCCCTTGGTTTTCTCTCTCCCCTCTCTCTTCTTTTTAAACATATACAACCATGAATCTACTAAGTGTTCTTGGCATGAGGGATGGGGGAAAAAAGAAAGTAATGAAACACAAAGCCTCTTTAACAATTTCTCCCCTCCTGCCTTGCCACTCAGATATAATGTGCTAACCAATCCACTGTACTAACCTCACATCAGTCAAGTGTCTGCCAAACTTTTGTTGAAGCTGTGTAATTTTCAAGGTTTACCCAAAGAGCCCTATACAAATTTCCGAGCCAAGACCAGCCGATAAAGACAGTTTATTCAGGCCTTCCCTTTATGGCTTGTGATGAAATCCTTCAGACACTACTGTGGAAACTAGTGAAATCTGAGAAATTAGCCATGTAAAGTTTATCACAGAAATGCCTAATTTTGGTGCGCGAAGGGTATACGTACAGCCGACTTGGTGCTTGTTGACAAAAAGCTAAATAAGCAAACCTTCTCCCAAGCATTAAAATGAGATGAACAGCTAAGCAGAGCCACAGTTAAGCCCAGGGAAATTAATCCTTTCCACTCCCCAAGCCAACTGACACTCAGTACAGTAGTCATGGGAACATGGAGGGAAAATGTTAGTCAAGTAGACACCAAGTAAGAGACCAGGGTAAATATGGGGAGCGGGAACTGGCATGGTGAAGAAGATGGTGGGAAAAGATAAGAAATAATGCCATGCAAACCCCATAGAAACTCTCTGTGTTAGACTTTTTGAAAAACTAGCACCACGTAGAATCAGGTGGGCTCTGGGGGACATGACAGCATAGGATCATGGAACACTTCAGGTTTTTCATACAGAATTGTTTCTGATGGTGAAACTGCAATAGAAGCATGATAAGTCTACAAGTCCCAGTGTGTTGTAGCTGTCAAATCCACAGGTGGCCATAGCACTATTCAGGAGTTCTGATTCTGTGCAGAGTAAACATAGAAAGAGAGAGCGCAAGCTAGCCCTGCTCTACTCCATTGTTGCTCTCCACGTGATTCAGAAGGCTGGAAAATCAGTCTCTTCCATTGCGTGGAGAGCCTCCACAGATACAGGAGGCTCTCCTGTCCAGAAAGCTGCCCTCCATGAGTTCAGGGTGACAAAAACAAGGGCGGAGGGGGACAGAGCTAGTGTGCTCCCTCTCCTCACATGTTTACCCTGCACAGAATCAGAGCACCTGAATAGGGCTCATATTATGAGGCAAAGTGAGAACTTGTGCACTGCAGAGGATGGAGTGTTGGACTTCAACAGGGAGGCCGTCATTTCAAGTCCCTGCTGTGCCATGGGCCTTAGTGGCTGACCTTGGGCCAGTCATTCTCTTCCCAACCTATATCAGAGGAGTATGGTGGTGAGGATAAAAAAGGGGAGAGCATGAATACTGCCCCATCATCATCATCATCATCATCATCATCATCATCGCCTTGGCAAAATAGAAAGAATTTACAGCCTTTTCAGAACACAGAGCAATCGTGGTGTCTTCCTAACCTCTTGTGGAAGGCGGTTCCAAAGTTTGGGGGCTATTGCAGAAATTCCCTTCCCCCGGCCACGTGCAACTGTGGGCGGGGAGAATTTTGCGTGCGGGGGAAAGGAGAGTGAGACCACTGTGGGGTGATCTCACCCTCCAATAGGATACAAGGGTGGAGCGTGCAGGACCGTTATTAGGCCCGCAGGCCCACACTCTGGGCTCTTTCTTTTGCAGCTGCAGAGAAAGAAGGATCACCAAACAGCTACACATTCAGAAGCGCCCAAGGACGAGTGACTGGTTTGATTACAAGGGGGTGTGGGCACCTTTTCTTCCGCTTTCCCTGGGGGATTATTCAGCCTCTACAGGCCCTGTCTTTCCCCTGCAATAGCCCATTAGCTGTGGCCCTGCAGCATGGCTGTGCCTGGGCTCGCTTGCCAGTGGGGATCCTTCGGCCTCTACAGGCCTGTGTAAAGGGTGCTTACCTTGGCAGCAGCCCTTCGGGCAACATTACCAGCGGCTTCTAGCCGCTCACTGTGCTGCGCCACCCCCCGGGTTTGGATGTATCTGCCCGTGATACCTCACTGGCACGCATGCCCCCCCCCATTTATGTTGTTTGGGCCTCATGGCCTGCCTTAACAGGCACAGCCTTTTTACTCTGTGCCTGGGACCTAGTTGGCCCAGACCTCCTGTCAGGGATAGGCCTGTGTCCAGCCAGGCTGTGTTTCCTCCTGGAAGGTGTGGCCTGGTGTTATTACTGGGGCCTTGTGTCCTGCTCGGGCCTTGCAGCCCCGCCTTCTCTGAGTGGCATTTCTGCTGTATCTGGGCCTGATTTGCCCAGGCCTCCTGTTATTTGGCCCCCTGTTGTGAAATAGGGCATCTCAAACAACAACAAAAACCCTAGGTGCCTTCCCTGTTGGGTTGGTGAGGCCTCCTTCTCTTGCACTGGAGCAGGTAATTTAAATATTAAAAGAAGATTTTTCTTAAGGCCTTGCTTCTTTCTTAATTGTTAAAGTTATATTCCAGACCCTTATTGATTCTGGTGGTAGATTTGCTTCGCTTGCAGGGTCTTTTGCCTTGTTCTACACCTAAGGGTTGGTTTACCCCCCCCCCTTTGTTTTATACCGTACAGGGTTGTTGTGTGGATAACGGTTAGGGAGGACTACGTGAGCTGCCTCAGGTCCCTTGCAGGAAAGCAGGCAGGATACAAATACAGTACATACATTAGGCCTTCATTCTGACATATGTGGATTACCATGATGGTCAGCCTAACAGGGTTGTTGTGTGATAATGTAGGTGAAGCGCTTTGCTTACTCAAAGTACTGATACAAGCCTGTCCCTGACTCTCAGCCTACCCTACAGGGTTGTTGTGAGGATTACATGTAAGGGGAATTGTGTAAGCCACCTCGGGTTCCTTGCAGGAAGGCAGGCGGGATACCAGTACAATACTACGTAATGCCTTCCTTTTGTAATAGGGGTTTGTATGCTGGTCTACCTCACAGGGTCAGTGTGCGATAAACTATGTGAAACACTTTGATTGCTTGAGTACCGAAGCAAGTGAATTAAAGAATTATCTGGATTCTAGTTGATTGCCATTGCTCAGTAGGTAGATGTTGCAGTTCCTACATTAGGCCTTCATTCTGACATACAGAGTTTACACCCTGTATCAATCTGACAGGGTTGTTGTGTGTTAATGTAGGGGAAGCGCTTTGTTTACTTTAGGTATGGATACAAGCCAGTCCTTGACTCTCGGCCTACCCTGCCTTGCAGGGTGGTTGTGAGGATGATATGTAAGGGGAATTGTGTGCACCGCCTCATGTTCCTTGCAAGAAAGCAGGCGGGATACCAGGACAATACTATATAATACCCTCCTTGGAAGAGGGGGTTTGCATGCTGGTCTACCTCGCAGGTTCAGTGTGTGATAAAGTATATGAAACATTTTGATTGCTTCAGTACTGAAACAAATGAATTCAAAAATTATCTGGTTTCTAGTTAATTGCCATTGCTCAGTAGGTAGATCACCTGCTTTGCCGGCGTGCTCTTGTTCAATCCTCAGCATCTCTAGGAGGGTTTTGGAAACAATTCTGCCTACAATTATGGAGAGCTGTTGCCAGCTGGTAATACTGAGCAGAGTGGGCTGATGTGCTGGTGCCCATAATTTTCTGTAAGCTTTCTCGTTTTTATTATTTAGGAATTGGTTGCCTCCCAATGGGACACGGTGGCAGGAAGAATGACGGGGTGTGCCCCCAAGCATTTGGTTGTGGCTCTATGGTTAAACACTGGCTTGTATGCCGGGGGTCCCTGGATAGGTTCCCAGCATTTCATTGGGGGGGTTCCTGCCTGGGAACCCGGATGGCCATTGCCACTCAGTGGACTATTGGGCTGGACGGCCCAATAGTCTGACTCAGTTTATCCGGCCAGAGGTGTGCTGGCGTGTTCATTTCAATGGAACTTATGTCTGCCTTCTTAGTTTTTAAATGGCCTTATGTATTAGTTAGAATGCGGTGACATACGCCCACCTGAATCCTGCTATTGCTTCACTTATGGTTTTTTATAACGGCCGAGCCATTATTCACTTATTTCACTGCTTCCTGCATAGCCAACCAAGCCAATGTTCTGTGTTGGCACGAGCAATTTTATCATGCCGAGCCATGCTGGGAGTTCTGGTGGCAGTTTTATTTGCAAGTCGGTTGGCCCTGATCCATACGCCCTGCTAGTTAGTACCTGATGGCTGAGTGCAGCCCTTCCTTTTTACCTGTTCCCTTGGCTGTCTGTGCCTTACGATGTCTCTGTCCATTTCAGGGTTTTGTTCCCTACTATGCCATCTAATACCATGTGCTTTCTTTTGGCTGTTTTCCTCAGTGCTCACAAGCTGGGTCTTCCAGGTAGTTTGTGTTTGTCTGATCTCGAGACAACATCCGGATCTGCAGTGGTGTTCCTGTTGGTCCGTTTGCTGAACTATTTTCATCATCTATTTCTTCCCGCAGCGAACAGTCGTGAGTCCCAATGCTCTTAAGCCATGTGATTTATCAGGTAGCCGAAGCTTCTTTCATCATTTCATGTCAATTTCAGACTGGTAAGTGTGGGCGGTCTTGCCTTGTGTGTTTCGGTTCTGTCCTGGGACGTCCAGAGCTTATATCCATTTTTAGTAGGTTTTTAAGGGCTCAACTCTTAACAAGGGAGGCTTATAGCTGCCTTCATTGCAATGGGGCTTATGAATGCATTCTGTGCATTAAGCTGGAGGTGCATTCTTAGAAAATATGGGCAGCAGGTCGTTAATCTAGTCCAAGTTTATTTGCATGATACATTATATTTATTTCGTCTGCCGCATTCTACTCACTATGGAGCTTGGGTTTACTCTTGGGCCTCGCTTATCAGCACTGTCAGTTTTATCTAATCCTCTGGCCTGTATATGTGGTGTTGGTAATGTTCTTTATTGCCTACTCGGTTGGCAGCGGGTGGGCTGTCTGGTGTGGTTACGGTATGGCTGGCCTAGGAGGCATGAGTGGCAACCCATGCCCTAGGCCTGCCACTGGCCCATACTTTATTTTGGCCATCGAAGCATATAACTCTGAAGGGGTTAATTCCATTCCTGCAGCTATTGGGTTCTGTTAGCCCATATAGTTCTGGGACTTGATAATGACTTGCGTTCAGCCTCATTGTTATTTAATTTGATTTTGGTTCCCATGCCTTGCTTGAATTTTGGGTAGCAAGCAGTGTTGTCGATGGAAAGTAACCAGGTGGACTTTACTTCAAGCATCCTCTCTCGGCTACATGCCTCCTACAGATGGGGGATGGGGTCCTGTTTTATGTTACTTAATGCTTCTCATAGAGCGACCCATGTCGCAGTATAATTGGCTTTGCCCTCCAATTTTCTGGCACAGGCTGCCTCGGGGTGCCAGCTATAGGTGGGCGAGGCTCATATTCCTGTTAATGTGGGAAGGGCCCAATTTTGTATTTGCCTTCCTGGGAGACTGCTCAGGATATCAGCACGTCGGTATTCCTGAACTGTGGGCGGTAATCCCTTGCCTCTACGGCATCATTTGGGGTCTCTGTTGCCATAAGCACGTTTCCTCTTCTAAGTCTCCTTTTAGGTGGCCCTAGGCAGTGCCTTACCCTGCTTTCCTCTAAGGAAGCAGGAATTTTCTTGAGAAGGCTTCAACTGTTTTGGCAGTGCAAGGATTGTTTGCAACTACATAAGTATAAGCCAACCTATGTGCTTCCGCACACTATGTTTGGCCCAGATTGCTGCTTGCAGTCTGTGGCAGTTTTTTGCATGGGCTTTGTAGTCATAGCTGGGCATTGCTTTATGCACGCTCAGTTGTCACAGTGCGGCACATTATAATTCCTATCTGCCAGCCATGAAATCCAAGCCACATGTTGGGGTCTTTTACAGTCCCTGTCTATGGGGCTCCTCCTGCAGCTCCCTAGCCCAATAGAAGGATCATGTCTGGGGCCCCTTGCAGGCTCGGGAATTATGTCGAGCTTTTGTTTTATCCGCTCTCTTTTAGGGAGATGCGGTCTACATTAAAGGAACTCTTCTTACCGGACATTGGTATGGTTCAGGCCTGGGACCTGGAGCCTTTTACGGACACCTTCTTTCCAAGGCTTCCGTTTCCATAATTATTCAGCGGGCTCCCAATTCGTTTTTCCATGAGGCCACTGGAGTGGTGGGCAGCTGCCATATGTGCCCACAGCAACGGCTTTGGCCAATTTGAAATCTGGGCCCAGTCCGGGAGCGCCGTGTATTCCCTGCACCGTAATTGCGATTGCACATGAGAGCAACATCCTTTTCTTCAAATAGACTGGAGTGGCTGCATTGCAGAAGCACGATATGAACTAAGTGCTGCCCGCATTTTGCGATTATCCTGATAGACAATATTGTGTCTGTGGCCATTGCAGACTTGATAGGCAAGGCCAAGATTTTACCTTATGCACACTCCTGAGAGGTGCAGTGTTGATTAAGAAACTCCTGTCAGCCATTCAGTGCTGTATAAGGCAAGTGCCTAGAGCATTCTACAGTCATCAGTATCTTCTAGACGGTTGCTGCTCTGAATTTTTCTCGCAGACAGTGTCCAGGCGGTGTGTCGCTGGCGCTCTTAAGCATATCGATTGTATGTACACAAATTGCCATGATTGGTGCTGCTGTTTTCATTTCTGTCTTTTCAGATTCCTGGAGTGGAAGGAGGTCGGCTTGTGTCCTTGTGTTCCGGCACTGTATGATATTTGGACGGCGTGGAAAACTGATAAGTCAGGCCTCGGATCTCAGCTTGGGATCGGTCTACTGGCTGCACCCAGTGCTTGGGTCAGCGTGCAATGCAGCAGCAGAACCTCCTATCCACGTTATTCCGGTCTGGCCTGGTTGGCCTGCCCCCACAAGTGCTGGTAGTGCATTTGGGGGAAAGCGATTAGGCGTGCTTACGGGCATGGCCTTGATTTTGCAAGTATCTGCGGACCTTGCTGTGATTTGTCGGAGATGGCCTGGTGTCCAGATTCTCTGGTCCCACATCTTGTCACGATGCTGTTGGAGGGATACTGCCAATCCCAGTGGCCTTGTTCAGGCCTGCCCCCGCAAGTGCTGGTAGTGCATTTGTGGGAAAGCGATTAGGCGTGCTTACGGGCATGGCCTTGATTTTGCAAGTGTCTGCGGACCTTGCTGTGATTCGTCGGAGATGGCCTGGTGTCCAGATTCTCTGGTCCCACATCTTGCCACGATGCTGTTGAAGGGATACTGTCAATCCCAGTGGCCTGAACAAGGCTTGCCGGAAGGCGAACAGAGCAATCTGTAGGAGCCTTGGAGGGAGAGGCGTTGCGATTCCTCATCCCGAGATATCCTTGGCTCGGAGGGAGCTGTACCGACCGGACGGGGTGCATTTGTCCGAGGTCGGCAATTTTATTTTTCTTCAGGATCTGCGAAGGGTCCTCCTGGAGGTAGTTTCCGCCAGGTGGGGGAGAAGAGACTTAGCTTAAGCATTTCTCTCTCTGTGGCTAGTAAGTGCGGGAATAGGCAGTGGGGTTAGGGTTTTGGTGATAATCCAATGGCACTGTTCAGGTGGCTGGCGAGACCTGTATCTCAACGCTTGCTGAGTTTCGTGGCTCGGGGGGGGAAATACGGATCGCCAGTGAGGATGGCTTACATCACATGGATCGGTGTTCTGTGGCACCGTGAGATGGGGACTGTGAGAAAGCCTCCCAGCACCCAAGAGGGTGTAAAACTGGGGGGGTGGCGAAGTGCTGCGCCACCCCCCGGGTTTGGATGTATCTGCCCGGGATACCTCACTGACCAATGGCCAGTTTTAGTTAGTACCCGCACTTTCACCCTTCGCAGATCTTGATTAATAAAATGTGGCCCTTTATTTACACCATATACTTGTGTCTCGCCTCTTCTTTTCCCCTTTTACGCGCGCAAATCCTTGGCCAACACTGTCTGCAACTGTTATATGGAAGGAACAGTCAGACAGCAAGGCCAACTGACTGGACCTCAGTTGGTGAATGGGCTCATATGGGATAGAGACTTCCTTAAGGTATGAAGAACGTTGGGGCTGCACGTGTCACAGTATCAGTGGTGCCATCAGGGCAAGACTTTGCAGCAGAAGTCCAGAGCCCCGCCAGCAGAATGAGCAGGGGGGGACCCAAATACAGCACGGCTGGTTTGCCACATTTTGAAATAAGTGAAGTGATTCACATTATTATCCAAAGATGCCCGCCCTCCAATGAGGCCATTAAGTAGGGATGGACAAATTTGCTTTCTCCCACATTCAGAATGTTTATGTCTCAGGTGATTTCTTCCCATTTATGGAGAAATCTGCAGATTTTGATACGTTCTTATCAAAAAAAATGAACCAAATATGATGACGTTCTCACCCATCTGCACCAGCAGATGGGCTCGCTAATACTGTGCAGGGATGCAGGCATTCCCAGCACGGAGAGGACCGAGTTGTAGCTGCCTGAACCCCTGCACAGTATTAGTAGTAGTGAGCCACTTCTTCTGACTGGGTGAAGCACGAGCAGAAAAGCAGACACGCATTCATTGCAGAATCAAGGTAAAGCAGCTTGTGCACGGGAGCCTAGGGAGAAAGAGAGCCAGTACATTACATCATGGCAGCAACTCTATCTGTGGTTCCATTCTAATTCTTCCCCTTTTTTTTCACTGAAACAAACAAGCGGCCCTCAAACTTGAAACTGAATGACTGTGTTTCAGAGTGCAGAGAACAGGAAGCCATGCCATGATGGGATGGGCACTCATGGAAGCCTTGCCTCATGACAGCTATTCGTGTAAATCACTGTACTTCCCCTCAAGAAGCATCATCAGACACTCTCTCTTTTCCAGCGCTCACTCACTTAGGCCTAAATTAGACATTGTAGGAGAAATAATGGGCTTTCCCGTCCCGAGAGCCAGTGTGGCGTAGTGGTGAGAGTGTTGGCCTGGGACTTCGGGAGATCCGGGTTCTAGTCCCCGCTCGGCCATGAAACTGACTGGATGACTTTGGGCCAGTCACTGACTCTCAGCCTAACCTACCTCACAGGGTTGTTGTTGTTGTCAGGATAAAATGGAGAGGAGGAGGAGGATTATGTAAGCCGTCTTGGGTTCCTTGCAGGAAAAAAGGTGGGGTATAAATATAAAAAAAAAATAATAAAAAAAAATATGCGTCTCTCCTAGTGCTAATGTGTGCGCTGTGGGAAGAGTGGTGTAGTGCACCCTGGACTCACAGGGTTGAAGCACTTGGAATTTTTCATTAGTAGGAATGATGACATCATTGGGCACGCCCCTCAGACTTCCTTGCTCCTCCTGCGCTCAGGTGCAATCTTCACAGAAGCTGGAGGAGAAATGGGCTTTCCCAGCAATAATATATATTTGTGTGAGCGGTCTCTGTTGTAATGCAAAGTATTTTGGGGTGTCTTGATCTTAAATGGGCAATTAAGACCCATTAGCTGTACAAAAGACCTGCTCCCGGAGGAGATGGAAACTGCTAGAACTGGTTTGCTGACTGATTAAATAGGGGTATGTGTATATACACATACACACACGTATGTGCACACACAGAGAGACATACATATAATACAGAGAGAGATATGTATAGATATTCATAGACCATAGAGTTGGAAGGGGCCTACAAGGCCATCGAGTCCAACCCCCTGCTCAGTGCAGGAAACTAGAGGAGGGGTCTCCTATCTAAGTAATAACCAGGCCTGACCCTGCTTAGCTTTCCACGCTCAGACAAGCTGAGCCCGCATTTTTGGACTCTCCTTGAGGACTACGGGGACACCTGCACTTCATGATGAGCACCTGCACTTCAGAAGCTACCACTATGCTGCTGTGTGAGAAGAGGCAAATCAGGAGGTAGGAGGGGATACTTCGCCCTTTCCCTGTCCACCAATTATCCCTTACAGCCCCTCCCCATCATTTTTAATGGTATCTTCCCTAGCCAAGCTCAGAAATGGGAAGTGATCTTGGCTTGGTGGAAATGGCCTTGGGGAGAAGTGTGACAGATGATGGAACAGCTAATCTCACCTACCTCCTGTCCGCCAATTCTTCCCTGTAAGGAATCCCTTCCATTATCTCAGCTGGCATAATGTGCTTGCCAAGATAATGTCTAATTTTGCTTTCTGTTTTTGCTTCCCTGCATCTTCCATGTTTGAGGCGGCTTAGAAATTAATAAAATACAATAATAAAATACAATTAAAAATGAAGCTATGGTCCATTACACTAAAACCACAATAAAAACAAATCCAATTAAAGCAAGATCATAACCAGCCAGTACTACATTAGCTTCTGAATACCATCCTAAAAAGGTGGGTTTTATTTTATACAGTTTCGGGTATATTGTCAATTGTTAAATGACATCTGGAAGCAACAGCTAGGCTGGCCACTTTTGCATCTCCTAAGAAAAGATAGTGGGATGGATCCAAACTTAGTCATACTTAGAACAGACGCACTGAAATCCATGGTACATAGTCATGACTAACTATTTCAATGGGTCTACTCCATGACTAAATCTGGATCCACCCCGAAATGTGTTTGCATGAAATTTGAATATGCTAATTTATATGTATAGATGCAAATTTAGAATTTTAATAGAAATACAATACATCTCATCATGGTGAGGACTGTGGCCAGGTGACCTTTGTGCCTGCTAAGTCTGCTGTCCAGGTGCTAACTCTTCAAGGGAAGCTTGGGGGCCCCAATAGCTCTCCCTTCTTAGGGATCTTTCACTTTCAACCAGACTTGGGATTCAATTGCCCTTCAAAGAGAGGGTGTCTTCTGACAGTCCACGCTGGCAACAACATAGAAGGACCTGCTCTTCCCTGCTTCTGGTTGAATACCTGAGATCCAGTGAGTGTTCTGAGCAGGGCCCTCCCACAAATCTTTTCAATATGCAGGTGCCCAAGCCAGGACGGGCAGGAAAGGTCAAAAAAGCCACCAAAGCTGAATTGGGGCCCAGAAGCTAATTAGCTACCATGACACTGATTCAAAATGCCCCAGCCACTTTGGTATCTCTGTTGCAGACCTGTGGTATCCTCCACCAGCTGTGGCTTCCCAATCATTTCAAAACCACACCATAGTATTTATTTAGAACTTACATTAGTATACGTTTCTGAGTGCATCTGGTGTAGGCATACAGCCAGGGTCAGGGTCCAGCAGTTTTTGGTAGGTCTGGGAGCAGAACTTCATGTTTTGTTTTGATTTTTCGTTCTGGTAGTGCTGCATTTTCCGATTGCAGTGATGGACAACCCGGAGGCCGCCTGTGACCCTTAGCCCTGTTCCATCATCAAACTCTGTGTGCCTCCCTTCCACTCTCTGTGAAAGATTGCGTGTCCCTCCTCCCCAGCCTTCCCTCCAGTTTCCACCCATTGCAGCCAGTTGGCAAGGGATGTGAGCAGCCAATGAAAGAGGTGGCTTCAGGCAGCAGTGGCAGTGGGTTGGGCTGGGGAGGGGGAGGGGGAGGTCTTTCTTCCCAGGAGCTCAGTTGGCAATCATTTATTCCATCTGTGGTCACTTGCTCAAAGAAGAGGAGGATAAAGAAGAAGAAGTGGCAGGCGGGTGCCTTCCTACTTGGCTGGGTCCTGCTGCTGTGAGCTGTCTCCAGATGCAACCCCAATGGCGCATAGCTGCAGGGGGGTGGCAGGAGCTTCTTTCTTGGCCCACAGGATGGTTGGAGCTCCAACCACCCAGCAGCACCCCCCTGCAGCCAAGCACCATTGGGGCTGGGGAGGGGGAAGGATAAATGAAAGAAAGGAGGAACAGAAGAGCTCCCCCCCCCCAATCCTCTTCTATTCTTCCTTCCTTCTTTCCCATTCCTTCACCCCTCCTAGGGATGGGAGAATCAGCGATGTTTGTGCTTGTTGAGGTTCTCCAAGTTCCACCTTGAAACTCAGGTCTGCCTCGCTCTCATTCCCAAATACAAGGTTTGTTTGTTTGATTGCTTCAATGGAAAAAGTGCGCATTTGAAGTGCAGACACAAATGTGTAGTTTCTGCCCATTGACTGAAGCGTGAAAACACTCCCCCCCATGCACTTAAAAAAAAAAGAAAAGTGCACATTTTTCTGACACATGCATTTTGTGAATGTGATCACAAGCTCAGAAATATGCCAGCCTTGCCAGAAAAAATGTGCTAGCGTTCACATTTGGAGGTGTGAACAGCGAATGCTTTGAAGTTGAACGAACTGAAACAAAATTCTCATACATCCCTAGCCCCGCCCTGCTTCTGCTGTTGCTTCTGCTGCTCTGGCCTCTTTCTCTCTCTCTCCACCATTGGAGTGGGGGGGGCACCCACCCACCCCGCTCCAATGGTGGAGAGAGAGAGAAAGAGGCCAGAGCAGCAGAAGCAACAGCAGAAGCAGGCTCCCCAACTACCGTTATTGCCACTTTCAGTTTTGTGGCAATGCAAGAGGACCGTCTCAGTGAGCTGCTCCCAGGCTCTGGAACTCTCTGCCAAAGAAGGCTAGGTTGGATCCCATCCTTCCGTCAGCAGACAAAGACATTTCTGTTCAAGCAGTCCTTCAGCTTGTAAAACGGTCTGTTGGGTTGGGTGCTGTTTTTATTCTGTAATTTTTTGGTGTGTTTTTACATGTGTTTTTTAATGTTTTATTATCATTTTTAACTACAGTTTCTTTTCTTTAAAAATTTTTTTTTTTTTTTAAATGATTCTAAGCCAGCTTGAATGTCATTTTCCTTTTGGAAAGGTGGGGTATAAACTGAATAAATAACTCAACTTATTCATCACCATGGAAGTCCCAATCAGGTGGGGATAGAAAAGGACTTTTAAAGGAGGAATGTGGAGAAAGAAGTCTAAACATAGAAAGATACATTGAGATGAAGACAGGGGATGTGAAGAAGAAAGTTTTTTTGGGGTGACACCACAAAATGACATCGAAAAAGTGTGGCCTCGCCCACTGCCAGCTCCGACCCTGCCCATCTGGCCCTCAATAGATTATCACCCCTACCCGGAATGTGGCCATTGACAGAAACATGGTTCCCCACCCCATGAAACAAATTCCCAGCCTGTTGGCAGCCTAGAGTATGATAGTGGCACATTTGGGCCTGCTTGGCTGGCACAGACAGACCTCCTTAACCATTGACCCACCCTGGTGGGAATTAGAAATGTATGCAAAATTTGCACCACTGGATTTTTTAAAAAAATTGATTTCTCCAATTTCCATCACACCGAAATGTATACGGACCAGATGCATTTGACGCTGAGAAATCTGTACATTTCCATATGCGTGATACATTCTGTGGAACAGAAAAAGGCATCCAGTGAAATGGACACATTTGAAAAGCATGCAAAGAAAAATCTGTACATTTCAAAAATGCACGCCTTCTGTGGATACTGCCAAAAATAAAATCTGCCCCCACAAAAAAATCCATACAGATTGATTTCTATTTTTAAAAAATTGGCATATAATTGGCACAGAATGAACTTGGAGGTGGGAAATGGAAGAAGCCCATAGAAATGGACCTGGAAGTTCCACCCATCACTAGTGGGCATTGCTTGTGCTGCTTCCTTTGGGCAGGGAGTCTTGCTGCTTCCAAAACTGTTGGCCTTGGCTTAGGTCTAGGCCTCAGAATGGGTCTAGGTCTAGTCTTCTCAGAGCAGATCGTTTTAATAAAACCTTTTTTAAAATAAAGTGACAATGAAAGATTGAACAAAAAAATTATATATGCAAAGCACTTTTTTAAAAAGTGAGCACTTCACTTTAAACTTAGCGGGAGGGGCAAAGAGGGCAGTCTTGGATCCAGGGGTTGTACTTCTGTCATTATAGAAGTGAAGGTGGGAGGAAGTTGAGCCTGAGCTCACCCCACAGCTGACAATCCTGCACACAACCATAGTTTTCTGTAAGGTTCAGCCAAGGAGTTTTGGGTAGAAACAATTGACCATCCCACTGGCACCCTCCTCCTGCTTCTTTTGGTAAAGGCTCCAGAGGAGACCTGAGAAATGACCTCTTCCTGATAACTCTGAAGACAGGCTAGAAGTTGCAAAGATGTACATCCTCTGTGGGGAATTTTCAGGGTGATTAACAAGATTGGTCCAGCTGATCTCAGTGTTCTCATGGAGATCTCTGCTGGGAGAAATGTGATCTCTACGGTAACCAGGTCCCAAGTCATACAGGGTTTCTTAGATAGTATTACACACACATTACATAAGACTTTGAAGTCTTTTACTGCCTAAATTAGGGCAAGAGCAGGACACAGAGGCACCTTCTGGTTGGGGAGCAGACACTAATCAGTTAGTGTTGACCCCTACAGACATCTCAGGTCGTCATCCCTGAATTTTGATGACAACCTGTGGTGACATGATGGAGGATCCTAACAAGGTGGATGCTACAATATTAAAGTGGCTTGCTTAACCTTATCTTACGTTGCTAGACCCATTAATCTTACGTTGTGACTGTTTAGAAAGTTGTTGGCTAGCAAAGTAAGAATGACACAAGCAGGTGTGCTCAGAAGTCCCCACAGATCGGTAAGTGCTTTGGGAAACCGCTGCCTAGATGTGCTAAGTAGAACTCGCTTTTTCCAAAGATGAAATATCTGGATACATGTCCCTGCTGTTTATTTATCTTTTTAAGGAAATAAATAAATGGGTGGGGAACCTTTGGCCCACCAGATGTTGTAGGATTCCGACTCCCATCAGCCCAAGCCTGTGTGGCCAATGTCCAAGGATGCTGAGAGTTGTAATCTGGAGGGCCACAAGTTCCCCACCCCTGATTTAGAGGCTCTTAATAAAAGTGGGGAGAGCTACAGTTAGGCCCTGCTCAATAAAAGTAGACCATGGGACTGAGGGGTAGGAGCCACCATTATTTCAAACATGATCCTTTATTGGATGCTCGTAGGGATGTGCAAATCAGCCAAATTCAGGCTCGCCAAAGTTCTCTGAATTCCACCTTGAAGCTCATTCATTCCAACTCAAGTCCGTATCAAATTGAGAGCTTTGTTTTTTTCCCTTTTCACATGAAAATCTGTGTGGATTTTCATGCATACTTTGTACGCATCAATTGTGCACATTTTTGAACTGTATGTATTCTTCATTGATTAAAGCGTTTGTGCGCATTTTCCAAAATCACACATTGTTTCATGTGCATTTTTCAGATGTATGCATACTGTCTGATGCATTTTTGTGTGTCCACAAATCACATTCAGTCATGACTTCAGTCATGAAGGTGCAGACTGGGTAAATCCGGATCAAAAATGAACTGAAATGAATTTCTCAGACATCCTTAGAGTTAGGCAAGGATTCCATTTCAAAGATTCACAGCACGATCTTCACAGAAGCAATTTCTCATAATCAAACGTCATGGGTTGGATCCAGATTGGTCATTCCATGAACGGAAGGGTTCCTTCTGTTCATGGGAGGCACTGGGATCCAGCAGAGGCTCCATGCTGGTGGAAGTAGGTAGGAAGGTGATTTTTGTGGTTTCCCCCTTCCTCCCTCCCCCCAGCCCTCTCTTCCTGCACTATCAGGGCCCCCTCCCTGGGTAGCTTTCAGAGAGGCACAAGAGACTGCAAGGGGAAGAAGGAATTATTAAGATGGTCTCTGTTCTCCCTTCCTCCTGCAGGAGCAAAACTGTGCTAAGCACTACTACTCTAGATCTAACCCCATATGAGAATAACCATCAAGGCCCTTTACTGCAGGAATATTTCTCTGGGGATTTTGCTTCATGTGGAGTAGCAATGACAGCAACATCTCCTCAAATCTGAAAAGCTGAAGGGTGTAAGACTTGCCTTAGTTCTGGGAGATAAACCTGCTGGGCCATCACCTGTGTGGGAAATGGACCATTGACATAAATACTAGTGAGCGGAGCCGGCTTCACACGGGTTGGATGGAATAGCTCTTTGTTTGATACAGTGAAGCCCTCGAGCAAAGTTATGCAGCTGTCAGAGTTGGGACACATTGGGTCCTCTCTGTCTGAATGAAGCCATGTCCACTTGCACCCCAGGCATGTCCCCTGCCACCACGGTGCACCGTCCACTCCATTCCCCGGAGCGGGGCTTCCTGACAGAAGTGGCGAGAGCGCAGCCAAATAGCAGCACTGTCCTTGGCTTCAACTGGGGTTTCCCAGATGGCCATGCTCCCTTCCCCCCATCCCGTTTCCCTTTTCCCCAACCATTGATTGCTTGGTGGTTTCCCAGCTTTTGTGCCGTTTTCCCCGCCCTTCTAAGAGGTTGAAATGCCTCTCTTAAGGCCTAGTTACCGGCAGTGAGAGCTTTAAGCTAAAATGTTTTTTAGCATTTCCCCACCACCGCCCCTTTTGCCTTTGGCCCCACCCACCACTGGAGTTGAATTCAGAGAAGAATGGAGGTTTCCACCCCGTGGAGTAGAGGAACTTACATGATGACGTCATGGGTGCTATCCAATAGCTGCCCGTTACACCAGTGCAACTTCAGCCAGCATAGCAAACCCAATTGTTGCTGGGGTAAGAATCCCAGAATTTCCAGCGACTACAGCTGGTGGTTTTAAATTTGCTGGGGAAAGGTGCTGCTTCCACCACAGGGGAGAGTGAATCACAGCTGGCCTGTGAAGTCCCTCCAGGAAAGCCATTGCAGCTGGAAAGCAGGCTTGTGTGCATAATCCACACTTTGCACAAGCAGAGAAAAGCTGGAAAATGTGGGATCGAGAACATCGGAGTCAGCATCCAAATGCAAGTTTCTTCTAGCCATTCCGTCTGTGACTCTTGGCTTCCAAGTATGTTCAACACCAGCCTCCAATACGTGTACCCATGCTAGTAGGTTACAAAGAGCTGTTGCTTCAGAAAGGAGGCAAGCTCACATCCTGAAGGAAAGCAATGGCAAATAAACATTTATAGAGAATGCATGGCAACAAAAGGTGCAGAAAACAAACTCTGAGGAACTTGTAAGGGTTTGGGTAATTCAGAAAACCTGCCACCAGGGGGACATTTTTATTTTTAAAAAGGCAGTTGGACGGACTTGGAATGATGCCTCATCACTGGTCAAATGCCCATTTATTCCACATATACTCCAGTGCAGTTATTCCATTGCTGAAGACATAGAAATACGGGGGGGGGGATCCATACCCAACATCTTTCTCTTATGTCTAGCTGACTGTATATCCATTGGATCATTTTTAAACACCTTGAAGAAAGATGTCACCTTAAAGATAGGCAGGAAAACAAAACAAAACAAAAATACAGTGAAGGAATGTGCAGGTGACACTTCTTCACTTGAATGTATCTTACCATTTTAGACCTGTCCTGCAAAAAGCAAAGGGCGGGGGGGAAACTCTGACAAAATGTATATTTTGCCTTCTGTACGACAGTGGAACAGCTGGGACATTTTCTGCATGGGTTAATTTAATGCAACAAGACTGGACTTTTAAAGTTTTCAGGGTAAAAATAATAAAGTGAAGATGCATGACCATTTAGAGAGCTGTACCAAGGACGCTTTACTGCCCAGCAGCCAACTGGTTAACAATCCAGACAATGAATTAGTTTAATAAGAAAAAGGGAAGGGAAGTCAGTTCCATGGTTTAATATATGCACCTCCAGCATTCCAAGGACAGTGTTTTCAAAAGGACGGGGCTCTTCTTTGTCATGGCTCCTGACAGAGCAGCTGCATTACAAATCTTAGAAAATATTATGAACAACTTGTCAGAATGGATAATGCATCTGGTTCCTGGACTCTGAACTTCCAAATTATGGAACACAGGAAGCTGCCTTATACAGAGTCAGACCATTGGTCCATCTAGGCCAGCACTGACTGGCAACAGGATTCTCCAGGGATTCAGGCAGGAGCTTTTCCAACCCTACCCGGAAATGCCAGGAATTGAACCGGGGACCTTTCACAGGTAAAGCGTGTGCTTTATTTGTTATATTTATATGCTACCTTTCCTGCAAGGAGCCCAAAGTGATGTACATGATCCCCCTCCTCTCCATTTTATCCTCTCAACAACCCTGTGAGGTAGAGTAGGCTGAGTCAGTGACTGGCCCAAAGTCAACCAGTGAGCTTTGTGGCTCAGTCAGGACTAGAAACCCAGGTCTCCCCAGTCCTACTAGTCCAACACTCTAACCACTACACCACACTGGTTTTACCATTGAGCCACAGCTCCTCCCTGAGAGGGGGTGGTTGAGTAGTTAAGCACATCTGACTGGCAATCAGTCAGTGGACAGCATAGTGTCCTTTGATTGAATGGCCTGTGAATGCTTAAAGGGCAAGAGGCAGGCTTCCAGAGGACATCACTACCAAATCTTGACACACACACACACACACACACACACCAATTTGTATATTTGCCTATGCCCAGGGGAGGCTAGTGACTCCTATTTCAGTGGGGCTCCTTTTCCATTACAGATTTTGCAGCTTTTATTTGGAGCTTCATAGGAGCCATACATGGTGCTCCATGGAGGTGAACCTATTCTGGGGAGGAAGTTCAGCACCATGGATAGCTCCTATGAAGCTCCAAATAAAAGCTGCAAAGGAAAAGGAGCCCCACCAAAATAGGAGTCACCAGCCTCCACCCCTGCCTATTCCTAGATTCTTCTTACAGGGGCAGATTTGTAGCTTGGGCATACTACTGGGCCCAACACTCTGTTTACCCAGGTGGTGGCTATGGCCCAGAGTGCCTCCTGTCAACTTTGGTTGCTTTGTCATCTGCACTCCCCGCTGGAAGGCAGAAAGAAACCCACTAATGTCATCCATGCTTTGATAACTTCCAGGCCGAACTGTTCTAATGCACTCTAAGTGCGGCTGACCTTGAAGATTGTTCGCAAATTACAGCTGGTACAGAATGCCACACAGGGATGTATGAGAATTTTGTTTGTGAACAAGCCCCATTCACAACCCTGAACGTAGATGCAAGCAGGAGAACTTGTTCTCCAAAAATGTTTGCAAATTGTCAAGCACGCAGTCTTGTTAAAAAAAAAAGTGCAAATTTTAATCAAACAAACAGTTTGCAATGTGCAATTTCATGCTTTAGTCTAAGGAGGAAGTTTTACAACTTTGGGAAATGGGCTTTATGTTTTTGTTTTTCCACAATTTCCCTGTTTGATCACATTCGATTTGCACAATTTTCCCATTCGTGCAAATTGAACAGAGATTGCAGATGACCATGGTAAACTAGATGAGAAGCATATCAAGCTGATGTTTGGAGAATCTGGGCAAACACAAACATCGCTTGTTCATGCATCCCTAGCCACAGCCAGTCCATACTGACAGACCTGGTCTAAAGAGCACATGTTTGCAGTTACAAACTAAGATATAGGCAGTGAATCAGTGTACATTGTTCCCAGGAATTGTAGTTGTGTGCAAAAGAGATTTCGGTGAGCAACAATAGCAATGCATTATATTGTATATAATACAATATGTATATAATATAATCATATACATTATATATTATATATTATATGGACTGGGACTCGGGAGATCTGGGTTCTAGTCCCCACTCGGTCATGAAACTCACTGGGTGACTTTGGGCCAGTCACTGACTCTCAGCCTAGCCTACCTCACATGGTTGTTGTGAGGATAAAATGGAGAGGAGGAGGAGGAGGATTATGTAAGCCGCCTTGGGTTCCTTGCAGGAAAAAAGGCGGGGTATAAATATAATAAATAAATAAATAAATAAATAAAATATAGTATGGCATGCAGTAGGGACGTCAGCGAAATCCGTAACAGATTCAAATGAGTTCAGATTTCTCTGAAATCCAAGGATTTGGACACAGACCATGTGGATTCCATGGACTTGCAGATCAGTTTTTTTTTATTTTGGAGGGGATTCATGCAAGAGTGCATTTGCGCAAGTGCACACTTGCATTAATGCACATTTGCAAGCAGGAACGAAATTCTCGTACATCCCTTTAAAAAATCCAATTCCATCAACAAGCAGAGTATGGAATGAAAGATGCCTGACAATCCTTGAAACACAGATTTAATAAAATCCATACATCCCTACATGCACATGACATGCCTTAGGGAACCCAGGTTAGAACAGTGTCCAAAAACAGTGGGTCAGGCCCAGACTCACCTTGCATATGGCCACTGGTGCTGGGCCAGTCCTCTTCTGCTGAGCTATGACACTTGCTCTGAAACATCACTTTCAATTCTTTTATTGTATGTATTTTTATTTTTCATTTTGGAAATGTGGTCTAGAAATTATGGGTTAGGTCCAGATGTAGTCCTACTTAGAGCAGACCTATTGAAGTCAATGGGATTGAAATTAGTAGTGACTAACCTAAATTCCATTGATTTCCATAGGTCTATTTGCTGAGTATGACTAAATTTGGATCCTACCTGTTCTTAAAAAAAAAAAATTGGCAATCACATCAAAATGTCAAAATCTGATTTATAACACTGTTCATTTGTAGACAATCCGTGGGATAACACATTGCCCTGGTACTGTGCCAGGACAGATACCTGAGATCCAAGGAGTAACATTGTGCCCAGGCAACAATACTGGTCCATCAAATCCCAATATCCCGTCTCTGTCAGAAGCCATGTTTGAGAACACAGGGAGGGTGCTGAAAGAGTGGTGTCTGCTGTTCATTCTTGGTCTATATCACTTGTAGTTTCAGAGAAAGCTTCTGCTTTTGCTGGCAGCAGGACCCCTGGCCCTGTCACAGCATGTCCTTCCACAGATCAGAACTGGCACTTCATGAGCACCAACTTGGAAGACATGTGGTTTCAGCACAACATTTTCCATAGACTGGCACTGAATCCTGGCAAAATGTCCCACACTGGCATTAGTCGAGCCACGATTCTTCTCCCGGGTTCAGAATCTAAGGATTGCTGATGACTTGTTCGCATCATCAGGGAATATTCTTTCAGGGGCTGTTGGATCAGAGATGTTTTCCTAAATAATTAGAGAAATCCGGGGGGGGGGGGGTGTTAGCCCTTGCACATTATTTCAAGCCATTCTCCATGCCTGTAGTGAACTATGCCTGAGATGAAGGAGAAGAGAATCGAACTCTAGGTCAGTCAAGTATGGTTGGGTGAGAATATTGTTTCAGTTCACTTTTTATGAGAAGCTCTCCATATTCAGGACAAAAAGAACATGAGATTAAAAATTTAATGTGAGAGAAACCGAAAACAGACAGATTTGTCCATCTAGGCACAGGGCTTTCTTTGAGTGCTTAGCTCTTCTGAGACTGGACTTGAATCCCTGTGCATTCAATCATGTTAGTGCTGAATTAGGGTTGCCACCTCTTTTTCCTGACAGGCTCCTCATCTGTAACAGCTACACGGCAGGCACGTGCATGCAACATGGTCCACTCCGTGCTGGGAATAACTGTGCCTATTGAACTTGGCTGGTGCAGATGGGTGAGAATCTTGTTTCAGTTCCTTTTTCCTAAGAATTTTCCAAAATTTGCCAACTTCTTCATATGCAGGAGAGAAAGAACTTGAGATTTTTTAAAAAATCCAAATGTTGGAAAAAGCGAAAATGACAGATTCGCCTACTCAAACCCCTGGTAAGTCAAGGCGTAGGAATGGGCAAGCCCTGGCTTGGGATTTTTCTGAGTGTGACAGAGAGGTACACGTCCCCTCCATTTTTGCAATATAGATCAGGCTGGGAGATGGCCTGCATGTTATTTACTCATGAGTAGCTGCCACCTCCACTCTATCTTCCCTGACTCTGAATATCTGGAAATGCAGACCTTTTAATTTATTTTATAGACCACAATATATCAGACGGTGCATAGATCTGAGCCAGCATAGCCAACTCCATGATGACTGAAAAGCATTTAGGATGGAGCATGGCTGCCTTGTCAGACATAAGCTTATTGCTGAATTGGAGATCAGCGCTTGCAAGATTCACCTGCAGCCAGTGGAGGCTGATGGCTCCAATGTCAATGGGGAAGTGTATCCAAACTGGGTTGTAGTCTGAACTTTTAAGGAGCTATCCGTAGTGGTGAACCTATTTTGGGCCTAGGGTTCAGAACCATGGATAGCTCCTTTAAAGTTCAGACTAAAACCCAGAGTGGATACACCACCCCACTGACTTTGGAGCCAGCAGCTTCCACTGCTTGTAGCTCTGCCCTCCCTGTTCTCAACCTGCCCCTTTCTGCGGTGCATCATCATCATCAGGCGATCACTCGTGACCGAGTAAGATTGTCTTCCGGGATAAAAGGAGGAAGTTCTAAAGAAGATTGTGTAGGCTCTAGCGATGGGTCCGTAAGTGACTGTGGAGGCCAATTCTAGATCCACACAGCTTCCCACAGTGAGGACACAGGTTACCAGATAGAAGATGGTCCTGTAAAGGATTCATTTGACGTGCTTTTCGCTTAGCACGTTTCTCCCTTTCACCTTGCACTCGGGCTTCTTCAAAGTCCATGGAACCTTTGTGAAAGGCCAACCTCCATTTAGATCTTTCATGGGCCAGAGCTTCCCAGTTTTCGATGTTTATATTGCATTTTTTTAGATTAGCCTTATGAACATCTTTAAACCTCTTATATTGACCACCGATATTCCGCTTTCCATCCTTGAGTTGGGAGTAAAGTAACTGCTTTGGGAGACGGCAGTCAGGCATTCGAACAACATGACCGGTCCACTGAAGTTGGCGTTGAAGGATCATTTTTTCAATGCTAGTAGTCTTTGCTTCTTCCAGTACACTGACATTTGTTCGCCTATCTTCCCAAGTAATTTGCAGGATTTTCCGGAGGCAACGTTGATGAAACCTTTCAAGGAGGTGGAAGTGACATTTATAGATAGTCCATGTTTCGCAGGCATACAATAAAGTTGGTAATACAATGGCTTCATAAACCAGTGTTTTGGTCTTCTTACAAATATCCCGATCCTCGAACACTCTATGTTTCATTCGAGAAAATGCGGCACTTGCGGAGCTCAGACGATGCTGGATTTCACTGTCGATGTTAGCTGTAACAGAAAGATAGCTGCCAAGATAGAGAAAATGATCGACATTTTCCAGTATTGTCCCGCCAAGCTGGATAGATGGCATCACCAAAGGATTGGCTTGCACTTGCTGATGAAGCACTTTGGTTTTTTTGATGTTAAGTGAGAGACCAAGTTTTTCGTATGCTTCTGCAAAAGCATTTAGGATAGTTTGGAGATCATCCTCTGAATGTGCGGAGACCACATTATCATCAGCATACTGAAGTTCCACAACGGAGGTTGTAATTACCTTACTTTTTGCTTTCAGCCTGCTGAGATTAAAAAGCTTTCCATCTGTTCGATATATAATTCCCACACCGGTGGGAAGTTTCCCCTTGACAAGATGTAAAACCATGGCGATGAAAATGGCAAATAATGTTGGGGCGATAACACATCCCTGTTTAACACCTGATCCCACTTTAAATGGAGCACCATGAGAGCCGTTGTTGTCCAAAACCGTTGCCGTCATGTTGTCATGGAGAAGTCGCAAGATATTCACAAATTTATTGGGGCATCCAATTTTCATAAGGATAGTCCAGAGAGCTGTACGGTCTACAGTATCAAAGGCCTTAGCCAAATCGATAAATGCCATATAAAGGGGTTGATTTTGCTCCCGGCATTTTTCTTGGAGCTGACGTGCAGTAAAAATCATGTCTACTGTCCCTCTAGAGGGGCGGAAACCATATTGAGTTTCAGGGAGGATCTCTTCTGAAATAGATAGAAGACGGTTTGCGAGAATCCTAGCAAATATTTTACCTGCGGTTGCTAAGAGAGAAATGCCCCGATAGTTTCCACAGTCTGTTCTATCACCCTTCTTAAAGAGGGTGATAATTATGCGGTGCATAACAGCTTTGCTTCCTGCTAGACTACCAGCTAATCACAAGGTGTGACCTGTTCCAGGTCCTCCTGTCTTTGCACCCATTCCTACATACTTATTGCTCAGTTCAACTGCTCACAGGGTGTGCCTCTAAGGTAGAGGTGGGCAACTTGTGGCCCTCAGGATGTTTTCACCTACAACTCCCAGCAGCCCTAGCCAGCATTGTCAATGGTGAGGGTCATTGGGCATTGTAGGCCAAGTCTATGTTAGTCCTACTTAAAGTAGACCCACTGAAATGAATGGAACTTAAGTTAGTTATGACTAACTTAAGTCCCATCCATTTCAATGGGTCTACTCTAAGTAGAACTAACATTGGATGCAACTCTAAGGTTCGTTCTTAGATGAGTCACTAGCTACAGGAGTGCACAATGCCATGGATGGAAGAATGGATATATCTCTGGCAGGAAATAGACTCTTCCCATGAGACAAAACTACTCTCCAGAATGACTTAAACCACCCCCTCCATTTCCTGCCACTAATAATTTCACAGATCGCAGAACTGTATTGGTAAACAACAAGCCTGCAAAATAGATCTGAATGCAAAACCTTGGCTGCAAATGTCAAACCTTGACGGTGAGCACATTTTGTACCTGCCACAGTTAAAAGGCCCACATCTTCCCATCCCAACTGCCTTCATCCCCTCATAAAAGAAAGAAATGCCAGAACATTTGACAAAGCCTAATATTCCCTTCAGGTAAAGGCACTGGGCCAGAAGCATGGTGCTTTTGTTTCCATTGCTTGCTTTTCCTTTCTTTTCTTTCTTTCTTTCTTTCTTTCTTTCCTTTTTATTGCCTTTCTGTTGTTGACGTTGTTCTTCCTGTTGTAAAACTCAAGTATTGCTCAAGACAGAGAGCTTGGCAGCCTTCCCACCATTCTCAGCATGTGGGAATAGCAAGTAACAAAGTGTTAACACCTGCCAACTGGTGGTTAGGTGTAAATGTCTTTGTTAACAACAAACACGGCTGCTGGCAGTCATCGGAGCAAAGCAGCAAATCTGTTCCCTTCTCCGAGGTGGGGAAACACCAAACGATGACAACAAAAAAGCCACCTAATTGCTCGATTAAGATGTATCAGTCCTGGGAACTGCTGATCTAGAACACTGAATCGCTGACATTTACTTCATTCCTGATTAAACAGAATCGTTTCGGGCCTTCGCTATTCCACAGGCATCTCCGAACGCCACATGCGCCTTTGTGGGGGTTGTTGTGACGGTGAAACATTTCACAGCAAAGATGGTACAGTGCAGCATTGACCCTGGCGGGAAGAAATAGAAAGATATTGTTTTCATACCAGCACTGCAAACAAATAAAAGCATAACATGGCAACTCGCAGGATAATCAGCACTCACCTTCCTTCAGCTGTAATGTTTAGTCCCCGTCCCCCGCGACACACATTTAGGATATCTTGGCCATGCAGGTGCTGACTTTTGTTCATCCCATTGGGATCTGGATTCAAGATTGTTGTCCAGTCTATTATGACTTATGATTAAAAGTGTATGCTGAAACAGGCTAAGAGACCAACTAGCCACCAAGGAGATGTTTATTTTTCCATTTAATGGACTCCATTACCAAAAGCATATATTTTCTCCCACATATCATATTGATAAATTGTGTTGCAGTACCACTGCAACAGTTTTCTTTCTTCGTCTTTTTTATAGATACCTCAGACTAAGGCTAAAATCCTACACACACTTACATGGGTGTAAGTCCCATTAAACTCAGTGGGACTTACTTTTGAGTAGACATGCACTCTGTGTTAGTTGAACTTAGCATTGAGCTCTATGTTAGTTGAAAATCTAGTTCCCATTAATTTGAATAGGACCTACATTCAACTTACTTAGGGCAGTATCCAAGGGCTTTCCTACACGAGGCATTTATTGTGCGCACATAATTCCTTACTCACAGTTATTTACAGACAGGCTCTTTAGACAACATCATGATCCCCCAAGTTTTGCTTCTGTTTTTTTCACAGCACTTTCCCAGGGTTTATTTTAGAATGGGGAAAATGAGCTATTAAATTACAATAGGGAAAATGGCTCTCTATCTCCTGGTGTATTTGCACTTATACCGCTATAGTACAGCTCCACCTAGAGGTTGTGTAGAAGAAAGGATCTCAATGCTGCAACAAAACCAAAAGTAGATACAGCAATTAACAGCACAATAAATGCCTCGTATAGAAAAGGCCCAAGTCAACATTAGCACTAACGTTGATTATATTGTGCTAGCGTAAGATACCTCAAGCACAGCGCCTTTAGTGTTAGCTGGTGAGACAGGTTTTCCAGGGAAACCTGTCACACCAGCTAACTCCATTGGCATTGTGCTGGAGCTCACATATGCTCCCACAACATAATTTACGTTAGCACCAATGTCAACTAGGATAGTATCCACAGTTTGGATCAAAGCCACTTTATATGACTGCACAATATATAGTAGTACAACATAATTCATGACATGTGGTGATTACTCTGTTTTTCATTTGGGGTAATTCCTCAGTATCAGGTCAAGGCAGTGTATCTCATCCTTAAACACATATATGGAAAGAAGCTGAAATTATGTCAGTGGAAGATGCCCCCGGGAAAACATAATTACAGAACAATCCTAATCTTGAAAGTCGCTTTATTTTTAGTGGGGCTTCCTTCTAAGTAAGCATCCTTAGGAGTGTATTCTTGGAATTATAGCCCAATTGCTCTCTTGCAGCATATTCCAGAGGCCAGTTGAGTCTGCAGTAATTTCTTCCATCTCTAGTTACCTATCCACCTGCACAGGTGAACATCTTCTTTGTTAGCGGAGGCAGCCAGTATCTTCTCCACAGTTGCAGGGATGCTTTTGGCCACTTTCTAGGTTCAAATGTGCCTCCAACATCAAGGTAGCCCCGTCTCCCAGTCCCAGCACATTCTGAGTGTTGAATGAGACCAACATAATTAATTTGGAATTTAATGAAGTTTACTGTTGTTTCCACATACCTCTAGCAATAGGATGTGGTTAGTGACTGTAGGCTAGTTTCTTACAGCAAAAGGTTACAAAATGTTGCAAAGTACAGATATTAATAAGCATAACTAAATAAAGAAGATTAATATGGTAACCCAAAATGAAGAAACATGCTTTATTTATTTATTTGAAATATTTTTAAGCCGCTCCTCAGCCAAAAAGGCTCCCAGAGTTAAACAAGACAGTCCCTGCCCGCAGTTTACATTCTAAAAAGACACGACACCCAAGGAAAAAGGAATGGGGAGGGAAGAAGGGGGGGGAATCAATCAATTCTTCTGGCAGGGCTGGTGGAATGGCCCTGCGCTCCCTCTCATCTCCCTCTGTACAGCCTGCTGGAATGGCTGGTGGTGGTGGCAATTGAGGGTGGAGGAGCCTTCATGAGGGAGGCCTTTCAGCAGGGCTCATGGATGAAGAAGGAGAAGAAGAAGGAGAAGGAGAAGGAGAAGGAGAAGAAAGATAAGGAAAATACCTAAGGTCATCAGGCAATATGAGTGAAATTCTACAGCCACATTTCCCACCCCTGATATATGGTCTATCTAAGGGCACAGGTCAAGTACCATTACATCAGTTGCAGGTTTGAATGGAGTGGTTCTTCTGACACTTTTAAGTAGGTACAGTGATTTCTTTCTGCATGAATCATCTTCTTTCTGGCCTTCATTTTGAAACCTACTAAGCTAAGCGAAGACAACTATCCTAAAGACACCTAAAGTGACCAGACAAAACTGCCTGAGTCAACCACCTCTTTTCAGGACACCACAGTCAAGGCAAATGGCAGGGTATGGTACCTGCAGGAATTCATTTTAGCAACATAAATATTAAGTACTCACCAGGAGAGGCTGGTGATGCCTATTTCAGTGGGGCTCCTTTTCCATTGCAGGTTTTTCAGGTTGTATTTTGAGCTTTATGGAAGTTATCCATGGTGCTGAACTCCACCCCCAAAATAGATTCACCACCGTGGAGCACCATGGATAGCTCCTATGAAGCTCAAAATGAAACCTGCTATAGATAAAGAGCCACACCGAGATAGGGGTCACCAAGCCTCCCCTGGTACTCATCTTCTCAGTAATCCTTAAGACAGCCTGATAAAATAAGCCAGTATTATTATTCCCATAGGTTCGGCCATAGTTCTGTTGGGACATGTAACACAACAACAGCTGTGCCACAAGTGTTTTCATTTGGAAAGGTACAGGATGGCTAGAATAACAATCTTGTTTAGTCTGAAACTGCTATTCTCTTCTCATGGGAAAAGTGGGCTGGAAAGAAATATGAGCTGATCACATGGTTTGTACTTTCTGATGACGTAGTATGATTGTTACGTTTCAGGTTCCTGTAACTGTGTAATAGAGAGAGGGATTGCTTTCTGTATGCATCTTCTTGTCTTCTCTCTAATGCTCTGAATGCTAGGGTGGACTTTGTCCACTGGACTATGCTATGCAATGTAGACTGTACTTAGGAAATTGTATTTACTCTGATATAGAATAAACAGGTAGAAAAACCCTGTGGTGGATTCTATGGCAATTCCTAATTACAGCTGAGCTGGAGCAAGCGGCAAGCTGGAGCAGAGGCTGTAACCCGAGACGCTTGGAATGTGCTGCGTATGGGAGACAGTGATTCTCTGTGTGAGCTACATGGGCCAGTTACACACATGAGACAGAGGCTGTATCTTCCATCTCACGCTCTGCTGAATCCACGTAGGCAGACGGGCCTACAGGGTGGATTATGAGCCATCAAGGCTGGGGATTTTATCAAACCATAACAAGTTCAGCAGAGCACATGCTTTGCATGCAGAACATCTCAGGTTCAATTCCCCAGCATCTCCAGGTAGGGCTAGTAAAGAATCCTGCCTGAAACCCTGGAGAGCCGCTGCCAGTCAGTGTCGACAATACTGGGCTAGATGGACCAAGGGTCTGACTCGGTGTAAAGCAGCTTCCTATGCTGATGGAAGGCTGACGCCTGACAGCAGCTTCCATCCCATCTGGTGATTTCATAGCTAAGTTGGGACTCGAAGAACAGGCTTCAGGATCCTTATTCATGCTCTTAATCACTGCATTGCATCAGCTCTCATATATACCAGGTGCTCTTAGGACTGAGTGAGCGATACGATAAAACGAACACGCAAACAAACAAACAAATGAACTGTGCTCATTTGGATAATTCTGCAAACACAGGGATCCCTTTATTAGGGATGGCCAAACCCCACACTGCTCTTCAGAAAGGCCTGTCTGGATTATATGAGCATCCATCCCATGCCAATACTTGCAAAACCTCAAAGGGTTTTGTGAGTGCTGGCAAGGAAGACTTGCATGATGCAGGTGTTTTCCCCCATCTCCCTCCCCTGTTATTTCCTCCTTCTTTTAAAGCACCCCCTACACACAATTTTTGTGTGTGTGAAGGGGTTGGGGCGAGTGGTGGGGAAGGGAGACTGCCTACTGGAAATGGCCAAGCAGGTAGGGTGGCTGGCCTGTTGACTAGGCAGCCAGGACCCCTCCCTACATGGGTTACAAGAAGGTAAAAATTGGTGTTCCTTACTGGTGGTGGTGGTGGTGGTGGTGGTGGTGGGGATCTGGCAGGGGAGGGATAGCATGTGGGGCAGAAAGTGAGCCCCATTTGAGTCTGATCAGATTTGAATGGGTCTGGACTGAACCTCAATCTGGGTTCATCCATGTCACAACTTTTCAAGGGGAGAGGCTGCCCCACAGGCCTTTATGATCACCTTCTACTTTAGCCCTTCAGATCCTGACTGAAAGTGCTGAAGTTCCCCTCCTTCTTTCTCTGCCATCTCTAGGTTCCCTAGATTAGAAGCACTTGGCTGTAGGGTGGCCACTTGTGAATTTCCAAGCTCTATGTCTGCCTTCCCCAACCTGGTGCCCTCCAGATGTGTTGGATTGCAGCAACGATAGCCATTTTGGCTGGGACTAGTAATGGGAGCTGTAGTCCAACACGCCAGGTTGTGGATGACTGATATAGAGCTGGGTGCCCATTATTTCCTGGAAACAATCATTTGTCTGGTGGCCAGAGTTTGAAGGCTGCTGCGCTATATTAACTGTAGAATCACAGAGCTGGGAATGATGGGAGTTGTGGACCAAAACAACTGGGGGTTGGGACAGGCTGCCCTATCTCAGTAGATGTGCTAATAAGGGAAGATTTCTGATAAGGAAGTGTCCACGACTGCGTGGATAGTTCTACCTGCATTCAAGCAAACGTAGAACTCCCTTTCAGATTTTCCTGATTCAACATGGCAAGGTCTGAACTGAGGGGGGGGGTGCCTGTGTGCCAGGAGACAGAGGGGGCAGAGCCAGCGTGCACCACCCTGTCTGTCTACCCAATTTAAGCCCTCACTTGTTCAGGCGAATGCCTATTTCTGTCATGTGTGTAGTGGGGGGCCCTGCCCTACCACTTACACATCACCCAGTTTTCTGTCTAGAGTCAATTTGAATGTATGTTTTACGGAAGGCAGCTAGCAGTAAACATTCCCTCTATTTGGTTGAAAGCAAAGTGCTCCTCCTCCTCTTCTTCCTCCCCCCTCCCCCATTCATCAATATTAGGCATCTGACAAATGCAATGACTTCTTTCTGAGGTAGGATTTCTCAAATTTCTGATTATTATTAAGAAAATAAATGGATTTGGAGTCTACTGTTTGAATTGCTGCCCAAGGACTATTTGGAATTCAACGTTTTCTTTAGTATTCCTCTATGGTGGAGATAAAGGATTTGTTGGACAACATTTGAATAATTACTATAGAGTGTACATAATCAGTTCAAGCCACCGTGAAAGTCCAAAAATGAATGTGTGATCATTTACCTGTCTATTATAGTTTCTCCACCATGTGTAACATGACGTCTGTGTCCACTTCACAAATTGCTTAGTTTGTGGAATTTATATAAATACAGGATATTTTATTTTCAAATGCCAGTACAGCCCATCCACCATTGACAATTTAAACGATCTTAAAATGGCAAACATATTTTACTGAACAGATTAATAATATTTCAGCTGAAGAATTAGAAGGCATGTGCTGAGCATGTATTGTTGTAGTGGTGGCTTGATTTCATGCTAAAATGCCATGTTGTATTCTTCATGCTCATTGTCCTCTGCCATCTCATTTATCCTTGTATTAATAAGACTGCAATCCGATACATTTTTAGACAAAAGAAAGCAGCCATGCTGGCTGGGGCATGCTGGGAATTGTAGGACTTCCCCCCCCCCGTCTAAACATGCATAGGATTGCACCTAAGTCTCATTGAACGCAGTGGGACTTACTTTTGAGTAGACATACTTGACTAAAGATAGCAATTGTACTATAAGATACCATAAGTCTTTCAGACTAGGACTTCATTCATAGTAGTTATCTACGCTCTTATCCGTATTTGTTCTTATTTGTTTTGTCTTGTGTGCAATACATGTACTTATACTTCAATAAAATAAGATGATTTCCAGTATATTCAGAAATCAGAAGAAAGTAACAGAAGATCCAGCAACATTGACATTCTACAGCTACAAAAGTGAGTTTCCAAAGGGTTTTATAATTTTTTCATATGCTTTCAGATTTCATCTGTTTCCTTCAAGTTCCATCATTCTCTAAAATGTAACACAGTGTGCTAATTTAATTACAAGGACACCGATCCAAAGAGATATGAATGAAGTGGTATGCAGCCTGTGTATTGCTGTGTGCTCCTTGCCCACCCAACAGATAGTCCATGCTGTTAATTTTAGCCTTTTGACAGCCTTCATTCCCTTTATGAACCTCAGTCAATATAGAGTTTTGTATTCACTTTTTAGCACACACACACCACCCCCCAGTTCCTCTGGAGAAGGGTATGACTATTGATCATAAATTTTCAATTACTTCTGAAAGACATGAGAAAAATATATATTTTAAAACAAACACCAAAAACATCATCATCATCATCATCATCATCATCATTATTATTATTATTATTATTTTGTATGGAAACTATTGTAATATTAATGACTGTATTTAGCTTGACCTATAAAGTCCTCAACAGCTTGGGCCCAACATACTTAAGAGCCGGCTTCCTCCCCTATATCTCATTACAACTGTGAAGATCAACTGAGAATGCCTTCTTGATTATACCATCTGTGCAGCAAATTTGTACACAAGAACACATAAAGAGGCATTCTTGGATATTGCCCCACAATTGCAGAATTTCCTTTCCTTTCGAGACCCATAAAACCTGAGCCTAGGCAATATTCTGGAATACTTTAGGGCTTAAAAAACACACATCATGGCTGGCTTTTGTTAGTTATGGCTGAACTGAAAGGGCAATAGGGTTTGAATAGGCATTTAGGCTAAAGTTTAATATAAGAACTGCCTTGCTAAGTCAGACCAAGGTCCATCCAGTCTAGGGTTCTGTTTCCAACAACTACTAGCCAATTTTAAAAAGTCCTACTGTGCTTTAGAATATTGCTCAGACTCAGATTTTTGCCTCTGAGTACTCACAAGGAGGACATGTGATGACTTTCCACTGTTTGTGCCCGGCATCTGGCATTCAGAACTACTCCTTGAATTTCAGTAGTTCATATATTGTTGTTTTAGGGTGCAATCAGACAGAAAAAAAGTACTACAACTTCCATTCCCCAGCCGAAACAATTATCTAGACATGTATAGGGTTGCATCCTTAGAGTAGTTACACATCACATACTGTTGAGAAGCAGGGGAGGCTAGGAATGTACACATTGGTCAATAAATGGGAAATCAAGAAAGCAAAAAACAAAACAAAAAACCCAACAAACCCTAGAAAAATCTACATGTGAATATAGAATTTCCAATCATATAAATATGGTCATTTTACTGTCCTGTCAGCAACCAGCCCTAGCCATTAGCTGAGCTGCCGTGGTATCGCTGAGTGTTTAATGGACATTCTAACTGTTCTAAAGAAAGATGTGATGAAAATTCACTGGCAGTGCAGTTTTTTTGTTTGGAAAGTGAAAAGGGTCAGTTTGGCTAGGAGAAAAACAAGGCCAAGGGTTCTGTGTTTTCATAGGAGAATGGGAAGAGGCAGGAAGACTGATGGCTGTGAAGGTGGTCATTGTGGGAGGAATTCAGAGGGACAGCGTAGGTCAGCAGAATGGGAAGGATAGATGTGGAGGAGGCAGAAGCCAGAGGGAAAGATGGTATGGAGAGAAGAGAAATTGGGAGGAGCAGACAATCCAAAACGTAAGTGGGGAGGGACCCATGGGGATGCATAACACTGACACGAAGTGGGTGGAAACAGAACAAGCAATTAAGAACAAGCAACAGAACAGCAAAGCAACTAAGGGTGCAATCCCATACATGTTTACATAGAAAAAAGTCCCACAACTCCCAGCGTGCCCCCAACCAGTCCTACAACTGCTGGGAACTGTAGGGTTGGCTGGGGCATATGATTGCGCCCTAAGGCCTATACGCTATGTAAGAAGTAGGATAGCCATGTGTCCTCTTTTACAGAAGACAGTCCTCTATTTGAAGGGCTGCCAGAGGACTGTCCTCTGTTTGAAGGAGTCCTCTATCTAAAGAGCTGTCCTGCCTAATTCTGATTTAAAGATAAAGAACCATAAGGACTGTTGCCCATCAACCATAAGCACCCGTACAGTATATTTCTTTTTTAATTATAAAAGTTATTTCTAAATGTGCGTCTATGTATCTACATTAGCATATGCCCATTTTATGCAAATTTGTGTCCTCTTTTTTTGGTGATCCATTACCTATTTTGGGGCGATTCATCAGTGGCCACCCTAATAAGGAGAGATTTAGAGGCAGAGAATCTGAAGGAGGTGAGCAGAGAATAGATAGTGGATGAGAAGCAGAAGTCTAAGGGAAGAATGGACGAAGGGGTTCAGACAACATGAAAGCCCGCACTCAAGGGTTGAATATGGGTTCAGTGTGGGTTGTCATTGAACTGTGGGTAGTTGTTGAAATGTGGGTTATCGTTTTGTCTGAACCCAGCTGCGCTAACAAGCCATGGGTTGTTAACCACAAACAACCCATGAAGAGAACCCATGGTTTGTTGTTGGGTTGTGAACTGTGGGTTGTTCACCATGATTTGTTTTCTCAGCTGGGTTCAGACAACATAATAACCCATGTTTCAACAACAACCCACGGTTCAATGACAAGCCACACTCAACCCATACTCAACCCTTGAATGTGGGTTATCATGTGTCTGAACCCAGTTCATGATCTGAAATGGTCAGAGGAGGCACAAAGAACGAAATGAAGGAGCAAAAATTTAAAAAGGTGTCAGGGACCTTTGGCAGTTCTGGCACTGTGAGACAGAAAGTAAGCAGGCCAAAGGGAAAGTGGGGGGTGATGAATTATACATATTGATGTGAACAATCAACAAACTATTTTCCTGCACGTCCATGGTCAGAAATATGGTCGGAGGGGATTCAAAATTCAAAATAAATTTTGGAAAATGGGTCCAGCTGTGAAAACGGAAGCCAGCTCTCAAAGAAGGAAACAATCTGCAAGCAGAGAAGCAGGCCCAACATGCCATAATGGTTGTCTCAGCTATAATTCGCACACCCGTGTATACACATACTAATGCAGTGCTGGATCGTTCGTAGTCTCATGTCAGCTGTTTGTATTGTTTCCCAAAGACCATGTAAAGCATGCTCTCCAGCAGAAAGCAGCTCTCTGTAATTTGGAATCCTATTCAATGCACCCCATGGGAGTACAGCTGGCAACAAAGACACCGCTTTGCAAAGTTAACACCAGCCGACTTCTGGTGAAGTCCAAATCCTCGTGTCACAAAATCCTAGAGTCGCAGTCGATGAGTCCTGTAGCTAATCGCTGGTTCTATCCCACCCTGCTATTCTTGTTTAGTCCAGTCTCTGTTAGGTAACTGGGCGTGCACTGAAGAATTTTACGGGAGCATATAAAGGAAGTCATTTTTCTTGTAAAAGCCTCCCTGGCGAGTATCTTAACATAAGTAATTTCATTATAATTTTGGCCAGTGCCTTTTCAGAAACACTAGCAGGCAGTTGTCACACAGCTATTATGGAGAAACCATACTGTGAAGCGAAAAGCTTTCCCGCCCTCTGGGACAGGAAGCACAGAGTCAGCTGTAGTCTCGTTGCTGCGGGAGATTCTGAAAAGGGGGAGGCAGGGAGGAAAGCCCTTTTACACACACACACACACACACACACACACACACCTATCAACAGTTTTGCAAGCGTTCAGGAAAAAAAAAAGGTGGCTCTGCAAGAAATTCAGTTTGCAAACAATGAACATCTTTTGTGCTCAGTGTTGGCAAAGCAATCGATTCTAGTTAGAGATTGGACCCGTGCCATCGCAGAAGCAGTTTGTCTTCTCTGTTCTGAAAAGTACAGTAATGAAGAGCTTCCAATGGGGCTTTTCTGTTATTATACAAAGGGTATGATTTCATTCTCTCTCTCTCCTCTTTCTCTCTCTCTCTCTCTCTCCCCCCCCTCTCATTTCATGTAACAAGCTATAACATGGATGCCATGATTTCACTGCATCAGGGAATAAAATAACTCACTTGAGGACATTGCAACAGATGTAGAAAGCTTTGTTTGTCTGCTTTCCCGTAGTCACCTTGTCTTCTTTTGTTTTTGTTTTCTTGTGAGCCAGGGTTTTTTTCTTTTTTTAATCTCATATATAGGGCTGAATGACCAGAACACTATGCACTATGTTTGTATACATACACGTGTATGTACATATTCATTCACTCTCAGTCACGGGGGTCATTGAACTGCCAGTCTAAGAGTTCAAGGCATATTGCCAAGCTGGAAGGTCTTCTCAGGGGGTACATATTTCTTCCCATGAACATCAAGATGAAGGCCACTTTTCCTGCTGTTTCATCCAGTGGTGTTTTTGTTGCTGTTGCTGTTTTGATCTCGCAATTTCCCTCACATGCCATCACTTCCTGCATCCATTATGTGCACGGGAAATCATTGATAACAATTTGCTGTAGCATTCTTGCTACGGCGGGTTCTGCTAGAGACCTGCAGCCAAATATTTTGCTGCTTATGTGTGATACAAGGTCATGCAAGCCTAAAGTGCTTAGCAACAACATTTCATTATGGTCCAAAAAGCCATGACAACAAAGGTGAAGAGGTTCTGGATTTAGAAAAGGTCCATCCATTACTGGTTTGGTAGACTGTAAATCTGGGGTCTAGATTTGGACCCCCAGACAACCATTATTGATTTAAGTAAGAAAGTAAACATTTTCTTTAACTGATAAATGGCCTTGCCATACATTGCCTGGAAAATTGTTTCAAGATAAATATTGGTATCTTAATGACAATTTTTGGAGAGATTATATAACAAAAAAAAAGTCTGCTTTGACTGAAGATGCTTTCAGAAATAAGGCTAGGAATGCCTTTTTCTATCTTGTGCATGTTTTAAACTTCACAAACAACATTCATGCAGCATGGAATGAAAGAAACAGACATTTTAAATCCAAGCATAGTCTTGCAATATGTTTCTTTAATTCAAGGGCTCTGGTGGCTGGTTCTATGAACAGATGCAAGATGGGTTGCCTCTCACCATCTTTTTCACCACAGAAAAGCATGATGCCTGAGCGCCATTCTTGGCGGCCTGACCTCTCCTGCACTAGAAAACAGTTGTGATGGCATATGGGGTTAACATTTGAACATGCATAATACAATTTGGTGAAATGTCATTGTGGGCGGCAGATATGGTGAATGCAAAAATAAATAACCTCTAATAATGGATGGATGGCATCCAGCGTTGTGCTAGCAGAAATGAAGGCTAGCATAACAGTGAGATAACACTTGCTAGCGCAACCAGAAACTAACCCAAACAAATTAGCACTTCCAGAATGGTATGAATCCATGGAGCTCCATTGACTTGTCCTGTTCCAGGGCTAGTTTCCGGAATCGCACTAACAAGTGCTAGCTTACAGTGAAAGTGTTGGACTGGGACTCGGGAGATCCGGGTTCTAGTCCCCGCTCGGCCATGAAACTCAGTGGGTGACTTTGGGCCAGTCACTGGCTCTCAGCCTAACCTACCTCACAGGGTTGTTGTGAGGATAAAATGGAGAGGAGCAGGAGGACTATGTAAGCCGCCTTGGGTTCCTTTCAGGAAAAAAGGCGGGGTATAAAATAAATAAATAAATAAATAAATAAAAATAGCTCCCCATTGCATTAGCATTAGTTTCTGCTAGCGCAACGTGTTTAGTACTGGTAGACTGCAAGCACTGCATACTGCCCAATGTACTGTGAAATATGAGGATTTAAAACTAGTTTAGGGCACAGTCCTATGGGGATGCCCGTAACACTCCAAACTCGGAGGATTATGGGCATCCTATCCAGGACAGGGGGAGCACAGAGGTGAAGGTTGCCTCCATGCGTCTCTCTCTCTCTGCAAAGCACTTAGATGGCTGATGTTGGCCATCTAAGTGTGATGCTTCGGAGGGGGAGGAAAGGAGGCTGAGCCGCCGCCAGGATACGTCATATCTTGGCGGCACCAGTCTCCTCCCCTCTCTGTCCCCCCAGAATGCCCTCAAAAGCCCTTCTCCAAGATCACTTTTACAACCTTAGAGAAGCAGACAGCACAGTTCTTTCCACACCAGCTATGAGAGGGGTGAGGGGGATCCGATGGGCGTATCCCCAACTACGAGGTTGGAGCAATTTTCCGACCTCGTAGCTGGGAATCCAAACAATCCTATGGCCGTCTAGACGCTGTCTAGCGGCCATAGGATTGCTCTGCTAAAGACCCATTGAAGTCAATCAGAAGAGTTCAGTTGAAAATAATCCCCAGCAGCCAAACTGAGCTATGGATGGAGTTGACAGACAAAGTGCATAACAGCATTTATGTTCATTCGGGAAAACATCTTAGCCTCATTGCTAGAATGATGTGTTTTATCTACATTGTTTACAAAAATGTAAGGGACACCCCAAATAAAATCCATTGAAACCCTCATGCTTACTGTGGAAGTTCATCAATCAACCATCCTGATTATTCTATTTGTGCTGTCAGTCTCTCTTATGCATGGAAAGGGCCGGCCTTTGCCAAGTGTAAACATTGTAACATACACTTGCATGGATAAAATTTGTGTACTCAGGTGCAGGTCCTGCAATTGTACAAAATGAGGACTAAATAAATGGAAACTACTTCATTGTGCTACAGCCTATTCTCCTAAATTGTGAAATATTTATTTTTTAATCACTTTACTTTAAAATTACAGACAGAGAGTCCTTTTTAACCACACTTTCCCCACAAAAGCAGTTAGTAAGCCAACCAGGCAACACAGGACTGCATAGGATAAAATTGCTACTAAGGGTATTTCTTTCTCTGACTAAAACAGGCCATTATTAGTGCCATATCGATCACCTTCTCCATTTGGAAATTTGCTCACATTGTTATGATGATTCCAGCCAGTATCATTTCAACAAGCCTATGTTAGATGATAAGAGGCTTTGGTCTAATTGGCATTTGAAGCATCAGGGAGCTTGAATGTTTTTTCACAGGTTAGGCTGTGGTCTCTAGAGAGAGACTTTCTACCTCACAAAAGAGGCTATCACATAGTCATTGCAATGTGCAAATCAAATTCTCTGTGACTGCTGTTTTCATTAGTTACCTGTGACCTGGAACTAAATCTCTGCCATACTGTCCTACAGATTGGATCACCCCTGGGACCCCAAATGGCTTACGATGATAAATCTAATACTTACAAACAAGATGATACGTATACACTACTTTGGTGAAATAGCTGAAGATTTGTTTATTTTAATCTCCATTACATTTTGTGCTGGAAAATGTAATCCAGCAAACTAGAGCCTTTGGAGCATAGAAAATCATGGATAGAATTTGCTGCCGCGTTATTGCTATTGCCGACTTCTGCTAGAAACCTGCAGCCAAAGATTTTGCTGGTTATGCATGAGATTTGCCCTGCCTACGACCAGGTTCTTTTTCTCCAAACTTCAAGGCTCCTGGTCTGCCCAGTTCCCATCAACAGCACAATCCTGTCCTGGCCATAACTTTATTTTATTATATTTGTTAATCGCCCATCTGGCCGGCCACCCGGCCACCCTTTTGTCTTTTGGCCCTTCGCTTCTCTTAATAACACACTATCCTCACTGTCTCTTGGGAAATTCCGCCCCCCACCCCGCCGCCAAAGTAATTGTGCTTCATTATAAAAACATATAAGCTTGGATCCTAAGATTCGTTAACTTAAGGAAGTTCACGGAAGGCACGTTTCTCATCCCCTCCTCCCCTTCCAACCCATCCCAAGTTGACCCCTGGCCATTAGAGTTTACAGTACATGGTGCAAGAATCTGATGATGATGAGGCTCAGGCTGCTCCTTCAGGGGAAGGGCCATTGGTACCTTCATCAGGCCCCTTTTGGCCAGAGGCACAGCCTTGCCACCATCCTTGGATTCAGAGGATGAGCCCCTGGCACTCATTCCTGGCACTCCGTTTCTCCAGCCTTGTAGAAGTTAAAGACTGCAAAATCAGGTGAGGACCCAATAGACCCATTAGCTCCTCCAGCAGGTCACCACTCGCACATGGACACATATATGGATATTTGGTCTGCCTTTGGTGAAGCTTATGTATAAATTTTTTTCTCTTTATTTTTTTCTAGAAAATTGAATTTTCATACACACACACACAGACACACCTACAGACACTTCATATCAATTAATTGAAATTGATATATTAAAATCTATGTAGTTACATTTTTTCTTTTCTTTTTGTGGTTTTGTTTTGTTGAAATTGACAATAAAAAATAAATGAAAAAGAAAAGCTCCTACAGCAAGTGGAGCTACCCACACTACAGATCTTGTCAGCTAACATAAAGTTACCAGTTGGCTTTAGCTCCCAGCTGAGACAACATCCTCCGGTAATTACCCTAGAAGGAAAGAACATCAGCAAGCAGGCCTCACTTGGAGATGTCCAAGGTCTTGTTTTGTCTGCTTTTTGCCTGAGAGAATGCTTTTGCCTTGACTTTGCCTGCCATGACTTCATTTTACTTACCTTGGCCAGATTTTACCAACTTGATCTGACCATGACTACAATGAACATAAGAACATAAGAAGAGTCACGCTGGATCAGACCAAGGGTCCATCTAGTCCAGCATTCTGTTCACACAGTGGCCAACCAGCTGCCCACAGGATCCCACAAGCAGGACATGAGTGCGACAGCACCTTCCCGCCCATGTTCCCCAGCAACTGGAGTACATAGACATACTGCCTCTGATACTGGACTTGACTTGACTCAGTATCACTATGTATCACTCTGATACAGTGACTTGACTTTACCTACCTTGATAGAATTTTTCCCGCCTTGAGAATATTGGCTTTCCCTGAGAGCCAGACATCTTCCGTTAAAGACAAAGCTAGTAGCTACATCTTTTCTTTTCTTTTCTTTTCTTTTCTTTTCAGTTGGGGGCAGGTGTCTGATTTATATTGGGACTCACCCACACATCCACATCGACCTCCTGCATCTTAAAGTACTTGCTAAAGATGATGATGATGATGATGATGATGATGATGATGATGATGATGTTGATGATGATGATGATATGATGATGCACCAAAATTGAAGGAACTATAACACCAGAGGAATTTAACTGGTCATTGTGAGATGTGAAGATCTCATCTAGATAGAAAAGTTGAAATAATTGAACTGTCATTTGCAACAAAATCTTCCTTTGCACTCCGGTATTTCCACTCTTGGAGTGTGTGTGTGTGACGGAAGGTGTATGTGCTACCTGTTATGTAAGCTTCCTAGCTCTACACAGGACCTCATAATTCTTGCCTTTTTTTCTTTTCCTTTTGCTAATGATTGCATACCTTTGTGTAAACCCTGCATGGTGCATTAAAGACTAAAACAGATGATAAATGCCACACAGTACTTTACATTAGATCAGAGTTGATTAGAATTTTTGATGATCCAGCAACTAGAGGAAGAAACTGCATGAGCAGCAAGTGAAAACATTCAGCTGTTACCTTTGTGCGAGTAAATGGCTTTTGTGCCATAGAAGAGACAAAGAGAAACACTAACAGAGCCATATTTCCTCTAAGGCAGCTTGCGGTTTTCAATGGCAAATGGGTGTCTGTAATTTATACTTGGGCTATTTAATCACTCTGGTGGCATAATTCAATCTTTTCGGAGCCAGTAGGCAGGGCTGCCTTGGCACGGCTGGTGCACTGTGGATTTGCACGGGCCATACCCCTCGCAGACTCAGTGCTAATATATATATATATATATATATATATGCAGCTGTGCTGGCGGAGAGCACCAGAGATTGTTGGAGGGATGCGACAATGAAAGAAAATATAATTCATGGAACAGTTATAGGAAGGAGCCTTACTGTGCGTAGGGCAGGAGGCCCTGGCCTTTTTGGATCAGTGGGCACATTTTGAATTTTGAGAGTATATCGTGAGTGAGCACTCTCCCAAAATGGCTGCCGTGGTGGGCATGGCCAGTCACAAAATGCTCATTTCCCAGAATGGAAAACTGGTGAGACTAAAAGAAAAGTAACTTGCCCACAAGTTACACTCCTTTAAATCACTCCTTTGAACCCAAATAAAAATGGCACTGGAAGACAGCACTTTGCCTTGAGGCATTCCAGCGTCCCAGGTTTGTGTGTGTGTGTGTGTGTGTGTGTGTTTTGTTTAAACTTTGATAAAATAAAAAATTAGGAGGCGCAGGGACCCTGGCGCACACCAAGAGTGGTGTCCATGGGCACCACTCTGGAGACCCCGGAGCTAGGGCCTGTGTCAATGCTTGAAGAGGGAGACAGTGGCTGGGATCCTATGTGGCTTTCCCATTAGCACCAGTGAGGATCTCTGCCACTGATTTCCCGCTCCATCTGCATCAGCACAGTCACCCTGCAACATATCCCACACCCTTCCCGAGGGTCCCCCAACCCTTGGGAGCAGACTTAGGGAGGGGGTTCCAGGGGAAAGGGGGGGCACAAAAACCCCACTCTGGAAAGAGAGCTCTGTTCTGCTCACAGAATGGATGTTAGGAGCTAAGCCAGTATCTAACGTCAGCAAAATGAAGTGGGGAAGTTTTGTCCTGGATTTTACAGGCTCCCCGAGCGATTAAGGCCCAAAAGAGACATTACTTTAAATGTGTTTATAGCAGCTATGTGAGTTTTTCATTCTTACTCTAGAATAGGCACAGGGAGCCCAATCCGGATTTTAAAAGCCCTCCCTACCCCCCTGTACTAGGGTCATGATCTGGATTGGAGGCCCTGCACCTACTCTAGAGTAAAAACGGAACAACAACAACAAAATGGCATCGCTGCTAGGCACACAGTTAGTCATCTGTGTTTTGGCCCTTACAACCCTGATCGCACCGAGTTCTAAACTGCACGTGGAGCTGATGCGCAGAGAGTTGGATCTCCACTTCAGATTCCCAACCCCCCAACGCATAGACAGCGAAGGGGCGGGACCAGCAGGAGACACAACGTTGGGGAGGAGCCAGCAAGCATAGCCCCAGGCTCCCCTCACGTGATTACTGTCATATGAGGCATAATGTCTGAACTGTGGGGGTCTCATCTTGCACCCTCTGCCCATTTGGATTCATTCATTTCAAAACGTTACCCAAAACGGCATGGATGCATGGTATGGATTTGGTTTAACAATCAGGAACTATGTATACAACTAGGGAAATCAAGTGGTTAAATATTTTTCAGACTGCAGGCACATCAGGCTGTAGGAGTGTGTGTGTGTTTTTCTCCCTGCACCAGAAAAATAGCATATCCTGGAAGAAGCCAGTGGTCTGTACCCTTCTTCCAATATGCTATTTTCCTCTGCGCTGGATGTTTTATTTATTTTATTATTATTATTATCATCCATCATCATCCATCATCATCATCATCATCATCATCATCATCATCATCATCATCATATTTTTACATGAAGGGACAGTCAAATATGATGGGGGAAACAAGACCCCTCTACCTGCAGCTTGAAGTGGTAGGAGCCTAAGAGGAGAAAACAGATGAAACGGTTTAGGAAGTGAAGGAACAGGAAGTTAAAATGAGTGTAGTGAATGAAACTTTTAAAAACTGTTGGAATGAGAAGGTGTCTGAAGGAAAGCACCCTGGTTTCTGTGGTGAGGGCAACTGTTCTCCCTTTGGAAGTGTATTGTTGTAACTGCCGCAGGGTTTATTGGATTGTATGTTTTAGGGGAAAAAACCATTTTGGGGATCTTACTCCCATGTTATGACATTAGAACAGCTTTCCCCAATGTAGTGCCCTCCAGATATTTTGGACTTCAACTTCCACCAGACCCAGCCAGAATGACCAATGGCCAGGAATCTAGGGAGCTGTAGTCCAAAAAACCGGAGGTATCAGACTGGGGAAGGCTGGATTAGAACACCAGCTGTGAAGAGTAGGGCCTTTTCCGCAGCAGCCCTGATGTTGCAGAATAACATAACTTGTTGTTGAGGTGAGTAAGATTGCTCCTCCTTCTCTGAGTTTCATAAAGGCTGCAAGACATTTTTGTTCAGATTAGGATTTGGTGAGATGGGTGACAAGTTTTGTTTTGCAGCCAGATTTGATTTTTATTTGTTTTTTTTAGCTGGAGGTGGTTCTGAGTATTATCATCAAATTATTTGGTATTTTAAAATTTGTGTTTATGGTGATTTAAAATGTATTTTGTTCAGGCACAGTACGTCAATGTTTAAAAATATGCCACATCTACAGAATTGGGGAAAGAAGGGAGGAGACCACAATGGCCATCTCCATACACATAAATTATAACCCTCTAGTGGAAGGGGTTATTCAGAGTTGCCTCCTACATCTCTCATTTAACAACAACAACAATCCCTATACGGCTCTGGTCCAATTTATCTCAAGGAACATCTCCAGCAACATCAAGTAGGCCGCTCGACAAGATCTGCCACGGACGGCCTTCTCCTTGTCCCATCAGCCAGAGCAGCCAGGCTGGTGGGGACTAGGAAGAGGGTCTTTTCTGTGGCGGCCCCCAAACTGTGGAACTCTCTCCCCAGTGACCTCCGCCATGCCCCCTCCTTGATGAGCTTCCGCCATTCATTAAAAACATTGCTTTTCAGGCGGGAATATGGGGTGGGCTAGGATTTTAGAATTTTACACTGTTGTAAGTGTATTTTATTCTGCTTTGTTTCGTTCTGTATTGTGGGGTGTGCTAGGATTTTAAAATTTTATACTGTTGTGAGTGTATTTTATTCTGCTTTGTTTTATTTTATATTGTACATTGCCCAGAGTAGCCGGGTTCCAGCTAGATGGGCGATCTAGAAATACAACAAATAAATAAATAATGGCTTCCATACGCTGCTCCTGTCATGTGCAGTGCGCACTGGGATGCTCATAACTGCCTGGGTGGAAAGCAGCTATAGCCTATGACGTCTGCTAATATTGGCCCTAACCAATGTTAGCAGACGTCATAGGCTGCCTCACACAGTGGGCCGTATGCCATGGTGGCTTGCGATGCATGCTGGCCGCCACTGTGGATATTCAAACTCTGGCAAGCAGCCACAGCAGCACCATGGCTTATCATGGTTAACCTATTTAAGCCACACTGCCGGCCATCAATTGTGCAAACTCGGTCTATATGAATTCTAAAATTCTAACCACAAAATTATTAATAATGATGATATTAAGTAATCTTGGGGCTTTCTTGTGTCAACAGTATTCACGAAAAGAAGAGTCTCTCTGAAGAGCTGGTAAAGCCTGTTGTATGGCCCATGTAAAGGCAAAAGAAAACCCTACTCCAATACACTAATTCCTTCCTCTTAACTGAAATTAAACTAGCCAGCCAATTCACTTGGAATTATATTTAAATTAAAGGAATGGGGCCTTTCTTTATTTCTTTATTCTTTCTTCATATGTGGTTCTGGTGTATGTAATTCCTCCATCCAGACATATTCATCACTGGTAAAATACATACTGTAGTTGTAAAGAAGAATGATTTAAGGGTTTTTCTATCTTACTCTTTTTCATCAGAAAAAACCCCAAACTTACTTAAAATACTCAGGACAGGAGTAGATGGAAAGAACTGGACTTCATTTCAGATGAATTAAGAATTAGAGACAGTTTTCAAAGAAGCCTTCCCCAACATAAGGCCTGTGGCTTATGCTGGCTCAGCTTGTCTGAGCGTGGAAAGCTAAGCAGGGTCAAGCTTGGTTATTACTTGGATGGGAGACCCCTCCTCTAGTTTCCTGCATTGAGCAGGGGGTTGGACTCGATAGCCTTGTAGGCTCCTTCCAACTCTGTGATCTATGAAATCTATGAAACCTGGTGCCTAGAACTCCCAGCATCTCCAGCCAGCACGGTGATTGTATTCAAACACTTCTGGAGGGCTCCAGACTGGTGCCTAGTCAAAACATGTGACTTACAGAAGGCACTGATAAGGAAAGGGCCTGTGCTGTATATTCTTCCTGCCTCTCTGAGACGTGCAGCTTCCTGAGAGATAGCAGAGCAAGATGGGAAAACACAGAAGAAAGATTAAAATGCAACTCATACTTCTGGGGGAGGGGGAGCGAATGACATTATTATCAGGATCTTGTCTCAGGACCAGCCCACCCACTGGAGAAATGAGACAATTGTCCCAAGTGTTGATTGACACCACAGGGAATGTGAAACGGCACTTTCCTTGGCATCCTGGTTGGCAGCTTTTGAATTCAGCTGAAGGTGGCTGGGAAGAACATCTTCAAATTGGCTAGTAGCCACTGAAGAATCTTAACACCACTTGCTCTTGGATGAACAAGATGGCTAAGCTGAAGCTGAAGCACCATCCTAGAGGTAGAGAGCATATAGGCAGTGTTATGGAAGAGGGTGTGGTAAAAGCAGAGGGAGAGATCTGTGAGGGTAGTGTGTGAGGGGTACCAAGGCAGTCCACCATGCCAAATGCCCCACCTTTGTTCTGCTTGAAGCAAATGTTTGAAGCAAAGTAACTTCTTTAAGGGCACAATCCTATGCACGTTTAGACAGAAAAAAAAGTCCTACAATTCCCAGCATGCCCCAACCAGAATGGCTGGCTGAAGGGATGCTGGGAGTTGTAGGGCTTTTTTTCTGTCTAACATGTGTAGAATTACCCCTTTAAAAGCCTTTGCCTTCACAGTAGACTAGAAATGTACAATCCCAAGCAAACCTATTTTGAGATACATTCATTTAAGTCAACTGGACTTCCAACTGGTGCCTATTGGAAAGCTTGACATTACCCAAAGTCTAATTTGTCTGCCTATCCAACCTTCCACTGTCAGCATTTAGGCTGTTTTCAATGGGTCACTGTGCAGAAGACAACAGGCTTCTTTTGGCATATGAATACACTTTCGATTCCTAACGTTTCATATTCTTAGTCATCCATATGAACAAAGGGACTTTTGCTAAAGTTCTGTGTTAGTAGCTATCCTGACCTTTTCTGCCCCTGCATACAAAATATTTCCACTTCTGTTGGTTTTTCAAAACATAGAATTCTGTCCTGTGCCACTTCCAGTATTATTTCAAATAGCACAGGGAAAATGCTTTTCAAGAGCACACAATTCTGAAATGCTGCTATAGTGTTTATCGCTGCCATTTGGGTTTATAAATAAATCACTATCCAAAGGTCCACAGGATAACGGTGAGCGCATGGTCAAAATTGCACACGCAGATTAGATTCCTCAAAATGGCACACGGGGATTAGATTCCTCATTGCTGTATTATGATCGCCATTCCGCTCGCTGCCGCTTCAAGTGACAAAGAAAGAGTGAATAAATCCACCTTTCCCTACTTTTTGATACTTGCAAGCAGGGCTGTGTTTCTGAAGTGTATTAATAGGTAGCTAATGCACATTATTTGAAACTGTTTTATGCAGATATGTACCCCCTCCTTAGCCCCCACCCACCCACAAAAAAGCCATGCCACACAAGACAGGTAACTTTGCAGGGGGGAGGGGGTTTTAAGATTAGGGAAATCGCATGCAATATCGTGTGTCCAGATTGCATGGAGCCACTTCTCATGACTAGAACTTCCTGTTCAGACATCTGTGCCAACATTAGAGGTCGGAGCGGAGGCAGAGGTAGCCCAGGCGTACTATGGCAGAGGCAGGACCAGGAGCATGGCCCCACTCCTGATGCGACACACGGCGCATAAGGCTTAGTTATTGTACAAACTAGGACATCTGACCACATAGGAAGCCTGGTGGAGAAAGGTGATGAGAAATGAAGAAGGAGCAGATGGATGGGAAAGTGCAGCTGCTTAGTCTACCGGAAGCACCAGAGAACAGGCCGATAACCAGTGGAAGCACACAGTGCAGGGATGTTGAACCTCTTTCAGCCTGAGGACCAAATTCAATATCAGAGAAGCTCTTGGGGGCCACATTCCCGAGGTGGACAGGGACGAAGGCAAAAGGGGCAGGGCCAAAATATCAAACATGCCAGCATATTGTAGCTTAAAGCTCTTACTGATGGTAATTAAGCCTCAAGAGAAGCATTTCAACCTTTTAGATTGGGGGGGGGGCGGCCCTGCTCAAAAGCTGGGAAGCCACCCAGTGAATAGTAGTCAGGGGGAAAGGAGGTGGGGCCAGACTGGGACCCCAGGGGGGCTGGATTTGTCCCCCAAGCATGAGTTTCTGCACCCTGCAGAAATAGAAGTACAGTAACTATTTGGGTTAGGTACTTCTCAACTGTAGGCACTTCTATAATTGTTCATTGAAGCATGGCCCATCCAGACCTCCTATCAATGAGCACAGATGGTTTCAGAGCAACAGCTTCTGACAGTTTCCAGACTGAAATTGTGCTCCGATAGACTTCCAGACTGAAGTAAGCGCTCCAACAGTAGTGGGCAATAAGACCCACTGACAGTTACAGGCACTTAATTTTCCCTTTGGTTGCATGGAAGAATGGTTTTAATACTGAATTCAGCTTACTGTATATACTGAATTCAGCTTACTGTGAGCCAGTGTGGCGTAGTGGTTAAAGTGTTGGACTGGGACTCGGGAGATCCGGGTTCTAGTCCCCACTTGGCCATGAAACTCACTGGGTGACTTTGGGCCAGTCACTGACTGTCAGCCTAACCTACCTCACAGGGTTGTTGTGAGGATAAAATGGAGAGGAAGATTATGTAAGCCGCCTTGGGTTCCTTGCAGGAAAAAAGGCGGGGTATAAATGTAATAAATAAAATAAATAAATAAACTAAAACTATACATGATCTAAAAGAAAAAAAGGCTAGCAACAATATAAGATAATATGACATTCTGCTTGTGGTGTTAATCTGTGATGGCTCATTCATGCATATTACAGTGGTCAAGTGAAGAACATGCATGTGTGAACCAGCCTTCAATCTCCTAACAGTCTACATCAGAGGTGGGCAGACTTCAGGCTTGTGGGATCTACTTGGTGGTATTTTTTATTTTTGTTTTTATTAGACCCCCTGAGATTCACCACTTGGAGCCAGGTGCAAAACAGTAGCTCAGGCAGGTGGTCATATGATAAGAATTAAAGACCCAGGGTGCTTCTGAGTGCATGCAGAGTCCAGGAATCAGAACAAACCTCACAAGCCCATTCATACAAGAACCCACACCTGGTTTCCCCCCACCCAAGCATTTTTTAAGCAACCAAATTTGGGGGGGGGTGTGCTTTCTAGTTGTTGCCTTTGTTAGACAATTGGAAGTCAAAAACCCTTGCTGATCTACTGCAAATCGCCAACAGCTGTACTAACAGATCCCAACCTACGTTCTTCCCATACATCACCATATGCTTCCATTTAGTGCCACATCAGTTTAGCTCTATGTAAATGGCACACTAAAGTATTCAGACATATGATTAGCAGAACATGCTACATATTTCTTAGGTCATTCAAATAAATGAGACTTATCTGTGTAAACATTTCCTTTTTCTGGAACTCTATGGCTGAGTTCACACACTGGGTTACAACTTAGGACAATTTTAAAAAAAGAAGGTAGAATTGCTTCAGGAACAAAACCTAAAGTTATCATGAGTCAATATCTGACTGGCCTGTTCATCTGACTCTGGTCATGTTAAAAGCTCCCTGCAAGAAGAAGAATCTATACCTCATCCTCCTTCCTTTGAAAAGCATTTCATGGATTGGATCCAGATTTACACGGGATCAGATTGGAGGACTTCCCCACCACCTCCTCTCCACGGAAGCTTCTCCAGCCCTCTGAAAATGCTACACAGGGAGTCAGGAGACCCTGCTGAATGGGGTGGGCTGTGGTGTGGGGGGGCAGGGAGGATCCCTAAAAATTGGGTGGAGGGACCTTCTATGAGCAGAGCCCTTCCTCTTGCAGAAGGTCCCTTCCTTTCACAGAAGGCAGATCCTGGTTCCAACCACATGTGTTCAGGCTAGCTGGTGATTTGATGAGACAGGGGGATTTCTGAACCAACCAAAAGTATTGATTAGATTTCAGGTCATAGCACATGCTTAGAGAGGAGTTGTCATCAGAAATAAAGAAGGCCAGCAGAAAATGTTGGCGTAGCAGCAGAATGAAAGGATCTATTGAATACAATGTGGGTAAGCCAAGTCGGAAAGGCCAAAAGCGTGACCTTTGACTATAGCATGCCACACTACACAAAGATATGACTGCACTTTGACCAAGAGGAATAAAAACACTGAAGCACCAAACATATAATGTTCCCCTACCATTCCAAGTGACAAAC